>OX439347.1:22755600-24077984 GCA_949319445.1 Mythimna lalbum | reverse complement strand
TAATAAAACCGACAACAACAAGACCAACTTTTAAACCGAATACTGTCAGGAGAACCAGTCCACGACCATTTTTCTTTGAATATAGAAGCGCTACTCCATTACCTTTTAGCAAAACATACGGGTCACGAAGTTGGATCGAAAAATATCGAAACGAAGAGAGATTAAAAAACATACGACAAATCATCAAATATTTAGAAAAAACAATCAATGCAAAATCAGGAGATATGAACGTTAAACCACCAAGCACACATATAGCTTTTACAGGTCTGTATATAGAACCTATGTTGGAAAACAAAGATTCAGTATCTGACACTGATTTGAAGTCAGATTTACAACAAGAAAGTTCAGAAAATATTAAAACATTCAAAGCTAATCATCTAGCAGATCCACTCTTCAATTTCAAACCAGAAAATCCCGGAGATGTGAATCTGTTAGCTGATGATTTTTTGAGATTTGCACCAGTTCCCACTCCCAGTCTTTTAGGTACTTCCAAGAAATATCCAATGTTCCGACAGATTCCATTCCACAAAAGGAATTGTCTAGGTAACAAATGTGAGGAAAGTGATAGCGGTAGTCATAAAATATCACCGAGTTCAAGCGAAGTAAGATATACTGAAGCACCGCCTGTTAGCACTACTAAATCGTTTAGCGTTATGCTTAATTTATTTCCCATAAAAAAAGAACCAATGACTACTACAGCATTATTAGATAATATTTATCTTACAACGTCGCGGCCTGTAATACAGTTTAAAAGAAAATCCAATGTTGCGTTCCGACGCATATATACTCCATACAAAAGGCCAAGATATTTAAGTAATTTAATAAATAAACAAAACAAAATAGCGAAAGTTAAAGAAGACCAAAATAAAGAAAACATACAAACAGAAACAGGCACTCAAATGATCGTACACGTTAAAATGTACAGTCCTGAAGAAAAAACTGATATAAGAAACGAAACAACGAAAAGAATACATCCTGTAATACCATCAACGCAAACCAATCCATACACTACGAAAGCTCCCATAGAACTTTCAACTTCACAAATAGAAGATCATCACATGGGTAGTTCGGGGTACATACCAGTAGAAGTTATATCAGAAACACCATCTTTTCCTAAAGAAACAACTATGCAACCTTTCTTTGAAATGACAACTGAGTATCCATGGCCTGCTCCAACTGAAGTATTACAATTCAATGCTGCAGACGCGAAAGTACCAAATCAGTATTTTGATATACAGAGAAGATCAAATTACTATCAAAATATTGAGATCAGCAGGAGAAATTCTAGAGATCAAGAAGAAATACACGAGGAACCTAGTACGCTTATTGCTAAGCTTAAAAATGAATTTGTAAGAACCACTACCAAAGCCCCCGAGATAAATAAAAGTACAGAGAAAGTTGAAGAAACCACAGCAGTGTGGACGTATGTACCTCAAATTAATGGTCATTATAGAAGCATTAATCAAAATTCAAAGAACGTTAATGTATGGTTAGATGCAAATCCAGAGAATAATAGAAAAAAACGCTTAGAACAGTCTGTGTCAGGTTTTCATACTTATGATCCCATGTATGTAGAAATTAAAAGAAATCATACTCAGACGTCTAGCCAAGACGATGTTGTTGATGAAAATGTTGATAACAATGGTAAATATTGATAATATATTATTGTGATTTTAAAATAAAATCTTCAATGTGGAAAAGTAGATTTACTCGATAGGTTAGGTAGTTAGTCATTGTATATTATATAATATTTATTTTCTGTGTCCCACCGACTTTACTTGCAACCCATTAATGTGTCTTGAGCTAATTTCAACTTTGTGGGAACGTTTGTAAATAAAATATAAATTATGAAAGTATAGTTAGTTTTATTTGTGTGATCATCAGCAAAACATTAGGATATTGGCAGAAGTAACTTGACATTGTCAATGTTTTAATTTAAATAATTATTAAGGAGTAAATATACTTTGGGAATAATAAGTAGATACAGTATTAAAATCAATCTACCCTTTTTATTGATTTAATGAAATAAATTCATTGTTACTCTGACTTTTTAATATAATTATAATACAGTTATACTTTTTTTGTTATAAAGTCTAGTCTGAATAAGTAAAATTTTGGGATTCACAATTTCACGTGACAGATAAATAAAATGAGAAAAATAAAGAATAATTAATACTGTTGTTCATCATAGTGTAAGTTGTATATACCTATAATGGGCAGACACATCAACACTCTTATTATATGATTTCATATATCTCTGAAATCACTGTGTATGTATGTATATCTAATAACGAATAAATAAAATAAACACACTACATTAGCGCCAAGATCTGTAGTGAGCGAATGAGGAACTAACTACACACTTAGAACGGTGGTCGTCTGTTGTGTGCTTACGCGCAATAGCTTTTTAACATTTACAGTCGTTATTATATCGTTGGATAGATGGCAGCACTATTTATCTGGTAAGTATTACTTTATATGTATTAGGCTTAAGGCTAGACAAATGAGACAGAAGTAAACAGAGGTTTAACTACATCTGCAGTTATATTTAAGATACAAAAGCCTTAATAAGAACCCTAATAAAAATGCCCAGTTACTATGGATATTCTTTTTAGGAGGGAAAATCATCCAATGACATCTGACATCTTGGGCGGAGCGAGAGATAGTATCAGACTTTTAGTGACTAAAAACCCAGTCCTGGTTCTTCCTAGCCTTTTGTACCGGGGCCGAGTCTTCCTATCAGAAGCAGACTTTTGGCCCTAGTAGGCTTTGACCCTCCTTGGCCCCTACGGTTTGCAGCCAACTGCTTGAGGTGCACGCAGAACATTACGCGCCGTCGACGTCCTTGAGTCACTATGGATATGAATCATCATTTCAGCCGATAGACATCTACTGTTGGTCATTGGCCTCCCCCAAGTGTCACCACAATGATCGATCCTGTGCGACCCGCATCCATCGGATTCCCGCAACCTACACCAAGTCATCGGTCCATCTTGTAGGAGGCCTTCCTATGGATATGAATAAAATACTATTTTTAAATTAAGATAGTTTTTCAAAATGCCTCATCATAAAATTATTTATAAGTTTAAAGGAATTAAAAAATGTCACAATCTATATCTATATCTATACTTATAATAAATCTGTAGAGAGGTCAATTCTGTACATGAAATATATTTCCAAAATAACTATCAGGGGGTGATTAGTGATCGATACTGATGCCAAAAATGCAAACAGTAAAATTTTTGTCTGTCTGTCTGTCTGTCTGTCTGTATGTTCTTTATAGAAACAAAAACTACGCGATGGATTTTAACGAAACTTGGTACAATCATTCTTCATACTCCTGGGCAGGTTATAGTATACTTTTCATCACGCTACGATCAATGGGAGCAGAGCAGTGAAGGGAAATGTTGGGGAAACGAAAAAATTACTCCATTTTTTAAGCTTCCGTCGCGTTTGCAGCCTTAATAGTTAAAGCTACATAGAAATCATGTATGACGGAAATTTTCTCCTTAAAATTATATAAAAAATATCCCAAGACATCATATGTCTATCTTTTATGGTTGACTCACAATAACACATGTAACTCCCGATAGTTTAGCAGTTCGGAGCTTTCTGTTTATTTTTGTCTATGGCACCAAAGTGTGTGCACACTGTCACGCGCGTAAGTGGAAGGGAGAGATCTGGAACGTCTCGAATCGTCTCGCGCATCACGTTGTTTTCTAGGCTCTTAGAATTCGACACCAGACGTTTCAGATCTTTGATTTTGACGACTCCGTTGTCGCTGGCATAAGCAGCAGGATCCGCGTACGAAGTCGCTGGCAGAAGCTAGTTTAGAATAAAGACACAAATCGGAAATTGGCTTCTCAAGCTTTCACATAAGAAAAATGTATGTGAAACGTTGGCCAGTAGTTGCCAAACCGTATCGTCATTGTTAGAGGTAAATATTGATTCTAAAAAAAGTAGTAGAAAGCGAGTTAGAATGCACTATCATTACTGATAATTTCGTAAAACAGTGTCAAGCAACTCTATTATTACTATACAAAAGGAGGAGAGAAGCGATTTTATAGTGACTATATTGTATCTACTGAAGATATTCAAGAAGTGTGAGAGGAGTACAACCATTTCTGCTATTTTCAACAAGAACTAACTTCTAACATCAATTTTTCGCCGTACCCTCGTGGGGGCGAGCGGCGGCGAAGACCTTTCGCGCTGGGCCTAGGTTCAAACTATGGTCTGGAGCGAGGAGGAGTGGCAGGCGAAAGCCTCCTTCTGCGAAGCAGTTATGCTAGCAAAGGAGGAGGACGACCGCGGCGCGCACTGTTTCCGCGCGCGTCAAGGAGTTGTCAGCAACAGCAGGGGCCCAGCTGGGTCGAAGTCTACAGGGGCCAGGGTTAGTTTCAAAACATAGCTCGATCCCCGGTATGAAGGCTTGAAGGAACGGGGTGGTTTTTTAGTCAGTAACAGTCTCACAGTATTTCCCGCTCCGCCCAAGAGCGGGGGTTGTCATTATCATTGGATGATTTTCCCCGCCATAAAAAAACATACATTTTCAAGAAATTTAATATCTCTTCTATAATTATTCCATAAATTTAAAGTTGCTGTGCTTATTTTGATCAGTTTCATTTTAATGGACATTATTATTATACCTTTATAAAAAAAGAGAAACTGACTGACATATCAACGAATAGTCAAAATTACAGGGTCTAGAAACTTGAAATTTTGCATAAGGCTGGTTTCCTTTTGTGACGTAGGCAAACACTAAGGAGTTTTGAGAAATTCACTTTTGGAGTCAAAAGGGGAAGAGGTGTTGTAGTAAGAATAGAATAATACTGATTAAATAATTACTATCTTAGCAAGGTTAACAGGGTGTAATGAAAACATTCTCACAGACAAAGCCACTGCCAATGTATTAGTACAAAATAAAATGAAGATAGAATATTTTTGAGTCTTCCTCATTTTGTGTATTCTCATCATTCGTATTTTATGCATTCCCATCTCAAATTCTAGTCGTTGGCAAGGAAATTATAAAGGTGCCAAGTTAAATGCACTCGGTGTAGGTCAGTAACCAATCACAATTTATACGGCTATCTACTGCCGGATCATTGTCTACTTGGCACAGATTTCGTTAACATCTTAATTGATCAGGCAAAACATGAAATATCGAAGCGGATGTGATCAAGGCCAGGGTTGCGGTAAGTGCCAGATTTTAAAGAGGGCTATCTGAATATACTTCAAATTAAGGTAAGGAAAAAATGAAGAATAATTTTATCATGATCAGTGCCGGCGCAAGGGCCACTGACACCCCGGGCGAAAATATTGTGGCGCCCAGATGGAAGTATCTCTAACGATATCGTTAGAGTCGCTCCGCGACCACAAACCCTCAAAAAATTATAAAAAAGCTCAATAAAAAATATGCGTATGCAGGGCGTAGTTGCACAGTTTTGAGGGTTTGCTCCTGGGGAGGCAGGAGACTCCAACTCCAGAACTTGGCGCACCCCTGAATTAGTCGCCCTGGGCCGTCGCCCCATCTTGCACTAACTACTTGAATATTAACGACATCATCCGATAAGCCCTTGTCCTCGTCGGCATAGCGACTCTTTTGGAACCTCATGGTCTGGTGCGCAGATGAGCAATGTCGCCAGTATTTTGGACTTTTTATTATGACTGGCCTGTTGGTCTAGTGTTGAGTGTTAGAAGACTGCTATGCCGGAGGTCGTGGATTCAAATATTTATGTAATGAGCATGATCATTTTGTTCTATGTCTGGGTAAAGCCGCTGAAAGAGCTAGTGTTGTGTGATAGACGCAGAGGTAGACGTGGAGGATTTTTTCTAAAAAAAAACATGTTAAAAACATCATCATCATCATTTTTATGTTTCTCATATCCCAAGTTGCTTGAAGAAAAAGTACCAATGTATTATTATAAGCTAATAAACAACCAATATGAGCGATAAAATATTGTAACAGTTTTAACGGAGGTTAAAATATAACAGGCTATGCATTGTAAAAGTCAGTAACAGGAAACCGTTTACGTTCACAATCTTGGAAGACAATGGGCTAACCGTCACTTGTTTCTACAAGCTACGGGCTCTTGCAAAAGTTTAGCGTTACGTTCGTTATGTTATGCACAGTTTTAAATGTCGACATGCCTGTTTGTCTGTCGGTCTGTCCATGGGTTTGAGTTACAACTGACTGGTCTGTTGGTCTAGTGGTTAGTAGCCCTAACTGCTATGCTGGAGGTCGTGGGTGTGATTGTGTGGATGCCCAAACAGGAAAAATTGTTGATGTGATGAACACGATCATTTGTTCTGTGTCTGGGTGTGATTTATCTATAATACCCATGTATTTAGAAATATATAAGCATGTTTATCAGTTGCCTAGTAAATTTTATCTATTGTATGCAATAAATATACAACTTTATTAAGTTTTTGGAGGTATGCGGAACAGAAAGTAAAGTCCCACATATCTCGGTTAAAAAGGGAGGATCCTCCGACCAGACAGGTGTTATAGTCTGGTGGGCTACTGCCCCATAGTTGATGTCGGGCTGTCGTATATGTTTAAATCACGCGGAGAACTTTGATTGCGCGATGCACGATTTCGTATTTTCTTCGTAGTTCTTATGTGGCGTTATAGATGTCGCTACAAGTTTAACTTATTATTATTATTTTTTTATTTAAGCCACAAAAGTTTTTTTACAAGCTTTGTCCCGATGTTTGTCTGTAATCAAATTTTTTATTCCACTTTCCGGGTACCGCTTGAGCTGAAATTTTGCATGCATGTGTAAATCAGATGACAATACAAAATTATTATGACATGGAGCTGATCTGATGATGGTACAGGAAGGTAGCCGTAGGAACTCGGTAGTTAAACGACACAACCTTATCGTGTTTGGGCTCGTATGATTTGTCTTGACGGGTATTAATTATACAAGTATACTGCGCTATAAAAGCTTGTTATCAAAAAAATATTTTAATTAAAAACATGATTAGTTATGAGAAACAGGTTCCTATAAGATAAACTTATTAAAAGGTTTTAATAAGTTTGACTATTTTTTTTTTCTTTGTTTAAACTACAAAAGTTTGTTTTTAGCTATGAGAAACAGGTTCATAGAAGATACATGGAAAGGTACTATATAAATAGACCTTGGCACTATGTTGTAACATGAATGTTGTTCAAATGGTCGCGAGTTCTACATTTTATTAGATACCTCGTTGGTTCAGATCTCGGCCGAGATATATTACAATGTCTTGTTTTAAGGAACGTGTGAACACTGACAAATTTTGTGGCTACAAAAAATAAAGCTTGGACTGTTTAGTGGTTGCAAGCGCTACTTCTGAGCCTGACATCTTGAGTTTGATTTCAGAGTTGGGAAAAGTGTAGTGGGTTTTAACTAAGGTAGGTGCTAGATAAGCGTGGAATAACGGTCATTGACCGTCCTAAATTTGTTAGCATTCTTAATTTAAAAAAAAACGGAAATAAAAGCATAAAGCTGTCTTGAATCGACTGTATCGTGATTCTTTACATGATCTAGTAATGAAAAGCAGTTCACTGTTTGTTTTTCGGGTACCTACGCAGAGATATAAGAAAAAGGTCAATGTAATATATTCCATCATTATCTGGCACCTTTTATAAAATTACTCAGTAACAACCCAGATTTTGGATTTGTACCCGGTTGATGCCAATAGATATGATTCCATTATAAGGTACATTACATACTATGAATTTAAGGAGGTCACTGGCCTCTCTTGGGCATTTGTTATGGTGTACAATAAAGAACTAAAGAAAGGAAGCCCAGCAATGACAATTAGCAATTGTATTCGATATTGTTAGAGATATCATAATTATCAACAAATTTTCTTTGCTCTGTCCTTGAATCTTCCCTAAAGCTTTTTAAAACTATTTTATACTTTTATCAAACTGTATGGAGATTTATCTAAACACATTCGAATGTTTTTTCCCATGTAACCGTCAAACAGTCATGCATTTCTATTAGCATAGATTCAATGACCGGCTTTGACTATACAACGGTCAAAAAAGGCACTCCTCGACGTTCCAAACGGCTACTCCGGAATGACCTAAAAAAAAGGAAAATAACCTTTATTGAAAGACAACACTAGTCCCCAATACTAAGTTCCCTTAGTACCAAAACATTTGTGTGAATACAACGGACCCCTTTAGAACGTGACCTAGTACATCTTTCCTCTCTTTCTAACTACATTGACCTAATATCTCCTATCTCACATCACGCATCTTAAGAAAAACCCCGTTACTTTTACCTGTGCAAAAAGGCTCTATCTGCGGAGGTAAACAGACGATGCTGACGAGCTATCGCTGTCTCACTCACACGCAGAACTTAAATTTATATGTCAGAAAGAGAAAGGTAGAATGCTAATCCGGTACCGTAGACCGGTGGTGCAAGTTTTTGACAGTACGTATCAAAGTTAGCGGAGTAGTTGAGTTGGTGTATAGTGTATTTAGTTTCGTTAGTGTTATTTATTATTTATAAATAAAAATATGTAATATTGTGGGGTTTGTGAAGTGTCTTGTGTTTATTGGAATTACTTTTATTGAGGTACGTGATGGAATTTGTAAAATGTTGCAATAAGGCGTATTTACACTGAACTTTCTTTGCATAACATGTCAGTTAGTCATCAAGGTCAAAATATATCTATAGTGGAGTCTGACCTTTAGGAAATGAAAAGATTTATAAATAAAATAAAGGCAATAAAAATCAAAGCTAAATACTGTTTAGGTTGACATTCAGAAATATGATGATATCACGTCATTTATACGTATAGCAATATATTTTTATTGGCTCAGCAATTTCTAAGTTTATACAATAATACTTACAAACAACAAAATATTTTAGTACCTTCGTTTCCGGGTATATTATTCTTGTAAATGAAACCTTCAAAATGTTTACGTATGCAAGTTCTCAAGTACAATTTTAAGGGCAAGCTAATTAAAACATATATTATGTATATTTTCACGTCTTCTGGAAGGTATGAATTAGTCGGTAATACTGTTATGCTTAGGCAAATGATTCGACAATCAAGAAGTAATTTACTCACAAAAAGATGTTGCTTATCTTATTGAAGAACTATTTCCATTGAGGAAGACAAAAATCGTTTTATTACATTATCAGTTTCTTCACTTTAAATCAGACTGCGAGGCAGCTCTTTGGCCGATCAAACTATTGGAATTTTGCCTTAACGAATTTTGGAACAAACTTCAAACGGTACAATTTGTATGTCAGTGGCGCGGAGATATTCAGAATACTGACATTACTGATTCTTGTGGCATGTCGATATGTCACGAGAACCTTTGCGCTATCCATGTTTATTATGAATGATGTGGTATTCGTTCGGAATGATCCTTGAACTCTTTAGATGGTTGTTAAATCACATTACAAATAAAAGTTTTGATTGACGAAAAACCTACCGTCTAATGCGATGATTGACGTTTTTAGTACTGATTGACGAATATCATCATTCATGATTGATGGAATTGATTGACGCTTGCATGATGGTTCGTGTGATGATCGCCTTAGAGGGACTGGGCTGTACATGTCTGCCGCATGTTGGTCTAGTGGTGAGCCGGTGAAACACAAAGCTGGTCTCCTGAAATAGCACGATGGAGTCGCGGCAGAACAAAAAGAAGATGGCGGGATGACTTACTTAGAGGTCTTCTTATAAGAATGGGCCCAGAGCCGAGAACAATGAAGGGAATGGAAAGAGGCCTTAGTGCAGTCGTGGGCAGTATAGGCAAGTTATTAACATCATAACAATACTTCTGTTCTTAGTAGGAACAGCTTTTTTTCTGAAGTTGGAAATCTTCAAATGACTTCTCATTCCCTGGATGGAACAAGGGATAATGTCAAAATGTTGCTGACTAAAACTACATCTGTGTCCTTCTGATGCCCTTTGCGTACTACAACCACAGGTTTCCCAGTCCTAGCGTCGCCCTTGGTTACAGGAATGACCACAGCCCTTGTTTACAGGAATGACCACAGCCCTTTCCGTAAAGGGCAACTTAAGGTGTTCCCTGAGTCGCCCTTTGTCGCTAGGACTGGTGGATGAAGTTGTTTGATGATTTCTTACGTAAAATGGATCTTCAAGTCGAGACTGAATAGATTACTTCTAGACATATGTCATCCAACATCGGTCCCCTTACTATACTTACGACCATAAGACCGATGAGGTAGGTAGTATGTCAATAAATATACGAGTATGAAATTCATAACCTGTAAGGCATAGCTCAACTGTTTAATTTTGGAACTCTAATGAGTTTTTCTTTTTTACCCATAATTTTTTACCATTTATTTATGACACATCCAGTCTAAACAGTTACATATTATTAAAGATCACGTCTTCTTTTCTAGTTTAAATGGACCTTGATGTAGTATGCAAAGAACAATGACATTTAACGTTCCTATTTTGAATGGTTTGCTCTGTGCAATATTTCGTACATTACAGTTGCATCATTTTTAATGAGCTGTGATAAATGAATTCAGCTGCTTAGTAATAACAAGACCGAATTATGAGTTTGAATTAAGTGTTTAGTTATTCAAATTCTACTTTAGTCAAATTGTCCCCGCATACAGACCACAAAAAAAATCCGCCACGGAACAAAGCTAGAAGCGGCCACAAAAAAAGCTGAAGCGCGCGACAGCTTGGCCGGAGAAGCTAAAAGTGGCTTCTAGCTTTTTTTTGTGGCACCGCCACACACGAGCCACAAAAAGAAGCTTTAAGTGGCTTTTTTTGTGGCCCATGTGCGGGGACACTAAATGTCTATCAATCTTTGATAGTAAAGCTATGTTTGACATGTTCTTAGCTACAAATACTCAATGAAGGAACAGACAGACCCTTGGTATGCTAAGAACAGTATTATTATTGAAACAGTAATCATACATCTAAATACATACATCTAACTCCCCTAACTCTAACTCCCCTATGAAAGAAAAGGGAGTTAGTGATAGTTTGACGGGTGACAGGACAGAATGGAAGAAAAAAACGTGTTGCGCCGACTCCAAGTAATATGGGATAAGGGCAGGAATGAATGGATGATGATGTTGACATACATCATCTAAGCCCAAGTAGGCTTCGAGTCTAACAAGAAGCGGCTGAATACCTATATTTTTTGTTTAAATATATTTATTTCTCAAAAAAGACACAAAGTCACTTACAGGAACAATTTTTCACTATACCTAGTACTAAACCAATTTATAACATGGATTCGTCACTCATCATCATATAAGCCAAAAGACGTCCACTGCTGGACATAGGTCTCCCCCATTCGGGATAGGATTCGTCACTGCGTACGTAAGATTATTTTAATCGTCCAATGCATTCATCCATCAATAGGTTCTTAAATGCATTGAATGAGCGTACATTGTTTTATAAACAGGGAGTATTTTGTTATTAAACTGTGCGCTCCTTCAAATATGTTTTACATGGAGCGTCTGCCTATCAGACTTCCACAACCCAGTTACTGGGCAACACGATACTCATTGAATGGCTCAATGGCTGCTTGAATGTTGTATTTTGCGTTGAAAAACGACCTTAATAAATTATTGTAAGCTTTTTATAACTAATGTCTACAAATTTTGTAATGTAAAGCTTATGGTGGAGAATCATCATCATCATCATATCAGCCGAAAGACGTCCACAGCTGGACATAGGCCTCCCCAAGCGTCCACCTTGTTGGAGGCCTTCCGACGCTGTATCTTCCGGTACGTGGTCGCCACTCCAGAACCTTTCGTCCCCATCGACCATCTGTTCTGCGTGCAATGTGCCTGCCCATTGCCACTTAAGTTTGGTGGAGAATAAATTATTATTATTATTGAATAGACTGATAGTCAAACTTTCTGGTGTCTGACTACCTGTAATGACTGTCATGACTGTCAAAGATCTAAATGACAACCAGGACCAACGGCTTTACGTGTTTTCCGAGGTGCAGGGCGTCAATGTCAGTAATGTCCTATAAATAAACTTAAAAATGTACTTGCTCGGTTGCGAACCCAGTTTATACATGCGAGGTGGATGCCTCCATTACATGACCCCCATCTAAATACACTCACTCATTTAAATACCTATAAGTAGATCTATAAAAGGGAAAATATATTTTGTAGAGGTGGGAAATCATTAAATATCTTGTTCTGTTATTGATAGAGTGAAGGAACGTCAGACTTTTACTGACTAAAACCCACCAGTGTTCCTTTAATTGTTTCAGTTTCAAGGCCCTGGTGACTCTTTTAAACAATTTTTCGGCCCTTGTGCGAATAATCTGCTTCCTAATTGTAATGTAAATTTGTGGTCAGTCAATAAAATATAATGAACACTTTACCACAATACAAGGTGCAGAAGTTCCTCAATCCTTATTACTTTAGTTCAAATATCAAGTTTGACTGGATAGAGTAGAACGCCCACCTTAAAAGTGTTCTGGTTCCTCATAAGGAAATGAAAGCGTGAAGATATAGGTAAATAAGAAATTGTATGGACGAACCGGTTATTGGGACCTATCATTTGTAAGTGTATATTGTTTCAAGTGGTCATTATTCGCACGCGTAATCATGAAAAGACCTAACTCAAAAGGAGAGTAATTGAGTCTTATAACATATTTGTCAATAATAAGGTCCAATTTTCTAATACCCTCGTTTTTGAGTTAGATCTTTTTTTTACTAAGCTTGCGATTTGTATACCTGCTATTGAATATAATGCAAGAAGATGCCAAGCAGAATCTATACTTTAATCAATATTATTTCAATCTATAGAGTAGATATTGCTGAGGTAAATTATCTCTGAAAAGAGAACCCGTGGAGGGCAACTAATAAATGCAAGGGCAACTAAAGTACTCAGCTGTGGTTTTAGTCAGTTAATGTCTGAGTCACCTTCCCGCAGCAACCAGAGCAGGAGAAGTCATATTTGTTGATTTCCAACAGTAGGAAAAAGTCTTTAATAGTATTACATCATCTTTGAAGTGGAATAGTGATGATTATTATTTCAACGATTAAGTATTACTGCATAACGCTTCATAAGCTCGAGATTCATGCAAAATTGCTCACGAATGAAGATTAAAACATGGCTAACAAAATTCATAATAAATTAGAATATTGTCTATACTGGGTGCCATTATGTAAATGTCAAAATCAAATATATTTATTTTAAGTGATTACTTCCTAAAAGATTTTAATTGGCTCCACTATCTGGTATAAATGATATACTCCCCGGATAAAAAGTATCATATAGTTCAAAATTTCAGTTCTATTTTGTTTTGTTTGGTCCTGCTCTCAAAAAGGAAAAATCATCACATCCCAAGCCTTTTCTCAACTAGCTTAAGACCCCAAGCTTCCAATTCAACCTAATGCGGCCGAATATTGATCTACAAGAAGTCTAATGACTCAAGACAAGTTTCAAGATTTCTCTGAGCATTTTTTGCTATTCCTCATAGTTTGATTAGACCATTAACACTCAATTGAATAATATTTAATTCTCTATATGGACGTACTAACCTTGAGAACTGATTTGTAAAATAACGGTTAAATATGCTATCATACATCATCCCATTCCCGGAATAACATAGATAAAACATTTGACGTTTTTAATGAAGACATACAAACTAAGATATAATCTAAGTACCTATGTGGGAAAACATAGTGATTATGTATAGTTTTCCGTGTAAACGATAGTTAGTGTAGGAAATGAGTTACTTAATATGATGAGCTAACAAGTTGGAGTTGCACATGCTATACTAAGACATACGGGAGAATTGCTTAAACACGTTCCCATGCTTTTGCCAATTTATGGTTGACCTATCATGAAAACTTTGCAATACTAATCTATACTATAGTCGGAACATGGTTTTGCAATGGTCAAAGCAGGTTCATCATTCAACCAAGTATTAAGTTGCAATTTTAATGATAACTACAGGAAGTTCTAGTTTTTGGATTATTTTTATACGAAATTAGGTGGAGCTAGCATCTTCGTCCGCGTAAAAGTGGTCCTAAGGAAACATAAAAAATTTAAAGTATCCTATGCTATTCCATGACATGATCTATCCTTTGAAATTCCTGATAACCCAAAATCTGTTCAGCCATCCGGGCGTAAAGAAGTAATAAACATACAGACATACATTCACAAATTTTTGCCTATATATAATACTAGTGGGATTTAGAAACAGTGATAACAAATCGCCTAGTATTGCCTAAAGATGCAAACACAGAAGGAGCTACCAATGATAGTCCTCTCACTTCGTTAGTCTGACCTATTTCATAATGATAAAGTTGGAGATTATGTCTACAAACCTAGACTTCACGACAACACAAGTCATGGGTCGATTTGAGTTCAGCAATAAAAATCGACCCATAAATCAAACCAACGACACAGCCACGCACTTTACGCATCTATTAGAAGAAAGTCCATAAGAACATCGCAACCTGAGCCAGGGTTCGAAAGCTTCTTATAAATCGCTCGATATATTCTAGGTTGAGGCGGTAACGCAACGCCATTGTATTCCGACCTCGTGTCACTGAACCAAGCACAATGCTCGTGAGAAATCACCATAATTGTTAGGCTGTGGGCATGAAACCAGCGAGAAGCAATGGACAAGCGGAGCGAGGCAGTTAGCGATGGTATGCACTTCACTAGCTGTCACTAGCAAAATTCAATAATCAGCTAGTGTCTGACCCGCTTATAATGATATATTGTGTTCTGTAAGTCCACGTATTATTTAGTTACAATCACACGTAATTCTGTGAGTGATGTTACAAAAGCTAAGCCTTTTTTAAGCCTAAATTCCTGAGAATCAACTTAGTGTTATGAAATATAACCATTGGGTTACCCATATTAAAGTTATTCCATGTAAAAATACGGATATTCAGTTGTACCGGATCAGGCTTAGCTGACTGTATTTTTTTCTGAATGATATAAGTGCTTGACTGCAATCCCACCTGATGGTAAGCAGTGTTGCAATCGTTGATGGTGAGGCACACAAATTTATTAAGAGTCTATTTACTCTAGCCTTAAAGACACCTAAAGTATAATCGGACGGGAAAACCGCAGCAGGCACATTGTTGCAGTCCTTCAATGTACCTACGTGGTATAAACAATGAGGCAAAATACTTACTGCGGACCTTCAAGTCCACACTAAACATTGTTTTTTTTGGTGGGACTATTATGCCACCGAGTGAAAACTACGCTTGGTTGCGTCCACCCAGTGTGCCGCTACTCGCTGGTTTCGTAGCCACAACCTTAGAGCTCCTTCAAACTACTACTTTTTGTGTCAGAGGAACTTCGCTGCTAATTCCTTTGTCTAAATGTTTTGTTGTTTGGCGTTGTGTGTCGTTTGATATAATAAGGGTTGCAAAAAAGTGTGTTGTTTGCAATTTTTTTTAAGTATCTTCAAATGATCTTGGTGATCTAAGCAGATATAACGAAAATTTTAGAAGATATAAGATTTTTTTTTATAAAAACACAAAAACATTTAATCTGCTATGATTGCGCTCCTTGCTGTCTATTGCTTAATTACTCTACAAATTAAAACAAATATTTAAACGCTTAAAAAAGGAAACAGAGTAACTACTGGTTACTCTGTTTCCTGTTACAGTATATTCAGTAAAAAAATATAATTATCTTTTACCCAAGAATAAATTCTATGAATCATTCATGTATCATATAAATCACGCACGTTGATAACATTTACTTAGATAACATTAATTAAACAAATCGAAGCAAACGACACGATTTGAAATGTGATGACAATCACAATTGCAAGCGCAGCACTAAAACATTTCAATTCTCGGTAATTTACGTAAACATGTGGTTAAAAATAAATTTTATCTGCTTCTTATACTTCTCGTGTCGATGCTCTCAAACTGTCCTTTTTCTGACCAATATTTGGCAACCTGTACGGCTCTATTGTTGGCCTATTTTATATGCTAGGAATTGTTATCAATTTGGATAATGACTTTTCCAGGGTTTCTTAACTTTATGTTTAATAAGTATTTCGAGTTCGGAAACCGCCTCTCATATATGAGATTGCGGGTTTGAAAACAATGTAATTTTTTCAGTTCATATGTCATCTTAGTTTATCTAGGACATTATGTACGCGCCGTCGACGACTTGGGCTCTAACCGGACGGTCGGGCGAACCCCCTGCTTCGGAAAGTACGTAAGGCCGATGGTTTCGGTGGTCATTCGTAGATCTTTGACAATCAATACAGGTACAGGTAGTCAGACACCAGTATGTCTGACTATCAGTCCAGTAACTGGGTTCTGGAGGTCTGATAGGCGGTCGTTCTAAGTAAAACAAACAGCCACATCCGGTTTGTCTAGAAGACGACACCAGCATAGCTGGGAAAATATTAGGGAGATGATGATGAAAAATTTTGTGGGGAATTCACTAGACAGACTTACTTTTGGGCATGTGTGTGAACAATACAAGCCCGTGGGACCTTGGAAATATTATCCTTATAACCATGAGTAGCCGAGTGAGTCAAATGAATCATCGCAGCACCGGAACTAGTAAGGAACAAAGGCTGATTTGTATCTGTAAAGTCTGAGACACTTTTCAGTAGACAAGTGAACGAGTACAACGTTCTACGTGGTCAATCAGTTAGGTATAATTTTATAAATTATTATTATGGATAGGCTCGTGTTTGACCACTATCTCACCTGATGGTAAGCGATGATGTGGCCAATGATGGAGTACGCTTGCCTAGAAATAACCTATTCGCTCTAGACTTAAAGATTCCTAAGTTGTAGCTATCAGGAAACACACTCCGGCAGGGGACAAAATATAGCTGAAGTTAAAGTAAAACCTTCATAGTTCAATTATAGCTATACTAGTTATATCATCCTGAAATATCTACTTACCCTATTGTAAAAAGTGTAGCGTAAACATATTCCAGTGAACCACTTACCCAATGCCAACAGTTTTGCGGTCAGACATTATTGTATAAACACTTACGTCATCGCATTGTTTTGCAACGCTGATCTTTGGGCGACGATGAGTGACCAGTGCTAACATTTGACTGGGTATACAGTGGCTCTAAGAGTGAGTTGCACCAGTTAACTTTAACGATAACCAGTGCTTCGTCAGCTATAACTTATCTGGTTAATATGGGTTGCACTTTAGCAACAGGCAAAATGGCGTCATAAATGACGATAACGTTAATCGTTAGTATTAGTTGAAACAGATGACAGATTAGTACATTATAATATAAGTTTGTAATGTTAGTGATTACCGTCAAGGCCGTATTTAGACCCGAGCCATGGCGAGGGTCTTAAGAGATCCGAGAACGGTAATCATTAATTACTCATGTTTATCATACGACGTTTTTCAATACATTTGTGAAGAGAATAAGTGTAAAACTAGTAAACTTTTGTGGCTGTAAAATTCTGTTTTCATATGCGGGCCCATGTTTTTTTTTCCTCGTTGGGGACGACGCGCGCCTTGCCTGATACGATAAATGTAATAAAATTATGGTGGGGGAGAGGTTGAACACAAAAGTTTTTAACCACATTATAGCACTAGTGCGTAATGGTAATCATAATGTCATAGTTTGGCAACAACTGTCATTATATACCTAAGTGCAGTGCAATAAGAGTCACTTTATGAGCAAGTATGTTGAAAAATGATATTATATCCAATGGTGTAATAGACAGAGAGTAAAGTTACTTAGCTTTCGGTGCAACCGACTTTTAAGTGGTTTATAAGATGCTGACTCCCAAGGGCGAACAGAATTGTAGAATTACAAGATAACTGATTGAACTGCCTGATTTTGAACAAAAATTACAGTACAAATGTTCAAACTTTGTCATTGCAGCCGAGACAGGATCGGGGCCCGAGCCGAAGGAAAGACCGTTTTGGAGAAATTGCAATGACAATTTCCCACGAAAAACAAACTAGTTTTTTCAAAATATTTACTCGATAACCAGTTCTACTCCGTTTTCGTCTGCTACTGTCATCATTGATAGGAGCAGATAAAACATTTATGTCTTGTCTGTCGGTTTAATCGGTCTAGCATGCATAACTCCTACATAACAGTAGTTTCACCTAGTCCATCTGTTATTATTTTGCTATATTGGGGAGTATGCACTAGAATTGCATAACTTATTGCATTGTAGTGCGGCATACATGGTAGACATCACATCCATACGCACTATAAGTTTTGGGAACACATTCATTATGAGTAGATACAACTGAGGAGTGGTATCTGTGTTTCCTGACAGCTACGAACTAGGGATCTTGAAGTAAAATGTTACTTCTAGGCAATTGTGGCCCATCGTCGACCACATAATCGCTTATTAGATAGTAGCCCAATCGAGATAGTGATCAAGCGCAAGTCTAACAATAATGAAAAATGAGGAACTAAATAAGACTCATATATAATTGATTCTAGCAGAGATTAAGTAAACGCCAATTCAGAATTGAAATACATTCAGAATTCTGTCAATTAGTCCAAGTAACACTGAAAAAATCTATTCAAGTTATTGCAGTTTTCGTCAAATGAAGAAATCGATACTAAATGGTAACCAAGTCGATTTTGAATCGGATGTTACTAAATGGTTATTCAAACAAATGGTATGTTTCCTACAAAACGATCTAACAATGTTTCTTACTTTTAGAATTTGGAGAAAAACAAATCCAAAATAAAGTCAAACTTTTAATGAAAATATATTTTTCATAGCAAGATTTTTCAGCTCAGTATACCTAATTATAATTAAGACTCGTCAAGACGAATCATATGAGTCCAAACCCGATGGGGTTTTGTCGTTTAACTACCAAGTTTTTTTTTTTTTTTAACCCTATTTCTTTCATTTATAGCAAATAAAATATATCTATCTATCTATTAAAATTTTGGTAAATTTTACATTTGGAACTAATTAAATTATAAAATAAACTTAAATAATTAAAAATAATATATACACTAAATGCCTAACTAAATATGACGTCAAAAAACTCCTCCGCATCGCTGTCGACTGGAAGTGTGCCCAAAAGGCTGGCGGCATTGCCACGTTGTATGGCAATGCTTAATCTCTGACCGAGGTAGAAGCCAGCCCTTGGGTCACGCGAAGTGTCAACTAAGCGTTTGGATAAATCTTTAAAAAGCATATGAGCACTCGGACCCCACGGCCCAAGAGTTTCAACCCCAAACGGCTCAAAAATATAACTGCCTACGAGGCTGTTATATTTCCGCCGCTTGAGTTTCTCCGCAGCCGCCGCGGCAGCACCAGCACAGCACGATGAGCTAGGAAGATGGGATGGCGCAAGAGTATCGACACAGGTAGCGTCCCACACTAAAGGCCTACCCATCTTCCAAGGAAATAAAGATATACCGTCTGGTCTCTTACCATCGTCGCGTGCCAGGCCATGAGGTTCCAAAACAGCCGGAACGCCGACGGTGACAAGGGCTCGCCGGATGATGTCGTTAAGGTTCGCGTGCCGCGCTATGCGTCCCGCACTTCGACTGCATGACAGGCCGTGGTGACCGAGGCTGTTGACAACTTCGCCACAGTGGCAGCGATGAGGAGAACAGCAAGGTGCACCTAGGCAACAGTTAAGCGGAAAGTGGTATCGTCGAACAAGGTGCCAATATTCGACGACGGCAGTGCGTGAAGCCAATGACCTGACTCCCAATTTCCCACAGCCAGCAGGCGCGCACGCTCCGCAGTAGTAGCAGATGTTAGGATTAGGTTTTCCTGAACTACTTTGCAGAGCGGCTCATCCCACCGTCTCTGGGAAGTTGGGTTGTTAGGTGGATTTGTATTCGGGCAAGCGAGTCTCCACGCATCCATAGCCTCGGTGAAACACGGCACTTCTAAAGGAATCAGTGTGGAAGTTAGAATATTCCTGATTAATTTATCAGTGCCGTGGACCGAAGATATGAATGCCGGTAAACTAATACTGGTAATTTTGCGGACGCCGAGGCCTCCCATACGGATGGGAAGGGTAACTTGAGCCCAAGCTCGATCGTCCAAAGTCATGTTTAAAATTAAAGTAAGAGTATGCCGGATAATTTGGTCCATTTTTTCCAAAAGGTGAGGGTGCTTCCATAAGTGGGAAGCACGAAGGAAATAAATTAATTTAGGACCGAAACAACAATAACGAATTAGGGTAATAGCCGAATGCATATTAATTTCGAGCAATTTTTCTGAAACATCATTGAAATTTTGAATTTTTTCCTCCACAAAACCGGGAAAGGAATCCTCATAGATTGGGGACCCAAGGAGACGAAGTGAACTTTTGTCGATAATTTTGATTGCAGGGGCTATTGCATTGAATTTCGAATATTTCGAAATCAGATTTTTGTCAGTACTTTCAGATAGGAATATTTCACCTTTAGAAAAGTTGAGTTCTAAACCAATAGCAGAAAGTTGTTTTTTTTTAAATTGTAGATCTTTGAAAACGGTGTCTACTTCGCCTCCCAAGGTTCCATCATCAAGGTACCACACATTAAATTTGGAATTTAGTTTTCGAATGATTGGGTGTATAGCTAAGCTGAAGATCACTGGCCCGAGGGGGTCACCTTGTTGACAGCCAACAGCGGATTCCAAAACGTTGTCCCGAAACAGTAATTTCGATGGTTGTCTATAACATTGCCAGAGAAAACTAAAAATTTGAGGTATTTCTTTTTTAGCTTCTGACAGCAAGGTGTCCCTATTAACAGAATTAAATGCATTTTTATGTCAACCTTAAGAATAGCCTCTCCTTTGCCTGAATTTAGATAGGTCGACAACGCGTGTACAGCAGCCTCACAGCCCCCTTTGGAGCCGTAGCCAAGCTGCAGAGGCTGAAATTTTTCCGAAACCATCTCACCATAGAATTTGCAACAAATCTTGGCTGCCATACGACGGTAGGTGGTACCCACGGCAATGGGACGAACTCCGCCATCCCTCTTGCGTAGGGCACATAGGTTAGCCCCGTATAAGACGTCGATGACGGTTTCGTTCACATTGCCAGAAAGCATAAGGTTAGTCAGAGCCGTAAGCTCCCTCAAGAGCAACTCACCAGCCTCCCCGGCGCCTGAACTGATAAGGTCCTTAAGGTGCTAAGGACTGAGGCCATCTGATGGTAAGTAGTGAAGCAATCGATGATATTAAAGGGGACTAGTTTAAGAAGAGCCCATTCACTCTGATCTTGAGGAGACCTTAATAAATAATCAGAAGGGAAGACTGCAGTAGGCAAATTGTTCTATAAATAAATAATATACAATTCGGCAGCGCCGACCTTGTTGATGTGCTACTGCTAATGTCTCCATCCTCAGTAGCAGCTCTGAGTTTTTTGGCATTACAACTTAAGTTGATGCATCTCGATATAAATTTTCACTGTTTTTCATACAACCGTTCATAACTGATTATGACGTTATTACACATTTTTCATTAGATATTTTGGAAACACAGTATCTTGTGGATATTATCTAGGCTAAATTTGTGTAAAACTAATCCATTAAAATGAAAATCTCCTATTTTGTATGAACTCACACAAACACTTCATAATTTGCCTAAAAATTAAAAAAGGTAAAAGAATAAAACTATAGAAACCTTACAAATTTTATTAACATTCTAAATGATGACAACTTTTCCAAAAACTTTTAAGGGTTTTAAAAAAACAGCTATTTCCTGGAGCAAGTTTTGTGAAATTTTCGAGTAAATCTCGGAATTACCGAATACTAACAGAGTTTTCAAGCGTTATCTCTCTTTTTTTGCGTTGCCTTTTGGTCAAACATCGCGTTGGATTGCATTAAATGAAGTAACAAGCTTTTAAACCATTTTCGATGTTTACGATAGGCGAGTGGAAAAGGACCCTCTTAAAGAATAGCTACGCTTCTGCTTTCGCCTGTGAGAAATACAGGCGTAACGTAATGTTATGTTTTTGAAAACTTATAACCGAGTTAATACAAACTGAGACACAAGTATATTAGCAGTACTGAGTACATACATTACAAGTACACCGACTTAGAATGTCACAAACTCGCGGCGGTGGCCAGCCGATTGAGAAATGAAACCAAAGCGACAGGTTGATTGTTCAATAACTGGTCTTATTTGAATATACTCGTTATTATTACAGTTTTAACTACAATAATGTCTTGTAATATCTTAACCTCTCAGGCACTAGTGTACTGAATACGGTATACCTCATGTAACCAACTTACTTAAAACTTACTACGTACAAATAAGTTTAAGGTTAACTGGTACCGAGACGTACCGAATTCGGTACACTGGGGCATAAGAGGCTAAACCCCAGTCTTACAGTTCATAATACACTACTGGGGCCATGGATTTTTTAAAAGGGAACTCCTGGGACCTAAAATGCAAGGCAAAAAAGGAACATAAGAATAGGTTATAGTCATTAAAAGTTTGTCATGCCCTCCTGCTCCGCCCTAGAGTGGGAGAAGTCATTGGATGATTTCCCACCTAAATTAAAAAAGCCGGGCAATAGGGCTCGCTTGCAGAATCGGATTCAGGCGGAAGAAACGCCTGGGTGGTGGAGCACATGGTAGAGGTGAGCCGCGTTTAGGCAGAGCACCGCCGTGTCCTCGTGGATGCGATCGACGGCAACGACCTCTAACGCCGGATCTTCAGGCTATGGTCCGGAGTAAGAAAGAATGGCAGTGGCAGTCACCTAACTCTGCGTATCTATAATGCTTGGATGAATTCACCTTTGTAAAAACCCTAATAACCCGATATACCCTTATAACGGTATCTGCATTATTATATTGATAATATTGTGTAATTCACTAACTCAGTAACACTGAGTAACCAAGTGTTATGAATGTTAGGTGTTTTTAATTACGTACAACTATTATGAGTGGTTATGGCTGTGAGTCTTCACGCTTGAGGAAAGAAGACCTCGAAAATGTATTCGGCTTGTTTATATTCTGTGAATTTTTAGTTCTGGGGCATGCTCTCAAATGAAGTCATCGTCCGGGTCCCGTTATAAATCTAACTAATGAACTGCCTACTAGAAAACCGTTATGAAAGGGCTGACAATGGGTTCTGTTTTATGATTTATTTATTGGCTTTAAGAATTGTTACTCTTTACAACCAAAAGATACGTGCTAATATATGAACCCAATGTAGAATATCATACGATAGATACAGCATACCTAGTTTTTTTATTTGTAAAAAAACAGATTCTCACATCAAAACCATTAAACTCGAAGGGATCAAGCTAGTTGCGACTACGTCATCTCTTACGTTCAGGTTTGATAGTGGTCAAAAGTGAGCCTATCAACAATAACAAAACCTTAAGGATTCCCACAGTTGCCTCAGACCAGGGTGTTGAAGTATTTGTTGGAATATCGTGATCTAGAATCGCGCTATTCCAGCCAACCATCTCTGTATTCAGATCCTCTGAATCTGAATTCTTGTAAATAAAAATGACCATGTCCAATCCTTTTTTCCAGAATGGCAGAAATAATATTCCAGCGTCGAAAGATTCCGACAGTCGTATCCGACCCAAACCCGCTGATAATCCTGTTGATCCTCTCGCTTCTACAAACATGTTGCAGCCAGGTCATCAACAGGGCACCTCACTTTGTGCCGCAGATCGGGGACATGTCACAATTCAGTTTGTCTGAAGACACGCCTGTTGGAACTCCGGTGTATCATTTAAAAGGTAGTGTACGAAATCCACTATTGTTGCACTAATATTAGAAGGAAAATATTTGGTATGGACTAAAATGAAAAACTACCTACTTGATCAATTTTAAAATTCTTTCACGTGTAGCGGGTGAAGCCGCTGGCAGGAACTAGTATGATCAATGTGGAGTGTAGATATAATAATATAGTTTCTCACGGATAAGAATATTTCATAAATCATTATTTTCTTAGAAAAACATATTGTTAAATACAATTTTCGTTTTTCATTACCTACCTTGATTATCATTTTCAGTTTTGTTTGTATCATCTAAATAAATAATTAATATTTATTTAGAAATATGGACAGTTGTCTGTCAACTGTCCATATTTCTCCCATAGTTCGCTCTTACAAAACCTTAAAGAATTTTTTCTTTAAAAAATACTACCCCAATTAATAAAAAACTAACCTTCTTTTTAGTATTGTAATTGACATTTTTAACCGGTTTAACAACTCAATTTTCAGGTGTTGATCCAGAAAATGGCCCTCTTCGCTATTCCATATCTGGACAGTACTTCTCAGTCGACTCATTGACGGGTGTCGTCACTCTTGCCAAGACTCTGGACAGAGAAGAGCAGAACACTTTGGAAGTTATCATTAGTATAACTGGTAAGTTCATGTCTACAATATATCTACATCATATTGGTGATGTGTCCGGCTGTCTACATAAAGTGTTCTTTCAAGCGTGAAAATTATTTATATTCATAAAAAGTAAAAGTATTTACAGTCAATAACCGGGCCGCCCTGTATAAATACTCTACTTTTTCCAAATACATATTTACAGTAAACGTAAGCATTACTTAAAACGATGCATACTTGTTCTTAATACCAATATTGTGTAACGTTTAAGCATTTAACTCATTTACTTCTTTTAGCTGGTTTCTGGCTCACTGATCAGTTGGAAGATTTGAAAGTTCATTTCTCAATTTTAACATTTCCTATTGTGTAATCAGTTCTCTCGTTACCGATACCTTGCTAACGTTGCTAATTATTTCCGTTTGTGCTCTATACTGTTAATTCATGAATCCCCAAGCGACCACCGGTGGCCGCGCATCTATTGTCTTACTATTGTGTCTCTAATTGACGGTATCTGAAGGGTTAAGGCACTGTATATTGTAGGTCTCCAAAGTATCTACTTGATATTGATTTTGTGTTAGGTGATTCGGAAAAACCAAAATAAAAATACCGTATAGTAATATTGTCTTCATCGTTAGAAATTAATCCTATTACAGATGAAGGAATAGCAAACACGGAGCCAAACACAGTGTCTTTAAGACGTGTCATACCTGTTAAGGACGTCAATGATAACCCGCCTGTCTTCCATAACAGGCCTTACATTGTCAACATCAGTGAAGCTACTGCTGTCGGAACTGAGATTGAGGTATGCATACAATTTAATCACAACGATAGAATAATGAGATTGACAAAACCTACGCTCAAAAGGTACATAAAAACAAAACAATACTAAACGTCTGATATTAACTGTTTTTGTATAGAGTTCATTTACTTGTGAATAAAATACAAAAAATATCTATCTACCTAAATATACCCAACAAAAAGCTGTTGACTATTCTGGCACATAGGTATTATTATAAAGACTATTTCTTGGTAAACCGTTGTAAATAAAATTATATCGTAATTTATGCGGTATTATGTTAACGTTTAAGTTACCACATTATAACAAATAACTTTCTATTGATGATATTCAGGTGAACCCAAAGATAACAGTAACAGACCGCGATGAAGGCGATAATGCAAGAATACGAGTGATATGTTCTACCAAAGAAAAAGGAAGTGATTCTGTAGCTTGTGCTACGTTCAGAGTTGAAACTGATATGGTAAGAAAAATATACAATACTTCAGATACTCTGTTTTTCTGTTCTATTAAGATAGACACATTTTAAAGTAAATGTATCATAAGAATAAAAAACGCAGCGTTGGAAGGCCTCCAACAAGGTGGACCGATGACCTGGTAAGAGTTATGGGAATGTGGTGGATGCAAGACGCACAGGATCGGTCGTTGTGGCGACGCTTGGCTCCCCCAAACGTCGCGACTATGCCTTTCGGCAGAAATGATGATGATTATGATGAACATAAAAATATGACTGCAACGCATAAGGTGTAATATATAAATGAAAAAGTGTCAAAGACGTGTCAGATAGCAATAATATCTCTTACAAAATGAATGGAAGTTTGATATAATAGCTGCCCCCGCGGTTTTACCCAAGTTTTTGGTTACTTTAGTAGGTCGTAGCGTAATATATACGAAATATAATATATATGTATGTGTGCCGTCTTCAATGTATGTTTGCTTATACTGAAAAGTTTTTTTTTCAAATTCAAACCAATAATTCTTTAGTTTTAGAATATTAGTAACCTTCAGAAGAGTACTTATGGATTACAGATAACACCAAATGAATACCAAGTGCGACTATTCCTGAACCAGCCTTTGGACTTTGAGAGTAGATCAGCTTACGTTATCAGTTTGGAGGCAACTGATTCATCTGACAAGCCTCTGAGAGCTCTGGCTAGTGTCGCTGCAGCAGTATGGGATGTTCAGGATCAACCACCAGTGTTTATTAACGCGCCGTTCTCAGCTACAGTGCCAGAAAATACAGCACCGGTATGTATAGTTTTTTGGAAGTTTACAATTATTTAGGGATTAAACATGAAAATCTCAAATAGATCGTTAGGTAAATACAAAATACTCATATAACACAAAAAGTACGTTAAAAGAGAATAAAATTAAGAGAGAAATTAAGAGAGTAAAATTCATCTTACGTAATAAAAATAAGTAGAAGTTAACAATTGGAATAGAATTTACCATATCTAGTAAGAATAACTTGGTATAAATTCATGTATTGCTAAATACGTAAATTAAATGATATTATCATTTCAACTTCATCCTTAACTCAGCGTAATTTGTACTAGTAAGTTTATTATATTCAATTCAATATAACAAATAATAAAATTAAATTTTTCAGAACACGAGCATAATGGAGATCATAGCCAAAGATGGAGACACCGCGAATCCTCGACCAGTTCTGTTGACCCTCGAAGGTGACACGGAGCAGTACTTCAAGTTACTTCCCGATAGACCTTTAGGAAGAGCTACACTGGTCGCTTCTGATATTCCCATCGACAGGGAAAGTGATGTCGTGATGCAGAACGGAGGAGTTTACAGTTTCTTTGTCAAGGTATTCACGATTCATAACACTGTTTCTTTTCATTTTGTCATGATTTTAGATGTAGTAAAGTTCTTAAATTTCTTCTATTTAAAATTATATGAAATAAAATTACCTTTTTTTTAATATTTTCATCAAGATAACTTTGTTCTACCTACTGCTAATTTTGGCCACCTTTGATATATGTATATGTATGCCATACTTTGTCGTTTTGTGAATATACTTTATTTTTCAGGGTACAGAATTAATTAACAATGAAGTACCGTCAGATTTCACGGTGACAACTATAACAATAATCGTTACTGACGTTGATGACCATGTACCAAAATTTAACAAAGAGGAGTTTGATATATCGATACCTGAAAATATTGAAAATGGAAGTCCTATCCCTGGTTTATCAATATACGTTGAAGATCATGATATAGGACAGAATAGTAAATACGATTTATATCTAAGAGATGTTTGGAACTCTGAAGGCGTGTTTGCTATTAGTACAGATCACGGTGAAGGAAGAACTCCAATCAGTATAAAAGTTAGAGATTCTTCGAGGTTAGATTATGAAGTCGATGAAGATGAAAAACGCTTATTTAGTTTTGATATTGTTACATCAGCTAATGGAAGAGAATTATCATCAGCTAGAATCAACATAAAACTTCTTGATATGAATGATAACACACCAATATTCGAAGAATCTACTTATAAATTTAACATACTAGAAAACGCAACTATTGGAACTAAAATTGGTGACGTGTATGCTACTGACAAAGATTATGGAATATTTGGTGAAATTGAATACACTTTGACTGGTTTTGGATCTAATATGTTTAAGACTGATAAAAATACAGGAGGCATTTATGTGCGACAAACACTAGACTATGAGAAACAAAAAAGCTACAGTTTAACACTATTCGCTAAAGATGGAGGTGGGAAGGCGTCGACAGCAAGTGTTTTTGTTGAAGTTTTGGATGTCAATGATAATGCTCCTTTATTTGAAGCGGCTGAGTATAGTAGAACTATAAGAGACGGAGCTACTAGTTTTGAACCACAATTTGTTGTTCGAGTGAGTATGACTATTTTAAAATGTATTTAATTTGATATTTTGAGCATGGAGGTATAAGATTTGAAGTATTGTTTTTTTCATTCATTTCATTTCATTTGTAGGCCACCGATGCAGATGGGCCTTCACAAGGCGATGGTCACATAAAATATTCATTGGAATCTGATAACAGTATCAGTCGTAAGGGTAACGTTTTCACAATCGATGAAGATACAGGAGAAATTAGTATTATCGAGAAAGTTGATAGCATGGATACTCCTCGTGGTCAATATGAGCTTGTAGTCCGAGCTACTGATTATGGTAAGTCGAAATGTTATAAAACATTTGCGAAAGAAAATAACAAACTTAAATTTAACTTAAAATAACTTACATTATTTTCCTGCAAAAGTTTAAATTAATTACCACCTTTAAATCTACATTCAGGTATTCCACCTCTCCACAACGAAACTCGAATTTACATTCGAGTCGGTGTTCCGGGAAACCAGAGACCAACATTCAAAGGCAACTACCATCACTACAAATACACCGTTTCCCAACACAGTCCTGAAACTACTGAAGATTTTACTTTTGACCTAAATCCCATGAACTACAAAGCAAACATTAGAGAAGATGCTAAGCCTGGTCAGAATGTTACTATGGTAGTGGCTAATGATCCTGACGGTTTAGACAATTTGCTTACTTACCATATTGTATCAGGCTCTAAAGATAATTTTGTCATCAACGAAAAGTAAGTTTTACCTTTAATTCGTCCGTAAACATGTAACCATTCAATTCGACATACAGAACATTTAGTTAATTTGAAAAAAAAAATACTAAAATAAGTTGTACTATTGCTTTGTACTAATATTTTTTACTTTAAACCTGTTTTTTAATTCAGATCCGGTCTTATAACAGTATCTAATGACGCCAACTTAGATCGTGATATAAATCCTGACCGGTATGAGATCATAGTTTCCGCTGTTGACAGTGGAATGCCCATACCAGAAACCGCTACCACTACTGTTTTTGTAACCATCCAAGATGTAAACGATAAACCACCAATATTCAATGTAACTGAATCAACAACACACATATCTGAAAAAGCAAAAGTGGATGATATAGTCACGACAATAATAGCTTATGACACTGACGTCAATGCAAAACTACAGTATAGCATTGTGAATCTTAAGGCTCTTTCTAAAGCTGGTGTCCAATTAAAACCTAATTCACCATATGACTACAAGCACATATTCCGCATCAATGAAGAAACTGGAGAAATATTTGTCAACGGAACTTTGGATTATAGTATGGCATCGATAGTCATACTGACAATCAAAGTGGTCGACGTTAACGCTGAAATTAATAAAGAAAGACAATTTGCTATGATTGAACATACGATTTACATTCAACCATACGCTGATAAAAATCCCCAATTTACCAATGCAGGTTGGACTAGTTCAAACCCAGTGATATATCATAAAATAAAAGAAGAACAGCCTATCGGAAGTACTGTGGTCGTGCTAACAGCAGAAGATCCGGTATCTGGACATTTAGTTTCAAGTTATAAGGTCATTAATGCAGAAACAGGTTTACTTCAAGTAGATCCTTTAAGTGGCCAAGTGGTGCTAACCAAACATTTAGATTATGAAGACCTTACAACCCCCAATTTGACCATAACTGTAAAGGCGGCAAGCAATGATGGCAGTAAGCATAGTATAGCTAAAATTATAATAGAAGTTATGAATATCAATGATAATCCGCCTATTTTTGAAAAAGAGGTAATTCATTATGGTTTTTATATAATCACAAAATTAACGACTTTTTGAATATTATTAATTCTTATATATATATATTCTAGTTTTACAAAGTTAGCGTCCTGGAGTCAGTGAAATATCCAGAACAGATTGTTATCGTCAAGGCTCACGACGCAGATGCTGTATTGACTGAAAAAGATAAAATAAAAGGGTATTCTGACATCAGATACACATTGAGAGGCGAAAATTCTGATTTGTTCAAAATTGATAATGTTACTGGCTCTGTACAGGTAAAACTACTCCATTGTACTTTTTTTTTAAACCGTTAAGGAGTGTGAGTGTCATTCTAGACATATTTTTTCCATATAATATACGCAGTAGCAAACAGTGTTATAAAATATTGTAAATGTTTTAGGTAGCCGAAAATAAAACGCTTGATAGAGAACGTCAATCCGTTCTCAGGTTGGAAGTTGAAGCAACCGATACTCCAAGAGGTGGAGCTGAGAAGTTGAAGACCGCAGCTACTATTCTTGTGGATGTACTTGATGTTGATGACAACTCACCTGAATTTGAGAAATCTGTTTATACTGGTAACATTCTTGCACCAATTATGTATAAACAAGCAAATTTATCTCTTGATAATAACAAAAAAGTGACTAGTACGTAAATTACTCCTAGCGAAAACTAATTGAGCATTTAATTCTTTTTACAGCGGTGGTACCCGAAAATGTACCAATCGGCATAAGCGTCATCAAGGTGATTGCAACAGATCCCGATGAAGGATTAGGTGGAGAAATTAAATATGACTTCTTAGATGAGGGAGAGGCTAATGGTAAGAAATAATTACTGGCTAGCTGAAAAGAAAAAACAACCCTTGACTATGCTAATTATTTCAATAGCTAAAGCGATAACTACTTGAATCCACATATTCCTCAGTGTAAACTCTTTTGTGTATTCCATCAAAGGGAGCTCATAGTATCAGAAGCTGCAATGAAAAAATAATGTGAACCATGATTTAATTCATGAATCCCCAAGCGACCACCGGTGGCCGCGCATCTATTGTCTTACTATTGTGTCTCTAATTGACGGTATCTGAAGGGTTAATGTCATGTCTTGTTTCAGGGCTCTTCACAATAGATGCTACCACAGGAGAAATTAAAACTCGCAAGGACCTCACCGGCCGTGGTCGCACCGATCCATACAGGCTGCTAGTTGGCGCGACAGACGGTGGTGGTCATTCTGGAGACACTTCATTATCTTTGTATATTGGTGATGTCAGTGCTAATGATGGTGTGCCGAGGTTCATTAGACCTGCAGCTGGAGAAATACTTAGTATTAGTGAGGTGAGAAATACATTTTAACTTAAAATACATTAAATATGTAGAACTCTGGACAGCAAAGCCCTGATTGCTGAAGCTAAAATATTGTAAAGAAAAAACAACATAGGTTATTTTTTTTATATACATGCCCTATACTACACAAAGTGTAAACTTTAACATAAGGGAACACTATTAGATAATAATAATAATAATAATATTCTACAACTATCACACAACGCCGTCTAGTCCCAAGCTAAGCAGAGCTTGTGTTATGAGTACTAGACAACTGATAAACATACTTATATATTTCTAAATACATACATATTATAGATAAATTACACCCAGGCACAGAACAAATGATTATGCTCATCACACAAACATTTATCCTGGGTGGGAATCGAACCCACGACCTCCGGCATAGCAGTCAGGGTCACTAACCACTAGACCAACAGGCCAGATATCTCTATGTCTTTAAGTATATTTTTCATTTATTTTACAGAACGCAACAATTGGATCCGCTGTATACCAAGTTGTAGCAAGTGACCCAGATGACCCGACTCAACCTTCTGGACAACTTTTCTATTCTATACAACCAAGCAATGCTGATGCCAAAACGTTTGCAATAGGTAATTCAAATTTCTATAATTCGCATAAATTGGTTTATTTTATTCTGTCTTTATAACTAATTTAACTGTCATAAACATTTCTAAATTAATTCAATCAAATCAGTGATCACAATATTACGCTCTCAAAATTTATTTAAATACAATGAACAGAACAAAAAATACGAGTTGTAAAAAAATTATATCCATCATTTCGGCCTTTTAAGATTGGTTTTTTAAAACTTAATTGTGTCGTACACATAATCACGCATTTTTCCTCTTTTAGATCCTCATTCTGGCCAGATCACGACCCGTCAGTCATTGGACAGAGAGCGCAAAGCATCATACACGTTAGTATTACTAGTGACTGATAGAGGACAACCACCTCAACAAAGCACGAGGATTGTTACCGTCATGGTGACTGATGTTGATGATCATAAACCTCACTTTGGAAGAAACTCGGTAAGTTTTCTTTTGAACCTCATTGTTATAATCATTTTTTTTAAAGCCACCCTCCCTGGAGTTTTGCTGCCAGTTCTTGTCTATAATAAACGACCAATTGGAACAGTCAAAGCTAGTGCAACAGTAAATTTTTTAATAACAATACATGTTCTTTCATTGTTAGCAGTTTTGTAATTTTTTGTTGCTAACTTAAAAATGTTTTTTCGTAGGACGATCCTCCAGCCTTAATGACTGTCAAAGAAGAGGTACCCGTCGGTACAGTTATCGGTCAACTCGAGGCTATTGATGAAGATATTGATGAGAACGCGGCAGTAGACTATGCTATTACAGGTAATTTTTTGTTCAAAGTCAGCGCTGGTATATAATATAAAATTACAATAAATAAGTTTAAAAGAGATACTACTGTACTTTTCTTTTTCAGTGGGAAATGACTATGGTTTATTGAAATTGGAGAGAACAAACGACAGCAAGGCATTGATCATTGCAGCAGCGAGATTGGACAGAGAAACTGTGTCAAAACAGCTAATTACAATAAAGTGCTTCAAATACGGCACTAAACCAAGACTGACTAAATCGTATAATAGATTGGTAAGCAAAATTCAACAAAACTGTTACTGATATGGTTCTTTTTAAGCATAAATTTAATGTAATCAATCTGTTTAGTCAACCGATCCCAATGTTGAATAGACTACAATAAAATTTATTCTGATACTGTCAATATATTATATCTTCAAAATGCTTATAGCGTTCATCTATAACCATGTTCTAAAATCAAATTTATTTATTTTCAGGACCCTTCAGAAATCCAAGTACTGATAAAGATTCTAGACGTAGACGACCATCTCCCTGAATTCGAGAGTGCCAACATGACAGTAGGAGTCAGACTGAACGTACCTATAGACACGCTGATAGCATCAATCAAGGCTACTGATAAGGACCCCGATGCAAGACCTATAAACTATAGTATTGTGAACATGAGTTTCGAGTCACCGATCAAAGGGAAATCTTTAAACAATATCACTGATGTTATTGTGTTGAATAATGTGACAGGAGACTTGAAGATTATGAAAAATTTGATACATTATGCTGATGGGATATTCAAGTTAGTATTGGTGTATTATTTTTCGAATTAGAAGTTTGAACGATGCAAACAGACTGTTTGCTTAGTAATATTAATGTTATACTTAAATGATATTCTTCAATAAAAAAAAACATCGCTATATATATTTTTTTTTTGTTTCAGATTGGTAGTCCGAGCGAATAACACGAACGACTCTGAAAGATTTAGTGATATCTTAGTAGAGGTAATTATGTCTTACATGTTAATATTGACAAAAGTCATCGTTATCTTGCTCATATCCTTTTTCCATACATTGTCCATTACTTTGGTAAATTTTACATTTGGAACTAATTAAATTATAAAATAAACTTAAATAATAAAAATAATATATACACTAAAGGTCTAACTAAATATGACGTCAAAAAACTCCTCCGCATCGCTGTCGACTGGAAGTGTGCCCAAAAGGCTGGCGGCATTGCCATTACTTCAGAACAATAGTCACATCTTTTCTAGCCATATTATTTTTCAAGTCATTTCTCGATCCTTCTCGAGCACCTTGCTTAAAACCATTTGAGGAATATAGGCGTCATTTCATGTTATAATATTTCTTCAGGTGGTAGTAGTAAGAGAAAGAGACCTTCTCCGCCTCGTGATGCCAGGTGGAACCAGACAGAAGTATGCGAACCTTCGGGATAGGATGTCTGCTGCTTTAGCACAGAAGGGACTACGGATGCAGCTCCATGATGCTAACACCGCCTTCTACGCTAACCCTGGGTAAGATAATAATACTGGCTGTAAATTAGTCACAAGACTAATCCTAATTGAAATTAAAATATAAATACCATTTAGTAAAAATCGAGAATTTAAGAAAAAAAACTCAGAAACCTTGAATCTGATAAATTATTTTCAAAGTTATACGTAGGAGATGTTTAGTTTAAAACTTGTTCAGAGATTTTTTTAATATTCAAAAACTCGCGTTTGACCACTATCTCACTTATACTAAGCGATGATGTGGTTAACACTGGAGAACGCTTGCTTAGAAGTAACCTTTTAAATTTTTGGCTTACAGACCTCTAGATTATAGCTCCTTAGCTGTATGTATATTGAATGAAATTTAAATAAAATTAAATATCTAGTTATATATATATACAACACTAATTTCTAATTAGTCCAAATACTTAAAGAGGTTATTCGAATAGGTCTCGTTATTATTTAAGTAAAGTTTCAATAAATAATATTCATAAACAGAAAAGTTATTAGAATTTGTTTATATCCCAAAATATCACTCAATTTATGAAAATATATACTATTTATGAAATATGTTTTATGAATTCTCAATTTATGTTTTCTGAACTCTGACTCAATTTCTGAATTCAATTTATGAAAATATATAATACCACCTATTGATTATGAATGAAAAACAATAGAAATCACTGCGCGTAGTATTTTCTAGTAGTAATAGTTATGAATAAATGATCCAATTATGAATTGACCAACTATGAAAAATTTTGTGGGCAATTTTGGAATTTCGTTTTTTTTACTTTTGACTACACAAATATGATCAGTAACGGGTACGGGTTAAGCCCCATTTTTTTGTGTACTAATTAAAAAATAGGGGTGTATAAATTGAATAAATAGTCATATCGGAATTAAAATTCACAGGTACTCTAAAAAGATTTTTTTTTAATTTTTAACCGACTTCTAAAAAGAGGAGTTTCTCAATTCGGATGTTTGTATGTTTTTTTTTTATGTTTGTTCGCGCATAACTTCGTCGCGTGCCAACCGATTTTAAAAAATATTTTTTTGTTTGAAAGGGTATACTTCCCAAATGGTCCCATAGTCACCAAGTTGGGATCTGATGATGGAATCTTGGCGAAATCGAGGGAACTTCAAATTCAATTAAATTTTTAAGTGAAGTCGGTTATTTTTTTTTTTATATATAAAAAGGGTTTTATAGCATCAATTATATTAACTATATCACGAGAGTTGTTTTATTCCGTAGCAACAGACGTCAGAATAGTCAATAAAAAATCTCTAACTCATTAGCATTAAAACGCAATAATTGCGTTCTAATGCTAATGAGAGATTTTTTGATAACTATTCTACGTAACTACGTAACACATTGTTCAGGTCGTACAAAATATTGATTTACATATTTTGTGCAAAACATAATAAATTGGCATCTTGAATGTGTCTGTTTTTGTGACCACTCAAGGTAATGTTAGAATTATTAAAATGTTAGGATTAGCGTTGTTAAATAATTTACGGAGAATTTTTTAGAAAATTATCTTTTAATCTTTATTTACCAAATGCCTGTCTACATATATTAAAATTATAAAGAGGTGAAGTTCATTTTTTTTCGTTTAAATGTTTTGGTTTTGTTTATGGAAGTAATCTCTGAAAGTACTGGTCTGATTGCTAAAATTTCGCCGATAGAAAGCTGATATATTCCTGAGTAGTATAGGCTCTATTTTATGTACGCGGGTGAAGCCAAGGGCAAAAGCTAGCCTGTTATGATTTGTCCTAACCCCAGGCAGTTGTTTTGAATTTATATGTTTCACTAATTCAAATCACACGTTCACAGGCCATGTTTCCAATTCCGAAAAGTGGAATCTGGTGAAGCTTTAACACCGAAAGCCATGAAGGCAACTATTCGTGCTCTAGGCACGGAGTTCCAGGAGATTCTCGAAAATTACAGTGTTCACAACATCACTAGCTGTGGTGTGTCCCGGACGAAACATTCGCCCGCACAACAAGCATTGCTGGCTTTAGCTGGTGTGTTGCCGTTTGCAGCTTTCATAGCCACCCTTGTATTGTGCTGTATGCATTCTAGTGGTACGTATTGTTTTGTTTCTATATCGTTTTATTATTCTTAGTTTCCGGGGTCCCCAAAATCACGTCCATTGGAAGTATTGTTTGTATATATGTTTACATCTTATGAAACTGCACATTTGAATGGTGATTTTGTTTTGATTTGGAATGTACGTAATAAATTTGATTTGTGTGTAATTTATCTCTATACTCGAAGTAGTCGACGATTACGTCTACCTCGGACAGACAATCCAGTTGGGTAGAGCTAATTTCGAGAAAGAGGTCAACCGTCGAATCCGACTCGGCTGGGCGGCGTTCGGGAGACTGCGCGGTATCTTCTCGTCCAATATACCACAGTGTCTCAAGACGAAAGTCTATGACCAGTGCGTGTTGCCAGTGATGACATATGGTGCCGAAACGTGGTCGCTCACAATGGGCCTCATCAGAAGGCTCAAAGTCACCCAGAGGGCAATGGAAAGGGCTATGCTCGGAGTTTCCTTGCGGGATCGAATCAGAAATGAAGATATCCGCAGGAGAACCAAGGTTGCCGACATAGCCCGAAGAATCGCCAAACTTAAGTGGCAATGGGCAGGGCACATTGCTCGCAGAACAGATGGCCGTTGGGGCCGAAAGGTTCTGGAGTGGCGACCTCGTACTGGAAGACGCAGGGTCGGAAGGCCTCCTGCAAGGTGGACCGATGAATGCGAGACGCGCAGGATCGATCATTGTGGCGACACTTAGGGGAGGCCTATGTCCAACAGTGGACGTCTGTCGGCTGAAATTATGTGTGTAATTTAGAATTTGTCCCCATGAGTTCAAACTTGGGAATCAATACAACTTCTTATCTCCAAGTTAATCTGTATATATTATATATTACAGTTCAAAGTATACAGTTTCATAAAACTACAATTTCATATATTATTGCCATGCCATTACAAACACCAATTAATTAACTGAATAATAGTAATTATATTAAAGTTTATTTTGAACTCTAGGTCAATCCGAAGTTATCAGTTGAAAGTGACATGTTTTATAAAAAGACATAATTACATATGAAAAATGTGTACAAAAACTGATTGTATTATTTTTGTTGTTATTGTTGAAATTGATGATGATGATGATGATGATGCCATCTAGCCGATTTCGGCCACAGCGACCATATTCTTTGGCCTCTCATAGTGGTTGTGAGCTCAGATCTGCTGCTCTTTTATGCGCCCTCATATGACTTGCATATCCAACCTTGGCCGAAAAACTCCGAGCACAAAGCGGACATGTCAGGACACCATTTACGACATTATAAATTATAGCTGTTGGTGGTCTAGCTTTGAGTTCATCATTATTGAAATTAAATAAGCAACAGCAACATTTATTTAAAACAACGCAACTGCATAAAATAACTTCACTAAAGACGATCTATACCAGGACCATGACAAGCATAAATCACAATATAAATACGTACATCCCTGCGTAACTTATTGTTGAACTGATTGAAACTTCAGAGTCACGTCATCTATTACTAGAAATCGTAAATCTGTCGGTAAATATCTGATTGAAGTGGAGTTAAGAGCTAATCATACACTTGTAGCAAAAATATTTGGACAAACGAGCGTTTGACGTTAGTTTGATAAAGTATGTTATGGAAAAACCATACTGTAATGGAAACGTCAATAATACGGTGAGGATCATGCTGCTGAGACGGCATTCAACTTCTAAAACTTTGACCCAGTAGTTGCTATTGAGTCCATCAGCGACAGCTATTGGAGCGCACTAGCAATAACTAACAGTGGCTGATTCTTGACTTGGGTAAAATATTAAGGAGATTTTTATAATAGCAGCCCAGCGCTAGGATTCGTTTTCATTTAAATGGAATTAGATTTGCCTTATGATTCATGTGAGTAACACAGTAGCTTTAAAATTTGGATATAGTCAACAATAATTCTGTCTACACTTACGGAGAATGTGTATTAATAGCCTAGGATCTCGGTTTAAATATTTCCAACCTGTATATAACTTGTTATATCTTCTCTTACAGCCAAGAAAAGAGCACGTGAGGCACTGCTAATCACCAGAGAGCCTCCACCGGTAGCCGCCAGCAATATATCAGTACCAACCAGACTATATGCAGAACCGTTGTATACCACGTGACTTAGAAATAACGGCAAAATAGGCATACAAGTAGATCTAGACCGAGCGTATTTTTATCAGTGATTATGATTGTCAAAAAGAACAAAATTCATGTTATATAAGAGTTATTAAAATGTTACGTGGTTAATATTAAACTTATCAGACTTATGATAGTTATTATCCCTGATAGAAAATCGCGCTACCTGAGTCCTAAGATGTTATTGAAGTTATTAACTCCGAAAAGGGTGATTGTAATCATTATGAACTATTTTCATTAGTATGGGACAAACCCTGACATTGAAAATAAAAAACTACTTTTCATGAACCATAAACCATACAATTTATGGTCAATAAGATTGTTATTGCAATTTTTAGTATCCATTGTAAAGTTTTGTATGAAGATAAATTTGAGTAGGTGCCCTTTTTGGAGTTATTTATTTTAAATTATGTAAATAGCTTGTCAAATATAATAATTATTGTGCGTTGAAGCATATTTCGTATTTTATCCATATACAATACAAAATATGCTTTATTCCGGCTGCATACCAAGAGCTAACAGTTAATTAATTTACACGGTTTTCCGCCTCAAAAAAATGGGTTAAGTTAGTTTAGCTTAGTAAGCATAGTCGAGGTTATTTTTTATTACTTGCGTGCTGACCGCACACTATAAAAACTTACCTCAGCTACATGAGCTACGAGTAGGCATATATTTTTTGAGGGCGAAAATCAAGAAATCCACTACATGTGAAGTGGAAGGGAGTGTCACAGTTTTACTGGCTAAAACCGAGCACTTTTTCCTTTAGTTGCCCTTTGATTACAGGGCCGCGATGACTCTTTTGAACTATCCCGCAGCCCTAGCTTGCATCGGCTTTAGCGGTCCTCGTCAATCATGCTGATATCTTTAGCATAAAGTATACCTTAGTTCTTGGTGAGCAACCGGCTTTAAGGTATGTACCTTGTATGCGTAGGGTATGTACCTTATGTTTTGTTTAAAATTTGATTATGTTTGTTTTACGAGTGAATGTGTCAATCATGTATGTGTATAAAGGGAAAACGGTGGAGAATGTGAGTGTGTAGATATTTAAAAAAATATATCAATAGGTACCTAAGATTTAAAAAAAAATAACACAGACAAGTATATAAGTTGTGTCGTTTTATAATCAATCACAATAAATATTACAGGATTTGTGTAGATATAAGTACCTAAGTATTGTTTTTCATTGAATTTGTAAATAAACTTGCAAAAGGTTTTAGCATAAGAAGATAATTTAAATAATATATGCATAATTTATAAATATTACTTCTAAAATTTTGTACATGTTGCAATTCTTACCAACTTAAATATTTTGTAAATATTTTAATAAATGTTGAATCCTTATGAATATTATATTGCCAATTATATCTTACAGGGGCACATTATCAAAAATTTTATGTGATCCTGTCATAAATAAAAAAACGCTATCGCTTAAATTGCCAGATGAGAATATATTTTAAGTACAAAATAATTATGTATTTTATGGAAGATTTTATTTTAACGGCCATTTTGAAATTAAATAAGAATTATTTATAATAGATAAATGTGTCATGACCATAATAATAGTGTGATAATATTTTATAGATTTATACGTAATCTAAGTCACAATTTATAAACGAAAAAAAAGCTATATATACTATTTAAATATTAGAGGAAAAATAATTAAATATAAATAAAAAACCATGCCTTAAGATTGTGTCTTATAAATAAATTATTTGGTTTTTACTTTCAGTTGTATTCATTTTCATCATTTACTTTAAAAAATATGAATATAAAAAAGAATAATATTTTATTTGGCGCACATACAAAGATACCCGCAGTGTAGAAAAAAAATCTGCTGAACTTAAGAAAACAGAAAAAAATCCTAACATCACGTGTTTCACGTTTGCGCCAAAAAAGATCCAGTTAAGTGAAAATGCCAGACAGATACGAGATAGTTGTCTGACTGGCTTTCAACTGAACCTTATTGAGAGTGTACAGATGAAAATGTGCCACAAAGGTGTAACTAATTTTTAACGTGAAAATCATTGTTTTTTTTATTGGTTTGATTTTAAACGTTTTATGGCGGTCTCCTAACTTTTAAGGGACGCTATATACTATTATAAAATATATAAATTAAGCACAAATGTTTAACTTTCCAAAGAATCCAACGCTTTTGTCAGTTATGGTGAATTTGACGACAAAATTTAGGAAGTTATTGGGTATTCATCGTTGAAATCATAGAAGTCATTGATGTATCTACTAGTTACTGCTATGCGTTTCTTAAACCCTAGTTTAATTTTCAAAAATTAAGAGTTATCTAACAATAATAATCGAAGAATAAATTATAAGACTTAATTACATGACTTCTGTATTCCCGATATAATTAGGCAGAGGACTACATACAGGGTGTAACTGCAATATCGCACCTTTAGTAGAACAAGGGCACAATTGCAGTTTTTGCAATTTTACAGGAGAGTCATTTTAAGATATTTTTTGTACTTAATGTGGTTTAGCTATGTTAATAATGTTCTAAGGTTGTTCTGCTTTGTATGACATAAACTATATACTATATTCTTCCTTTTTAAAGCATTTCTGCATATTTAAGTCATTTTGGCAATTTATGACAATTATGTCCTTGTACTACCAAAGGTGCGATATGTAGTCATATTTTAAATACTCTTTCTCAACAGAAATGAATTTTTATGGAAGTAACAAAAAAAAAACTGAACTTTTCGCACGTAATTAACATCAGTAAGTCGAAATTTCCCGCGAACCGGCGAGCCTCCTTGCTAGCCTGCCACCATAGGACATACAACAGTCCTTGCACTCCTGTAAAAAAAAAGTGATACTTGCCGACATGAAGCGCATTTTGGCAAAGCGGACTTCAATAAAAATATTTGCTAAAGCCTATCAATTTTATGACGCAGGCTACGAACGGGTTTTCGGAAATCGCTAGTCGCTATAATTTAAATTCCTATAATATTTTATAAGATAATTTAACATGGATCCCACAGCACAATCGAATTTGGATAAAAATCCTTTCCAAAGGAGAATATTTGCTCTTTTGAATACTAAAAATAAAAACAACAAAACAAACGTATTAATAACCTTCATTTTTTTCTGTAAAAAATTAATGACTTGTATTCAAATTAAATAACAATTATCACAATATTTTTCTTCGGTGACTAAACTATAATTACAGATTGGGAAGTGCGACTATGGCCTCTACTTGTGTAAATTTTCATCACATGTATGATCATAATGCCTTTTGACTATAAAAAACTGATCAAACAAAGCTATTACATCTGTTTAAAATCAACAGCGAACCAGTACGGCAACCTCGGTTGATTGGAGTCCATCTTTACGAGTTTTAAAATCTAAATAAGTTTTTGTCAACTTATATATCTGACGCGCTAAACTTATTATTGACAGTTTGATTTCAATCGGCATTGACACAGGAACTATGTACGGCATCATACTCATCACAGCGGTGATCATAATAATTTTACTTGTTATTGGGATTTACCAGAAGAATACAAACGCAATATGCCTCTCAAGAAGAAGACTAGAAGGAAAAACAATAATTGTAACAGGAGGAACCGCAGGAATGGGTCTCGAAATAGCAACTGACCTTGCCCATCGAGGAGCTAGGGTCATCATAGCCTGCCCATTTGAAGACGAAGGCATCAGTGCAAGAAAACAAATAGTACAAGAAACAAAAAATGAAAACGTTGTGTTCAAACTCCTTGACCTCGGATCTTTAAAGTCGGTCAGGCAATTTGCAGCAGATATCCTAAAAACTGAAGATCGGTTAGACGTACTGATTAACAATGCTGGTATTGGGGTTCCCGGGGACTTCTTAACTCCCGATGGAATGAACTTCATAATGCAAGTGAACTATTTCGGAGGATTTTTACTGACACTTTTACTGCTTCCTCTTCTGAAGAAAACGGGGAAACCAGGGGAGAAAAGCAGAATATTATTGACAACATCAATGTTGCATAAACTTGGTCGAGTAGATATCGACAATTTGAACAAGACGGACTATTGGTACAGGTTGCAAATCTACGGTAACAGTAAATTGTGTCTCATAATGTTTGGAAATGAACTGTCAAAAAGATTGGAAAGTTCCAACGTTGTGGTGAATAACGTTGACCCTGGAGCAGTTGGTACGAGGATTCATTATTCCGGGAACAAATTGCATGGATTTTTCTTAGAATATATGTGTAATTTCCTGTTTAAGACAACATGGCAAGGGGCACAGACGGCTCTGTATGTGGCTTTAGACGAGAAGGCTGGTGAAGTGAGCGGTGGGTTCTTTCAGAACTGTGAAGTTAGTAGGGCAGTTGAAAGGGCGTATTGTGACAAGACTGCTAAGATTCTTTGGGAGGAATCGGTGAGATTAGTGCAATTAACTGACGATGAGCTAGAACTGTGCTTTAGATAATTATAATAGTGATAAGAATATAACTAAGGTAATAAATGTACATAAAATCTTGGTATACATAATAAATTAACAATAATAGCGGTTCTTTTATTCAATAATCAATAATCATTTATTATTTGTATAACACAGGTAGTGGATACAGATCTTATAAAAGTTCATAGGTCGCTGTGTTATGCCTAGAGGCGTACAAATATGGTTGCATGCATAGAAAAAAAATACAATATTAATCATGCGAGTGGTAAATTCCAATTATTTGCTAGGTATGTCAAAATTAATTCAATATTGGTAATTAAATATAATCAAAAAAATATAAATGTCATAATGTAGAGTAATTCGCGCATTCAATATGAGAATTAAATAATAATAATATTTAAAAAAATTGTTTCTATAGTCAAATAAAATAAATAAGTAATTACTTAATTACTTTATCATTTAGAAATTCATCAGTCGTATAATAACATTTTTCAATTAATAAAAGTTTCAATTTTTATTATTCACCTTATTTGTGTTGTGTGCGTTGTCAGTCAAATATTGTTCCGTACGTACCTATTTACTTTTAGTACATACAGTAATGTAAATATAAATATTACGCATAGGAAATATTTTCGTGTTGAACTTGGGCCTGTCTTATTTATTGTCCGAAAAGCGATGGTTAGCATCAAAGTAGCTTGAAAATTTGGAATAATTGATAAGTTTTTTTTTTTCTTTCTCTTTAACTTTTCAAATAGTCTGTCGATCGTCTACTGTTTAGGGTAACACAGAAGACAAAAAAATTAAACTACAAGCCAGCAGACAGTTAAGTTATTGAACAAAATTAGAAACTACCAATTAATCTTGGTTTAGCTAACAGAGGTGTGTAACTCTGCGCTAAATTTACCACATTTATGTTTTATGATAACACTAGAAGCGGATGACGTCAAATTGACCCATTCTCTGTTTTTTCTGCTCTAGTTTTATTACGCGTAGAATAGCAAAATACACAAAATGTGAGTACTGTAGCAAAAATAAAATGGCCAAAATTGGCTTTTTTTTTTCATTGATATAAACTCGTGCTTGACTGTGTGATATCCCACCTGATGGTAAGTAGTGATGCAATCGTGGATGGTGAGGCGCACTAGTTTGGTTACAACCTATTCACTTTTCTTGAAGACCGCAGCAGGCCAATTGTTCAATAAACTACAGGCAAAACGCTTGGTCCAAACCATAAAGGCAACAACGTAATGGTGGATACTCGCCGTTCGTCGGTTTGTCCGATGGTTGAAATGAGATGATGGAATCAGGTCATGCGTCAGGGAGGTCATGGTCTTCGTCGCACTTTGAAAATGCATCCTGTAAAACTCTGAAAGGCTGGCTACCCTTCGCCTGTGTTCGAGGCTTTGAAGATTGGACTTAACCAGATCAGACATTTTTTTTTTGTCGACGGGTAAAATCATCTTTGACGAAACCTCTTGGGTGGAGCGGGAGACAGTGTCAGACTCTTACTGACTAAAAACCCCGCGCCGTTCCTTCTAGCCTTCATACCGGGGCACGAGCTCCCTTTCGGACAACCCTGTCCCCAGTAGGCTTCGACCCAGCTGGGCCCCTCCTGCTGCTAACAACTCCTTGAGGCGCGCGGAAACAGTGCGCGCCGTCGACGTCTTGGACTCGGTCCATTACCGGACGATCGGACAGCGAGCTACCCATGGCTCGCCGTCCGCGAGCCCGCGTCTACGGTGGCCGGAAATCGGGATCGGAATCCCGGCGACGGCGGCGAGGGCGCCGTTGCCTGATGCGGTCGGCCTCCTCCTTTGCAAGCATTACTGCTTCGCAGAAGGAGGCGACCGTCTGCCATTCCTTCTCGCTCCGGACCATGGCCTCGACCAGGGCCCGGCACGAGTGGTCTCTGCCGCCGATCGTCCCCACGAGGGCACGGCGATGCAGGGCACACCTCGACGGTGTGCTCCACCGTGTCCTCCGGGCGTTTCACACAGTGGCGACACCCGGGCGTCTCTTCCGCTTGAATCCGATGCAGGAACCTCCCGAACTTGCCATGTCCGGTGAGGACCTGCGTCATGCGGAAGGTGAGGACGCCGTGAGGTCTTTCCAGCTACGCCTCAAAGAGGGGACTTACCGCCATGATCGTGGCGTGCCCAGCACTGGGTTGCGATAGTCGCTGACGCCATTTCACCATGAGATCCCGCCGGAGCTCTGTCCGCCATGCCTTGACATGTTGCGGCAGTGGACTTTCACCCCGGCGTTGCATCTCCACGCGCATGTCGTGCATGTGTGCAAGGACTGTTGCCTCCAGATCCCACGGTGGTAGGCCAGCCAGAAGGCTCGCCGCTTCGCGGGAGATCGTACGGTAACCCCGCACCATCCGTATTGCCATGACCCTCTGGCAGGCGTTCAGTATGGACGCCGGTCGCTTTGCCAGCGACGGTGCCCACACCGGCACCCCATAGAGGGCCATGGACCGAACGATCCCCGCGTAGAGCCTCCGGCAGGAGGCGTCTGGACCCCCAAGGTTAGGCAGGAGCCGCTTGAGAGCAGCCCCAGCCCGGAGAAGTTTGGGAGCCAGACGTCGGAAATGTTCTCCGAAATTCCACCGGCTGTCGAGGACGAGTCCCAGATACTTCATCGTCGACCCAACGCCGATGCGAACTGCCCCTACCATGAGTTGGTCTGATGGTGGCGCATTCCGAGGGCCGTGGAAGCACATTGCCTCGGATTTGTGCAGCGCCACCTCGAGTCCCAACTCCTGGACCCTACTAACGGCTATCGCAACCCCGCGTGTCGCTAGAGCGACCGCCGCCTGGTGCGAACTTCCCTGCGCTAGAATCAGCGTGTCGTCTACGTAGCAAACTACGCTGACCCCGTCAGGGAAGTCGCCGCGCAGCACATAACCGTATCCAATGTTCCACAAGGGTGGCCCTAGAACCGACCCCTGCGGAACACCGCACGACATCTCTCGACGTTGCCAGTCTCCCTGGTGACCGGGGTAGACAATGTACCTGTCTGACAGGTACGCCTCGACCACAAGACAGAGGTATTCGGGCACCCGGTGGTACCGGAGTGCCCTCCGGATCGTACTCCAGGGCAGGGAGTTGAAGGCATTGGCAATGTCCAAGGACACTGCCACGACACACCTACCCTGGGACACCGCTTCCCCTGTCGTGAGGGCTCACACGCGCATGATGGCGTCTATTGTAGAGCGCGCCCTGCGAAAGCCGAACTGTCCGTCCGACAAGTCCGGCCCCACCCGTGTTAGCCGCACGACGAGGCGGTTTGCAATAACTCTTTCAAAGAGCTTGCCCACCTCGTCGAGCAGCACAATGGGCCGGTATGCGGACGGAGAGTCCGCAGGGCGCCCTGGCTTCGCTAAGAGGACCAGTTTCCCCGTCTTCCAGCGAAGTGGGAACTGGCCCCTCTCCAGACATGCGCTAAAAAGCCCTCTCAGTCGAGGCCCGAGAGCCTCCATGGCCAGGACCCAGGCTTTCCCTGGCAAGCCGTCAGGTCCTGGGGCGGTGTTTTTGGCACTCAGCCTTCGCACCGCCACTCTCAACTCTACCTCGGTCACTTCTGGAGCATTGAGCGTCGTCGTCGTCGCTGTTGCGATCCGCGTCAGACACCGCTGGCGGAGGCGGAGCCATGAGCGCGGGGGAGTGTTCCCCCCGCGCAGGGAACAGAGAGCTAACCACACCCTCCACGAGTTGGGGCCGAAGACTCTGAGTCAGCGGCGGAGCCCAGAGGCGAAGCTTCTCCCGTACCAACTTGTACGGGCGCCCCCACGGGTCCGCGTTCAGAGACCCCAGCCCCACGTTGCGGGCCTCGAGTTTGGCCCGCTTAATCTCCGTTCGGAGGGTGCGTTTTGCCTCCTTGTATTCCTCATACAGCTCTGCCTCTCTGGCCTCCGCATCCGGCGGGCGGATGCGGCGCCTGCAGTGCCTGGCGTACCGGCGTCGCGCGTGATTGCACGCATTGCGCAGTGCGCCGATCTCCGGTGACCACCAGTACACGTGGCGCTTAGCTCGTCCTGGACGGACACGGGGCATTGACGCATCGCAAATTGCGACATGGCCTCCTGGAACCATTCCGCCTCGACGTCGATATCGACAGGCCTGTCCGGTGCTTGCACCCAGGCCTGTACCGTCGCAGCTTCCAGGAGGAGTTCCCGGTCCATCTGCTTAAGCGCCCACCGCGGACCGCAAGGGCTCTGTCGGACCGACGCGGCTGAGGTTTCGGCGGAGACGTCAAACCGGATGTACCGGTGGTCGGAGTACGTCTCCACCTCCTCCATCACGCGCCAGTCGACGACACGCGGCGACAGAGCGGGGCTGGCGAACGAAATGTCCACCACCGACTCACCCCGCATCCGCACCAACGTGGGGACAGAACCCCGGTTCAGTACGACCAGGCCCAGTTCCAAGGCCCAGTCCTCCACCATCCGACCCCTCTGGTTCGTGAACCGGGAACCCCAAACCGTGTTCCAGGCGTTGAAGTCCCCGCAAACGACAACGGGGAGGGAGCCGAACCCAGCGACGACGGAATTTAGCTCCATCAGTGAGACGTGCAATTCGTCGAGAGATGGGCTCGGGGACAGGTAGACGCCTGCCACGGCGATGTCCCCGAACCGTGCTGCCAAGATCAGACATTGATTGATTAAATACCGATTTTAATTAGGGTTTTATTATTCCATTCAATATTCACACCTTGCCTCCACTAGGCACTAAGCTATTGAGATATTATCAATTTAACTTCTGAAGGATAACGCAAATCTACATTTGTAATTTGTTTTTTTATTATTGTTTTTTAGTTAAAAGTGTCGGTTTTTATTAACTCTATTCCATAAAATTGCTGTGTACACCTATTTTATCTAGTTTTTAATTTTTGAAGTCAGTATAATACTAGAAACACCGACTTTTAAAATTAAAGTTATTTTGATTGTTTTAGTGTTTTGTTTTTTGTCGTGAAGTCGGTTATTTTTTTGTTCCTTGGTTGCTTTTCAAACTATGTCAGAGTCTTCCTTATAGAAGCAGACCCTTGGCCACAGTAGGCTTTGAACCTGATGGGCCCCTATGGTTTGCTGACAACTCTTTGAGGCGTGCGTGGAACAATATGCGCCGTCGACGACTTGGGATCGGTCCGGACTGTACCTATTGCTCGCCGTCCACAAACCCGCGCTTACGGTGGCCGGAAATCAGGATCGGGATCCCGGCATCTGAGTGCCTAGTGTGAGTTTGTTTTACGTTAACGCGATCAACGCGTCATCGTTTATGACGTTCGGCGCTCCAATTGGCTCGCTCCTAGCTCATAACCAATCAGAAGGCCGAATGCGACAAACGTTTCGATCGCGTTAAAATAAAAACAACTTGCACTCAGTGCACTGGGGCGTGAGAGTCGCTCACTGGCTCGTGCACGTACGGCCTCCGCCTTTGCTAGCATTACTGCTTCGTGATCGCCTGCCACTCCTCCTTACTTTGGACCATGGCATGTACCAAGGCCCGGCGCGAGGTGAGAGTCAAAATGATCAAAATGTTTTGTAATATTTTATTATTTATAAAATGTACTGACATTTATTTGGTGTAGTTAAATTTTATGAGTAATGGTTAAATAATAAAATATTCCAGGACACCCCCCATCTTGACGTTAATATGGCGGGTGTTCCTTAATTTTGAAATAATTTCATCCTGAAGGAGGTACAGATATTTTAGAGCTACGTACTGAATAGTACATTTTCGGTACATTTTAACGGTAACTACTATAATTTATAGTACAGTGTACACCCGCCGGTCTGACTGTCACGGCGAAAGAGATCGTTGACACCGATCTTCCCCACCGAGGACTCGGTGGTGCTCTGCACACGCGGAGCAACTCTACCGTGTGCTCCACCGGTACCTCCGGCCGGTCCACACAGTGGTCGCATCCGGGCGGTCCACACCGTGGTGTTATCCGGGCGGACCACACAGTGGTGGCATCTGGGCGCTACTTCCGCCCTTTATAATGTAGTGGTCTCCGAACAAAGACTGCAATGCTGTTTGGCCATATTTTTACTGAGTGCTTAAATCTAAAACATCTGTAACATTACTGCGATGGTGGAATATATTCAGAAACTCAGTATGAAAATAAATCATACTGTTTCGAATCTGATATAGTAGTAAGCCAGGAAAGTTATGCTGACTGTTTGTAAAGGAACTTTTTCATTACCAACTTTCTTAATAAACCGACTGCGACACATAGCAATTATCTCATAAGATATAGTTTTAGTCATTAGACTACTAGGCGTGAGCTCGATGAAATGTGCTACATTGTGAGTTACTTTAAATAAAATTCTTTAGTTCATATTTTCTTCAAACATATAATTTATACACGACTCCTTAACCGACCATAAATAATCGTTGTGCATAACAGTCAATTACGTCTACAATATGAAGTGCTTATTTACCTAATAACAGAATATGTCATGTCTTATTAAATAAATAATGGTACATCATCAACATAGAAATTAAATTTTATTACGTTAGATCGAATGCAATATTTCATGAATGAGACATATGTATAGGTAAAGGAAAAAATAAAAATGGTTATTTTTCAGGATTTTTCAGGTTAGCAGCACCATCCGCAAGTCGTGCATGTGTGCAGAAACTGTTGCCGACAAATCCCTCTTCAATAGTTTTAGCTTTATAATTTTTACAATACGTAAGACCTGTAACTACGTACTTTAAAATGTATCTTTAACAAATAAAAACGGTAAATACTTTAGCTTATTTAATAAAATTAATTATGATATTTACAAAAACAAGATTTTGAAAAAAAATAACCCTGAAGTAGGCGTGTGTACTGAACCAACTCATTGTTCCAAAACATTTTAGTGTTCTGAAATATTGGAACATCAGTAACGTTTTAAATGCATAATTTGGAGCAATTGGAACACTCGGACACTCTTTACTTTAAGTGACCTGCAGTTTTTTTTAATTCAAATTAAAACGTAAATAGTAATAAATATGTATATATGAACCAGAACTAAAAATATCTACTTAAAATTAATATTAATCAAAAATCAATGAAACAAAACTGTTAGTGTTATGATGACGATTCATTACAATCAGTATCTTTTGAGTCGATGTTCCAAATGATATATATTATCATGTAACATTTTTCTGTCTCAGTGTGACTATGAAGTGTCGTAACAGATCACGATTCATAAAGGTGTTTGTATAAAATATTAATATTAACCTGAACTAAAAATATCTACTTAAAATTAATATTAATCAAAAATCAATGAAACAAAACTGTTAGTGTTATGATGACGATTCATTACAATCAGTATCTTTTGAGCCAATGTTCCAAATGATACATATTATCGTCTAACATTTTTCTGTCTCAGTGTGACTATGAAGTGTCCTAACAGATCACGATTCATAAGGGTATCGTTTGAGCCGATGTTCCAAATGTTCCAAATAACATATCAGTGTTCCGGAACATTTCAGTGATTTAGATGCAAATGTTCCAATTGCAAAGATACCATATAGACAAGCTTTGGCCACGTCTACTCTCCGGCATGACTGACAGTTGTCCATCCACTGATTTCGATCTAGATAAAATTCAATGTCCAATAAATACAAAAAGTCAATATGTATGTTTTGAAACAACAAACTTTGTGTAATATCTGTTCAAAATCTATTGAAAATCGTACTTTTCGAAGGACTTTTTTACTAAAAATTTATCTCTTAAAAATCAACTTAAAATCCACGAGTCTAAAGTTGATACTTGACTGGCGATGAATTAAAATCATCTCAAATCATTATTTTTATGTAGGCACCAGCAAAATTATGTTAAATTGTAAGTACTACAAACCATCACGTGTCATATGACAGCAACACTTATTTATAAATAGAAGTATAATTCGATGCTAATATCTGAAAATGTATTCTGAGACAGGCTGATTGACAAACAACACATATCCGGAATTTACTCATTTATTATTAAACAGAAAACATTGGGACAACATTAAACAGACAACCTTGAAATAGGTACAAAGTACTTGTGTAATATAAAATCTATACTTGTAATAAATCTGTCGAAATGAAAATTCTGTACATTGAAATATAAAAAAAATAAATGGTAGGGGTGTTAATAAACCGACACCGAACCCAAAAATGTGATAAAAAAAATTTTGTCTGTCTGTCTGTTTGTTCAGGCATCACGCAAAAACTATCGTGTTGATTACGATGAAACTTGGTAATTATTCTTTAATATCCTAGGCACCACACTGGGTACTTTTTATCCCGGAAAAGTTATACTGGCCGGAAAAGTTTGACTGGCCTGTTGGTCTAGTGGTTAGTAACCCTGACTGCTATGCCGGAGGTCGTGGGTTCGATTCCCACCCAAGACAAATGTTTGTGTGATGAGCATAATCATTTGTTCTGTGTCTGGGTGTAATTTATCTATAATATGTATGTATTTAGAAATATATATAAGATATGTTATTGAGGATTTTCCAAATAAACCACAAATTGTTTCTCTGAAACTCAAAGATTTGTTTATTTAATACGTCCTTACTATATTACAACGTTTAACTATGATCATTACACCTATAACTTACCTGAAAATCAAAGAAACGACATTTAAAGTTTACTAATATCGCCTCCTCAATTATATCCCTTTATTTTATCTTTTTACAATAGAATTTTTAACAATAAAATATGCAAAATAATCTAAACATCATCTGCCATTCAATCACACGTCACCCCGTTCCACAGAACATAAATTCCATTGACAACTTCAACGCGCGAAGCGCGGCAAATTTGAATTAATGAAATGTCATTTCATTACATATATAAGTATGTTTATCAGTTGTCTAGTACCCATATCACAAGCTCTGCTTAACTTGGGACTAGACGGCGATGTGTGATAGTTGTGGAATATATATATATATATAAGGTATGTTATTGAGGATTTTCCAAATAAACCACAAATTGTTTCTCTGAAAATCAAAGATTTGTTTATTTAATACGTCTTTACTATATTACAACGTTTAACTATGACCATTACACCTATAACTTACCTGAAAATCAAAGAAACGACATTTAAAGTTTACTAGTATCGCCTCCTCAATTATATCCCTTTATTTTATCCTTTTTCAATTGAATTTTTAACAATAAAATATGCAAAATAATCTAAACATCATCTGTCATTCAATCACACGTCACCCCGTTCCACAGAACATAAATTCCATTGACCACTTCAACGCGCGTTATGAAATGTCATTTCATTACATCTCCCCCCCTAAGAGCAGAAATTGTAAATAATTAAAGCACAGGGCAGTGCGTGCAGGCCATTTTCTAGCAATAGGCTATAATCTACACAATGCACCTACAAGTTATCTTTATATTCGTTTTCTTCTACTTCATCTACTGCTGTGACAGGTTGTAATTTTGTTATATGGAATAAAGTTGATTCTGTTTTTCTGTTGCCAGTGTCAATCTTATAAATGGAGTTTGATATTTTTTCTATTATCTTGAATGGGCCTATTTTTAATTCGTCTAATTTTTTTCTATTCAGTCTATTTCCATTTTCGACATATACACTGTCTCCTATCTCGAACTCTTGCATCTTCCTATTTCTATCAAATATTTTCTTGTTGTACTTATGGGATTTTATTGTATTCTCTAATGCTAATTTTCTATCAGCCAGCCACTTGTCTTCCTTTTCTATTGTCTTAATTTCATTTGGTAAAATACTGACATTTGTACCATCCAGTAAATATTTTGGTGCAAATCCTGTAACAGAGTGATCTGTTTCATTATATTTCTGAATACTTTCTCTTGCTATTGTTGTCCATGTTTTCTTGTTGTTTTTCTCATTTATTTTACATCTAATTTTATTTACTATTGTTTGGTTCAATCGTTCGTTCAAGCCGTTCGAAAATGGTGTATTTACAGCTGTAAAAATTAGTTTAATATTATTCTCCTGTAAATATTGTTTAAATTCTTTTGAATTGATGCCAGGATATTGGTCTGTTAGAATTATTCCTATCTCATCTGTCTCTAGTACTTTCTTAGTTAGTTTTATAAAGTCACTCGCATTCTGTGTTTTGGAAGTCGCAATAAACGCATATCTTGTGTAGTGGTCTACTAAAAGGTGTAAGTATTTTTTTGTTGACCTAGATCCTCCAAAGCCACCTATAGTATCCATTGACATTATCTCAAATGGTTTTGTTGCTGGTCCTAGTTGTGACATTAATCCAAATTTCCCTTGACATCTTGATTTATATTTTATGCATGTTTCGCATGTTTTACAAATATTTATTATATTTTTTGTTAGGTTTTTTGCTGTATATATTGGACTTATTTTTTTCTGTAATTGTCTGATTCCAATATGGCATAAATCTTCATGCACCTTTTTTATAAATTTTTTACTAAACTCTTCTGAAAGTATAATCTTTTCCTGTTTCTTTATTTTTTTTATAATAGATATTATTTTTGTGTAGTAAATTTTGTTTCTTTTCTTTTATTATTTCATTTTTTTCTTGGTCTTCAACTATATCTTTTATTTGTATTAAATTAACTATTTTCAATAGTTCCTCTTGGTTATCTTCTGATTCTAATACAGGATTTCTGCTCAAACAGTCTGCTTCTACATTTTCTTTACCAGGTATATATTTGACAGTAAAGTCATATTGAGATAGGTAATATGTGAGGTCACCCAATTCTTCATCTGTTCTGCATTTAATATTCATGTTCTCTAGAGGTTTGTGGTCTGAGTAAATAGTGATTTTTTTTCCAATTAGCCAGTGTTGCCAATATTTAACTGCTTCTTTCATAGCAAAACATTCCAAATATATAGCCTTTTTTCGTTTTTGAGTTTCATTTAGCTTTTTTGAAAAATATGCCACCGGTTTGTCTTTACCGTCTAGTTGTGTTTGTTTTAATATTGCCCCGATACCTTCTAAAGATGCATCTGTAAAGATTTTTATTGGTAAGTCTTTGTCGAATATTTCCAACACGGGTTGGGAATATAAATATTTTTTTATTTGATTAAATGATTCTTCACACTTCTCTGACCACACAAACTTTTCATTTTTTCTTAATAAATTATGTAATGGGTCTAAAATAATTGCGCTTCTTGGTATGTATTCATGGTAAAAGTTGATTTTTCCCAAAAATTGTCTAATGTTTTTTTGTGTCTTAGGAGTTGGAAAATGTCTTATCGAGATCAAATTGTCTTTAAGTGGTCTTACTGAATTGTTCTGAATTACATGGCCGAGGTACTTTACTGAGTCTGAAGCAAAGGTACATTTTTGAAGCTTCAATCTAAAGCCTTCTTGTATTATTGCCTCTAATACATTTCTTATGTGTCTTATATGTTCTTCAAAGGTGGTCGAATATATCAAAATATCATCGATATAGTTAACGGAGTATCCTGTGAGCTTGTGCTTTCTTAGAATATTGCTTAAAATTCTCTGGAAAATTGTTGGTGATGTTTTCAAGCCAAATGGAAGGCAGGTCCACTGGTAATGGCCATCTTGTGTGACGAATCCTGTTTTATTTCTATCTTCCACCCGTAGCGGTATTGCCCAAAATGCTGAGTTTATATCCAATGTAGTAAAATACTTACAGTTTCTAGTTTTGATAATCAAATCATCTATTAATGGGAAAGGTTGAGCTTGTGGAACAACAATTTTGTTTAGTTCCCTGAAATCTACACATAAGCGGGACTTTTTATTTTCTCCTTTTTTAAATGCCAATGTCACTGGAGCAGCGAAAGGACTGTAGGATTCTTCTATTAAATTATTCTTTAGTAGCTTAGATATTTGCTCTTCAATTTCTAATTTATCCTCTATTGTACATCTGTATGGTCTTTTACTACAGTATCTATTTACTTGTAAATCTATGTGGGCTTCATAATCTCTAACTGATCCTACATCATACTTGTCTTTAGCAAAAATTGTTTTATATTGCTTTATAATTTTCTCTATCTCAATTTTTTTTTTATTATCTAAATGGTCTGTGATACTTACGAATTCTTCTGTTTGTATGTGTTCATTAAAATTTATTGCAAATGTTTTTTTATCCTTTTCTTCATATCTGTTATCTTTAGACATTTCATCTATTTTATTTGTTGTTTTCTTTTGTTCTATCTGCAAGTCCTCATTTTGGGTTAGTTTGAATTTCTTTATCATATCTAATCCGATTATGAAATCTTCGAAATCTTCATTATCCACTATATATACTTCCATCTCTTCTTCTAAATCGAATATTTTTATTTTTATTGTAATACAGCCATCTGTTTTTTTCACACCATTAACCGTTTTCATATATGCTATATTCACATTGTCCTTTTTTTCTTTCACTTTAATCAGCTTTGAATTTATTAAAGAAATCTGTGAACCTGAATCATAAATGCCGCTCACTTCTAGTTTATTTTCTAATAAGAGCTTGATTTTGATTAATGGTGTACTTACTCGTTTTTTTTCTCAGTATTTATATCTACTTCAATAATGGAGTTGTTGTTTACATTTTTGGGTTTAAAAACCTTTTCAGATTCATTCTTATTTTTCTTGAACCAGCATGTCTCATGTCTCCTCCGGATGATATCGAATTCCTTTTTCCAAAGATTCACAAGTCTTACATGGCTTCTTCTCCTTATATTTATTTTTATTAAGGGATGTAACACTCTTTATTGTGGTTGAGTTTTTCTTGTACATCATACCTTCATATTTTCTTATCTCATTGAACAAATCAGTAGTATCATTGAGTTCATCCCTGTTTAACTTATTTAAGATAAAACCTGGTAAACCCGTTGCAATAAGATCTATCATTGTTTTGGAGTCTATCGATTTGTTTATATCTAGTATAAGCCTCTCTTTTTTTATAGCATAATCAATTAGTAGTCCTTCTTTATACCTGAATGCTAGAGCATATGTGACTATGTCCCATCCTCTGTTTTTAAAGGTTTCTTGAAATTTGTGTTTCCATTCTTTCCATTCAGCCTTTATTGTAAGTTTTATGGCCATCGAGCTATACCAATCCAAACAAGATTTTTCTAAAAATAACCTCAATATATCTATTTTTGTTTCATCTTCTGATATATTAAAGCGCTCACACTCTTTTTCAAAATTCTCAATCCACTGCATTGCGTTAGGGTTCTTGCTTGTGAATTTTTCAATAATAAATTTCTCTGAAATATGTTTTAGGTTATGTTGTTTTTCTTTCTTTGTAGTTGTTTCTATTAATTTTTCCAAGATATTTTGCAAATTGTCGTTTTTGTCTATTGGTTGTTTTGTGTTCATTTCTTCTAAATATTGATCTAAAAATTGCATATTACCTTCCTCATCCATATATGTTTTCTTAAGATCTTCATCCATTTTTATCCATATTTTTCTGCATTGATGCCTTTTCTTTATGCTATTTTTTATTTTTGTGAAACTGTTCATTTTGATAATATATCTATGATGAATCACTGGCTTCTGTTCATCAGGTAAAATATAACATTTTCCTTCCTCTGTAGTTATTGAGGTTATGGCCAATATGTTAGATTTGCCATCATTTGAGGTTATCATCGTGAACTCAAATTGTAACCGGTCCATCTTTTTCTAGTTGACGAAAATGTCGTTTTATAAGGTATGTTATTGAGGATTTTCCAAATAAACCACAAATTGTTTCTCTGAAAATCAAAGATTTGTTTATTTAATACGTCTTTACTATATTACAACGTTTAACTATGACCATTACACCTATAACTTACCTGAAAATCAAAGAAACGACATTTAAAGTTTACTAGTATCGCCTCCTCAATTATATCCCTTTATTTTATCCTTTTTCAATTGAATTTTTAACAATAAAATCTGCAAAATAATCTAAACATCATCTGTCATTCAATCACACGTCACCCCGTTCCACAGAACATAAATTCCATTGACCACTTCAACGCGCGTTATGAAATGTCATTTCATTACATATATATATATACAATAAAAAAACAAACTTAATTTTGCAGTTCGATCCCTGGACCCATTACTGTACCAACCGAAAATAATAAGTTTGTTGTAGGTTACGTCACCCGCAGTGGAGTTCACTAAGGGGCGCTGCACACGGCTAAGATATTATAATATTTTATCTTAAGATACAATATCGCTTGCACTACAATTTTATGGACGCGAATCACACACGACGAAAATAATAAATAATATTTCATATTTTCGTATCTTAAGATGAATTTGTATGGCGAGCGATATTGTATCAATACATATTATAAAACAAAGTCCCCCACCGCGTCTGTCTGTCTGTTCGCAATAAACTCAAAAATTACTGCACCGATTTTCAAGCGGTTTTCACCACTCGATAGCGTAATTCTTGAGGAAGGTTTTAGTATATAATTTGTTAAGTTTTTGTATTTATTTCTGTGTACACGATATTTGTTGAAGATTTCGGGAAAAAATAAGCCGAAAGGGGAACCGTGTCACCCCGAATTTAGCCGCGGGCAAAAGTAAGTACATAATATCTGTACCTCAGAGGTAAACAACATTATGTGCCAAAAAGTAAATTTTACAGGAGAGGCAAAAACGCGCGGATAGAAACTTTGAATGCATTTGTGACATAGTTGCTTTAAAGATATTAGAACAAGCTCAACTGTATTTTTTATAATTATTAGATGGAATTATTATGTATTACACATAATAACAATAAAGTTTAGAAAAAAATTAAGTGCTCATAAACCTGAGGAGCAAACAATCTTATCATCATTTGAAGTCCTATACCCGATAAGTTTTTGTGGATTTAATGTCATATACGATTGGATATTTCTCTTTCTAGATGTCGTAGGACTTGTTGTCCTATACAACAATAATATGTCCGAATATAAAAGTGCAAAAAAACATATATAAAAAAAAGTGACGTTACTGTTGTTTACCTCTGAGGGACAGATATATTCCTAATAAAATCGAAGATATGTGACATTCACCAACCCGCACTGCCCATTCCTTCTCCTAGAGAAGAGGCCTGAGTCCCAACAGTAGAAACATTATAAGGTCGACTATGCTATGCTATGGTAATATATTTGCGCACCGGTTCGCCGACTTCCATCCTAGACAACAAGCCGGATTCATAAAAGGCTTCAGCATCGTAGACCACATACATAGGTACACCGTAGCGTAAAAGGGGGGGTATTTTACTACTTGCTCTACCAAGTAGTAAAATCTGCCTCTCTGTTTAGCATTTGTAGACTACGAGAAAGTCTTTGATTCGATCAAGACTTAGTGAATAAATAAAAATAAATCATAGATAATGTTTTAATTAAGTAGGTATTACGATACATTATTCGAAAAAATATATATAGGTACCTAATTGTCATCTACACTAGTCTACATTTATATACCTCTATATGTTCGTGTCTACGCATCGTCATCACATCAAGTCCCTCCGATTGGACGCTTCAAATTAGGAGTGCGGGGTGTAGTTCCAATTTCTCACGCGCCCGCCACTGTGCACCTTTTTTCATATATCCATCGAAACGCACACGCATAAAATTTGTAAACCCAAAAATACTTCATTATATACGCCTAAATTCTATCGAAGACGTTCTTTCATTCATCTCCAAAACATATTTGGACCTTCAACGCCGGATGCAGCAGAAAATATCGTAGCGACCAGCATAAATCGGACGCACGAGACCATCAGCGAAGCCATCCACGGTACCAGCATAAAACGGTCAGGTCAATCATCATTCTTTATCCTATCCTTCTTCTATCTTCAGTGCTTTATTTGTGTTAATATTGTGTGTAATTCTGGTGTTTTATTCCCGTTAAATTCTTAAATACGCGTTAACATTTTCGGTTTTTCGTCGCTTCCCCTCAACTTTATTTTATCAAAAAATCTTTGCAAATCTTTTGAATCAATTATTTTTCACTGTCTTCCGCAAACTCCAAAATGACTAAAACTCCAACAAAAGAAATCCGTAGTAGTGGTGAAGATTTATTAAGAGATTTAAATAAAAAAAGAGGTGTTGTTCGCGGTAAATTTCGATTATTCATGAAGTATGTAGATTCTATAGAGAAAAATCCCATTAATGAAAATATTAAAACGGAACTACAAACACGTTTACTAAAAGCAGATTTATTGTTAGAGCAATTTTCAGAAATTCAGGACGAAATAGACTTAAAAATCCCAGATAGTCAAGTAGAAAAAGAATTATCTGAGAGAGAATCATTTGAAACCCATTACTATGCTTATGTGACTAAAGCTAAGTGTATTATTAACGCAGATAATAATCAAAATTGTTCCAAAATTTTTAGTAAAATTCAATTACCTACAATTTCACTTCCTTCCTTTGACGGTTCTTATGACCATTGGTTGGAGTACCGCGATACTTACCTATCTCTCATCCATTATTCCAAAGAAATCGATAATGTGCAAAAGTTTCATTATTTACGCTCTTCTCTTACTGGCAGTACATTATCAGTTATCAAATCGTTAGAATTCTCCTCTGAGAATTACAATATAGCGTGGGAGTTATTGGAAAACAGATTTAACCCTTCAGATACCGTCAATTAGAGACACAATAGTAAGACAATAGATGCGCGGCCACCGGTGGTCGCTTGGGGATTCATGAATTAATAATAATCGTTTACTTGTGCAAAATCATGTCAAGGCTTTGTTTTCAGAGTCATCCAATCAAATTCGCAAGCTTATAGATACCGTTCTTAAAAATATACGTTCTTTCAAAAACCTCGGTGAGCCGACTGAATCGTGGGACACGTTGATTATATATTTAATTACATCTAAACTCAATTCAGCTACCGAAAGAGAATGGGAGACTCATAAAAGTTTAATCATCAATAGTCAAAACCAGTCAAACTCACATTTATCCCTTGATATGTTGATTAATTTTCTCAAAACCAGGGCTGACGTACTAGAAACTATTTATTTGGCACATAGTAAATCCTCATCCGATAACAACACAAAGAAACCATCACATTCACAAATACAACACAAATCACACAGTCACACATCAACACAAAATAAACAACTTAATAATAAAAATTCAAAACGTTCTCGTAATTGCATTATGTGCCAAGCTAATCATCCGCTTTATTCTTGCGATACATTCTTAAAATTATCCGTTATCGATAAAGTTAAATTAATTGAAGTAAAGAAGTTATGTTCTAATTGTTTACGCGCCAGTCATTCAGTAGACGAGTGTTGGTTCGGTCCTTGTAAGTTATGCAATAAGAAACACAACAGTTTAATTCACGATAAATGCGACGGTAATGTAAATGCATCCACATCGTCAGCTGTTGCGTTTAATTCACAGGCATTGCCGCAGGATACAACTAGTTCTAACTCCACAAACACTATCACATTTCATTCTGCATCTCACACAACACATGAAAGTACTATTCATTCGTTATTAGAAACGGTACTGCTGTCCACAGCTTTAGTTGAGGTTGTAGATAAAAGCAATAATTACCACACTACCCGCGCTTTATTAGATAATGGTAGTCAGCATTGCTTTATAGCAGAATCTTTATGTAAAAGCTAAATCTTAATTTAATACAGTCCACTGTTCAAGTCTCCGGCGTAGGTAACTCGGTGACTAACTCCACACAGTCATGTGAAATCAAATTAAGGTCTAAAACTTCACAATATAGTACGCGCTTTAAATGTTTAGTTTTAAATCAAATAACAGCTCAGTTGCCATCTTTAGGTGCAAAATCACACATAAATATACCTGACCATATACAATTAGCAGATCCTAAATTTTATTCGCCGTCAGGTATCGAATTATTAATTGGAGCAGATAAATTCTGGGAACTATTAAATGACGGACTAATTCGCCTGAGTAGTGGTCCATAATATCTGGTTCATTGATAAATTATAATAAAACTACACGCAACAATCAAGTACAATGCAATTACTCACAATCATTAGACAATCAACTTAGACAATTCTGGGAGCTTGAAGAAATAGTTCCGCAAAATAAATTAACTAAAGATGAGTCTTTATGTGAAAACTTGTTTAGGCAAACTACGTATCGTGATAACGAAGGACGGTTTTTTGTGCGCATTCCATTAGCTGAGTCCAGTGACACTTGGAGATACGTATGCACTCGCGTTAAATCGCTTTCACGCACTTGAACGTAAATTAGATAAGTCTACACCTGAATATAAAAATTATATTGTGATTTCATGAATGAATACGTAAGCTTAGGGCACATGAGTCGAATCGATCAAATTCCATCACCTAATTATTTTCTTCCACATCACGGTGTTTTACGCATTCATAGCAGTACTACTAAACTTAGGGTGGTTTTTGATGGAAGTGCAAAGTCAACATCGGGCAAATCGCTTAACGAGATTCAATATATTGGCCCAAGTTTACATAACGACGTTTTTTCTTGAAGATGTGCTAAGAGCAAGGTCTCACCCATCAAACCAGTCACTATACCGCGACTTGAGTTGTGCGGGGCCTTAGTAGGCGCCAAGTTATATCAAAAAATAATTCAGTCATGGAGATTAACTTTTCATAATATTTATTTTTGGTCCGACTCCACGATTGTTATAAACTGGATTAAAATTTCACCTAATTTATTAAAATCATTCGTTCAAAACCGAGTAATGCAAATAAATGAATTGACTGGTGACTTGCCGTGGTTACACGTTTCTGGTAAAAACAACCCAGCTGATCTTTTATCTCGCGGGCTCACGCTCGACGCGCTTCAACATTCAGATATTTGGAGGCACGGGCGAACGTTTTTAACTGAAATTATCACTAAATCTAAACAAAATAATCACGATGAAATAATTCCTTTACACGATTTACCTGAAATGAAATCAAATGTTAATTCTTTATTTACACAATCAACTTATACTAGCATTTTTACCTTTGAACATTTTTCAAATTTTAATCGCATGAGACGTGCAGCCGCTTACGTGTTGAGATTCATTCATAATGCACGACTTAAGGTCAAATCAGAACGTAGCTATGGACCAATTACGTCTGATGAATTAAATAAATCAACTTTAGTTTTAATACGCTTAGCGCAACAAATTTCATTTCCCGTAATATTTAATGCATTAGATAAGAACTTACCTGTTAAGTCGATGAGAAACGTATCTAGTCTCGATGTGTTCATAGATTCAGATCGCATTATTAGAGTGGGAGGTAGATTGGTAAATTCAGATACTTTTTCCTATACTAAAAAACATCCTATATTGTTATGTTCCAAACACCCGTTTACGCGACTTCTTTTTCAATTTGAACATAAACGCTTACTCCATGCTTGTCCACAGTTGCTCTTGGCCACTATCAGAGAAAGTTGGTGGCCGCTCAAGGGTCGCGACTTAGCCAGGCAGACAGTACATAAGTGCGTAACATGTACTCGCCAGAAAGGGAAGGCACTATCAGTAAAAATGGGCAACTTACCTCTTGAAAGACTGGAACCGGAGTATCTGTTCTTACACTGCGGTGTAGATTACGCGGGACCTATGTTCATATTAAATCGCAAGGGAAGGGGTGCAAAGCTTGAAAATTGTTATGTTTGTTTATTTGTATGCTTTGCTACTCGTGCGATACACTTAGAATTAGTCACAAGTCTAACTTCTGAGGCTTTGAAAAAGTTCTTATCTCGTCGTGGAAAACCTGCACAAATATTTTTCGACAACGGAAAAACGTTTGTAGGCGCACTAAAGGAATTTTCTCAATTTTTAATTTCTTGTGAAAATGATATTTTAAATTTTACTTCAGGCGAAAATATTAAGTTTAGCTTTATCCCTCCCTATTCACCACATTTTGGGGGTTTATGGGAGGCAGGGGTTAAATCTTTTAAATTTCATCTCCGACGTGTTGGCAACGTGAATTTCACTTATGAGGAATTTTCCACACTATTGACACAAATAGAAGCCATCCTCAATTCCAGACCCATGCATCCCATGTCTTCAGATCCAAACGACCTACTCCCTCTTACTCCAGCCCATTTCCTGATTGGCCGGCCGCTTGCTGCTCCTGTCTACGATGACCTCACAGCTGCAAACACGTCACGCTTGGTTCGCTACGAGCGCATCGAACAAACCAGACAGAACTTCTGGAAACGCTGGTCGCAGGAGTACGTTTCGGAGCTGCAGACAAGGAGCAAATGGCAGTCGAACTCGAACACAATAGCACCCAATACCTTAGTGCTCATCAAAGAAGACAATTTACCACCCTTGAAATGGCGTCTTGGACGAGTCCTGAGTACTTCACCTGGAAGAGATGGACAGGCACGTGTAGCTGACATCAAAACAACTAACAGAGTAGTAAGAAGATCATACCCTAAATTGTGTCCGCTACTAAAGGAGGAAGAACCCTAACTTTCCTCAACTTCAACATTTTTCAACTTCAACATTTTTCAACTTCAACATTCTTCAACTTCAACATTCTTCAACTTCAACATTCTTCAACTTCAACATTCTTCAACTTCAACATTCTTCAACTTCAACATTCTTCAACATCAACATTCTTCAACATTAACATTCTTCAACATCAACATTCTTCTGGTTCCTGCTTCTTCTCCGTTGGAGGCTGTTGCTCCAAGGCGGGGGGCATGTCTACGCATCGTCATCACATCAAATCCCTCCGATTGGACGGTTCAAATTAGGAGTGCGGGGTGTAGTTCCAATTTCTCAAGCGCCCGCCACTGTGCACCTTTTTTCATATATCCATCGAAACGCACACGCATAAAATTTGTAAACCCAAAAATACTTCACTATATACGCCTAAATTCTATCGAAGACGTTCTTTCATTCATCTCCAAAACAGTACGTATAAGTAATAGTGCAGTATGATACAAGTATGTGACGCTGTTGATTACCCTTGAGGTGGTATTGCCCAAACCGATGGGTCTTGAACAAAACCCAGACTGAAATCACTAATTTTCACATGTATCTTACGATGTTTTTCAACACACTGGTGAAGAAAAATAATTTAAGTGACTATTTATTTAACAGTAGAACTTTGTGATAATATGGCGGTAAAAAATTAAGTCTGTTTTGTTCTATGCCCATTATGGCATTTTAATGTAGACTATACCGTTTCGTATTTTTCATCAGTAAAAAATACGAGAAATTTATTTTAGTATTGACTACTTCAGTGAAGCTTGCCGAGAAGGCTGACTCTATACATTTGCTGCCAAATAGTGTAAAAACATTAGAATATTTTGCACCTGCATTCCAATGTAACTCACAAAAAAAAATCTTTATGCTGACCTTAGCCTGCCCAAATTGGGCGATGAAAAAAAATCACAAAATAACATAAGAAAACAAATTAATTTTTTTACGCCTGATCACAAATAAATACACAATAACTAGTACCTATTGAATAAATAGTTAATTAGAATATTTATCTTTGCAAGTTTGTTGCAATATTTTGTATGATACTCGTGTATCTACATTTATGGTGTGTTGGTGATTACCGCTGAGACCGGTAATAAGGTCTCAGCGGTAATTACCAACACACCATAAATGTATCATAAAGTATGCATGGAAAATCCTTCAATTTAGATCTTAGAAACATTGTTGACTTAATTGGCAGATATACAGGGTTTTTTGTAAAACACTGGCCACCTTTCACTATGTTACTAAGATCATATACAACAATTTTAAATATCATATTTTAGATTATCAGATTTGCACACAAAAATAAAAATACTTCTAAATATTATGATGCGAAACAAGCGATAGTACAATAGCGGAAGAGAGCGGAATCTGGTGGCGAGGGTGTTTGATGCGCTTGCGTTGCGTAATACAGACGTAGGTTGGTATAGCAAAATACAAAGTTGAAATATGTTACATAGAACAACGAAATCTTGAAGGTATGTTTGGTAAAAAGTCATAGAAAAGAAGTTGTTGTTAATGATGTTAGTAACACAGTCCTGCAAGGTTGTTAGTATTTTAAAAATAAACCTGTATAATGAAACTATATTTTTTTTAAATTAAATTTGTACTGTAGGTGACTTAGCCAACGTCATTCTGAATTTATTTATAGTGCCAGTGCATGAGCCATGTTCTTGAACGGGAGCAATCTCTGATGCAGCTGCCACGGTTTATTTGTACTTATTTGTGCTTTTAATTGTTGTTTTGTTACCTACACGACTTTTGATATCATACTTAATTTTTGTTTTAGTTTTCGCAACTTTAGCCTTTTAATCGTGATAAAAAATACAATACACAATAAAGACACAATAGAAAGACAATGGGTGCGCGAACGCGTTCGCTTGGGGTTTAAAGAATTAAGAGATATCACAGTTTTTCTAAATGATCCGTTACTATGTCACCCCACAGAATACGTGAATCATTCCACATTCTTTTGTTCTGTGTGTCACCCCGTTTATTTTCAAACATGCGAATCAATTGTTCGTTTGATTTTGACTTTTTTTCAGCCGTAGTAATTTTCACACAATTTGATAAAAGTTCTTTTTTTCTTTTTTTTTCTCTACTCTTATAAGTAATCTTCTACATTTAAACTTAAAATGACCTCAAGGTTGGCATAATGAGGAGCATGTGCCTCATTCCTTCATGTTACATGAGTATGGAATACTTTATTACTACCAATTTGGAACCGTACACTAGCTTCTGACGTTTTATAAGTGCCCATGTAGGCTTATGTGAAATAAAATATTTTGACTTTGACTTTGACTTTGACTTTATGGAAACTAATTTTCACCCAAATTTCGATCTTTTTCTGGCAAATGGAAATAAACCAGGACAAGAACATAAATGATAAGGTTATTAGGTTCAATAACTTGAATCATTTCTTGTCCGCACGTCCTCTGTCCGGTTTGAGGTAAAAAATAAAATCATTAAATACCTAGAGAAGTAAAAATAAAGTAATGTTAAACATAACAGGCCAAAAACATTCAACTTACAAATCAAATAAAAAAAAATTAAATCAGCAAAACAGTTTCAAGTATTCACGCAAGTAGTGAAACGGTTTTACAACAAAAACCGCCGCCAGGAGGCGCTCCGACCGTTGGAAGTCCCAAGCTCATTCCTGGCCACCGTAGAAGCAGTTCTGCAGACCGCAAGCAATAAGCAGTTTGCCAGTTGATAAAGATCTAGTTGTGTTCCACGCTCGCCCCAATGAACTGTAATCAAAATTGACGGGATGCAACAACAACACAGCACATTTTCACTTTTCCGAATTATGATTCCAAAGAGTTAATGCGGCCTTGAAATGTAAAAAGCAACTCAGGGAACACTGAATGCTGATAAGTTTCAGCTAATAACAGTCTGCCCCAGTCTACCCAGAGCAAGTAGAAGTCATTTAATGTTTGCTACAAAAGACAAATCAGAATAAAATTCATTAAAAATATTTGTATAGTGAACTTGACTTAATTTGATACTCACAATATTAACACTTCAGAACGGGCTCACAATATTAACACTTCCAGGGCTCCGATGGGATTTCCTATCGACGTAAATGACTCATTTTCATTGACTGGGTGTCAGTACCTTTAAAATACCATAGACTGATTCTTTATCAAAAGTAAAAGTTATCAAAAGTTTTTTTACCAAAAGTAAAAATTACATGTGAAACTTAAAATTAATAGGGTGTCACAATGGGCGGTCTTGTCGTTGTGCAATTTTTTTTTCAGAGTATGGGAAATATCTGACTTTTTTTTTACACACGGACGAATTGAGTGCTTGTTTACATTTTTACACCGCTTTTTAAACAAAATAGTGGGGTACATAATTATATTTTGAATAAATTGGCTCGATGAGCTACAAATGTTAAAAGATTTTTTTTTAACACAATTTTACGACCCTTGATTTCGGAAGCTATGAGTATTTTTTTTAGAGGTCTACTCTCATTATCATGAATATAATTCCTCTCTTTTATTTTTGATATTCTCTAAGACATTCAATAGAAACCTATCTCAAAATGTAAGTGTAGTTTTATTTGAATGGTATTGCAATGCAGAAACATAAAACTAGTAAAATATTTTTTACACCACCTGCTCGATAATGTCGTTTTATACGTCATACAAACCTCACTTAAAGCAAGTCATTATTCTCTAGGGAAATAATGCAGTATGAACGATCCCTAGGGAATAATGAGATTTCAATTTGGAACATCAAAAATCGTCAACACTGTGAATTAAAATGTACGTGCATCGAACAAGTTGACTCGAAATTCAAACTAGCCACTAACTCACTGGTTAGCTGTGTGGTGCCGTGCTTGGCCGATGCCGTGAGCGCCTGGAAAATTGCTTGCCCGGACAACGCGTTGCCCGAAATTCCATCTTCCCAGAGACAGTGGGATGAGCCGCTCTGCAGATTGGTACGGAATAATCTCATTAACACGTCCACCAATACTGCTGAGCGCGCTCGCCTACTGGCTGTGGGTGAATGGGAGTCGGGTCTTTGGCTACAGGCTTTACCGTCACCTAACATAGGTACTATGCTGAGTGACACCACCTTCCGGATCGCTACATGCCTGCGTCTGGGTGCTCCTAGTGGAGCTCCACATCGATGTCAGTGCGGCGAAGCAGTCGATCGCCTCGGACACCATGGCCTATCTTGCAGTAGAAGCGCTGGTCGGATAGCACGGCATGCCAGTATTAATGACATCATCCGTCGAGCTCTTGTCACCGCCGGGGTGCCAGCTGTCTTAGAACCCAATGGCTTGGCACGTGACGATGGGAAGAGACCAGATGGGATGACTATAATGCCTTGGAAATTGGGTAGGCCTTTGGTGTGGGATGCAACATGTGTCGACACCCTTGCGCCATCCCATCTTCTGAGTACCGCGGGCTGTGCTGGAGCGGCTGCTGTAGGCGCAGAAAACCTCAAACGGCGTAAATATAATAACCACATTGGAAGTTATATATTTGAGCCGTTTGGGGTTGAAACACTAGGGCCATGGGGTCCGAGCGCTCATCGAGTTTTTAAGGATATCAGCAAACGTTTGGTCGACTCTTCGCGTGACCAGAGGGCTGGCCTTTTCTTCGGTCAACGAATCAGCATTGCCATCCAGCGTGGCAATGCTGCCAGCGTTCTGGGCACTTTTCCCATTGACATCGATGTGGACGAATTTTTTGATGCCCTTTGACTTTTCCCCGTTTTTGTGCCTTTTTTACTCGTTTGTACATATTATTATTTTAAGTTCGTATATACCTATTAACTTATAATATTTAATAGTTAAGATGTACATAATTATACACTTTTTGCAAATGATTATTATGCACATAAACTATGCCACTAACAAAAAAAAAAAGAAAATAGAATAAAACCTGCTTACTGACCGCGAACTGGGAGCGGTTTTAGAAAATTGAAACTATACAATCTTGGAGTAGTGAATTTTGTTTGTTTGATTTGAACTTGTAAATATAATACTTATACATATATCTCTAATACCTATTAGAGCAAGAGCCCGTGAGTGCCAGACCTTCGTATTTTAATAAAAGCAGAAAGTTTTTCTATGTGTGTCCCTAGTACAGGTAAGAATGATCCCCACCTATGAAGCTGAGGCAGCGGTGGCTTTGGCTGGTAACAGGTAACAAAGGTGTATAAAATTCCATCTCAAATTCATCATATAATAAAACTGATTTTTTTTTATATTTGATTCATAATAATATCAAAACTCGCGTTGCTCATTGCCAGACAGTTAGTATGGTTCCAACCCTCTGCCGGACACCCTTAAACTATTGTAATTTATAATTATACTTACGTCATATTATAAAACCTAAATTTTATATAAAAAAATAATTGACATTATATATAAATATGGACACTGCATTAGTTATCAACGCGTTGAAGAATTAGAAACTGAAACTACATTTACATCAATAAAAAATTTGAACTTTTTTTTTTATCTGATATTTCTTAATTCTGATACTTAATAACATTGGATGCGCAGTGAAGGACTGCAATAGACCAAGCGCTCTGTCTCACTCGCACTAGTTACTGTATACGCTCCTTGCTCTCCGAACTACTGCTCACTTTGAATGCGTCTGGCAAGATGATGGAACCGTCGAAACTGTCCGGCTATTAGGTAAACATAGATTAATAGGCCCCCAAAAAATTATATATAAAATGTAGGTTTTATAATATGACGTAAGTATAATTATAAATTACAATAGTTTAAAGGTGTCCGGCAGAGGGATGGAACCATACTAACTGACAGACGCCAGACGGCAATGAGCAACGCGAGTTTTGATATTATTATGAATCAAATATAAAAAAAATCAGTTTTATTATATGATGAATTTGAGATGGAATTTTATACACCTTTGTTACCTGTTACCAGCCAAAGCCACCGCTGCCTCAGCTTCATAGGTGGGGATCATTCTTACCTGTACTAGGGACACATAGAAAAACTTTCTGCTTTTATTAAAATACGAAGGTCTGGCACTCACGGGCTCTTGGACTATATATCATTTGATCGCCCAAATTGTCTTTTAATTATCTCATAGATGGTGTAAAATATTTTATTATTCAACTGTTTACAGTAATATAAGTAGGTTGCATTTACATTGGTGTATAGATAAAAAAAAATATGTTAAACAAAAAATTATATATATTTACACTTTACAATTTTATAATTTTAATTTGACGTTTCGATTACCGTAATTAGAGACACAATTGAAAGACAATGAGAGAGCGTACGCGTTCGCTTGGGGTTTAATAAATTAACCGATCAAAATTATATTAGCAAGACCAGTTCTAATCTGCAAGTATAATACGAGGTATCGCTCTATTCGCTTTACAGTGTGTTTACATCCGGCGCCGGTGTTGCAATCATGTTAGGACTGCTACTGATTGTAGCCATCATTGTCATTATCGCGCTTACAGTAGCTCTGTACCAAAAGAGCACGAACGCAATATGTACATCGAGAAGAAGATTAGAAGGCAAAACAGTCATAGTGACTGGAGGAACTGCAGGAATGGGCCTCCACATAGCAACAGATCTAGCCCACAGAGGAGCCAGGGTCATCATCGCCTGTCCCTTCGAAGATGAAGGCACAAACGCAAAGAAACAAATAATACAAGAAACACAAAATGAAAACGTGGTTTTCAAACTCCTTGACTTAGCATCTTTGAAGTCTGTGAGACAATTCGCTGCAGACATCTTGGAAACTGAAGACAGACTCGACATTTTATTGAATAATGCTGGAGTCGGGATACCAAGGGATTTCCTGACGGCCGACGGAATGAACTTTATAATGCAAGTGAACTATTACGGGACATTCCTTCTGACTCTTCTGCTTCTTCCACTTTTAAAGAAGACGGGGAAGCCGGGAGAGTCGAGCAGGATAATAACAACAGCATCGGTCATTCATATGGTTGGAAAGGTTGACATCGCTAACTTGAACAGAACAGATTATTGGAACATAATACGGATCTATGGGAACAGCAAGATTTGTCTTGTGTTATTTGCAAATGAGCTGACTAAGAGATTGAAGGGTTCTCACGTTGTGATCAATAATGTGGATCCTGGAGCAGTTGGTACTAGGATATTTGACTCCATAAATAAGGTGTATGGAACGATTCTAACTTTGGCGTGCCTTTTGATCTTCAAGACGCCATGGCAAGGCGCGCAGACGGCTCTTCACGCTGCTTTAGATAAGAAAGCGGGAGAAGTGAGTGGAGCATACTTCAAGAACTGTGAAGCAGTAGGTGCAGTGAAACGTGCCTATTGTGAAAAGACTGCTAAAGCACTCTGGGAAGAGTCTGTGCGATTAGTGAAGTTAACAGAAGACGAAGTTGACCAGTGCTTTAAATCGTTGTAATAAAGTGTTCTAAAATACAATATGATAATAATGTACATAGGTAAAATATAACAACAAGAATTAACTAAATCCCGCTACCGACGCCGACTCACTTGTATGTATTTTGAATGACATTTGAATAAATAATAGAAATATGTTGAAGAATAAACAATTAAATTAAATTAATTATACATTTAGTTTAATATAACTGTACTTGTTTATTTTGTAATCTATATCTGCAGGGGAAATAAAGAAAAACAGTCTCACAAGCTGTGTCCTGCCCCTATCATTTTCGCCTCAAAATCTGTCCGTGCTGATTCTTTAGTCGTTACGCTACTGGACGGTAAACTCTATGAAATGTGTTCCTTGAGGGGTTTTTTTTTCAAAATTGCTTTTGATCATATTTCCTTCAAACGTACTTACCATTTACGCAAGACTTCTAACCACTAAATTATGTCTAAAATTTCAAGTGCTTATTTACCTAATAACATAATATTTCATGTCATTAAATCAATAATAGTGAACATCTTCCGCTAAAATGACAGAAATTACACGTTAGGTTGAGTGCAATGAACGGAAATCGTGTATTAAGAGGTTTGCTGTGCGCAAGGTAAAATGTATAAAAAAAACTCGCGACTGAGGGGTTCCGTGCGAACTACAATTCCCGAATGGAGTCTCGGAGATTTTTCCGAATTGATTTTTTTTTTTGTGACGTAGGTAACAATTAATTTACTGTTTTCAGATTTATTCCTTTCCCGGTGCTATAAGACCTTACTTTATGCGGAATTTCAGGTTTTTGAGCTAATGGGAAGTACCCTATGAATTTCGATCTTTGAGAGTATCAAAATATACGTTTTTGTGCAACATAAACACCCGTATCTTTTTTATTCGTTAATTTAGAAGTTTGATTTTTTCACAGCTTGAAGGAACTGCAAATCTGAGTATATAGTTTTAATTTCAACACGATACCTTCATGCGTTCTCGAGAAAAAGGGTCTTGACAGACAGACAGACGGACACCAAAGTGATCCTATAAGGGTTCCGTTTTGTCCTTTTAAGGTACGGACTTGTATCATGTTCTAATCATGTCCCTGTGTTTGTTTTTACATACGAGTGAAAGCGGGGGGGTTATCAAACTGTTACTAACTAAAGTGCCCTCATTCGACCTTTGCAAAGGTCACGGTAAGTCCTTCGAAAAATCAGTAGCCCTTTTACTGGTAGAGATGTCAGCAAAACTGTAGGAGCCAGCAATGGTAAGCTCGTCGTATGACCATCTGGTAACCGTCCGAACCGAGTCCAAGTCGTTAATAGCGTGTAGTGTTCCACGCGCACCTTAAGGAGTAGTCAGTAAACAGTAAAGGGCCAGCAAGGTCGAAGACTATTGAGGCTATGGGTGGTGTGAAAGTGAACCCCGGGGCCCTGGAAGGAAGTCAGAGACGACCGCCTGTCACTTCTCCTCGATCCGGATCATAGCCTGTACCAAGGCTTTGCGCGAACAATATTTGCCGTGGATCTCCCCCACGAAGAGACAACGATGCTCTGCTTAGGCAGTGACACCCAGGCGTTTCTTCCGCACGAATCTGGTGCAGAAACTAGTGGTTTGCACCGGAGCGAGGTTATTCTCCGGTACTCACTGCTCCGGTGCAAACATCTAGCAGGAACTTTTCGAACTTAACATGTCCGGTGAGGCCTTGCGTCATGCAGAAGGTGAGAATTCTTAGATTGGCTGCACTTAATAAAAAATATTTATATTTGAGTTAAGAATTTAGGATAATTGTCAAATAGTACATTTGACTTTATGTTATACCTATCAAAGTTCAAAATTCGTAGGAAACCGTAGGTTTTGTAGAAAAAAAAAGATCTTAATAATCAACTTAAAATACACGAGGCTAAAGTTGATCCTTGACTGTTCATCAGCAGTCAAGGATCAACTATCAGAATTATGTTTAATTGTGAGTAGGTACTATGTACCAACAGGTACCATATAACAGCAGTACTTATATATAGATAGAAGTGTAATTAGACTTATTACTATACTAGCTTTTACCCGCGGCTTCACCCGCGTACATAATCCCAGGATAAAAAGTATCCTATGTGTTATTCTGGGATATGGTCTACTCGTGTACCTACCAAGTTTCATCGAGATCCGTTCAGTAGTTTTTACGTGAAAGAGTAACAAACATCCATACATCCATCCATACATACAAACTTTCGCATTTATAATAATTATTAGTAGGATTCTGTGATCCTTTTTCGAATTCTTCATCAATTATTATTAACTAGCTTTTGCCCGCGGCTTCACCCGCGTACATAATCCCAGGATAAAAAGTATCCTATGTGTTATTCTGAGATATGGTCTACTCGTGTACCAAGTTTCATCGAGATCCGTTCAGTAGTTTTTGCGTGAAAGAGTAACAAAAATCCATACATCCATCCAAACATCCATCCATCCATACATACAAACTTTCGCATTTATAATATTAGTAGAATTGTTACAATTATAATTATTACTATAATAATAACAATAACATTTATTTCAGACCACAATTAATCCATACAAAATTGTTAGTAAAAACATAAAAATTAATGTTAATGCCTTTTTAGATATACCTAATAATAAATATTTAATGTCTGAAATCGAACCCCACACTATCCATGGACCTACATACTAGTACATACTCGTAGATGCATGAAGTCCGATCCAGTGACGTAGCATTTGGCAATCCCACTTACCACAGAACACGCTCAGGATGCCGTGGGATGCATGCACGCACTCGCTTCAGTATCGAAGTATCTGTTTTCGGATGATGTCATGAATGCTCGCCTCAGCAAACATCATCGACGCATTACAAAACCGTGGCAGTCCCGCCAGCATATTGAACGCGTTGTATCACAAAATAGATAGGAACAGAAGACAATCTGCATACAAAGCACGCTCGAGCAACGCACACATAGACACCACTCACGGACACGATATCTCGGAACAATCGCCCGGTCGCGCTTACACAGTTCGGCACAACGTGTTGACCTTGCGCTCTGACCGAGGTAGAAGCCCTTGGGTCACGCGAAGAGACAACAAGTAAATAAACTTGTTTTTTTTTTTTAAGTATCCATAGCTAATCGTTCAGTGAAAAGGTAATAGATAGGTAATGATAACATTATTTCAAACAGAAATTAAACAAACAATGAAACAGAAAATTGTAAGAATTAAAAGCAAGCTAATGGATGACATTATGACTTTACAGAATTACGACAGTAAACGAGCCGTGACAACATAGATAAAGTAATTATAGATAAGTAAGTGATGATAGATGGTTTCTAGGCAGGCGATTTTCATCGTCGGCCACATCATCGCTTACCATCAGGTGAGATAGTGGTCAAACGTAAGCCTATCCATTATAATATACAATGAAGTAAAATAATGCAAGTGAGGCCGTTTGTCCACCACCGCCGTCACCGGGACGTCACCGAGAACGAGATGACGGCGCCGATTTAGCGATACATACATTTTTATGGCCATGTGTCCACCGCACGCCCGGCACCCGAGCGCATCTTAAACTTAAACTCGGCCCGAAATAATCTCGTTTTCGGTGACGTCCCGGTGACGGCGACGGTGGACATACAGCCTAAGTAGGCCGATGTTCAACAGTGAGCGTCTTTTGGCTAAAATGACGATGATGATGAATTGTGACGATAAAAACTTAAAATACCATTGATTTAGCATAGTTTACGGCACGTACAGCTGCGTCGTGGGTTTTGCTGGACGCAGCAGAATGTTGGGTCCTGTCAGCGCGGTGCCGCACTGGTTCTGACAAGTAAGCTTCTTCCTTTTCTTCCTCTTCTCTACCTTTGTGAAGCCATCTTCATCACTCTGCTTGCCCCCTGTCGTTACTTGACGCGTTGTTTGCGACACAGCAGGTTTGTTTGCGACTACAATAGCGGGATAGGCACGTTTACGGGTCGACGTACCTTCATGCATCACCATTTTGACCGGTGACGATACAGTGACGGCAGCGGCGGAGCAAGATGCAGCGCAAGCATTATCAGCAGCGGGTGTCGCACAGCAACTTATCGACTCAAAACTGCCGATGGATGCATTTCATGATCCACGACAAAAATTCACGTTGGAGTTGTTAGGCACCCTACTTTCTGAAACAGCGTTGTGTAACAACTCTGCTTCGGCACGCAGTGCACCTACGATGGTATTGTATACCTCTAGCTTGGATTGTAGATCGGCCTGGCTTGCTTTCAGGGATTTACGTCCTTCGTGACATCGTCGTGGTCGAATGTGAACATGAACGGGAGGCAGTTTATGCAGCATATTCGCCACAAAAGTGGGCACTAAACACAAAAGTGCTTTTTATCATCATAATGATATACTGCACACTTTTCTGGCTGCCATTCCACCCAAAATACGCTCTCTCGCTCCGCTCTAGAGCAGGAGAAGTCAATTGACGAATTCTCACCTTAAAATAAAATGTAGGATATCTTCATAGGTCTGGACTGGAGAGGGCTAAGTATTAATGTCAATGTCGACTACATCACCACAGTATCTATAAATATGGAACAGTATAGAAACTAAGCCTAGTTGATAAAATAAATACCTACGCTTCATTGAAGCAATAGGGTTGTCACTTTTAATTTATAATTGTGCAAGTTAAAAGCATGAAAATAAAGTTTGAAAATATATTTCATTATCTCTGTCTATGTTAAATATAAAATCATCAAAGTCTGATTTTATAATAACACCTTAAAATACTTAGAGAAGTAGAGGATTGGCCAGACGGTTGCAAACTAGCGTTCCAACCAAGGTAACCTTGGTTTGTGTTGCGGCTACATGGATGTACATCAGGCGCCAACACGTTCAGTGGTTGAGAAAACGCACCTCCTAATCAGGGGCGTTGAAGGTCATGGTTTACACAGATTGAAACTAGCAAGGGCACTTGGGTTGGGATGTTGGTTTGCAACCATCTGGTCACCCCTTAACATAGCAGGTTTTGTTAATGTTAAAAAAGTCCTTTGAATAATACGCCGATACAGCGTCAAATGAATAAAAACTTAACTTACGTAATATTGATTTAAGTTGAGAAAAAAATAATTAATGAGCCCCCTTTTTGGACAACAGTTTATGTCAATGCCTAACTTGACGACCAGTACATGTTTATTTCAAACCCATAATTTTAACATAAGTACCATTCTAATATTGCAATTAGAATACATCGAGACCATTATTTTTAGTATAATGCGAAACCACGTGTACACGTGTCTAGTATTTTTATGTAAAGAATCTATGCCATCAAAAACATAAGTTGTAAAAAAATCAAGGCTTGCAACTCAGATCTTCTATCGTAAAAAAATGTGAGATCCATACAACACCAAGTCGGTTACTTTACTCAGTTCCTACTTAAGGGACCTTTTACAACTTCTAATAGTGACCATATCAATATTACAAATCATTTATGTTTTAAATAAAATATCGTTTTGGCAATCGGACTAAACAATTAAATTTAATATAAGGCAATTTATTTATTTGAATAAACTGAAATATTTATACTTGAACTATTATTTGAACTTGACAAGATATATACGAATTCGAGTGGACCTTTCTATTTCGATGCTACATCATCAAAATGACTCCGTGCACTTTAGGTGGAGCGAAAGGGAGCGTCAGCTTTTTACTGACTAATAGGTGAAGGAAAGTGTGAGGGAGAGGATATTGTTAAGCCTCAGCCGTCGAGACACCCCGAGCGTCGGAAGCCGCCGGGCGATCCCTGGCCACTGTAGGTACGGGTTTGCATACCGTGAGTAATAGGCAACTTCATCATCATCATCATCATCACATCAGCCGAAAGACGTCCACTTCTGGACATAGGCCTCCCCCTGCGTCACGCATCTATCGGACTCGCATCATTTCATAGACAACACCGGTCGACAGAGATCAAGCCTATATAATAATAATTAAAACCTTTATTACAAATCATTTAGATGTGATGGACATAGCCTTTCAATTTTACCATATGCAAAAAGCACAAAAAATACAAGGACAAGCCTTGGTTATAAAACCAGAAACAATAAATATAAATAATCATTAAAAAAAACATGTAATGTATTCCAAAGGGCTGTAAGCAAAATTGACGAGGCTCTACAAGGCTGATACTTGTCATGGTTGTCGAATATCGCAACAACAACACAATCTCACTCTATTGAACTCTCGCCTTGAAAAGGGCAGCTGAGGGAACACTGAATGGTGATATATCTCAGCTAATAACAGCCTGATACTTCTTTACACTCTATCCAGAGTAGAAGAAATCAAGAAAGATGATTTCCCCAAAATAAGAAAGCAAAATAAAATTCATTAAAAAATATTACTGTAGTGAACTTGACGCGATCTGGTTGATACTCACAATATTAATACTTGATATCCTATCGACATAAATGACTCATTTATAGTTATTGGGTGTCCTTCAGAATACCATAAACTTCTGGTTTTTTTACGGATAAAATGGGTAGGTAATTTATATTTTTAGGACGCCTTTTATACAAGATAGTGTCTTACATTATATTTTGAATAAATTCACACGATGAGCTAAAATTGTTAAAAAACAAAGTACTGTATTTAGGTTTTATATTAATGGTGTTTTGCAATGCACAAAACTATTATAAACCGTTTGCAATAATATAAGTGTTTTGTATGTAAATAGATGTATGTATACTCGTAAATCAAATAACAATGTAAAAATTTTTTTTGTTACTTCCACTTTACAATTTAATTCTGGTTTAAAATTTAACCGATCAATATTATATTAGCAATACCAGTTTTAAACTACACTATAATACGAGGTATCGCTCCATTCCGCTTAACAGTGTGCTTACATCCAACGCCGGTGTCGCAATCATGTTAGGACTGCTACTGATTTTAGCCGTCATTGTCATTATCGCGCTTACAGTAGCTCTGTACCAAAAGAGCACGAACGCAATATGTACCTCGAGAAGAAGATTAGAAGGCAAAACAGTCATAGTGACTGGAGGAACTGCAGGAATGGGCCTCCACATAGCAACAGATCTAGCCCACAGAGGAGCCAGGGTCATCATCGCCTGTCCCTTCGAAGATGAAGGCACAAACGCAAAGAAACAAATAATACAAGAAACACAAAATGAAAACGTGGTTTTCAAACTCCTTGACTTAGCATCTTTGAAGTCTGTGAGACAATTTGCTGCAGACATCTTGGAAACTGAAGACAGACTCGACATTTTATTGAATAATGCTGGAGTCGGGATACCAAGGGATTTCCTGACGGCCGACGGAATGAACTTTATAATGCAAGTGAACTATTACGGGACATTCCTTCTGACTCTTCTGCTTCTTCCACTTTTAAAGAAGACGGGGAAGCCGGGAGAGTCGAGCAGGATAATAACAACAGCATCGGTCATTCATATGGTTGGAAAGGTTGACATCGCTAACTTGAACAGAACAGATTATTGGAACATAATACGGATCTATGGGAACAGCAAGATTTGTCTTGTGTTATTTGCAAATGAGCTGACTAAGAGATTGAAGGGTTCTCACGTTGTGATCAATAATGTGGATCCTGGAGCAGTTGGTACTAGGATATTTGACTCCATAAATAAGGTGTATGGAACGATTCTAACTTTGGCGTGCCTTTTGTTCTTCAAGACGCCATGGCAAGGCGCGCAGACGGCTCTTCACGCTGCTTTGGATAAGAAGGCGGGAGAAGTGAGTGGAGCATACTTCAAGAACTGTGAAGCAGTAGGTGCAGTGAAACGTGCATATTGTGAAAAGACTGCTAAAGCACTCTGGGAAGAGTCTGCGCGATTAGTGAAGTTAACAGAAGACGAAGTTGACCAGTGCTTTAAATCGTTGTAATAAAGTATAGGTACTATAAATACAATAATGATGTGTTAAATGTAAGTACAATCATTATTTAAAACTCGCTATGGACTCCGATAAATTGGAGTGTTTATATATTGAACGAAATTTTAATAATTCAAACAAATATGTTTTTGAAGAATAAACGATTCCATTAAATCATGTAATCATTTCGTGTAATATTTAAATCGTATTTGTTTATTTTAGGATCTATATCAGAATTGAGCTGCTAATTGCGTCTTTCAGAGCGTGGTCACTAATCCAGTACCACAGTCGTCTCCAAATCTGTCCATTTTGAATCCTCATTCTTTACAATATTGGACGTAAGCTCGACGAAATGTGTTTCTTCAGGGGGTACTTTACTTGACTCTCTAATAAATTTTTTGACATACTGTTTTTTTGACATTACTTTTTTTAATTGTTATTGTTTTAATTTAAATATTATTTTGTTAATATGCTTGCTGATATTTGCTGTAAGTTGGTACAATTTTGCTGACTAAAACCCACCTGTATCTTTCAGTTGTCCATTGTGTTCAAGGGCACTGTCTCTTTAAAAAAATCCCATGGTCCTGCTCGTCGTTTGCAAGCACACGCTAACGATGGCATTCTAGGATCACGGTAAATCTTTCAAAAACGTCCATGGCCCTAGTCGTCATTCGCAAGCATGCATCTAGGATGGTAAATCCCATCACCTAGGGCGTCTTCAAGGCGGTGGCTACTGAGCTGTGAATATATCCGTTTCCTCACGATTGTGGCCATTCTTTGCTGTATTACTGCTTCGCAGAAGCAGAGTGCCTATTTAGTCGTACATATTGGTGACCTTGTAATAATTCCATCTGTTCATAGTTTTATGAAGTCTTTGAAAAGTGATCACCACCGCTTTATTTAGCATAGCAATCAAACATTAGATCATAGAATGTCATTGAATTAATAATAATAAATAAAATGAATACAATTAAGAATAAGAATGAATAAATAAATGAACAAATCAATCGAATTAAAAATTATATTATACAAACTAAAGAAAGGGTTAAACTTGCGATTGAGTGAAAAGGCTTCATGGTAAGAGTACTGTCTATTGGGCAGAGCCAGCTCACTTAACTGAAGCTCTAATTTATCGGATATTACTTTGCCATTGTCGGCAGAGTGATATCCGATAAATTAGACCTTCTGGAAGAGATCCCGGTCGTAAACCTGTACGAGATTAGAATGACTCTAAAATAGTTTACAGACTCCGGGTTATGATGGGAATACGGCCGTAATTCCAGTGGGGTAACTCACTTTCAATTTTCAATCGTGACTGAGTTTACGGAAGACCCAAGTATAATACTCGATGACCTCGGTCTTAAAATATACATGGACGTAAAACCAAGGTCAGTGTAAATAACCATGTAGCACCCATTCCTATCAAGACTGGAGACTTTACATTCAAAGTTGTAGTAAATTACGTTTATCTGGGATAGACAGTCTAACTTAGTAGGTCTAACTTCGAGAAAGGAATCAATCGTCAAATCCAATTGGGCTGGGCAGCGTTCGGGGAGCTCTGTGGTATTTTTCGTCCTACATGAAAGTGTCTCAAAACAAGTACGTACTGTTGCTAGTGATAACAAAGAAAAACCATTGATTTCTTTCAACCAAATCTGTACTACACTGGAGACCACAGTCTGCGACGCCATCCACATTACCGAAGATAGGACACCATTGCGAAATGTAGTTTACAAGAAAGTTATTCATCGAAGTTTTTTTTTACCTTCAGGTTTGAGGATAAACTACGCAAGCTGGAGGAGGCATTATATAGTATTTTTTACCGCATTTTACTTAATCTGCATATTGCCCGTTTTGCGAGCAGTAATGTCGTTTTTTTAAAAGGCCTTTTTTATTTGTAATTAACTAAATAACATTCTTTTCAAAACAGCGCCACAAAGCGCTGACACATTTTGAAGAGCGTGATAAACAATACGCACTGGCGATGACTTGGGTTCGGTCCAGATAATTACCGCACGGCCGTACGACGAGCAATAAGTTGTGTTTGTCGTCCGCAAACCTGCACCTATCGTTGCTGGATGGCCGTTTCCTAATGCGTGCAGTCGTAGCTTTTGCTAGCATTGCTGCTTTGCAGAACGATTTTACGTATTCCACCTCACTCCGGACCATGTTCTGAAAAGGGGCCCGGCGGCACGAGGTCGAGGTCACCGCCACCAATTAGATCCATGAGGATATGGTGGGTCCAAGCGGGGCACACCACCACGGTAGGTAAGCTCCACTTTGTCTTCCGAGAGCTCCGCACATAGGTGACATCCGGGCGCTTTTTCAGCCTGGATTCGATGCAAAACCTCCCTAAGTAATCGTATCCGGTGAGGTCCTAATCTTCTCGTGAATAATGCAATATATATTATTTCATTGCATTTCGCAGAACAGATGGCCGTTGGGGTCGAAAGGTTCTGGAGTAGCGTCTTCGTACTGGAAGACGCAGCGCCGGAAGGCTTCCTACAAGGTTGATCGATGACTTGGTGAAGGTTGCGGGAAACCGATGGATGCGAGACGCACAGGATCGATCATTGTGGCGACACTTAGGGGACGCCTATGTCCAACAGTGGACGTCTGTCGGCTGAAATGATGATGATATTATTTACGCAACTTTAGGAGTAATATAATAAAAAAGTAACACCATGTAGGTATTTTCCAACCATTGAACTCAGTAGTTATCTATTTTCCCACCATATTAATTTGTTCAAAGTTTTTTTTGTTTTTTTTTTAGAATAAACTCGCATTTGATCACTACCTCAACTGATAAAAAACGATGATGTGGCCGACGATGGAAAAACGTCCTTTTTTTCTTCCTCAACTCTTATACGTGACCTTCCAAATTCTGAATCAAAACAACCTAATGACATGGTCCGCATTCCTCCATATCATTACTGATTTTCACCCAGCTTTAGGCCTCTTTTTAATTAATTAAAATAAATCAAGGCAATTTGCATAATTATATCAAACTAGAAGGGGCTCATACATATGAGTAAGTGATAAGATTAGTAGGTACAAGAACTTGAATCAAACCTTTTCTTTTTTTTTTCGTAGCTTGTTTACGGAGAGTACCAGATATAATAAATGTACTAATAATATCTGGCATTTTCCGTAAACAAACTACAAAAAAACCGATAAACATTGCAAAGGCAATCTTTGATCTTAATTATACTTTAGGAGTTATCGTAATAATCATTCCACCCGAAGTGCCTTCGAAACTACATGGCTCACTAATATAGTTGGTTGTCTGTTATAATTATAATTACTAATCCTAGTCTTTAAGTTTTAGCATGTAAATTACTAACAACAATGGTTCCTTTGTTGTCCATATTAAACAATTTATTATTATCTATAGGTACTTATAATAAATCTGTAGAAGTGAAAATTCTGTTTATTGAAAATATCAAAAAAATAAATGGCACTGTGTTACCAGACCGACACCGAACCCAAAAATGTGATTAAAAAAATTTTTGTCTGTCTGTCTGTTTTTTCAGGCATCACGCAAAAATTACCGGTTCGATTTCGATGAAACTTGAAATCGATATAATTATTCTTTAATATCCTGGGCACCACACTAGGTACTTTTTATCCCGTAAAAGTATATAAAATAAAAACAAACCGCAAATAGGTCGTAGGTTTGTCGTAGGTTACTTCACCCGTAGTTTAGTTCACAAAGGGGCGCTGCACACGGTTAAGATACCCTAATATTTGGGTAAATAATATGTAGTTTCTAACTAGATGGCGTTGGCGTCGAGTTAGATCGCGCTATGAGAACACTTGTTGGAAATAAAGAAAGGGAAGCACGTTCGAAGTCGCGGGCAGAAGCTAGTTATAATTATAAAGCTTTCTTGTAGAAAAAAAAGTTTATTTACAACACACTTTAAGTTGCGCATGTGAGCTTTGTTTGCATCGCTGGGATAGCGTCACTGTACGCACGCGATGAGAGGGCTGCGAACTTTTCGGTTATTGGAATCTTACATCATCTGGGAATTTCCAGTGATGGTCTCCCGCAACTAGATCTTTCACTTAAGCAATCGTTCATAATGGATTATTACGTGATCCGTAAGCGAGTCGATTACTGTTGTTGTATCAGTGACTGAGACTTGGTTGAGGATGAGATCCAACTGAAGTGACGTGTTAGATTTCAGTCTTTCGCTGACTTTTTTCTTATCAGTGATGACGTGTTGGAAGGTGTTCCAAGTACAAGGCTGTGATTGAAATTGAGCTTGTGTAGCGCTTCTATAGAATGCAAAAGGAGGTTTACATTCTATAGGAGCGTTAAGGGTTGCTTCTTGGTCACTCACTTTGCCTTTGGCGGTGGTCTTGTCGCTGTTACGTTCAGAATGTTTGTCGTTGAGATCGTCTGAGAATTCAAAAGGATGAAATACAGTTTCATCTTGTAATTAACTAACATCGGAAACAATAAAAAAGAAGAGATTTCTAGCAAACTGGATTATAAAGTACCTTTGTAGAAAGATGCTAGGGAAAAGCTAAGCAATAATATCACTATCAGGTAAGTAGGCGAGACAGTTGGAGAAGCTTCAACTTGCATTTCTGTAATCTTGACACCATATTTGGCAAGGAAATACCGGTTCTTTAAAGAATCCAAAAGGACCAGAAAGAGAGAGAAAAACATGAAGTAGGTGGATCCTACACAGTTACAATTTTATCAATAATCTCCAGACGGGAAACCTAACAACTACTATCAAACTATTAGTTAGAGGTAACTATAATTCTTATTGATGAATCCTAAGTTTTTAACCGGTTACCAGTCTTATTGTACGAACCAACCCCGGGTCTAGTGCTAAGGTACACCCAACCGACACCAGGTGTGTTGCTGTGGAGAAGACTTGGTCTGAATCAGAGACCCCCAAAGCCAAAACTATAGCTCCTAACTTCGATTGACTGTAGACTATGAAAAGGATCAGCATATGTTCCTGCAACACAATCTTGGTTTCGTTGACACCAGATTATCCACCAAGGGCCAAGGCCATTACGGGCTTTTCCAGAAGGCGAGCGCAGATAATATTACGGTGAATAACGCAGGCGTGGTATACAGAGCGGCACATATTTCGGGGTCGGGTGTTGAGCAAAGAGTGACTGCCGCTTGGTAAAGTTGTGATACCCCAGCAAAGGGATGTGTTGATTAGTCACGGAGCTTTGCACCCTGAGAATGATTGCAACCTTGGCCCGTACAATAGGGGGTCATCGATTGTCTTAGTTTATGAGCCTGTCTGAATGTTCATAGCAAAGACGCACCCATGTGTGATTATGATTGGGTTGCTTCTTTGTGTCCTGTAGAAGCGTGATGGCTCTAAAAGTTAGTGTTATTATTTTTATTAATTGATCTTTATTTAGTTGATGTTGAACTTATAACCTTTCTTGTGGCAGAATATAATGTTGGGATGGCAAAAATGTGTTGGATAGCAGATATATCGTTAAACAATCTTATCCCTACTAATATTATAAATGCGAAAGTAACTCTGTCTGTCTGTCTGTCTGTCTGTTACGCTTTCACGCAAAAACTACTGAACGGATTTAGATCAAATTTGGTAGGTAGGTAGAAGAGAAACTGGAATAACACATAGGCTACGTATAATTCGTATGTTTGTCATGTATTTTTCTTTTTTTTTGTGGTGTACAATAAAGAATATAATAAATAATAAATAAATAAATTCCACTGCTGAGCACGGGTCTCTGCCCGCGCGATATAAGCTGTAGTCCACGCGGGCGAAGCCACAAGCGGAAAGCTAGTAAGAAATATAACGAGTAAGTTACCATGGATCTTGGTTAATATTTTGAGGACAATTATAGGTGTTAGAAGTGATGACACTGGTCACTTATTCTTCAATGCTTTAGGTTTATTACCCAAAATTGCATGGAATTTACGATACGGTACAGGAACGATCACGCCTGTGTCTTTAGCCGTGTTAATTTCTTCATAAGTGAAATGAGAAGAATGACCTATCAAACTCAAATGTTTTTTTCCTAGATTTAACAGTGGTCTCTGTTATACCATTAATGTCTGAACGATATGTAGGCATAACATTTAACATTATACCGTCTTAAAACTCCTATAAAATTCATGTCATTATCTGACAAAATGAAGCACATTGCTCGCAGAACTCAAATGGTCGATGGGGACGAAAGGTTCTGGAATGGTACTACGTACCAAAAGACGCAGCGTTGATCGATGATCTGGTGAGGGTTGAGGGAATCCGATGGATGCGAGACGCACAGGATCAGTATTTATGGTGACACTTGGGAGACGTCTATGTCCAACATCATTTCAGACCTTTTTCGGCTGAAATAATGATGTATGGTTTACCCTGACGGCCAACTAATATCTCTAATGCAGCTAAAAAAGTAAGAGGCTTTGGTAAGATCCATAACAAGCTCTAAATCGACCGTCTTTAGTGCCAAATAAACAAAACAGAGTCGTAAAATTGAATGAGTCTAATACCTCTACCGTTGCGGTCGGCTAGGTATCTATTAGTATATACCTAGCATAGTCGACTCTAAAATTACAAAAAAAAAACATTTTGTGTTATTAATAGTGCCAATTACCATGCACGAGGGTGCATGATAATTGGCCCATTACTGGTTGCATCGCTTAAATTCTGAATCTGCAACATTTGGATAAATATGTCAAATATTTTGCCTCTCTTGAGTCTGTGTTTCTTGATAGCTTCAACCTAGAAGTTTTAAGTCAAGAGTGAAAAGGTTACTTCTAGGCAGGCGTGCTCCATCGTTGACTAAATCATCGGTTACCAACAGTTGCGATAGAGGTCAAACGTGAGTCTATGAATAGCAATATTAAAAAAGTCGTATATACATGCCATTTGGCAGATTTGTAAAGGTTAAAAGGTCTGACAGGGTTGTTCTCAGAGTTCTACAAATCTATTGTTCTCGAAAAATTAAAATTCATATATTACTTCCCAGCGGAAGCAGTATGTACATTTTAAAATATAAAATATTTTCTAACCCTACGGATTCATGATAATGTTTGGTGCAGTCAGCAATAAAATCCCGAATGGCAGATAAACGTTTATTGTTTCAATAAAATAAAAAAACTCAAGCCTTTGAGGCAGGACTTAAGATGAACATATCGAAGACAAAGATGACTGAGTGGTAGGATGTGTCAGTCTTTTACTGACTAATACCTACTCTTATGTTCCATCTTTGCCTTGTGTTCCAGGATCCCAGGTTTCCCTATCAGACGCGAATTCGTTGCCCCAGTGAGCTTCGACCCTGCTGGACCCCTACGGTTTAGAAGACATCTCTTTGAGGCGCACGTGGTACACTACACGCCGTTAATGACTCTAGCTCGGTCCAGACGGTTACCGAACAACCAAACGGCGAGATACTGATTACTCGCCATTCGCAAACCCGGCCTACGGTGTCTGGAAATTGGGCTCAGAATGCCGGCGGCTGGGGCGTGAGGATTGCTTGTTGTGCTTGTCGTTCCAGACCATAGCCTGTACTAGGGCCCGGCATGCCAGGTCATTGTGGTCATTGCCTCCACGAAGACACTGCGGTGCTTTGCCAAATCTGAGCACACCACCACCATATACTCAAGAGCGGGTTTCGTCAATGATGATTTTCCCCGTCGAGAGAAAAAAAAAAAAAAAAAAAACCACCATATACTCCGCCGTGTCCTCCGGGCAATCCACATAATGGTGTCAAAGTACGCTCAAACGTCAAAGTACTCCTCCACATCGCTGTCATCCGGAAATGTGTTCAGAAGACTGGCAGCATTGCTACCTTGAATGGCAATGCTAATTCTTTAGGCGAAGAACGACCCAGCCCTCTGGTCCTTCTTTTCTTAGATAGTGGTTTAAACTAAATGTTTTAACCTCGTTAGGAAACATTTCCATTTGACTAGCACGTAGCATGCTCGTACCAATTTCCTGTAATTTGTCATAATTAGGATAAATTACCACTCAACGTATGCTTAAAGTTGCTTCATTCATTAGGTTATTAAACCACTAATTACAGGTTGCTTTGTTTGGTTATTATCTAGTATATAAATGAACTTTAATTTTAGGTAAATTATTAGAATTTGAACCTATATTTGGCCAATCATCACGTAATTTTAAAAACTCTGGGCATGCATGAGGCGAAATCCACCGAGATTTCTTTCAATGAAACGTATCCCTAAGTATTCCTCGTCTCTCGTCTCTCTCCTTGGTAGTCTCTTGTATCTCACTAACCCGGTGATGAACAAAAGGATTTATTAGGTGATAAGCTACATAAAACTATCGTGCTATCATATCATTTTGGATTTTATATATTTTAATCTGTTATGAAGCTGTGTCAAATTACTGTCTACCTTTTGAGGGTTCCGTACCCAAAGGCTAAAACCAGGACCATATTAATTACATAAACGTCACTGTCCGTCTGTATTCCACCAGGCTGTATTTCATAAATCGTTTTAATTAGACAATTGTTTTCACAGATAATTATATATATATATATAAATTCTTTATAGCATAATTTTTACTATTAGCATAAAGTATTTTTATTGCCGCTATAACAGAAAATAATAAAAATAAATATTTAAGTGGGAGTCCCTTACAATTAACGTGATTTTTTTCAAATTGAACTATGTTTTACTGTAGTATTTTAATTCAACTAATTAATAATAATTATTATTATTAGCAAGGCCAGTTTCAAATTATAATATAATACGAAGCATCGATCCATTCGCTTTACAGTGTGTTTTCAGCCGACATCGGCGTTGTAATCATGTTAGAACTACTACTGATTGTAGCCATCATTGTCATTATCGCGCTTACAGTGGCTCTGTACTAAAAGAGCATGAACGCAATATTTACCTCGAGAAGAAGATTAGAAGGCAAAACGGTCATAGTGACTGGAGGAACTGCAGGAATGGGCCTCCACATAGCAACAGATCTAGCCCACAGAAGAGCCAGGGTCATCATCGCCTGTCCCTTTATAGATGAAGGTATAAACGCGAGAAAACAAATAATACTAAAGACTGAAAATGTAAACGTGGTTTTTAAACTCCTTGACTTAGCTTCTTTGAAGTCTGTGAGACAATTTGCAGCAGACATCTTGGATACTGAAGATAGACTCGACATTTCATTGAACAATGCTGGGGTCGGGCTACCAGGAGATTTCCAGACGGCCGACGGAATGAACTTTATAATGCAAGTGAACTATTACGGAACATTCCTTCTGATTCTTCTGCTTCTCCCACTTTTAAAGAAATTGGGCAAGCCAGGAGAGTCGAGCAGGATAATAACAACAGCATCGATAGTCCATATAGTTGGAAAGGTGGATATCGATAACTTGAACAGAACGAAGTTTTGGAATATAATACGAATTTATGGTAACAGCAAGATTTGTCTTGTGCTATTTGCAAATGAGCTGACTAAGAGGTTGCAGGGTACTCACGTTGTGATTAATACTGTGGATCCTGGAGCAGTTGGTACTGAGATCTTTAACTCCATAAATAAGGTGTATGGAATGATTATAAGATTGGTGTTCCTTTTCTTCTTCAAGACGCCGTGGCAAGGCGCGCAAACAGCTCTTCACGCTGCTTTGGATAAGAAAGCGGGAGAAGTGAGTGGAGCATACTTCAAGAACTGTAAAATAGTAGGTGCAGTGAAACATGGATATTGTGAAATAACTGTTAAAGCACTCTGGGAAGACTCTGTACGATTAGTGAAGTTAACAGAAGATGAAGTTGACAAGTGTTTTAAATCGTTGTAATAAAGTGTACTGAAAATATATAATATTGATGTAGGATACAAGAATTAATTGAATTCCACTACCAATAAAATACTCCAATAAAGAGTGATGGTAGACTGTCAATCAAAATTTTGCTGGAATTTGTGCCATTTTCATACTAGACAATTTATTGCAAAATATCATTCAGTGATTTGGCGTAGTGGCAAGCAAAATATATGGACAAAAACTAAATAATCCCTTTGTATATCAACTTTTAATGACCTTTTATTTATAAATTGTTGTTTTCATCAAGGTAAGTAAGTAATTATTATGTATTTTTTGCCGTATTTTTAGCTAACAGCAGATTTATTGTTACTAAATATAAAACAATATTCTGTAGGTATTGTAGTATGAAACATAACATATTATTGCTAAACTAATAGCAAGACGTTTAAGTAAAACTTATAGCATGGTTATGGGACTTGACACAATATGTTTCATGTTTCAAATAATAAAGTGGCTTGACACACTATTGTCTAGCATCATCTAAGTTATGTCACCAACACCAAATTCTTATTAACCTATCAATCAGAATATATATTTCATGTCTTATCAAATGACAAATAGTGAACATTTATCGCTAAAATCACAGATATTATACGTTGAATTGAGTGAAATCGGAAATCGCGTATTAGGCGTTTTGTTGTGTGCAAGGTTATTCGTGTAAAGAAATAAATAATTATGCTTCTGCGAAAAATCGGCGATGTAATGTAGTTGTGGTCAGGCAGTTTAGGCCTTCATATAAATGAATATCATGCGCAATTGTGGTAAGGCAGCATGGACCTTCATACAATAAGTATAGAATGCCATAAACAAAACACTACGCAGATGCAAATGAAAATGCGAAAGCGAAAGCAAATTTCTTAATTGCCTTAAATGCTGTCAGTCTCGATATTATTCATATTGTTCTATCTATCCTTTCCCAGGTTATGGTTTCGTCTGAGGCGCTAGAAAGTTTTTCTTTTCCTCTTCAGGGACGTCAGCAGTCGGTTCGCGTTAACTAGAATTCGTCAAGTTGGCGTGATCTAGATTTTGATGTTTCACAAGGCGGTATTCTTACTCCCTTGCTGTTTTCCATCTTCATAGATTTTGTAACTCTCTGTCTTCAGTGTTTGTATCATCTTTATACCGATATTATTTTTAATTATATACAGCTGTGCGGTTAGAACTTTTGTTAGACGCTATAGAGAATGTAAATCGAGATTTGTATACTATTCAGGATTGATCTTATAGATTTGGGGTGTCCGTAAAAAGTCAGGTTTCTAGTGTTTGCCAAAAAGTCAACGTGACTTTGCGGTATCGGCTGAGGAACTTTTTACTTGCGAAGGCCAATACTATAATATGCTGCTGCAAACTTTAATTTTCTCTATGATCAACTATGATCACGTGTGCTATTGTGCTACTGTGATCTGAACGCGGTGTTGCTAAATAAACTTGACAACTAATGTTTGTATTTTACTTAAGAAAATAATTATGACCATATTGCGACTTGCAGATCTGTGCCTAAATTAATGCCTATACACCAAAGAAGTTTCTCGCACTTACTTCACTTTTCTTTTTCTTCTTTTCAGCTCAACTCACCTCTTTTTCTTATCTTATATCACACTGTCACAATATCTATGTTCTTCTCACCCGACCGAGTTCTTCTCACAATCTTCTACTGCTTTGTCCTTCTCATACTTTTGATTTTATTCATTCTTTCTTTCATATATGCAGTTAATAGTTCTGTGAAATGTGCTTTCTCTTGACATCATAAGGGCTACCAGTATGAGTATGCATTTAAGCAGAAGTTGCGAAATTATGTTCTACACAAATAGCGAAGTCGTCTCAAAAACCTCTTTCTTTCACATTGTATATGTACGTATATGTAGTATATATTATTTTAAATATATGTGTATGTTTATTTTATTGATACATAATTGAAACCTTGTTTTTTTTTCATTTCCTCTTTTTATGCACCTGCCATGTATTCTCTTCACCACCTTTAGTTAACTAGTAGGAAATGCTTAGACTTTAAGTCCACCAGTGTACCTTTGTATTACATGAAGTTTTAATAAACAAATAATGCAAATGCGAATGTGAACATGATTACGAATAAGTTATTGTTTTGGTGTAAGTAAGTGTTTATTCCATTCCATTCTATTTTAAATACCGATAAAAGATAGAAAACTACTGCTCCAAGAGGGATGATATAATGTTGTATGTTAAATGAGTAGGGCTTTCATATACCGGATTTTTCCAACACCATTATCAATCCTGTGTTTACGTGATCACGGCATTGAACATTAGTGCAAATATAAGCATATAAGCATAATCAGCCTTTTTAATGTTCCCACTGTTGGGACTCAGGCCTCCTCTCTAGGAAAAGGAATGGGCCGTAATCCACCACGCAGGCCCAGGGCTAGTTGGCGAATGTCCCATGCCTTTGAATTTTTGTTTTGACATGCCGGTTTCCTCACAATATTTTTCGTTACCACCACTCTTAAGCCAAGTGCATATATGACAATACTAATAATATATATAAAAAAAACGACAAAAACATTTTGCTAGTTTATTAAATGCGTTAAAAATAATGAACAGTAATTTTTATATACAGGGTGTGGCGTAAATAATGGATAACCCTAAACTAACAAAGTCAAAGTCAAAGTCAAAATATTTTATTTCATATAGGCCTACAAGGGCACTTATAAAACGTCAGAAGCTAGTACACGGTTCCAAATTGGTCGTTTCCTATGGAGAAGAACCGGCAAGAAACTCCATGGTTACTCTTTTAAAAAATGTGTTTATTACAATATTGATTGATTTATGTAAGAACAGTGTAGACCAGTCAACACTGTACACAAAAGCACAAAATTAATCATAATAAAATAATAAAAAAAGTAAGTTGTAATAGAAAGTTATCTAAGTGTTTGTGGATTATAGAGTGTTCTCACATTCACATTCCAAAAAGACGCTATATAAAAAAGCAGGAAAAATTTAATTAATTACAACTGTTAACAAAATAAATTACTAACAAATTGAATGCAGTTGAAGTCTAAATAATAAAAATTAAAAATATTGCAAAAGCAATTCGTTAAAGGAAAAATAAATATATGTATATTAAAACAAAGGTGGAGCAGTTAATAGACACAATATTGATGATTTACCAGGGGGCCACATGTGCAGAGGTAGTCATTGCCAAACAAGCGTGTCTTCGACATAGTCTTTAACCTTGTAAAATGCTTTTTTGGTTAGGACACGCTTAATATGAGTTTTGAATTTTCCCTCACTAAGTTCAGTTACCGCCTTTGGCAGCTTGTTGTAAAAGCGTATGCTGTTTACTAGGAATGACTTGCTGGTCTTGGCTAATCTCCATTTGGGTAATACAATTTCGTGTTTACTACGCGTATTTTTGTTGTGAAAATCGCTTTTAATTTTAAAGAGTCCTAAGTTTTTACGAACATACAAAATGCATTCTAAGACATAAAGAGAAGGCAGAGTGAGAATGTCGATTTCTTTGAATTTAACTTTAATTAATTTAACTATTAATTTAATTTAACTAATATAACATTTTTCTAGTCAGTGATCAGTTTAGTGTCTCACCTAATCCGAACGAAACCGCTATTTCAACCGAAACCGGAACCGAAACATGTTGCAGACTATACTTGGATCATATATAGAAATATGTTCAGAAATGTTCTATGTTTTTAGTCAGATTGTTCTCTACAGACTCAACGTACAAAATGAAACACTTGTGATATAGATTCTTGTTATAGTTGTTGGCAACTCAGTGCCATCACTCGTAATCTTCTGCAAATATGACATGCCGATCCGTTGATACAAGCATGTCAAATCGCATGAAGTTGCAGGCAGGTAGACTCCACTACAGTTTTTACCATGGAAAATTGTGCGTTTTTAATGCAGTCACCCAACAAACCATGACGTACGCTTTCTCGGTCTTTGCACACACAAAGCCCCATTTCCTCTATCAAATCCTGGGAGCCCCCTATTTTGCCCGTAATAAAAATTTGTACTGAGAGCTCAGAATACCCACCATGTGGCAGTTCATGAAATGCCTTTCCAAGCGCTTCCATGGTACTGCTGTAAAGTACTACAACTCCCTAAACATATTGACCATCCCATATAAACCCTTCGACATCTTCAAGATTCACCATTTTAGGTTCAGGTTTCATACTCTCGATATTCCAAATGACACTATTACCCTGTTCCAAAAGAACTTTGGAGTAAACCATCTACCCACCAACCACCAATCACAAATCCAGACCACCGTGTTTCCTTCCTCACCGCAGGAGCCCACTGCAATGTCCTCGTCAATACTTCTCCAACTAGTCCCTTGCTTGACACACGAAAGTCGAGACTAAAACCTCAGGTACATTTTGTCCCCTGATATGACAAGGTGACGAATAAATGAAACGAAAATGACCGAAGCTGTGCGTCTGCAAGCTCCTAACCTAATTTTCCATTCTGACCCAAAACCTAATTTTTGTCGTCCTGTTTGTGTCGCATTTGCAAGGCCACGTACATTTAACAGCATTTTAACTACTATCTATAGAGTTCAGTTTTCTTAATGTTTTGAACCAGATCCCAGCGACTTAGGATAGCCACCTTCAATTTTTGTGTTTTCACCCGAAGTAATTATTGATCTAAAATACCACCACATACACATATGTTTCAGTTTACTTAATATATTAATAAAATCATGGAACAACAAAACAATACTTGATTTACATTAAATTATTTTGCTGCCTCATGATGTCACAGTATTGAATAAATAATAAGCATTTTTTGCCGTCAAACTGTAAAGTTTGACGAGTTTACAAACTACCTAAAAATAAAATTAATAAGTAAGAAAAGACTGAATGGCTCAATTGTGGCCTTGCCCATGGCTTATCTACATAGTGTGCGTTTAATGCACGATTTAAATTTTGAATATCTTTTTTAATTGGAGAATTTCTAGTGGAATTTTGTTATAAAATTTTACACAATAACCCATAAAAGAGCTAGCTACTGCAACCAATCTGAATCCAGTGGCCAATGTGTGGTAAGCCAGTGGATTCTTACCGCGGATAAATGACCTCGATACTCCGATTTGGTTAATATTCCACAAAAACATAAAAATATACCTCTTATAAAATGTAAGGTCAATTACCGACTTTTGTCATTGAAAACGTCGATTTAATCTATTTAAAATAATAATTAATATTCATTGTTTTACAATGCAAAAATGCCTACGTAAAACTTGTGATATATTTAATTGTTTAATTGATCAGTAATAAAAGTGAGTTGTTACGTGACACAACACAAAAAAAAACAATTTTTAGATGTGTCTTTACAATTAAGTTTTCCTTACTTTACAATTTTTATATAGGTGTTGTATTAGTGTTGTAATTCAACTGTTAATTGTTATATTAGCGAGAACAATCTTAAATCATAAAACGGAGTTTTTACAGTCAGCGCTGGTCACCGATGATTACGGCCAATCATGTACGGAGTGCTACTTTTTATAGCCACCATTGTCATTATTGCGCTTTCAGTGGCCGTCTACCAAAAGACCACTAACGCAATATGCATATCAAGAAAAAGATTAGAAGGCAAAACAGTCATAGTGACTGGAGGAACTGCAGGAATGGGCCTCCACATAGCAACAGATCTAGCCCACAGAGGAGCCAGGGTCATCATCGCCTGTCCCTTTGAAGATGAAGGCACAAACGCAAAGAAACAAATAATACAAGAGACTGAAAATGAAAACGTGGTTTTCAAACTCCTTGACTTAGCATCTTTGAAGTCTGTGAGACAATTCGCTGCAGACATCTTGGAAACTGAAGACAGACTCGACATTTTATTGAACAATGCTGGGGTCGGAATACCAGGAGATTTCCTGACGGCCGATGGAATGAACTTTATAATGCAAGTGAACTATTACGGAACATTCCTTCTGACTCTACTGCTTCTCCCACTTTTAAAAAAGACAGGAAAACCCGGAGAGTCGTGCAGGATAATAACAACAGCATCGGTCCTTCATATGATTGGAAAAGTGGACATCGATAACTTGAACAGAACGAATTATTGGAACATAATACAGATTTACGGTAACAGCAAGATTTGTCTTGTGTTATTCGCTAAAGAGCTGACAAAGAGGTTGAAAGATTCTCATGTTGTTATTAATAATGTAGATCCTGGAGCAGTCGGTACTAGGATCTTCGACTCCTGGAATAAGGTGTCTGGAACCATTCTAACATTGGCTTGCTTTTTGTTCTTCAAGACGCCGTGGCAAGGCGCGCAGACGGCTCTTCACGCTGCTTTGGATAAGAAGGCAGGAGAAGTGAGTGGAGCATACTTCAAGAACTGTGAAGCAGTAGGTGCAGTGAAACGTGCATATTGTGAAAAGACTGCTAAAGCACTTTGGGAAGAGTCTGTGCGATTAGTGAAGTTAACAGAAGATGAAGTTGACCAATGCTTTAAATCGTTATCTTAAAGTATAAGTATTAGAAGTACAAAAATAATAAGTTCAATATAAGTACAAGATAATATTTTATCAAATGGCACCGTCAACTCCGATACATCTATATTATAAAAATCAATGCCACTTTTCGTTGTTATTTTATAACTTAAGAACGGGCTCACCTATCCAAACCAAATTTTTAGGCTTTGTTCGGACTATTTAGTAGATGGTTTATATGAAGTTTGGTAGGGTAGGGTAGGGTACAGTAGGGTAGATTAGGGTATAGTAGGGTAGAGTAGACTAGGGTAGAGTAGGGAAGATCGGGAGCGAAGCCGCGCGAGCAAAAGCTAGTTGTGTATATTTAGAAGTTTGAATAAAAATAAAACGTACAACTTGAAAAGTGAAAAGAATGCTAAAAGCACTTTAGGAAGAGTCGATTGGTCGTTGGGAGTGCGATTAGTGAAGTTAACAAAATATGAAATTGACCTGTGCTTATCGTTATAGTAAAAATACAAAAATAAGAAGTTTTTTATTCCACATGGCCCTTTAGTGGTAAATTTTTTAAAAACATTTCCTTTCATTTGTTTACAAATTTGACCGAATAGGGGCCGCCCTTGTCCTTTTGATGAAGTTCATTAAAAATAATGACATTACGGCATTATTTAATATACTGGAACCGTACTAATTTTAAATGGTTGACCAATATGTTAGTATAACATTCACAAAGGCAGCCTCGGACCACATAGTAAAACTACAATTAGGCGCTTAAAATGCACCTATAATATCAAAATGATAAAACAGTATAATAAATATTTATAAGGAAAAAAAATACTCCTAAATGTTACCAAACTAGTCGTTTAAAAGCCATAATACAACTAGCTGCCCACCCCGGCTTTGCACGGGTGATTTTTTTTTAAATCTCGTTCTGATAATTACGAACACAATAAAATAATTAGCCAAATAAGTGCAGCTGTTCTAAATTGCTGCGCTTACACATATGGCTGTTATTTTTTATTTAAATATAGAACACAATATTATCATACGCTCATAGAAAGTCCTGCCCCCTTAGCCAAGTTACAACCGTTTCGCTTGAGTCAAATGCTTCGGGTTGACCTTGTCACCAATTTTTTTTGTTCTGACCACGTAACTGAGCGTTGAGAGGACGTCATTCGCGTACATTTAAGGCTTTCTACCTATTGCAGATTAGCAACTTGGCTAGAAGTGCTGATCAAACCTAAGCGGATATTGGTACCGCTAATTGTAACGAAATTGACTTACGATACTGAGCTGGTTTAGAAGTGTACCTAACTGCTTTCAATTTCTATTATCCTTCTTGTTCTTAGTAGGAAACTTAGGAAAGCGTCTATACTCTATCTTACTATCTTCAGCCAAAGGGCTATGCTCGGAGATTCCTTGCGTGATCGAATCAGAAATGAAGATATCCGCAGGATAACCAAGGTTGCCGACATAGCACGAAGAATCGCCAAACTTAAGTAGCAATGGGCAGAGCGCATTGCTCTCAGAACAGATAGTCGTTGGGGCCGAAAGGTTCTGCAGTGGCAAGCCGTACTGGAAGATGCAGTGTCGAAAAGCCTCCTACAAGGTGAACCTCATAGGTTCAAATGGTGAAGGTTGCGGGAATCCGATGGATGCGGGACACACAGGATCGATCATTATAGCAACGCTTGGGGGAGGCCTATGTTCAACAGTGGACGTCTGTCGGCTGAAATGATGACTATCTTCAGTGAGCTTCGACGTGTTGGTGCTGACATTGGCAAAAAAAAAACGAAAAGAACCAGCAAAAATGTTGCCTTTATCGTATCGTAGCTACCTATATATAACAATCTACACACTCACCACAAGACTGCTGGTTACCACGGGGAAAAATGACGACTACCCTCCAAATACTAAGGATTAATACAAAGCTACAAATAAAGTGCCTTTTGTAGAGGCGATGAATCAATTCAGTTTCAAAATTTTAAAAGAAGTAGTAATTGTGTTGACGACCACAGCGCCATCTATGGTCAGCACATCACATCTACGTGACAGCGGGGCGATGAAATCAGCGGCGCGGGAAGCGGAGACCAACAACGCTATAAAACCACCGCGCGCGGTCCAAAATTCCACTTTTTTGATTTTGTGACACGGCAATAAACTATAAACCTTTTTTTTTATTTGTAAAGTAATTAAATTATACAAAGTACAGAACCAGCCTTGGGTCTCATTTCATACTCCATCGACGACGACCTGTAGAAAACGCTAACATAAATTGGTCCTTCGAGCCGAACATTCATCTGGAGCAGCGCACCTTCTGGAGCAACGGTCAGGTCAATCCATCCAATTTTCTTTCCAAGTCCTGTGTTCAGTTTGTGCTAATATCGTTCTTTTCGCAAAATTCCAGTTTTTTTTCCACGGTCCAAACTTGTGCGTCTACCTACACCAAACACGGGTACCTATACACCGGCTAACTGTAAGTACTTGATTCTTTTCTCTTGCAAGCCACCACTATGTCTAACAATAAGAGACATTCAATAGTAGAGATAGAAAGTTGTGAAGAAATTATTCGTGATTTAGTTAAGAAAAGAGGTGTCGTTAAACGAAAATTAACTTTATTCTCTAAATATGCTCAGTCATTAGATGTTTCGAAAATAACGGACACTCAGAAGGCAGAATTAGAGGAGCGTTATAATTCCTTTAAATCATTAATCGATCAATTTTCTAGTGTACAGGATGATTTAGACTCTTATGTGTCAGACGGTGACCTGGACGGGGAATTACTAGAGAGAGAAACGTTTCAAAATCAGTTTTATGCTATTGCGGGCAAGGCTAAATGTATTTTAAAAGACAATTCCACTCAAAATTCCGGAGGTCAAATTCGAACACAAAACCATATGAAATTACCCACCATTTCTTTACCGAAGTTCGACGGTTCATATGACCAGTGGCTCGAGTTTCGGGATACGTATTTGTCCATGATACACAATAGTGACAGTCTCGATAATGTTCAAAAGTTCCACTATTTACGTTCGGTTCTTACAGATGATGCATTACAGGTGGTTAAGGCACTGGAGTTCTCTTCCGACAATTATTTAGTTGCTTGGAGTCTCTTAGAGAATAGATATAATAATGATAATTTGCTAGTTAATAATCACGTAAAAGCTTTATTCTATGCGGAATCTATGAATAAAGAATCGTCAACTCAAATTCGTAGGTTAATAGACACAGTTTTTAGAAATATCAGAGCTTTAAAAACGTTAGGAGAACCTACCGATTCGTGGGATACCCTAATTATCCACATAATAACCTGTAAATTAGATTCTACGACGGATCGCGAGTGGGAAAGCCACAAAAGTACCCTCCCGAAAGTAGGAAAAGTAAAACTGTCTCAATTGATGCAATTTCTCGCGAATCGTGCTGATTTCTTAGAATCAATACAACCATCAGACACTCACACAAAAAAACAGTCGGCCACAAAATCACACAGTCACATTATAGCACGCAAAGACAATCACCAAAAATCATCTAATTCACCCCGTTACAAATGCGCACAGTGCGGTTCCAACCACCCGGTTTACTCGTGTGAAGATTTCCTTAATTTATCTCTTAAGGATAAAATAAAGTTAGTTGAGGAGAAAAAGTTATGTCGTAATTGTTTACGATCTGATCACGCAGTGAAAGAGTGTTGGTACGGGCCTTGCAGGCATTGTAACAGGAAACACAACACATTGATACACATAGATGCTGCTGACACTCGCATACCATCAGCTGTTGCTCAAATCACGCAAATATTGCCACAGTCTGAACCATGTGATACGAGTGAGTCACACACACGGATGCCGCTTACCACTTCTTACAAATCTCACACAATTTACAAGGACGATAACAAAACTAATGCGCATTATTTTCTAAATCCAGTATTGTTATCGACCGCATTAGTGGAAATAGCGGATAAACAAAATAAATATCACACAGTGCGAGCTCTCCTCGATAACGGGAGCCAACATTGCTTCATATCTGAACCGCTTTGTAAAAAACTTAACCTTCCATTGATACAGTCCACTGTTCAAGTTATAGGGGTAGGTAACACTATTTCTCAATCCACGCAATCATGTCACGTTCAGTTACGATCTAAAACGAACACATATAATACGCACTTTAATTGCTTAGTTTTGTCTCGTATAACTGCACAATTACCCTCACTAGGAAATAATTATAATATACAAATACCAGACCATGTTCAACTTGCTGACCCTGAATTCTATCTATCTAACGAAATCCATTTACTGTTAGGTGTAGATAGGTTCTGGGATCTCCTTAGTGATGGTTTGATTCGGTTGCCGAATGGTCCATATCTACAAAACACACAACTTGGCTGGATCATATCGGGAACCGTTCATAAAATGGACTCACGCGATAACATAACACATTGTAACTTCACACAAACATTAAATTCAGATCTAAAACGATTTTGGGAACTGGAAGAAATACCGTCCACACAAAACGCCTTCACTAAGGATGAAAGTGCATGTGAAAAATTATTCACGGACACTACCTTACGCGACGATAAGGGCCGTTTTTCTGTGCGCATTCCACTCCGTGAATCAGCTGATATCTTACATGACACATTTTCTATGGCAAAAAACAGGTTTCTTGCACTCGAACGCAAACTAATTAGGAGCTCGCCTACCTATAGACAACTGTATAAAGATTTTATGAGTGAGTATTTAGGTCTGGGACACATGAGTCGCATAACTGAATATAATTCCCCGTGCTATTTTCTTCCACACCATGGAGTCTATAGGGAACACAGTTCCACAACAAAACTTAGAGTTGTCTTTGATGCAAGTGCAAAATCTACTTCGGGCAAATCATTAAACGACATCCAACACATCGGGCCTACATTACAAAACGATTTGTTTTCAATCTTGCTCCGTTTTAGACAATTTAAATATGTTGCATGCGCAGACGTTGAAAAAATGTACAGACAAATATTAGTTCAACCTGATCAAAGAAGTCTGCAACTAATACTATGGAGGGAAGATCCATCTGAGCCGCTCGGTGTGTTCCAACTTAATACAGTCACTTACGGGACAGCATCCGCACCGTACCTTAGTATCAGATGTTTAAAACAACTCGCGTTAGAGTGTAAGGATGACGTCATTGCACAGGTAATTAACGACGACTTCTACGTTGATGATTTAATAACGGGACATCAGGATCAACAACGACTATTAGAAATATGCAAAGACGTTTCTGCAATATTAGAAACAGGTTGTTTTTCCCTTAGAAAGTGGGTATTTAACTCGTCAGTTCCACAAACAAAGTCATTCTCGTCTACCTCCAAAGAATTCACACTAGGTGAAAACTGTCATACGAAAACACTGGGCATGGGATGGTTTTGTTCATCTGATGAGTTATATTTTACTACTAAATGCGATCATGATGTCACTCACACTACTAAACGCAATATTCTATCAATTATCGCACAGATTTACGATCCGTTAGGTTTGCTCACACCAACTATTATTATTGCAAAAATCATATTACAAAGGTTGTGGCTAAATAAAACAGGGTGGGATGACATAGTTCCAACACCGTTAATTTTAGATTGGCAAAAATTTATTACTAAACTAGCTAATTTAGGAAACATACGCATACCACGGTACGTCATTAGAGAACAAGCAGAAGTAGTTGAGTTACATATATTTTGTGACGCTTCGCAAAACGCTTACAGCGCCTGCGCATATGTACGTAGCTATACAGATGCACAGCTGATATCGGTCAAATTGTTGTGTGCGAAGAGTAAGGTCGCACCCGTCAAACCGGTTAGCGTGCCGCGTTTAGAACTATGCGGCGCGGTAATTGCTGCGAAGTTGTTTACAAAAATCACTAACTCATTAAGATTAACGTTCAATAATGTATATTTTTGGTCAGACTCAACAATAGTTTTAGGTTGGCTGAAGATGTCGCCTAACTTGTTAAAAACATTTGTGCAGAACCGCGTCGCACAAATTAATGAACTCACAGGTGACATACCTTGGCTCCACGTACCCGGCAAACAAAATCCAGCCGATTTGTTATCGCGCGGCGTGCATCTGGATTCACTTGAAACTTGTGATATGTGGTGGCACGGACCGCCATTTTTATGCGTTCCTAACACGCAATGGGAACATGACATTTTTTGTAATGTTAATCACGATGAATTACCTGAATTAAAATCAACTAAAACTTTGTTGCTGACTCAAGTAAATTCAGATTGTATTCTATTCGATAGGTTTTCATGTTTTAGTCGGTTGCGACGTGTAGTGGCGTACATTATGCGTTTTGTAAATAACTGCCGCACTAAATTAGAAACACAACGACTAACGGGTTGCCTATCAATGGAAGAAATTAATATCTCTGTTCGAATCTTAACTCGAATTGCACAACAACAGTCTTTCTTAAACGTTTATACTACGTTAAAAGAGAATCGTCAAGTAAAAAGCCCACGTAGTATTTCTAGTTTAAACGTATTCCTCGATGAACACGACTTAATTAGAGTAGGTGGCAGATTATCTAACTCAGATTCGTTCTCTTATGACAAAAAACATCCTTTGTTGTTGTGCGGTAAACACAAGTTCACTCGATTAATATTTGAGCATCAGCACAAAGCATTGTTACACGCAGGGGCTCAGTTATTACTGGCCACAATTAGAGATTCTTGGTGGCCTACTAGAGGGCGCAACTTGGCTAAGCAAGTGGTGCACACCTGTATGAAATGTAAGCGTATGCGAGCGAAACCATTGAACATACAAATGGGTAACCTACCTACTGAGCGATTGGCGCCGGGGTATCCATTTATACGTAGCGGTGTGGACTATGCTGGGCCACTGTTCATGTTAAACCGCGAAGGTAGGGGGGCCAAACTAACGAAATGTTATATTTGTCTTTTCGTATGCTTCACTACGCGTGCAATACATTTAGAGTTGGTCACAAGTCTTACTACTAAAGCGTACTTGCTGGCTTTGAAGCGTTTCATCTCTCGACGTGGCAAACCATTGCAGATTTATTCCGACAACGGCACGACCTTTGTCGGAGCTTTAAAGGAATTTTCAAATTTTTTAGATACTTCACAATCCGATATAATAGATTTCACAACTGAAAACTCTATAGAATTTACATTTATCCCGCCGTACTCGCCACATTTTGGTGGTTTGTGGGAGGCGGGAGTCAAGTCCTGCAAGTTTCATTTATGTCGCATCGTAGGCAACGCACACTTTACTTATGAGGAATTGAGTACGATCTTAGCACAAATTGAAGCCGTCCTCAACTCCCGACCTATGTACCCAATGTCCACAGATCCGAATGACCTGCTTCCTTTATGTCCTGCCCACTTCTTGATTGGCCGACCGCTCACCGCACCAGCCAGTCGGGACGTCACCGCAACTGCTACACAGCGGCTACCGCGGTACGATCGCGTGGAACAAATGAGGCAGCACTTCTGGCATCGCTGGTCCACCGAGTACATATCGGAACTCCAAAAGAGAACAAAGTGGCAACTCAACCAGGACACTTTGACTCCTGACACCCTTGTCCTAATCAAAGACGACAACTTACCGCCACTCAAGTGGCACCTCGGACGAGTGCTGCAGACATTCACCGGCAAGGATGGCATCTCACGCGTGGCCACCATTAAAACAGCAACAGGTGTTATTCGGCGATCATACCCGAAAATTTGCCCGCTTCTGCATCCGGATGACAATCAGACTAGCAGCGGGTCAACTTCATTGGAACCTGATACTTCCAAGGCCGGGAGTATGTTGACGACCACAGCGCCATCTATGGTCAGCACATCACATCTACGTGACAGCGGGGCGATGAAATCAGCGGCGCGGGAAGCGGAGACCAACAACGCTATAAAACCACCGCGCGCGGTCCAAAATTCCACTTTTTTGATTTTGTGACACGGCAATAAACTATAAACCTTTTTTTTTATTTGTAAAGTAATTAAATTATACAAAGTACAGAACCAGCCTTGGGTCTCATTTCATACTCCATCGACGACGACCTGTAGAAAACGCTAACAAATTGTAACATAACTATAGTAGTTAGACATATAGTGTTATGATTTTTTTTATAGGTAATGGTGTGTTTTGTAAAGCCATAGCACATTATTTTGTTCCTTCATCAATAGTTTTCGCAGCTGCAACATTTTATTACCTTGGGTTAAATTGTTTCAATTTAAGTAAGGATATTGTTTTTTTTTAATAATATAGCCTATATTGCTCAGTAAAAATGTAGCTTTTTAATGTTGTGATAAGTTTTAAAATCGGGCGAGTACGTTTTAAGTTAAATCGTAACACACAAATCAAATCTTTCTCTTCAATCAAATCTCTTCCTTGTAGCATTAATTTAAATAACATACTCAAAAAAATATAACCGACTTCAATGTTAAAAAAACACTGAAAAGTACCAAATAACTTTAATTTTGGAAGTCGGTGTTTCTATAATAGTTTAGTCTCTTCGTTATTTAACACCGACTTCCAAAATTAAATTTATTTGGTACTTTTCAGTCTTTTTTTTGTAAAAAGTATTTTTTTTATTTTACACGTTTTAGTTATGGTACCACCACTAAAAAGTACCCCTCAGTCAAACTTAAATACCTTTTAGTCAGCGCGCATCTCATAACGATTCTAATAATCCCAAACACGGTTAGATCCAGTTCGATATATCCTCTTCTTTCAATCAGTCATTAGACTAGATGCTGATAATCCCGGCTGCAGCATCAGGTCAGACTTGTGTCAACATTGCATTGAACTTAAAATTTAGTCCTGTTTAAAATGAGCCCAAACACGACTACGGTGCTGTAATTTCAAGTTTTGTACTTTTTCTGATGCTCCTGGCTTTAGCATCAGGTCTCTATGTACTTCTGTGTTCTTTATTGGCAGTACGTTTATCCACACATCGAGCCCTTTTCAATGAGCCTAAACTCGATATATCTGCTGTTAGTTGTCGAGGACTTAGGTACTCTGCAGACTATCCTGACTGCAGCATCAGGTCATGACTTGATGATCATGAGACCAAATGTGGCAAATGCCCTATCAAACATCAAAACAATTTACTAAAACAGTCCTTGCCTGTTCGAGTAACTTCTTACTGTTAAGGAGTTGTACTTTCCCTCATCAGCTCAGCTACCTGAGATGGTAACGACCATACGCAAATACACAAGATACTCCATAAAATATGCGAAAAACAATAAGTGAGCCTATAAAATTTGAGGGTTGCCCTCAATTTCTCCAAGATTCCATCATCAAATCCTAATTTGGTAACAATGGGACCACCTCAGAACTGTCTACTTTCGAACAAAAAAAGAATTTTGAAAATCCGTTCACATTTGGTGGAGTATTCGACGAACAAACATACAAAAAAAAACACACGAACAGCCGAACGTAGTACCTCCTCTTTTTTGGGAAGTCGGTAAAAAACGTGAAACCGGTTAGTTGTTTGAACGTAGCGAGGGAGTAACATAACTGGTTTTAACCGTAACTCGTTTGGCCCAGGCTGGGAGCAAAACCAGTTATCACTCTTCTACGCCACTCTGCTTTACATTATAGCCAGAGCTGGTGCCGCAATCATGTACGGAGTGCTACTTATTATAGCCACTATTGTCATTATCGCACTATTAGTGGCCGTATACCAAAAAACCACTAACGCAATATGCACTTCGAGAAGAAGATTAGAAGGCAAAACCGTCATAGTGACTGGAGGAACTGCAGGAATAGGTCTCCAGATAGCAACAGATCTAGCTCACAGAGGAGCCAAGGTCATCATCGCCTGCCCCTTCGAAGACGAGGGCACAGACGCGAAGAAAAAAATAATACAAGAGACTGAAAATGAAAACGTGGTTTTCAAACTCCTTGACTTAGCATCTTTGAAGTCTGTGAGACAATTTGCAGCAGACATCTTGGAAACTGAAGACAGACTCGATATTTTATTGAACAATGCTGGAGTTGGAGTCCCGGCGGATTTCCTGACGGCGGACGGAATGAATTTTATAATGCAAGTGAACTATTACGGAACATTCCTTCTAACTCTACTGCTTCTGCCACTTTTAAAGAAGACGGGAAAGCCGGGAGAGTCGAGCAGGATAATAACAACAGCGTCGTTTCTTCACATGTATGGGAAAGTAGACATCGAAAATTTGAATAGAACGAATTACTGGAACATAATTCGTATTTATTGTAACAGCAAGATATGTCTTGTGTTATTCGCTAATGAGCTGACAAAGAGGTTAAAGGATTCTCATGTTGTTATTAATAATGTGGATCCTGGATTAGTGGGTACTAGGATCTATCAATCCTGGAATAAGGTAGTAGGAACCATTTTAGCATTGATTTGCCTTTTCTTCTTCAAGACGCCGTGGCAAGGAGCGCAGACGGCTCTTCACGCTACTTTGGATAAGAAAGCGGAAGATGTGAGTGGAGCATACTTCAAGAACTGTGAAGCAGTAGGTGCAGTGAAACGTGCATATTGTGAAAAGACTGCTAAAGCACTCTGGGAAGAGTCTGTGCGATTAGTGAAGCTAACAGAAGACGAAGTTGATCAGTGCTTTAAATCGTTATAGCTAAAGTACAAAACTAGTATTATTCATTAAGCCCCAAGCGTTTGATCTCCCATTGTCTTTCTATTGTGTCTCTAAATACGGTATTTGGCTAGTTAAATATTAAATACAACTTAATTAATTGTTAAAATAACGATATTTTATATAATTAAACATTCAAGGTGAAGGATACACCGAGATTTTTATTACATAAGTCTCACGCGTCATAACCACAACTGCTGTAGGTGTTTTTTAAATTAAAAAAAAAACACGTTTAAATTAAGTTACGACGATAACTCCATTCTTTGAGGAGTGGTTAAAAAGGCACCCTGGCGCCCTAAATTTTGGCCTGAAGCAGGTCCTCACCGGGCACATCTGATTCAGGAAGTTCCTGTTTCATATTAGGCGGACTTAGACACTCATTTGTTATCATTGTATTGTGATAATACCTGGTGGACACGGTGGAGCATGCGGTGAAGAACTGCTCCTCTTAGATGGAGTATCATCTTGTTCTTGTAGAAGTAATTGGCGACGGTGACGTTTCTCGTCCGACCATGAACTAGGAGCCAGAAAGCATAGGTAGCAGTTTTACGTTTTACAAAACAATAGTGCGAACGAACTTAAAGGAGGAATTATCGACAGACAAGCTGTTCTACATAAACAACCAGTTGCCGATCATTCTAACGCAAGTTAGAATTAATTAAACCAATTTAGTTTTTTTAGTTAGTAAGTAGGCATTATTGATTATTGCTTGTTAAAATTTATTTTATTTTATTTTGTTATTGAATTTACATATTTGACATTGAATCCAATTAGATTAAATTTATATTAAAATTATAATTTTATTTGTTTAAATTGACATACTATTGATCCAATTACAATCGGAAATTTTGAATTTTTATGATTTACTTATTTAATGTGATGTCAACTATGGAATGAATGTTTGTTATTAGCATGTTTTTGTTTTTGTTTTGTGTGTATTTCTGTGTATTTATGTCAACTTATGGGTATCTTACCTGAAATAAATGTCATTATTATTTTTATCTTTTTATTATTAATATTATTATTATTATTGCAAGAAAGGAACTGCAATAGAGGTTATTTATTTAGTGCAAAGAAAACATGGTAGAAAGTATGAGGGAGGTGTAATCCTTACACTGCAGGAGCATCCTGGGCATCGGATATCACAGTACCGCTCCCGGGCACTGCACTGGCTTGCGGACAATGCGGACGCCAAGTAAAACGGACCAGGCCCGGTCGACGGTGCGTTGTATTCTACGCGCATCTCAAATGGTTCTATGGCCTGTGAGTACCGAAGACTGCCAGATCAACGGTATAATTCGAAAAAGTACCGCGGCCCTGGAATGCAAAAATCAAGTATGGGTTTTAGTATCATCATCATCATCATCATTTCAGCCGACACACGTCCACTGCTGGACATAGGCCTCCCCCAAGCGTTGCCACAACGAACGTTCCTGTGCGTCTCACATCCATCGGTTTCCCGCAACCTTCACCAGGTCATCAGACCACCTTGTTGGAGGCCTTCCAACGTTGCGTCTTCCGGCACGCGGTCGCCACTCCAGAACCTTTTGGCCCCAACGGCCATCTGTTCTGCGAGCAATGTGCCCTGCCCATGTGGGTTTTAGTATATGGAAAAAAAAAGAAGGAAAATACCTTTTATTTGCCCGAAAAGGCGCACACTCCACACTGAGCAGAAGATATATTCGATAATTTGCCACCTTCAATAAAAATAAGAATGAGTGTAATAAACGCGTATTAGCCGTAATGAATTTAAAGTATAATAATAAAATAAAACACCAGGAAAAGCAGATATTTTAATCGTTTTTTAAAAGTCCAAAACGCAAATCTTTGATGTGGCTCAAAAGGCTGCCCAACTTAAATGGGACTGGGCAGGACATGTCTGCCGCATGTCCAACGAGCTGTAGGCGCGTAAAACGCAGGATTGGTGCCCGGACACAGCAACGCGGGGCCGAGGCAGACCACGAAGGAGATGGCGGGACGACCTGGATGGCTTCCTTAAGAGAAGAGAGAGATGAGAAGGCGAGGAACCGTGATCGTTGGAAGGAGTGGAGGGAGGCCTTTGCCCAGCAGTGGGACAACATGGGCTAATTATAATAATTATAATAAAATCTAAAAGTCAAAAAAATTGGTATTACTTTCTACGCTGTTCAAAAAGTTGTCGAACTTAGCTCTGATATTATAAGAGAGAAAAAAGCGTTTGATCTCAGAGGATTTCGGTGGATATAAGACGAATGAGGCTGGTGAGTTACACATAGTCTGTGGCACGAACGTAAACAGACGGGTGAAATTGTTACTCCTTATTTTAATTTCAAAAGTTGTTAAAAAGTGTAAAAAAACATACTTTGTAGTCGTGAGAATTTGTAAACATAACCTACAATATAAGTGGATAGTGATTACGGATATCAAACACAAGAACAGGCACTAAAACATTGGTGAGAAAACACTTTTGATCCGTTATTTTTTCAAAATCCCGCAAAACATGTTAAAGTTTTGAAAAACTGAATAAATACATTCCAAGCCCTTGAACAGCTGATTGGCTACAAAATGACATTTGCTTAACGGTGTTTTACCACAGGCTATTACAACCTCTAACAAAATTATTGCAGTAGTGGTGACAACAAACTCTTACCATAGATAACAAACGTATCGATAAATCGACTAATACACAAGAAATGTCAAACACCACCATCAAGTTGGCTGCTTCACAGAAAATAGATATACCACATGTATATCTTGCCATCTATGAATTAAGAAAAAACGAATGATTTTGGTATAGTTATAATTCACTTTTTTTAACGCAATCCTACTTAGTGAATTCAACGCTTGGGCCAAACACAGCGGTTTGAGTTATATATGGGGACGCAAGTTCAAATCCAATTTTTTTTATAGAAATTCTTATCACAATTATTGCAATGGAAGAAATTGGAAACATAGAAAATGTTAACACACAAAGAAGACCGAGGCAAAATCTAAGCTTTAATGATAGCGAGTTTGACATGGATGTATCATACCAAAGTCAACCCAATATCGCAATAAATAAGGATGAAATTATAGAAGAACTAAAAGACCAAATAAACAGGTTAAATATCGAATTAGAGATTGCCAATACAGAAATTGAAAATATAAATTTAGAAAATACGTCCCTAAAAAAAGAAGTACATAATTACGAAAATAAAATAAAACTTTATAAATCCGTCGGAATTGGAGAATTAAGCCATAAGACAAGTGGAAAATACTACACGCCATTGAAGTTTTATTCACCACAGTACAAACGGCGTTTCAAACATTGTGCAAATGCTGAAAATAACCAGCCTAGTTCTTCGTTATTAATGTACCAGGATCCCAAGCCTGCACAACCGACGGCTACGTCACCACTTACGAAGGACCTCTTGGTGCAATTGGATGACGAGGATATGAATCTGAGAATTGACTGTGACTTTAAAAATACCACGTACCAAGTATGCTCACCCAGTGCTAAGTCTAGCACAGTCAACAATATTGATATGGCTGCGATCGTTGGGGATGTTATCGGGCAGGATGCTCATTCAAATATCAATTCTACCTCTACAAGACACTTATCTAAAAGCAAATATACAGCAGATCAATTACGGACAGCAAACAAGCACAGAGTTATGATATTTGCCGATCAAACCGGATATGACATGAGAGGACTTCTACAGGACCTTCTCGGAAATTCTTTCACTGTAACGTCTATTATAAAACCCAACGCGTGTACGTCTGAGGTGCTGAGTTCGTGTATTACGATGTGTCAAAGTTTCACCAAGTTGGACTACGTAATAATTCTAGGAGGTTTAAATGATCACAATCCATTGCAATTTCAATCATTTTTGTATTATATTGTAAATCAAATCCGAAGCACGAACATCATAATTGGTGAAATTTTTAAAAATAGATATTTGAATGTTAATATGCTTAATAATATACTCAGGATTATAAGTCGCAACTGTACAAATATATCTCTTGTACCACTAGAGACAAATCAAGGTAGAATGTATGACCCTAGGTATCTAAATAAACTATATGTCAGTAGATTAATACATAGAGAAATTTTACGCCTAAATTACAAGCATGAATATCTTTCGTACACCGTTAAGACAGACAAGAAACGTGAATACTCTGTACGTATTTACTACGTAAATACTCTGTCTGAAACGTTTTAAAAATATATTCACTCAAACTTGTAATTTAATTACGTCAAATACGGTGTTTGTGGATGCGGCAACCCAGACTCAGGCAGTCACTGTTGTCGAAAATGAGTAGTTTTTTCGAGCCTAATCTAGCGCTAAACTCTCAAAGTTGTCAAAAAGATATGTTTGTGCATGATATTGCTGGTTTATCAATTTTTCATCAAAATTTGTGTGGAATTAGCAATAAAAAAGACGATCTGGAACTATATGTAGAAAAAATATTACCTAAAATAGATTTTATCTGTGTTACTGAGCATTTTCTAAACAAATCAAATGCTCCTTTATTTGCACTTACTGACTACAACTTGATCTCACATAATACTAGGGCAAATAAAAAAAGAGGTGGTAGTCTCATCTTGGGACAAAGAAATAGACAAGTCCTAGATTGCGCGCAAATAAACAAATTATATAAATCTGAATCGTTTGAGATATGTTGTACCAAAGATATTGACACTGGGCTATTCATATGTTGCTGTTATCGAAGCCCCGATGAAAAGAATTTTGAAATATTTATGGAAAAATTGGAAATGGTGTTAGAATATTTTTTCAATAAAAAGTGTATCATATGTGGAGATTTTAACATCGATCTCCTTTATGAAAATAGAAAGCGTACGGAATTTACAAGTCTTTTGCAATGTTATAATTTTAAAACTCTTATTCAAACTGCAACTTTTACTCGAAAACAGTCATCCTCCTGCATAGACAATTTTATCACTAACTTAGATGACTCGTACATTAGAAAGGTTTCCGTAGACCACAATGGTTTGGCAGATGGGCATGCCGGACTATTTTGTGAATTACAGCTTCCGATGGTAAAGGGAAAAAAAATAAACAATAACCAGAACATTATTGTTGAAAAACGAATGTTCACGAAAAATAATCACAATACATTTGGTGAAAGAATTGTAGGTATAGACTGGTCCTCGATGGGAATTAACACGTTTTTAAATAAATTTAATGATGCTTTTCAGCGTAGTTTCAAAAAACGAAAAAAGCACGTAGTATTAAATCATAATAGTGCTGGTATAAAATGGACCACAAAGGGTATAAGAGTGTCGAGCAAAATGAAAAGGTTTTTGTGCGTAAATAATGGAAGTTGTCATAATACCATACAAACGTATAAACTGAATTATATTCGGCTGTTTAGGAAGGTTGTAAAAAGTGCAAAAAGTATTGCTGTGAGGGACCAAATACAAAAAGCTAAAAATAAAAGCAAGGAAATCTGGCAAGTAGTAAATCGCCATAGGAACAAACACAAGCCAACATTTCTAAAGAAACTTATAGTTAAATTAGATGACAAAATTGTTGATAACTCCAAGGAGGTTGCCAATGTGTTCGCTGAACAATTTAATCATTTTGACCATTCTTTGGATAGTGCAGAAGAATATAATTCACTGTTTTATTTAAAAGAGTCAACTGACAGGGTTAATGATGAAATGCATTTGACACCCGTGACTCCGAAAGAAATTATAAAAATCGTGGGGTCAATGCTAAATAAACCATCCAGTGGGTATGATGACTTGCCAATAAGTGTCATAAAACAACATGTTAATATACTAGCGTTGCCTTTATCTGACTTTTTCAATAAGTGTTTTAATGACGGTGTTTTCCCTGAGCAGCTTAAGATAGCGAAAGTTATTCCCATTCATAAAAAAGGTTCACAAACGGATCCAAAAAACTATCGGCCCATATCAGTTTTACCAACACTTTCAAAAATCTTTGAAAAACTAATAAAAGTTCGTCTGGTCACTCATTTAAGCGTAAATAAAGTTATCAATAAAAGACAATTTGGATATCAAAGGGGTGTTGGAACTGCAGACGCTATTAGCACATTAGTTGGCGATGTGACCGACAAATTAAATAAAAAACTCAAGGTAGCTGGTATCTTCTTAGACCTAAGTTCTGCTTTTGATACTGTTAATCATACTCTGTTGCTTGCTAAAATGGAACATTATGGTATTAGAGGACAGGTTCTGGAGCTTTTTCGCTCGTACTTAACGAATAGGAGAATGTATGTAGAAGTAAAAGGTTTAAATCAAGATAACTTTCAGAAAGTCTACCATTCAAAGTTACGAAGGGTTTTGACAGGTGTCCCACAAGGGTCCATACTAGGTCCAATCCTATTTTTAATTTTTATGAACGATTTACTTAACCTAGTAACAAAAATAAATCCGAATGTAAAATTGATAGCATTTGCAGACGATACAAATGCTATTGTTAGCGAAACCACTGCAGAGGCATTGAGCAACAGCATAAACGCGGCTCTTGAGTTTTTCAAATTGTGGTTTACGGCAAATAAATTAATTATAAATACAAAAAAAACAAACATCTTACTGTTCAAGTCTACATCACGTGGTAGTGATGATTTAACTGTTCAGGTAAATGGAGAAAAGATAGATACAGTAGATTCAGTAAAATTTTTGGGGGTTCATATTGATCATTTATTAAACTGGAAAAATGAACTAAAAGCCATAGACGGGTCGATATCATCAGCATGCTATGCCCTCAGGAGCCTACGAGATGAACTTAGCTTAAATATTTTAAAATCGGTTTATTACGCACTAGTGGAGTCAAAGCTGAGATATAGTATTCAACAATGGGGAAATAGCTACAAATATAACTCTAATAGAGCATTTCTGCTACAAAAGAGGGCGATCAGAACTATGGTTCGCATTCCCCAAATCGAGTCCTGTCGGAAGTATTTCCAAAGTCTGTCGATACTAACAGTGCCTAGTCTTTATATACTAGTAGTCTTGACTAGCCTGGCAAAACACATAAATGATTATGAAACGCAGGACGAAAGACACCAAAGAGAAAGCACTCGGAACCAATACTTGAAACATAAAGTAAACACCAAATTAAATATTGCAAAACATTATGTTCAGTATCAAGCGGTAAAATTATTTAATTGCTTACCGAAAGAACTGAAAGAGGTATTGTATAAAACCACTCAATTTAAAAATAATCTCAAAAACTTTTTATTGGAAAAATGTTTCTACTCAGTTGAAGAATTCATGACTCAACGCTATTGATAATGCTAATAATCTAATTTGTGTTCTTGATGTTTTTTTTTTTTATTATTATTATTATTTATGTACCGAATCGATTTTTTTATTTTATTTTTTGACATGTTTTCAATGGGTTATGACATATGATTTTAAATTTTGTAAGGTAGATGATTTTCTTTTTACTGTGACATTATGACATATATAACTATTTTAATCATTTTATTTAGATAATATTTGACAACTTATGAATTTTAAATCTTACTATTATTATTATTTTAATTTTATTCACTTTTGTAATTATTTTATAAATGACTAGTGATAATGAAGCTGTGACAATATTTTTGTATTTCTTTGTGTGTTGATATTGTTTTATAATTGTGATTTTTATTTAATTTTATTAGAAATGTTTTAAATATTAATAATTTATTTTCTATTAGGTTATATTATTATTGTTATTTTTTGTAAAACATTCAGACACAATGTAAATTGTTAAATGAATAAATGAAATGAAAAAATGAAATGAAATGGTCATTATGGTGACACTGACAGTCAAAAATGATTTCCTGTGTTTCCTGCTACAACTTAGAGGTTTTTAAGTCAAGAGTGAATAGCTTAGTTCTGTTTGTTCTTGTTCAATTGTGGATACATTATTAAAATATGTTTTTTGTTTGAAAAAATGTCCATCCAAATTGGTTCCACAAAAATGAACTTCGAAGATATGGAACGGAACTCCTCATAGGATCATAGCAGAAATGTCGTAACAAGAAAAGTTGCTTTGTTTATACGTGTAGTCGATGACTGACTAAAAGAAAAGAGATATATCGAACATATTTGACGATGAAGCCAAGGGACCTACTCTATAATTAATTAATTTAACCTAATCGTGTTTGGGAGTATTAGAATTGTCATGAGCTGCATTCTGGCTATAAAGTATTTAAGTTTGGCTTTGGGATACTTTTAAGAGGTACCATAGTCAAAAGTGTAAAATAAAAAACTTTTTACAAAAATCAAAAATTCAACCGACTTCAATGTAAAAAAAAACCTTGAAAAGTGCTAAATAACTTTAATTTTGAAAGTCGTTGTGAAATAACGAAGAGACAAAACTACATATCTTATAGAAACACCGACTTAAAAGTTATCTTTGAGTGCTTTTTATTTGTACATTAGAGTCTGCTATTTTTTTTTTGTAAAAAGTTTTTTATTTAGCGTGAAAATGTAACCTAAAATAAAATTAGATATTAAGTCTAACTGCAAACTGAGATGATTGTGACAGCAATAATATTTTATCTATAGGTCTGTCAAGGCGAGCCATGGGTAGCTCGCTGTCCGACCGTCTGGTAACTGTCCGGACCGAGCCCAAGTCGTCGGCGGCGCGCACTGTTCCCGCGCGCCTCAAGGAGTTGTCAGCAACAGCAGGGGCCCAGCTGGGTCGAAGCCAAGTACTGGGTTCAGAGTAATCCAAAAAGGGGCTCGGACCCCAGTATAAAGGCTAGAAGGAAAAGGTTGGACTCCTTTCCGGTTGTCATTGGATGATTTTCCCACCATAAAAAAGGCATTTCAACAAAAACTACTTTATCAAGGCTAAATCATATCTTAAAAACATCTCATGACGATAATTTGGTAATCTCACTGATCAACAATCGTTTATCGGAAAAATAATAGTATAATTCCATATAATGCGTGGTAAAGATGATTTCATCGATTATTCAACACGTTTGATTATTCATTATTATTCAATTTAACGGTAATTTAAAATAATTGATTTATTTAATCTATGTTTTTAAAAGCTCTTTAAATTCTATGTACTTTGATCGGAACGTATTTTCGAATTAAAAGAAAAAAGCTTTTTACAAATAAAAATATACAACCTACTTCAATATTGATTTAAAAAACTGGGTAAGTGCGAGTTGGACTCGCGCTCTGAGGGTTCCGTACAAGCTTACCTATGAAAACAGACTAGAAACTAAATAAAATTGTACGATTTAAATTGAGTGATTTTTCCGAATCGCAGAAAAAGTTTTTTTTTTGTGACGTACCTAACTACAAATTTACCGTTTTCAGATTTTTCCTATATTTGCGCTATACGACCATGTTTCATGCCATATTTTAGGATTTCTAGGTCAACGAAAAGTACCCTAATTTTGATTCCCTTGAGATTGTAGAAATATACGTTTTTTTTGCGACATAAACAGCTGTACCTTTTTTTTGGCTAACTTAACAAAATTTGATTTTTACAGTTTCAAGGGGCTGCAGACCTGAGTATATGGTTTAATTTCAATTCGATACCTCCACGTGTTCGCAAGAGAAAGGGTCTTGACAAATAGATAGATAGATGGACCATAAAGTGATCCTATAAGGGTTCCGCTTTTTCTTTTTGTGGTACGGAACCCTGAAAAACGCTAAAATGTGCAAAATAATTTAATTTCAGAAGTCGGTGTGTCTATTATAATGTAATGTCTCTTTGTTATTTAACGCACTTCTAACGTCGTAGCTGCAATACTGGGTAGGCTGGGGCTGCTTTCAAGCGGCTTTTGCCCAGTCTAGGGCTCCTATCTTCTGTCAGAAGGTCTACGCGCCATTGCTGCTGATGCGTAACCTGAACGCGCGTCAGAAGTTTATGGTCACTCAGATGATGCTTCCATGTTAGCTTGCGGTCGTGAGATTTACCTGCAACAGTCCTTATACACATGCAAATCTTGCGCATAGTAGTACAATCCACGGTGAAACTCCGCTGCTATGAAAAATTGCTTTTAATTAATATAATGTCTCTTTGTTTGGGCGTTAATATCCCATATTACCCGTAGGTATCTACACGGAATGACCACAACACGTTTTCATCACCTGTTCTCTCCTGTCAACCGTCACACTATCATTAATTCGGTATAAAATTAGCGTATCGAAAACATTTTTACGAGTAATCAATTCTACGTCAAACTGAGAACATCCATCACTTAAGTATCTATTATAATACAAACATGTTGGTAGAGTTACTATTATCGGTTGTTATTGTTCTGTTAATATACCAGCGCTGGGTTAAAAGAGATGTGTATACATTAGGGAAACAACTGAATTCTGGAGTAAGGACGTTACCTTTTGTCGGGCACAGTTATTTGTTCTTCGGTGATAATCACAGTAAGTACCTATCAAGACCATTTTTATATTCACACTTCCCCTATTTTCCATCTTATGTGTCAGCTGTAACCATAAATTATAACGGGCCTAGAATCTATCCCTGTGTGACCCATTTTTGTTTGTTCCTGTTCAGTCATATTTAAACAATCGGGTGGGACCACGGTAATCAGCTCATAAGATGCTAGAAGAATTAGACCTGGTAGGTCATTAAAACGCTTGAGGGAAACCCGTGTCCAGCAGTGGACATCTTCCAGCTAAAATGATGAATGTGGACAAATACTTAGGACTCTTTGCTTCTCTCTCAAAAATTAATTTTTTCAACATTTTTGCCATTATTTTCACACTATTAGACTGGAGAGGGTGCTCCAGTCTAATAGAGTGAAAATTGCAGTCCAATTTATAATCACTGGCGCAATTTTTTTTATTTTCTTATGTATATTTATGCCAATTAGGAATGATATGTGAATGTTTGCAGCGCGAATGAAAGCCTTCCAGATTCTGGGCCGCGACGCCATAAGTAAAGAGAATGGTTTATCATCATTGTGGCATGGAAATTATTTATACACAAGTGAGTCAATAATATATACAATAATCTTCTTCTTCCTGCCCTTATCCCATATTACTTGGGAGCGGCGCAACACGTTTTTTTCTTCCATTCTGTCCTGTCACTCGTCAAACTATCACTAACCCCGTTTTCTTTCATATCACTCCTCACACAATCACTATCTATCTTTTCGCACCACCATCATCCACAATCTTTTCTTCGGCATTCTTCTCCCTTTCCATCCATCTTCACGTATGCTCAGAACTCTTTTAGTAATATGCGATTCATCCCTCCTCTTCACATGTCCATACCCCTTTAACTTTTCAGGCACTGGCGCCACTTTCGAACTTCCCCTAATATACTCGGATTTTTGATAACTATGCACTTGAAAAACTCTGTTACTTATAATGTCAGTTTCATAGTTCACAATAGTGTTGTAAGTACCTATACTAAATAATTACGAATATACTGGTTAACCGACTGTTTCATATTAGAACTGCGGCTCTTGAAGCTGTGCAAGCCAAACTGCCCTCGCAATTCGGGTCCCAGCCCCTTTAATATGACGCTATCCACGGGACGCCATAAGAAATTACGTCATGGCGTTAAACCCTTTACTACCAAAACAATAACAAAACTAACACTAATAAGACTATAGTTAAAATTCGTTGTCTACGACAAATACATGCATTTTCAAAAGAAAAGCTAACTTTTTCAGGTGTGGATGACTACGTCTACGCCTGGGGGTAGACATCCAAAACTTCGAGTATAGACTTTGATCTTGAAAGGGGCTGGAAAACTAGCTAACGCACAGCCATTTCTGGTGTCTGGTAGACATTTACGGTTGGTAGATGCATTTTTAATCCATGCTTGATGAAATTGAATTTCTGATATAAATAATTCTATATCAATATTCATTATTACAATCTACTTTCAAAAGGCACACGTGCATATGTTGCTTTTGATTGCAAATTGTTAGCTGAAAAAAGTAGAAAGCGAGGGGTAGAGTAGTTTACGAGTGGCGTATATCAGCATTTTGTATTAGCACATAGTTGTAGCGTATGGCAAACACTGGTGCCAACGTGTTCGCCAAGTTAATACGCAAAAGGTAAAAAATAAAGGAAATACGAGTAAAATTCTGGTAGAGTTTTGGCTTCGATGAGGAAGAGTTTTGTCGAGGTTGAAATCTTGTATTGAGTTCTTTTTATAGTGGTTGCAGATCCTTATGCCGCTGAGTTAATTTTGAAGAGTTGCCTTGAGAAAGACGACATAATGAAGATGGCTACACTATTTGTAGGCAATGGATCCATATTTGCGCCAGGTATTCTAGTCTTAAAAATATTAATTTGTTATAAAACATCAAATAAAAATCAATGAATTGTGTGATTAATGACAAGCAAGAAACGATAACGAATTATCATGAACATTTTTTTTAATTTTAGTGCCAATCTGGCGACCGCGTCGAAAAGTTTTGGTTCCTGGCTTCAGCGTGAAGTATTTGAAGCATTTTATGTCAATATTTGCAAAAGAAAGCAATGTCATGGTGGACAAGATGAAGATTTTGGCAGGAGCTGGTCCTCTATCCGCATTTAAATACTTTACTTCTTACACCATGGACGCTATTGCAGGTACACAATGGTATACGAGTATATAGGTTTTATAATGTAGTTAGTTTACACCTGTTGTGTGCTGCGCACATATCTGTGTTGATAATTTTAGTTATAAGACTCAATATTCATCTATGTTAACTTAGTTTTTGTTGTGCATTTGGTTAAGTTATCCAGTTATTATAAAATTTCTATCTAATATTAAGGTTTGCAGTAAGAAAACCAAATTTTGGTTAAGCTGTCTGTGTACATCGGCGGTCTTACTATTTATAATTTGTAAAGCTATGTACAGATAAAGGAAAGTAAATTATAAAGAATTATTTAGATATCGAACAGATAATTAATGGAAAGGGCTATGCTCGGAGTTTCCTTGCGGGATCGAATCAGAAATGAAGATATCCGCAGGAGAACCAAGGTTGCCGACATAGCCCGAAGAATCGCCAAACTTAAGTGGCAATGGGCAGGGCACATTGCTCGCAGAACAGATGGCCATTGGAGTCGAAAGGTTCTGGAGTGGCGACCGCGTACCGAAAAACGTAGCGTTGGAAGGCCTTTTACAAGGTGGACCAATGACCTGGTGAAGGTTGCGGGAATCCGACGGATGCGGGACGCACAAGATAGTTCATTGTGGCGACACTTAGGGGAGGCCTATGTCCAACAGTGGACGTCTGTCGGCTGAAATGATGATGATGATTTAGATATCTATCTAAATTCCAGAATCAACGCTAGGCTACAAAATGGGTGCCCAAAAAGATACGGACCAGCCCTTTTTAAAAGCATTTGATGAGGCGTTAGCCGAGGTCGCAAAACGTCTTTGCCAGCCATGGCTACATAGTGACCTCGTTTATACCAATCTACCCGTATATACGCGATTGCTGAAGAATAAAAAATATTTATGGGATTTCTTAAAGGAGGTAATCAATTAGTTTACTCGTATTATTTGAAATTTAATGCAGTTTTTCAGTGAATGAAAGGTGTAAACAGTGTAAAGAGTCGGACTAGCCGGAAAGGGTCCTGTTCGATAAATATTTTAACGACCAGTTTTCATTTCAATATTTTGTTGTTCCAAGGGAACTAGTTAAAAAAAGTAATTTATAATTGGACCCATTTTCAACGTGTAGGCTAAAGAAGGCGTTATAATTATCCAGACTCACTGTTTAAAAGTTGATATTATTCTAATAATTCCCAATAAATAGTAGACACTTTATTTGAATGGGAATATCAATTCCAACTTGATTGGTATTTTAAATTCAAAGCAAGGTGTAAGGGACCGCCGTCCGCAAACTTTAAGGGCTTGCTCAGTAGGCGAAACTGAACAAGCCCTTAAAGTTTGCGGACGGCAATTAATCATAATTAGGATGTATTAAGTGTAAACTTTTAATTACAGGTGATAAATACTAAAAGAAAAGAAATGATTCAAAATGATACTGAAGATAACAATAAAAGTAAGTTTCTATGGCAAATCATTTCATGATAAATGAATTGAATTGTAATAAGTTCTTATTTGATTTTATTTCAAGTATTCTTATCAAACAAAATAACATTACCTCTACACGATAGTATGAGATAGCTAAAGTTACTATATGAAAAATTATGAAAAATATGCAAAATTATGAATTTACTCATGCCAGATTCGCCAAAAGGAAAGTTACAGACATTTCTGGAGAGTCTAATAAGGCTATCAGGCGGTGATGACGGGTATACAGAGACAGAAATTGTAGAAGAGCTGATGGTCATCATGATAGCTGGTAACGACACTTCAGCAGTCGGAGCATCCTTCATATCCGTCCTGCTTTCAAGACATCCAGAAGTACAGGAGAAAATTTATAAAGAGTAAGTTTCTTAAGATTATAACAACACAATTATTATAAACTTGTTAAGTATTCTAAATCAATACAAAGATTAAACTTAAGCCGCCTTTTTTAACTACCTGTGTATCCGCTATATTCTTCTTAACTGTAATTAAAATTGATGTAGCGTTCCCATACATAAGAGCTGGATGATTTATAGTAAGCTAAGGATGCAAGGTCAGGTCTCTAAATAGTAATACCACAAAATATGTAAGACCTATAAATATCTGTTTCAGGTTACATCAAGTGTTCCTCGACTCCGATAGGCCCGTCACTTTCGAAGACTTGCCTCGTCTCAAGTACCTAGATGCAGTGATCCGAGAGACGCTGCGACTGTACCCTCCTGTACCCGTCATTACTAGAAAAGTTGAGAAGGATGTGGTTTTACGTAAGTTTGCGAATATGCTACAGAAAGAAAACATGTTTGTTATTAGAACTACCATATGACAGAAACTTACCTATCAAAATGTAGACGAACAAAGTACCTATGGGTACAGTTATTAAAACAATAAACTCATTCCGCATAATAAATATAACGCAAATAAAAGATTCTGTTTTCATTCAGTTCAAAAGCGCGCCTACAGCAATCGAATCCGCAAAATGGTCAAACGCAATTGAGTTGGCAAGAATTTAAGCAATTTTTAAAAACGAGAGAACAACTGGACCCATTGTATTCGCTTGTAAACCATATAAAACCTTCAGAATAAGCTCTTAAAATTTTATATTCAATATTTTATTATTCAATATTAACAGCCTGTGGCATCAAACTAGTACCCGGTACCAGAGTCATAGTAAACATCTGGGCGCTACACCATAACCCTCGGTACTGGGGAGACGACGCAGAGCTGTTTCGACCTGAACGATTCCTTGATACACCACTCACGCATCCAGCTGCCTTTATGCCCTTCAGCCATGGACCAAGGAACTGTGTTGGTGAGAGAATAGTTTCGTCATATTCTTGTGGCACTAAGTTTTATCATAAAACCGCCTGCAAAAGCATAACATTAAACAACCTCATCGAGGCATGCCACTAAATAACGTCAGGCGCACCATGTAGTTTGTGATGATTTCAAACATTTTAGGTCATTGATTCTCCTTCTTTCTTCTTTTCTATTTGCAAATATTATTTCAATTACTTCATTATTAAATTCTTATAGATTTCAAGGTTTTTATACAGCATTGTATTTATAAATACCTATATGTTTGTCAGTTGTCTAGTACTCATAACACAAGCTCTGCTTAGCTGGGACTAGACGGTGTTGTGTGATAGTTGTGGAATATTATTATTATTTCGTTTATTCATTTTCACAACATATAAGTCATTATATTGTTAAATATTTCTTATAAAAAACATTTAACATTTATTATTATTACCTTCTCTAGCCCTCCCAAAAAATTTGTTAAATTAAACTCTAAACTTTAGTCCAAGGTTGCATTTGTTACTATTAACAGACAAAAAGATAACGATGATGATACTGGTCTTATTCAATTTGTAAAGCTATTATTATACCTACACAATAAATGATTATGTTTATTTTATGCTTTCTCTTAGGTTACCAGTATGCTATGATGTCATTGAAGACGGTGCTATCTACAGTATTGAGACGGTACAGGATTCTTCCAGCTAATCCACCTAACAGCAATTCTGAGTACCCACCATTGCGCCTCAAGTTTGATCTGATGATGAAAGATGAAAACAACTTCCAAATAAAAATAGAATCTAGGCAATAACTGCTAATAAAAAGTATTCATATGTTTATAGATTTATTAAAGCATTTACTACTACTGTTAATGTTTGCTGATTACGAAATGACCTGTTTTATATCCCATGGTTAGGCTAACTCACACTAATGTAAACCAGTGATTGTTAAAATACAAGCTCTAGTTGCGTCAATATCACTTGGTGATTGCCGCGTAAAAATTAGTTCCATAATGGGCTAGTGGCCTAAAAAAATGTAATTAGTCCGTCTTTTAGAGTATTCAAAAATAAGGGACATGTATTTTTTTATTTGTAAATTAAACCAAAAATGACAAAGATATAGCCCATTAAAGTTACGTGTAACGTCACGCCGTGCTACATTTTTTCGCACGGGGTGACGTCACACGTAACTTTAATGAGCTGTATGTTTGTTATTTTTTGTTTAATCTAAAAAAGAAAAAATACGTGTCCAATATTTTTTTATAATCTAAAACACGGACTAAATAAAATGTATTTATTTTGACCCAGGAAACTACCCTAATAGGGTAGTTTCAGCCACATAGAGTTACACGCGGTGTTTTGTTTGTGTGATAACTTGCATCACCTCCTATTTTGCATCCTTTTCTAAACAAATTTTGGAAAGACCAGGTTTCTTCCAATCTAGCTCAGTGGGGGGAGTGGGGAAGGAGGAATAATGTTATCTGGAAGTGGAGACGAGTCGGCATATGGTGTTAGATCTTCCACATTCTCGTCAATATGTAATTGAAGTACAAACTTTGATAGACATACCTGCGGTCAATTTAACCTTGATTTGTTTAAAAGCTTTTATTACTGTTATGGAGTTTATATGCTTAAAATTAAATTTAGTCGAGCAGGCTGCAACGTTCACCTGCAACAAACCAAAAGCATGCGATGGGGACGAATTTAGGGCTTCAGTATAGTTTTAATTGGTATTCTGGTAAAGAAATTTACAAATTCTTCTGCAAATAATTTATTATCACTAATAATCCCATGATGAGTCTCCAATGTGTAATCATTGTATGGCTTAGAGTTACTTACAGTTGAGTTGTTGGATGTGAGTTGACGAAAACCACAGAGTTCACGATAATTGAGTTTATTCGTAAAAGGTACACTAAGTTAAGTTAGAAGCTTATCCGCGGTAATAGCGCTACGGCAGCTGCTATTGGTCAAATAAATTTATTATAATTACAAATATAAAACTAAACAAAATCAGTACCGAAAATTAGGTCGCGGCATTAACGATTTGCCTGTACATGAACCGTACAATCATTATTATGTATTTTGCTCCTGTTAGTTTCATTATTTATAATTTTCCAAACCGTTTTTATTTTGTTATCTGCTGATTTAACTTTGATGCTAATGTATAAGGCCTTAGCTACCTTACAAGTATTTTTAAACATTTTTAAATATGTAGCAACATACTTATTAAATGTTTCAGTGTTAATAATAGGCTTAACCCTTCAGATACCGTCAATTAGAGACACAATAGTAAGACAATAGATGCGCGGCCACCGGTGGTCGCTTGGGGATTTATGAATTAAGGCCATACAGCTCAAAAAGTTTTTCCCTACTTATTCTGATTCCTTTAGTTGCCCAGTTATTGAATCTAAACTTAGGGCAGATACTTTCAGATGTATTTTCCAAAGTCAATTAAAGTTATTAAATACAGTTTGAACTATTGAAAAAAAAAATTATACAAAATATTACCATTGTTCACTGCAAATTTATTTAGCTTAGCGGATGTTATTGGTCTGGATTGTATCTGCACTTGTTCTATTGGTAAGTTGGATTCAAAAGTAAAAAAAAAAGATCAGAAGGCAGATAATTTACAATGGCTTTTTCTAAATAGTTAGAGCAACAAAAAACATTATCTATACATGTAGCAATAGTTTTCTTATTTCGAGTTGATTCTAGACTCCTTCTAGACTAGGTCGGTTTCCAGTCTAACGGGATGTGGCTGACAACTCGTGTTTTGACACTGGGCATCATGATAGGTACTCCCTTAGTCAGATTTTCTGATTACCTGTAACGACTATCAAAGATGAAAGAATTACAAAATGAGGATTCAGAGACCAAGTTCTTAAATAAAACTATGTACATGTAAATACTATTTATTTCTAGTTAAAGCCTAGATTCTATTTGTATTTGGAAGTTGTTTTCATCTTTCATCATCAGATCAAACTTGAGGCGCAATGGTGGGTACTCAGAATTGCTGTTAGGTGGAGTAGCTGGAAGAATCCTGTACCGTCTCAATACTGTAGATAGCATCGTCTTCAGTGACAGCATAGCAAACTGGTAACCTAAGAGAAAACATGGAATAAATATGGTTACTATCGTATCTACAAATACCTTCACTAGCTAAATTAGACCAGTATTATCATCATTATCGTCTTGTCTGCTAATTATAACGTCTTAAACACTAAAATTTAGAATTTAATTTAATAATTTTTTTGGGAGAAGTAGATAACTTAACAGTATACTTTTTTTTTTTTTTTTTTTTTGTCGACGGGGAAAATCATCTTTGACGAAACCCGCTCTTGGGTGGAGCGGGAGACAGTGTCAGACTCTTACTGACTAAAAACCCCGCGCCGTTCCTTCTAGCCTTCATACCGGGGCGCGAGCTCCCTTTCGGACAACCCTGTCCCCAGTAGGCTTCGACCCAGCTGGGCCCCTCCTGTTGCTGACAACTCCTTGAGGCGCGCGGGAACAGTGCGCGCCGTCGACGTCTTGGACTCGGTCCATTACCGGACGATCGGACAGCGAGCTACCCATGGCTCGCCGTCCGCGAGCCTGCGTCTACGGTGGCCGGAAATCGGGATCGGAATCCCGGCGACGGCGGCGAGGGCGCCGTTGCCTGATGCGGTCGGCCTCCTCCTTTGCTAGCATTACTGCTTCGCAGAAGGAGGCGACCGCCTGCCATTCCTCCTCGCTCCGGACCATGGCTTCGACCAGGGCCCGGCGCGAGAGGTCTCCGCCACCGATCGCCCCCACGAGGGCACGGCGATGCTCCGCCCAGGCAGGGCACACCTCGACGGTGTGCTCCACCGTGTCCTCCGGGCGTTGCGCACAGTGGCGACACCCGGGCGTCTCTTCCGCTTGAATCCGATGCAGGAACCTCCCGAACTTGCCATGTCCGGTGAGGACCTGCGTCATGCGGAAGGTAAGGACGCCGTGAGGTCTTTCCAGCCACGCCTCAAAGAGGGGACTTACCGCCATAATCGTGGCGTGCCCAGCACTGGGTTGCGATAGCCGTTGACGCCATTTCACCATGAGATCCCGCCGGAGCTCTGTCCGCCATGCCTTGACATGTTGCGGCAGTGGACTTTCACCCCGGCGTTGCATCTCCACGCGCATGTCGTGCATGTGTGCAAGGACTGTTGCCTCCAGATCCCACGGTGGTAGGCCAGCCAGAAGGCTCGCCGCTTCGCGGGAGATCGTACGGTAACCCCGCACCATCCGTATTGCCATGACCCTCTGGCAGGCGTTCAGTATGGACGCCGGTCGCTTTGCCAGCGACGGCGCCCACACCGGCGCCCCGTAGAGGGCCATGGACCGAACTGTTAGAAACCGATCTAGGTCACTCTTTTTAAAAAAGGAAACACTTTTAGCTGTAAGGAACTAATACACTTTATTTAACTTTTACAATAATTATCGCGAGTGCAACACGCGAGTGCACTGGATGAAGGATGGAAGACGACTGACTGGATGAGTAGGATGGATGTATGACGAGTCGAGGAGTGATGTGTCAGCACTCTGACGGGAATGCAGCGTAAGCTGCTGGCTAAGCCAGAAAGGGTGCAATGGATGAATATAACAGCCCCCCGATTAAGAGGAAACTTACGGGTGGAAAGGTAAGTTGACGATGGAGAGAAGGAAGCTCCAGGTCTAGGAAGGTTTCTCAGGTTCAGGTCATTCGGAGTCGAGGAACAGGTACGTCTTCGGGATCAGGAGATGACATTTCTATGGAGTTATCTGGTTTGGGTTTACATCTAGAAGTTTTAAATGCTTTAAAGTAACGATACAATTTATACGATATAGCTATAACTATAACTAAACTTATTATAATAGTTACATAAGAATAGAAATTACCGTAAAGGACAATATGAGGTTTCTCAATAACTTCATCGAGATTTGTTTTAATTTCGTCAGTTATTTTATTATAATTTGATAAAAGTGAATCTAAATTATTAACGTTTTTTAAGTTAACATAGGGAACTTTAATATTGTCTTTTAGGTAAGTAGTAGGACTACAACAAGTATCATTGATTATTTCAAAGTGTAATATTATTGGTTTTGTTTTAATGACAATACTATGTTGAGGTATCAATTTATAATTTCTACAATAAGCTATACAATGTTCTGGTAAAGTTAATATTCCAGTACCATGGATAGAGAACTCAGATAAGTCTTGATTATTGCATTCTATTGTGAGTTTAGAATTTTGACTTATCACGTATATCCATTGGTTTCTATGTAATTTATGATAAGTTTCAAAATTACCGTTTACGAATTTAGTATTACAAATGCGTGGAACAGAAGTTAGAGCTTTAGAAATAATCTCACTTTCACATATAGGAACAGCAGATGTGGAATACACACTAGGTGTTTCACAAATATAATATTGCATACTTATAACTTTACAGGAGTTAAGTGAATCTAATTTACAATAAGATGACTTATCTTTAGTTATGCCTATATATTTCGTGGATGGTATTAACGTCGAGTATAGTGTACTATTCACATCATTAAGTTCAATGGGGTAAGGTATAGTGTTATATAAATCAAATTCCTTTGTGTTTACTAAAGGTATTTGTAACACAAATATTATTTTGTTGTCTGCATAATAGCTAGAAACATCGGATATGTTTTCTAAAATGTGGATGTTATCTAAGATTAGAGGTACAGGTAATTGCTTAGAACTAGGTAGAAATCTATAATTATCAACAAGGTCTGCAAAAAGTTGCTTAGGAGTAATAATAGATGGATATAATATATTGGACTTACTAAACATAATAGCACTAATAATATCTTCTAACTTAAATGATAATGTTAACATAGTACTTTCTAAGATATCTGACAATCCTGATATCTTAGATCTCATAAGTAACTTATCTGTTACTAAAGTGATGTTAATTACATCTTGATTCAGGGTATCGATAGCATGGTTTAAACTAGCTTCATTTGCATTAATTTGGTCAATTATTTCCTTTAGAGATGATAACGTAGATTTTGTAACTAACATGCTATCTTTCATCAAGGTTGCTAACTTAGTTTGATCGTTTTCTAAGGTATGGATGGCATTACTATATTTTATAGCGTCATCTTCATCCATATTACCAAACAGTTGTTTAATAACGGAACCGATTCCAGCAAACCAAGCTGATCTTTTATTAGATTTAGACATAAGGTGAGATATAGAGTCGAAGTCTCTTGCTATATCATAGTAACGGGATGACAATGGTTGAAACAGATAATGACATTCGCTTTCATAATATGCATTACTTTGTTTACATAAATATTTCGAAGTTCCTAGAATGTCTCTTATGTTATCTAGATGTGGTTGGATAAAAGATATGTCTATAGGAATAATAATATCTAATGTGTCATCAGTAGTTTTTAGAGAACCAATAGGGTCGAAATATATGCCTGCGTTGTCAGATGCTGGCTGGATATAGCTCTGACTGTTTGTTGCCACGGACGGATAAATGTAACCAATTCTGGAATGGAAAGTGATTGTATATTACTATACTATACGCTATTGCTAGTATGTAGTTTCATTTCGTCAAAATGATGTTTAACGTGACGTCTATTTATTAGGAGTGATGCGGTGTTATTTCCGTGTATTTTTATTATTTTGTATGGGCCTTTCCATATTGGTGAAAGAGCCTTTCGAAGCCGTAAATGATTTTTTAGATAAACAAGGTCGCCGACTTTGTATTTAATTGGCCTTGTACGAGTGTCGTAATAGTTTTTTGAACTTTCTTTAGATTTTTGTGTGTGTTCTATAGCTTTAGTTCGACAGTATTTAAGTCTGTTTTGGAGTACGCGAACATAATCAGGATAGGTTACGCCTGCGGTCTCTTCGTAGATAGAATCTGGTATATATGGTTTATTTCCAAATACGAGTTCGTAAGGAGAGAAATGAGTGGTTGAATGAATGGCGGAGTTATAGGCAAGCATAGCTGTATATACGAAACGGGGCCAATTATTTTGCTCTTCATTTACATACGATTTTAGATATTCCTTTAGGGTGGAATGACTCCTTTCAAGAGCGCCTTGAGTTTGAGGATGATAGGGGGTACTCCACAACTGTTTGATTTTTAACAGCTTGCATGTTTGTTTAAACAGCTCAGCTGTGAAGTTAGTACCTTGGTCCGTTAGAATCGTTTTGGGTATTCCGAATAATGTAATGAAATGAACAAGACATTCGCATGACTCCTCAGCTGTAGTGTTAGTGATTGGATAGGCCGTTGAAAATTTGGTAAGGTCATCTTGAAGGGTCAAGATGTACCTAAACCTATCGTTACCAGCTTCCGGTAATGGACCTACGATGTCTAATGCTACTCGTTCAAAGGGACGAGTGGATAGGGATGTAATCTGCATGGGAGCACGATTGACTTTTCTAAGGGCTTTATTAGTCTGACATTGCGGACATTTCCTCACATAGTTTTCTATGTCTGATCGCATATTTTTCCAGTAATACTTTTCCTGGATGCGTTTTAACATTCTAGTAGAACCTAAATGACCGGCAATGGGTATGTCATGATTTTCTTTCATGATTTTAGGGATTTCGCTTAATGACGGGTAAATAATAGAATTTTTATAAATATGTACATTAATTTCAGAATTGTGGAACAAGTATAATATAATATTATAAACTTTTAGGTACTGATGACTGTCGAAAGGGTTACTAAAGTCTGAGATGGCTATCTCGGGATCATTTTGGTCTGCAAGACTAACTACTAGCTCATTTCTTATTGATTTGAGACTTTTATAGATGTCTTCATACGTGCAGGTGTCAAAATGATTGACTTTAGTAAAGAGGAAATAATATGTTTTATTTTCAGATTCGTATTTGAGGAAAGTATATAAGGTTCTTTCCAGTAAGGAAAATTCATTCAAATTAGGTATATTAGATATAATTTCTTGGATATATGGGACGGATTCATCCATATCTATAGATGTAGGAATAATGATATATTTTTTATCTGTTTTAGATAGGCTTTCATTATGTTCTATAACAGCTACGTTGGAATTGAAATCTTTAGAGGTGACTTTAAGAAAATCTGAGTAGTTACCATCTAGGGTACCAGGACTACTTGGATTTGAGCTGTCGATTGGTATTTGTGGATTTAAGTGATCAGCAGGTGACGGTATATTTTGGTTAGTCACGTTATCTAGATCGTCAAGATTACCTAGCTCTGGTAAGCTAGTAGGTGGAGCAAGTGGATCCATGAGATCTTCGAGTTGGACCAAATCGTCTGAATCTATCGTTCTGTCGGAGCCAGGTGAGTTTGCATTTTGCCTTGAAGTGCTTGGTATGGGATCTATGGCATTAATAGGTTTAGCTGGAGGATAGCGCGATAATGCATCGGCAGCATTATTTAATTTTCCTTTCTGGTAGACTATTTCGTAGTCATATTCTTCCAGTTTTAATCTCCACCTCTGGAGTTTACTACTGGGGTCAGTGTGGTTAAAGAGCCAACGTAAAGGGCGATGGTCGGTAACGATCAGGAATTTCCTACCATATAGATATGGGCGGAATGTTTTACAACCGAAAAGAATCGCGAGTAGTTCCTTTTCTGTTGTACTATAATTACACTCACTTTTATTAAGTGTACGGGATGCGTAGGCGATAGGTTTATCTCTCCCTATTTCACCTTGAGAAAGTATAGAGCTGATTGCATAGTTTGATGCATCACAGGTTAAAATAAATGGTTTTGAAAAGTCGGGGTATATCAACAATGGCGCTGTTATGAGTTTGTTTTTTAGGATTTCAAAGGCTAATTGGTGTTCATTTGACCATACAAACTCTACGTTCTTTTTTAATAGGTTTGTTAAAGGTTTTGCGATACTAGATAGGTCAGGAATGAACCTGCGATAATAAGAGACAAATCCAAGGAATGACTTAACGTCCTTGGGAGTTTTTGGTACAGGGAAATCCAGTATTGCACTTACTTTTCCGGCATTTGGTTTTACACCTTTATCGGTAATGACATGTCCTAAGTATGAAACTTCCTTTCTTAGAAATTCGCACTTGTCAGGTTGTAACTTAAGTTTAAATTGACGAAGTCTACCAAACACATTTGTTAGGTTATTAATGTGAGAGGCAAGGTCATACGAATATATAACAATATCGTCAAGATAAACAAAGCACTGTATGCCTTGGAGTCCAGATAAGGCTGAGTTCATTAACCTCTGAAAAGTCGACGGAGCGTTTTTAAGTCCAAACGGCATACGTGTGAACTCGTAATGTCCTGTTGGGACCGAAAATGCTGTTTTTGGAGAGTCTTCAGCAGACATGTTGATCTGATGGAATCCGGATGCTAGATCTAACGTGCTGAAATATTTACTTTTGCCTAGCTGGTCTAATATTTCTGCTATATTTGGAATAGGATAAGAATCACCAATGGTTACATCGTTGAGCTTGCGGTAGTCGATTACCACACGCCATTTCTTTTGACCGGACGCGTCGAGTTTTTTTGGCACCACCCAAATTGGTGAAGACCATGGAGACATAGAAGGTTTTATGATACCTTGCCGTAACATTTTATCAATTTGGGAATCAACCTCTTTTTTATGACATTCAGGGAATCGGTACGTCTTTACATGGATTGGCTCATCCGAGGTTGTTTTAATTTTATGTTCTATCGCATCGGTGGAGGTTAGCTGATCGTCAGGTAAGTGGAAGACGTCAGAAAATTGGGAACAGACTGAGTATAGTGCTTCGGTTTCTTCCGAATTTAAGTGGGACACGCGAAGTTCTTTTAGGACTTCTTCTGTGCGTTCAAAGGTATGTGATTCGGCCGTGGTTCCTATAAATATCGAAGCTTGTAGCTGGAAAGGTTCTAAACGCAATTGAAGGTCAGAATTGATCTGTACGGGTGCTTGTAAGGTATTTAAAATGGAAATATTAACACGGTTATTTTTTTTTACTTTAACCATACAGTTAGCTATTAGTAGGTTCCTAGATATGTGTTGATCGATTATTAATCCTTCTCCGATCTCTGGATTCGCGACTGTGCATTCAATGATGACTTCGGTACGCGCTGCTATTGTATAAACGGGTTCATTAAAGTACATTTGAAAATGAATGTCTTTTAAATATAATATACCTTTTTCGTAATTAATTTGGCCGTTCATGGAATTAAATAAATCGTTGCCGACGATGCCGTCATAGGGTATGGTTAAGCCATCTATTAAGTTAAACATATGAGTTAAGTGTTTACAGTCACTGTGGTTTTCATCATGGGTACTTATAGTTATAGGAATTTGTCCTATCGTACTTAGAGGGCTATCGGTGGTTGAGTCGATACCTTTGATCTTGAACTTGATCGATTTATTAATTATAGGCATATCGTCGATAACTGACGTTTTTATAATGCTTATGGATGCTCCAGTATCAACGAGGAGTAAAAGCTCTTTAGAAGACACAGGGGATTTTACTTGTATGTAAGGTAAGTATTTATTTGATATATTTTGTGTGAATTCGTATATGGTTGTATTAATGTTTTCTTTATTTTCAGGATTTAGGATGCAGTCTACGGTTTGGGGCTGGCTACCCTGTTGCTTGACAACATGCGATTTTATGGAAACATTAGAATCTACGATTTGGGGCTGGTTACCCTGTTGCTTGATCCTAACCGAATGACCTCGAGTTTTGGGCTTATAATTACCATGTCCATGGGTCTTTGTGTCAATATTAGTGTCGTCTATTATGGTCACCGTTTGTCCCGTGCGACACTTATTCGGGACATTATTTAGTTTAAATCATGGTTATCGACAGTATCATAACCTTCAGTTTCGGTTAAGGTGTTAATTTGTGGTTTGAAGGACGTGCCTGGTTGGGCATTAGAATTAGAGGGTTTATTTACATTGAATTTCTTATTATTATACTCGCGGAGTTTGCAATTTTCCAAAAGATGTCCTGCTTTTTTGCAATATCGACAGAACTGGTCTTTTGAAGCTGGTTGACTAGTAGAAGGTTTTTGAGTTTGGTTATTATTAAAGTTGTTGGTTCTGTTTGCCCTTGTGTTTACGTCATTACCGCGCAATGTTTTCGCGACCATATTCTGTTTATATGAGTATTGTTGTAGCTTCTCTTCTGATAGAGCACAATTGATAGCATCATTGAGATTTTTAGGGTCCCTACATCTGACTATATTAGCGATACGAGGAATGAGGCCCATTGTAAAGGTGTGGAGAGCTAAGTCCTCCATGGCGGCTACCCTACCAGCAACTTCGCCCTTTTTATGGTTAGTAACAGCGATTTCTGTGAGGAGCTGGGATAGGCAAGTTTCAACCCTAAGTGAAAATTGGCTAACATTTTCCTGGGCACCTTGTCTACAATCTTGGAGTTCTGTTAGAAGGTGAGCGTAGTGTTTTCGCTCCCCGAATTGATTTTGTAAGAAATCCCTGAGTGAGGGCCATGTTTCAAACTCTTTTATCGAGCACGCTATTTCGGCTTTGCCGTCTAGCTGGCTTATGATATATTTAAATATTATGTCTTGCTGATTTGCGGAAGCTAGGGAAATTGCATTGTCGCAATTATTTATGAAAGCGTTTAGTTTTTCTCGGCTACCATCGAAAGGTTTTATGAATTTTAGGATTACGTTTAAGGTTAGACCTTCTTTAGGTTCATCCTTGACGTTCTTGGAACTTTGAGACATATTGATAATAAATATAAAATAATACAAAAGTTAACAAGCAAACCCTGGAAATAAAATTAGTATAGCTTATAAGTCTACACAGCAAATCTCGTCGAACTGTTCTTATCGCCGTCTACCGGAACTGCGTCGGGTCACCGTCTAGACAGGACCATTTGTCGCCTTGTTACAATGTTGCGGCTATGAGATAAGCCGTCGAAGGTAAGTTTGATGGAACTTTGTTTAATCACTGGTAAATTATAAGAAATGATCACAAAACTCACAGGAGCACCAAATATGCGTTCTTCATGCTTATGCTGGAACTGGAACTGGAGCTGGAGTTCTGGATACTGGAACCGGGGCTGACCTTGAGCCAGGTCGGTGCTGGGTTTGGAGACGGGAGACGCTACCTGCGTCACTGCTCTTGCCACTTACTGCACAGTGGACCGGCTATGAGGCTCACGGTGTGGTGTACGGGATACACCTGGATGTTGCGAGTCGCTTCGTGGAACTTATGCACTCACTGCACTTCACTGGTATTTTTCACAGGTTTACGGAGGAAACCAAGAGATTTTCAATCCCTTTTCCGCTGCCACCAATGTTAGAAACCGATCTAGGTCACTCTTTTTAAAAAAGGAAACACTTTTAGCTGTAAGGAACTAATACACTTTATTTAACTTTTACAATAATTATCACGAGTGCAACACGCGAGTGCACTGGATGAAGGATGGAAGACGACTGACTGGATGAGTAGGATGGATGTATGACGAGTCGAGGAGTGATGTGTCAGCACTCTGACGGGAATGCAGCGTAAGCTGCTGGCTAAGCCAGAAAGGGTGCAATGGATGAATATAACAGAACGATCCCCGCGTAGAGCCTCCGGCAGGAGGCGTCTGGACCCCCAAGATTGGGCAGGAGCCGCTTGAGAGCAGCCCCGGCCCGGTTGAGTTTGGGAGCCAAACGTCGGAAGTGTTCTCCGAAATTCCATCGGCTGTCGAGAACGAGTCCCAGGTACTTCATCGTCGACCCGACGCCGATGCGAACTCCTCCTACCGTAAGTTGGGAGTCCGATGGTGGCGCGTTTCGAGGGCCGTGGAAGCACATTGCCTCGGATTTATGCAGCGCCACCTCGAGTCCCAACTCCTGGATCCTACCAACGGCTATCGCAACCCCGCGTGTCGCTAGAGCGACCGCCGCCTGGTGCGACTCTCCCTGCGCTAGGATCAGCGTGTCGTCTGCGTAGCAAACCACGCTGACCCCGTCAGGGAAGTCGCCGCGCAGCACGTAATCGTAGCTGATGTTCCACAAGGGTGGGCCTAGAACCGACCCCTGCGGAACACCGCACGACATCTCTCGACGATTCCAGTCTCCCTGGTGACCGGGGTAGACAATGTACCTGTCTGACAGGTACGCCTCGACCACTAGACAGAGGTATTCGGGCACCCGGTGGTACCGGAGTGCCCTCCGGATCGTACTCCAGGGCAGGGAGTTGAAGGCGTTGGCAATGTCCAAGGACACTGCCACGACACACCTACCCTGGGACACCGCTTCCCCTGTCGTGAGGGCTCGCACGCGCATGATGGCGTCTATCGTAGAGCGCGCCCTGCGAAAGCCGAACTGTCCGTCCGACAAGTCCGGCCCCACCCGTGTTAGCCGCACGACGAGGCGGTTTGCAATCACTCTTTCAAAGAGCTTGCCCACCTCGTCGAGCAGCACAATGGGCCGGTATGCGGACGGAGAGTCCGCAGGGCGCCCTGGCTTCGCTATGAGGACCAGTTTTCCCGTCTTCCAACGAAGTGGGAACTGGCCCCTCTCCAGGCATGCGCTAAAGAGCCCTCTCAGTCGAGGCCCGAGAGCCTCCATGGCCAGGACCCAGGCTTTCCCTGGCAAGCCGTCGGGTCCTGGGGCGGTGTTTTTGGCACTCAGCCTTCGCACCGCCACTCTCAACTCTACCTCGGTCACTTCTGGAGCATTTTCGTCGTCGTCGCTGTTGCGATCCGCGTCAGACACTGCTGGCGGAGGCGGAGCCATGGGCGGGGGGGAGTGTTCACCCCGCGCAGGGAACAGAGTGCTAACCACGCCCTCCACGAGTTGGGGCCGGAGACTCTGGGTCAGCGGCGGAGCCCAGGGGCGAAGCTTGTCCCGTACCAACTTGTACGGGCGCCCCCACGGGTCCGCGTTCAGAGACCCCAGCCACACGTTGCGGGCCTCGAGTTTGGCCCGCTTGATCTCCGTTCGGAGGGTGCGTTTTGCCTCTCTGTATCCCTCATACAGCTCCGCCTCTCTGGCCTCCGCATCCGGCGGGCGGATGCGACGCCTGCAGTGCCTGGCGTACCGGCTTCGCGCGTGATTGCACGCGTTGCGCAGGGCGCCGATTTCCGGCGACCACCAGTACACCTGGCGCTTAGCTCGTCCTGGACGGACACGGGGCATTGCCGCATCGCAAATTTGCGACATGGCCTCCCGAAACCACTCCGCCTCGACGTCGATGTCGACAGGCCTGTCCGGTGCTTGCACCCAGGCCTGTACCGTCGCGGCTTCCAGGAGGAGCTCCCGGTCCATCTGCTTAAGCGCCCACCGCGGACCGCAAGGGCTCTGTCGGACCGGCGCGGCCGAGGTTTCGGCGGAGACGTCAAACCGGATGTACCGGTGGTCGGAGTACGTCTCCACCTCCTCCATCACGCGCCAGTCGACGACACGCGGCGACAGAGCGGGGCTGGCGAACGAAATGTCCACCACCGACTCGCCCCGCATCCGCACCAACGTGGGGACAGAACCCCGGTTCAGTACGACCAGGCCCAGCTCCAAGGCCCAGTCCTCCACCATCCGACCCCTCTGGTTCGTGAACCGGGAACCCCAAGCCGTGTTCCAGGCATTGAAGTCCCCGCAAACGACCACGGGGAGGGAACCGAACCCAGCGAGGACGGCATTTAGCTCCATCAGGGAGACGTGTAGTTCGTCGAGAGATCGGCTCGGGGACAGGTAGACGCCTACCACGGCGATGTCCCCGAACCGTGCTGCCACGCAACCCCGCCCCCTTGTGACGGACTCGGGGGGCGGGGTACCGGCGGCGGCCGACTTAATTAAGGTCACCGAGCCGTCCAGGTCCTGAACCCAGTCACCACTGGGCAGGACAAAATACGGCTCGGTGACCACGGCGATATTGATCAACCACTGCGCCATGCTCTGGAGCAACAGATCCTGAGCGGGGGCGCAGTGGTTGATATTCGCCTGGAGGAGACGTAATGGGGCCGTTATTGACACTCCATTACGGTCTCCTCCCGAGCCCCCCTAGGGGACACTGCCGCGGCGGCGGGTGCGGCGGCGATTGCGGCGGCGGCCAACGAGGCGGCTGCGGCGGCGAGGACTTCGGCGGGGATGGGCCTGCGGGCCTTGCCCTTGGCCTTGGCGGGGGGGTCGCAGGACCTGCCCCCAGCCCGGTGGTCGGCTGGCTTGCCGGCCGCCGCACATGCGTAGCAGTGCGGCGTAGCACGGCAATCTGCGGCCTTGTGACCGGGCTGGCCACACTGGTGGCAGCGGTCGCTGCGATCCTCCGCGGTGCAGTGGGCTCCCACGTGGTGCCCCACGTGGCAGCGGAAGCACCGCAGAGGTCTGGGCTCCAGCATCTTTACCTGGGCCGAAACCCAGCCCACCAAAAGCCTTCGGCCCTCAGCCGTGATCGCTTTGGCCGCCTGCACGGGACAGCTCACCGTAACGGCTCGCATGCCCGTGCTGTCAGCACGGATGGCACCCGCCCGAACCTGTTCGGTCGTGCACCCACCCGCCCTGACAATGGCGGCCACCACCTCGTCCACCTTGACGGAATCGTCCAGGCCCATTATGCGCATGTCGATGCACTTGGTGGGCCTGGACACTCGGGCCACTTCCGAACTGAGGGACGCCCTGATCCTTGCGGCCAGGGCGTCCGCTGCAGGACCGCTGGCCGCACCGGGGACCTCTAGGATTCGGGCCCCGGTAATCGTGTGCCTCATTCGGAAGCCCGCAGCGGCTCCGAGCTCGCCAAGGTGGGGCAACACCGCCTGCTTCGCCTTCGCCATGACGTCGTCGTACGTCACGCCCCTCTTTTCCGCTTCAGGCTGTAGCGTAATTACTACAGCCTCGGAATTCGGGGCGCGAAGACGCGCCGCCATGGCCCGCTTCCTGCGCTCTTGCCGCCTCGCGCGCTTTTTGGCCGCTCTGGCCACCTTGCCCGCCTGCTTTTTGGCGCCGACCACCGTCCACTCGGCGCCAGGCTCCTCGGGTGGAGGAGGTGGCAGGCGCGGCCTAGTCGCCACGGCGGCAGGAAGTCCTGCCGGTTTAGCGGCAGGCACCGCCGCACCCTTTTTCCGCCGCTGCTGCTGCTTGCCTGTCGGGGCCGGCCTCGCAGGCTCCGGCCTTGGCCTTGCGGGCTCCGGCGCCGCAGCCCCGCGCCCCGCTTGCCCCGACGGGCCCGCCTTAGGCGCAGAAGCCGTGGCCGCAGCAGCGGCATAAGAAGCCGCCTTTTTCTGCCCAGAGGCCGCCAGTGGAGGACGGAGAACTATACCCTCCAGGAGAGAAAGCTGCTGCCGGATGCTTTGCTGGAATTCCAGCTGCTGCTTTTGCAGCCCCTGCTGAAAGGCAGCGAGCTCCTGCTGCACAAGTGACAGCAGCTGACTCTCCGGCTCAGGCTGGGGCTGGGGCTGGGGCTGGGGCCGGCTTTGCCCCTGCCCCTGCTCGCGCTCCTCTTCCATAGGTTCCTGGCGGCCTCCGTTTGGCGCTTTGGCGAGCTCCACCCGGATCTCGGCCCGGAGTTCAGCCTGGAGCTCCGCCCGGAGCTCACTCCTGAGCTTTGCCACCCTCTTCTCAAGGGAGGCTTCTAATGCCCCCTGGAGGGACGCGGCGTGGCGCCGGATAGTCCTCTCTCGCGAGGCTTTGTCCCGCTGGCGGGCCATGTCCCTAAGCAGGGTGACGGCCAGCTCCTTGAAGGGCATGGCCGCCTCCCCGCCTGACTCCGCCTCGGTACGCCTCTCGCTGCCCGATGGCTCCGAGAGGTCTCTCCCAGCGTCACCCGCGCCGGGGTGGCGCCCCTCCGCGGCAAGCCTAACGGCTCGCTCTGCGGTTTTTTTGGCCGCTAAGCCTCGCCCTTTCCCGCGGGCTCGGCCTACGCCGCGACCGCTGGTGGCGATCTTCGCCCGCCCCTCCGAGCAGGACGAACCGTCTTCCTTCCTGAAGGAAGCGGAGCGCTTCTTCTGGGAAAGACTTGAGCCTCTCCCTGAAGTCCCCGCTGCCTCCTCACACTCCGAGCCCTCCGAGCTCCTTCCGGACCGCGCGTCGGACTCCGACCGCGCGTCACTCTCCAAAGGTTTGGCGAAAAATTTCGATAAAGGTTCCATTGTTGTTCCCACGAGTATTTTTCAATCTGTACTGGCTCAAATACGTGGTTCGCACTAGAGACTAATTTAGCTACCCATTAGTCAAGCTAACAACCTCCCTCACGGTGCGCCGCCGCTTGGAGGTTTGGGGTAATTTTTTATAGAGGTTATCTTCCTCGCGGCCCGGGCGGTTAAGCCAAGGCCCTCGTCCCCCATCAAGAGTCAGAAACATGACCTTGGACAATCTCTGGGGCTACGAGACTAACGGTGGCAGAAGGAGGAACACGTCTTCCTCCTGCCTGCCCGGCGGCAGTGTGAGTGCACACCGAGCCCGCTCTTGCTTCGCCACTGCGCCCTCTGCCATGGCAGAGGGACACGCGTTGAAGCGGTCCGTCTGACAGAACATTCGCAGACGGCCATAGAGGCCCTTGGGTAGGAGTGCCCAAGGGGGTCTATGGCCGCCTCCCAGGGTGCACCGTCCCGCAGACTGGTCTTCCTTCAGGACGTGTCCGCAAGGGAACTACAGTCCGCGAGCGCTCGTGGAGGTTTTCTGTCGTGGCACCCCAACTTAACAGTATACTGGCTTCTTTTTTGATCTGATAACAAACTCGAATTCTATTGTATTTAGTAATTAAAACAACATTTGCATACAGAAAAGAAGAAATAGTTAAAATAATTAGTATCGTCATAAACTACATATAGTGCCCCTGACGTTATTTAGTGGCATAACTCGTAGAGGCTTAAAGAGCCTCTTAAATGTTAGGCTTTTACTGGAGGTTTTATGATAAAACTTAGTGTCACAAGAATATTACGAAGCTATCTCACCAATACAGTTCCTTGGTCCATGGCTGAACGGCATAAAGGCAGCTGGATGCGTGAGTGGTGTATCGAGGAACCGTTCAGGTCGAAACAGCTCTGCGTCATCTCCCCAATACCGAGGGTTATGGTGTAGCGCCCAGATGTTTACTGCGACTCCGGTACCGGGTACCAGTTTGATACCACAGGCTGTGAATTAAACAATGAAAAATAAAATTTCAACAGCTTATTCTGAAGGTGTTTTAAGCGGCTTTTTTTAAGGTGAGAAGTCATCCAATAACTTCTCGCACTCTTGAGCGGAGCGTGATATCGAACTTTTACTGACTAAGCGCCACTCGTTGGTTCCTTATTTGCCTTGCGTTTCAGGGCCACGGGGGTCCATTTTCACTTAACCTAATGCACCAGTAAGCTTTGACCCTGCTGAGCCCCAACGATTTGCTGACATCACTGCCGACGACTTGGGCCTGGTAAGAAAGGTTACCGGACTACCAAACGGCGTGCTAGCCATTACTCGCCATGCGAAAGCCTACGCTTACGGTGGCTGGAAATCGGGATTGGGATCCCGACAGCTGGGGCGTGCGGCCGCCTCCTTTACTAGCATTTTTGTTTTGCAAGAGGAAGCAACCGCCTGTACCGGGGCCCAGCGCGACACACAATGGTGACATCCTGACACTCGGGAGCTTCTTTCGCATATTTTCAAGCGGCTACGATGGATCTAGTTGTTCTTTCGTTGTGTAAGAACTTATCTTAAACCGTGTTCAACAGTCTTCCTAATTGCGTGTAACCATTTTGCGGATTCTCTGCTGTAGGCGCACTTTTTAACTGAAGGAAGACAGAATCTTTAGTTTGCATTATATTTATGCAGAGTGAGTTTGGTGTTTTAATAACTGTATAGGTAATTTCTTCTTCGTCTACATTCTGTAAAATAGCCGCTTTTAGCTATGAAGCAGTTCTAGTACCAAACATGTTTTGTTACTTTAGTTTATTCGCCAACTTACGTAAAACAACATCTTTCTCAACTTTCCTGGTAATGATAGGTGCAGGCGGGTAAAGTCGCAGCGTCTCCCGGATCACTGCATCTAGGTACTTCAGACGAGGCAAGTCCTCGAAAGTGACAAGCCTGTCGGCGTCGACGAACACCTGTTGTAACCTAAAACAGACAACATTCTCTTCATTTATGTTACTACTTAAAGACCAGACACTGCTTTCTTAGCTAACTGTAAATCATTCGACTCTGAGTAGTTAACATGTAGTTTCCTCATAATCAATATGTGGGAACTACATGAAATTGAATTGCAGTTCAGAAGAACATAGCAGATACACATACAGGTATAAAAAATGGCCTTAATTTAATCTCTATATTGATTTAGAATAACAAGTTTATATTTGTTGTAATAATCTTAAGAAACTTACTCTTTGAAAATTTTCTCCTGTACTTCAGGATGTCTTGAAATGAGGACGGATATGAAGGATGCTCCGACTGCTGAAGTGTCGTTCCCAGCCATCATGATAACCATCAGTTCTTCTATAATTTCTGTGTCTGTGTACCCATCATCACCGCCTGACAGCCTTATTAGACTCTCCAGAAATGTCTGCGAGTTCCCTGTTGATGAATCTGGTATGAGCAAATTCAAAATTACAATTGCTATTACTTCAATTGAGGACGACTGCTGTTGTCTCATATTTATATTATGCAGCGTCAATGTAGTAGTAGTATCTTTATTCATACCAATTATATGATTGTGTCGAACAAATTGATAATAATTAATAATTTTATTATATTCTTAAAACTAGATTTAAAAATTAAAATAATATGTTGATTCTGATTTGAATACATGACATAAAATAAAAAATGACTTATTATAATTAATCATGAATGACATATACGAACTTACTTTCATTGAGTTCTTCAGTATCCTTTTTTTCTATCATTTCTGCTCTTTTAGTTTTTATCGCCTGAAGTTAAAAAAATACATGGATATTATTATCCTGACTTTATTGGTACAAATAAATAAAACTAGAACCCATAATTGTAGCAACACTCATGTATCCCAGTTGGTAATTTGCTCCGAATTTAATGCACGATAATGCAATAATCAGGTTGGAGTTTAGATTACCATTCAAATGACATTTGAATAATATATATTCTTAAACATGGGTCTACTCGGGAGCTAAAGCCTTAACGCTTGTGCGATAAAATTGTACTGCGACTTATCTTATTTGAATTTCAAATGCACGCTTGTATGATACACGGAAGCTCGATATTAATTCATGAATCCCCAAGCGACCACCGGTGGCCGCGCATCTATTGTCTTACTAATGTGTCTCTAATTGACGGTATCTGAAGGGTTAATGTAGTGAGACGTGAAGAATTAACATATTTTATGACACCCCAACATGAGGATTCAGGTTAGAAAGCTAAGGCGGGAGCGAAGTGGAGTGGACTAGCGGAGCTTTTACCTTAGCCTTCGTGGTTATCTTGGATCAAATGGATTTGCAATTAACACACTTCCATTTTTCAAGCTGGTACACACACACACATAGTACAATTTTTTCACGCTAGTCCGACCCTCGTATTGTTTATCTTTGGTATAGTGATAAACTGCTCACTGATGAATTTAGAAATCACATTACATATAACAAAAAACAGTTCGATTACCTCTCTTAAGAAATTCCACAGATAATGTTTGTTCTTCAGCAATCGTGCGTATACGGGTAGATTGGTATAAACGAGGTCACTGTGTAGCCAGGGCTGGCAGAGACGTTTAGCGCACTCGGCTAACCCCTCATCAAATGCTTTTAAGAAAGGTTGGTCCGTACTATTTTGGGCACCCATTTTGTAGCCTAGGGTTGATTCTGGAATTTATTTTTATAAAAGTTTGACATGAACATACCAGTTTTTGGGGTACCCTATCCAAAAGATAAAAAGGGACCCACTGTCCATCTTCTTCGTCTCCACTGTGCATCCTTAATGCTCTCGGCATTAAAGCGGCGAAGGTCGCGTTTCAGAGACTTGGAGAGATCTGTCTATTGAGCTACCGGTATCTGCACGTATAGTGGTAACACCGTTGCAGCACTATATTTAAAACAAAAGGTAGTAATTATCATTGTGTACCTGCAATAGCGTCCATGGTGTAAGAAGTAATGTATTTAAATGCGGATAGAGGACCAGCTCCTGCCATATCCTTCATCCTGTCTACCATAACATTACTTTCTTTTACAAATATTGACATGAAGTGTTTCAAGTATTTCACATTGAAGCTAGGGGCTAAAACTTTTCGACGCAGCCGCCAGATTGGCACTAAAATTAAAAAAGAAATATTATGATGATTCATTGTCGTTTTTTACTAGTCATTCATTACACAATTCATTGATTTTTATTTAATGTTTCATATCAAATAACAATGCTGGCAATGCCGCCAGTCTTTTGGGTATTTCTAGTCGACAGCGATGCGGAGGAATTTTTCGACGCCTTATTTTAAATTGCTTTTTTTTTAGTTCTTTCGGGCTTTTATTTTTATATTTTTAATTAGTTTTAATCAGGTTAAGTTAAATTAATTGATTATATAACAAATTAATATTGTTAAGACCATATAATACCTGGTGCAAATATGGATCCATTGCCAAGAAATAGGGTAGCCTTCTTCACAACGTCATCTTTTTGAAGGCAATTTTTCAAAACTAACTCAGCGGCATCAGCATCTGCAACCACTGTAAATAGAATTCATATTAAAAGAAGCAATATACCAAATAGAAGACTTCAACTTCGATTAGTTCCGTTTATATACTATAAATCTTCCCTTCTTCTTCAAATGTGACCGGCCACTATTTATGCTAATACAAAATGGCGATCTTCTACCCGTCGCTTCCTTCTTTGTTTTAGGTGATCATTTCCAATCAAAGGCACGTGGCCCATTTTAACGCAGATTGGAATAATAGATCAAATGAAAGTAGAATTATTTGTATCAATTCAATTCAGTGTCATTAACTATAGGTTAAGAAAAGCGTTCGCCTATAGTAAGAGCCTAGCCTAGCCAAGAGAAATATACGGAAGCCTAAAACGAGTACTAGCTAGTACTCGTTTTAGGCTTAAGCGTAAGTTTTCTGCTTAAGTTTGTTTACCTATACAGAAAACTTGCTACTTACTCAATACTCCTTTTTCTAAACTTTCTACATACTAAAAAAAAAATTTTCAATCTCATCAATTTACAATTGATAAAATTGAAAATATGCTTGAGTGAGTAAAGCCAGCCTCATGTGTCCCTGAAGAGGTTGGCTTTTCTTTTGAACAAATTAACGTAACCGTAACAAATTTGCTGACATCTCTTTGAACAGAACGATCGGAAGCGAAGTACTCCGCATTGCTCGTCGTCTCGCGGCTACCATGACCGAAATCACCTTGCAACCCCTGACGCCCTGGGCGTCTTTTGTGGTGGGGTCTGGATCGTTAAGAAGTCTGTTCCCTCACGGTTGAAGGCATCTCCTTTACTAGCATTACTTACGGCTTTTCAGAATCAGGCGACCGCTTGCCATTTCCTCTCGCTCTGGACCATGGCCTGAACTAAGGCGTGAGAGTTCGCTACCGCCGATCACCTCCACGAAGACACGGCGGTAGTCCGCTCGAGCAAAGCAAACCTCCACCTGCGGGAGGTCCGCACAATGGCGACACCCGAACCTATAGTTAACTGTGATGTAAAATTAATAACTTACTTGTGTATAAATAATTTCCTTGCCACACTGCTGTTAATCCATTCTCTTTACTTAAGGCGTCGCGGCCGAGAATTTGGAAGGCTTTCATTCGTGCTGTAAACATTCATGTAACATATTAATCCTTACTAATATTATAAAAGCGAAAGTGAGTTTGTTTGTTTGTTTGTTACGTCTTCACGCCTAAATGGCAAAACCGATTTTAATGAAACTTGGCACACGGATATACCATGTCCTGGAATAGGACATAGGATACTTTTTATCCCGGAAGTATGTTCTCTTGGAATAATTTTCTGGTATCACGCGGGTGAAGCTGCTGGGATCAGCTAGTTAGCATATACAAGTACACAAGATTGTAGAAAACTTCGACGCCAGTGATTTTAAATTGGATTGCAGAAGCCAGTGTGCTCCAATCTACTAGTTTGAAAATAATGGCATAAATGTTGAAAATATATTTTTTGAGAAGCAAAGAATTCTAAGTATAATAGTTGTCCAACATTCATTATTTCAGCAGAAAGATGTTCACTGCTGGACATGGGTTTTACTTAAGAGTTCTAATGACCTAACAGGTCTAATTCTTCAAGCATCTCATAAGCTGATTACCGACCCGGTCCCACCAGATGGTTTCAATATTACCTACCGAACAGCAACAAACAAAAATGGGTCCCACAGGGATCGATTCTAGGTCCGTTATAATTCATAGTTACAGCTGATATACAAACTTATTTTTAGTATATGCAAAACCTAAAACACATGTCTAGTATTTTTTTTTTTAAATCATAAAGTTATAAGCCCGTTATGGTACCTGGTTGACAACATAAATACATGATCACCAGGCCACCCGGGCGACTGAGGAGTTGTTTTGCTCCCACACCCAGCTGTGTTCTTGCGCCTTATGCCCGCTATGACCTGTGTTATACTTAGTGTACCAACTTGTGATCTTTTTTAATTAATTTGGGGGAAAATATAGCATGCTGTATAAATTATTGGAATTAATTGAGTTACTGATTCTGAAGAAACTTAATTCAGGTTTCGCATATATTAAAAATTATGTTCTAATGTTTAGCTTCTGCCAGCGACTTCGTACGCGGATCCTGTTGCTTATGCCAGCGACAACGGGGTCGTCAAAATCAAAGATCTGAAACGTCTGATATCGAATTCTAAGAGCCGGGGGACTGGATTCAGTATTCACGCGCGATGGCTTATTAGCGTATTTCATGTGTAACTTTGGTGTTTCTATACCGATTTCTATGATTCTTTTTTATTGAATGGATAATAATGTTAACTTTTTAATATTAGGGATGAGTGAGAGTGTTATAAACGTAAGAGTAGACAAAAATAAACAGAAAGCTCCGAACTGCTAAGCTATCGGGAGTTACACGTGTTATTGTGAGTCAACCATAAAAGATAGACATATGCTGTCGTGGGATATTTTTCATATAATTTTAAGGAAAATATTTCCGTCATACATGATTTCTGTGTAGCTTTAACCATTAAGGCTGCAAACGTGACGGAAGCTTAAAAAATGGAGTAATTTCTCCCGTTTCCCCAACATTTCCCTTCACTGCTCTGCTCCTCATGATCGTAGCGTGATAAAAAGTATACTATAACCTGCCCAGGAGTATGAAAAATGATTGTACCAAGTTTCGTTAAAATCCATAGCGTAGTTTTTGTTTCTATAAAGAACATACAGACAGACAAAAATTTTACTGTTTGCATTTTTAGCATCAGTATCGATCACTAATCACCCCCTGATAGTTATTTTGGAAATATATTTCATGTACAGAATTGACCTCTCTACAGATTTATTATAAGTATAGATTAAGATGGGAGATAGGGGAAAACGACAATATAAACATAGTCTTGATATACTTACTGTGATTATCACCGAAGAACAAATAACTGTGCCCGATAAAAGGTAACTTCCTTACTCCAGAATTCAGTTGTTTCCCTAATGTATACACATCTCTTTTAACCCAACGTTGGTATATTAAAAGAACAATAACAATCGATAATAGTAACTCTAACAACATATTTGTATTATAATAGATACTTTAAGTCATGGATGTTCTCAGTTTAACGCAGAATCGACTACTCGCAAAAATATTTTCGATACGGCAATTTTATATCGAATTAATGATAGCGCGATGGTTGACAGAGGAGAATGGATTTTAAAAACCTGTTGCATCGCTCCCATTGTGGGTATCGTGCGGCCAGTCGACGGCGCGTACTGCTCCACGCGCGCCTAGAAGAATATGTCTACAAACCCGTAGAGACCCAGCAGGCCTACTGGGGCCATGGGTTCGCTTCTGATAGGAAAACAAGGGGCCTTGGAACGAAAGGCAACGAAGTAAAATAGGAGTGGATTTTAGTCAATAAAAGTCTGACACGCCCTCCAACTCCGCCCTAGAGAAGACGAGGAAGAAATAGTTACGCTGCCGGCGTCGTGCCGCGCCGCCGGTTCGCTTTTGCCGGCGCGCCGCCAATGACGAAATTGTAGTCAGCGCACATGGCTATTCTCCATCGGTTTAGGTTATAAAGGTAAACTATCTTGATATGTATTTTTATTTAAAACTAGCTTTGGCATGCGGCTTTGCCTGCGCACTTAAAATATATGTCACACAAGAATATAGTAGATTTCAATTGGTGAAATAAATTTTTGCAATCGGAGCAGTACTTCCAGATTACCTCTTACAAAACCAAAAAAGCATAATAATAAAAATAACAAACTATACCTCTTTATTATTTTAGTGTAGATAAATCGGATAAAAAACATAAATTTAGTTAAAAACCTAATTGTAAACCTTTTTAAATATTTTTTTTACCCTTTTTTTCGTTATAGATATATTAAACCTTTTAAATAAATATCTATAGGGTTATTTGACTATGGTACTAATATCATAAACAACAACTTTTGTTCTATGACTTTTAAAAATGTATCATATTTTATTTCATGAGATTTACATAAAAAAATAAAAATATTTATGTTAAGCGTACTAAATAACATTACGAAGTATATGCGAAACAAGCGATAGTACAATAGCAGAAGGAAGTGGGGATAGGGGAGTGGGGGTATTGATGCGCTTGCTTCGCATCATACAGACGTAGGTAGGTATAGCAAAATATAGAGTTGAAATGTATTAGATACAACAACGAAATCTTGAAGGTTGGTTTTTGGTAAATATATTTTGTAAAGTCAAAGAACAAAAGTTGATGTTTATGATGCTAGTAATACAGTCCTGCATGGTTGTTAATGTTTTACAAATAACCTTGTATATGTAATTAAAATAAGACACCGACCGTTTTTTGAAACTATTTCCGTAACTCAGTCAAAACCAAAATTTTCATTTCTATATAAGGAACAGGTTTTTTGTTTCCTCATAAGAAAGGGTCAGCAAGTAATTATGGACCTTCGGCGTACATTCCGATATGTTGAACGGATATATAATTATAGTTTAGTTCCTTATTAACTTACAAAAAGGGAGCCACAAATAAGTAAAATATTTTAATAAATGATATCTTGGGTTCATATGATCGCGAACACAGAATAAAGAAAACTAGAGGAAGTGCCTCTTAGATATCGCCCGTGTGTCAACAGTAGGCGAAATTCGCCTATTACATATTATATACTAGTGCAGGTGAATATGGCATCTATTTCAAAGGCACTAGCGTTCTGAATAGAATAAATTGGTTACAGCGCCATCTAGCGTTGAGTAGCCGAACTCGTTGTAAATTGGTTAAAACTTCTTTATTGTTCGTGTCATGTCAAATAATAACAACTTTCTTACGTTGTAATAAGACCTAATTTATGAAAGCAATAAGAATATGATTTGTAAAAGTTAAGTTTGTAATTCGTAGCTTCGTAGCCAATCATATTACTGTTTTTTATGTGTGTAATGTACAATTTGATACGCAAATGTGTGAGTTTGGCGACACTGGTTCCCGTGCTTAGCCACGTTAGGGGCACTTCTACCTATATTTTCTGTTCTGTGATCGCGAACGTACGTCGTAGCCACCAGACGCCTCATGCTTGAACTAGCGCAAAACAATTCTGTCAAATTGATTCTGATTGGTACGGGTGAGCAGGATACTGCGCTTTGATTGGTTGAGACTATCTGGAAATTTTGAAGTATCCCAGTTTCGCAAATCCCGTGGGTTCCTGCGTGAATCTACATCACGCCCCAGCTGCTGAAACGCCTACCACCGTAGATATAGGCTTGCGGATGAAGTGCAATGTGTAGCTTGCCATTCGTCGGCCGTCCGGTAACTGTTCAGACCGAATCCGAGTCGTCGCCGGCGCATAGTATTCCACGCGTGCCTCAAAGATATGTCAGTAAAACCTTTGAGTTTCCCAGTAGTAAACTAGGACCATAGGTCGATTTTTTAAAGGGCTACCTGTGGGTCCTGAGAGACAAAAGATAACTGATGGGATATAAGTGCAGTTTTAGTCAAAGATAAATGGAAGTATATTTGCACCAGGTAAACTACTTATTTTGCTGTGAATATATGTATCCGTGTACTTTTAGCAGCCTTTCTCGCCTCAGGACCATGGTGAGTATTTCGAACAATCTTGCAGCTCAAAGTTGTCAGTTTTGGCGAGCCCCATCCACTATGCTGACATTTTTAGACGTAGGTACTCTAAAATAAACCTTCCTACGTTGGGTTCTGGTGAAAGAAACGCCGTGATGTCACCATCCGGACGACAAGGTGAAGCATACAAAAGAGGAGTGCCCCGCTTGGGTGGAGCACCAATGATCCTGGTCAGCATCATAGGCCTGAGCGAGAGAGAATACTTTTGGCTTTTGCTTGGTTTTTTGGTTTTTCAGAGCTCAAAAAAAAATTGTATAGACATTACTGATCAATAAACATTTAGTCACTATTTATATAGACAATTATTTTTAAGCAGGCAACTTTTCATAACCTTCTCAGTGTCTGTAGCGACATCTATGACGCCACATAAGAACTATGAAGAAAATACGAAATCCTGCATCGCGCAATCAAAGTTCTCCACGCGCTTTGAACATTATACGACAGCCCGACATCAACTATCGGGCGGGCTACTGCCCGTAGACCAGACTATAACATCCTGTCTGGTCGGAGGATCCTCCATTTTCAAAAGAGGTATGTGAGACTTTACACTCTGTTCCACATACTCCAAATGTCCATCTGGCGTCCTCGCCGCAAGGTCCTAGCCCCGACCTTCGCTCCAAAGAATCTGTACAACTTATGAAGATATTCTCCCGGCAGAGCATCGTGATGACAGACCAGCTGCCGTCAGTCGCAGGAACAGGGCCCGTCTCCGTGTTTTTTTTTTATTTTTATTTTATTTGACTCATTAACACTTTTCGTTGTTGTATACATAATTTCCTCCCCAAGCTTTACAGTTTGATAGCGAGATACGCTCGCTTTTATGACTTAAACACAAAAGTCTACAAAAGAGGGTTAATATTTTTGCACAATTATGTGAAAGTGGGTAAGCACCCAGCGCGTCCGGCAAAGTACTCGCGCCACTCGGGCAATACAAACAAACTATAACTTTTTTACTTTTTAGTAAAGATCCCTACGATGCCTAAGTACCGCAAGCACCCGGGTAGACACGCCGAATGCACCACTTGCTACAAAAAAATAAATATTTTACCTACACTAATACAATAAATATTTTACTTACTACACTACGGGAAGTAAGTAAAATATTTATTGTAATCAATTAATGGAAGTACCTGACGAATTATACTATGGATTCTGTTTGTGGTAAGTTCATCATTGACGGTGCCAAATTACGTAATGTTTTAGTCATCATCATTTCAGCCAAAAGACGTCCTCTGTTAGACATATAATTATGCTTCCTTCAATTGCTATTCCTGTGCGTCCATTGCGTTAATCCAGTCCAAGGAGAGAAAGGATGAAACACGATTTACTCTCTCTCTACCTCTCGGACAAGTGGCCACCCGAATACGATCTTCACGTCAGACATATTCTCTAGGTTGTCTATATTTATGAAGATACCTCATCATCATCAGCCTTTTTAATGTTCCCACTGATGGGACTCAGGCCTCCTCTCTAGGAGAGGGAATGGGCCATAATCCACCACGCGGGCCCAGTGCTGATTGGTGAATGTCATGAATTAAATTACACAAAGTAATGCGCTTGGCTGGGCTTGAACCCGCGACCTACAACTCGTCAAGTCGGGACCGTAACCACTCGGCCACCACTGCTCAATGAAGAAACCTACCTACTCTTAAATAATCTCTCGTGAATTTATATTTAGCTTTGACTCGTAAAAAATCTAAAAGAATTTTCTTTATGTGTTTTTCAAAATGAAACCATCTACTCTGACATCACTAGAAAAATGAAAAATTGTTATTATGTAACTTCAGCACCTAGTTTATGTAAATCGACTGGCAGGTGCAAGCTGGCAGGTAAAAACATACCTGCTAGTTTAGACAGAGGACCAAACCGGCCAAAAAGCGACAGTGTTCAAAGTATACATTTATTTGTAAAACACTAACAACCTTGCAGGAATGGACATAACATCATAAATAACAACTTTTGTTCTATGAGTTTTTACAAAACATAATTAATTTGCTAAAAACAAACCTTAAAGATTTCGTTGTTTTACATTTCAACTCTGTATTTTGCTTTACCTACCGACGCGAGCGCATCGAGTACTTTCGCCCCTAGACAGGGGCCCCCTCCGCTATTGTACTATCGCTTGCTTTGCCTAGACTTCGTAATATTTTGAATGTTCTATTTAAATATTTTTATTTTTGTATGAAAATCTGATAAACTAAAATATGATACATTTTTAAAAGTCATAGAACAAAAGTTGTTGTTTATGGTATCAGTAACATAGTCCTGAAATGTTACTGGTGTTTTACAAATAACTCTATATATACTTTTATTTTTCATTTTTGCTGACTGTATTTTAGATCTTTGAATTTATTTTAGTATAAATTACTTTTTATTTATTATTTCAATAAGATCAACAAATTATAATATAATCAATTAATTTAACTTAACCTAATTAAAACTAACTATAATATAGAAATAAAAATAAATGCACAAAAAAAAGCAATTTAAAGTAAGGTGTCGAAAAATTCCTCCGCATCGCTGTCGACTGGTAATGTACCCAAAAGACTGGCGGCATTGCCACGCTGAATGACTATGCTTATCCTTTGTCCGAAGTAAAAGCCAGCCCTTGGGTCACGCGAAGTGTCCACGAGGTATATCGCTGTCCCCAGCGAATAATATCGTAATCGACTATTGCGATAAAAGTGCTTTTATGAGGAATTATTGTTCTAGAGGTGCCCCTAGGAGGTCACCCTGTGAATTTTTTTCACGTGATTCGTGCTATTATTTTTCGAGTTAGACATTTTGTAATGAATTTACCTGTACTATTCGCCTCTAAATAAAAACTTTTTTGTATGACGAATATCATCACAATAGATTAATACTGACTCCTCACAAATTTCCCATTCCCAGTAAACTGTAATTACAATTTTATTCAACGATCTCGCTATGTAAACCTGTTAAGAAGTTAAAATCAAAAAACGGATTTTTATTTTTCGTGTAAAATTTGGTATTTTTAGTTACGATATTATTCGCTGGGGACGGCGATATATACGAATACAATACAATCCCGCACATAAGTATATTGTGTGGGGTCTTCGAATTCTTCACTTTTATCTGTTACAGTTACCTACTGCATTTCATGTTATAACTTGTGTTAAAATTTAAATTTGTATTTTATGTTGTTATTACAATAATTTAGAAATACAACTGGTCATTGTTAAGTTTTAATGTGTCATAATGTAACGCAACAATGTGAAAAACTGTGTTTGTTTAATAATTTATTATTATTATTAAAATTTGTGGCGGAATGTGTCGTTCGCTTAATTTTTTTACAGTATTTAGATTGTTATAGTAAACGATTTAGATTTTAAATATCGGTACATATTTACATGCTAGTACTAGTTACGTGTACATACAATTTAGCCTATGGCACTCAGGAATAAAGCAGCTTTCTGTAGGTAAACAATTTTAACTATTGGACCAGGTCTAATATTTCACAACAATCATACAAGGCCGTCTAGTCCCAAGCTAAGCAGAGATTGTGTTATGGGTACTAGACAACTGATAAACATACTTATATATTTCTAAATACATACATCTATATATATAAAAATGACCCCCGTTTTCCGTTGTCACGACTTGGCATGAAAACGGCTTGACCGATTTGGCTGATTTTTATTTTGTTGTGATTGTTATTGTGAGGAGAAGGTTCTTATGGAAAAAAAAATTAGGGTAGTGTAGGGTAGAGTAGGGTAGGGTAGGGTAGGGTAGAGTAGGGTAGAGTAGTAGGGTAGAGTAGGGTAGGGTAGGGTAGAGTAGGGTAGAGTAGGGTAGAGTAGGGTAGAGTAGTGTAGAGTAGGGTAGGGTAGAGTAGGGTAGAGTTGGGTATAGTAGGGTGGAGTAGGGAAGAGCGGGAGCGAAGCCGCGCGGGCAAAGCTAGTATTATAGATAAATTACACCCAGACACAGAACAAATGATCATGCTCATCACATAAACATTTGTACTGGGTGGGAATCGAACCCACGACCTCCGGCATAGCAGTCAGGGCCACTAACCACTAGACCAACAGGCCAGTCGGACTGTCACTGATTACCTTATACTAACCTATTTATAATATTAGTTAATTTATTAACAGGCTCCTCCTGCAGACTTTGTGTAAACGTGTAATTGTCAAGCGGTACGTACATCCACTCCGGTGCTTTCAAAATTGTGTTGTCGTCAAAAAAGTTATCTTGCGGGCTGATCTGGTCTAGTTGTTTTAATGTTTCTGACATTTGAAATATCTGTTGAAATATATTTTCGCTTTCACCCTTATCTTCGTCTTGTTTCAATTTAAGAAGTTCCATTGTATTGATTGATTTTAGTTCAATGATGTAAACGATAAATCCTAATATCGTTAGCAGTGTGCTTCTCATGTTTAACCGACTTGTAAATAAGGAAGAGATTCTGAGTCCTTGTATATATAGTTTCCGTGTGTATAACTTATTGATCGCGTTCTTGAGAATTTTCAACCGACAGGAGGACGTTCTTAAGTTGTCTAAATTTTTACTATAGTGTTCTTGCAGTTTCATGAAGCATGTTGGATTTCAGATTTTATGTAGTTGGGTGACGTTTAATTCAATTTATTTTATTTTACGCAAAAACTATAATAATACTTGTATACGAATCAGTACTTCGCGCGATTACTACGCAAGTATACTTGCACCTCACATAAACGTACTGGCTTTTGATCAGTGGTTCTAAACATTTTACTTATACTGTAACTTCATTGGAATTTTGATGAAGTGTGCAAGCTACAATTCTCATTTTAATGATGGTGTTCAGTGTACCTCATGCCAGTGGCATTTTGGTTACGCTAGCATCACGGAGGCTGGGTCGAGAAAATAAGGAGCTCTACGAAGAACGGCATAGAAATGTCCAAGTGCCGAATTTGCCCTGTCTCCGCAACCAGCACCTAAACTTGCGTCTCTAGAAATGATTTTGAATGAGATTCACGAGCTCAAGCTTAAGCTGGCTGGCCGGCAAACGCTGATGATGTCAAATGCAAGAGGAACTTAATGAATTCAAGGCCAATTTTGAGTCTGATGGTAAACGGCTGGATGATTTCTCTTTCAAGCTTGCTGGCATTGAGACTAAAGTAGCTGGTAATGAACATCTGCAGGAATCTATTTCTAGTCTTCAATCTGACATTAATCTGATTAAGTCGGGGTGGTCTGTTAGCGACAAGAGATCAAGGGAAAACAATTTAGAAGTTAAGGGTATTCCCCTAAAAAAGGAAGAAAATTTGTTCGCTATTTTGGATAAGATTAGCCAAAAAGTAAATTATACATTTCCGAAAGCCCAGATCAACTATTTAACTGGGATTCTATTGTTTAACATAAAAGACAAGTCAATAATTGTGGTCAGCTTCCTGAACAGATTTTTTTATTTTATTGATATAAGTAGTGATGCAATCGTTGATAGTGAGGGGCACTAGTTTATTAAGATATATGTCAAGGAGAATTTTATTGCTGCTGCCCGCTCTTTCAAGACCTTATCCGCCCACGACCTTGGATTCGTAAACCAAACGAACTGAGTCTACGTGATGATCTCCTCAAATCCGATTCCAAAAAGTTGCTGAATAAACCCTGAACAATAGCAAAGCAAAAAGACTATAAGCACGTGTGGGTCAAACACTCGAGGGCCGAGTGGTTACGGCCCCAACTTACGAATTGTAGGTCGCGGGGGGTGTAATTTATATCATCACTACTGCTCTCAAAACGGTGAAGAAAAACATCGTAAGGAAACCGGAATGTCCTAGAACCAAAGATTCGAAGACATGTGACATTCACCAACCCGCATAAGGCCCGCGTGGTTACGGCCCATTCCCTCTCCTAGAGAAGTAGCCTTAGTCCCAGCAGTGGGAACATTAAAAGGCTTATTATGCTATGCTATTTCTAGATGTAGAATCATTTTCAATTACGTACTAATAACAATTATTTCTTATTTGAATTACTGTAAAAGGTTTGGCATCGCAGATGTTCTCCGTGTTTCGTCACCTCACTTTTGTATTCGCAAAATATGGTCCTATTGTTTCTCTTATCGCGCTGTTGAATTCATTGGAACATTTCAAAATTTCAATCTATGCTTACCTCGCTCACACTATGGCTGAGTTTTATTACTGCCTACTTTTTCGCACAGCTACTTGTGATATTACTGCTTTTTTTTGTGCTATCTGTCAATTATGTTTGCAAAATTACATAATACAAACATCCCCGATGCACTACAGAAGCAGCTCCAACATCATCCTGAATATAATTATTATACTGGACGCGCAAGGCATCCAGCATTCTTCTGGTGCAAAGAGATTAATTAAATAGATACAATAGAGCGGCCATCAGAAGAAATGTCTTAGAAAAACTGTCATCCTATGCTTCAGTGAAAACGAAAAATATTCACGAAAATAAACTGGAGTTAGGTCCAGTCGTTTTGCCATAATACCATTTACAATGGTGCAATGCGCAACTCGGCATATTTCTCCAAAAAATATTTTCTTTTGGTGCGTAAAGCGAACAGAAACGTGACTTGACAGGTAGGACTAGAATTTAGTTCGCTATGTCCTGTCTATTAGTAGTATATGTTTAATGTCTTTGTTTTGGTTTAACTTACCCATCGATTCCCCTAAAGCTTTGACTATACGCCCTAAACAACATAATCTATACTTATTTGGAGCAGTGTGAAAATCTGAATGACCTTCATGTTACCTCTGACCGCTAAAGCACGGGTCTTCAGCCGCATCCGATTAGACTGGATGCCAACACCAAGCTAGTTAGTAAAAGGCAAAGGAGATGATGATGAGAATGTAGATTTGGATGATTTTCTCCACCGTGGGGCGAAGCGGGAGATAGTGTCAGACTCTTACTGGCTAAAAAACCACCCATTTCCTTCCTGCCTTCATACCGAGGCACGAGCTTCCTTTCGGATAACCCTGGCCCCAGTAGGCTTCGACCCAGCTGGGTCCCTCCTGTTGCTGACAACTCCTTGAGGCGCGCGGGAACAGTGCGCGCTGTCGAGTTGGATTTGGATGATGCTCTGTCTTTTCATATTAAAAAACAAAACCTTTGTCTGCCAGGATAATAAAAATGAATTTAATTTTAATTTTAATTACGTTAAACATGGTACTGCTGAAAACAGATTTCCGCTTTTGTTATTGGTCTCATGGACTGCTCACTAGCCCCCAAGTCACAGGCTCTAAACCTAGTTTGGGAATCAGGAGATTATAATTATACTTCATGCAAATTATATTGCATCCCATTACTGAACCTTTGTTAACAATTTATTCAAATAAACTACATATAATTATTTCCTTTATTTGAGTTACATCACAAATTAGTTACATTGTTAAACATTTAAAAATGTAATAATAAATTATTTAAAATATAAAAAGCAATTATCCCACCCGTTACGGGAAGAGAGTCCAAGCTACAGGTGGTCAGAGCTCCAGAGAAAGGAATTTCCTAACTATACAAGCCGTGTGCATGATTACCACTTACTGAACCAAGTCCTTGATCCATTATTATTATTATTATTATAAAGAAGCTTGACAACAGAAGAATGTATGATTCCTTTATTTTGTGATCTCATCCATGATTTTGTTAGCAGTTTCACCTTTCTTTTTGCGTGTGCGAACCAGCAGTTGGCGTATTTATTTAATTTGGAGAATTTACATATTTGATAGCTTTATTTTAGCTTTGGCAGTGAGACATTCCGCGGCAGAAATGTGCAACAAAGGAGCTTAGTGAAACCTGTAAATGTTATAAAAATGGGACATCATTGTTGTTGTATTATAAACTGCAAAATTGACGGCAGAAACAGTCAATGTATGTTTTTCCTAAAACTCCCTTGAAATTAAATCAAATATTCAAATGGATAACTACTGCTGTAAAAAGGAAAATCAAAGTGACATTTGACATAATCTTAATTCATGAATCCCCAAGCGACCACCGGTGGCCGCGCATCTATTGTCTTACTATTGTGTCTCTAATTGACGGTATCTGAAGGGTTAAATGACAATATTAAGAAAAATCTAAAATTATTTCAAATATAAAAATAATAATTTAACACAAAGTGAGCTAAGTCTTTGTTAGTGCGAGTTCAAAAGTTCTATTTTTTGGCGCACTTCTTGTGCGTGTGTGCCAGAATTAGAATTAGAGAAAAATATTGTGCATCAATTTTTTTGTGCGTCGTGTTCATTACAGTTACAGCATATATAATTGTTGGAATCACTTCTATTTTCACAGACTAAAATTTGCACGTCGGATAATCTGTGTTCTGCGTTAGACCGTGTTGTATCAACAAAGCAAAACTATTTGTCTATTATATTCTGGACTGAAAATCATGGACCAGGTGAGTTTTAGTTCTTTTTAAAAACGTAATAATATCTCGTAATTTAATAATGTTTTTCGGAAGTTAATTTTTGTTTATTATACAGGCTGTCTCTGACATCGACGCACAAATGAATACTATGGACCCAGAACATCACTCTGGACCCCCCCAGAGGTAGAACAAACCTATTTTTCTATTTTATCCTATTTTTATTTTTTTTACGTTCTTTAATTAAATTTGTATAAAATTGTTATTTTCACATTTTTATTGAAAAAAGTGAATGAAATACCTTTGAAATTAAAAATGTAAACAGGATTGATTAGAATAACGATTTTATATTCCCCGATAACTTTTGAATTAATTAATTTTTAAATAGTTTTTTTTTGTTTTGTTACTAAAAAATATCATCAGGGAATAACTATTTCACACAGTTTAAATTAAAAAAAATAACAGATCTTTTTTTGAATTATAAAAAGCCGACGAAAAATTCCACCACTGGGGGGTCTAAAATCATGTACTGGATCTGTGGTATTCGATTGTGCGTTGATGTCAGAGACACCCTTTTTTTACGTTGGGCAAAAATCATCTTATGACAACCCCCGCTCTTGGGTGAAGCGGGAGATAGTGACTAAAAACCTCTTACTGATTAAACTCTTACTGACTAAAAACCCACCGTGTTCCTTCTAGCCTCTTCATACCGGGGCTCGAGTTTCCTTTCGGATAACCCTAGCCCCAGTAGGCTTCGACCCAGCTGAGTTCCTGTTGCTGACAACTCCTTGAGGCGCGGGGGAACAGTGCGCGCCGTCGACGTCTTGGGCTCGGTCCGGACAGTTACCAGACGGTCGGACAGCGAGCTACCCATGGCTCGCCGTCCGCGAACCTGTATCTACGGTGGCCGGAAATCGAGATCGGAATCCCGACGGCGGCGGCCAGGGCGCCGTTGCCTGATGTGGTCGGCCTCCTCTTTTTACATTACTGCTTCGCAGAAGGAGGCGACCGCCTGCCATTCCTCTTCGCTCCGGATCATGGCCTCGACCAAAGCCCGGCGCAACAGGTCTCCGCTGCCGATCGCCTCTACGAGGGCACGGCGATGCTCCGCCCAGGCAGGGCACACCTCGACTATATCAGAGACACCCCGTATTTATAATGTTTAATAATATTATATATCATAGGTACTTCCGAGTACATTTTCTCTTGCAAATCTTGTCTCAAACCAGCCAATAAAGGCGAGAAAGAAATAGGAGATCTGTTCCTTATCAGTTTTCACTACCGCAAGCCGAGTATTTCGTGGTTACAATTCTTTTTACATTTTTGAAAATTATTACAAATTCCTCCCCCCACTAAAATGGAAACTTGTCGAAGATTTTTTTTGTTTTAGTACCTAATCTTCACAATGCAATAGGTCCCCATGGCACTTTTGTAACAGCAAATTTAGCATCCATCCCTCCCTTACTATTGTACTACTCTGGTAGGAAAGTACCGGGAAAAGATCAATAATACACAAAATGTCTGTTATTCATCCAAATTTATTTTATCACCTTCAAAGTATGCTCCTTTAGAAACGATACACTTGCGCCAACGAATAATCCATTCATCAAAAGATTTTTTAAACGCTGCTTCCTGAATTGAGTTCAGTTCTCGCCGCGAATTCTCCTCAAGTCTTCTATCGATTGAAAACGGGTGCCACGAAGTGGTAATTTGAGTTTAGGAAAAAGAAAAAAGTCAGCAGGAGCCATATCTGGTGAATATGGTGGTTGCTGGATGGTATTTGTTGAGTGTTTGGTCAAAAATTCGTTCACAATGATAGCCTTGTGCGAAGGCGCATTGTCGTGGTGCAAAATCCAAGAATTTTCTTTCCACAAATCTGGCCTTTTTCGTCGAATTTGCTCTCTTAAACGCCGCATAACACTCAAATAATATTCTTTATTTACCGTTAGACCTTCCGGTAAGAATTCAGAGTGCACAACACCGCGATAGTCAAAGAAAACAGTCAACATGACTTTGACTTTTGATCGAATTTGGCGTGGTTTTTTTCGGTTTCGGATCAGTTGGAAGGCGCCACTCCGAAGCTTGTTGACTAGTTTGCATGTCAAACTCGTAAACCCACGTCTCGTCACCAGTAACAATGCGTTTCATGAATGTTGGGTCCGAACTGACTCGTTCTAGCATGTCCTCAGCGACTTTCATGCGATTGAGTTTTTGGAGAAAATTCAGATCTTTTGGGACTAGCCGAGCCGCAACATGTTTCATACCCAAATGATTAGTTAAAATGGTACGGATCGACTCGTTAGATACAGAAAGTTCGGCGGCTATCTCTCTCAGAGTTGAATGGGGATTTTCAGTCACTATTTCCTTCACTTTTGCGATGTTAACTTCAGTTGCAGACGTTGACGGCCTACCAGAGCGAGGCAAATCTTCCATCACATCTCGACCGCTTTTGAACGCTTTGAACCACTCATAAGCATGAGTTTTTGATAAAGTCGATTCACCGTAAGCCTTCTGTAACATTTTCAGTTACTCCGAACACGAAATTCCATTGGCGAAGCAAAATTTAAGACAAACTCTTTGTTCGATATTTTTGTCCATTATAAAATTCGCAATACACACTATATATGATATTACTAAAACCAGCACTGTATTTAATATAAATAACAGATGCAACTCAAACTCCGTGCCAAAATGGAAAACAGTTGTGCCAATCTAACAACTACAAAAAAAACAAAAATTTGAATTTCGAACCATAAACAAATCATCCATTCCCGATACTTTTTTGACTGAATGTATTTATGATTGACAGTATTTGTAACAATGTAAATAGGTACTTATACATTTTTTTGACCATAAAAATTAAACTGAAAAACTTACTCGTAATCAGCCTCATACTGAACACATTTCATTAAAAAATTATGCATATTTTCTAATACTCCTCCTCACGGTTGGTATCTTTTTCATCAAGAAAAGGAATTTTATAAAGAAGCATTGTATTTAAATACCTAAATAAAGTGTGTGTGTGTGTGTGTGTGTGTATTCAGTGTTATACCTACCACAATTTGTTTCTGCGCCATCGCCACCCAAAGGATGACGGGTAAAAAATACCTTTTTTGAGGTTGAGAAATCTGACCATAATTTTCTATTGTCTTGCAGAAAAACCCAGTGGTGACAGTGAAACAAGGTAAATTGAAGGGAGCAGTGAAAAAATGTTTAGATGGAAGTCCTTACTACAGCTTCAAAGGTATTCGCTATGGACAGCCGCCCGTTGGAGAGTTGAGGTTTAAGGTGAGCTTCGTTTTACATCTATACAGGGCTATTTATAAAACACTAGCAACCTTTCAGGACTATGGTACAAACATCATAAACAACAACTTTTGTTCTATGACTTTTAAAAATTTATCATAATTTAGTTCATCAGATTTTCATACAAAAAAAAAATATTAACGTTCTAAATGTTACGAAGTCTAAGCGAAGCAAGCTATAGTACAATAGCTGAGGTTAGCTGAAGCCTGAACATGAACTTAACCTATTTACGGGCGATCCTCACTATTGGGTCGGTCCATGCGCTTGCGTCGCGTCATATGTGTTCTTGTAGCAAAATTCGGGAGGGTGGACGTAATTATCTTTACATGATGATGTATCAGTATTCTAATGTCGAGTACACGGAAATGGTGCGAATGCTTGCTAGGTGTAATTACAATGTTTTCGAAGCCTGATAACTATTGATTGATACCGGAACCGTAAGTAAATACGGCAAAACACAGAGTTTAAATATGTCAGATGAAACAACGAAATCTTGAAAGTTGTTTTTGCTAAATGTGTTAAACATAATAGCATGAACCATACTCACCTAATAACACTTCGTCTATAAGACTGACGATTAACTTATCTCTCTTCCAGGCACCGTTACCAGTAAAGCCATGGGAAGGCATACGCGACGCCACCGAGCATGGGCCTGTGTGCCCACAGTTTGACATGACCATCGTAGATGTAGTAGAGGGAAGTGAGGACTGCCTCAGCTTGAACGTCTACACAAAGTCACTGCAACCTAGCTCTAAGATCCCTGTGATGGTCTATATTCATGCAGGAGCATTCATGTCAGGATCCGGTAACGCTAATACATATGGACCGGAGTATTTTTTTCAACACGATATCATCATAGTAACTATCAATTACAGACTTGAAGCACTAGGTTTTCTTTGTCTAAACACCCCTGATGTCCCAGGCAATGCTGGCATGAAAGACCAAGTCCTAGCATTGCGATGGGTTAAGGAAAATATTAGTCAGTTTGGAGGAGATCCAGACAATATAACTATTTTTGGATTAAGCTCTGGTGCAGCGTGTGTGACCTACCACATGTTGTCACCCATGTCACAAGGATTATTTAGCAAGGCGATAGTGCAAAGTGGAGTGTGCTTGTCCTACTGGGCGATTGCACATAAACCTGTTGAACGAGCATTTAGATGTGCAAAAGCATTAGGAAAGGATGCAAAGGATGTCAGTGAACTATTACAATATCTAAGATCAGTTCCAGCTCTTAATTTAGCCAAGCTCGGAATTAGGACGAGAACACAAGACGACAAATTAAGAGGTGTACCCGTCTATTTTATGCCAACGATAGAAAAGAAATTCGAAGGACATGATCAATTCTTGACTGAAGACCCTGTAGATGTGATTTTAGCTGGAAAAGTCAGCAAAGTTCCACTTTTAATCGGTTACAATTCCGCAGAGGGTATAGTGTTCGTCAATGACCATATCAAAAAGCTAAAAATCTTGAATAAAGACCCATCATATCTGGTTCCCAGGGATGTAGCTACAACGGTGTCTAAGGAGAAGCTAGAAGAGTTTGGTCAACGGATAAAGCAGTTTTACTTTGGTGGAAAAGACGCAACAAAGGATGATACCCAAGCTATTATAGATGTCCAGACAGATATAAACTTTATGTACCAAACACATAGATTTTTACAGTTCTTCCAAAACATAGCTCCAGTATTCTTGTATAAGTTTGACTATGTAACGGACTTGAATATTGTGAAATACATGACTGGTCTTGATAATGTGAAAGGAGCTTGCCATGCAGATGATCTATTCTATATATTCCACAGTGAAATGAGTCAGAAATATATTGAAAGTGATGACGAATTGAAAAAAGTAGTGTACCAAATTACTTTATTTTGGGCAGATTTTGCTAAGACTGGGTGAGACATCATCATTACTCAGTAAACTTGTTTGGAAACAGATATAATATATCTATACTCACATGGAAATAAAGCAACGCATATGCAAAACAACAAAATCCACGAGATTGGCCGCAACGACCGACATTTCATCTTGTCCTACTTCTATGACTTTTTCTTAAATTATTTTTTTGTTTTCAGTAATCCAACACCGACTAAAGAAAACATAGAATGGCGGCCCTACACCTCCGCAACCAAAGAATACTTACTGCTCTGTCAGGATATGAAGCTCTCAAATAACTTGGACAAGGAAAGAGTGGAATTTTGGAACAAAATCTACGCAGACGCTGGCAAACCTTGTATAGCTAATAAGTCTAATTTATAAAATAATAGGGTAAATTATCATATTGGAAATTAATGTGATATTTGTTATATTGACCTGTCCTTTGTAAGACGTGTCCTTATTCGTTTTTATTTAACTCAATATATGGTGGACAAGGACATCCATACGTACATAACGATATGGGAACACAATTTTTGTAAGTACAGGCTAAGGTGTTTTGCTCGGTACCAAAGTCTGTTTTCACCAAAACATAACCTAACCTCATTTTCTATCTAATGCAGGTCTCACATATCTCCTGATCCTCTTATAGGAGTTAAAGTAAGCAGTTTACTTCAATACGCATTGTAATAAAATATTCTCTTAATTACGAGAGTCATTAAAGTGCATTTAATCGAGTTAATCATCTGATTTAAGGTGGTGCATCACGACTCACATTTTCACTGTTTTTCATACAACCGCTCATAACTGATTATGACTTTATTACACATTTTTCATTAGATATTTTGGAAACACAGTATCTTGTGGATATTATCTGGGTTTCTAAAGAAACCGATTTCTAAATTTGTGTAAAACTAATCCAGTAAAAACCTCTGAAAATGTTCTATTTTGTATGAACTTTGACACTTCATAATTTGCCTAAAAATAAAAAAAGTCAAAAAAGTAATCCTCTAGAGTCCTTGCAAATTTTATTAAGATTCTAAATGACGACAACTTTTTCCAAAAACTTTTAAGGGTTTAAAAAAACAGCTATTTCCTGGAGCTAGTTTTGTGAAATTTTCGAGTAAATCTCGGAATTACCGAAAACTACCGAGTTTCCAGTCGTTATCTCTCTTTTTTTGCGTTGCCTTTTCGTCAAACATCGCGTTGGATTGCATTAAATGAAGTAACAAGCTTTTAAACCATTTTCGATGTTTACGATAAGCGAGTGGAGAAGGACCCTCTTAAAAACACCCTTGAAGCCCAAAATTTCAGAGCAACTAAAAGAAATTTTAAACATCCGAACAAACATAATATCTATTATTATTCAGTGTTAAGAACACGTACAATCTAATAATATTTATAAATTCTATTCAAAACATTATTTATTTATATATACTTTATTGTACACCGAAATAATAAATTAGGTACATTTGAGCCTTATATTTAAAATTTACAATTGGCGGCTTTATCGCTTTCCGCTATCTCTTCCAGGCAACCTGGTATGGAAAGAGATTGCCTGGACATAAAATGGGGTTGCACAAAGTACTGTGTAAATAATACTAGAATACAGAACTTTATGGTAATGTTACGCAATTTATATAGGTACTTTGCAGATAACCAATACGGTTTCCGAGCTGGAGTTGCAACAGAGGATGCTGTTATTTCTTTTTCAGAAAAACTAACCAAGCTTATGGACAGCAAACGGAAATGTCTCGGTGTTTTCCTAGATATTTCGAAAGCTTTTGACACTGTCTCTGTGCCCCTACTTTTAACAAAACTGGAACGCATAGGGATTCGTGGCATTGCGCTGGATATTTTTGCGAGCTATTTGCAGAACCGTTACCAGCATGTTAAGATTGATGATGTGATGAGTGATAGAGCTGGGATCGAATATGGCGTTCCACAAGGAAGCATTTTGGGTCCTACTTTGTTCCTCATCTTTATTAATGATCTATGTAAAATCCCTCTTACTAACTGTTCTGTTTTTACATATGCTGATGATACAGCCTTGCTTATATATGGTAATGACTGGGAGGAATCAGAAAGGTTTGCTCAAGCGGCAATGGATGCTATTATGGTTTGGTTGTCTAAAAACCTACTTACCTTGAACTCGGACAAAACTAAGGTAGTTTCTTTCTCTTTATCCAATATATCACAGCCAACAACAAACACAAATTGCTCCTGCTGTCCGAGCTCACTCTTGTCCTGGATTTTCTAATTCATCTTGTTCCTGTCCTCTTATTTCTCTTACACCTAGCATAAAGTACTTGGGCGTGCTGATTGATAATCATTTAAGTTGGTATAACCACATAGATAGCCAAATAGTTCGTACACGTAAACTGATTTATATCTTCAAAAAACTTCGAGACTCGGCTGACCAAGATACTCTTATGATGGTGTACTTTTCGCTTTGCCAGTCTCTTTTCCTATATTGCTTACCGGCCTGGGGTGGAGCTTGTAAAACTCACCTACTGAAATTAGAGAGAACTCAAAGAGCTGTTCTCAAGGTTATGTTTTACAAGCCTTTCAGGTACCCCACAGTGGATCTTTATAGGGATTGCAGGGTACTATCAGTTAGAGGATTGTATGTGCTACAATGCGTTTTGAGAAAGCATCGACAAGCCCCACCCCTTTTGAGTTCCAAACGTCGCGCAGATATTGTTTTCCCACCAGTGAAACACAGTACAGCCTTTGCTAAACATCAATTTACGTATCTTAGCTATCTTTTATACAATAAAGTAAATAAAATACTCCAGTTACAAAAATTAAATTCTCATAACTGCAAAAGCACATTGCGAAAGTGGCTTCTGTCGCAAACTTACGATGAAACAGAAAAAATACTTCTATCTCCAAATTAAAGTAGGTATCACTCAAACACACATTTACATACGCCATTACACACCACACACCGACACTTACACTTGCTCACGAACACTTCCACATTACACACAACCTGTTTTTCCTTACTTTATTATTTACCATTTTTCTTTTTTTAATATTATATTTCCAAGTTACGTCACAATTGCATTAAAAAAAAAATGTAGCAACTAGTTGGTGAATACACAATGTTATTGTTGAGTACCTACCTAATCGTAATGAATATGTAACTGACTCCCAAGTCACAGGCTATAAACCTAGTTTGGGAGCCAGTAGTTATTTACTGTGTCCTCATTTATGTACCAATAATTATGTACCTACTTGTTTTTTGTCACCATTTTTATTTTGGAAATAAATATTATTATTATTATTATTACTTAAAATCTTCAAAAAAACATTTTACATACAATGGTAAGGCATTATTGACATAATATGACTGACATAAGATAATTTGTTATAATTTTAAATTGTATCTGGATTGATCTCACAAAAGATTTGATGAAGTTACTTGGCAACTTGATAAATATCGTGGCCTTACGTATAAATAGACATTGATCCTTATTCACTATACAATCTTAAAAATAAATTACCAATTACCTTTGTCACAAATCTATTTATTCATCTATCCTCTGATTGGAACGCCTTGCAGCAGTTACACCATACCCATATACATCCACTAGGTAAGAAATTTAAACATGAAATTCACGAAATACGACAGACGATATTTCGACAATAACGTGCGTAAAAGTCGACTGCGAATACTTTTCAAGAAGTATTTTTCCTCTTTTGAGTAATAAAGGTTTTCTTGAAATAAAAGCTATGCTGTGGCTCCTGCTAGGTGTACTCCTGATGATCTGGACAGCGGTGGCCAGGTGGAAGAATAGGAAACTGATCGCTTTGGGAAAGAGTTTGTCTCGAAAGGGTATCTGTCTGCCGATCCTGGGACATGCTTATAAATTTTTAGTCCTAGATGAGGGTAAATATTTTTGAATAGTTTAGAGTAGTAGGTGATAGTAAAAGTTAAAAGGAAATCGTTTGTCTTGGCATGGTCATGTGAAAAGGAGGGACGAAACGCATGTTGCTAAAAAAATATCAGTTTACATGTGGATGGATGGAGGGTGAGAGGGAGGCCAAAGAAAAGGTGGATGGATTATGTGAGAAGTGATATGAAAGAAAAGGGAGCTAGTGATAGCGTGACGAGTGACAGGGCAGAATGGAAGAAAAAAACGTGTTGCACCAACCCCAAATAAAACGGCACAAGGACAGAAAGATAATGATGATTAGTAGGTGATATAGACCAGAGCTGAAGCCGTTGAAAATGGTAAAATGTAAAATAAAATCATAGTAGGATGAAACCTATTGGAAAAGGAAGAGAATATAATAAAAATTAAAGGAAAAATAAATTACGGGCGATCTGAGGTCGGGAAATGGATGGGTGTGCGTTTTTAAGGGTAAAAAACAGTTTATCTCGATTTCCGACAAAACTTAAAGTCCTATGTAAAAAAGTTAAATTGCAAAGTTGTAGATAATAAAAAGATCTACAACTTTTGTATTTACACTTTTTTCACATAACCTCAAAATTTATGTGAAAAAATTCAAATAACTAAGTTTTTGTTTTTTTTTTAATTTTTTTTTATTAACTGATTTGATTGTTGATTATAGTAATATATTTGGGTTCAGATTTTTTAAAATAAATATAACGTACGTAAGATTACATAATCTAATGTTTTTCTAGTAATTAAAGTGTAAATTTTATTAAATATCTTTTTATTATCTACAACTTTGCAATTTAACTTTTTTACATAGGACTTTCAGTTTTGTCGGAAATCGAGATAAACTGTTTTTTACCCTTATAAACGCACACCCATCCATTTCCCGACCTCAGATCGCCCGTAAATTATTTTTCCTTTCATTTTTGTTACATTCTCTTCCTTTTCCAATAGGTTTCGTCCTACTATGATTTTATTTCATTTCAAAAATTATCGACCCTGGTCTAATAGTAGACCTTACGTAGCAGAAACTTTTTGCTAACATGTTAATCAGTCGCACGTCTACAGTGCGTTTCACTTAAGAAGTTCCTTTGCCGTAATGTTGGTAATATGGAAAAACAGTGTTGCAATATTTCAAAAAATTAAATTACTTAATATTAGGGAGATTAACTGATACTTCACAACTTTTAACAATTGCCATTTTTTTTTTTTTTTAATTAAATGTATAAAGCTGGGCTCCATTCCGATAGTCCTGCAATTCTTTCAAATACCGTAAACGCCACGCCACAATATCGTACCTCTCCATTAACAACTTCCTTTTAGACCTGCTTTTTTTAAACAAAATCCCATTCCCCTCATAATTCTCCAGAAAGTGTTGCAACTACCGTTAAAATAGATTTCGTTTCGCATTTCGGGGAACATTTTGGTAGAGTAGGCAACTCTTTCCTATTTTCCCTTCTTTTTTGTGTAGACAGACAGGGGAGCCAACATTACGCCAAAGGAACTTCTTAAGTGAAACGCACTGTAAATATTATGTTTCAGGTCGCATAAAAGCAATGGATGAGTTTGGAAAAGAGTCATATGAAAGAGGCGGCATTTTAAGAGGGTCCTTCTCCACTCGCTTATCGTAAACATCGAAAATGGTTTAAAAGCTTGTTACTTCATTTAATGCATTCCAACGCGATGTTTGACGAAAAGGCAACGCAAAAAAAGAGAGATAAGGCCTGGAAACTCTGTTAGTATTCGGTAATTCCGAGATTTACTCGAAAATTTCACAAAACTTGCTGCAGGAAATAGCTGCTTTTTTTTAACCCTTAAAAGTTTTTGGAAAAAGTTGTCGTCATTTAGAATCTTAATAAAATTTGCAAGGTCTCTAGAGGACTACTTTTTTGACTTTTTAAATTTTTAGGCAAATTATGAAGTGTCAAAGTTTATACAAAATAGGACATTTTCAGAAGTTTTTACTGGTATAGTTTTACACAAATTTAGAAACTGGCTTTTTTAGAAACCTAGATAATATCCACAAAATACTGTGTTTCCAAAATATCTAATGAAAAATGTGTAATAACGTCATAATCAGTTATGAGCGTTTGTATGAAAAACAGTGAAAATATGAGTCATGATGCTCCACCTTAAGTCATTGACAAGGGGACCTCTTTTGGATAAGTATGCATAAAAATATATATTAGGTTCTAAAGTTCAGTGTGAATCTTGAAAAAATCTGAGTATTTAAAATAAAAGACAATGCTAAAAAAAGAAACAGGATTAGCGCAAACGGAATGTATCTTCATTTATTAGTATTCAAACATCGAGTTCATATTACAGGAAATTGAACATTAATGTTAGAATTGTAGATAGATACTTTGATTTTATAATTTATTATTATTTAATTTGTCATTAAGCGTGTAAATTTTTATCTAATAAAACGTCTTGTTATGTACGTACCAATTTGTATACATATTTTATTCGTACTATCTTACCTTCAAAATTCACAAGTGTTTTAGATATTGACAGCAAAAATAAACTTTCTTGTGCATACACCAAAATAGTAACAAAATTTTTAGACAAACTATCCTGAACTGCCCAATTCCTGACGTAAGGCAGGGAAGCCTTTGCCTAACAGTGGTACTATTCTATTCCTTCCATTATTCTCGGCTCTGGGTCTCCTCTTCCCAATTCCTAAGGACGACATCTAAATCATACTTTTAGTAGTCTGCCGTGATTTTGGGGCAACAATATTAAAAAATGAAGGCTAATTTACTAACCGAACAAAGAATATTATAACTAAAGCGTTTGTTACATTTTACAGTGGTAGCAGACCCGGTGATAGCTGATGTTCTGCTTAACACATGTTTAGAGAAAGGAGACCTTATGAGACTATTTAGAGTCTTAATGGGAAACGGCAGTATCTTGGCTCCAGGTCAGTACTAGCCACAGAACATCTAGTTTGTACCATAAACATTACAAACAAAATGATAATAGTTTTTTTTTTTAATATTTCACAATTAAAAGCAACACTGTCATGTGTGACTGTCAAGGGTGTGATAATTAATTATCTAGTAAAAAGTGACAATCGGCAACATTATTAGAAATATGATAATTTGAGTAAAGATTTATTCATATATTCCATTTTTATTCTATTTTAGCTACATTTTTGTATCCTAGGTGAAGTTCCGGGATACTACTGGCATATTAAGTGAGTTTTCAAAAGCATTTGACTTCGTTGACCATAAAACTCTGATGCGTAAATTACACCGTTACAGAATTCGTGGATAAGCCACGAATATTGTTTTTTTCTCCTATTTATCTTACAGGCAGTAAAAAGTAGTTACTTTTAACGGTTGTTAATGGAGCGACAATCTCAGGGTCTTTAAAAAAGATGGGTGTACCTCAGGTTATTATTCTTGGCCCTTTATTTTTTCTAGTTTAAATTAATGATCTTCCTTACATGATGGCTGATTTATCTGATGTGATTATATTTGCTGATGACACTTCTCCTATATTTTTAAATAGATAAAAAAGATACTGTGCCATCCATTTTTTGGCACTGATTTTTCCTCAGTAATCGTGTTAAGACACTAGTGCGATCCTTTTTACATCATGAATGTGATCATTAGCATAATTTATTATAAAATATTGCACTCAAATAAACAAGAAATTATTGAGTAAATATCTACATATTATGTACATAAAAGAACTTAAATGTTAACTAAGAAAGAAAAGAAGTTAAGTTGGGTTTTAGTATAAATAATACTAAAACCCAACTATGTACATAAATAAAATACAAAATGACAAAGTACATTCAGGCGTCAGAGGACTCCTCCACATCGCTGTCATCTGGAAATGTGCCCAGAAGACTGGCAGCATTGCCATAATTTTAATATTATTCTATTTACTTCCAGTTCCAATATGGCGTCCCTGACGCAAGGTCCTCGCTCCGACCTTCAATCAAAAGAACCTAAACTCTTTTGTGGAAGTGTTCTCTCGTCAGAGCACCATTATGGTAGATCAGCTTAGTAAAGCAGCTGGGAAAGGAACATTCTCCGTGTGGAGAAACCTCACTACTTATGCCATGGATTTCGTATGCGGTAGTTTTTATTCATCACATTCTAATCTGGTTATTATAATTTGGCGAATACACTACCTACGCGTGGCTTTAAAGATTTTTTATTGTAAAGAATCTTTTTGGATTACTGATGTACTTACCTGAAAACGTATTACTTTAAAAATGTAAATATTCTTATTGATTATTATTGGTATCATTCAATCTATGAATTGGCCTGATTTTTTTTCATTTCATTACTGAAACGGCCTTAGGTATACAAATGAATACCCAATTGGAACCTGAACTGCCATTCTTCCAGAACTTCGACAACTGCTGCCGTGTAGACGATAAACAAATCTGTCGGCCATGGTTATGCAACGATACAGTGAACAAAATCTTAAACAAGCAGGCTTTCGAGTCGTATGCACGAAGTAAAGAATATATTTGGAAGTTTATGAATAAAGTAATAACTATTTGTTTTACACTCTTTCTTGCGTAATAAGCGTCGTGCAAATTTTGTTATTATTTTTGTATATCATTATACTATATTGTTGTTATTTTAATATTTGATTTTTTACCATTGCTAATTATTATAATTTTGAAATATGTACTTTTTATGCAATAGTCTAAAACCTCGAATCGAGCTAAGTTGATAATAGTGGCAGTGCCACACATTAACTTTCGCAACTATTATCGTTTGACATTCTTTCCTCGTCTGTATTTGGAACGAAATTCCAAACAAACAATAGTTATTTTATAGTAAAGTAATAAACCTGATCAAAAATATGACTGTCTTCGCCTTCTTCTGGCCTTTCTTTTCATCAAGTCCAATGATTATAAATGATTAAGTTAAAAATATTTATTTTTACTTCATTAACCAACTATCCTAGGATAAAGAAAAAATGTCTGTTGAAGTCCGAGTCAAAAATTACCGAAGAAAGAAGATTAATTTGTTACATTATCACATTTAAAAATCAAGTCTTCTAGCACAATAAAAGAAGCTATTTTTTTTTCAGATAATACAAACAAAATGGGAGAGTTTGAAAAAAGAAAAACAAATATCGGTGTTAAATCAAAGTTAGTTTAAAAGTAGCACCTAGCCTTTGCGATTTACATTAGGCCTGATAAAAAGAAAATTGTCTTTTCAGGAACCGAGAAAAGTTGGAAGACATTCCTTGAACTGCTTGTAGAATCACCAGTAGGTTATGGTAGCGTGGAACTACGAGAAGAAACCCTGGTCATTGTGTTAGCTGGTACAGACACTTCAGCTGTTGGAACTGCTTTTATTTTAATTATGCTGGCTATGTACCCTGACATACAAGAGAAGGTATATGACGAGTAAGTGCCTTCCATTGTTTTTCTATTAATTATAACAATTATTATTATTAATCTTGATACTAGAGAATAATTCACAATTTCTGGATAAATGTTAGCATTTCTTATAATTTTATTTGGAAAGTCCAATATGGAAAGAAGTAGTTAGTACTTGTGGAAAATAAATATAGAAAAAAGAGCAAGAAATTTAAATTTTTTACTGAATTTTTACGAGGATGAAACAAATATTCGACAACATGGACAGACCAGTAACTCATGAAGATCTGCCTCGGCTCAAGTATCTAGACGCAGTGATCAAAGAAAGTCTACGGCTTTACCCACCAGTACCTTTTATCACTAGAAAAGTCGAGAAAGATGTAAAATTACGTAAGTATAAAAAGTTTTTTGTCACTTCAAGTTGGTAGATTTAAGAAACCAGTGTCAAAGCAGTTTTAATAAACGTTACGTTTTTGTCTTTACAGCTTCAGGTATCACTCTGACGGATGGCTGCACCCTCATCTTTAACATCTGGCCTATTCATCGGAACCCCAAGTACTGGGGAGATGACGCGGAGCAGTTCCGACCTGAACGGTTCATTGACACGCCGCTCACGCACCCTGCGGCATTCATGCCGTTTAGCTATGGACCGAGGAGTTGTTTAGGTAAATAAGAAACGATGTGATCGGCGTCTACGGTACTGGCGGTGTACATGTCAAAGTTCTATAAGTATTTGTAGTGAGCTAAGTCAAGAGTACCAACTTACGTGACACCCCCGTGAATACGGTACACCCCCTACTGCCAAGGGGGTTCGATGTGTTGCAGCTTTCTACTTCGGTCCACCACCATCACCTTGGTCTTGCTCTGGTTAATCTTGAGACCCATTTCTAGGTTGATTTTTTTTTCTTTAACGCAAAGATAATTATTCATATCGAATGTCTCTTCTACCTACTCTTCTACTACTCATACAAAAATATATGTCTTAAAATATTATTTTACAGAATATACCCTTGTTAAAATTTGACTATTTTGTTACTATTCGCTAATTATGATTTATATAATTAATATGTCATCTAAATATTTCCATTTGTTTTAAATTATTTTCAAGACAGAGTAAAATAATCCGAAATAAGTTATGACACGCTCTTGGTCAAATTATCTTGTCCAACAACCAATTATTCACTGAAGCCATAAAATAAGCCCATTCCCAGTATTTCCAAATATATGTACCAAAAATAGAGTAGTATGTGTAAATTTTACAAGTATATTATTGAACTAGGCAGGTAGAAGAAAATACTTGCAATCTTGAGTCCCAATATTATTGACAAAACTAAAAAACCTATTGATTGTTACATGTTACTTAAGCTTACTAAAAACTTCTGGTTTAATAATAACAAAAAAAAGCATTATACAATATCTTGATATTATTGCGATCATAAAACTCATACCCAACTTCATACCCATCATTGTTCAGTACTTCGAGTAATGAAAATGAACAGGAACCTATACGGACTAAAATAAATGAGACTATTTTAAGCTCGGATATTATTTTAGATGATCTTCACTGAATTGAATTAACATATTCACGCATATAGAGATTATTACGTAATTGCATGTTTTATTTTTTGATAAAATCACAAAAAAAAAAAAACAAAAAATTTTTCCCGGATGTTTCTAGGAAGAACAAGGATATGAAACCCAAAATTTTCGGTCAAATAAATTTCGTACCATGTGTACAGTACGATAATTAAAAGCGTACATTTTACCTCCATTCATTCAACCTCTCATTTAACCTCTACGATCCGGACTAAGCGTTTCGCTTCGTCGTTTATACCGCGTACTTCGAGGGACTGGAACAATTTGCCAGCTGCGGTCTTCCCGTCCGATTACAATTTAAGCGTCTTCAAGGCTAGAGTGAATAGGCTCTTCATAAACTAGTGCGCCTCACCACCAACGATTGCATCACTGCTTACCATCAGGTGGGATCGCAGTCAAGTACTAGTTTATATCAGATAAAAAAAAAATATATATATAAACTAGTACTTGACTGCGATCCCACCTGATAAGCAGTGATGCAATCGTTGATGGTGAGGCGCACTGGTTTATTAAGAGCCAAACAATCGGCGCTCGAGAGGAGATCTGACTGCAGCTTTCAAAAAGTAAATCTGTATTTATACTCACGACATCAGCAATTAGATTTTTCCATACTTCAGTGAATTTTTACTATGAGAGACATTAATTTACTTAGATTGATTCCTTAACAGAAAGTTTGAAAGTAGTATTACTGTGTAATTGCAACCAAAAACAATATAGCTAGGGATTGTGGGCCATTCCCACAATCCCTAGCTATATTGTTTTTGGTTGCAATTACACAAAATTCCAGCAGCAAATTCCATAAAATAAAATATATTGCATGCTGTCATTCTACAGCATGAATGAAGTTTTTATCGTATGAAAAATATAATTAGCAATACGTAGAGATCTAAAAGTTGTAGAACTACTTTGTGGTTTACAAAGTGGTTCCAAAAATACAACTGTTTTTATACTTATGAAACGGTAGAGCTAAGAAAAATAACAAAGTATATAAAAAAGGTTGTCCTGTACGTAATGAATACATGTGTCACCACTAATGTGTATAAGTCAGTTAGAGTGCAGATTAACAGTAAATGATAAAGTGAAAAACAATGTTTAAGTTCTCATATTAACTAGATAATCTGCATTCTTTCTAGGTAATTTGCTACTAACGGCCTAGCAAAGTTAAGTTATAAAACAGATTTTTTAAAGTTTAATGACATATTTATTTTAGGGCACCCCGACATGGACCAAAACGAAGCGATAACGAAATGAAGGGGAGCGCTCACCTTAGCCTACGTGGTTTTTTTATAACCTCTCAGAAGTAAACTGGAGATAATCTGCCACTTTAATTAAAATTTGCAGATTACCTAGTTAATGCACATATTAACGTATTCCGCATTCTAACTGTAACATAAGCTTAACAAAATAAATGTTAAAAAATCCTCTAATTGATCCACAAAATGTGTGCGATGCAGTAAAAATCTGTACTGGTCAAACTAGGTTATCAGTGTTTCACAATTAAATTCCAATGGCCTATTAGTAAACTTTGTCGATTTATATTCAGATAAGAAAAAGAAAATATAATTAGCTTTAATTTCTAAATTAAGTATAATATAATAAATCTTTAACGTCCCATTTTTTTCACTTCAGTACTCGTATCTTTCCTACCTACTTAGGGTTCGTTATCCTACCTATCGACATTAGTTTCATCTATGGATAAAAAACCTTGACTAGTAGTGTTATGTGTAATAAAAAGTTTAAATTGTAGTAGCGTAGTAGCTAGTCTCATATTTGCCTAACACTCGAAATTTTGGTGAGGTCAAAACAGACGACAGTATTAGATACTTGATGTGTTCAAATACTTCAACAATTGATTGTGATGAAATACCTGTATGCCTACTTGCAAACACATTAAAGTTCTAGATGACGTTCCTGATCAAGGCTAAAAACTTTTAAAGACTTATAAATTTATTTATAAAACTTCATGCAACACAAAGGTACAAGGGCAGACTTAATGCCTTAGGCCTTGTTTGACTGGTAGAGAATTACCAGTCAAACAAGGGTGGCGAAGAGAAAACATGGCAGGTGCATAAAAAAAAAATAGATTAATAAGAAAACCTGCTCCAGTACGCTCTAATTTTTATAACTGTTGTAATTTTTGGTTTTAAATTGTCCTTTTTAATATTTTTTATTCATTTTGGCTGTTTAGAATTTGAATGTTTAGTTTTTACAATTTGACATGTTTTTTTGATTATTATTAATTTTTGACATAAATATTTACTAAGCTATTATTGTGAATGTGAGGACTATGTTGATTACTCTTTTTTTTTCTCGTAACCGTATTTCTGGCAATTTGAGTATTTTCTGCGGCCTACCCAAATGTCCTTTCATTGGTATTGTTTGTCAAGTCGTCAACGACTTGACAAACAATAGCTCAACTCGACTCAACAAAATCAAACTCAGGACTACTAAGGAGCTCAAGCTCCTTCGTAGTCTTAAGTTAAGCTTTGCGAATACCGACAAATGCTTGCACTGACTGGACAGGTCCACTCAAATCTGTATGGTACTTTCTTCAAAAGACCATCTCAGACCCATTTGCATGGTTTTCATGTGATTTGACCATTACATATTACTGTATGGACCTTAAAAGAGACTTTGACCCCTGAGTTTGTTTCGGTGTTTCTTCACAGGGTAGTCAGCTAGGAAACACCGGCCTCATCTAGCTTAAAATGACGAAAAAAAAAATTGACGTGTAAAAGTGTTTTTTAAACCTATTTGCAAAAATAAATATCATTTATCAAAAGTGTTAAAAGCACTGAAAATTTTGATAAAAAATTAATATAAAGATGTATACGCACTTGTAGCAGAATATGCTACAACAAGTTAGTGTAAATAGTTAAATAAGACAAAAAGTAGATGTCTAACTGTAAATGAGCGTAATTTCAAAGTTTTTAAATATTTTTAGTGTAGTATCTTTTGCTTCTTCTAGAAACCTGCACGCAGCATGATTTACGAGTACATGAATATTATGAGAGATAAGTAAGAGCTCCTCTAGTAACTGACAGCTCAACAATAACAAACAAAGTACTTAAGTAGAATGTAACTGTAATTAAAATTTAAAATATAAAAAAAAACTGTGGGTCTGGCTCATGCGCTGTTTTAAACAATTATCCAAACGCCTTGTTGACACTTCGCGTGACCCAAAGGCTGACTTTTACCTTAGTCGGAGATTAAGCATTTCCATACAACGTGGCAATGCCGCCAGTCTTTTGGGCACACTTCCAGTCAACAGCGATGCGTATGAATTTTTGACGCCATATTTTTTAGGTAAGAGTTATTGCGTGTATATACAGGCTTACTTCTAAACCACTAGCAACCTCTCAGGAATAACCAACCTCCCTGTATATATAGTTTTAATTACTGATGAAGTCTACGCTCCGTCCTGCACATATCCACATCCAAACTCCGAGCGCTTTCAGCTTAACTACAAAATCGTTTCGAATACCTAGGAAGTTCCGTGGACGAATACAACGATAGGTTCGTGGAAACTGTCCATACGGTCGGGTCTAAATTATTTTAGACTTGTACAAATAAGAGCAAGAGGGTCACCGATCGAACTCTCCAGCATATGAAGGAGAGGCGTGAGGTGATTCTGCAGTCTTCAGATGATACGTGCATGACATGATGATTACATATAGTTCCGAAACGTGGTCGCTCACAATGGGCCTCATCAGAAGGCTTAGTCAGCCAAAGGGCAACGGAAAGGAGTTTCCTTGCTTGATCGAATCAGAAGTGAAGATATCCGCAGAAGAACTAAGGTTGCCGACATAGCACGAAGAATCGCCAAACTTAAGTGGCAATGGGCAGGGCACATTCGCGGTTCTGGAGTGGCGGCCGCGTACCGGAACTCGAAGCATTGGAAGGCCTCCCACAAGGTGGACCGATGACCTGGTGACGGTTGCAGGAATCTGATGGATGCGGGACTCATATGCATAGACGACATTTGAGGAGGCCTATGTCCAACAGTGGACGTCTGTTGGCTGATATGATGAATCCCGACATCTGGTAAGTAGTCAATAATACAATCAAAATGTGAAAAACTATATAAATTGACAAATTATAAGCACACGTTCTGACTAAATAATTAGTTTTTAACAATTTTTCATCGTCGTAGTTATTTTTAAATTTTCCAATGAGGATGTTTAATTTGCTTTTCATAGTTCGTGGAATGTTTTTTATGTTGTCACAAACCATGAGCCAAATATGTACTTGACTAGTACTATCTAGTAGGCTTCATCGAAGCCTTATTTGCTTTAAATTGCGTCAGGCGATGTACTCGAGTATGTTCTTAAATGAGACTTCGTTTTGTGAAGTGATGGTACAGCATGCTATAGACCTCTACATTATGGGTATGATTTTTAAGTGGTGTAACACAAGGTGTATTTGAAACTGGAGTTGGTTCTGTACGAAAAAAAAGATTTTTCGAAAATGATAAAATGTCCCAACCCACAAAATGTTAATTTCGACATAGTTAGATTTTTGTTTTATTTATGGTTAGAAAAACTTCAACCTCAATCCCAGAAAACTTGTCTATATTACATAACCAAACTAAATATTTCCTTTATCAATAAAAGACGAACATAATTTGTATTTTTTATTTTTAACGAGATATTGGTGGCTTGGCCTTATTTTACGTAATTAAAATATGAAGAGGTTGAAGGCTTAAAGATACTACGCAGTATGAGTCCATAAACTAAATACAATAAGTTTTGAGGTAATATTTCTTATAAGAAGATAGAGCATCTCCTATTATGTGTAACATAGGTTACTTACTGGCAAGGAACTGGGTTTGCTTCGTTACCCGCTGTTAGTTCGTCACAGCTAACTTAATGCGTTCCAAATGAGAATAGGATCGATTGCAATGTTTTGACGTGACGTCGTATTGTCAAATCGAAGAAATTCTGTTAAAATTAATTGATGAATCCCCAAGCGACCACCGGTGGCCGCGCATCTATTGTCTTACTATTGTGTCTCTAATTGACGGTATCTGAAGGGTTAAAGAACTCGGAGATGAGTAAAATTGAAGAACTGGATTTTTATTAAACTTTTTTTGTTCAAAATTCGTAAATAAATTAAATTTTTTGTAAATTAATTAAAGTTTAAAAATTTATTTCCTCGATTTGACAGTAAATCGTTACGTCACAACATGGCCATCGATCCTATTCTCATTTGGAATGCATTATACTTTGATTTTTGAAATAAAAATTCTTATTACTAAAAAAAGAAAATATTTTTAACAGTGTCTTTCTAGGATTGGGACTCGTAAGCGAATTTAATTTTCAAAAAGTTTCAATACATAATATGTTGGGATATAATTTAAATATGATATTCAATTTTACTAAAAATGTTGGCTGGTTCATGTTTACAAAACTATGACCGGACTCCTACAATAAAGACTAAGTGGATGAAAAGGAAGAAGCCCTTGTATTGGAAGGTTCAGGAGAAGGTCATGTTTTATATAGATATGGCCAGTATGGTAAATAAAAAAATGTACTAGGTTAAGATTTCAATGGCCACCCGAAATAAAGGTATAATAATATAGCTTGAATGGTGTTTTTTTTTTTTTGGCAAACTAAGCTCGCTAATTTACTAAAGAAAATTAAGATTGTTTTGAACCATTCATGATGTAAATCAGGACAAGACAATTTATCTAAACCTAAATGAGTTAATCATGTTTTTTATTACCACACAACGTCATAATATCTCATACCTTATTCAAATGTGGTCTGAGCAACATTTTTCTTTTTCCATACTTCAAATATAACGCAACGTTACATATCGAGCACGCGTTTTTGATCACGTTCTTTTTATACTAGTCCCTAAATTGATAAGTACCTGCTACAAAAAACTGTACGTATCTCTAAATACACCATCGATATCACGCAAAACTATTTTGTCACATCTAGTAGAAGATGCGTGTTTAAAGGTTTCACTGCATACTTAAATTTATAAAACACTACAATTTATTTGTTTTTGTTATTAAAATTTATTTGTTATTAGTTTAAGGTGTTTATTTCTAGAGCCATTTCTTTAGTAACGATATCAGTTGGTGCTTTTTTCTTAATCGGAGTTTTCAGATCATTGTTAGGCTGGTTTTGTTGGTTGGTGTTGTTTGGTGTTGTAGTCTGTTGTCTTGTTTTGTTATATCAATATGTTAGGACAAATTCTGTTACTGTTCATTCTAGTCTGGATCTTAGTGTTACGATGGCAAAGGAGACATATGATAAATCTCTCTCAAAAACTCAGTGCGACCAAGCATAGACCCCTACCTCTTGTTGGACATGCTTATTTGTTTCTTGGAAGTGATGAAGGTAAGAGGATTTTTTTTTATATTTAATTCATGAATCCCCAAGCGACCACCGGTGGCCGCGCATCTATTGTCTTACTATTGTGTCTCTAATTGACGGTATCTGAAGGGTTAAATCCTTATACAACATTAACCCTTCGGTCGCTTGGGGATTCATGAATTAAATATAAGTTACTAGTTACGGTTGAATATGAATATATATTTTTTTTATTTTATTACTCCATGTCTTCACCGGACAAGGTAAGTTTGCAAGACTTAGGCCGGACGCACACATTTGGTTTCCGTATTAGGTTTTCCGATCAGGAATTAAGATTCGGAAATTTCGTTCTTACATTTTCCATTCGGAAAAAAGTAAGAACGTGTGCGCTTTTCTGAACATTTTCTATGAAGAAGAGCATTTAGGTTTCCGAATCTAAATTCCTGATCGGTAAACCTGAAACTGAATGTGTGCGTCCGGCCTTAATGCACTGTAACGGTAACTGAATGAATATTCAAGTACCGGTCTACGCTTCGGACTGTCAGTTTTCTCTTGTAATTTAAATTAATTAACGTATTTAATTTATTGTTTTAACCAATGCGAGTATATATTGCTAGGTTTTGTCCGACCACGTTAATTTTAAAGTGACATTTTTATTTTTTACAATCGGGATCGTAACAGAAGTACCTAATACAAGGAATGGAAAAAGAGTCTAAGTTCCAATCTAGGCGTAATCTTTCTATGTTCGAAACATTAAAATCTGATTAACCAGAGTAATTGGTAAACAAACATCAAAACCTACTTTCACATTTAAGGAATAATATTATTTTTATTTTATTTGGTTGGGGACACAAAATCTCCGCATCTTAACACATGAATAACAGAAAAGAAGAACTGTGGTAAGATTTTACAAAATACAGAGCCGTCTATGATTGTATAACAAAATAATTAAATTCTATAACCGTAATTGTAATTAATACGAAGTGTAATTTAATTCTATTCTATTCATCTTAATTCCATTTAAGTTAAATAATTTTTTTTATTTCATTAATTCTAATTCTATTTAATTCAACGTTTAATTCTGAAGTATTGACAATGTCTTAATGTTTTAGATCGCATGACACAGTTCCAGAAACTGGGACAAGAAGCCTTCTCTAACGAAGATGGCCTGACCACCTTATGGCAAGGACATCGACTTTATATAGGTAAGTCAGTAATAATTTAATTTGTTTAATCATCATCATATCAGCCAAAAGACGTCCACTGTTGGACATAGGCATTTGTTTAATAATTGATCTAAAATAAATCAATGAATAACCCCGGTTAGCCAGTAATAAACTAGAGAACACCATATTTCCTTTTCTACTCTTCTTACACACGGTGTCTATATAGAGATATAGACACCGTTTTCCAACTGTGTTTTCGCTGGTATGCTGGAAGCGATTCCGTTTTAAATATCATCACCATCATCATTCATTTTCTTTCATCATGTTTTTGTCTTTTACTTTCTTTCCTAGTTCAGGCTGATTTCAGATTTTAATTTAAATGAGCCACTTTTATAAATAAACGATATTTTATTCAATGCTATTCTATATCTACACTGTGTCCTAAAATAATAGCGAAAGCTTAGTTTAGAAACCAGTATCTGCAACTTCTGTGATTACTGTACCTATGTTTTATTGGACTTTGTGAATGCTTATTTTTTTTTTATATCAATAATATTTCTTTCTTTTTATCCTTATTTTATGCGAGCAAGTGAGAGGTTTGAGTGTTGCCATCTAACCGATTCCAGCCATAGCTGCCGCATTCATTGGCTCCTCGTGGTGGTTGTGAGTTCAGATATGATGCTCGGTCATGTGCCCTTTTGTGATTTACATATCCAACCTTGACCGGAAAACTCCGTGCGGAAATGTCAGACCACCATCAACGACATGTTAAATTATAGCTGTAAGCGGTCTAACTTTGAGGCCATCACGTTTTTGGTTTTATGAGTACATAAACTATTATATAAAAACTTCGAGCGGACATATTAGAATATCATTAAAAACATTGATTAATTATTTGTTGTTAGCAACTTAGAGGTCATCGTGTTTTTGATTATATAAGTACATTAATTATTACATAAATAAATAAATTATTGAACCTTTTAAACATCGAGTAAAGATCTGAATGAAGTCTCCAAATTGTGGGTCACTATGAAGGCTCCATGATCAAAGGCAACGGCAAAAATGTAGTTACCAAAAAACGGGGTGTCGTTGCACGTAACTAGGAACGTACATTAAGAATTTGAAAAAAAAAATATTAAAAGATTAAGATAAAATAAAATTGTCTACAATAGATTATAATAGATATTTTTTTTAAACAAAACAAAAAGAACAAAAGTTGATGTTTATGATGTTACTAACATAGTCTTGAGAGGTTGCCAGTGTTTTACAAATAACCCTGTATAGACAGGTCTAAATGCTACTAATTTGGTAATATTTGTCTAAATAATCAGCATAAAACTGTCCTGTTCACAGTTATAGCTGACGCCAAACTTGCCGAGCTGCTTTTGAAAACCTGTCTGGAGAAAGATGATGCGCTGAAGTGCTTGCAACTGATGACTGGAAATGGCCTTATTTTTGCAGCAGGTAGAAAGTACTCGATTATAAAGTCTAACACAAGAGCTTCATCTCATTTTTATCTTACTACCCAGTAATGAGGAGTAATAGAATGAGTTAAACAAATATTTACCAACAAAAGTTAAGTAAAATCTCAAAAATATTTTAAGGGATTTTTAACAGTTATCCGATTCTTTAACAGTCAACATATGGCGTCCTCGTCGCAAGAACTTGGCTCCGACCTTCAGCCCCAAGAACTTGATCCAGTTTGTGGATATTTTTTCCCGCCAGAGTGCCATCATGGTGGAACAGTTGCAGTCTACAGTAGGAAGAGGAGCTTTCTCTATATGGCAGTACATTACCACTTATACTATGGACTCCGTTTGTGGTAAGATTTATTTAACTTTAGATATACGCCGCTAAATTTTGGTCGTTTTAATCCCGTAGAGGGTCAATCCGGTACATAGAACACTATCGATTTGTAACCATAAAATTAAAAAATAAAGTACCTTTTTTTTAAAACTCTTATTAATTTACGTATATACGAAATTAATTTATTTGAGAAAACGTCAGCTGAGCGAGTCCAATAACCTGTAGGTAGTAGTCGACGTTCCGTACTAACTACTTGCAGGCCATTGGACTTGCTAACTACTCTCAAAGAACCTAACAACATATAAAAAAATCGTAGATACATGCGCGTTTGCGATGTTCGATGTCGATTTTAACTGGCCTACCTATGCTTATAGTTCATCTAAAAATACAAAAAGGTAACCAACTACCATATATATACTTTACTATTTCAGAGTCAACCCTGGGCGTTTCAGTGAACTCTCAAAAGAAATCAGAGCAACCGTTTTTGAAGGCTTTTGACCGATGTACTCAATTGGACTCTGCTCGTCTATGCAAACCCTGGTTGCATAATATGTCTGTGTATAAGATGACTCCGGCTTACAGGGAACATGCTCAGTGCAGGGACTATATCTGGAAGTTTGTGGGTGAAGTAAGGAAATATACAGGGTCATTTGTAAAACACTAAAAACCTTGAAGGACTGTATTACTAACATCATAAACAACTCTTGTTCTATGACTTTTTACAAAACATCGTTTACCAAAAATCAACCAACCGATCTATAATTTTTGTTACATTTCAGATCATACAATCTAAGAAACAATCTTTGAAAGACGAAAAAGTTTCCAAGCCTGAGTCTCATCAAAGTTAGTACCATAAAGTGGTAGTAAGTCAATTTGCATTAATTATGGACTTATATAATCGCAAGCAATCCTATAAACAACGGAACTTAGAAAAACATAATAATTAAATTTTTTTGCGACCCTCCTTCCATCTCGGCTTCACTTGCTGGTTCTGGCAAAATCTTTCTAGTTCAAATTACTTTCGTAAATATTTAAAATTCTTTTAATTAAAAAAAAAAGAAAATAACAATAAATAATTTCAATTTTGTCTAGCTTCCTTTCACCGCGCTTTCACTTCCTGGTTCAGGCAAATTCTGTCTGACTCGAAATATCTTCTTAAAATCTTAAAAATTGATTCTTTTACATATTTTTAGATATGAAACACGATGGTCTCAAGACCTTCCTGGAACTACTCATGGATACTTCCGGAGGACACAGCAGCTATACTGACGTGGAACTGCGAGAAGAAACCCTGGTGCTTGTTCTGGCTGGTACAGATACCTCAGCAGTCGGTACTGCTTTCACAGCCATGCTGCTGGCCAGATATCCTAACATACAGGAAAAAGTTTATCAAGAGTAAGTCGATTAAATTAAAATTTAAAATTAATACACACACAAAGTTACAGTGTTTTCAATTTTTTAATTATATTGGAAAAATACTGATTTACTTTGTACATGAAGCTAAAACGAAGCTGTTCACGGTGTCTTTAACATCGACGTACAAACGAATACCACTGATCCATTACATGTTTCTGGATACCCCTAGTGGTGGAAATGTTCGTCAGCTTAAACTAATAAAAATAAAAAATTTTTTTTTCAGAATCATGTACTGGATACATGATATTCGTTTGTGTGTCGATGTGAAAGACACCCTGTATGACTCGCCAAAGTCTAATAACCAACCTTACCAAAAGAGTCATATCATAGCAATGATATGATGATGATATATGCTATGGTATGACTATTAGTTTTTCGAGGTCTGTTTTTTTGGGTGACTGGAAAACAACCCCTAATAAAATTAGTAAAGGCTAGTGTGCTATTTATTATACAATTTACTCCTCCAGGTTGCAGGAAGTATTCGGGGATTCTAAAAGACCTATTGCTGCGGAAGATCTTCCTCAACTGAAATATCTAGATGCCGTGATAAGAGAAACTTTGCGTTTGTATCCACCAGTGCCAATTATTGCCAGGAAAGTTGACAAAGAAGTTACTTTGCGTAAGTATTACGAAACAGATTCTAATCATCATTTTCTGCCCTTATCCCAATTTAGCCGTGATCTCAGAAGTCACTCTCTTTTTAGGCGTTTCATTTTTCATACAGTCCGACTGACGGTTCTTATTTATTTCTTTTTCATCCGAATATCAAAAGGAGTGTTTGTATGTAGGTACGTATATTTCACTGGTACGCCCTAGAGCCTGAACGGTGGCAAGGTGACTTGATTAGGACATTGTTATTTTTTGCAGACGAGTTTTTTACTACTGTCAACATTTTTCTACCCTTTCACATCCATAACAGATCAACGTATTCCTCAGAGGGTTTAAATTAATTATTTGACGAAGCTCGAATATAAATAACTAGCTTTTAGCCCACAGCTTCGCTTATATATATAAAATATGATCTATGTCACTCAGAAATAAAGCAGCAAATTAAATAAATTTTATTATTATTATTATTTATTAGCTGTCTTTCGGTGAAAATTTTTTCGCAATTGGATTAGTAGGTACTTTTAGAAACAAAACAAAACAAACTTTACCCCTTTATAATATTAGTGTATATGTAAATTATAATGAGGAAACATAAGTTACTAAGTTTTCTTACTTCATTTCAGCATCCGGAGTAACCCTAGTAGAGGATTGTGGCTTAGTGATCAACATCTGGGCTATTCACCGTAACCCTCGGTACTGGGGAGACGACGCGGAGCAGTTCCGACCTGAACGGTTCCTCGACACGCCGCTCTCGCATCCTGCTGCCTTCATGCCGTTCAGCCATGGACCCAGAGCTTGCATTGGTAAATAAACATTCATAGCATGTTGCACTACCTTTTAAACAATATTTCTTTTTAAAACCTTTTTATGTTGTTATTTCTGTAAGAAGCGTCATAATTTAGTAAGTTTTAGCCAAATCCAAAAAATTACAGGTTTTATCATCTTAAGGATGATGAAAAACTTGTGTGTCCTATTATTCCAGGTTATCAATACGCAATGATGTCCATGAAGACAGCACTGTCAGCCCTTCTCCGCCAGTACAGGATCCTGCCAGCCACAACAGCTGAAGATCTAAAGCCTTTCAGGGTCAAATTCGACGTTATGATGAGACATGTTGACAATTTCACCATACAGCTTGTACAAAGACTATAAAGATGTGTTTTGGAAGAAAACAAAATTGCTGACCAAATGATTTCCCATAGAAGGTTTTTTTGTATTTGAGGGTATGTGCGAATGCTAGTTTTTTAAGTGCATTAAATATTAAGAAATATTCGAGTTTTCCTTCTTCTCAGCTTTTGAAGTCGGCAGTTGGTGGTTGGTTGGTTGGAGAAATAGCAGGTTGTCACCAACTTCAGCAAAGCGCGCCCCAGTCGCTGACACCGCGAAATGATCGACGTACTCCTCAAACAATGGACAGCAAACCGTAGGAGCCCAGCAGACCACTGCCCGCTAGGACCGCGATGATTTTCTAAAAAAGAAACCCATAGTCCTAGAACGCAAAAGGTAACTACAGAAGTCTGTGGTTTTGGCCAATAAAACTTTGGCCCTTGATCCAGCTGCCTAACGAGAGCCTCCTCAGATGTTGTAATTTATTATTATTAATTCGTAATAGTCTAATAAACTAAAGCGGTTTATTGTCGTCATTACCAATGGCCGAAATCATCTACGAGGACTTCCACATAATATACAAATCATAACACAGTTAATTCCTTTAAATACATTGTTTTACGTATCAACTTAGAAAGCAAGAAAGAAAGAAAAAAAGTTTATTTGCGTCCAACATGACGCATATCCTAAAAATAAATAAATGTAACAAGTAACAATATCGTACTTAAAACTATCAGCTAGATAGGATATGCGTCACATCAGCGCAAAACGGCCAGTGCTCAGCATAATGCTGGGGCTCGTGCAGGACAGAGCCACAGCGCTGATTTTCAGCATCAGCCGTTTTCAACTATGAAACGCCAACCGGCCAGCAAATAACTTTAAGTAAACTGTATTATAAAAAACATAAATAACAGTAAACTATTATACGTAAAAAGATATAAACATAAAAACAACAAAACACAATTGGAAAAATAAGCACTGAGATAGTCGATTACACATACATCGTTATTGATCGATAAGAATATTGTCAATGCGCAGTCACCGAGTCAAATTTTGAGTCTGAACTTGTAATCAGCAGATCAAAATATTTATATGTATAAAGAACAATGACTGCACTTTTATGAGCAGAAACAGTAAAATATGATCACCTGTATTTGTTACAATCTGTATAGATAAATCTTTTACAAAAAAAAAAAGAAACATTTCGTTTAAATTCTCAAATCAAGTTGTACTTCAAAATTATTTACGTCTTTCATCATGATGTCAAACTTCACTCTTAGTTCACTTGAGCGATTCTTTGCTTCACTTGATTCGTTCTTTCTTCCTCGTGAGCCGGTCTCAACTGCACTCACTTTGTTTTTTTCTTCAGGTGGTAAGATGCGGTACCGACGCAGTAGTGTCGATACAGCAGTCTTCATTGACATCATGGCGTATTGATATCCTGAAAAAATTTAATAAGATTTTTTTTTTCATAAACTGTTTCGTTAATGCATCGACCATTTAGGGCTATATTTCACCGGGACACCGTGGTGGCACGATTAGTTGCGCCGCCTTGGTGTCCTAAAGGTTCGTATGAATAGATTATTTGTAAATTCTGTTGTTAAATGAGACTACAGCATTATTGGAGCCTTAAAAGTAAGTTCTAGAATAGAACGTCCTAGTGAGCATAAGCTTTTATAAAGTTTTACCTGACACGTTTCTAGCACGATGTTCTCGGCATGATTTTGACATGGTAAAGTATAGTGGGCAGATTCCTTTACTTTGGAGTATTTAAGAAGATATTAAGCTAGAACTACATTACCGGCGCACACATGTAACACGCCTGATTTGAATGTAGAACGTCGTCTCGTGGCAGCGCGTGGCAGCGCGTGGCGTCGCGTGGCGTCGCGTGGCGTCGCATGGCGTCCGTTCACCATGCCACTGTGAGCGGTAGCTAAGCGCGGGGCGGCGAGCGTTACGATCAAAAGTATGAAAATGTTTGAAGCACGTCATGAGACGCTGCTCGTAACATACCGCCCCGCGTCTGCTTACCGTTGGCGCCCCGCTCGCCGCGCCGTTCATCTTTAAGAACGAAATCGTGACCAACTGGGTAACCATGACGTTTAAAGTAAGCTTGTTTTATTCTTATTTCAGTGTGGGTACGAGACAGAACTAGGGTTGTAGCAGATTGTCTAGCAACATCTTTTACTCTCAGTGGAATAAGAATTAAACAATCTTACTTTTAACGTCATAGTAACGCACCAGGCCGTCTAGAAAAGTCTAGTTTCCATTTAAAATGTATAGAGACCGTAGCGCCCAGATCAGCGTCTGTATCACACATGTGCGTAGTGTAGTTCTACCATTAAAGTTCCATTACACACCTTACCTAAGCAATTCCTGGGTCCATGGCTGAACGGCATGAAGGCAGCGGGATGCGAGAGCGGCGTGTCGAGGAACCGTTCAGGTCGGAACTGCTCCGCGTCGTCTCCCCAGTAACGAGGGTTGCGGTGGATGGACCAGATGCTGATAATTAGGCCACAGCCATCTACCAAGGTTATTCCTGAAGCTGACAGAATGTATTCATTACTTTTTGGTTTCGATTAGTGAAGAGAGAAATTCAAGAAAATAACTTGAATTTATAATATACAGTGCAAATGTGTGTCGATATGCATCACCTTAAAGGAAAGAAACGGAAGTACAAAGTTTGTATGGAGAAACCTACTTTTACGCGTGCGAAACCGCTAGCGGAAGCTAATTTAAAAAATAACTAAAATACTTTTTTTTTTTTTTTTCTCGACGGGGAAAATCATCTTTGACGAAACCCGCTCTTGGGTGGAGCGGGAGACAGTGTCAGACTCTTACTGACTAAAAACCCCGCGCCGTTCCTTCTAGCCTTCACACCGGGGCACGAGCTCCCTTTCGGACAACCCTGTCCCCAGTAGGCTTCGACCCAGCTGGGCCCCTCCTGCTGCTGACAACTCCTTGAGGCGCGCGGGAACAGTGCGCGCCGTCGACGTCTTAGACTCGGTCCATTACCGGACGATCGGACAGCGAGTTACCCATAGCTCGCCGTCCGCGAGCCCGCGTCTACGGTGGCCGGAAATCGGGATCGGAATCCCGGCGACGGCGGCGAGGGCGCCGTTGCCTGATGCGGTCGGCCTCCTCCTTTGCAAGCATTACTGCTTCGCAGAAGGAGGCGACCGCCTGCCATTCCTCCTCGCTCCGGACCATGGCCTCGACCAGGGCCCGGCGCGAGAGGTCTCCGCCGCCAATCGCCCCCACGAGGGCACGGCGATGCTCCGCCCAGGCAGGGCACACCTCGACGGTGTGCTCCACCGTGTCCTCCGGGCGTTGCGCACAGTGGCGACACCCGGGCGTCTCTTCCGCCTGAATCCGATGCAGGAACCTCCCGAACTTGCCATGTCCGGTGAGGACCTGCGTCATGCGGAAGGTAAGGACGCCGTGAGGTCTTTCCAGCCACGCCTCAAAGAGGGGACTTACCGATAACTAAAATACTTACGCAATGTAACATCTTTCTGGACTTGTCGAGCAATGAAAGGTACAGGTGGGTACAGACGCAGTGTCTCCTTGATCACTGCTTCAAGGTATTTGAGGCGGGGGAGATCTTCAGGCGTCACAGGCCTCTCCGAATGGCCAAACACTTCCTGCAACCTGGAAGACATTCGGTTATTAACAAAGTAGTAATTTAACAAATAAGATGTTAAATAGGACTCATGTAGTTCACGACACAGAATCAGAGACAAACGGGTTCTACTCCTGCACGGAACAAATATTTGTCTAGCCTACAGATAGATGTTCTAGGTCTGGTTGTCTTGTAAATGTGAATTTACATGTTTGTGAATGCACCTACGATACAGGAGTAATTCCTAGTGTAGGGCAATAATTTTCTATAAAAATAGAAAGTCACCGCGACCCTAAAACGCAAAGGACAACTAAAAGAACACTAGTAGGTTTTAGACAATAAAACTCAAACACGAAACAATTCAAAGTAGGAGAAGTTATTTCAAGATTTCTCACGCAAAAAAAAGACAATGCAAAAACTCTCTCACTATTTCCCTTGTCATTTTGTGCTTGAGCCCAAACACAAAACTGCGATGCGACACATTCTAAAAATCTGCGAGCTCGCCCAACGCATAGGAAGGATTACTGAGGATACTTGACTGCGTTCCCAAGATCAGGTGGGATCGCAGTCAAGTATTAGTTTATACCGGTTCCCTATCCATTTGCATAACTTTTTTAGACCTAATATAACTTGGCATACTTTTGTTTGGCCTAATTATATTTTCGCATAATTTATTTACGCATAACAGCTTACGCATAATTTTTTTAAGCATATTTTTTCTAACCATAATAATGATTAAGCATAATTTTCTAAAGCATAAATTTATTATTATTATTATCTGTTTATTAATCTCAGGACCCTGAGGTCCTGGGCCTTTGAGCCGAAGCCAACTCGCAGAGGCCCTTTTGGTTACTATAATGGAACGTGATACCAACCGACGATTATCCCTGTACGCGCTATACTAGTGCACCCAAGGACAACCCCCGGTTTGAAAAACTATTGCGACATAATATGAAAGACAAAATAATAGGGCTATGATTTTTGGAGTCTTAAATGGACTGGTAATATGGAGCTATGTTAAGACTATGGCCCCTGCCTGAACAATGTTATTAATATCCATCGATAAAAGGCAGGGGGTGACTTGCACACTCAATAAATGGGCCCCCTAAAACGGCCGCTAGCACAAAGTGACGTAGCAACAAGGGGGCAACATATCCTGAGGCGCTTGTGGAGTGGAGAGGCATACCACGGCTATCAGGACAATCCCGGAAGTACGGTCAAGATCCCTACCAGCACCTTACTGGATTATGCATCCATCTCCCGAGCATGTTTGCTCTTGCGACTCTCCACTCAAGCCAGCCAATAAAGGCAAGAGAGAGGTGGGAGCTCTGTTCCTCGTCAGTGTTCACTACGGCCGGCCAATAAAGGCAAGCCGGAGATGAAGAACAGGAATTCTCCCGGGAGATCGGGTCCTTGGGGTCGCTAATACCCAACAGTTCGCCACAAAACTGCCCTGCGGATTGTATCTCTCTTAGTCTGGCCCCTCACCCTAGGTATGTTAAGGTACAGAAAATTCTACCGATACAGACCTAGAGCATGTTGGAGCACACAAGCCCCACCACGACGTCAACGTAGAGATACGATGATGGGGTTATTATTATTATTATATTCTTCATTGTACACCACATAAACAAATATATAGGACAAACATTTTAAGAAAAAAGTGTACAATGGGCGGTCTTATCGCACATGGCGTTTATTAAGCATAATATTCTAAAGCATAAATTTACTAAGCATAACATTCTAACGCATAACTTTAGGATATACCAATTTATTTTGACGATTGGAAAAAACCATATCTCCTGAAGCAGGTCATATTTGTTATGGTCGATTTTGTAGGCTTTTTTCACAGTAAGAAGCATGCGAAAGAGCATACACTAGGCATACAAGCAAGCAAGCATGCAGCATTCAAGCGAGCATGCAAGCAAGCATGCAGCATTCAAGCGAGCATGCAACATGCAGCATGCAAGCAAGCAGCATGCAAGCAAGCATGCAGCATGCAAGCAAGCAGCATGCAAGCAAGCATGCAGCTTTCAAGCGAGCATGCAACATGCAATAGGCATGGTTTCTGTCACGGCTCCGGCGCTGCGGGCCTCCGGCAGCCCCACGCGTGCTAATCGTCGCAGACGGCTTTCGCCCACCACCACAGCTTCCGGCGAATCGCCGGCCAGCCTCAGCGGCGGCGGCTCGCTTGCAGCCGCCTGCTCCTCAGCTTGCAGGCCGCCTCACCCCTACGCGCCTACGCGATTTTAAATTACACTCTAGGGGTAGGGCAGACAAGACTACGTGGAGTCGGTTTTGCAGCGATTCGGTTCGGTCGCTAACTTTTGTAGCACAACATATTGAATTTTTAACCAACAATATTATTGAATTGTTACAGAAACTATACCTATGTGGTGGTATGTTATGTTATATTAATTGTATGCCTAAATATTACTATGCTAATAGTCATTAGGCCTAATAACGTAATGCGAATTAAATGTATGCCAAAACAAATTAGCCTTAAAGATGATTATGCCAACATAAACTGTATGCCAAAAAACAAATATGGCAAAGTATTATTATGGCAAAACAAATTATGCTATAATCGTTATGCCAAAGTATATTAGGACAAAGAATATTATGCAAAAAGAAGGGATCCCGTTTATACCAGATAAAAAAGGACTTGCGTATTGATTTGCATCGCACATTGTGTGGTCACCTAACTAGATGCTTTGCCTCATGGAATTGCATCATCAAGCGAGACATCAAAGTTTTCTGTCTTCAGAACCCAAGACAAATGTTTCTGTGATGAGCACAAATCACGATTTTTTTTTTTTTGTCGACGGGGAAAATCATCTCAGTGTGTGTCTGACTATTACTGACTAAAAACCCCGCGCCGTTCATTCTAACCTTCATACCGGGGCACGAGCTCCCTTTCGGACAACCCTGTCCCCAGTAGGCTTCGACCCAGCTGGGCCCCTCCTGCTGCTGACAACTCCTTGAGGCGCGCGGGAACAGTGCGCGCCGTCGACGTCTTAGACTCGGTCCATTACCGAACAATCGGACAGCGAGCTACCCATAGCTCGCCGTCCGCGAGCCTGCGTCTACGGTGGCCGGAAATCGGGATCGGAATCCCGGCGACGGCGGCGAGGGCGCCGTTGCCTGATGCGGTCGGCCTCCTCCTTTGCAAGCATTGCTGCTTCGCAGAAGGAGGCGTCCGCCTGCCATTCCTCCTCGTTCCGGACCATGGCCTCGACCAGGGCCCGGCGCGAGAGGTCTTCGCCGCCGATCGCCCCCACGAGGGCAGCACAAATCACGATCATTTGTTCTGTATCTGGGTGTAATATTTATCTATAACGTGTAATTAGAAATTTCGCAAGCTTTGTTTAGTTTGGGACTAGATGGCGTTGTGTAATAGTTGGGGAATATTATTATTATTACTTACTCTTTGTAAACTTTCTCCTGTATGTCAGGGTATCTGGCCAGCATGAGTGTAGTGAAAGCAGTTCCAACTGCTGAGGTGTCAGTACCAGCCAGCACAATGACCAAGGTTTCTTCTCGCAGTTCTTCACTGCCATAGCCTCCTGGAGATTCTATAAGCAGCTCCAGAAAGGATTTCCAGTCCTGTTTGTTTTCTGAGATAAAAAAATGCTCATCTCATTTCGCATCTATTCTACAATATTAGTTTTAGTATATGCCAAGCGTAAAACACGGTCTATTAATTTTATGTAAAGAATCTATGTAAAAAAAAATCATATCTTTATCATGAAAAATCACAAAGTTCTAAGCTTGTTATGTCAGCAAAAATACATAGTCACCGGACCATCTAGGCGTTTTAGGAGTTGTTTTGCACTTCAACCCAGCTATTTACTGGCGTCTAGTGCCCTCTGTTGTACTTAGTGTCGGTGGTATCCAACTTGAGACTTTTTAAAATATTTTTGGGAAAAAATATAAGATGGTGTAAAAACTATTATAATCCATTCAGTTGCTGATTCTAAACAAACCATATTCAGGTTTCGCATAAACTAAAAATATTATTGTATGCATAAAAAGTGTAAGGGATAGATCTCCACAAACTTTAAAAAACTAAGTAAATTATGAACTTGAGAAGAGAACTTGTTTGTATGGAGAGGCCGTTTTTTTTTTTGTGTCTCCAGAAAAAAAAACCTAGTAGAAGGTTATTCAGTTTTGTGTACTGAGCAAGCCCATAAAGTTTGCTGAGACCTTGTAAAATAAATTTGTAGAAATTTTTAGTTATGGGCACATCATGTAAAATGTACGAAATCGATATATTTTATTTATTAAAATTGTGTATGACTTGATATGTTACTTAGGCTTTGTTTCATCGCAATCGGTTGACTATATCGAAAGATATACTACATTCATTGACAGTTAGGCTGTCCGAAGTTTGGCGGGTCAGCTAGTCAGAAAACTAACTAACGAATGATTCTTATGAGGCTATTAGTTAGAATAAACCAAGCTTGACATAATAGTGGCTGGGAAAATCTTAGCACCAACTCAATAGTTTATAAAACTCTAATACTTTTAGATTTTTGTAGTCAGATACAGTAACTTACTTTGGCTTGAATTCGATTCTAGTTTTTCTCTCTTCATTGATTCACATTTGGATGTAATAATCTGTAAGTAAAGATAATGCATGTAAATATAATATTAAATCATTGTTTTTAATACACATAGGTATCCATTACTTTGAGATTTACAAAATATTGAAATTTTTAAGCACGATGTTTTTTAAGCAACTATAGGACACCCTTCTCGGTATATTAAAAGCAAATACGGAACCGAAAAATGAGTGGGTAATCCACAAGCCAAAGATTATAATAAAATGATTGGGCAAATATTGGAGCTACACATATGTGTGGAAAACCGTGGAGAAGGCGCGGTATACCAGTACCGGCGTACGTGACGCGCCCTGCCTCACACTGAGCTCACAGACATCGGCCACTACACATTTTTTTTTGTATGTTCTACTTAAGTTTGCAAATGTTAATAATTGTGGTATAGAGCAGTGGTTGCCGAGTGGTAACAGCCCCGACCTACAAGCTGTAGGTCGCGGGTTCAAACCCAACCAGGCGCATTAATTTGTGTAATTTCTATCATCACCACTGCTCTCAAAACAGTGAAGGAGGAATCGGCATCGTGAGGAAACCTATGTGTCCTAGATAGAACCATAAATTCGAAGACATGTGACATTCACCAAAACCATACTGGGCTCGCGTGGTGGATTACAGCCCATTCCGTCATAGAGAGAGGAGGCCCGAGTCCCAGCAGTGGGACCATTAAAAATGCTGATTATGCTATAGATTAATAAATTCGCTCACCTTGTTCATAAAACTCCAAATTACTTCTTTGCCCTGTGAATACAACTCAAAGTTTGCATTACAGAGGTATTTGTAAATCTTATCATTGTATAACCAGGGTTGCAACATGCGCTTGGCATGCAAGCGACAACAGTTCTCGAAGGCCTTGAGGAAAGGTTGCTCGAGTTTCTGTTGCACGTCCATCTTTATACCTAATGTCGTTTCTGAAAAGATATGAGAAATGTTCTTTATTACTCAAGTGGCTCGAGCTTGTTTGACAATGGCATTGTGTTGGTTGCGAAGAGTGGCTTAGAAGTCCAGAGTAGATTAAAGGTGTAGCACAAACTGGAGAGTTTTGGACTAAAATAGAGCAGAACCGCAACAAAGTACTTGTTCTGCGATTTATATACATATATGGGGATGGATGGATAAAGAGAGGAGGGCCAAAGAAAAGATGGATAAATTGAGTGGAATAAACTAGATGAGGCCTATCTATCTTAACTTTAGCGATTCAAGAAATAGGTGGTCTTAACTGAAGCTTACCATCTGGTGGGATCGCAATCAAGCACTAGTTTATATAAATAAAAAAAGTATAAAAGCAAACATGGAAGTGCCACCATCTCAAGTCCAGATTGAATGGGGTCAGGGTGATCCGAATGGCTCGAGCCCCGGTATGAAGGCTAGAAGGAACGGGGTGGGTTTTTAGTTAGTAAGAATCTGACACTATTACCACCGCCCAAGAGCGGGGGTAGTCATTGTATGATTTTTGCCCACCATAAAAAAGTCCAGATTGAAGGGGCAACGGATGTCCCTTTATCCTTCGTGCCAGTACCTACTTTTTTAGAGGATTGCTGGCCACATTACATGCGTAGTAAAGCGAGATTCATTCATCCATTGTCACCAGTGGGTGACAAAGGATAATCCTGCGTACATTTTCATAATAATGCTTAATTAAGCTAAGCTCATCTTCTGGGCAGTAGAGAGATGAGCCTAACCCCCGTGCGCCCTGGGGTAATTTTATAACGTAATTGCGCGTTTTTACGTAAATCACAAAAAAAAAGAAAATGGAAAAAAGACATTTTCTGTAATTTTTTGGAAAAACGAAGATATGCATGAGCATCTTCACCAAAAACACATACCGCAAACAGAATCCATAGTGTAAGCTGTGATGTACTTCCACACAGAGAAGGTTCCTTTACCGGCGGCTGACCGCAGTTGACCCACCATGGTGCTGCTCTGACGAGAGAACACCTCCACGAAAGAGTTCAGGTTCTTCTGGCTGAAAGTTGGAGCTAATAACTTGCGACGGGGACGCCATATTGATACTGAAATGGTAAAATTTATCAATGTTATCGCTTACCATCTGGTCAAATAGTGACCAAAATAACTTGCTTTTGCACGCGGCTTCGCCCGTGTACATGAAATATATATGCCTATGTCACTCAAGAATAAAGCAGCTTTATATCGGTGAAAAATTTTAGCATTCGGACCCTGGGACCTTTAGAGATTACCTAATACAAACAACTTTATTATATTACGCTTGGGGGAGGCCTATGTCCAGCGGTGGACGTCTTTCGGCTGATATTACTAGTACTTAGATGGAAAAAAGACGGCTGAACAGGTTTGGACGAAATTCTATACACGGGAGGACCGTATCTTGGAATAGCACAAAGAATACTGTTTTATCCCTTCTTCGTTTTGTTAGTTCTACATAAATAATGAAGAATTCACCAAAAATAAAAAATTAAGAAAAACAATTTTTTTCTGTATTTTGACTAGGAAAAACAAAATAGATAGTACCAACATAGAAACCAAAAAAAAAACATAAAAAAAAAGAAACCGAGTCAGACTCGCGGACGAAGGGTTCCGTACAGTCCGTAGCAAAAAACGGCAAAGAAAATCACGTTTGTTTTATGAGAGCCTCACTTAAATATAGACAAGATTTTTTTTCAGGAAACGAAAATAAAAAATCGGCCTCTCCATATAAACTGCCCAATCAAGTTTATAATTTGGTATAGGGTCCCATTTTACCCTTTGGGTAAGGAACCCTAAAAATGATCGTAGTAAGTGGTTTCTGAATATCTACTAAGAACTAACCTGGTGCAAACACGCTGCCGTTTCCTGTTAAAAGTCTGAAGAACCTGAGGATTTCATCCTTGTCTAAGCACGACTTGAGAACAACTTCCGCTGCTTCAGGATCGGCCACACCTGCAAGCAAAGTTAAGAAGCTGTTGAAATATCTGTCCCAAGATTTGAAACAAGTAGGGGGCCCGGTAGGGTTCAGCTGGGGCCATCGGCGATGCAAAAGACATGCTCGGCACCCTGGAATGATGGCAAAGAAAGAACAGGAACCCACTTCTGTTCAGTGTTCTGTTTTTAGTCAGTAAAAGTCTGACAAGCCATCCTGCTCCGCCCAAGTCATTAGATTATTTTCGAAATCGTATTCATCCTTACATTGTTAACATCATCCTTATATTCTATTGAAGAGATGATAAATATTATAAATATCATGTAATAACTAATAATACTAATAATATAATGACTATTCAATTTTAATAAATTAATTTCAATCATAACTTAATTTGTTTCAATGATAGCTTAATTAATTCCGGTGATAATTCAATTAATGTCAACGACTATTTTTTTTTTTAAGATCAATTTATTATAAGTTAGCTAAAAATATCAGCCAGTGAAAATTGACAAAATTGGTTGAGCCGCGCCGCTTCGGAGATTAGCCAGTATAAACAGACTGATAAAAAAAGGATGTTTTGTTATATGTATCGAAATACTTTCGCTTAAATTTTATAAAATATTTTATTCCTATGTAGTATTATAGTAAATTATAGATTAAGAAACCCGAGTTCAAATACATTATACAAGAAAATAATTAAGGTGAAATTAGTAGATAGAAGTAATATTGCAAGTCTGCAGGTTAAGCCTGCTCGCTCGCGTCCGATAATCGGTGACCGATTTTTTGTAGGAGAAAAATAGAACACACTGATAGCAATAGTGCAACGCACACGTCCTACAAAAAGTCGGTCAGAAATACAGAACAGTGTTACAAATATACAAAATCGGCCCGATTATCTGTCCTACAAAAAGTCTGACGTGGGCGGGCAGCATAAACCTGCAGGCTTTCACACCTCATTCCTACCTAGCCTACTAGACAGGCTAGGGAAATTGAGGTATTCTGTAAGTACTAAATTTTTTAAGTTTTCTTACATATAAATAGTCGATTCCCTTGCCAATGAGATATAAGGCCGTTTTTTTCTTGTGCTTCCCGGCCTATTTTTTTTAACGTTTCCATGCGATCTGGAATAAAACAGAGTTTTTTTTATAATAAAATGTCAATCCACTCTTGAACAGAAAACTAGTCTAATGAATATTTATTGATGGCGTATTTACCCCTTACCCTGACAAATCTAAGAAGTACCATTTGACAGTTTTACACGTAGTACATTTTAATCTATCTATATATAAGAAACAAGCTTTAAGGAAAATCATTTCTGCATAGCAAGCTTTTATAGCTCGGTATACCAAATTAAAAACTTGTAAAAAAAAAAATTTGTCTGGTCTTTCATACGCCCTGACGACCCTGGCTTTGAGAAAAAATACTTAGTTTTCGACAGTCCTTTTTTGTCCGACGTCCACTGTTGGACATAGGCCTTCCCCAAGTGTTGCTATAGACACCGATCCTGTGCTTCTCGCATCCATTCGATACTTTCGACCCTTAACAGATCGATCTACCTTGTGCGGGGTCTTCCAACGCTGGCTCTTCCAGTACGCAATCGCCACTCCAAAACCTATCAGCTTCATCGACCATCTGTTGCCTGTTGTCACTTAAGTTTGGCAATAATTCTTCTGGCTACATTAGTGAACTTGGTTCTCCTAAAGATATCATTATTCTTGGCTTGATCACAGAAGGAAACTCCAAACATAGCCCTTACCATAACCCTTTGGGTGACTTTTGACGCACATTATGACCACGTTTCAAATAGTCACATTGCGACCACGTTTCAAATAGTCATAGTCATAGTAGTTTATTGGTAAGGGATTCTTACAAGTCAATTACATACACAAAAATAACACTGGCAATACACACTGGCACATAAACTAAAATTAAATCATCCAAAAAGCCTTACTCTCATCATCCCCTAAGAACCGGTAAGTATGTCCAATGAACGGCAACGCAATACTCCTTGGAGCCAGCTGGTTCGCCAATGCAATCAGCCTTCTATTCTTCCATCTGGACACTGTCCAAACCATCAGAAGAACCGCCACTAGGATCCACAACATCTTCAGATTCACGAAATAAGTAAATTTAAACCTTGATAACTTAGAGTAAGGTTTCAAAATTTTGAGCTAACACTTCAATTGAGCGACTAATGCACTTGCAAGCTTTTTGCGGACTGTGGTAAGATTTTGTAATTTTTAAATAAGGATTCGTCTTTACTATATTAGTACTTGTGTGCAGTTTTTTGTTTGTTCAATTGTGTGTGTATCTATCATTATGCTTCTGTGTTTTGTCACAAAATAGATGCCTAGGTAGAAGTCTATCTACATATAAAGTGCGTTCGGGCAAAGCACTCATAGACACCGCTCACGGATACGATATCTCGGCTCAATAGCCTGCCCAGGGGGGCAAGCTATTGTACCGAGAGATCGTATCCGATGGCTAGGGAGCCAAGTTGCTAATCCGCAATAGTTAATGCCAGTAGAACGCTTCAAATGTACGGGAATGACGCTCAGTCACGTGGTCAGAAAAAAGGATTGGCGGCAAGGTCAACTCGAAGCGTTCGACGCAAGCAAAACGGTTGTAACTCGGCTAGGGGGGCTGGTCGCACTCGTACAGTTCGGCACAAAGTGCTAACCCTAGCGCGATCGTCTAGCGCAAGCAAAAAGTGAAGTACATTCATGAGATTGACTTCTGCACTGACAGCAGAGGGTGAGCGCGTTGCGCGGAACTGTACCAACTGAAATGGAATCTTGTCATACACTTTTTTCATTTTAGAACCTAATCTTCCCAATAGGTCCACATGAAGCTTTAGTAACTGCAAATTTAGCATCCGTGCCTCTCCTACTTATGTGACTTATGTGTACGATATTGATCGAAAGAGTCACCGAGTCCTAGACCGGAAAAGGCAACTCATGGAATACAAGGTCTGAATCTATAAAAATCTGACGCTCCTCATTCCAACAGGAGCGGCAGAAATTATTTGATGATATCCCACTTTAATTTTTTTATGAGAGTTACTCCTCAGAAAAATGAATGAAAAACCCTGTAACATTTTGAGCGATCTAGTAATCAAACCCATGACTTCACGCTCGACAGTTGCACTTGCGATCACGCAACGCTATTAATGCTATCTGGATTAATTTATGTATTTTTATTACCATAAGAATTAATTTAAATAAATACGTGCGTAACCTATCTTACGACACAGATAAATTACAACATAAACGTTATTATTGAATAATTTATTATCTATGGTACTTGATGTAGGTTAGGTACTATTATTATATAATATTTTTTTAGGTATCTGATAAAATCAAATCAAATAACGAACACATCAACTCTAGGTTTTACTTTTAACAACTTAATTACTTATGTATGTATGTGTTTACTCCAAAAATTGGTAGAAAGTTAATTACACAGTTGGAGTTTAACAAAAACAACACGTATATTTACCATGTAAGATGTCCTGCTAATCTTCAAAATATAGTATTCTGCAATGTGACGTTGTTAGTTAAGTATCATCATTATTAAAGACCAACCAAATATCGTCTTCAGGGTCAATAGCTGCGCAAACTTGAATCTTGTTAATATTTTTCTCAAGTGGGTTTCAGATGCATGCACTAGACTAGCTTACTTTGAACAAGCACGTTAAAAATGGACTTTATAGCACTTGTGTTCTTGGAATCTTTAGTAGATATTTCTCAAAATAAATCCCAAAAGTCTAAAAGCATTCTTTGAAAAATGTTTTAGCAAAAAACATAATCATGGAAGGTTAATGTGCATGACCAAATGTGAAACTTGGTTTCTTTATTGCGACTGTTATGATAATTGTGCTGTTATTAATTTTATAATTAACCCTTCAGATACCGTCAATTAGAGACACAATAGTAAGACAATAGATGCGCGGCCACCGGTGGTCGCTTGGGGATTCATGAATTAAGGAAGACTGGGTTACATACTCTGGTAAAAGTCCTTACGAAGCATTTTGATGAATTGAACTCCATTTTCTTATTTACCCTTCACCGGTATATAGCGTTAATGTTGCGTTGCAGTGCTCAGACTTGATTTTAAAGAACAGCTTTAATTGATATACATAGAGTAGACTTTTAGCAAAGTAAAAAACAGTGGGATAGTATCAAAATTAGTAGTGGCCCGAATATTGATCCTTGACTGACGCCAAAACACGTGTAATAGTGCTGGGATTTATAAAGAGCCAGTTTGACAAACAGCTGATGATCGCGAAGATAGTCAGCTCGAAGCCGCAGCAGACTACCCCAGGTGGAAATTCTATCTTTAGTTGGAATCCTAAAGTTTCACCAACAAAATTTCATTATTAACCCTATCAAAGGCTTTCTGGAAGTCAAAGTACAAAACCTCCAACAGGACACCTGTTCGATCTTAACGTTTTGATATAAATCTGCTAGGGTAAGAAAATTGGTATTTTTTAACTTTTTTACTTAAAACAATGTTTCTCATAGATATACTTATATATTTGGCAACAAATTTATTTATGAAGTACGTTTTTAGAAACTTTAGCTGGTGATGACATATTTGTAATGAGACGATACTCCCCAATTAATATTTTATTGAAGTGAGGCTCATGCGGCCATTTTCAATAAGACCGGTAATGGGATTTCTTAAATTAAATAGAAGATTTGCAAAGTTTCCAAAAAATAAAAAGCCTGTTTTGACATTTGTATTTTGAATACTTAGCGGCTTGTCCGGCGTAGTTTAGCTACTACCTACTGAAATAGCTACTACTACACCGGACCCTTAATTATGGCGCACTTTCTTAAAGATGGTGAACTATTTATTTTTAATGCACCGCTATGTTATGGGTATCAATTAAAACGGTTTGTTGAGAAAAGTACAAAAAAAATAACATTATCTTGTTTATTATGCAATTAAAACAATATCATACTACATTACTACAGCTATAACATCGCCAATTCACTTTATTCTGTGCTACATTTGTATTTAAATTCAATTTTTTTTTTACAATTAACAATGCAAAAATTCTATTGCAATTCATACTGTTAAGAACCTTGTTAATATAAATTTACAAAAAAATCAATTCTAAAAATGCTAAATTTGACGAATATAAATAAAAACGAATAGGTTCTCTCTCTGTAACTCAAAGGTTTGCTGGGAGAAAACTCATTGCTGAGTTAAGCCAACCTTTGTAAATACATGAACTGTGAAATCATCATGTGCTATGATATATTTTTAATAATTAAGTCGAAAGTTGAGTTTGTGGCGATGGCTTCAAATGATCTCGAATTCAAACAAGTTGACATGTGTTTCATTTCACTTTTTCCTTCGATCCAGCTGCACAGTAAACTTATCAGCATCTTTCATCATGACATCAAAGGTCACTCTGAGTGGCTTCTCTTCTGCATTACATCCGTTACTTCTGCTCGTATCAGAAGAGACTCGGTATTTTCTGATAAGCGTCGCTAGTGCCGTCTTCATTGACATCATTGCATATTGATAACCTGTGAAGAGAACACTATTTGAAAATGTTCGTTCTCTATGTAAGTTCCCTTAAAACTAAGTCAAATTCCGCTTAATGATATAAACTAGTGCTTAACTGCGATTCCACCTGATAGTAAGTAGTGATGCAACCGGTGATGGTGAAGTGCACTAGTTTATTAAGAGCCTATTCACTCTAGCCTTGAAGACACCAGTCTGCTGCGGTCTTCCCGTCCATTTATATAATTTAGGTGTCTTTAATGCTAGAATGAATAGGCTATAACTCTTCAATCGTGATAATTAGAGACACAATAGAAAGACAATGCTGCCCCTGATAGTTAAAAAGACGTAGCTAACAAAAACGAAAACGGATAAAAAAATATTTTAATGAATAAAACGGGAAATCGGGCCTTTTTTTCTTGTGTTAAAACCGCACTGGAGAAAGTTAGCCAAATATAAAAAATACTGGCAGATGCGCCTTTATGTCCTGATTTTGGCAATGTATATAATTCAACTCTGGAAAAATGTTAGATGCGTCTTTTTTACTAACGGGGGCAGAATGAGTGCGTTCGCTTAAGGTTTATTGAATTAATAACGCATCCACTGCCTATCTGACTCATGTAATATGGCACAAGCCTATTGCACTAACCCGGGCATACGTTTAGACTCCAGGCTGCTATTAAAAAAATCCCGATTGGAAACCCGTAAATACATTGATCGACCAGGAAAACGATCCTAGGACTACACGCTCAGCAGCAGCACTTACGGACAGTATACCAACTAGGCTACAATTTCGAGTCTGGGAAAACGAAGAATACTAACCTAAACAATTCCTGGGTCCATGGCTAAAAGCCATGAAAGCGGCAGGATGTGTGAGTGGCGTGTCGAGGAACCGTTCAGGTCGGAACAGCTCCGCGTCGTCTCCCCAGTACCGAGGGTTGCGCTGTGTGCCCCAGATGTTCACGAGGACTCCACAGCCTTCCACTAATGTTATACCTGATGCTGTAATAAAAACAAGAAATAAATTAAATCTGAGATATAATAAGCTAAGTCTCTCTAGCAGGAAAAGGAGAAAAATAATGGTATTTTTCCGACTCATTTATATATAATTTTTTCCTTTTTTTTTCTGTTGAGGTTGCCCCGGTTCTGCAGCGCGTCTAGCATGTTTGCGATAGCGCGTACTGATGACTTTTATGGCATTATGAGGAAAAAGACCGCATCCTTATTAATCAGAATGAGGGCTAGCAGCAACAGCATTTTGAAAACCCTAGCTGAACAGCACGATGCACCTATACTCAGACACTGTGTCCGGTTGCTTGTGCGTCAGTGTGTGTTTATGTGTGTGTGATTATTCAATTAATTAATACTAACCCTTAGTTGATAAGTTTATTTTTTGTACTAACCAGTGGACCGATGTTGTCAAATTAATTAAATTAATTATTATTATTATTATTAATACCTAATATGGTCTCAGTAAGACATACCGCTGGCCTAGATCAATAGTAATATGTCGTGACCGAAGTAGGCTTTTCTTGTCATACTTCTATGATTTTACCGTCGCTAATTTAAATGTGGTTAATTTATTAAAGCGATAACTTGGTTTAATATGATTGGCAGTTATTTATCAATGTCATTTTTTCAATAGCCTATTATAAGTTCCACTGCTGGGCAAAGGCCTCCTCTTTCTCCTTCCAAAGTTTTCTATCTAGGGCGATCTCTGGCCAAGTATACCCCGCAAATATAATCAGATCGTCACACCACCTTCGCCGCGGTCGACCTCGACGGCATCGACCTCCTTCTGGCGTCCAGTGAATGACGATCCTCGCCCACCTGTCCAGGTGCATTCGTGCGATGTGGCCAGCCCCATAAAATATTGATACTGAATATTTTATAATAGTCTTAAGGCTTTCAATAGTAAAATAATCTCATATTGAAGTCAGATTAAATACAAAATGTTGTAAGATGTTAACATTGTCTCTAAAATAGTTTCAAGAACTCCCTGTGTACAAATAAAGGAAAAGTAAATATCTTCCTAACTTTATAGATATCATAAGATGTCAGAATCTTGCACTAGTATTCGATAAAAAATAGGTATGCATATTATGTCTCAGTAAGATTAATCTATAAAACGCAAATGTGAAATTGGCTAAATAATTACGCATCTGCATCTTATAACAGTCGTGCGCAAGCTACAAAAAATAGTCAATATATACGTACGGAGTTTGACATCCTTCTCTATCTTCCTGACAACGACCGGCACAGGGGGGTACAGCCGCAGCGTCTCCCGGACCACTGCGTCCAGATACTTGAGACCAGACAGGTCCTCGAAGGTCACCGGCCTCTCGGAGTTACCGAATACTTCTCTTAATCTGAAAACAATTAAAACAAAACGTCTGACATACTTCAAGTTGTTTCTTGTTTTACTTGTTTCGGCAAAGCGAACTCTGCTGGTATTGACTTTGGGTTTATTGCAGCGCGGAAACCCCACCACGATGTCAACGTAGAGAAACGGATTATTAAAGGTAGGCTTCGACCCAGCTGGGCCCCTCCTGTTGCTGACAACTCCTTGAGGCGCGCGGGAACAGTGCGCGCCGTCGACGTCTTGGCTCAGTCCGGACAGTTACCGGACGATCGGACAGCGAGCTACCCATGGCTCACCGTCCGCGAGCCCGATGACATGCATGTGTGTTAAAAGTCTTCTGAATGCACCAGATCCACTTTAGAAGAGTAATTGCTAGTTACTCACTAGCAATTATACATTAAAAAAAAAAAAAACAAAGATTAAGTAAGGGAATTCCGAGTTCAATCATTTCTATAATTTGTTTTGATCAAAGTTATTTTGATGATAAAACTCACTCTTTATACACTTTTTCCTGTACATCAGGATGCCGCGCCAGCATAGACACAGTGAAGGATATTCCGACAGCTGAGGTATCGGTGCCAGCCACCACGAGGACCAGGGTCTCCTCTTGCAACTCCAGGTCGGAGTACCCTCGGTCTCCGCCAGTCGCTTCTATTAGCAGCTCCAGAAATGTCTTCATGTCTTTATCGGAATCTGAAATGATGTTTTTTTTATTAATTAATTATCAAGCGTCTTTTTATGATCTTAGCAGGCAAAAGCATAAAGACATAGAACATCATTCAAATCTACAATCTCATCATCATCATCTCCCTAGATTTACCAACTGGATGCGGCTCTGGGTCGAAGCCTAAGTTTCGGAACTAGACCCTTGGCCCCAGTAGGCAGCAGGTAGGGAGGCACCCCAGTATGAAAAGCTTTTTAGTCAGTAAGAGTCTGACACTATAATTATCTTCATTGTAGCAACACTTGGGGGAGGCTTATGTCCAACAGTGGACGTCTATCGGCAATTTTCGTGAAATAAAACTTGGCTCAAGATTAGGACATGGTCTATTTGTGTGCAGCATACTTAGGATTCTGCATATATGCAGACTTGGTATCATTTTACTTTCAGACTGTTATACCGGTGAAGTCGCTGGCAAGACTTGGCAAAAAATAAGTAAATCCTCTTAAAGAAAACGTATTTCTTCAATTGTTACTGTGATTGTTTCATTTTAGTTTCACCATATCATAAAAACCAGTGATTTCATTTCACATGGTCATAAAACAAACGTTTGCCTACTGATATATGTATAAGAAGATATTATTGTAGTTTGCGAGCAAAATAAAATAAATTGAATTAAAAATATCGAAAGAACAAAAAATTAAACATGCTTCGTAAAACTGCAAGAACGCTATAGTAAAAATGCAGACGACTTGAAAACTTTCTCCTGTCTATTGAAAATTCTTAAGAACGCGGTCATAATAAGTCCTATCCACGGAAATTACATACACACGGACGCAGAAGTCGGCTAAACATGAGAAATACACTACTAACGATATTTGGAATTTTCATTTACACCATTAAACCAAAATCAATCAACACAAAAGAAGTTCCTGTTCCTGGATACATACAATACAACGAAATGGAAGGACTCCCTAAGAACTTTGAAGACGCTCTTCCAATCGTAGAAGTCTTTAAAATAAATGATGGTCCTAACCAAAAGGGAAGCAATAAACTAACGTTTAAAAACATCACGTGGTCTAGGACTACGTTTCAGACAACAACGAAACTTGGTACTTATACAGTTTGGACCAAACTGGACACAAAAGGCAAGAAGTGGACGTCCAACTCACCAAGGAATTCCATGACTACAAAAGTCAGTCTACATGAAAAACTGGTTAATTCTTCATTTGTCGATAAAACACTCGTGGTCTGAAAAGTTTTCAACCTAACAAAAACACAAGTATTTTTCTCACAATTTATTTTCCTTTTTTTAGATTGTCTCCATGTAACTCTACACACTTCTCCCAGCGATGCCCTCAACTTTTGTACTTGCTCCGTGCTCTCAACTCTCTACGCCGCGCCGTTCAAATATTTATTAATTCATGAATCCCCAAGCGACCACTGAATCTCTGCACTGAATCTCTGCATCTGAAGGGTTAACCCTTCAGATACCGTCAATTAGAGACACAATAGTAAGACAATAGATGCGCGGCCACCGGTGGTCGCTTGGGGATTCATGAATTAATTGCCATTTTTTTCTTTAAAATAACTACCCACGTAGTTTACCTTCGCATTTGATGAAAATCTCTATCCTCTGAGCGTAATTATTTGATGAGAATTATAGAAGTTGTTTGGGCTAGATATGGTGAGTAATGCTAATGACCAAGCAGTTCAAACCGTAATTTTGGCATGGCAACCGATGAGGTGTGGGAAAAAGCGTTGTCTTGCAACATAAAATACAAATTTAAATTTTAACACAAATTATACTAATTATGCGGTAGGTAACTGCAACCACTAATAGATCAAATTTCCAAAACTCCCATACAATATACTTCTTTTCTGATTAATATATGTGTGGGATTGTATAGTGTTGGTATGAGTATGTATAACTTTGAATGCCGCCGTCGCTGTTTGGACTTTGTTCCAAGCTATCAGGCCTATACCTGCTATATAGCTGAGACTATCGGTCCAGATCGCCAATTTATCGTAACCAGGTGCTCATAAACAAAAATTATTCATTTTTGTAGTGATGTCAGAAATAGACGGTTTATATTTCGACATAAATGTATAAAGAAAAATCTTTTAAATTATTGCCCAATAGTGACATCTATTATTCAAGAGAGATTATTTAAGAGTTTTTTCTAATATGGTAAACCAGGCATTTATGCCCCAGTTGGTTATGCAAGCCTTTAGGTGCTTATTTGAGCCGATCTAGTTAGTTTATAAGAATGACGGCGATGTACACAATACAGCGGAAACTTACGTTTTTTAGTTTATATAATTTTAAACGCTTGTATTAGTTTTGCAAGTGGGGCACGTTACCGACTGGGGCACGTACGGCAGGATTACCATTTACTGCTGATACAGCGACACGGAGCCACGGTAGACCACAAACAAGATGGCTAAACGACCTGGATATCTTTCTAAAGAATTAGAAAAAGGAAGCGAGGAATCGTGATTGCTGAAAGGAATAGAGGGAGCCCTTTGCCCAGCAGGACAAAAGTGGGCTAGTAATCATATTAATAGGAATCGAGACGGTATGAGACTTACCGCACCAAAGTATTTGTTTTGCTTTACATTTATAGTTAAATAAATATTCTACGTATTATTAGCATCTATTCTACAGTCCCTTACTGAGAACACCCGCTCGTTTACATAATAATTGCATTAATTACTCATAAGTTATATACTTTATGAAACAAATTCCAAGGCTGTATAATTATCTCTATTAGCAAGTGGCTAACCTATATTTACCACTGGCCAGTTCTCTTGGCCCGCTAATAACCCTACTTCGCCTAACCGACCAGTTTAAAGTACAGCTAGAACAATTCATTGTAATTGTGTGAAGGCTTAGTGAAACAGGAAATGCGTTGGAGATCATGAAATGTATTTAGTAAATAATAGATATTTATTGTAGCTACTCACTCTTCTTGACGTCACTGTCGTTTTCCTTCATAGTTTTCCGTTTTGATTTGATCACCTGAAATATGAAAATTATTATGTTACAAGCTTTTATTTAGTTTCACCTGTCCCGATGTGTTTCTGTCATCAAATCTTGTAAATTAAAGATCCACTTCCCGGTTACAGATTGACCTGAAATTTTGCACGAAATCGTAAATCAGATGACAATGCAAAACTATTATGACATAGAGCTGATCTGATGATGGAACTGGAAGGTGGCTATAGGAACTTGGTAGTTAAACGACACAATCCCATCGAGTTTGGGCTCGTATGATTTGTACCGAGCTATAAAAGCTTGCTATGAAAAAAATATTTTTATTAAAAGCTTGTTTAACTTTCATCTGACAAAACGGGTACAAGAATGACAAAAAAGCTATGAACGTTGTGTGTTAAAAACATTTTGTAGTATATTTAGTACAAACATTGCACCCGTACGAAGCCAGGGCGTTAGTTTTCAATAAAAGCAATAAAAAACAGTCTGAAAACTATTGACATCGCTAATTTATAATTTTTCAAATTGGTTCAAAATTACATAAGGAACCTTTCAAACTTGGTGTTAGGGGAAAATGTCAAATAACATAAATAGGATGCACAAACTGCTATGAGACGTTGCTACCATTTAGTTATGTGAGTAGAAAAGAGATAGCGAAATGTTCCCACCACGCGCCCACTCTACGGCCGGGGCTCCACCAAAGCGGAGACGAGACGAGCGGAGAGGAGATGTTTTTTAAACAACCAATAGAATTGTGTTATTGACAAATCTCCTCTCCGCTCAGCTTCAGTGGAGATCGCTGTGCGGAGATGTGTAATATTTGTTTGGCCCGATGGAAGCGGAGATGTGAGCTGTGCGCGGATGACGCACAGCGAACGACGAAAACGCACACATCTCCGCTTTGGTGGAGCCCCCCGAGCTGATAAACATCTCTTTCCGCACAGCTCACAGCACACCGCACACATCTCTGCTTTAGTGGAGTCCCGGCCTACCTCATGCCAATATTAGAAATGCTACCTAATCGCTGCTTCATTTAAAACCAAATTTGTTATTTGTTGTTTAGTACAAAATCTATACTAATATTAAAGTTTGAGTTTTTTGTTTGTGAAGAGTAAAGATTTTCATTGGTAGGAGGTAATTTCTGAAAGTACTGGTCTAATTGCTAAAATTTTTCATGGATAGAAAGCTGATTTATTCCTGAATGGCATAGGCTATTTTTTATGTACGCGGGTGAACGCTAGTAACGTATAAAATTATCAAAGACAAATACTCAGTTCCAAAGAGGCCTCAACCTAACAATAGGTTTTTCCTTTGAAACACAAGGTGTATGCCTGGCTAGTAATAGTTACCTTATCAATAAAACTACAGATGATATTCTTGCACCTTTCGAAGCTGGCGTGGTAAGGAAGCAGCCTATACACGGCATCAGCAGCCAACCACGGTGACACCATTCGAGCAGCAATCAGTATGCAGCACTCCTCAAATGCTGCCAGAAATGGCTCGTCAACTGTCCTCTGGGCATTTACATTGACTCCTAGGGCTGTTTCTGTGAAAAATCGATAATTTTATTAACCTTGAACCCTAGTTTAAACTTGGCTTAACCTAGACTTAACCTTGGCTTAACCTTGGCTTAACTTTGGTTTAACTTTGTCGATCGGTGAGGGGCCAGACTGAGAAAGATACAATCCGCAGGGTAGTTTTTTAGATAAACCATTGGGTATTAGTGACCCGACGGAAACGGGAGAACTCTTATCCCTCTATCATCTTCGGCCGGTCATCTACTAATCGGCCAACCCCCGCGTATATTTGGGTATTATTATTACGTAATTGCGCGTAAAATCACAAAAATAAAATAAAAAATAATGAAAAATAATCATTTCTAGATTTTTCTGGAAAAAAACGAAAATGTAGATACCAAAATTTTCGGTCGAATAAATTTCGTACATGTACCCGAGTATACAGTATGATAATTAAGCATTTGTCAAGGTCACTCAAGTTGTACGGACGTATGTACAAACGTTCAAGGGGTGAACACTGTCGAGGATCAGAGCTACAAGAGAGGTTCTTGCCTTTATTGGCTGGCTTAAATGAAGACTTGCAAGAGCTAAACGTGCACGGGAGAAGGAAGTATGTCCTTGCGTATATACAGGGTTAATCCTGTAAGGTGCTAGTAGGGATGTTCGCTACTCACCGCCGAGATTGTCCTGATAGCCGTGGTATACCCTACTCGAGCAACTCAAGATATATTGCCCTCTTGCAGCTATGTGCTAGCGTCCGGTTTTGGGGACCTCAGTGGACCGATGAACTTGTGAGGGTCGTGGGAATCTGATGGATGCAAGAGGTACAGGACACTTCGGGGAAGCCTAAGCCTTAGTACAACAGTAGACATCTTTCAGCTGAAATCTGATGATGTATAAAACGTTATAAATAATGTGCCACCATCACTAACGAACTTACCACAAACGGAATCCATAGTATAGCTCGTCAGGTACTTCCACACTGAGAAGGGTCCTGTCCCTGCGACTGACTGCAACTGGTCTATCATCACGATGCTCTGCCGGGAGAATATCTTCACGAAGTTGTTCAGATTCTTTGGAGTGAATGTCGGGGCTAGGACCTTGCGACGAGGACGCCAGATGGACACTGAGAAGGTTATGAAAAGTTGCTTGCTTGAAAATATCTGTTTAAAGTCCTATCAACACCTACTTATTATAAACTAGCTTTTGCCCGCGGCTTCGCCCGCGTACATAAGCCTATATCTTCTTCTTGGTCGTTTCACTCTTGCCAGAGTGGTCGTGGTTATCACGAAGGTAGCGCTCCGGAAGCCGTCAGGGTACGCCGCACGATTTCTCGCCACTTTTGCCTGCTGGCAGTCATCCGGGCACACTCGTTCAACGGGCCTAAGCCTATATAACTCAGGAATAATAAGTAGCTTTCTATTGGTGAAAAAACTTTAGCAAACGGATCAATACTTTCAGAGATTACCTCCTACAAACAAAAGATAACATAAAAACAAACTTTACCACTTTATAATACGAGTGTAGTCTAAAAAGTCAACCTACTTAGGATTTTTTAACAATATTTTTAATCATTTAAAAAATATTTATATTAGATACTTTTTATAAGATTCTTCTATTAGTAAACAATTATCAATATCTGCTTGATTATTTAACCAGTGTTGACTACATCAGATTTAATTTTATTCTAATAATTACCCAAGTCGTTTAACTTTTTAGACAGACTTCTATTACTCTTTATAATATACTAGCTTTTGCCCACGGCTTCACCTGCGTACATAATCCCAGGATAAAAAAATATCCTATGTGTTATACTGGGATATGTCTACTCGTCCAAGTTTCATCGAGATCCATTCAGTAGTTTTTGCTTGAAAGAGTAACAAACATCCATACATCCATCCATACATACAAACTTTCGCATCTATATATATAAAAATGAAACCCGTTTTCCGTTGTCACGACATAGCATGAAAACGGCTTGACTTTGACATTTGGCTGATTTTTTTTTTTGTTGTGATTCTTATTGTGAGGATAAGGGTCTTATGGAAAAAAAATAAAAATTAGGGTAGTGTAGAGTAGAGTAGAGTAGGGTAGAGTAGGGTAGAGTAGGGTAGAGTAGGGTAGAGTAGGGTAGGGTAGGGTAGGGTAGAGTAGGGTAGAGTAGTAGGGTAGAGTAGGGTAGAGTAGGGTAGGGCAGGGTAGGGTAGAGTAGGGTATAGTACGGTAGAGTACGGTAGAGTAGTGTAGAGTAGGGTAGGGTAGAGTTGGGTATAGTAGGGTGGAGTAGGGAAGAGCGGGAGCGAAGCCGCGCGGGCAAAAGCTAGTTTATAATATTAGTAGGAATGTACCTATCTTAGTGTAGTATGTGTAATTACCACCTTCATAAATAAGCCTCTTTATCATTGTTTATGGCTTTAATTTAAACTTGTAATTTACCTGGTGCAAATATAGTTCCATTCCCAATAAGGTTTCGCGCAAAACGCATGACATCATCTTTTTCAAGCGAAGTCTTCAGGATAACTTCTAAATCGACTGGGTCTACCACAACTGCAAAACGTAAGTTTGTATCAATAATAACGTGCTTACCTACAATGAACATCATCATCATCAGCCTTTTTTTAATATTCCAACTGCTGGGACTCAAGCCTCTTCTCTAGGAGAAGGAATGGGTCGTAATCCACCACACGGGCCCAGTGCGGGTTGGTGAATGTCACATGTCTTCGAATTTTTGGTTCTAGGACATGCCGATTTCCTCACGATGTTTTCCTTTACCGTTTTGAGAACAGTGGTAATGAAATAAATTACACAAAGTAATGCGTCTGGCTGGGTTTGAACCCGCGACCTACAACTCGTAAGTCGGGGCCATTACCACTCGGCCACCACTGCTCTCCAATGAACATTAATTATCATTATTAACAGAGTAAATCGCTAACGATTTAAATCTGGTAGATTTTTGCCTGGAATTTACTTTTGAATTTTTCTTTGGCCTGATTGACTAAGAAAATTTTGAAGGAACTTTATTCACTGTGCCTAACATCTAACACGATTAGAGTGCCAAGTGCGAGTTGTTTTTACGTAAAGTCGATCAAAACACTTACCTGTATAATATTGTTCTCCTATCCATAAGTTAGTGAGTCCACCATTTTTTATTGCTTCACGACCCATAATTTGGAACGTCCGCATACGATCTGCAACAAAATTTTACAATATTTCTCACGAGTTTTTTGTATCATAATAACTATTGTTCGTTCAATTCGAAAAAACTTCACAATAATTATAAACTTCAGTAAAAACCATGGGATAAGATGTGCCACATAAGATGTGCTCCCAATTATAAGTCAAGTATAGAGTATCTACAAAATAGAGTTACCGTGGTGGACAAGCCACTAAAGTTACCGTGGCCCTGGAATGCAAAGCTATCTCCAGCCAAAATTCCTTTAGTGGATATTAGTCAGTAAAAATCTGACCCATCCTCTCGTTTCACCCTAGGGCGGGCGAATTTATTTGACAACTAGCTTTCCGCCCGCGGCTTCGCCCGCGTGGACTACAGTTTATATCGCGCGGGCACAGACCCGTGCTCAGCAGTGGAATTATAGGTAACCTATGTGTTATTCCAGTGTCTCTTCTACCTACCTACCAAATTTGATCTAAATCCGTTCAGTAGTTTTTGCGTGAAAGCGTAACAGACAGACAGACAGAGTTACTTTCGCATTTATAATATTAGTAGGGATTTTCCACCACAAAAAAAGATGCAAACCATTTCTCACTCGGTTTATCATATGGGCCTATTAATATATATAAAAAAGTCAGCTTAATGCGAACTTTTTCAAAAGTGCATAGTGCTCATTGTACTTTAATAATGTTCTTTTTTTATCTTACTTATGTGTTCGTAAGCTTTCTATATTACATACTTTATCTGTTTCTACCCGTGAGAACCTGTAATTAGCTCACTGTCTTTTATACTGTTGTTATCCTTTTATTTTAGCTGTTGGTTCTCCTATAAATAAATAAATATACAACATTATTTTAGTTAATGTGAAACCTGAATATAGTTTGTTCAGAATCAGTAACTGAAAGGTATCCAACATGTTTTACACCATGTTATATTTTTTCCTGACGACATCTTAGAAATCGCTGGCAAACAGTGGATGGACACAGCAAAGAACAGGGACACATGGAAATCTCTAGAGGAGGCCTTCACCTTCGAGAACGAGGGGATCTTACATAAATAGACAATTTTATAAAATAGTTAATTTTAAATATCTATATATATATATATAAGGAACAAAATATCGCAGCTAATATTAGAAATAAGTTTATTTTTGTATTCTTTTGTAAGAAATATCAGGCTTTTTTATTTATTTATATATTTTTTCCCAAAAATATTTAAAAAGTTCACAAGTTGGACACCACCATAAGAACAACACAGATCACGCATCTGGAAGGAATACTTAGTAAAAACTTTTTACGAAAAAAATATAACCGACTTCAATGATAAAAAACACTGAAAAGTATCAAATAACTTTAATTTTGGAAGTCGGTGTTTCTATAATAGTTTAGTCTCTTCGTTATTTAACACCGACTTCCAAAATTAAAGTTATTTGATACTTTTCAGTGTTTTTTATCATTGAAGTCGGTTATATTTTTTTTGTAAAAAGTTTTTTTTTATTTTACACTTTTTAGTTATGGTACCACCACTAAAAAGTACCCCTCAGTCAAACTTAAATACCTTATAGTCAGAGCGCATCTCATAACGGTTCTAATAATCCCAAACACGGTTAGATTACGTTAATTTACCTTTCGGCTTCATCATCAGATCAGTTCGATATATCCTCTCCCCCTCTTCTTTCAAACAGTCATTAGACTAGATGCTGGAGAGGGAAAGGATATATCGAACTGATCTGATGATGAAGCCGAAAGGTAAATCTTTCAATCAGTCATTAGACTAGATGCTGATAATCCCGGCTGTAGCATCAGGCCAGATTTATGTCAACATTGCAATGAACTTAAAATTTAGTCCTGTTTAAAATGAGCCCAAACACGACTACGGTGCTGTAATTTCAAGGTTTGTACTTTTTCTGATGCTCCTGGCTTCAGCATCAGGTCTCTATGTACTTCGGTGTTCTTTATTAGCAGTACGTTTATCCACACATCGAGCCGTTTTCAATGAGCCTAAACTCGATATATCTGCTGTTTGTTGTCGAGGACTTAGGTACTCTGCAGACTATCCTGACTGCAGCATCAGGTCATGACTTGATGATCATGAGACCAAATTTCAGCCGGCAAATGCCCTATCAAACATCAAAACAATTTACTAAAACAGTCCTTGCCTGTTCGAGTAACTTCTTACTGTTAAGGAGTTGTACCTTCCATCATCAGCCCAGCTACCTGAGATGGTGACGACCATACGCAAATACACAAGATGCTTCATAAAATATGCGAAAATCAATAAGTGAGCCTATAAAATTTGAAGGTTGCCCTCGATTTCTCCAAGATCCCATCATCAGATCCTAATTTGGTGATAATGGGACCACCTCAGAACTATCTACTTTCGAACAAAAAAAGAATTTTGAAAATCCATCCACATTTGGGGGAGTACTCGACGAACAAACATACAAAAAAAAAAAAAAACATACAAACAGCCGAACGTAGTACCTCCTCCTTTTTCGGAAGTCGGTAAAAAGGGAATGGAAATTAAAACTATGCGATCTTGGTTTCTACAAATTATTTCACTTTTAACTTCTACTTTTCCAACTTCTACAGATTTATTATAATATGTATGGATTGGACAATACTTTGTAGAAAAATTTAAGCACTGTGGTACGTCGAGCAATGGGTAGCTCGCCGTCGAGTAAGGACCAAGCCCGAGTTGCCAGTGCGTGTTCCACGCGCATCTTGAATAAGTAGATGTCAGCAAAACAGGGCCCAGAAGGACCAATGAATATCTGCTGGGACTGAGAGATTGATCTAGGTTAGAGTCGGAAATAGTCTGACACTCCTTCTCGCCCTACCCAGAGCGGGAGGAGTTATTTGAAGATTTCCTACCACAAAAAAAAGTAGTGACTGACTAGCCATTGCAACGATCTGGGTTTCGAACTTTTTCTTGAACCTCCGGAAGTCCGGACCACCACCACAAAACTAACACACACAATCAACCTTAATTCGTATAAAAAAAGTCCTACTTACTCTCACCACCCCCAATAAACATATACGCGTGCCCCAAAAAGGGGTAAGCTTTTATATCACATTTAATTTTACTGGCCACTTCTAGTATCCTTCGGTTCTGAAACCGTCTGACGACAAGCCAGACAGCCACCACTGACGCAAGTACTACCCACAACATGGCGTGGCCAGCCCCCGTAGACAACTGTGACGTATAACATCTAACACTTGCCTTATATAAAGTTAGTAGGTAAAGGAACTCGTTTTGCTAAAATACCTAAGTATGGACGCTGCATTTTTAGATGCATTTATTATTTAGACGTGTTTTGTGAACTTCATCTGATTCTCTACAAGATAATAGATGTTTTAGAATCACACGAATTAGAATGGTTGTCTTTAAATACAAGGTGTAACGTTAAATGCGCAAAACCTGAAATTAGTTTGATCAGAATAACGAGCAGAATCAATTAAACCACTTTTTAACCCTTCAGATACCGTCAATTAGAGACACAATAGTAAGACAACAGATGCGCGGCCACCGGTGGTCGCTTGGGGATTCATGAATTAATATACTTAGGTTACATTTTTCTAAAAAATCTTCATTAAAAACTTCGACCTGTCTATTTATGAACATCGAGCCATCACGTGCGCAAACCCGCTGAAATAGGTAAACAAACACAAATAGTTATTTACAAACACAATTATAATAAAAGTTCTTATTTCAATGCAGATACGAATTTTAATCAAACTAAAACTGCTCATAAAACCTTTAATTTTTTTAAAGGTTTTTTTTCTCACGTAATTAGGTCAATCGAATTAAAAATCATTTGGGGTTTTGCGCATTTAACGTTACACGTACGTTGTATAGGCTGTCTAAAAAGTCAAACGACTTGAAAATGTTTAAACGAATTAAAAAATCTGTTATATTATATATTACATACAATACTTTTTATAAGATTCTATTAGTAAACAATGATCATCTCTTTGCAACCTTGATTGTCGTTAATCAGTGTTGACTGCTTCAGATTTCAAGAATTTGATTATTTGCGTAGATTAGCCAAGTCGTTTGACTTTTTAGACCGACTCTAGTCAATAATTTTATTAATCAAAGTGCGTTTTTCTCAACTATGTTGAGGAGTGGGCAGGGCTTCCATTCTTACTGGCTGCAGTTGAACACCTACTAGAATAACGTAACGGTAACCGTCCGGACCGCACGCCTCAAGGAGTTGTCAGCAACCGTAGGGGCCCAGCTGAGTCGAAGCCTACTGGGGCCAAGGATCTGTTTCCGAAAAGGAGACTATGCCTCGGTATGGAAGGCAAGAAGGAACGGGGTAGGTTTTTTAGTCAGTAAGAGTCTGACACTATGCCCAAGAGCGGGGGATGACGTTTAGATGATATTTACTGAAAGAAAACACCTACTAGAATTGTATACAACATATAACGTGATGTAATTGAAATAATGTACATAAAGGAACAAAACAGCGTTACCGTGGCTACTACATCACCGTTTGGTGATATCCCTTACTGTAACATCAATCTAACAGCTCAAAAATGGTACGCCGAAGCCACTATACAACTACTATATCAGCAAATATAACTGACTGCGCCCAATCCGGGTTGTGTACTTGTATAAAATTTATTTGGTCTATTAAAGAACCGCTCAGTAACACCAATTAGTTCTTGAAAAACGTTCCATGAACTCCTCTAGAACAAGGCTTTGCTGCTTGGTTCCCCTCTACCTCTGGATTCAAAGAGGGAAATCTTTGAGGAGTGGCTGCAGGGGCATCACGACGTCCGCACTTTCCGCATGACTCAAGTACCTACTTATCGTACATGGTAAGTTCGGGAGGTTCCTGCATCGGATTCAGGCGGCAGAAACGTCCAACTTGGTTCCTACATCCAGAAGCATAAGTAGGCGTGGGCGAAGTGGCCCCTCGCTCACGGCCTCACACCCTAAAGGGCCTCACGCAAGCAAGGGCTCTTTAAGAACGACAGTTTTTTTTTTATTATTGATTGATAAGATCGCCAATATTGTAACGATTGTGTATAACCCAGCATCATCTTTAACACCATCTATCGGCTAATCAAGACACCTGCTGTAATGGAAGCTTGATCTGTATAGTCATGCAATCTGTGCAACTCACAATGGCGCCATCTATCAATTCATTGATGTCTCAATGCAGTGTCCTGATGCATTAATTATGTTAATTATTTCAATTGTTTAATTGTCTTTACTTTAATTTATTACCTTGGAAGTATGTATTGTTAATCACATCTGATTATAATATTTAAGTTTGTATAACAACAGCTTTTATTAATGTAATTCATTTTAATTAATTTGTCAACTTGACTTTTTGGAATATGTTGTGTTATTAAAGAAAGGAGTAGCAATTTGGCTTCCGGGTTAGACGGTGCTAGGATGGGTTGAGTGACGAAGGTAATGGTGGCTGGATTAAGATATAATGTGAATTTGTGAAAAATATAAGAAACCTGAATAATGTCACTTCGTTTGATTTCCCACCTGAACTCCTATCAGAATATGTCAGCTGACGGTAAACGACAATATGGTCGATCGCTGGTTTTTGACAGACAGTCTCGTTTTCTAATTTATGAAAGAAGGCCTCGCTGATGCGTCTTCGCCCACGTCTAAATTAATTCACGTTACTCCTCTGCCTACATCATATGTGCAGCAGTACCTACACTAAAGTAATTATACTATGAGTTCGTTCATTGATTAATGAGCTTACTTTTAATTAGTTTCCTGCAGCGACTTTTTCGAAGACTATTAGACGCTGTTTTTACCCCACGGTCAAGTTTTTACCTCAAGGTCAAAAGACCAAGTAACAGCTCCCTCGCGTAAGTGTGTATTTAATTACTTACATAGAAATAACTCATAATATGTATTTATAATTACAGTCTTGATTGATAAGATCGCCAATATATCAGCTGATGGTAAGCGACGATGTGGTCGAGCACTGGTTTGGGACACACTGTCTCGTTTTATAATTTATGAAAAAAGAAGGCCTCGCTGATGCGCGCCTTCGCCCACGTTTAAATTAGTCCACGCTACGCCTCTGCCTACATCCTATTTCGAAAGACTCCTACTGTTGGACATAGGCCTACTTCAAGTGTCGCCATAATGGCCAGTCCTGTGCGTCTCGCATCCATCGGTTTCCCGCGTTCCTCACCAGGTCAGAAATGACGATATTCACAGGAGAATGAAGGTTACAGACATCGCCCAAAGAATCGCCATGCCGGGCATATTGCTCGCAGAACAGATGGTCGATGGGAACGAAAGGTTCTGGTATGGCGACCACGACATGGCAGTTAATTATGCTGAGTTCATTTATTGATTAATGAGCTAACTTTTAATTAGTTTCCTGCAGCGACTTTTTCAGACTGTTTTTACTCCACTAGGTCAAAAGATCAGCAGTGCTCTAAGAAGCGAAGCGCTGGCCGCAGCGACTAAATTCAAATAAGTAGGTACCTACTTACATTGGATTAACAATCCTATATATTATTGGAATTGAACAGTCCAATATATAGGTCCATTAGATTGTTTATCCTATGTATGTCGGTATATGACTTGTAAGAATCCCTTATCAATAAACTACTATAACTAAGGTAGGTATTTGGATTTAAGATTTGCGCTCAAGGCAGTTTTCTTAGAGAATAAATTCCCTCACTTAGGTACCTACCAACGTAGACGTAGTGTGTATTTAATTGCATACATAGAAATAACTCATATGTATTTATAATTACAGTCTGATTGGGGTCGCCTAACTAAATTATTAATTATTATGATAATAACTTAGAGTATTTATTATTAACGAACATTGATCGTTATTTATAACTTGGCTAATCTTTTACGTAGGTATAATAAAACAATTAAATTGATCTATCGTTGTCCTCGTGTTTGAATGGCCAACCAATAAATTTAAGCAAAATTGTTTTTTTTTATACTTTACTAGCTTTTACTCGCGGCTTCGCCCGCGTTTATTAATATACTTTAATTCCTCTCCCCCTCTCACTTTAAAAAAAAATCTATTTCCGTCTCAAGGGTCCCAACTATCTCTGTACCAACATTTTTCAAAATCGGTTTTGCCATTTAGGCGTGAAGACGTAACAAACAAACAAACTCACTTTCGCTTTTATAATATTAGTAAGGATTATGTATCTACCTATAGCAAGTAAGATAAGAAGATTCGTTACCATAGTAGTATTATGAAGGCTAAAGTTTGCAAGTGTGTGTATATTTGTCACGCTCGAATGGCTGAACAGATATCGATGAAACTTTGTACACGAGTACACCATGTGGAACACATTCAATGAATGGAATTCCCTGCCAGGGTCTGTTTTCTGATAGTTATAACCTAGGTCATCATTAGCCTTTTTAATGTTCCAACTGCTGGGACTCAAACCACTCCAGGAGAGGGAATGGGCCATTTTCCACCACTCGGGCCCAGTGCGGGTTGGTAAATGTCACGTCTTCGAATTTTTGGTTCTAGGACATGCCGATTTCCTCACGATGTTTTCCTTCACCTATAACCTAGGTCTTTATCTTTAACCAGGCCGCGGGCATATGCCCGCGGCCTGGTTACACACATATGCACATATGACAGCATATGCTGTCCACATAGGTTTTTCGATGCTTTGGAGGTAGACTTAACAGAGAGTAAAGTCCCGCAAACCTCCTTTGAAAAGGGAGGATCCTCCGATCAGACAGATGTTATAGTCTGGTGGGCTAATGCCGGATAGTTGATGTCGGGCTGTCGTATATGTTCAAATCGCGCGGAGAATTTTAATTGCGCGATGCAGGATTTCGTATTTTCTCCGTAGTTCTTATGTGGCGTCATAGATGTCGCTACAATGCTGTAGCCAAGTTTTGATGGTAAAAAAGCCACCAATCTATCAAAATTGATTCTTAAATGTATCCTATATGATACAGGCCGCGCGGGTTCCCACACCGCCTTTGTACTTTGTGTTGCTGTATACAAGTTCGAGATTTTCGTGCCCTCAGCGTCACTACTTGATTAGAAGTAATAATAGTATAAAATAAATTTATGACTTTTATAAGACCTTTTATTTTGTTTTTATGGAAAATTGCCCTGTTATAAGCCAAATTTTTAACTTTTTCACACACTATAAGTTCTTGTTTATTTTATATTCAATAGAAACAAAAACGCCAGAAAATATTTTTTTTACATTTGTTGCGTGGCGCTGGAGGACACATCGTGTATTATATTGATGGGCGTCGAAACGTTTAAATAAATAAATAAGGTTCTTACGAAAAAAAAGACAGCAATTCTAACAAGTAATAATAACTTGTAAATAAATAGTTTATTACAAAATATTTTCTCCTCCACATTGCAATTATAATTAGTTAAAATTAGTAAATAAATGTCATGTAACATAGTCTTTTGTAACATCAATACCGGTGTATAACATTTACACTTTGCCTTGCAATTCTATAGTTATAGTTACAGTACGTTCAAAATAAATGTTAGCCACTCTGAACCATGGCGTTCCGAACTATCGCGCATACTCGAAAACACAATACACCTTTGCCATTTTTTATTTTTAAATATACGGTGTTATTTATGAAACACTAACAACCTTGCAGGACTGTATTACTAACATCATGAACAACTTTAGTTCTATGACTTTTTACAAAACTTTTTACCTAAAACAAACCATCAAGATTTCGATGTTCTATCTAACACATTTCAACTCTATATTTTGCTATACCTACGTATGACACGACGCAAGCGCATAAAACACCCCCACCACCCGAGCCCGCTCCTCTACGCTACTGAACTATCGCTTGCTTCGCATAGACTTCGTAATATTAAGAACATTTAATTTAAATATCTTTATTTTTGTATGAAAATCAGATGAGCTAAAATATGATACATTTTTAAAAGTCATAGAACGAAAGTCTTTGTTTATGATGTTAGTGACATAGTCCTGAGAGGTTGCCAGTGTTTTACAAATTAACCCCATATAAACAAGTGCTTTACTGCAATCCAACCAAACACTGATCAGACCAAATGGACAAAAGCGTTTAATGGATTGAAAGACTTGATTGCTTTATATTGTATCCCACCACTGGGCAAAAACCTCTCCTCTTCACCTTCCTAACCACTCTCTTGGGAGATCCCTGGGCAAGTTGGCCCAGCGAACATGATCGTCACCCCACCTTCGACGTCGTCACATCACAGAAGGTTTGACTATTTTACAAACATTTTTTCCTATCACAAGAATAAGTCTCACTTAAAGTATTTAAACCTCCGCTTACAACTATACTTACTTATTTAATTTGATTTTAAATTATTATTTATAAAAATCACTAGGTCTTTTAAATAATAATAATGAAAAATAACATTATTTCAATTCAAGAACGTCATTTTAAATTCTCTTATACAAAAAAGGCATTGACAAATGCTATTTTGGTTCGTCTTAGGCATAATGCATACACATAATGGTCAAAATATAATACCCGTCTTAAATGTATTTTCAGGTGAAGTTAGTTAATGTAAACTGACTCTTGTATTGCACCTGTAGCAGGATAAATATGTAGAGGTGGTTTAACCGAACTAACCTAAGGGCCGACGCTGCATTACGCGGCCGGCCGCGCGGTCCCCTACAAGAGTGCGGCGTCGTGTCTCGGCGCGCGGCACCCGTTTTATGCAGCCACACCTCGCGCTCGTTTAGCTACGTAATAATAGACTAATTCTGCATCGACACGACTACATACACACCGTTAAAATTTAACTAGCAATACTGCGTAGGTAATAACCCGGTTTCCGTGGCGGGGACTCGAGCACACCACACACGCGCAGTTTCGCGATGGGTGCTCGCGCTTGCGTCCGCTTAACACAGCGTTGGCCATAACACATAGCGCGCACAGGTGACTTTTGTTACTGTGAAAATTATTTTTTCTACGCATTTTTTGTAACCTTCAAGTCTTCAAGTGCGCGCACTACAAGTTGGGTTCATAAGCACGGTGACTTTTTTGTCACAAGTCACGGTAATAGCCCATTAAAGTTATGTGTAACGTCACGCCGTACTGCACTTTTTCGCACGGGGTGACGTCACACTTAACTTTAATGGGCTACATCTTTGTTATTTTTTGTTTAATCGAAAAAAGAGAAAATACGTGTTCATTTTTTTTCATAATCTAAAATACGGACTAAATAAAATTAGTAGTTGTTTTGACCCTGGAAACTACCCTATTATTTCTCACAACCATTATTTCTCTTAAAATATTTTACCCCACCATTCTATAAACTAGACTTAGCAGTACAAGGTTTGCCAGCGTCAGCATAGATTTTGTTCCAGAATTCCACTCTTTCCTTGTCCAAATTATTTGAGAGCTTCATATCCTGGTTGAGTAGTAAGTATTCTTTGGTTGCGGAGGTGTAGGGCCGCCATTCAATGCTTCCTGTAGTCGGTGTTGGATTACTGGAAACAAATAGACAAGCGAAATTTAAAAAATGTTTTTGTAACATTGGTAATCCTTACTAATATTATAAAAGCGAAAGTGAGTTTGTTCGTTTATTTGTTTGTTACGTGTTCACGCCTAAATGACAAAAATGATTTTGATGAAACTTTGTACACGGATAGACCATGTCCTGGAATAGGACATAGGATACTTTTTATCCCGAAAGTATGTTCCCTTGGGATAATTTTCTGCTATCACGCGGTCGAAGCTGCTGGGAGCAGCTAGTGTTGTGATATTAGGAGGGCCAATCTCAGCGGAAACTAGACGTTTGACCCGATAATGCACAAGTATGTGCCTCCATCTTCTTTCAATCTAATACCCCCATGGATCAACAATCCGACAGTTGGAGAGAGAGAGATCATGCAGAGGACAACACTCGCGTCATCGGCTATACTTAATGGACTCGTCGAGACAAAACTCTAAGTCTTGAGCATCGACGCAGAATAGAATAAAGAATAGAATAACATTTATTTGCATAAAAACACGGTATAAAAGATGGTCCCAGTTCCAGTTTCCTATTGTTATATTTTGAAGAGTGTGAATTGGAATTGAAAAATTTAATTTCGCCAAACCCGTTCCATCATCGGACCACCAGGATTACAGTTAAAGACGGGAACTCCTTACTGGAGTGTACTTCCTGATAGCTGATAGGTTGTAACCTGGTGATCTTGGAGTCAGGAGTCTACAGGTTACTTCTAGCCAAACGTGCTCCATTGTGGACCATATCATCACGTAACATCAGCAGGCTTAGACAAATGTATGGCAACATGACAAGGAACTTCTGCGCAGGTAATTTCATTGCTATACATTTTGTACTTCAGCATGTGGCGATAACGCTAACAGAAATGTCATTTATCTATTAATGAGAGCAATATCAGTGGTCAAACGCAAGCCTATAAAAAGTAGTGATAATGTTGTCTGGTAACCGTCCGGAACGAGCCCATGTCAAAGCCTACTGGGGCCAAGGGTCTGCTTCTGAAAGGAATGCTCGGCCCTGGTATGAAAGGCAACAAAGGAACGGGGTGGGGTTTTTAGTCAGTAAAAGTCTGACACTGACAATTTGGATGATTTTTACCCACCGAAAAAAAAAGTAGTGTTAATGTTAACACTCACCCAGTCTTAGCAAAGTCGGCCCAAAATTTAGTAACTTGATACACTATTTTTTTCAATTCATCGTTATTTTCAAGATAATTCCGACTCATTGCACTGTGGAAGAAATAGAATAGATCATCTGCGTGACAAGCTCCTTTCACGTTGTCTAGACCACTTACGTTTTTCACGATATTCAAATCTGTGGCATAGTCAAAGTTATACAAGTATACTGGAGCCATGCTTTGGAAGAACTGCAAAAATCTATGAGTTTGATACATAAAGTTTATATCTGTCTGCACATCTGTAATAGCTTGAGTATCATCTTTTGTTGCGTCTTTTCCGCCAAAATAAAACTGCTTTATCCGTTGACCAAACTCTTCTAGCTTCTCCTTAGACACTGTTGTCGCTATATCTCTGGGTACTAGATACGATGGGACCTTATTCAAGATTTCCAGCTTTTTGATGTGATCATTGACAATTATTATACCCTCTGCGGAATTATAACCGATTAAAAGCGGAACTTTGCTGACTTTTCCAGCTAAAATCAGATCTACCGGATCTTCAGTCAAGAACTGTTCTTGGCCTTCGAATTTCTTTTCTATCGTTGGCGTACAATAGATGGGTAAACCTCTTAATTTCTCGTCTTGTGTTCTCGTTCTCATTCCAAGCCTGGCTAAGTTAACAGCTGGAACTGATCTTAGATGTTGCAATAGTTCATTGACATCCTTTGTATCTTTTCCTAGCACTTTGCCGGATCTAAATGCTCGTTCAACGGGTTTGTGTGCTATTGACCAGTAAGACAAGCACACTCCACTTTGCACTATCGCTTTGTTGAATAATCCTTGTGACATGGGCGATACCATGTGGTAGGTCACACTCGATGCACCAGCACTTTCTCCAAAAATAGTTATATTATCTGGATCTCCTCCAAACTGAGTAATATTCTCCTTCACCCATCGCAACGCAAGGACCTGGTCTTTCATGCCAGCATTCCCTGGGACTTCAGGGGTGTCTAGACAAAGAAAGCCTAGTACTTCAAGTCTGTAGTTTATAGTCACTATGATGACATCGTGTTGGAAGAAATACTCCGGGCCATATGTTTCAGCGTTCCCGGATCCTGATATGAATGCTCCTCCATGAATGTAGACCATCACAGGGATCTTGGAGCTAGGTTGCAGTGACTTTGTGTAGACGTTCAAGCTAAGGCAGTCCTCACTTCCATCTACTACATCTACGATGGTCATGTCAAACTGTGGGCACACAGGCCCGTGCTCGGTGGCGTCGCGTATTCCTTCCCATGGCTTTACTGGTAACGGCGCCTGGAAGAGAGATAAGTTTATCGTTAACTTTGATATAATAATTTTTTTCGACGAGACAAGCCGTGCACACGATGGGATTTCCAATCTGTATCATGTAGCATCAAGCGAGCCAAAATCGCAGCATTAAGTCCTATCTATGACTAGAAAGGGGCTACGACGTCCTCACCTTCCACCTGATACAGGTCCTCATCGGACATGGCCAGTTCGGGAGGTTACTGTTCCGGATTCGACCACGATACAAACTCGGGTGACACTCTCAAACTCAAAGTCGCTAGTGGGCCAAAATTATAAAGAGCTAGTCTACGGTCTTCATGCTTTTAGCCCACCAGAGCTGTAAAACTTCAAAAAATCTTGCGACCTTCCCTGCGCTAGAAACGTTATGTCATCGGCGTAGCAAGCTACGTGGTGCTATTAAGGAGGTCGGCCCGCAGCACCCAGTCGTTATAAATCCCTCAGAAGCGGCCTCAAAACCGATCCCTGTTGGACACCACACGACCTCTCCCACATGTTTCTAATGTCCACATGACCGGAGTAGATAATAGGCCTGTCTGTCAAATTAACTTCGACCGTACGATAAAGGTAAGTCGGCGTCCGGAGATACCAAAGTGCTTCCCTAATGCAAATCCAGGGCAGGGTATCAAAGGCATTGGTGACATCAAGAGTATGATGGTTTCTCTTGACGTCCCCACCCCCGGACACCACATCTACCGTCGTGATGGCTCGTACGTGCATAATGGTATCCACCGTGGAGCGCACCCTGGAAACTAAACTGGCTCTACGCTAGATCCGGCCTCAACCGGACCAGCCGCCCGGCGAGGCGGTCTGCAACCTACGTTTTTTTCAGCATTAAATCTTCGTCCAGATGGTTTATAGATATATAAAAAAAAAAACGAATCTCACCTTAAACCTCAACTCTCCAACGGGCGGCTGTCCATAGCGAATACCTTTGAAGCTGTAGTAAGGACTTCCGTCTAAACATTTTTTCACTGCTCCCTTCAATTTACCTTGTTTCACTGTCACCACTGGGTTTTCCTGGAAAAAAACGGAATATTATGGTTAGCTTAAATTTAAGACAATGATTTATTTGCAAATATAGACAGTAAAACACCTAGAATCTACAACAAAAAATCTTTTTGAAACTAATTTAAATATATAAAATATTAAACAATTCATTTGCAAAAATCAAGAGACTATCTTTTTTTTTCCTTTGAGGATGTGTCAGACTTTTACTGACTAAAAACCCTCTCCTATTCCTTGGTGGCCTTTCATACCAGGGCCGAGTCTTCCTTTCTGAAGCAGTCTTTTGGCCCCAATAGGTTTCGCCCCTGCTGGGTCCCTACGGTTTGCTGACATCTCCTTGAAGACAGACTATCTGGTGACAAGTTTATACTAGCTATAAGATGCTACAGCACGAACATTTACAAAGACAGCAATAGATTTTGCCTTGGAATTTAAACATATACTTATTTCTTATGAAAAGAAAAGAGATTTAGCTACATGGGTTTGCATAAACAATATTATTGAAATGGATAATATTTTATTTCAGACTATTCGGTCCTACTACTAGAGTTTTTTTTTTACGGTGGGCATAAATCATCTAATTACAAACCTCGCTCTTGGGTGGAGCAGGAGATAGTGTCAGACTCTTACTGACTAAAAACCCACCCTGTTCCTTCTAGCCTTCATACCGGGGCACGAGTTTCCTTTCAGATAACCCTGGCCCCAGTAGGCTTCGTTTTCCATAATTTGGCCTCACTTACATGAGAGCATTGCATCTTAGTTAAAGTTCATGCACTAGTGAAATCATCGACTATAAATACTTAGATTCACTGTTAACGAATATATCCATATAAGTTGTTTTCCTCTTATTATGATGATGACTAGTGTTATTAACTATGGCTTCAAATTTTAGACAGTCAGTAGTGTTACCAAAGTCGGGGCTATTAATATCTTATCTATTTGGAACAGTAAAAACTATTGGACTTTGAACACAGCAAAGAGAAATTTACAAGTCATGCATGACATTGCCAATTTCATTATCAAATTACCAAGTCCATAGTACTACAAACTTGCAAAATAATGTCACAAAGGTATACATTATACAATCAAGAAATAACTCCTGCCTCCTCTGGGCATAGCAAGAGGGAGTTCCAGTACCAGGTAACTTCTTTGAACGAATTAATGATATATTTATTTGCATGAATATAGGTATCTAACATGTTAACATTTAGTGGGGTCTCACTATATTTGGCATTTCAGACATACAAATATTTAGATTTTACATCTTTAGCATGCAGTACACATTTGGGTGCCCCAGTTCGAAAAATCCCTAAGTCCTAGTTAGGGATTTTTTGCACTACTAATACAGGTAGATTTGCCGTTTTTTCTCTATCGATATGTCCAACAATTTTTTTGTTATGATATCCCCTCTCTGTTGGGATATCATAACAAAAAAATTTTTGGACGTATTGGACCCATTTAGTCATTAACAATATCTTAAATTAATGTCATTAGTTAAATTTAAATAACATGGTGGTATACCTACTACAATGTTTGAGTAGACTGGAAGTTTAATAGTATGGCTATTATCATATACTTAATGTTATTATAACAGTGGTGGCTCAATGGTAACAATTGAGTTACAGTTTAATAGGTCAAACCATTACACTAAAAATAAAAAGTAAAGAATTACAAGTAGAGATAATTTGTTTGTGATTTAACCTTTCAAATACTGTCAATAAGAGACACAATAGAAAGATAATGAGAGAGTGAATAAAAACATTCACTTGGGGTTTAATGAATTAAAATATTTGTGTAAGCAGTAAGCATTTGCTGACATAAGAAAATGAATTAAAAAGAGGCCATCCTCAAAATCAATCTACATAGCCTTTTTTGCCAACTGTGTAGAGGTCCCGTTGCAGTCTAATTGTATGCAGCATACCCTGTTATAAACATAGTGGGGACCCAGGGCTAGTCAGCAATATATCATAACCTAGCTAGGAGGTAAAGGTTTTTAGTAACTTTTATTAACTCAATGGACACCTACCTAATTAATTATTACACAATTTTAAAATGAACTAAGACTTACCTGAGCCATGATTTTCACTTAAGATTATTAGAAACAATTAGTTTTGCTTTGTTAACACAATAATAAGCAGCTCTGCTGTACTTTAGTTCATCAGAATGTTCAGTTTGTTTGTTTAGTTTTTATGCTCCGACAGTGGGTCGGAGTGTACAAAGTACAAATTCCTCTGTAAAGGTGAAACGACAGTAATTTCTGTGTTACTAAGTTACTGATATATCTTGAAACTGATAATTCTATAAAACTGATAAATCATTAAATAATGAGAAGCAAATGAACTGTCAAAGTTGATTAATTTATTAGTGAAGTACCCCTTCAGATACCGTCAATTAGAGACACAATAGTAAGACAATAGATGCGCGGCCACCGGTGGTCGCTTGGGGATTCATGAAGTACTAGCTATTTGTAATCGATCAAAATACGTGCAACACTGCCTAATCTTAACAGATTTTATGAAAGCACATGCACTGGCATGCAACCACTGTTTATTTATCATTTGATTACGTTACACTCACCTTTGAACTGTCAATTGACGAGAAACACCTCGCAGTCTGTTTCGTGCGAAACAATATTTTTTCTACAGATTTTATAATAAACATGGTTTCACTGTAAACGTTTTAAATGCTCTGAAACATCCGCGTTATCGTCAACTCGCTATCATAGGAAATTTGTAATGTTTATTGATTGTTAACTCCGTTATATAGTTTTAAAGGAGATATTTGGTCACTTTGGTGGTTATAAATAAACATAGAGTCCAAAGGTAAACGTCAGTTGTCAGTCCAAAGAAAAGAAAGAGATACGAATAAGATCGGTACGTAATTTTGTGCACGTGCGAAAAGGACGCAAATTATTATCATCGACTATAGATAGAATTATGACGGGTACAGGTGGGTACAAAGTCGGTATAAAGTATAAATCTCACTTAGCTCGGTTGTATTTTAATTAAGGTATTGTTGTAGTTAACTGATATAATTAATAGTAAATCTGGGCATTACTTATTAACTAGTTCTTTTACTTCTAGATTTTATGCGTCGGGGTTTTTTTTAAAGTTTTAATTTTGCTATTATTAAGTAATTACTCTTATTTAATAGATTAATTTTTATATCCCTTAGGGATTTTTTGAATTGGTAATTAAAAAAATACGTTTTAATCAGATTTAAAAGAAGTTTTTAATCTTTTTAAATAATACTTTATGGAGCACAGACATGATTGTGGTGAAAAATAATACCATTTAAATTCAAGAACTAACGTCATTTACCTACTTTCTTTCTTACTTATTACTGTATTGGTTGTGAGAGAAGAGAATGCCTAATTGCATTCTCTTAACAAATATTTTACATTATTTCCTTTGTAATAATTTGCCACACAGGAATATAAAATAAATATACAAAAATAGAAAAGTGATTGTGAAAATAATATCAAAATTGGTAGGAAAACAAACGAGATATAACAATTTTAATCAAATATATCTGCAGGTATCTCACTAACAAGCTGTGCCACATCGGACTTCTCTTTCTTATTAGCTGCTTTAAAAGCTGTATAACTTTGTTACATATTGATCAATTTTTTTTTCACATATTGTTTGTCGGAGTCTGTTGTGACAAATTTCATGCATATTCCCTATTCTATGAATTAAACTTAGCGATACAAGGTTTGCCAGCGTCTGCATAGATTTTGTCCCAAAATTCCGCTCTTTCCTTGTCCAAGTTATTTGAGAGCTTCATATCCTGATTGAGCAGTAAGTATTCTTTGGTTGCGGAGGTGTAGGGCCGCCATTCTATGCTTCCTTTGGTCGGTGTTGGATTACTGAAAACAAATAGACAAGCGAATTTGAAAAAATTGCTTTGTGACACGCCGTGTTACATATTGGCGCGCCGTTTTGGAAAAGGTCGCCGTAATGTTATATCACATTCAGCCGGATCATGCTGGCGATACGTTCTACAAAGCGGCGTCCAACGTTTAGCTGTACCTACTTATTGTCAGTGTAGTGTAACTATAAATTTCAAAGTAACTATTACAAAGCTAGTAGTCAGACAAACTGTAGTGAATCAATCAATAATTAGCCATAAAAAAAACTCTTATTTTTAGTTCCCTTTCTCACCTGGCACCTGTCAAGACTTCCCAGAGGGGAGCGCCACAGGTATAAAGACATTCAAAGCACATGAGACTACTGAGAACCTATCTATATCCATGTGAAAATAAGTTACGTCAGACAGTTCTGGAATCTTAGTATACATCAAACGTCGACAATTAAGGTCGCTATGGTACTTTTTTCAGGGTTTAAAGTAACCTACGAACGGAAAAAAGTAGATTTTTTCGCTCGGTCTAGAATAATCTACCACCATAATCCTCTTCTAACCTAACCTGTCCGTGGCGGGCCCTAAAATTCCGAGCTCAAGAACTATTTATTCTAATTAAATGTTGGTGTAGACTGTCGATTAAACTTCTAAAGCGATGAGTCTCTTAATTTAGATACAAATATATTATTGTTGTCCGGGACATAGGTACAGGCCATCAAATCTAAAAAGTACCATTTCACGTTTCAGACTTAATTTATGGAATTACTTTAATTTTATGGAATTGTGAAACTATTTTAATTATGTCATAATTATGATGTACAAATCTGCAAAACCCGTTCAATCATCGTACCATCAAGCGTATCTATGGTAGGTATTTCACGATCGGTACATGGTGGACATTTCCTTTCACCTATAGGTACAAAACATTCATTGTGCATACCTAAAGAAGGGAATTCTCTGTCGGAGTCTGTGTTTTCTGATAGCTACAACCCAGGGTGTTTTTAAGTAAAAAATGAATAGTTTACTTCTAACTAAGCATACTTCATCGCGTGACATCAGGTGAGAGTTGAGTTAGAGATCAAACGCGAGCTAAAAATAAAAGAAAAAACAGTAGTAATTGTTTACACTTACCCAGTCTTAGCAAAATCAACCCAAAATTTAGTAATTTGATACACAATATTTTTCAATTTATCATTGTTTTCAAGAAAATATAGACTCATTTTACTGTGGAACAAATAGAATAGATCATCTGCATGACAAGCTCCTTTCACGTTGTCGATACCAATAATGTTTTTCACAATGTTCAAGTCTGTCTCATAGTCAAAGTTATATAAGAATACTGGAGCCATGCTTTGGAAGAAATGCAAAAATCTATGTGTTTGGTACATAAAGTTTATATCAGTCTGGACATCTATAATAGCTTGGGTATCATCCTTTGTTGCGTCTTTTCCGCCAAAGTAAAACTGCTTTATCCGTTGACCAAACTCTTCTAGCTTCTCCTCAGACATCGTTGTAGCTACATCTCTGGGAACCAGATATGATGGGTCTTTATTCAAGATTTTTAGCTTTTTGATATGATCATTGATGAACACTATACCCTCTGCAGAATTGTAACCGATTAAAAGTGGAACTTTGCTGACTTTTCCAGCTAAAATCAAATCTACAGGGTCTTCAGTCAAGAATTGATCATGTCCTTCGAATTTCTTTTCTATCGTTGGCATAAAATAGATGGGTACACCTCTCAATTTCTCGTCTTGTGTTCTCGTCTTAATTCCGAGCTTGACTAAGTTAAGAGCTGGAACTGATCTTAGATATTGTAATAGTTCATTGACATCCTTTGCATCCTTTCCTAATGCTTTTGCACATCTAAATGCGCGTTCAACAGGTTTATGTGCAATCGCCCAGTAGGGCAAGCACACTCCACTTTGTGCTATCGCTTTGTTAAATAATCCTTGTGACATAGGTGATAGCATGTGATAGGTCACACTCGCTGCACCAGCACTTTCTCCAAAAATAGTTATATTATCTGGATCTCCTCCAAACTGACTAATATTCTCCTTGACCCATCGCAATGCTAGGACCTGGTCTTTCATGCCAGCATTTCCTGAGACTTCAGGGGTGTCTAGACAAAGGAAGCCTAGTACTTCAAGTCTGTAGTTTATAGTCACTATGATAACATCGTGTTGGAAGAAATACTCTGGGCCATGTGCTTCAGCGTTACCAGAACCTGTTAAGAATGCTCCTCCATGAATGTAGACCATCACAGGAATCTTGGAGCTAGGTTGTAACGACTTTGTGTAGACGTTCAAGCTAAGGCAGTCTTCACTTCCCTCTATAGAGTTTATTTCGTACTGTGGACACACAGGTCCGTGCTCGGTGGCTTCGCATATGCCTTCCCATGGCTGTACTGGTAAAGGTGCCTGAATGAGGAGAGATAAGTTTATCGTTAGCTTTTATTTCATTAGAATGTTTTATTTTGTAAAGAGACTTTCTATCTAATGTCTAATGTTGAATGTTGAATGACCTAGACGAATGTTGAATGACCTAGACGTTTTGGGCAAGCCAAAATGTTTGCAGTTGTTGGCAGTGTTTGAGTGGCTAGAGAGGTGCTATGACGTCCTCAGTCTTCACCTTCCACCTGAAATAGGTCCTTATCGGACGAGGCTAGTTTGGGAGGTCGCTATTTCAAATTTGGGTCGCAGAAACGCCCAGGTGACACCATCGTATGGATTGCTCGGAGGAAACGATGGAGCACATAGTGCAAATCTGCTTCGCTAAGGCGTTGCACCGCTGTATCCTCATGGAGGCTATCGGTGGCGACATCTTGCATCTGGTCCTGGTTCAGGCCATGGGTTGAAGGGAATGGGACTAGGTTACCTCCTTCTGCAAAGCAAAGCAGTAATGCTGACAAAGGAGATGGTTACCACTACTAGGGGAAATCTCATTCTCTCATTCTCAGTCTCATACCTTCTTCTGTTCTTTTATTATTGTGTGTACATAAATTGTTAAATAAATAAAAAATCAAAGTTTTTTCTTTCTTTTTTAGCAAGGTATGGTTATAGGCTTATATGAATCATGTTATTAGTTTTAAATCTTCGTCATCATCATCAGATGGTTTAAAGATATAAAACGAACCTCACCTTGAACCTCAACTCTCCAACGGGCGGCTGTCCATAGCGAATACCTTTGAAGCTGTAGTAAGGACTTCCGTCTAAACATTTTTTCACTGCGCCCTTCAATTTACCTTGTTTAACGGTCACCACTGGGTTTTCCTAAAAACAACAGAAATCGGAAAATTTTATGGAACTGTGATACCTCAGCAAATAACAGTAGGACTACACCTAGCCAAGAAACTATCATGGAGAGAATATCAACATCAAGCAAATACAAGAGTTACTGGTAAGAAAAAAATAAGCCACCAAATGTTCTAACAATATTCAGTGGTTTTTGAGTTAGTAAGATTTTTTATGCAAAATCCCAGATAATTAATCATTTGAAGACAATTTGAAAACTATTTACGGTGCGACTGTACTGAAATTTAAGTTATTATCACTATTGATGCCGTAGCAGATCTTTCTAAGTAATTAAAAGTCTAAATATGACTAAAACTTTGGCAAAAATCACTAATCAAAAATTATTACTTTTTATAAAAGCATTCTTTCATTTCATTTCATTTCTCCGCAAAGATCGGGCTCGCTAAGATACTTTGCCCGATGACGTCCGTAACATATTGGCAGCCAACACTAGTCGGCCAAAACAATCTAGGTCTACCCATGAGGTAGGTAGGTCATAAAAAGTTTACTAACTTTTATTTAATTAACGGCTAAATAACTAAATAATTCTAAGCCTTTATGGTTTTAATTTTATTTTAAACAATTAGATTTACTTTGTTAATACAATAATACGCAGTTCTAACTGTAATTATGTTCATCAATCCAATTTACATATGACATTGGCAGAATAGTCGACATCGGCTCTATTTGCCATTAATAAAAAATAGAATGAGAATAGAATAGAATCGTCACAATATGACTAAATTTTTGACTAATGTGACTAAATTTTTGTTTGTTTAGTTTTTATGCTCAGTCGGTGGTCAAGGTAGAAATTCTTCAATAAGAACGGCTGTTATTTTTATTCGTAACCGCCATTGTAAATATCTAATTGAAACTGATATTTCTGTTGGATTCATTTTTATTAAAATCAAATTATTGAACACAAATACTTGTCAATATTGATTAATTTTAATAAATTAGAGAAAATACGGTCAAAGTTCATGCAACACTACCTAATCCTGTCAGATTTTATGAACGCACATGCAGCATTAATGCGGCCACTGTTCATTTTATTATCACTTACCTTTGAACTGTAAATTGACGAGAAACACCTCACATTCTGTTTCGCGCGAAATACAACTTTTTCTACAGATTTTATAATAAACATGGTTTTACTTATAAAGTTTTAAATGCACTATAACATCTGCGCCCCTAAGACGACCCACTGACCGCGTTATCTACAACTCGGTATCTTTCAGATAATTATCTACTATCCAGCATCATAAGCGGTTATGAGAAACTGCACGCTGCAATGTTTTTTTTTAACTCTACTAATATATTTATTTGGGAGGTAGGAAAAAAAAATGTACACAGTCCAAACAAAACACCGTTCGCGTCAGTGCAAAGAAAGAGATGCGAATAAATTTCTTACGTAATTTTGTACACGTGCGAGAAGAACGCAGATTTTTATGTTACTGTTACCATCGACTATAGATAAAATGTGGTGAGTTTAATGTCATTAGTTCATTGTATTATAAAAACCCATTAGTTGTATTTGAAATTAGGTACATGTACATTGATAAATATAATTTCAGAAAAAATCAGGGCAGGGCGCAATATTATACGTCATTGATCCCTAATATTATATCTAACGACTATACCACCTCCATTCCAGTGCAGCAGTGCTAATCCATCAAGTGCAAATGTATCACTCGAAGAATTTTAAATGTTCAGTTACTGTCTTCATTTTTTTATTATTATTTTTTTCTTTTAAATTTTACACACCACTTGCTTTTCTAATTTACTTAGACTTTGGCAGAATAGTCGACATTCGCTTTATTTGCCATTATCAAAAAAATTAATAGAATAGACCATACCATCATTTAGTTAAGGTAAACAATCTTGATATGTCTTTTTATTTTAACTAAATCGTATAAAAGACATACAAAGATTGTTAAAATTTAGCTATTTAGCTAACATCAGTTTGGGTAAATACCAAATTGTAAACATTTTAGATTTTTTTTTTTTTTCTATAAAAGACATGGTAAGATTGTTGATCGATATTTTTGAGGCAAATTCAAAAAGAGTCTTGAAAAAAATATTTGTAAGCAGGTAATAATTTAAATAAAATAATTACTCGTTAATAATAATTGAATGTTTTCGTAGTTCACATGTGGCGCGATAGATGTCACTACGCAATCAACAATCACACTATAACAAAACGGTGAAAGTTTGTGAGTGTGTCAATATTCACTCTCGAATGGCTGAACAGATTTGGATGAAATTTAACACATAGGTCCATGTCCTGGAATAACATATACCTATGATACTGTTTATCTCGGGATATTGGCGAAATGGCAACAATGCAGCATCTAGTTAGGCACGTGCCTATTAACCCTTCAGATACCGTCAATTAGAGACACAATAGTAAGACAATAGATGCGCGGCCACCGGGTGTCGCTTGGGGATTCATGAATTAAAAAAAAATCCACACCCACACTACACAATAACATACTCAACCATACACTCTCCATTTTCTCACACAATACTTTTTTATATTGATAGGTTTGTGCTTGACGACTGTCTCACCCGTCTCACCTAATGGTTAGCGATAATGTAGTCGACGATGGAGCACGCTTCAAGTCTAGAATTAACCTATTCTAACTTGATCTAATGGCCCCGAGGTTGCAGACTTGCAGTTTTAGGAAACAGACTCCGACAGGGAGTCCAACTCCTTAGCTGTACGCACATTGAATGTGCTCCCAAAACGTAACAATGGTTAAATAAATAAAAGTTTAAAAAGTATCTTAAAGTACTGGTAATTTATCACTAAATGTATTTGACTCAAAAATAATAAATTCGAACGTCACACGCAATCCGATTTGAACCGAAGTAACTTGGTCGGGTTCAAAGATGTTGTACCTATCTAAGCGAGTTGATGTCGCCATGTCGATGTGATTTATAAATAATAAACCATGAAACTATTCGATTCTTGGTCTATGATCAATTAATAAATAAAATAAAGATTATTACATCTCAAAACCACTAGTATTTAATATTAAAAAAGAACTCGGTAGAAAAGTAATTGAATCGCGAACTTTATTCAAGCCCGAAAGTAAACAGCTGCTTGAACGCTAAATAATACCGCTGTGTGGCGCTAGTAGTAGCAGAAAAGCGCGCGAGCGGATCGCGTATCTTTCGCGCGCCAAGTTTAAATTGAAAAGGGACATTAGCCAACAAATTGCGTTTCATATTATTGATTAATTTACACATTTTATTTGTATAAATTTTACTATATTTACGATAAAATACCCCTTTACAAGTACGACAAAAAATGACAGGGCGATTTTGATGTCGCGATATGGCCGCAAAAATTCACCAATAGAAATTGCTGATTTAGTCTACCTGCTAGCTTATCAGGGCACCCACTTCACCCACCTTCAGTGTAAATAAGGATTAGCACGATTATCAGTTTTATTGTGGCCAGGAATTATTTTAAAACGAGTTTTACGAGCGGTGCGCGCTGCATTGAACAATTGTGCAAATAAGTGCGATTTTTTGTCACTATTTGTATTGGAATTATTATTTTTAGCTTTGTATGATATTATTGAGTATTTGCCGCATGTTATGGCGTGGGTGATTGTGCGCAAACAGGCGGAATTTGGCTGTACTGCGCGCCTCGTAGAGCGAAGCTACGCTGAAAACTGTTGCACTTGATATTACAAAACTTTTGTAGAACCCTATGAATTGTATGGAAATAATACGAAATACACTTCTGACAGTGTATGAATTTGAATAAATTGAAAATTTTAACATACTATGGGACATAAGTTGCCCTGCAGTAGTCGTTTGCGTTTACGAAAAGGCGTCGCGAAAACTTCGCAATGCGGTTAATCCTATTTTAGCTGCGTATATTTTTTAGCGCTCGCTCCTTTTGAGCTAGTCCCTATGAATGTATTTTTTTATCAGGAACTTTTTTAAAACTTTAAACCTAGCCCAGTAAGACGTGACCTAAATAAATCAAATTACCTATACGATTAATTTAAAAAATGGATGAAGAAATAAATCTGCAAAAATTTCAAACCACATTATCGTAGTCCCAATTTCAAAGAAAATGTTGACATGAATTAAACAAAAAGTTGTCCATACCATCGATTGTATTTTTAATAGTTAATGAGACACACCGTTATTTTCATGCTGAGTTTAAAGTAAAACTTCATAAAATACCATGTTAATTATAAACATAATAAGTAGCAGAGCGATAGAATAAACAGTCACTCACGAAGAATGATTTGCAATAAAGTTAGTAGGTACTCCAGTTGATACCTACTTTAGAGTGAACGATGTGGTATCAAAGCTTGATTATATGAAACGTCAATATACAAAACAATTCAAAATATCAATAACTGTTAAATTAATATTTGCAATACAATACAAAAGTAATCGCACTGTGGTACAAATTACGAACGCAACTGGCTCAAAATCACGATACATATAAAAAAAAAATATTGCAAAAAATAATGAAAGCCGCTATCTACTGACATGTGTTCTTGAGAATAATTTTCTCACGGCTTTGTCAATAACAATGTGGAATATATTAATAATTACTCCTTGTGAACTGTGATTTGTTGGAACAAATATGAGTTCTGATTGCATTTTAACATGTTACTTGACTTATTTTTTGTTAATTCTAATAGAAGTGACAAGTTTTGACGACTTGTCAATAATGTGTCGAGATAACGTCATGTGCGTTGCATTTGATATGCAGGGCAATGAATATTATGTTAGTATTGACCCTGCTGATATGCCCATTCGTCAGGTATGAGAAAAGGCATTTTCAGAGTTAGTATTTTGTTCCTTTAAATATATTTCACACTGTGTTATTGGCAAAAATGCATCAAAAAAATTACATAAAAATAAGACTTTAATTTAAAAGTTCAATTGGAACTGTCACTTTATATTAAATATCCCATATATATTTAAAATAAACCAAAGCAAAATCTTCGCATCACTATTTTTGTTCTGACTGGCAGAAAATCTGCTGTTTCTTTCAAAAAACACTTTAGCACTAACTTAAACAATATTTCTTTGTTAGAAACACGCACTCAACATCAAAAAGCAACCCTTTTAGCGACCGTTTAGTTTTCTATAAAGACTTGCACCGTCATTATTTACAACCCCTTCGGATAAGCCCTTGACAACAAACCTTTTTAACATTTTAAAACTCCGGCCAACAATGCTTGATGTATAGTTTTTTTTTTTTTTTACCAACTAGGATTATGCAACTCTTCCGAATAAATGTTTTAATATTTAAAAGATTAGCGTCATGTTATTGCGATTTAGTTAAAGCAAATATTTTTGGATTTAAAATGTTTTCATTTGTAAAAAAGATTGTAGTTTTATAGTAGGTACAATATTGGATGGATAATTTTTGATGTAGGTACGAATAATAAAATAGATTGATATCACTTAAACGAGTTGTTGACTTTGGTTTTGTTCAAGAAAAAATAAGTTTGGCGCAATGTGGGGCATATTGAATTTTTAAAGTGACAAGAAAATACATTTGGGTCTGTGTGAAATGTAATTACTTTTATCTAGATTCATATCTTTTATTCGCTGAACTCAACAACAATTAAGTTTAGTTTTTTCTTTCTACATACCTACAATAACTGAATTTCTTGTAAGAAATTCAATATCCCAAGCAGCAGGAAAACATTTTTCATTTAATACTCTCTGTGTCTATACAATATCATTGGAAGTCTCGCATAACAGAACATATTTATTTATTTCTCTTCCCAAAGGTGCCTTACAAACTAACATTACATAAATAGATATAAGTATTCCTTTATGGAAGACTGGCATCTGCACTAGGAAATCCTGTCACTCAGATTACCAGGCCCTCCCCACAGACTGTTTTTTTTTTTTTTTAAATAAGGTCCTTTCGAGAAAAATTAAAATACAGTATGTTCTATTTCAGCTTTAACCCTTCAGATACCGTCAATTAGAGACACAATAGTAAGACAATAGATGCGCGGCCACCGGTGGTCGCTTGGGGATTCATGAATTAATACCAATTTATAATTTTTCTAGCTTCCCTTTCCTTACTGCTTCTACCAGGCAACTTAGAAAATTGTACCAAATAATTATTTCATCAAAATAATAATTAGAGATCAAGTTAAGTCAGCAACAAGCATGATGATCAAATCCTGCGCGGGCGCGGGTAAGTCCGCAGAATTATGCTCGGTGGCGAGCTGTTTGGTGGCGCGAGGGGCGCGTGCGATGGGGTTGAAACGAATTTTGCTAGGGATGGTTGCTGTCGATAGTTGGAAGTATTTTGTTGGTAATCGAAAAGTCAGTCCATTTGTACATAAAAAGGTACCTAACCTATCTAAAGTCCTGACTCACTGGTCCTGGCTTATCATCGACCAGCCCAAATCCTTGGACCTAGAACGTTCAAAGGCATAGAAGTTTCTTTAATGATGTTACATAGAACTATGTTATAAGAAAGGATTTTCCAAGATTCATCTCCTAAGGGGATGAAACGGGAGTCTAAGTTTATATGAAGTAATCTACTTTCACGTGGGCGAGGTCGCTGGCAGAAGCAAATCTCATCATAAGATTTATCATCTAAAATTAGGTATTAGAGAGCTTTCGATCAACAATATGTGTAAGTACCAAATCTATAAATCTATAATCTAAATACCAACAACTGGGCCAGAAAATAGCTGGAGAGGTAAATTCTCAACCGAAAAATTTACTATTATTGTTTCAGTTCTTTAACGAGTATATAGGCTCGGCAGATTCACTTTTTTAGCAGCGATAAATGCGTTTTTTAAGTCCTCCAATGTGAAGTTGCAGAAATATTTCGGACGCTTTAATAAGTGGCACGCACTGGCTGTCGAAAGGATCTATCATCCCCCTATTTTGCCAGGATGCAATCGGAACGACTTATTTGGGTGTGCAATCTTTGATGGTTTTCTATATAAGCCACTGCAGATCGCGTCCAAGTGGCAGATGTTTATTTATGGATACACAAACAATTAAAAATTAAAAAAAATAACTACAGACAGAAGAGCACAAAGGCACTGCTTATTTTAAATGAAACTATGTTCTTGATTTGTAAACGAGGAGATCCGCTTACAAGTCTTGGAAGATTGCAAACACCTATATTTTTTTATCTTTTAAAATCATCGACATAACTATCGATATGAGAGTATTACATCCCTAAAATCACTGTATTAACCCTTCAGTGTGCATGTAGGAACATTTAATGCATTCATGGGCTCTCGAGCGTGGCGACGCCAAAGTAACTAAACTATACTGCCCCAGTGTTCGCATTTCATTTATTATTTTAAAATGGGACCGGGGCATTTTTAGATTAGGGTTTTAGTAGTCGGTTGTTATTGAATTTAGGTGCCACCTGTAGGCGAAGGAGTTTTTGCTCTTTTGTACCTATATTTTTTCTGGGAACGCCTCTAAAAATCTACAACTAAATTATTAAGTTAACTACAATTACTGAGCGTCTAAATGATATTATCTTAGCCAATAGTTATCTTCTAAGTAAGCCACTTTCTAATATAAAAAAAAATAACCACGAAAACTAAGGCAGGAGCTTATCGGTGCTATTCTCTAAGAAAACAGCCTTGAGCACAGCGCTGGCCGCAGCGACGAGTCGACAGCACAGTACATAGAATTAACAACCCAATATATAGGTAAATTGGATTGTTAATCCAATGTAGTACCTAGGCGTAGGCTGTTTTCTTTAGAGAATAACACACCAGCTTCAGTACCACCTCAGCATTCTAAACTAACCTGTCCGTGTAGAAGACAAGACGTAACACCATAGTTGACTGGCCTGTTGGTCTAGTGGTTAGTGGCCTTGACTGCTATGCCTGAGGTCATGGGTTCGACTCCAACCTAGGACAAAAGTTTGTGCGATGAGTATGATCATTTGTTCTGTGTCTGAGTGTAATTTATATTTAAGAAGATATTAGAATTATAAAGTATGTTTATCAGTTGTCTAGTACTCATAACACAAGCTCTGCTTAACTTGAGACTAGATGGCGTTGTGTGATAGTTGTGGCATAAAAAAAAATACAAATATTTTACGCAAGCGGGAATCGACGCCGCGACACGCAGCGCAGCGGCGTCATTTACAATGTTTTCCACCACATCAACAATGTTTGTACGATTCGTCATAACCGTTTCCGGCTGATTGGTTGACAAATAAGTAGTCGTACAAAGCAACGTTTTAACACCAAATGTCGCCGTCACGGATCATCGGTGATTCCTGATGAAATGTTTGCTTATTGCGTCACGGTAGCTGCCAAAGGGTTGGAAATATGGCGCTCTTTTTTTGTGCTAGGAAATCATCCAATAACTTCTTCTGGTTTGGGTGAAGCGGGAGGGCGTGTAAGATTTTTACCGATTAAAACCAAATCGGAGTTACTCTTTGCGTTCTAGGACTACGGCTTTCGTTTTCAGAAAATCCCTGCGGTCCTAGCGGGCATCGGTCCTGATGAGCATGTCTCTTTGAAGAGCGCGTCCCACGTGTGGTGGTGAATTTATATATGTATGCGAACGCTCCCACGATACAGGCTGATACAAAAGAAATTCCAAAATGATTTTTCTATTTTTTTAAATAAATAATTAAAAAGCATCTAATTCGGGCAACCAAAGGCAAAAATACAGTAAATACACGAAAATACATTTAGTTGAACACAGAAGCTCATCCCCTTTGAAGTTGGTTAACCAAAAAAACTACGGTTAAGAAAATTTTAAAAGAAAAGAAAAATAGGTACTTTAAAAAACTGAAAACGGAAGATGACATCATATTAAAAAAAAAAAAGATTATTTTCCACCGAAATATATTTTAACTCGCCAAAGTCATACTTGTCAGAGGCGTAGCGTGGAGTTTAGACGTGGGCGAAGGCGCATCAACAACGCGATTTTTTTTTTCTATGGATTCGAAAACGAGACAGCCACTGTCGCAACCCAGCGCAAATCACATCGTCGCTTACCATCAGGAGCAAAAGTGGTCAAAAGAGAACGATAGGCTCCCTTTTATTTATTTATTTATTTAAACTTCATGTACAGTAGTGGTACATAGGTGGCTTTTGACTTTTTAATTTAAAAAAGCCCTCGTTCTTAAAGAAGAGATGGCTTCTGCGAAGCCCCTTTGGGTGCGACACCGAAGGCGATGATCCCTGTACATAAAAGGACCCAAAACATCCACCAAAACGCGTGTCTGATCAAATATTTATATAATTTATGGCTTGTCAATATCGACAAAGGGTTGGCAATAAAAAACGACGCAGTTTGCACGCGCTATTAAACTATTAAATAAATTACAGCGAGACGAGGCAAGGTGCCCGATGTAACTAACTAGATTACAAATAAATGTCATAGTATTACACTGGAGCATTGAGCTAGGGTCGTGAGGGTTCTTTGAGCTGGGACCGCGGTCCAAAGATGGGATGGCGCAAAAGTGTCGACACAGGTAGCGTCCCACACTAAAGGTCAAAGAATTTAATTTCAAAACAAAAGTTAAAGTATAATAAAAATTCATAATTAACTTTTCATTTCATGGCTGAAGTTATATTTATTTTTACTCCTTTGAGCAAAACATAGAGATTTAGTTATCTTGAACACACACGCAAAAAAATATTCTGATACTAATCAATTTAAGTTCCTATTTAGGTACTCATCAAAACCTATAAGTAACACGTTAAAACAATTTTCCTCTCCTCTTTGAAAATCAAGTGTAGTAGGTGGAGCTTAGTCCACCCTACATGACTACAGATTCAGAGCCCATAAAGCGGGGTGTTCACCGACACTACCCCCAGTACGTACGCGACGCACGCGCGGACGCACAGTGCGCGCGACCTCTAGTCATGGTGGAAAAAATTATAATTACATAATATTTTTTTATAGTTAGTTTTTAGTATAATAATTTTAATTGACTTTAGTGTTGTGATTGTGATTGGTGGGATAGTCCAAGATTAAAAAGTGAAGATATCTTTTTAAAGTGAGTTTCATTTTAAATATATTTTACATTTTTTTTTTCATTTTTTGTAAAACACGATAGCAATAAGATTTTAAAAAACAAAAATATTGTTGTAAAAAAAATACTAATCCCAAAGCTATAGTATGACCTAATTCTTAATGCTGTTGTCAGTTATTATCTTTTAAAGAACTAGACTTTTGATAACGTAGTACACGTTTGTATGTGGAGTTAGTTTATATAATAATTGCTACACTAATAAATGTAAGTTTCAATTTAGCTTATTGTAAACTTATTGTTTAAACAATTATTACCAAAACAAAAGGTGAAAGCAGTGAAGAACATGGCGCAGTTTGTAACATGTATGGCGTTTATATAATAATATACAATTATATTTACATGTTCTAAAACTGTCTTCCACCTCATCCATCTGTCTGTATGAACGCAATAAAAAAAAACTACAGAACGGACTTGATTCATGAATAAGGTTTAGGACTGTAATACATGCATATTATAATATAAAAAAGCCCAGAATTTCAGATATTTCTAGAACCCTTGTGAAGCTGGAATGTAAACAATACATCATAGACTGTCCCTATATAAACTAACATAACAACTCGCGAATCTTAGACACCAATAGCATAAAACAGTCTATTTCCCCTACCAGCCACAAATATTATTACGCCAACTCATAATAACCTAAAACGAATAAAACAATTCAATAGCAATTAACTTGCCGACTCGGTCACGGTTTGTTGGTCATAGTCGGAACAAACAAATGCCGATCGCGTGCCGGACGCGTGCCCGTGGGTAATACAGGTGGCGAGCCCTTGCGATTGATTCTTGTTGGTAGGTGTTTTAGTGTGGAGTGATTATTATTAGGAAATTTTGTTCACAAAATGTCGTTATTGATAGTGAAATAGGCGTCCGTTAAAGTAAGTATAGACTTACTAACAAACTCGCCATATATTTCTCTAGACTATACTTTTTTCTTACTATTAAAATAGGGTGTTTTCTATATCTCAAATAAATGCACTGCACACAAAAAATATGTTGTAGGTACATTCAATACAAACATTAAAAATATTAATTAAATAAACGTATTTTTTTCTATAAATATCTTGTCTGTGACTATCCGAGCCTATTCATAATTTGCTCGTCCGCTATTTTAAGCGAAGACCCCGTCTTTTAAGATATGGTATCTATTAAGTTTAGGAGTAAGGGTTCAAATTTTGTATTAACTGTACTTTCCTCATGTCTTACATACTATATTTGTTATTAATTTTTCTGTCACTTAGTGACAACTATGTGTACTTTAACATGTATCAGACATGTATTTTTTGCCATCAAAAGTATTAATGTTACCTAGCCTGAATCGTCTGCATCCATCTTGAAATGGTTAAATTCGCTCTTAAAGACCAAATAACTACATATTAAATCTGCCGTCGCGAACAAACAAATGCGGATCATGGCGTATGGTATAGTGGCGGGTGTGGCACGCGACGCGGAGCGTGTCCGACGCGTGTTCATAACAGGTGGCGTTACGCCGATCATGTTTGTGATTAAGTTATTGACTACGAATTACTAACACCAGATAAGGGATTTTTATAGAGATACTTCTATCACAGAAGGGTACAGGCAAAGAACAGGGACTGTCTTCTTGAACTAATTTTAAGAAAAAGTTTAGATGCGAAATTATTTTTAGAGAGATCTAAGTTTGCAATATCGAAGTTTAAACGAAAGTTGAGCTTTTGTGCAAGCCAGTAGTTAACAAGGAAATTACATTACACATTGATGTGATACCGGCAAAAAACAGGGAAATGTTTTTATTCAATGATTTGGAGAAGAAAACATTTTTAAAGTTTAGAAGATTAATTAGTTTTTATTAAGATCAAAGTTTGAAGTAGGTAACTTAGTTTTAACGGTATTTGCTGAGTTTTTGTGAAAACCAGTAATAGAGAATAATATTATATTACAGTATATATGTCATATTAGTATAAAATTCAAATACGAAATTATTGTGACATTCCCATTTCTTTGCCACTTCAATAGCTATTTAAGTTCAATCTGTATTCGTATTTCTTTCCTTGTTTTCAATGTAGTTAAAAACACTGGAGATGTCTTGATTTTACAAAAGTCACTAAAAATAATTAAGCTTGAATTAAAACCAACTAACGAACCTATATCAATTATAAGATTTCAATAATGCATAAAAAATATAAAGTTATTGTTTTAAAAAGTCTGACCGATGATAGACCAATCTGTAGAGCGTATTCAAGCACCCTAAATCGGAAATCTGTCCGGAAGTAGGAAGTAATATTGTTCAATAGTAACTGACTTTGTATGGTGTTGGTCACGCAATCGTCTGGCTATGGGGTGGGGTACCTGTCCCACAAATGTAATAATTAGTGCAAGACAAATAATGAGGGTTGAGAGAACACCAATATGTAGGACTTGATAGAAACATGGTGAAGTAGTTTATGTGGATAAGAGTAAAAGCCTTATAAGCGGTTTAACTAACATTTTAAAGAAAGCTATTCCATAATGTATCATCTTGATTAACGTTATAGGATTGAATAACTACATCTGTGTTAAGTATATTATGATATCCACAGTAATTAATCATTTATTAACCAGCTTTTTTTTTCTTTCCAGATTTCCACGATGTTCAGCACCAACTTTGAAGACTACTGCGACTTCAACGACAGCATCTGCAGTAATGACTCTGGCATCGACCGGTCTTACACGGACTCTTTCGTGAACTCTACTAACAGCACTCCATTAAAACACGAAACCTGCGACCTTGGGATATCTCTTACTGAAACCAAAGACGTCAGAAGAAAACTCTTCGACGACGAATACGATCCTTTCCAAGATCCAGTTGACGATGTTAAAATATTTGAGGAAAATGTACAAGCAGTAAATACATCTACACCAAAAAAAGAGAAAAAACCTAAAGATCCTAATAAACCTAAAAGAAAATACGCGAACGGAAAGAACAGAATCTCAAGATGTAAGAGTCCGACGCAGTTGATGAAGATCAAGAGGAACAGACGAATGAAGGCTAATGATAGAGAAAGAAATAGGATGCACATGTTGAACGAAGCATTGGACAGACTACGCTGTGTGCTACCAACTTTCCCTGAAGACACAAAGTTGACCAAAATAGAAACACTACGATTCGCCCACAACTACATATTCGCTCTAAGTCAAACGTTAGATTCATTAGACAATATTAAATCTGGACAAGCTTCACCACAAGAATGCAGTCTAAGCTACGATAAGCTACAAAATTATCCAATAACTGGCGAGAAAGTCACAAAAGATGCTTTCAGAGACATATTTTCAATTCCAAACAAACCTGAAGGATGTAATGATGGCAGTTATAGAAACTTCCAAGGATTCAGCAGGCCTTTTCCAAATGGATCCAACTTTATGCAGACAACTGAAGGTGTGCTTATAAATGTTGGAAATGTCACAGTTTCTGTGAATAATAAGGGAGGGAACTGTATCACGTCAACGACTGGCACCGGTTTCTTTACTCATCCATCAAGTTTCGGTGAAGATATGAATCAGCAAGCTTATCAATACCACAGTTACGGAGCTACCACCTATCACGAAGCTTCTTATGAAGTAAATAATGTTAACGGTGAATACTTCAATCAGAAAAATTACGAAACATTCAAAAATGCTTTCGACACTGCAGCGAAGAATAGAAAGATTGAGAAGACTGAAGATTATATGTACAGAAAATATAATAATGCTATGTATGGGTACACTGACACTACTTGTTATAATGGAAACACCCACGAATATTTACAAAATAGCTACTATTATAATGATCAAAGATGTTACAGAAACTTTTATAACAGAGCTCCTAGTGTTGTGAATGCACAAATCTGATGTTAACTGTAAAGCTAGTCATTATGTACAAAATATTTTAGATATAATTTTATACAAATTAGTTTTAAGCAAAAATTATAATAAACCAAAGACAATAATATTTAGTGCTAGAATAAGTTAGTTTTGTAAAAGTCTATTTTGCTAGTCAATTTTGTGAAATAAAAATATACTTTTTATATTTGTATTTACTTGTTTTATTTAAAAGCTGACTGTTCCATGGCATGTATAATAGGGTGGGTCACTCTAGTATGGAAAAGAAAAAAAGTTGATGAATCAAATTCTAATAGTAAAATTATGTTGTAGTGTACTATAAAAAGTAGTTTTACCTAAAAAACGGATATTTAAACATACGTCTTCAGCCCGCGCATGCGTTTCAAAGTTATAATTTTTTTTTAAAAACATGTATTTCTAAATGGCATAGTTCTTTATTAGAAATTATTTAAAATACTATTGAAACATAAAAAATATTTAGTGAAAGACATATATTAACGTTTAAAACAAAAAACTTAAACAAATACACATAAAAGGTTATAAAAAAATTATTTATTTTTACACAAAAAATCCCGCCTACTATCGAATTTCGGCATAACTTTCATTGAAGCAAGTTTTGCATGAATAATGCCGTCCCTTGTTTTTTTATCACATGCCGACATTGCAGCTGTCTTTACACTTCGTTCTGCCGCTTGTGTATGGCAAGGCAGCCTAATAAACAACATACTTTCGTCACCTTTTCTCTCTATTTTCTGAATAAGTCGTCATTCGTTTGATTTCTTAGGATAGGTGGATCAAAGTTGGTGTTTTGCCAGTTTATTAGATCAATGTAACATTTAGCATCAAAATTAAGACCATTGTACGTAGATGGACCAGAAGTTTTACCATCCATATAATCACACAAAGGCTTCAAAGGCAATTCATTTAAGTGCAGCATGCAAATTATCCATTGTAAAGGTCTCTGAAGTCTTTTTTCAAATAGCCTTATGACACCACTAAATTTACCCGTATTAGTCACTGTTCCACCGCATCCAATAGCCAGGTCAACAATACTAATATTTTTGGCGGAAAGAAGAGCGTTTATTGATACCTCAATGGTCTTTTCAGTTCCTTGTAATGGTGTCACATACCCTACATAAATGGAGTCTGGTTCTTTAATTACAGAAACGTGTTCTTCAATAATTACTTGTTTGTACCTTTTGGTTCCCTTTTTGACTATCTTCAGGGTTTTATCTTTCCGCCCATCAAAATATAAAGCAGGCAAGTTTAAAGGCGCTTGATTCTTCATAAGCGCATCGCGTGTTTTCCTTCTCTCTCGTCGCAGTTTTGATTTATCTATAACGATATCTGACGAAAGTTCGTGTAAAACTGCAGAAGCAATTGCAGCACCAGCTCTGTCGGATACTCCATAACGGTCACATATTTGCGACAACACCGGTAAACTTTTCACGCATTTCTTATTTTCTATAGTTCATGAGGTTAAAGGTAAGGGCTCTTCTATATTTTTGTTTTCCGGAAATGAAACACTTGTATCAGAATCATTAACTACTTGTTGATAACATTAATTCTTGTTCTGGCGTTTTGGATGGGTTGTTATCGCTCTTCAGATAGATTTTTGTTGAAGCTTGCTTTCGAACAAACATTTTTTGTAAACTTTTTATTCTATTGCGATCAATGCCGCCGATTCTCATTTTTCTCTCGCCACGTTGATCAATCAAAAAATCGTGTTCTTCTTTAGGAACTTAAACTTCTCTGGGACAATTGCACTGACTTATTTATCTTGCATTTGCATGAACAAATATCGAACAAAACTTCGCTTTGCTGCAAGAACTCAGTTTTTTTCTCAGTTGACAACCTTTTCAATGATTTGATAATATTTTTGCATTTGGAATGATAAGCTTTCAGAAGCTGAATGACTCTTGTATGCGAGATTACAGGGATTTTTGCCTTTTACAATACTCTTTCAACTTTCTGGGTTACAATTTCTGCAATTTCAGAAAACGCGGGCTCTTTGTTACTACCATTTTTAATTTTCACCTGTAGTCTATTCCACTCGTAACATTTCATGACATCCTGGTATGTTGGTAACACGTTTTCTTTTATATCTTCTATAGTTCCAAATATAGGGCACTTGAATGACTGTCTATTATTTGACATGATGGAAAAATTTAACTTCAAAGTTCTAAAACAAAAATTATGCAAATTACAATTCCATGAGATTTCACAAGAAACTAGCCACATTGATACATGAATTCTCTTAATGTACTTACCTCAAAAATACCTCTTGTTTTAATAAACAGCACAGTATATATAACAAAAGTAACGTGTATTTCAATGGATACTAATCAAAAGATTAATCTATACCCAACGTCAAACGTGTAACTTAAGGTGTATAAGTGGGTACTTGAACTTTTTTTTTCAAAACTTCAATGGAGTTGCGCGGGCTCTTCCACTTAAAATAATTCAATAATATTTTAAAGGGTTCATAACGATACCTAACTGCAACATATATTCGATATTAGAAATCGATTACTTAAAATAATTTTTTTTGACCCACCCTAATGTATAATTGAGACTTAAAAAGGTTAAGAGAAGCCAAGAGAAAACAGTGCTGAGAAATAAATGGTACCCTCGATAAAAATGAATGAGTATAATGTAGATAGTAGCAATTTCAAACAAAGAAAATATACAACATATCGATCTGCCAAGTTTAAACAATAGCAAATAAACGGTAGCCTAGTTTAACGTATAGAAAGGGAGAAATTGACGCATGATTTACCACTGTGTAATAATACAAGTAAGCACCATGAATATAAATCAAATAGGAACAATAAACGTTAAAGAGCGAAAAGTTGTGAATGCTTATGCGCACCCCTATAGCCGCTTTGTTCAGGATCTATAGAAAAAAAGGCACACATGAGTCATTCAACAATCAGCCTTATATCGTTGAATTAGAGAGTTGCACAACTGCCAAAGTAAGTTTGTCAGTTTAGAATAGGGGCACCCGTTTGGATCGAGTTACGATTTTCAAAAACTAATGTTTGCTTTGGAAATTCGTTACGAGCATTGTTACTGGACGTCGATGTTTGCTCCAATTATTTAGATGTCATATTTTTGGAATCATTGTTAGATCGGAAACCAATCAATAATATACCCTCACACTTAGAGCTAGAACTGGAATATCTGTAACATAAGAATAAATTACATATTTCTTGGAAATTATAATGCATTTGTTAGATACATTGTTTAAACATAAAAGCACCTGAAAAACCATTAAAAAATTATTGTGACTTTTCCATCCGAAAATCTCAGAAAAAAAGACAAAATCTTATTTAAGACAACCAATACAGCCATACACCAATATACATGCTAAAGTTTCAGTATTCTTACATTTTATAGCGAAACCTTAATTAAAGGCCACTGCCACGGTATGCATTAAACATATAAGTTGTTATGAAATAACTTAAAAAGAAAGAAAGAAAGAAAACTTATTACATTTATTATTCTAATAAAAAATTGACAACAAAAACAAATTCTAATCCTTTATCTTTATGAGTTTTTATAAGAATTGTTATCGTTGTATAAAATAATTATTTCAACGATAACAATTCTTATAAAAACGTTTCTCATAAATTATTTTCATTAGTGACCAAAAGATTGATTGGAATAAGGCTGAAAGTCTGAAGCTGACGTTGCAAGCTTTAGCTACCATACATTTAATTCTTCGTAATACGAGTATCTAACTCAAACAAACCTGGAATATTATTTACAAACATACAAACACCACCTGGCATCCAACTGTCACCCAAAATTACAATAATTACAGAACAAATCTGCGCTTTTGTCACGCTCCATTGCGCAGGAGTTCTGATTCGAAATGGTGTAAACAGGAAATTAGCTTCCGACTAAGAGTTAATTTTGGTGTCGTTTCTGTGTTTATGTGATTGATGGGAAATCCGCCCTCTGCAGAAAATCTTGTTTAATGGTTATATTGTAGTACACTTTCCGTTCATTAAGCCTAAGTTGATTAAAAGGAAATTAAATCAGCAAACATACTACCGAGAGCAATAGTGGCCGAGTGGTAAAGGCTCCGTCTTACGAGTTTTAAGTCGCGGATTCAAACCCACCCAGGTACATTACTTTGTGTAATTTATCTCATCACCACTGCTCTCAAAACGGTAAAGGAACACCGTGAGGAAACCAGCATATCCTAGAACCAAACATTTGAAAACATGTGACATCCACTAACCCACACTGTGCCCGCGTGGTGGATTGCGGCCCTAGACAGGAGACCTGAGTCCCAACAGTGGGAACATTATAAGGCCGACTATGGTATGCTATGCTAAACATTCTACCATTAGTAGTAATTATATTTTCATCTACAGAATCGAAGACCAAGTTTTAGAGCCAAACCACCCGATACATCACTGTACCTAAAGTGACAAAACACACACCTATTGCAATTTTCTGGTTACAAACCTCGTTTATTTAATTCCATTGACACTGCAAACCCGAATGACACGCCGTAACAGCCGTGTCCATACACAATGCAGCGAGACCGACGGATTATCACGGCTACCGATGGAAACCAAACATTTGTCAACCCCATTCTTGTACCCAAAAGTCATGAAATAGCAAAAATAGTCCTTATGTAAACGAAGGAAAGACTGTAAATTGTGTAGATGGAAGAGATTTCGAAAAAGAAACGGAATTTGGAAAAAATTCAAACCAATTATTCCCGACACTACATTATGGCTAATTTTGCGGATTATAAGACCACAGTGCATTACCGATATGTTCGGTTTTTAAACAAAATTACCTATAAAACTTTATTATTTGCTGCGTTCTATTTATAATTTAGGTGTCTTCAAGGCTAGAGTGAATAGGCTCTTAATAAACTAGTGCGCCACACCATCGATGATTGCATTATGTACTCCTTACTATCTGGTGAGATCGCAGTCAAACACTAGTTTTCATCAATTAAAAAAATATATTTTTTAAGCCACCTAGATAATGAAATTGCAAGTAAATTTATTTAAAATTGTTTTTCGTTTTTGGTAAAGCGTTATAAGTTGAAAAAAAACCTGATACAAAATATCACAGATATTGTTATCTACAACATTGTCGAGCTGCTAAAATGCGGTACTTAGCAATATCTCCCCACACATCTATCGTAACTGCACCGGCGGCTATTAATCCAATGCATTCAGATTCTACCCTAGTGCAGTAAAACCAATCAATTATTATACATCGACTCAATCTGAGAGGGACAATTTACTAGTAGGAATATAATAGTGATAAGTATGGAGAACTTTGAACACCTAGTTTCTTTCCTTACATCATACGATTCGAATTCTTTTTTTCTTTCTTTCTTTCTTTCATTGTTAGAGAGCAACTTGGATTTTTGTTTTAACCTCGGATTGTACCTATAATATATTTTAGTTTTTCAAATAACCATTCTCTTTATCAATCTAACAACGTCTTTACATTGTTCTATTCTACCAGATCATCACCATTTCAACTGGAAGATACCATCTGTTCTGCAAGCTATGGGCCCTGACCATTGCCACTTAAGTTTAGTGATTCTTTGGATTATGTTGGTAGGTAACCGTCGGTTCTCCTGTGCATATCTTCACTCCCTGAATCGATCGCGCAAGGAAATTAGCCCTATATTTTGACTTTTGAATGACTTATGATGGTAAAGCCTTCTGATGAGGCCCATTGTGAGCGATCACGTTTTACATATAGCCTCTTTAGTCTTGAGAAAATGTGGTACGTCTACTGATGAGAAAAACTACTGTTCTTATGATTTATGAACTAATCTTGAGGCAATTCTATTGATAAAATAATTTTTTATTGAATGACCTAAACTGTCAAATGAATGGAGCTATATAATAGGGTCTAGGTCTATACCTAGATCCAATAGCGAGAAAGAGGAGATACGAGAGATAAGAGATGGAGATAGCTCCATTCCTTTTTCTCGCTCGCACTTCTGACATTTTAGCACGTCATGGTGAGTCCTCTGACTGCGTCACAACGCCGCGTCGAGGAGATATACGGTGCCAAGCCATGTTAAGCGAATGCATGATACGTAACAATACCGTGCCGAGGAAATGTGGCCTTTATTGACCGTTTTCACATTAGGCGATAACGACACGACATCGTAAGGCTGGCACCTAGTTTAATTTATCTAAATATGTCGAGACAGCGTATATGCATTATGCCACCAAGCAGTCTCGAGTATCTAGTCGTACCAGAACTTACATCTTTCGTAAGAAAATACAGTATGAAATTGCCAGTCTATGCCCTCCTGCAGTCCCGTCCCTTAGGCTATAGTGTGTTTCCAGTAAAATACCACAAACATCTCCCTCTAAAATACAGTTTTTTTTTAGACAAACTATATAATCAAATATAGAACACATGTCTGCCTATCGTATGTCCAGAAACCTAGCCCAGGGCTAATTGGTCCTCCGTGTTTGTTTGCTTGTCTGTTTGATTCTGTTTAAAATTCATTCCGGCCCCGGGCCACTATTTGTTTAGTCCAACTAAGCTAATATTCTCGTTTGTTAAGTTTTTTAATGGAAGGGTGATTTTATTTGATTTTGATAATGTGGTCGCTTCTGAATTTTGTTTTGATTGAGTCACTGGAGTGTTGAATTTAATTAATTATGTACCTAAAAAAATGATAGATGCATCTAAATATTGTTTGTATAAATTATTTCCAGAATAACGTCTCGTTTGTCACACTGTGCAGTTTTGCTAGACCAAGCTTCGGGAAAGTCAATGTTTGCTACTTTTTGTTAAATATAATTAAAGCCCGGCAAATCTAAGAAGTACCATTTGTCAGTCCTACACGTAGGTAGTATTTTTTAATTTGTTGATTAAACATTTTATATGTTGTGATAAAATAAAAATAGCTTCATAATTCAATGGTTTTACGGAAAAGATAATAGAAATAGTGAGAGTTGCACCTGTACAAAGCTATTTTTATTAAAAAGTGTGAAACGAATCTAAGAAGTACCGTTTGACGGTATTTCTTAGATTTTTTGTGATATAACATTTTATTTTTTTGCTAAAATTAAATGATTTTAAAATCACCCTATGAATGGTGAATAAAGGTTGAAAAAATAATTTGCCTGCTCGATTCCGCTGCTAAAATCTAAAACAAATATTCATACCACCCAATATTATCTAATCCCAAAACATTATACTAATATAGAAAAGTATCAATCCTGTCATTCTCCGCATTTAATACCACAAGATGAATTGACATCACCACAAATTGGCTACACAGCTGACATTCAATTTACTTACCAATCACCATTCGAAATCTAACGTTATCACTACCACATAAGGCTTGAAATTGAATACGATAAATCCGGTTATGGCACCAGCAGAGAAAGAGCTCTGGTTTTTCTTTTTGTAGATAAAAACTGGTACAAAGTTAGGTTGGCCAGGATTTCATAGAGGTCTTATTGAATTGGTGCAAGTAAGTTAGGGAGAAGAGCTTAGTGATTTGACGTTCAGCAAATATTGTAAATTATTTATTGTAAATATTGGTTGGTGTGTGTTCGATCGGTTTTGTGGCTACCGTAGCGTAGGTTTTATATATTACTATTTTGGTGGCAAGACTGAATCCCTACTACTACTCCCTACTAATATTATAAATGCGAAAGTAACTCTGTCTGTCTGTCTGTCTGTCTGTTAAGCTTTCACGCAAAAACTACTGAACGGATTTAGATCAAATTTGGTAGCTATAATTCCACTGCTGAGCACGGGTCTCTGCCCGCGCGATATAAACTGTAGTCCACGCGGGTGAAGCCGCGGGCGGGAAGCTAGTATTTCAATATATTCGGTCTTGCCACCAAAATTGCAACGTTATTTGAGCTATGCGAATTAAGCTATTAATTATTAGATAATATACAAGGTGTAAGGGACAACCCTCCACAACTTTAAGGGCTTGCTCAGTAGACGAAACTGAACAAACTTCCACAAGATATTTTTTCAGGAAACGAAAAAAAAATCAGCCTCACAATACAAAATTATAAACTTATTGGACCATTTGGAGGCCGATTTGTTGTTCAGTTTCGTCTACTGAGCAAGCTCTTAAAGTTTGCGGAGGGCTGTCCCTTACACCTTGTATTTTTGTGCTTTTTGTTTAAGGTGGGAAATTATCTAATGACTTTTCCCGCTCTAGGATGGAGAGTGTGTCAAGCTTTTACTGACTAAAATCTCACCTACGTTGTTTCAGTTGCATTTCGCGTCCCAGGACCACAAGTAACCCTTTTAGAAGTCGAGCCATAGCCCCAGAAGGCTTGTGCCCTGCTGGGCCCCTACGGTTTTGCTGACAACTCTTTGAGGTGCGCGTGAAACAGTGCGGCTACCTATGTCAGTTTCCTCACGATGTTTCTAGACACCGTTTTGTGAGCAATGGTGATGAAATAGATTGCACAAAATAAAGCTCCTGATGTTTTTATTTTTTTATTTATTCTTTATGCAGACAATAGTACAGAGGCGCACTTAATTCTACCAGTCAACCTTTGGGTGATTTGATTTGTACCCATCACCACTCGTAAGTCGGCGCCGTTACTACTGGGCCACCATGTTTTCGTTCACACAGAAACATATTAAAAAAAAACTACAATCTAAGTAAGTGTTACAATTCCATGTAGGTTAACACCGCATGCCCAATAAAAGTCAAGTAGGTACTTACTTTAATATAACATTAATAAAACTAAAAAAAGAGTAACATAACGATTAAAATTAAGACTGAAACTACAATCGAAAACTAAAATAGTAATCCAAACTGCAACTGAAATTAAAATCAAGACTAAAACTAAATTAAAATTGGTCAAAATATTACATTATTTTATTAAAATTAACAGATTACTAAGTGACCAACAACGCAACTGTCAGTACCTACGTACTTAATTTAAACAAGCAAAACCATTGCATTTCATATACTTGATAGGTTTATTCTACACCAAGCGTAACCACTTGATAGCCTTTTATTGAAACCCAGTACACGAAATTACACCTTGTCATAGAAGTAATAAATATTATTTTCGAATACAGCGGTTAAACCTACCATTGATGTTTTGTGATAACTGAATTTCAACTTAATGAAGAACACATAAGATCTATTTTTGCCCGAATCGTTTTGCTAGGGTTGTCCTAAGTTGTAACATTTGGTAGTTTGGTCGAGTTTGGTACTTGAAGTTGATTGAAAACTAACTGTACCTTTGTTTGTTTGTTGGTTGAAATAATATTAGATAATAAGAGTTACGCATCTGTGGCTAGTTTTGGTAATTATTTCTTGCGGAACAGTGGTTTTGTAATAGAGGATCAATGAAGAATAAAATAGGTGCTGATAACTACCTATAATTAACTAACTTTGCTTGCTGCGGAATTAAATAGGGTTCAAAATTTGTTTGGGGAAACCTACTTTACGCGGGCGAAGTCGCTGGCAGAAACTAGTTTGAAATAAAAGCTTTGATTCTATATTTTTGCTCCCTCTTGGTCTAAAACACCCGTGAGAATTTTTCGCATATATTTTTTGTCACGCAAAGTACTTGTAATCCGGAATCCTAAATCGACACTTGATCACACTAATAGGTGGTACTTCTGGTACATTTTGCCACTAAATATGACACGCTTATACTCAAGTGGGATAAACATTACCATTACACAGTATTTAAAAAGCCATGAGCGGTGATAGGGTTGGTTTGGTCATTGTCAACGTGTGAAACTTTTTGTTGATATTTTTATAGGATCATTAAAATAGAAAATTATTTTTTGAGTGTTTAATCTGGTGATACTTCGCAATTGGTAGTTTGATGGCCGTGAGAATTTTTTATCAGAATCAATATACCTATAAATAAATATTATTATAATAGATTATTCTTGAGTATAGAATTTGCTACTGAAATGATTTCAGTTATTTTTAAATAGGTTTTTTTATTAAGTAAATACATAACTTCTATTTTGATTTTCAATCATAATAAATCTTGATTAAATCAGTTAGAAAAATTATGTCCATGAACATTGACGGGAATCATGGAGTACGAAGACGGACTAGTGGTTGCTTAAGACGGGTCTAGTTATATCGACAGTACCTCAAATCGATGGTACGCTACATCGACAGTACAATAAAACGACGGTATGCTACATCGACAGTTAACCAAATCGATAGTACGCTGCATCGACTACCCGACCCGAGCCAGATTTAAATAAAAAACACAGGATTTTTATAAGATTTTTAATCACAATTTGTTAAATATTTAAATTGGTTAATTTTGATGGAAGGATTGAATTGGAATTAAAGGATTGAAAAAACATAAATTCGTATTCAGAAACATTGATTGGTTTTAAAAAAGAATACTTCCAAAATTAATAATAACAAAAACTATCCAAATCAATTATTGAAAACTATTGATTTGTTATATGTAATATTGTTATTGTTTTAAAGAAAAATCTATATCCTTAGAGGAACACTGATAAACTCTTTGTGTAAAATTAAAGATAAGTGTTACTAGCAATCCCTTGAAGAAACTTTCAGACAGTTATACTACTTATTTGTTCAATAAAATGCGAGATAGCATTAAATCAGAAAATTTATGTTTATTTATGTTGTTAATCATTTAATGTGAGTTCCATCAAAATTAACCAATTTACAGATTTAACAAATTGTGATAATTAAATCCTTCTTTAATATAGGTATACATCTTAACTATTAAATATTATAAATTAATAGGTATATACAAACTTAAAATAATAATATGTACAAACGAGTAAAAAAGGCAGAAAAATGGGGAAAACTCAAAGGGCATCAAAAACAACCAACGATGTAGTGACTGTCGATATTATGAACTAGACCCGCTTAAGACAGTATTGCCAACCGAATCAAGAATCAAAGCATTTATTTCAATCAAATCACAGCGACTTTTGAATTGTCAAAAAGTCAGTCAGTCGGAAAAAAGTTGCTAATTTCAGAATCTAAAGCTCAAATCCCTATGGAGAAGAATGTGCAAGAAACTCTAAGGCTGGTAGCGTAGTCCCGATACCAATGAGCTACTTTTGTATATTTTTATACGTTTTAATTTTATTGAAATATTTAAAAATATATATTGTAAATGTAGGTTTTACGTGAATAAAGATATAAATAATAATATAAAGTTGGACAGTAAAAACTGATAATTTTAAGCGTAGACACCAGTAGCCACCATGAAAGGGTAGATGTAAACAACCATGTTATTACACACACACGCCGTGTTGGTGGACAGTCTGTTGTTAAGTGTGATCACGCCAGCCACGTGGCGGACACGTGGCAACGCGTGTGGCGTATCAACTGCTATGATAGCCAAATTGTGGCAGGCACTTAGTTTATTAGGTGCAACAAGAGGAGGGTACAGATTAGACATTAAAAAAAAATAGGAAAATATTCCGTTTTTAGATAATTTGTTGGAAAACCCGTTGGCGTCTTTACGGTTATGTTTTAGAGGGAGCCTGGCTCCGGACATGCCCTGTTTTTAGAGTTTATACTTCAAAAGGAAAAAAACTGTACCCTTATAGGAACACTTTGTTGTCCGTTTGTCTGTCTGTTTGTCCTTTATCTCGGGAACGCATGAAGGTATTGGATTGAAATTAAAACTACATAATCAAGTCAGCGGCCATTGCTGTAAAAAAAGCTGTGAAAAACTCAAACTTGTAAGTTAACGAAAAATTATTTGTATTTATTACGAGTAGTATTTTGGCGTTCTTCATAGAATTTCGAATCGGTAGCTCAACAGACTGGGGACCATACTTGTGAAGCCTTATCGCCCTCCCCCTTAATTATCTCCAATAAGAAGACGTTTCCCATGAATTTGTAATCGAAAATTACATCCCACGATAGACGACGGCAGTCTAAAAAAGTAAAAAATGATTCATGAAAATCCTGTCTTTTTTAGACTGCCGTCGTCTTAAATTTTTTTTTATTTTTTTTATTTGTGAGTTTTCATGCGACAAAAATAATAAAATTTTATTTCATAAATCCCACTCACCCAAGATTATTTTTTCACTACATTAAGCCTAATTATGGCAAACGCTATTATTTTAGGCTCAAACGGATTTAAAAATTAACTTATCTTAATTAAGATGACACACATATATTACATAAGCCTAAAAAGTATGCCTATTATACATCTATTACCCACAGCACGTGTCTTACAAGTGTCAAAACGTGCCGGTCTCGTGTCGGACACCCGCCGGTCGCGTGCCGGACGGTATGGTTATCATAAACTGTTTATAATACGCAGATTGGTGACAATTAAATGGTTCATTTGATTGCTAAGTGATATGATACAAGAGGTGAATTTTTTGGGTATTTTTTGTAGTGGCAGCAGATGGGTTGATTTGATGAAGACTTATTTTTTTAGTTTTTATTAAACTTACAATGTTTATTTAGGGAAATCTTACAATATATTTTAACCCTCTGAAATTTGGTACATCTATGTATTTTACTTGGATAACAATGCATTTAATGGTATCATATTATGAAGCTCGTCAGATGCTGGACTCGGTTAGTGGCTATAAGAACTACGTCTCGATCACAACAAGACAACCCCATCGTGTTTGAATTCTACGGAATTTTCTTACTCATCATCATCATCATTTCAGCCGACAGACGTCCACTGTTGGACATAGGCCTCCCCCAAGCGTTGATCGATCCTGCGCGTCTCGCATCCATCGGATTCCCGCAACCTTCACCAGGTCATCGGTCCACCTTGTAGGACGCCTTCCGACGCTGCGTCTTCCAGTACGAGGTCGCCACTCCAGAACCACTATTTTCTTACTACTACTTATTATTAAAAAACTTATAACGCGTGTTACGCGCACCACTATAAAGGAAAGCGCTGACACCTAGGCACGAGGCAGCGCGTGCGCACCTACGTCATCGCCGCTGTTGCCACCGAGCGCAATGGGGGAAACTGCTGACACAGACCACGAGGCCCGAAGACACCGTCTACGTGACCACGGCCGCGTACTTCGGATCCAACCTCGATCGAGTCAATTTACTTGTCTTTCTTATAATTATAATTGTAACTTTTATTTCTATTAAATTAGTTTATAAAATAAATCGGTTTTTTTTGAGTATCCCGGCAGTAGCCTACGTAATTCGCGTGACAATAGTTTGTTATTAAAAAAATGTTTTACTCCAAAATCTAATTTTCTTTCAAAAATACCAGTTTATCCACTCGTTAGAACATTTAATGCTTTTAGAGGCATTAATTGCTCTAATCACCGTAACAAGAATATATTTAAGAAGCAAGGGTGGGCATTCACTCAGTACCCAAAGACCAAACAGCAGCCTAACAGGCGTGAAATGAACACAAATAAATAAACATTAAATGGAGTCTGCGGCTGCACTCCCACGCATGTCGAATTTCCTAATAACACGCCGATGTTACGCCTGTCATGACTTAATCGGAGCTACAGGGTTAGAATCAAATAGGAAACATATACATTGACTTTAAAAAAGCTTTCGATAGAATCAATAACGATATATTTTTGGAAAAATTAAGTGCCAGGTTTTGCTTCCAATCTCCTTCTACTTATATTGATCGCTATCTCCGTGATCGTCAACAGTATGAACGTATGTACGACTGGACCTGCACCATTCTCACACGTATCGGAGTCAATCAGGGTTTAATATTAGTCTCACAGGGATCAGTTCTGGGGCCACTCCTGTGTGATATCGGTTATGACTGGGGACTGCGCCTCGACCTCCCAAGCGGCGTCAGCGAGGTTTGCGCTGACAACACACTGGTCCTAGCATCAACGACGGGATTCCAAATAACGGTAAGAGGGGGACGACTCAATCTCTCTCCTAGATAAAAAGCCTGAGTACCTGCAGTGAGAACATCTTAAGGCTAAATATACTATACAGTAAAAAAGCAACTTTAAGTTATTACCACTGAATTTTTGCCTTTTCTTTAGTCTGTTAATTGTAATTTACAGTGTGATTTCAGAACAGAACATTTTTTTTTCTTTAAATTTCCTTATGCACGCCTTATTCTTGCCAACATTTTCAACTTTCTTAAAAACGTTCTCTATTATTATTATTACTAAGGCACACAGAGCAATCTGACCGATTGTCGCGGTGTCAAATCGTTTACCCTTATCGCTTCCACCCGACACCGTGGAACACCACCATCGCCCCATCTGTCGCGTTGCACCAATGCACCGAGAACAATGCCTGCATTCATGAAGCGATTTTTTTTATCGAAAAAATGGTTTTTGGGCCAAAAAATTGTGTGTTAAATTTCGGTTGTAAGTGGAGCATAGAGGGGGAAAGCGGTGTTGTAATATAAAATTGGGTTATACTGGTTTTATTGAGTTTTAGGCGAGATTAGAAATCATATTTTTTTTTTAAGTTTTATGTACCGAATATTATTTATTAAAGTTACACGACAAAGGATAAAATCAATTAAGCGTTCAGTTGTCTTAATAGATTATTAAAAGCATGTCACATAATGAACATATAGGATTTTATTTTGTTTGTACCTATATAACATGCCACCTACAACCCCAGAGACAGAAAAAGTTGGAGGAATATCGTACAAGAGAAAGTGATGAAGCAAAGAGTTCTCGACACTCAATATTGAAAAATACACAATAGTTTCGTACGGGTTTTTGAATTCTTTGAAATTCTCAGCATTTATGAACTCTAAAATAAGTATATGTGTTATGCACTGAAAAAAAAGAATGATTGATTTTACTAAATTCCGCGTAAATTTTATCAAATCCGCGGGTTAATATGGTCCTACACACGAAATTGTTGATTTTACCAAATAGAACTGGTTGATTATGTAAATCAACAAAGTGGATTTTGTTAAATTCACTCTTGTTATAGTAAAATTAACTATGAAAAGGGTTGACTGTGGCAGTTCATTACTCAACCTACGCTACTTAAGTACATTCAACAATTCTTTTTTTTTTCAGTGTGCGCCTAAACCTTCTTTATAAAGCTGCATAGAGATAATTTACGCTTTGCTTCTGTTTTCTGACTGACTTCTGACTTGTTGACATAATAGCATAGTCAGCCTTTTAATGCTCCCACTACTGGGACTCAGGCCTTCTCTTTAAGGTGGTGCATCATGACTCACATTTTCACTGTTTTTCATACCACCGCTCATAACTGATTATGACGTTATTACACATTTTTCATTAGATATTTTGGAAACACAGTATCTTGTGGATATTATCTAGGTTTCCAAAGAAACCAATTTCTAAATTTGTGTAAAACTAATCCAGTAAAAACCTCTGAAAATGTCCTATTTTGTAGGAACTTTGACACTTCATAATTTGCCTAAAAATTAAAAAAGTCAAAAAAGTAATCCTCTAGAGACCTTGCAAATTTTATTAAGATTCTAAATGACGACAACTTTTTCCAAAAACTTTTAAGGGTTTAAAAAAAACAGCTATTTCCAGAGCAAGTTTTGTGAAATTTTCGAGTAAATCTCGGAATTACCGAATACTAACAGAGTTTCCAGGCGTTATCTCTCTTTTTTTGCGTTGCCTTTTCGTCAAACATCGCGTTGGATTGCATTAAATGAAGTAACAAGCTTTATACCATTTTCGATGTTTACGATAAGCGAGTGGAGAAGGACCCTCTTAAGAGAGGGAATGGGTCTTAATCCACCAGGCAGAGCCAATGCGGGTTCTGGCATTCCTCACGATGTTTTCCTTCCCCATTTTGATAGCAGTGGTCAGGAAATAGAGTACACAAACTAATGCGTCTGGCTGAGTTTGAACACGCAACCTACGACTCGTAAGTCGAGGCTGGCCACCACTGCTCTCACTTGTTGACAATTCAAAAGAATTTCTACTTAACTAAAACTAAACGATTTATAAGTAGGTACTAGTCGTATCTATAAATGATTTATTCATAATAAATGCATTTTAAACACACTTTTATTAAATTTAATAAGGATTGACGGAAGAAGATTTCACGGAATTCGTCTTTGTGATCAATACGTACCCCTACACACAAAAATACATTCTACAATATATCCCTTACTGTTTACAACATACACATCGAACTACCAGTAAATCACGAATAAAATAAAGTCAACGAAAACTATTGTACAGTGGGGGCACCTGGCCCATAGCCGTGGTGCCATGGCCCATTGTGTGCACCCTCGCATAGAGCCAGTGTGGAACAGCCCTTAAGATTTAATTACCGACCTTTATAGCTACCGCTACTGTTTACTTTTATTACTTGCTCTTGTTCGGGGTCGAATAAAATTTCATCGATTAAAAAAATAATCTTTGATTAGGAAAATTGATGTGATCCAAGTACAACCCGTGCACACGTTGTATAGGTATAGTCTGTCTAATACAAAACTTTTTACAAAAAAATTAAACCGACTTCAAAAAGTACAAAATAATTTTAATTTCGGAAGTCGGTGTTTCTATAATAGATACCTAATTTTGTCTCTTCGTTATTTAACACCGACTTCCGAAATTAAAATTATTTTGTACTTTTTGAAGTCGGTTTAATTTTTTTTTTTGTAAAATGTTTTTTATTTTTCACTTTTTAGTTATGGTAGCACCACTAAAAAGTACCTACCCTTCAGCTAAACATAAATTACCTTATAGCCAGAGTGCATCTCACAACGATTCTAATAATCCCAAATACGGTTATATTACATGAATTTACCTTCTGGCATTATCACCAGATCAGTTCGATACATTCCCCCTTTTCTATCAGTCAGTCATCGACTACACGTATTTAAACAAAGCAATTTTACTTGTTACGACAATTCTGCTATGATTCTATGAGGAGTTCTGTTCCATATTCCTAGTTTAGGAGTCAGGGTGTCAACATTTGTGTGCCTTTATTTACAACACTTAACTGTTATTTAGCATGTTGTAAGAATTTGTGTCAATAAAGTATTATTATTATTATATTTTCGAAGTTCATGATCAGATCATAATAATATTTCTATGGGACCAACTTGAAAGCATAACCTTTCAATAAAAAAAAATATTCAAAATCGGTCCACAATTGACCGAATTATCGGTAAACATACATAAAAAAAAACATACATTCAGCCGAACATAGAACTTCCTTCTTTTCGAAGTCGGTTAAATAGTAGAACGACTTGGAAATTTTTGAAGGAAATAAAAAATCTGTGTTGATAGTTCTACAACAGATGTTAATCGTAGTATGGCTAGTGATGATGAATAATTAAGGAGAATAGAATATTTAGAACCAGATTTCTCTTACGATTTTAGATTTATGTTATTACTTTATACTTACTTGTCTATCTTTGGAAATGTATCCTACTTTTGTAATAAGAATATTTTTAAAGAGACTGTAATAAAAATAAACGTCTTTTTAGTACCATATTGTCAAAAAAATATAAAAATAATATATTTAATAATATTATTAAATATATTATTTTTATTTATATATTATCTACGAGTATTTTTTATTATTAAATATTATTAGGGAATATTTTTTTTTTTTAATAAATGATTTAAAACATACTTACATTCGATATTTTTATAAGGTTCTATTTGTAAGCAATGACCAAGATCTCTTAATTATCCTTGATTATCCAACCAATGTTCACTTCATCAGATTTCACTTTACCATAATAACTACCCAAGTCGTTTGACTTTTTAGGCAGACTATACTCGTACCAACTGTAACACTAACCTTTAGCAACATTTAGTGTTGTCTAAAGTGTGACTTTTTAGGCAGACTATACTCGTACCAACTGTAACACTAACCTTTAGCAACATTTAGTGTTGTCTAAAGTGTGACTTTTTAGGCAGACTATACTCGTACCAACTGTAACACTAACCTTTAGCAACATTTAGTGTTGTCTAAAGTGTGACTTTTTAGGCAGACTATACTCGTACCAACTGTAACACTAACCTTTAGCAACATTTAGTGTTGTCTAAAGTGTGACTTTTTAGGCAGACTATACTCGTACCAACTGTAACACTAACCTTTAGCAACATTTAGTGTTGTCTAAAGTGTGACTTTTTAGGCAGACTATACTCGTACCAACTGTAACACTAACCTTTAGCAACATTTAGTGTTGTCTAAAGTGTGACTTTTTAGGCAGACTATACTCGTACCAACTGTAACACTAACCTTTAGCAACATTTAGTGCTGTCTAAAGTGTGACTTTTCTTTTTGTTCTTGTTTCTCCAGTAACCTTGTTTATTTCGGCATCCAAAAAATCGTGGTTCATACTTTTTCAGCATCGCTTTTTTGTCGTAGTCGGGTTTTGATCCCAATCGAGTGATGATGATGAGATCTGATATAAAAAGCAATGTCCTGACTAACTCACTAACTCATCCACGTGCAGCCCAAACCCATGGATTTAGAATGCTGAAATTTTGCACAGGAATGTTTTTATGGTGTTTAAAAAGAATAAATAAGGAATTTCTGAAATTTACCCCCTAAGGAGACGAAGCGAGGGTCCAAAGTTCGAATGGAAAACCCTACTTTTACGCAGGTGGACGGAGATGGTGTACGCTGGTAGAAGCTGTCTGATGGTGATAAAAGAAAACATACTGAATCGGGTAACGTTATAATTTATTTACATCAACAAGAACTCAACACAATTTATACAAGTCAGTCAGGCATGCCATTTCCCCGCTAGCAGTACGTGAGCAGCTCATCCACGGTGCAGGGCTTGCCGCAGCACTCGTCGGCGAGGCCACGCTTACCCCGCGCGCCGCCCAGCGCACGCGCCGCGTCCTCGCGCCCCCACCAGCCGGCAGCGCGCTCTTCGGGCCCCCACCAGCCGGCGGCGCTCTGCTCTTCAGGCCCCCTCCAGCCGGTGGCGCGCTTCTCTTCGGTGGCGCCCCAGCAGAGAGCCGCCAGTACCCGTGATAGTCGCCGCCCACAGTAGTAACTGGCACCGTCTTGAGCCTCACAGCACCAAGAGCATGCCACTACGATGATGAGGACCAAAGTCAGTTTCATGTTGATTGTCGATTTAGTTACGAGCTTCAATTGAAGAAAAATTGCTGACTCGACGAGTTCAAAGTTGTGATGGAGGATGTAAGAACGCTACTGTCCCACGAATGTGGTTCGAATGTGCTGATGCTCAGTGATCCCTACTTTTTATACCCATAGAGTTCATTAATATTCAGACCTAATTTTATTAATATGTCCTTAGTAAAATCTATGCGCGTGGGTTAAGGGAATTTCACCTCATGTGTCACATTCTCTTTCCATGTCAATGAACACCTCAGTTGTTGGCTAAGAAATAAACTAGAGTGTTAGGTGTTCATTTTGTCCCAAAAAAACAAATGACAGAAAAGAAGTAAATAATAAAACATTTTTATTAATATAAAGAACACACTTTAACACGTAGTTTTTTTTTTGGCCAATCTGAACTAGATGCAACAAATTTTGCCTAACTGACTAACTTAAGAAATAAAAATCATTATGTTCATAACAAAAAAGTGTTAGAATACAACAACAGAAAAATTACAACAAATATTATACCTACTGCTGAAGCAGATCAATTCCAATCCCCCTTTTTTTGAGCTGAAGATACTCTTTTACCGTATAAAAAGCCTTCAGGCTTAAATTTTTGTTTCATAAATAGTTTGAATTTATTATTTATTTTTTGAGCACAGTTGCAAGAACTACAAACTTGTTCCTTATATTCTTTATTGCACACACAATTACAGTTAAATGAAAAAAGAGGACTGGGGCCCAAGTCTGCTATTTTTATAAATTCGTCATTCCAACACGATCGCATTGTAATTTTGCTAAAAGTTCGTAATCTGCTAATTCATAGTGATCGAACATTGATCGGTCAATGGTCTTACAACAGAGTTGTAATAAAATGACAATATCGAGCTTATTAAAAGCAATGACTGCACAATGACGTTCTAATGGTAGGTCACTGATCAAAGGAACAGTCAAAATTTTTGTAGATTACCGCATACATCAGATATTCATTTGTCATTTTGTGCTAGTTTACCATTCTTTGCCATATCTTTCAATGAAGTGTCAGTGGTTGACCATTGGAAAGTCATAATGCCTTTAAATTAGTAGATTACCAAAACTTGTCAAAATTTACCAATATGAAATCAATGCCAACCCGCACTGGGCCTGCGTGGTGGATTATGGCCCATTCCCTCTCCTAGAGAGGAGGCCTGAGTCCCAGCAGTGGGAACATTAAAAGGCTGATGATGATGATGATGATGATGAAATCTATGATAGACCATTCTTACAATATTGTAATAGTAGAATTGAGGCCCAGGTGATGTACATAGGCAAGCTTAACCCTAGTTTGTTTGATCCTAGAATTAGTACATTATGGATTTCAGTGTATTTTTTAACAGATTTATATTTTTATGTACACACAAAATTGATTTGTATATTGAGCAGCAAGGCAAACAGATATCAAACATCTAGTTTGTGTGTGTTTTTAATACGTATTTGCTAAATAAATATCCTTTAATTTATGAATCCCCAAGCGACCACCGGTGGCCGCGCATCTATTGTCTTACTATTGTGTCTCTAATTGACGGTATCTGAAGGATTAATTAAAGTCTAGTCATTTCCTATAATTTTGCAATATTTATACATCAGCAGAACATAAAATGGCAATATTTTAAACAGAACACTCTTTTTTTTTGTCGACGGGGAAAATCATCTTATGACAAAACCCGCTCTTGGGTGAAGCGGGAGATAGTGTCAGACTCTTACTGGCTAAAAACCCCGCGCCATTCTTTCTAGCCTTCATACCGGGGCTCTAGTTTCCTTTCGGATAACCCTGGCCCCATAAGGCTTCGACCCAGCTGGGTCCATCCTGTTGCTGACAACTCCTTGAAGCGCGTGGGAATAGTGCGCGTCGTCGACGTCTTGGGTTCGGTCCGGACAGTTACCGGACGGTCGGACAGCGAGCTACCCATGGTTCGCCGTCCACGAGTCCGCGTCTACGGTGGCTGAAAATCAGGATCGGAATTCCGGCGGCGGCGGCGAGGACGCCGTTGCCAGATGCGGTCGGGCTCCTCCTTTGCCAGCATCATTGCTTCGTTCTGCGAAGGAGGTGGAGGCGGAGGCGACGAAAATAGTTTTTTTTTAATTTGAAATAAACCAGTGCTTAACTGCGATCCCACCTGATGGTAAGCAATGATGCACTAGTTGATGGTGAGGTGCATTATTTTTTTAAAAGCCTATTCACCCTAGCCTTGAAGACACCTAAATTATAATCGGACGGGAAGACCGCAGCAGGCAAAATGATCTAGTCTTTCGATATACGCGGTATAAAGACAAACATTTTCTTTCTTTTCTTTTCTTTCTTCTTTCATGTCTTCAAGTATTTGGTTCTAGGACAGGCTGGTTTCCTCACGATGATTTCCTTCCCCGTTTTGAGAGCAGCGGCGACGAAATAAATTGCACATAGCAATGCATTTGGCTGATTTTAAAACCATGATCTTAACTCACCATCATTGGTCGTCGTTTATGTTCTCAAATATTTTAATCGTCAGACATAATCTAAATTCATGAACTTCGTTGCTAAGTCACCCACATCTCATAAGGTGTTCAGCCACATGGAAATCAAATGTAACATATGAGCGAAATTTTCCTTAACCTACGCACTTAGATTTTAGTTAAGACTTTGTCACAAAATTTGTCTGAATATTAATGAGCTGCCTCCAGGTATAAAAGCTGAACATAACTGAGGAATAACACATTCAAATCACATTCGTGGCACAGTAACCTACTTACATCCTCCACCACGACTTTGAACTCATCAAGTCAGCCATTTTTCTTCAGTTGAAGCTCCAACTAAATCAACAATCAACATGAAACTGACTTTGGTCCTCATCATCGTAGTGGCAGGTTCTTGGTGCTGTGAGGCTCAAGACGGTGCCAGTTACTACTGTGGGCGGCGTCTGGCTCAAGTGATGGCGGCTCTCTGCTGGGGCGCCACCGAAGAGAAGCGCGCCACCGGCTGGGGGGGGCCTGAAGAGAAGCGCACCACCGGCTGGTGGGGGCCAGAAGAGCGCGCTGCCGGCTGGTGGGGGCGCGAGGACGCGGCGCGTGCGCTGGGCGGAGCGCGGGGCAAGCGCGGGCTCGCCGACGAGTGCTGCGGCAAGCCCTGCACCGTGGATGAGCTGCTGTCGTACTGCTAGCGGGGGAGAAGGCATGCCTGACTGACTTGTACAAATTGTGTTGAGTTCTTGTTGATGTAAATAAATTATGAGGAATTAATTAATCTGTGTGTTTTGGTCAAAAAAACCGTTACATTCTTGTTCATCATCATCATTATTTCAGCCGATAGACCACTGTTGGACATAGACCCAAGTGCCACCACAATTAACGGATTCCCAAAACCTTTACCAGGTCATCGATCCACCTTGTAGAAGGCCTTCCAATGCTGCGTCTTCCTTTTGGCCCCAACGGTCATCTGTTCTGCTTGCCCATTGCCTCTTAAGTTTGGCAATTCTTCGTGCTGTGTATGCAACCTTGGTTCTCCGGCGGATATCTTCATTTCTGATTTGATCACGCAATAGTACTCCGAGCATAGTTCTTTCCATTGCCCTTAGAGTGACTTTAAGCCTTCTGACGAGGCCATTGTGAGCGACCACGTTTCGGCACGTTTTGGCACCATTTATGTCATCACTGGCAACACGCACTGGTCATAGACTTTCGTCATTTTTATTACGCTATTATTATTATTATTCTATGTTGTTCCACAGCTGCTGCAACAAAATAGCCCCGAATATCATAAGCCTATTATTATTATTATTAGCCGGTATAGTTTTTGTAACGGCACTGCTCAGACTTGTGATTATTATATCCACACACACTACACTTTTCCTTCTTGATATTGAAGACGCCGTCCGGGCTCACTGCGCTGGCGCTGCTGGCGCCTGGCGCTGGCTGCGACGAGGCGATGCCCGCACAGCGCATGCTCTCCGCCAAGTCGATCGCCTTCGCGAGAGTCAGCTCCCGCTGCTCCTGCACGAACAATTTGTCCCGCTCACGTCCTGCCGCCATGCCCATGATGAATCTATCCAGCAAGGCCTCCTCCAAGTTTTTTAAAGCACAGTGAGTGGCTAATACTCTGAGCCTAGCCGCCCATTGAGTGTGCGTTTCTCCATGGCGTTGTGTTGCAGCATAGAAGCTTGACTTTTCTGCAAAGCCAAACCTTTTAGGTGTAAAATGCTCGTCGAGGAGTTGCACTATAACCTCGTAGTTCTGTTCTTCCACCTTGTTCGGCAACGCCAGGTCCCTTGCGAGCTTGAACGTTGATTCGCATAACGACGTTAATAATATTGCCCTTCGTCGGATTGATGCTTTGTCCGTTTCAGAGGTTATATTGTTGGCAATAAACCACTGATTTAACCGCGACTTAAAACTGTCCCAGTCTTGAGCCAGATGGTCAAAACTGGTAAGAACACCATACGTCGCTCCCGAAGACATTTTTCCAAGAACGTGAGTTCACTCGTCGCCATGTGTTAAGTATGCGCAAGGGAAACATGTACACATCAAACTCACTCGCAGGTTCGTTGCACACTGACGTGCGTTTATTTGAAATATAACATGGCCGGCGCGGGGGGCGGGACGCAGCCCGCTTGCCTAGCTATACAAAGTACACATACATAACAGTAGTATACAGACCATCCTAGACCAAACACCTAAAGAAAGAAGAGTTGCTGGTTTTTGCTGAATTCAGCTACCAGCATTCGATTTTTTGAAATTCTAGGAACATCTGCCGCCTGGACGTGAATTGCAGTGGCCTATATAGAAAGCACTAAATCGATTGCGCAACAGGGTAGGACGCTGCAAACACTACTAAAAAGAAACAGTAGAAAGAAAGAGTAGAAACTGATTGACTGACATATCAACGCACTGTCAAAACTACTGGGACTAGGGGCGTTCCTATTTATGACGTAGCTAGGCGAGCATTAAAACAAGATTTTACAAAATTCACCCCGTAAAGGGATGAAACGAGGACCAAAGTTTTTATGGAAAAACCTACTTTTACACGGGCGAAGCCGCTGTCGAAGCTAGTCAGTCTACTCGTATTCGTATTTGAAATTAGGTCTACACCAATAACATCAAAGATTTCTACTAAGCAATTATCAATTACTCAAACGTAACTAAATCTGCACAGCAGTACATTTTGATCCCCAAAATCCTCGGGGAATGATCATGAATATCAAACGGGCATCGCATAGGCCCCACACTTATCTGATCCGGATTAAACCGGTAAAAAGCGGTCATTATTCCGCCTCTGTGGGCCAAATGGGATTTTTTATTTCGGCCACACCTCGGGCTATTGTATGTGGATTGTCATTGGGTTGGAAAATTTTATTCTTTTTTTGAAAAATCAGGGATCATCATTTTTTGGATAAAAATTATATCTGTTTATCATATATTCTCGGCCTGATGTTGCTACTACCACGGATATACGAATTAGCAACGATGGCCCTCTTTTGTAAAATGTTGAGCATTTGTTCCTGAGTCCGATTTCTTGATTCATCCAAATATTTGTTTATCGGATTGTTCTTTTAAACTGAAAAAAACCTTGAGGCTCTACACCTTGATGATGTAAAAAGGCTAATATTTTGTTCTTAAAAGCTAAGTTACGATTTAAATGTTAATTTCCAAGAATACAGATGCAAGCACGACCATAAGCTAACAGTCTTTTTCGTAACAGAAATTAGTTAAGTAGAAACTCAATGTTTCACTTAAGTCAAACAATACTAGTCAACTTTTTTTTTCTGAAGTTGTTAGAACTTCAAATAACTTCTTTCTATCTGGATAGGTTGAAAAGGAGTGTTAGACTTTTACTAACAAAAACACGCTCAAAACGCGGAATAAAAGTTTCGTTTCGCAGGAGGAGGCGGTTTCGTTTTCTTGAAAAATATGTTCTTACCTTTGGACCGATGACCTGCTGTAGGTTGCGGAAATCCGATGGATGCGGGACGCACAGGATCGTTCATTGTGGCGACACTTGGGGAGGCCTATGTCCAACAGTGGACGTCTATTGGCTGAAATGATGATGATAATGCATTATTTTTTAGTTCACAAAACCCCAAGCAAACGCAGTTCGCGCTGTCATTGTCTTCCTATTGTGTCTTTAATTGACGGCATCTGAAGAGAGAGTATAGTGTAAAGTGTAAAGGGTGGACCAGACGGTTGTAAACTAGCGTTCCAACCAAGTTCACCTTGGTTTATGTGTGTGTTTGTGTTGCAGCTACATGTAATTCAGAACGTACAATCTCGCTTCAGTTTTGTGGACTGACTGAATTTGACTATTCAAAAGTGCCTGCAAATGGTTGATTTGAAATAAATGCGTTACATTTTTTTTTTTTGACATGGATATAAATCACGCGCCAACACGTTTGGCGGTTGGGAAAACGCGCCCCAACCAAGGGCGTTGAAGGTCATAGATTACAAGCTACACGGACTGAAACTAGCAAGGTCACCTTGGTTGGGACGTTGGTTTGCAACGGTCTGGTCTCCCTTTAATCGGGGACCCAAGCCAGCTTTACCTAACTCTTTCTACCCCCCCGACCCCTGCCAAACGTTACTATATGTATAGATCCAATACAAAACACACCTGTATTCCTTCACTTGCCTTTTGCGTTCCAGAACCTCGGTAAGTAACTCTTTCTCGTAAAAAACTAGCCATAACAACAAATAAGTTCAAACAACGAAAACTAAAGTACAGAACTCAACTTACACATTGAGCTTCGCACATTTTGTTAGTACGTAATATAAATCCACATTTGTCCCCCTTTTAAGATGATATCTCGGCACATTAGCGATAATCCCTAAGATAAGAATCGGGTTTCACAAAAGAATCGGTCCTTGATCTACCCCTGTCAATGTCCAATGGGTGACAGTTATTTGTCAAACTTGACAGGCGACCGGTTTTTTTTTTTCAGTCAATATTTGTATGGCTGGCCCAAGCAGGTTGGTTTGTTTTGAGTTTAAGGTCAGATATGCAACCTTTTTTCAACCGACTTTCAAACATGGAAGAGGTGGTGAAGTCGAGTGAATGTTAGCTAATTTCTTTATATCTTATTTTGAGTTATCTTCGCCAAATATTGACTGTACTTAATAAATATTTTTTTTGTTTAGAACTGAATTTTTGAGATGTGATCACAATTTTCGGTATAGTTGTAATGAGTATCTTCGGAGATAGACCATGGAACTATCCAATAAATGATAGCAAATCACTTAGTATTGCTGTAATCGTACGTTTGTTTATTTGCAATACCTAATATTTCATAAAGTAACATAACGCCTGCACTAGAAGGATAAACACAGCAAAATGACAAAACTGTTCAGTATGAAAGATATCATGTGCTTTTATTGTAAAAGAATAATAAAAATAAAAATGTTTATCGACTACACATTACTTTTGCAAACATGATTTGGTGATCTCCTTTTCAGCAAAAAAAATGCTTGTGTTAGGTGACTCCACTGTAGCAGTGTGTATATCTGTGACATCATTTCAGTCGATAAAGGTCCACTGTTGGACATAGACCTCCCCCAAGTGTCGTCACCATGAAGGTGCCTCTGTCCCACGTTGGAATCCATCGGATTCCTGCAATCTTCACCATATCATCGGTCCACCTTGTAGGAGGCCTTTCAACGCTGCGTCTTTAGGTACGGAATTGCCACTCCAGAACCTTTCGTCCCCAACGACCATCTGTTCTGCGAGCAATTTGCCTTGTCCATTGCCACTTAAGTTTGGTGATTCTTCCATTGCCCTTTGGGTGACTTTAAGCCTTCTGACGAGGCCCATTGTGAGCAACCACGTCTTGGAGCCATAAATATGTCATCACTGGCAACACGCACTGGTCATAGACTTTCGTCTTGAGACACTGTGATATGTTATACGAGAAAATAAGTACCGCGTAGCTTCCCGAACGCTGCCCAGCCGAGTTGGATTCGACGATTGACCTCATTCTCGAAATTAGATCTACCCAACTGGACTGTCTGTCCGTGGTAGACGTAATTGTCCACAACTTCGAGTGTAGAGGCTCCGATCTTGATAGGAGTGGGTGCTACATGGATGTTAATCAAACAACATTTAAATGATAATCTTAGATATGCCTCGACACAGAAATCTAACTCTATGTTGATTCAACAGTCCAAAAACTTATTTTTATGGTTAATTTTCAAATTTAAAAAGCTAACACCGATTACAAGTTTGTAGGGTCATCAAAATCATGCAAAAACATCGACTAGACCGAACCAAAACCGCGGCCCTTATTTACACCACGAGCGAAACGAATCGATTCACACTCCTCTTTATTTACACACTACAACAATATAACGCAATTATATATTCAAAATAATGTCAACACTTGACAAAAGTTTACTTTTAACAATAGTTAACATTTGAATGTAAAGGATTAACACGCGGTCGACTGTGACCGATGAGTGTTAAAAAGACAATGATTTGATTTATTGTGGACACGGATTAATAAAATTGGCTTTTGGTTAAGAACTTGGTTATGATAATTTTAGATGTATAATAATAACTTTTAATTAAATTAAACTTTTTTTTTATACGTTAGTGTTTCAATTATTTTGTATTTGGATTTTTGCGAAGAAATTTTTGTTATTTTCCTAACTTTATAATGGTGACAGCAAAATATTAAAATCAAGTCAAAAAAAATTCTATATCATAATTAGCCTGTGTTCCCACTGTTAAGCCTCCAGAAGTAATTAGAACTATTGACAGTTATTATTAACAAACTAGAATTATGGAACAGAAAAATAAAACTGTTTTTTTTTTTTATATTATTGATAGGCTAACGTTTGGCTACCATCTCACCTGATGGTAAGCGATGATAGGAGGAAGGTGCGGGTTTTAATGGTATTATTTTTTTCTGTTCTAGTGCCTTTCATTCCGTGTAAGTTCTTGCTCTTTAAGACTTAAGACCCTCATCGATCTTTGCTTATGCATTATGAGCAATCGCTTACAAACCACAATATTTTGAATAATGTTTCTCTATGGGTTAATTTCGTGCTATAAGTCTATCCAAGGAGTATCGTGTTTAACTGTGAGAAGGTTGAGCAGGTTTCTTTGTTTCTTTCTTTAATTCATGAATCCCCAAGCGACCACCGGTGGCCGCGCATCTATTGTCTTACTATTGTGTCTCTAATTGACGGTATCTGAAGGGTTAAGTAAAACAAGAGCCACATCACAGCCGCATCTGGTAAGACTGGAAGTTGACCCAAGCTAGTCGGTAAAAGGCTAAGGAGATAATGATGACTTTACCGCTACAAGAAGATTTATTAAATGAACAACGGTCCGAGGTTACATTCCAAACATATAAAATCTTTTACCATAAAATAAACGTACTCCATTCAGAGAAACTAATAAAAATACCAAACTTTATCCAGCTAACGAGCACAAAAATGCAAATCAACTTACGACATCCACACAAGAGGGGTGAATGGTTCTCTCCGCCCCATCGACCCCATCTCTTGTTGCCCTAATAGTACCCCACCCCTATCTTAGTGCCCTACTTGCAACGTACTTGCCACCCTCAATTTTAAATGTTGGTATTTATGTTTTTGATGGACAAGCCTGGTTATGCATTATGTGATATTTTTCTCTAAAGAAACTTCTGAAGTATCTGTCTAAGTTGATTGGCCTGTTGGTCTAGTGGTAAGTGGCCCTGAAGTGGCCCTGACTGCTATGCCGGAGGTCGTGGGTTCTATTCCCACCCAGGACAAATGTTTAAGTGATGAGCATGATCATTTGTTTAGTGTCTGGGTGTAATTTATCTGTAATATGTATGTATTTAGAAATATATAAGTATGTTTATCAGTTGCCTAGTTACCCATAACACAAGCTCTGCATAGTTTGGGACTAGACGGCGTTGTGTGATAGTTGTGGTACCTATACTATACTATACTATACTATACTAAGTCTTTACATAGTGTTGTATCAAATTTCAAATATTTTTATTCTAAAACTGTACCAGTGTTAAGCCATTTGCTTCTCACTGTTACTTGCAACATTGCATCTGATCCCGCAATCAGTACAGTGAATGCGGCAGATATTCTACTGGAGTGATTTTTGTGGAGGAAGACAACATACATGTCTATTTCTCCACAGTAGCATCTCCATTCTAAAACGTCGCTCTGTCTCGAATCACTAAGCGCATAGTTAGGGATTCAGTGTACAAATAGGAAGTGACGGCTGCATGTAGCATGGAAACTGGGCATGCAAAATCACTCACAGTAAAGGAAAGACACATGCAATTAGTTAAATATCTTATATTCAAGGGGAAAATTGAAATGTCAATTTGGGCATCATATTTCAAATCGAGCACTCTTTAATTCGTTGTTGCACCTAACCATGTCAGTACTCTCTCTGTCAGAAGGATACAAGCTGACAGCAATTTCCTTCCATGTCATCGATTAACAAGACATCAAATCTATTACTTATGCATCTTCACATCATGCAAAGCTCATCCAAGTATGAAATCAAGGTGCAAGTAGAGCAAACATTTCCATAACCCACGCACACAGGTTGCAGATAAAACCCTATTAATAAAATTAGTTTGAATATTAATGAGCTGCCTCCAGGTATAAAATCTTAGAACAGTTTAGCACCAGCATATTCGAAAAGCATTTGTGGTCCTCTTAACATTAAACACATTTTCAATCTTAAAGTCGAAGATTCAACAAATCAATTAACATGAAATTGGTTTTGGTATTTCTTTTCTTGGTAGCTGGTTCTTGGTGCTTTGAGTTGCCAGAAATACGAAGATGTGGAAGAGATCTTAGCAACACGTGGGCGATAGTCTGCAAACTAGAGGCAAAGGAAAATCCTAACTCTGTGAAGCGTTATGACAGTTGGTGGCTGTCAGCGGACGCGGTGCGGGACCTGGAAGGCGATCGCGGCAAGCGCGGCATCGTCGACGATTGCTGCTTCAATCCCTGCTCAATTGACGTACTGCTGTCCTACTGCTAGATATAAGACATCAACTTTAACTCAAAGCCATATTAAAAACGACTGTATGCTAATATATAGTAGTGATGTTAATAAATGATGAAACTTCCAACTACTTTTTTCTCTTAAACTCCATCGTCCCATGAGCCAAATGATAAATAATATTTGATGATGATTCAGAGATCTAACAGTCGTCACGGCTATTCAGAAGGTTGAAAATCTGTTGTGCAGTCTTGCAAAGAGGTTTCGTAATTGGGCACGCCACGATTATGGCGGCAAGTCCCCTCTTTGAGGCGTGCCTGGAAAGACATTACGGCGTCCTTACCTTCCGCATGACGCAGGTCCTCATCGGACATGGCACGTTCGGGAGGTACCTGTTTCAGATTAAGTCGGAAGAGACGCCCGGGTGTCGCCACTGTGCAGAACGCCCGGAGGACACGGTGGAGCATACTGTCGAGGTGTGCCCTGCCTGGGTGGAGCATCACCGTGCCCTCGTGGGGGCGATTTGCGGCGGGAGCTCTCGCCGGGCCTTGGTCGAAGCCATGGTCCGGAGCGAGGAGGAATTGCAGGCGGTCGCCTCCTTCTGCGAAGTAGTAATGCTAGCAAAGGAGGAGGCAGACCGCATCAAGCAACGGCGCCTTCGCCGCCGCCGCCGGGATTCCGATCCCGATGTCCGGCCACCGTAGACGCGAGCTCGCGGACGGTGAGCCATGGGGAGCTCGCTGTCCGATCGTCCGGTAATGGACCGAGCCCAAGACGTCGACGGCGCGCACAGTTCCCGCGCGCCTCAATGAGTTGTCAGCAGCAGGAGGGGCACAGCTGGGTCGAAGCCTACTGGGGCCAGGGTTATCCGAAAGGGAGCTCGTGCCCCGGTATGAAGGCTAGTAGGAACGGGGTAGGTTTTTAATCAGTAAGAGTCTGACACTATCTCTCGCTCCACCCAAGAGCGGGGGTTGTCATTAGATGACTTTTGCCCACCGAAAAAAAAAAGGGTTTTCGTAATATCCAGTGCCTATCACTGTACTATCACAATATTTAGCTTCACTTTTTTTTTTTGACTGACTGACATTTGACTATTCAAAAGTGCCTGTAAATGGTCCATTTGAAATTGCTTTTGCTTTGAGGGTTGTGGGGTTTAGATACACTGGCACTGTATTAGAGAGGGGTCCAGGAAACTCCATTGAAAACGGGGTATACCTACTCTGATCAGATGGATTTTTTTTTTGGTGGGTAAAAATCATCCAAATGACATTCCCCGCCCTTGGGCGGAGCGGGAGATAGTTTCAGACTCTTACTGACTAAAAAACCTACCCTATTTCTTCTTGCTTTCCACACCGGGGCCAAGCATCCCTTTCGGAACTAGACCCTGGCCTCAGTGGGCTTCGACCCAGCTGCTGTTGCTGACAGCTCCTTGAGGCGCGCGGGACCGCGGCTGCGGCTCGGGCGTGAGCGCCATTGCCTGATGCAGTCGGCCTCCTCCTTTGTTAGCATTACTGCTTCGCAGAAGGAGGCGACCTCCTGCCACTTCTCCTCGCTCCGGAACATGGCCTGTACCAAGCCCCGGCGTGAGAGATCGCCGCCGCCGATCGCCCCCACAAGGACACCACACAGTGGTGACCCCTGGGCGTTACCGCACATATCTGGTGCAGATACCTTCCTAACTTACCATGCCCGGTGAGAACCTGCATCATGCGGAAGGTGAGGACGTCGTGAGGTCTTTCCAGCCACGCCTCAAAGGGGAGACTTACCGCCATAATTGTAGCGTGCCCTGCACTGTCGCTGACGCCGACGTCGATAGTTGCTTACGCCATTTCGCGACGAGACTCCGTCAGAACTCTGTCCAAAAGTCCACTGCTGCAACCTGTCGTAGCTGCGGATTTTTGCCTGGTTGTGTCTGGTTTGGGCAACTGCCCGATACTTGATTTTATGCTGTTGTATATGTTCAAATTTTGAATATTATCATATTGACTGATCAGTTATTGGTCGCTAATAAATATTTTACGCAATTAAAAATGTTGTTCAACTAAGTGGTATTAATAACTTTAGGTTCTTCTTTCTAGACACAGTCATTTATAATGGGTGTGTGTTACATAAATTACTGCCTTTTGCCCGCAGCTTATCCCACGTACATAAAATATAACAGGATGCTTTTTGGAGAGTGTGCGCAGGAATTGCATGACTTGATTCCGCCATCTCAATTCTACCATCGGACAACCCGACGTGCAATGAGTATCCACCCATACATTGTTGAACAACCCCGGACTAAGCGTTTCGCCTCGTCGTTTATACCACGTACGTCGAAGGAATGGAACAATTTACCTGCTGTGGTCTTCCCGTCCGATTATAATTTGGATATCTTCCAGGCTAGAGTGAATAGACTTTTAATAAACTAGTGCGCCTCACCATCAGAGATGGCATCACTGCTTACCATCAGGTGGGATCGCAGTCAAGCACTAGTTTATACGAATTAAAAAAAAAAACATTTGTATGTTACTCAGATATAAAGCAGCTTTCTATCGGTGAAAAATTTTAGCAATCGGACCAGTACTTTCAGAAATCACAAACAAAAAAAAACTTTATCCCTTTATAATATTTGTACAGATAAAGGCAACTATCTGCCTAGCCTTTTCTTAACTATCTAGGACTTTTCCTAACTTGTTATCTAAATACTACTACAAATTACATGGAGCGACCGTATATCTAACCTCTACAACCCAGATAAGTACTGGATAATACCAAACCCCTTGGCAAGACTGCTTACCAGATTTTCAACTTTCTCAATACTCGTGACCATTGATAAATATCTGAATTATCGTCTTCAGCATTTTAGCCGAAAGACGTCCACTGTTGGACATAGGAATCCCCTCAGTATCGCATTAATGTCTGGTCCTGTACTTTTCGCATCCATCCGATTCTCAGGACCCTCATCGGGTCATCGGTCCACCTTGTGGAAGGCCTTCCAATGCGGCGTTTTCCGGTATATGGTACGGGTTAGAAGTAGGGACACCAATAGACCAATAGATAGTAGACCAATTTTATGAATATGGGGACTATTTGGATGACTTTTTCCTTTTCTGTAATTTTAACATACCTACATAATGTCTGACTGTTTTGAATACTACAAGCGGCCTACCCAAATGCCCTTCCTTTGCTATTATTTTTCCAATTTTTATCATTAAGCAGCTTTGTAGTCCTAAGTTGAGCTATACGAATACTGACAAGTTCCAGTAGTTCCAGTTTGTTGCTTGCACTGACTGGAGAAGTCCATTCGAATCTGTGTGGTTATTTCCTCAAAATACCATCTCAGACACTAATCTGCATGGTTCTCTCTGCATATGATTTGACCACTATATGTTTGCTGCAGGGACTTTAATAGAGATTTTGACGTCTGAGTTTGTTTCGGTGTTTCTTCTCAGGGTGGTCAGCTAGGAAACACCGGCCTCATTGAGTTTAAATTGACGAAAACAATTGACGTGTATGTTTTAGAACCTATTTGCAAAATAAATATTATTTATCATTTGGCTCTTTGGACGATGGAGTTAAAGAGAAAAAAGCAGTTGGAAGTTTCATCATTTATTATTATCAACACTTGGTATATAATAGCATACAGTCGTTTTTAATATGGTTTTGAGAAGCTGGTGTTTTATCTCTAGCAGTAAGACAGCAGTACGTCGATTGAACAAGGATTGTAGCAGCAATCGTCGACGATGCCGCGCTTGCCGCGAACGCCTTCCAGCGCCCGCATGGCATCCGCTGACTGCCACCAGCTCGTAGCATCACGCTTCACAGAGTTAGAGGAAGACCTGCAGAGTAACGCCAACGTATCTGCAAGAACCCTTCCACAATATACTTTTTGTGTTTCTGGTACTTGCTCCTCAAAGCACCAAGAACCAGCTACTAAGAAAAGAAGGACCAAAGCTAGTTTCATGTTAATTGATTTGTTGAATCTTTGACTTCAAGATTGAAAATGTGTTTAATGTTAACAGGACCACAAATGCAGTTCGAATATGCTGGTACTAAACTGTTCCAAGCTTTTATACCTGGAGGCAGCTCATTAATATTCAAACTAATTTTATTAATAGGGTTTTATCTGCAACCTGTGTGCGTGGGTTATGGAAATGTTTGCTCTACTTGCACCTTGATTTCATACTTGGATGAGCTTTGCATGATGTGAAGATGCATAAGTAATAGATTTGATGTCTTGTTAATCGATGACACGGAAGGAAATCGCTGTCAGCTTGTATGTACCCGACAGGGAGAGTACTGACATGGTTAGCTGCAAAGAGAATTAACCAGTGCAATAACGAATTGAGGAGAGCTTAAGAGTGTTCTATTTGAGAATATTACAACATGCTGCCCGAATTGGCAGTTAATTTTTCTCTTTGAATATAAGATAACTAACTAATTGCCTGTGACTATCTTTTACTGTGAGTGATTTTACTTGCCCAGTTCCCATGCTACCTGCAACCGTTAATTCCTATTCGAACACCGAATACTAACTACGCGCGAGTCGGGTGTAAAAGGTTAAAGAATGAAGAGAGAACCACGTTTCAGTCCGGAGTAACATCTGGGGAGAAATAAACATGTATGTTGTTTTCCTCCACTCTTTATCACTCCAGTAGAATATCTGCCGCAATCGCTGAACTAATTGCGGGCTGAGGTGACATGATGATTGGGCATGCCACGATTTTGGCGGTAAGTCCCCTCTTTGAGGCGTGGCTGGAAAAACCTCACGGCGTCCTTACCTACCGCATGACGCAGATCCTCAACGGACATGACACGTTCGAGAGGTACCTGTTTCAGATTAAGTCGGAAGAGACGCCCGGGTGTCGCCACTGTGCGCAACGCCTGGAGGATACGGTGGAGCACACAGTCTGAGCGGAGCATCGCCGTGCCCTCGTGGGGGCGATTGGCGGCGGAGAATCCCGCGCCGGGCCCTGGTCGAGGCCAATGGTCCGGAGCGAGGAGGAATGGCAGGCGGTCGCCTCCTTCTTATGATCAGAAGGACTACGCCGACCGCATCAGGCTACGGCGCCCTCGCCGCCGCTGCCAGGTTTCCGATCCCGATTTCCGGCCACCGTAGACGCGGGCTCGCGAACAGCGAGCCATGGGTAGCTCGCTGTCCGATCGTCCGGTAATGGACCGAACCCAAGACGTCGACGGCGCGCACTGTTCCCGCGCGCCTTAAGGAGTTGTCAGCAGCAGGAGGGGCCCAGCTGGGTCGAAGCCCCGGTATGAAGGCTAGAAGGAACGGGATGGGGTTTTTAGTCAGTAAGAGTCTGACACTATCTCTCGCTCCACCCAAGAGCGGGTTTTGTCATAAGATGATTTTCCCCATCGAAAAAAAAGTGACATGATGATGATATATCCTAAAAACTGTTCCAGTGTGAAGCTACTTCACAGGAAAATGAGGTTTTTTTACTCAGTATGCGTAACCACCTGGATATTACAGAACTATCCAAGTCGGAAAATTTAAACGAAAAAAATTATTAAAAACTTCATTTCTTTCTGAAATAGGTAATGATAAATTTTTGATTTAACCTATTTCTTTAGATTGAAAACTTTTTGCTCAAACTTTCAAATCCTGGCACACAAAAACATAATATGAAATTCGAACATGGAATAAAAATTTACAAGAGATCCAAGCGGCCCATCAGACGGGCGCTGATTCGCAATTTTTTCAAAATTTCAGTCTGTTTCTAAATTTTTGTAACGTGTAATAGTTTTATAAAGTTTTTTTATATATTGTTTTGCTCGGATCATCAAAATTATCAGTATCCATCATGGTAAGTTATTTTGAAAATATATTATGTAATTTGTCGGTTGCCCTATTGGATTATTGTAGATCCTTTGTAGATCTTTATCAATATCTGATTAATTCCTGTACTCTTAATTATTTATAAAAATAACTGATTCCTTAATTTACTCCCTGAGAATATTTTGTTTTCTTTGCTTCATATTCCAAAAGTGACAATTGACGACCATTTTTGTTCGTTTTTTTTTTTCACCCATATAATTGTTGGTTTATTCCTTTTAATAATGAAGATGGTACTCAGTCTGTGCTAACTGTGATTACATTCTCCGGGTATACTATACTCTTCCATTCCATTTCCAGAGGAATTACCCTTGCCAGAATTACTTACAAACGAAAATATTATGGATCTAATTGCATAGCATAATCAGCCTTATAATGTTCCTACTGCTAGGAATTTGCCTAGCTCTTCCCAACGATATCTGGGTCTGGTCTCAGTCCTACCTGATGCAGTTCAATGCCAGTGTTTTACATGTAGCGACTCTTGACTGGACACAATTGGGTAACATGATACTCAATTGTGACAACAATGTCTGGTCAAGACAGGTGTCAAATTGTTCCAATTTTGTATTTTTTTTATGATATAAACCAGTCGGATTCGACGATTGACCTCTTTCTCGAAGTTAGACCTACCCAACTGGACCGTCTGTCTCAGGTAAACATAATCGTCCACAACTTCGAGTGTAGAGTCTCCGATCTTAATAGGAGTGGGTGCTACATCGTCGAATCCGACTCGGCTGGGCAGCGTTCGGGAAGTTGCGCGGTGTCTTCTCGTCTAATATACCGCAGTGTCTCAACACGAAAGTCTATGACCTGTGCGTGTTGCCAGTGATTACTTTTGGCTCCGAAACGTGGTCGCTTACAATGGGCCTTATAAGAAGACACAAAGTCACTCAAAGGGCGATGGAAAGGGCTATGCTCGGAGATTCCTTGCGTGATCGCATCAGAAATGAAGATATCCGCAGGAGAACCAAGCTTGCCGACGTAGCTCGATCGTGGCAATGGGCAGGGCACATTGCACGCAGAACAGATGGTCGATGGGGACGAAAGGTTCTGGAGTAGCGACCTTGTATCTGAAGACGCAGCGTTGGATGGCCTCCAACAAGGTGGACCGACGACCTGGTCAGGGTCGCGGGAATCTGATGGATGCGTGACGCATAGGACCGGTCGTTGTGGCGACGCTTGGGGGACGTTTTTCGGCTGATATGATGATGGTGATAAACCAGTGCTTGACTGCGGTCGCACCTGATGATAAGCTGTGGTGCAATGGCCGTAACGGCTGTTTTAGATCTTCGTAAAGGAAGGAATAGGGACTGCCGGTGGTTTAACGTGTTTCAAAAGTCTGGTTATGTACTGGATTGTCCACCCATCCAAAGACTGACCTCAGCCAGCATTGCTTAACCTGGAAGATCAAACTGAAGCAATTATTATTTAGGTTGAAGCTCCTTGTGAGCAGTATACACCTTACTTTATAACAACTGTCAACTATTTTGAAGCGTTACTTTTTTTTGTATGTGAGCAGAGGGAGTGCATCTCAGTGCACGTCGGGCAGGCGGGAGTGCAGATGGGGGTGGCGTGCTGGCAGCTGTACTGCCTGGAGCACGGCATCCGGCCCGACGGGACCCTGCCGGCCTACGAGCAGGACCCCAACGCCGCCGACTCCTGCTTCAACACCTTCTTCTCTGAAGCTGATCGAGGGAAAATGGTGCCCAGAGTAGTGATGGTGGATTTAGAGGCCACTGTTATTGGTAAGTTTGTATTTTAGGTATCGATCTTTTAGTTTTGCTGGAAAATTTTAGGATCCTGTTGGAAGTATAGCTTCGTGGTTGAAGAGAAACCACTGCTACCTACAGGTGAGTCGGATCTATGTATACATTTTTTATATCTGCTGTTGATTGCTGTGACTCTTTGTAACACAATGCCAAATCCTTAAAAGTTGGAAGGTTGAGAACAATGTAGTCCTAATGCATTTTATCCCCGGGGTATGCTCCCTTGGGAGTAAATATCTACTATCACGCTAACAAAACTGTGAAAATCATCCAATGACTTCTTTCGCTCTAGGGTGGAGTGGGAGGATGTGTCAGTTTTACTAACTGAAACCTAGGAGTGGGTACTCCTTTGTTTCTTCTTGGCCCCAGTAGGCTTCGGCTTTGCTGGGCCCCTACGGTTTTGCTGACATGTCTTTGAGGCGCACTTCTGGACGGGGTTACCAGACGGACGGACAGGACGACGAGCTACCCAATGCTCATTATCCGCAAACTCACCTGGTGGCTGGAAATTGGGATAAGGATTCCAGTGGCTGGAGTGTGAGCAAATCCGATCCCTCAAGCGTGCGGCCGGCCACCTCTGTCGCTAGCATTACTACTTCGTAGAAGTACCCAACCGCCTGTCATTCTTCCTCGCTCGAGATCATGGCCTGTACCAGAGTCCGAGTGTGTGAGTCCAGAGTGAGAGGTTTTTGCCACCTGTCGGCCCCCACCAGGACACGGCGGTGCTTCGTCCTAGCGGGGCCCACCTCCACCCTTATGCTCAACCTGGTCCTAAGGGCGGTCCACCTCCACACAATGGTGACACCTGTGGTCCGGTGAGGACGTCCTGAGTCTTGCGGAAGGTGAAGACGCCTTGACGCCTTTCCAGCTACTCCACAAAGGAGGGGTCTTACCGTCATGATTATAGCGTGCCAGGTGTAAAAAAAAAAGTCCTATTTATAGACAACTTACGCTTTTCAAGAAAATTTTCATCAATCAGACTGATGAAACAAGTGAAATATTCAAGTGAAAAACAGAATTGCCGATTGCTAACAGAGCGTTCTGGCGTTTTGTTTTTACACGATGCCTTCTTACCAAGCATTGCATTGGACGCACTAACAAACTTTTACACCATTGCTCAGAAGATTGACGATAGATGTGTCGGGAAGGGCCCTCTTATAGGCTTGTCCTTGTGACGTCACTATTAAGTAAAAACTGAGTTGGCAAGGGCCTCTTATAAGAGGACTTGTATTGTGACTAGAGATGTGCCGTTGCCGGCAATATGGGAATATTGCAATATGGCCACCAATATTCATACATCGGGCAATATTCCCGGCAATATTTCCACTTCATGGCAATATTGCCGACAACGGCATATCTCTAGTTGTGACTTCACTTAAGTAAATAGTTTACCAAATTGTGATCTTTTTATTTTTTGTTTTCCTAACAAAATGTGTTCAAATATTATTTTGTAATAATCTGACTGACTTGTTTAACGTGGTAGTAGAATCGCTAGAATCATTGTTGACCTATTAGTTTAGCATGAATCGATAGATGGCGTTGTACCCACCGATTTCGACATAGCGGTGTTAAGATTCTCCAGCCACACATTATATAATAACCCCTAATGTACCTGTGAAAAATTTTTTCACTCCGAAAATATGCAGTAATAGGGTTGCAATCTTTAAGTCCTGCGGGCTCCCTGTTTCCATCTGAAGCCCTGTGTGGATCCTGGCTAGCCATCAGCAGATCGAACAGACTGAATATCATCATTTCAGCTGATAAACGTCCACTGTTGGACAGGCCTCCCCCAAGTGTCGCCACAATGAAAGATCATTGCGTCCCGCATCCATCGGATTCCTGCAACTTTCACCAGGTCATCGGTCTACCTTGTAGGAGGCCTTCCTAAGTTAGTCTTCCCACGGCTACGTCACCAGCTGTTCTGCGAGCAATGTGCCCTGCCCATTGTCACTTAAGTTTGGATATTCGTCGTGCTATGTCGGCAACCTTGGTTCTCCTGCGGGATATCTTCATTTCTGATTCGATTACGGAAAAAACCCTAGCATAGCCCTTTCCATTGCCCTTTGGGTGACTTTAAGCCTTCTGATGAGGCCCATTGTGACGTTTCGGCACCATATGTCATCACCGTTATCGAACAGACTATTTTCTTTTTTTTAAGAATCTGGCTCACTCAGACTACATGTAAAAATGATGTTTCTGACTAAATACCTGTCCCTTTCAGACGAAGTCCGTTCAGGTGAATACCGTCAACTGTACCATCCTGAACAGCTGATCACGGGCAAGGAGGACGCGGCCAACAACTACGCTCGAGGTCACTACTCCACCGGCCGCGAGGTCCTCGGTCCCGTCATGGAGAGAGTCAGGAAGTTGGCTGACCAATGTACTGGTCTACAGGTATTTGGATACTTTTTATCATGGTTTTTGTTTCATCAAGTAGATAAAATGTGGCTTTTTCTTGGTTTTACATAATTCTCGAAAGTTCTACTTCGAGATTTAATAAACCTCTTTTCAGGGTTCCGTGCCTGAACGGGATGCTATTAGTACTAAGCTTCCATCTACGCGGCTGTCAGCAGGCAGTATTACATAAACCATTAAGAAATAGTGGATTGCCGCATCAACAAAAAAAAACGAATTCTCCCAACTCAACTGAATTTAAAATTGACTGATGAATGCTTACTTCGCCTTTTTTTTTTTTCTTCGCTTTCAGGGTTTCTTCGTGTTCCACTCATTCGGCGGCGGGACAGGCTCCGGCTTCACCTCGCTGCTCATAGTATTACATAAACCATTAAGAAATAGTGGATTGCCGCTTCAACAAAAAAAAACGAATTCTCCCAACTCAACTGAATTTAAAATTGACTGATGAATGCTTACTTCGCCTTTTTTTTTCTTCGCTTTCAGGGTTTCTTCGTGTTCCACTCATTCGGCGGCGGGACAGGCTCCGGCTTCACCTCGCTGCTCATGGAGAAGCTCTCTGAGGAATTCGGCAAAAAGAGCAAACTGGAGTTTGCCATCTATCCAGCGCCACAAGTAAGGATCCAATTATTTGACTAGCTGCTCGTTTATATAGTTTTGAGATGAATTTTATTGTTAACTAATTATGCGGTTTTACTATTCTTTCTTGGGATTGTCTGTCGTAATTCATAACTTAATTTCCAAGTCCTTTCCATCATCGCGGCATCGGTCCACCAGGCGTAAGGTGATGCGTCGCCAGCACATGATAGACATCCCACTTATACACACAAATAAAAAACGTTTTAGGAACATAGTCATTGTGCATACAGCTGAGGAGCAGAATTTTCTGCCGGAATCAGGTTTCCAGATAGTTACAAACTTAAAGTCAAGAGTGTATATTACTTTTAGGCAAGTGTTCCTATTATCGACCACCATTGTCTTGACCGCTGTCTCACCTGATGGTACAGGGGAGTTAGTGGTCAAGTGTTAGCCATATAATTATATTAAATATCTCAAAGCATGAAATTTAAAAAATCTGATAATGCTAATGTAGCGACATCTATGACGCCACATAAGAACTACGAAGAAAAATACAAAATCCTGCATCGCGCAATTAAAGGTCTCCGCGCGATTTTAATTTATACGAATACGACAGCCTGAAATCATCTATCGGGCAGTAGCCCATAACAGCTGTCTGGTCAGACGATCCTCCCTTTTCAAAGGAGGTTTGCGGGACTTTACTCTCTGTTCCGCATACCTCCAAACTAATCTTAATTCATGAATCCCCAAGCGACCACCGGTGGCCGCGCATCTATTGTCTTACTATTGTGTCTCTAATTGACGGTATCTGAAGGGTTAAACAATAAATAGAGCCATATGCCATTTCTATCTTTCACCTATTAGGAGTTATCTGACGTTTAAAAATCTGCCCGAAATCGAAGAGTCCACGTTTTTTCATCTCATTTTACTTCCCATCAACGAATAGTTAAAGTATCTCCTCTGCAACCAGGTGTCCACAGCCGTGGTGGAGCCCTATAACGCGGTGCTGACGACCCACGCCACCATCGGCCACTCGGACTGCGCCTTCATGGTCGACAATGAGGCCATCTACGACATCTGTCGGCGGCGGCTGTCTATAGAGCGGCCGTCGTATGCCAACCTCAACAGGCTTATTTCACAAGTAAGAACTAATTGCTAATCTAGGTAACTGATCCATCATTCTTCAGGCACAGATGGACAGGACGAAGAAAATTTGTAAAGAAGTCAAGAAGTGCACCCAGTCGCTTCTATAACGCGCCCATATTTATGTGGTGGGTGGGCTATGTCTGTCAATATATACATATATTGATGGCTGGGTTATTTGTAAAACACTAATAACCTTGCAGGATTATATTACTAACATCATAAACAAAATTTGTGTTATGACTTTTAACAAAACTTAACGTTAATCTACCAAAAACAAACCTTCAAGATTTCGGTGTTCTATCTAACACATTTCAACTCTGTATTTTGCTATACTCACTTACGCCTCCCGCGCACGACCCCGCTCCCCTCCTCTATTATACTATCACTAGCTTCTGCCCGCGACTTCGTCCGCGGAAAATTTCTTGTTTTAAAATAAGATTACACTCGATTAGACGATGCGCACGTTCAGCGCTAGATTCCTGAGCACGGGCCTGTGATGTTATGGCATTTTGCCTACCAAACCGCCGCGAGCGTTTAGCGCTTGTCTCCCTATCCCTTGTCTCAGAGACATGCTGCCTTAACTCAGATAGACGGTGCGCACGTTCAGCGCTAGTTCCTCGAGCACGGGCCCGCGATGTCCTCACATTTTGGCTAGCGAGGCGCTGTGAGCGCTCAGCGCTAGTCTCCCTATCCCTTGTCTCAAAGACATGCTGCCTTAAATGAGATAGACGCTGCGCACGTTCAGCGCTAGATTCCCGAGCACGGGCCTGCGATGTTATGACATTTTGCCTACCAAGCCGCCGCGAGCGTTTAGCGCTTGTCTCCCTATCCCTTGTCTCAGAGACATGCTGCCTTAACTCAGATAGACGGTGCGCACGTTCAGCGCTAGTTCCTCGAGCACGGGCCCGCGATGTCCTCACATTTTGGCTAGCGAGGCGCTGTGAGCGCTCGGAGCTAGATTCTCTAGCGCGTGCTTGCGAAATATATTCTCTATTTCTCGAGAGGCGCTGCTCATTTTCAGGGGCAGATTCTTCCGTACGGCGTACTCGAGCGGCTCTTGTCTGTGATGTCTGCCGGGACAGTTGAGATTTCCTTTTAGACATGCTCTCAACAAACTACGCACAGACTTGAAAACAATTATGAACAAAAGGAGAGCGACTCGAACACCGTCCGCCTTTACCAAAACAAAACAATCGTAATATCGAATAACTCGTATCGATTATTACGATAGAACGAAGTACGAAACTACGAACATACAAAAACGTACAACGAAATTACGATATTTTCGATTATGAGGTATCTATCAATAACAACAACCATACGAACGAAACAACCGAAACCAATAAGCAACTGACAGAAGAACTCCAACTAACGACAACGTGGGCATAATAATTCGAGAGGGTCATCAATCCACAGAAAGTCTTAACACCGCGATTCAGAAAAATTACGTAATTGTAGAACGCCATCTATGGGCAAAAAGGTGAAACGTTGGGCACGCCACAATTATGGCGGTAAGTCCCCTCTTTGAGGCGTGGCTGGAAAGGCCTCACGGCGTCCTTACCTTCCGCATGACACAGGTCCTCACCGAACATGGCAAGTTCGGGAGGTTCCTGCACCGAATTAAAGCGGAAGAGACGCCCGAGTGTCGCCACTGTGCGGAACGCCCGGAGGACACGGTGGAGCACACAGTCGAGGTGTGCCCTGCCTGGGCAGAGCATCGCCGTGCCCTCGTGGGGGCGATCGGCGGCGGACACCTCTCGCGGCGGGCTCTGGTTGAGGCCATGGTCCTTAGCGAGGAGGAATGGTAGGCGGTAGCCTCCTTCTGCGAAGCAGTAATGCTAGCAAAGGCGGAGGCAGACCGCATCAGGCAACGGCGCCCCCGCCGGGATTCCGATCCCGATTTCCGGCCACCGTAGATGCGGGCTCGCGGACGGCGAGCCATGGGTAGCTTGCTGTCCGATCGTCCGGTAATGGACCGAGCCCAAGACGTCGACGGCGCGCACTGTTCCCGCGCGCCTCAAGAAGTTGTCAGCAACAGCAGAGGCCCAGCTGGGTCGAAGCCTACCGGGTCCAGGGTTATCCGAAAGGGAACTCGTGCCCTGGTTTGAAAGCTAGAGGAACGGGGTGGGTTTTTAGTCAGTAAGAGTCTGACACTATCTCTCGCTCCACCCAAGGGCGGGGGTTGTCATAAGATGATTTTTGCCCACCATAAAAAAAAAATAGGTAAAACGTCTGCACAATGAAAGTTACGCTAGGGGCATTTTGCGTTTTAGTAATTTTATATTATCTTCGAAACTGTATGACCAATTGCTATGCTGTAAATGGCAAATCTTATCTGTATAATGTTCTTGTGATACTGAAATAATTTATTGTCATAAGAATTAATATTTTGTTGCTCAAATAATCAACCAAACGTAAGTATGCCGAAAAAAAATATTTTTAATGCAATAAAAGAAGTATAAAAGATGAAATATAAAAGATAGAGATATGGTACCGCGGACTTTTTTGTAGAAATAATTAAGACGAACCAGGTAGCCATACATTGTTTTTAATTTTAAGCAACTGTTTAGGCAGCGCACGCAAATAATTCTATTTTATGAGGTATTTTTTTCCGACTTGCCAGACAAAAGTTGTGATAGCTCGGTTAATATACATGCTATAGAAACAATTTATAGCCTATAGCACTCAGGAATAATGTAGCTTTCTGCCAGTAAAAAAATTTTAGAATTGGATTATTAGTTCCAGAGATTACCCCCTACATACAAACTTCCAAACTTACAAACTTACAAACTTACAAATTTTACCTCTTTATAATATTAGTATAGATTTAGAACATTTATTAAATTATTTTTGTATGAAAATCGAATGAACCAATATAATTATGATACATTTTTAAGTCATAGAACAAAAGTTTTTGTTTATGATGTTTTTAACTTAGTCTTGAGAGGTTGCCAGTGTTTTGCAAATAATCTTGTAATATATATGTATTACGCACTAAATTATGATTGCCGAAAACTCACTTTAATCGACTCAGGTGTAATGTAGTCCATGCATCCAGAACAATACTTACACTATGTTGAACGAAACTCGTAAGTGCCACGAAATTCTGACACGCCCTTCCGATCCGCCCCAGAGCGAGACAAGTTGCTAACTTAACCAAACTTATAAAAACCTACCAAAAATTTGTTTGAAAACATCCAAACCCCACTAAGTTAAAATAGTCAGCGCCATCTCGCGTAGTCTTCATGCTACGGAGGGGCGAGGGTTTCACTGTTCTGCCACGAGAGAGCGCTTGTGTTTGTCACTTGCCAAAAAATATTTTGTTTACGAAAAGCCAGTGTTGAACAATCGGCGCCATCTCGCGTAGCCTCCGTTAACAACTTAGCTTAAACGTAACAAACGCCATTTATACGTAAACAGTTGGCAACTTTATAGCATAGAATGCCGCTCATATTAGAATTTATTCACACTAGATTTTGAATTATCAGCACCACTTGCCTAATTCAATATCAAGAATTTTTTTTGCTTGCCTCCAACGGACGTTTATTTAGAACTAGCTACACAATGCAAGCTTTTTCGGTGTGAACTTATCAACTAAGCCCGTTCGCTCTGAATGAAGTGGTAAGGAGTTTTATTTTAGGTACTGAATAACGTACCTGTGTTCTTTAGTTGCTCATTGCGTTCCAGGGCCACGATAAGGCTACCTGTCCACAGGAGCGAAGCGAGGCTGCGGAACTGAAAAACTGAGAAATATTAACCAATAGGATTGCACAAAATCATTCTCCACTCCGCTTCGTTCTGCTCCTGTGGACAGGCAGCCTTACTATTTCGAACAATCCTACAGCGCTGGCATATAGGCATACATTTCAACCATACGATTTTCTTATAGGAATCTAAGCTCACATTCGTCAGTTACATGTAGAGCTGTGAATAAGAATCTATATTAGTATTTCGGCTCCAGGTGGTGTCGTCTATCACAGCGTCTCTGCGGTTCGACGGCGCACTGAATGTGGACCTGACGGAGTTCCAGACGAACCTGGTGCCCTACCCGCGCATACACTTCCCGCTCGCTGCTTACGCGCCTGTGGTCTCCGCCGATAAGGTATGTTGTAGACTACAAAGTTCTTGAACTGTCGTTTAGGACAAAAGCTGTTGAATTGTAAGGTAAATATTTATAATTTGACCTTCTCCAGGCGTACCACGAAGGCATGTCAGTGTCAGAGATCACAGCGGAGCTGTTTGAGCCACAGAACCAGATGGTGAAGTGTGACCCTCGCGACGGCAAGTACATGGCGTGCTGTCTGCTGTACCGCGGCGATGTGGTGCCCAAGGACGTGAACGCTGCTATCGCGGCCATGAAGGGCAGGGCCGGGATACGGTTTGTGGATTGGTGTCCCACAGGGTTTAAAGTGAGTGTGCTTTAGTACTTTATAATTTTAATCTCTGGATGGAGTAGCATCTCCCTCTCCATTAGCCTCATCACCTTACTGGCACATCACTTGTTTTCTGGTAATTTTAACCAATCATCGGGTTCTTATATTAGTCATGTAGTTATATCTACACGTAATTATTTATTACTTTGTTTTTGATTTTTTATTTATTTATTATTTGATCAGATAGAAAATTAGTGATCTGTTTAGTGATCAGATAGTAAATTTTGATATCGTACATTGTCAGACAACTCATCTGAGGAATAAAATCCATCAAGGATTGCATAAAAAATATGTAAAACCGCTGTAATATTTATTCTTAGAGGCGAAAAACAAAAAAAAACAAGGCTAAAGGCAAGCTCAGCCCATGTATACAACATATACTACGCATGATTCTGGGTTTTACTTGAAAACAAATGACTTAAATATACTTAACGTTTTACACGCAACATCAAATCTGTCAATCAAGGTTTGACAATCGAGATGGCTGCGGGAAGGCACACCAACTGGCCTGACGTTGCATCGTGTAGGTGGGCTCAGTTTGTCTTTGTCATCAAATAAGTTTCCTATCAATCTGATAATATTTCGTGTTGTTTTTAGGTGGGCATCAACTATCAGCCACCATCAGTGGTGGCAGGCGGCGACCTCGCGCAAGTGAAGCGAGCCGCCTCCATGCTGAGCAACACCACCGCCATCGCCGAGGCCTGGGGCAAGCTCGACCACAAGTTCGACCTCATGTACTCGAAGCGAGCATTTGTGCACTGGTACGTGCTGTACTCGATAGCTAGGAAATAGTTTGCAGTATGTTTCTGTTGTTAGGAAGTCTGTAGCTAGTATTAGTTTGCCAAGGCGTACAAGCAAGCAGTTCTTATTAATTTCTTTACGAACTGATGGAACTGATAGCGTCGTCAGCTGCCCCTTAACAATGGCTTATATCATTCGAAAGAGAATAAGCACTGGTAGACTTTACGGGTATTTTTTTTATCATCGGCAAAAATACCAATCGCTCAAGAGGACCATGAGAAAAAAGGAATGGAATTTCTGATTATCCTTTATATTAGCCTTGTATCTATATTTGGATTGTAATTGTAAGTGCCTTGGATAAGGAGGCAAAGGGGTGGTAGACCTATTTTAATTCTTTTTTGCATTGTTATCAATCCATACATTGTTTGGTTACAGGTACGTAGGTGAAGGCATGGAAGAGGGTGAATTCTCAGAAGCACGTGAAGACCTCGCAGCGCTCGAGAGGGACTACGACGAGGTTGCCATCGAGACGTCGGAAATGCAGCCCGGCTGCGACGACGAGCTATGACGACCAGCACGAGGAGGGCCGCGCCCCCTCCCGCCGCACCCCTCCGCGCTCGCTGCAGACCGCCCCGCCGGCGCAACTCTACGGCGACCACAGTAACACAGCTCACAGTGCACGGCCCAGGGCGCACGCTTCAGCTGTACCTGTACTGCAATGCAAGAAGGTCGTCTACATTTGAAACCTAACAAGATATGAAGAGTAACATCGAATTCGGTGCACAGTATGACCTGCAACTCATATGCTGCGGTCGGTCTGCGCGTGTCGACACGGCGGCTGCAAGCGTCGCCGCCGAAGCGGACGCCACAAAACCGCGGCCGCACGTTTATTGATATTGATTATTGCAGAACTGTGAAAATTTATATAAAGGTTCGAAAATGTCCGCGGAGGTCGGATGATGCTCGAGTTGCTTGTGCCACCACCGACGTGCCGATGGCTGCGTGGCGTGACAGAGCGGTGCTCCCTCGCCACCTCTCTACACCAGTTTCTCCGTCGAGCAGGCTTGCGACGTCTTTTTTTAGTTTTATTTTCTTTGGAATATTTTTTTAAATTTTATAGCAAATACTGGACGGAGAAATGCCAAGTTTTTATACGTTTTTATTTTTACACTTTATAAAATTATGTGGCAAGTTTTGTGGCGAATCGCGTAAGTGTGTGGTGTGAATGCGGCGCTATTGATGTAAGTGTAATGTTTATTATTTGTGTACGTCCGTTTGTGTTCAAAATGTTTTGAAAAATTTTACATTGTTCCGTCTGATGTTCTTGTAACAATAAAATGTCCAGTTTATTTCTATTCTTGGTTTTACTTTGTACGTTTGGCTTGCTTTCTTTTTTCCTAGCTTTGACAACTTCTCTTTCTTATAAAAAATGATACAAATCATTTTCTAAATTAATAATTAGAAGTTAGAATTTTATTAACACAGTCTTGGAGTATATTGCGATCACACAGCCCTTTGTTACGTCTCAGAAGTGGTACCTAGGTAACCTATTGATGGATCTGACTCAGAAATGTCCCATTCGCAAGTCCCACTGGTGCAAAGCGTTCCTTTCGCAAAACGTCCCATTCGCAAGTCTCACTGGCGCAGAGCGTCTCTTTCGCAAAAAGTCCCATTCGCAACACTTCCCACTTGCAAAATGTTCCGTTCAAAAAACGTCCCATTCGCAAAACTTCCCAGTCGCAAAACGTCCCATTCGCCAAACGTCCCATTCGCAAAACGTCCCATTCGCAAAACGTCCCATTCGCAAAACGTCCCATTCGCATAACGTCCCATTTGCAACATGTCCCATTCGCAACACATCCCATTCGAAAAACGTCCTATTCGCAGAACGTCCCATTCGCAAAACATCCCATTCGGAAAACGTTCCGTTCGAAAAACGTCCGATTTGCATAACCTCCCATTTGCTTAATGTCCCATTCGCAAAACTTCCCATTCGGAAAACGTCCCATTCACTTGGAAACACCAGTCAAAAAAAGAATGAAATCAGCATAAATATAAAGAGAGAGAAAGTTTTTTGTTAGTAAATAAGATGACTATCTTCCACTGTACTATTCGACGATACGACCCAGTGCCCAGTGTGATGTTTAACATTTTTCGTATCATATACGATTGGGGCATTGAGGAAAAATACTTACAAATTTTACGACTGATTTCACCCAAAAACAACGCCTAATCAAGCCTTCGGGATCCGGTAGGATGTGGTGTCGGAAACATCGGACACGAAAGAGATTTTTTCTATTCTAAATGTTTAGCTACTTACAATTAAAGAAAAAACAACCCAATAATCATATTTATTTGTATTCAGAATTACACGTACAATCTAATAATATTTATAAATTCTATTCAAAACATTAGGTACTTTGTACATAATACTAGAATACATTAACTTTTTGGTAACATTACATAATTTACAAACTGAAATCGCAAAGAAAATCCGTTTACAGCGTTAATAAATATGTATAGCTGATATAAATGAAAATCAGTTTTAATTTCAAATTTCAAATCGCTGATTACTTCTGATCTTACCCACAGCGACTTTTTGTAGCGATGCTGTAGCGCGTTCGCATCGATACAGTCGCGATGTTGTAGCGAGTTAGCATCGATATACTCGCGATGTTGCAGCGAGTTAGCATCGATACAGTCGCGATGTTGTAACGCGTTGGCATCGATACAGTCGCGAGTTAGCATCGATACAGTCGCGATGTTGTTGCGCGTTAGCATCGATACAGTCGCGATGTTGTAGCGCGTTGGAATTTTTTCTATAGCGCTTGTAAATGCGACTAACGCGCGTTAGTAGCTTCGCTTAAAAAAGTCGTCGTAGGCGAGGAGCTTCCTAACAACTAGATAATATCGTGATCGTACCTATAGACATTGGTCCATTCACCATACAATCTTTATAAAAGAATTTTCAATATATCTTTTCACAAAAATAACATTAACCCAAACTTTTATTGGGAACGGGCAATCTTATAAACAACATCACATCTCAAGCATTCTAAAAAATTAAATCCTATCAAAATATAACATTTGTATAATAAATAGGAAAATACAGAATATTTAAAAATATACAGGTTTTTTAGTATAAAGGTGTAAACAATATCCATATAGGCCTGTGTGATAAATATTTTTTGTTGAATCGAATTATTCCAATTGTCTCAATATAACATGGATATACGAGTATGTGTGTGATGTGTAATGTGTGTGTAGGTACACTTAACGAAGTTGAATATGCAATGACAACTGTAAACGTAATAAACCACAATAAACGTTATGTCATATCAATGACGTAAGAGATACAAAACCACTCTGAGCTTACTATATTATTATGTCTTTGAATATACAAGGTGCAGTTTAAACTCTTCAAAAAACAAACCAGTAGGCAATTCTGTTAGTGATATCCAAACCAACAATAAAATGAGTACAATATTTCTTCTAAATTTTGTTATTTATTATTTTAGTAAATCGGTAAAAGCGTTTCGTAGGGTAAGTGGGCGGAGCCTCGTACAGGCTGTCGCACTCAGAGCATCGGATGATTCTGCTGTTGAAGAGATATTCTGAATAACATACAAAACTACAAAAACAAAAACAAGTACACATTATTGATTACTGATTATTTACGAATTTTATAAGGACCTCCTGAAATTTTGTGTAAATTCAAAACTGACAACTTGTATATTAAATACTCACAAATACTTTGATATACTATACTCCCCAAATAATTATAAATATTTTGTTTCGGGTTTTATTTATAGACAGATTATAGCCTGAGTGGCTCAAATCCCTTCGGGTAAAGTCATGAAAATAAAAAAAACATCATACCAAACCTATAAAATTATAGTTCAAGATTAATAAAAAGTTTATAGTCCCAAACAATAATAAGACTTCCGACTTCATTATGAAATAAAAACTACACATATTACATATAATAACAATGCTTTCGATATGTTATATTCGTACTACTGCAACATCGACAATCTTTGCTATGACAGATACTACATCAAACATACAGCATAATATTATTATAGACATTTTTATATTGCTAACGATATTAAGGTTTCTTACTTGGAGAAAGGGCGTTTAGAATCAAAATGGCTAAGTAATGTACATATACATAGAGTACATAATAATTAGAAATATCTTATTAGAAATACAAAATTATTTTTAGTATATGCGAAACCTAAATATGGTTTGTTCAGAATCAGTAACTGTCGACTACAATAATTTTTACACCATATTATATATTTTTTAATATTTAAAAAAGGCCACTAATTGGACACCACTGACACTAAGTCAACACAAGTCATGGCAGATCATAGCAGGCATTACGCGTCAGCGCACAGCTGGGTGGGGGAGCTAAACAACGCTTTAGTCACTCGGATGGCCCAGTGACCATGTGTTTGTGCGGAAAATCAGATAACATAACAAGCTTTTACTCGTAACTTTGTGATTTTTCATGATACACCTATGGAACTTTGTACATAATGTTCTTTACATAAAATACTAGACACTTGTTTCGGGTATCGCATATACTAAAGGTAATGTTCTACAATTTACTCACTAATTACAATTGAGAGCGTTGATGACAGAAAAGCCATTCATGCAGTTACACAGATTACAATTAACTAATATGCCAATGATACAGATATACATAGAGGGCAGATAGGTGTACGCTCCTTGTAAAATACTGGTACATTACTGCCTCCGAACATACTGGTAGTCGACGTAGTTGTGAAAGGCATATTGCCTTGTCCGTTAAACATCGATACTGACAAATTCAGCTCAAAAGAGAAAGCAAAACCTGAGTTCATCTTCCAATACCTATGTGGGTTACATAGTTGTATAGGTTACAGCCTGTTCACGAATTTGGTCATAGAGGAGAGCGGCGCGGCGAGCGGGGCGACACCAGTAAGCGGGCGAGCAGCGCTATGAGCGGCGACTCGTGGCATGCTTCAAATATTTTCATACTTTTGATCTTACCGCTCGCCGCCCCACGCTTAGCTACCGCTCATACTGGCCAGGTCGTGATCGGGTCGTTTTATTAAACAAAGATAACTTTGAACAGACTAAGAATTGAAACTTAGTGTCTTACTAACTTTTATTCAGCTCAAAATTACCTATCCAACGACATAATACGCATAGCTATTGGAAGGTGGGCCCACACTCCACACAAACTAACATTCTTTGAAGCACATTATTACGTCATCGACACATACAAACAGCCAATATTATCATTTCTATCCATCGAAGAAAGAAGCTATACAAAAAAATCCTAAATTTCAAAACGCCCTAGCCCCCAATCCACCCGTTCTCCCACCAGCCCCCTCACACCGTCTCCTCAAGCAAGGAGTCGGATCTCTTCAGCTAGAGCTTCCTGTGCGGCGGGGATTCAGCCACGCTGGGGGTGAGCGAGAGGCGCCGGATGTTGGGCTTGTCGTACTCCTCCATGGACATAGCTCGGGACATGCGTCGCTCCACACCTAGATAGAGAAAGAAAAAGAAGTAAAAAAAGTGTTTTTAACCCGAAAAATCACAATAAAAAATATAATTTTGAAATTTTTCTCGCGCACCCTGCCTCTTCTTATGGATAAAATATAAGCGAGACAGTGCAGCTCTAGCTACGTACACTATAGCGTCGATTTGTACTGTATGAAAATATAACCCGGGTTATATGCTAATCATATCGGCCACGCTACACAGGGATGTGTAGCAGTAGACAACCTTTCCGTGTTAATTCCACATAGTGCAAAACTAGAGTATTTCCACCAAATGTTGATTTTCAGCTGCAGCCTACAAATGCCATATACTTGAATATAAAAATACCTTTTTTAAAATTACTAATTCGTTTATTTATTTTACAATACAGTTCGATAAAATTCTTAAAAATTTCTTTAAAAAACATAAAAATGGGGGCAGAGTCCAAGCTACCGATAGTGGCTTCTAAGACAGAAACCCTCTCACAATACGAGTGGTATCGAGGAACACTACCACAAAATGTATAGGTACAGAAGTCAATCTACATACAAAGCAACGCACACATAGACACCGCTCACGGACACGATGTCTCGGTAGCGTCTCGGACCACTCGTCAAACAGTTCCGGTTCATACGCTCATTAGTGTGCACCCACAGAGCGTAGGTATAAAAAGTGAAATACATACATGAGATTGTCTTCTGTACGTAACTATTCTGTGACACTACCTTCTCTATAATAACTTTGTTTAAAATTATCGATTTCTTGCATCAGTCGAGAAGCCAAGAAATTTGCATTCCCAGGTTTAGTTATCGTTTTTGGAATTGCCTCTTACTGCTGAAGGAATTTTAAAGACGACACTTCAATAAGAAAAAGAAAGAAGATAAAATAATAAATATAGAACTCACCTGGTGGAGGCAGCGACGTCAGTAGGCCTTGACCCTGGCAGAATAAAAGGAGGGACTGTGCTATCTTGGCTGGCTGAAATGGAAAAAGGAATTTAATTAAAATTCTTCGCTCAAAGAATTAGCATTGCCATCCAACGTGGTAATGCTGCCAGTCTTCCGGGCACATTCCCGGATGACAGCGATGTGGAGGAGTACTTCGACGCCTGAGTGTACTTTGTGTTTTTGTATTTTATTTATGTACGTTATGTATTTATTCAAATTTTAAATGTTTTTATTAACATAGGCATACATGGGCACTTATAAAACGTCAAAAGCCAGTATACGGTTCCAATTGGTTGTTTCCTATGAAGAAGAAGCAAACCATGGTAAAGGGGGTTATTTATAATCACACTCTTTTACCAAATTATGATATCATTACCACATATTGTAACATTTACTTCGTAATGAACGTTGGTTATGTCCGTTTGGTTTTAATTAAATTATTAACATATAAAACGGTGGCAAGGTGTTGCAAAATCTAATTCGAAAGTTATGCTATGTAGTAATTGTGAGATTGACACAGTTGGCGCAGTGTATAAGCTATAGGTTCGATTTCCTCGTGAACGAAATATTTGTGTCCTACAGATATACGGGTCTAGGTAGTTTGTAAATGCACCCACCACGATACAGGAATAATTTAAAAGCATCAAACGAAATAATTTACCCAACACTATCCAGAGGGTCTAAGGCAAAATTTAAAAATAAAATAAAAAAAGCAAAAAAAAAATGTGTGACACAGAAAGTCCACAGACAAACATTTACTGTCGTTTATTACAATGAATTATGCATTGTTCTCAACCAAGATCATAGTATAGGCCATGAGTTTGCTGGATTTGAAATAATGAGGAACAATGAATCTATACAAATATTATAAAGAGGTATAGATTGTTTTTATGTTTTTTTGTTTGTAGAAGGTAATCTCTGAAAGTACTGATCCGATTGCGAAAATTTTTTACACCGATAGAAAGCTGCTTTATTCCTGAATGTCATGGGCTATACTTTATGTATTCAGGCGAAGCCGCGAGCAAAAGCTAGTGTTAGTTTGAATATAATAAAACGCACAAATTTATAAATTCCCTCTTCTTTATTTCAAATAGACTTTTGTACATAGATGAAAAAACATTACAAAATAATAACATTTAAAAGTCTACAAAACAATAATATTTTTCAGTATCAAGTTTCGATTTTGACATGCTTATTAATTAAGTGTAGAAAAGGAACCGGCCATCCACCAGAGTGGAACCGAGTCACGCAACCTGCTATTAGACTACCACATAGTACTTCATATTTCATTGCAAGTCAACAGAAATTAACATTAACATCCTGAATGAAATATAACCCTGAATAATTTACAAAATTCTCACTAATATTTTTGAAGTTTTGGGGGAATTTGTGTCTCGTACAAACTGCACCTAAATAGACATAAGAAACTGCGCTAATGCACGATTTTTTGTTTTTCACAAAAGAGGAAACGAGTTAATAAAATTGATTTTTATCAATTTATGGAGACCCTAGTTTTTTTTAAAGTTCCTGCGATTCTGCCTGATGCAATCGATGAGGGTGAATCGCACTAGTTGCACAAGTCTCCACTCTAGCCTTGAAGACATCAATTATAATCAAGCAAAATGTTCCAGTCCATCGGTGTATGCAGTCTATAGAACGAGTCGTTAGAAAATAATATGGAATACCTTAAATCTGCACAGGTGAACATCAGCAACTCCCACAATTTTAAAATAATGAAGTCGGTATATAGATCCAGTTTTGTATTAGACAACAATCCCTTTAACCTTATTTTTCAAACTTAATACTTCACTTAACTAGTCACGTGTTACTTATCTACATAACTAAGAACTAAAACACCGATTCAGTTCCTCGTCACTTAACTTCACAAGCCTCACTGACTCCTCCCAGACCCTCGCGGCCAGCTTCTGATCATACATTAGTTCACTAGCTCGAACTCGTCGGCAATTCTTAAAGTACTCTCCTTTAAATTTACCAGCTGTGTTACTAGTAGCAGCATATATAGCAGTCTGTGCACCTTCCCATGGCTGCTTGAACAAAATGAGGGCCATAAAGGATATGAAACTAGCCCACACAATCCTCGAACTGTTGAAAATCTTCGTCCCAACTGCCCCTGGGTCCACAATGTTTACGATAACGTTTGGACTTTTCATCCTTTTAGCCAATTCTCTGGTGAATAACGCTAAACATAATTTACTGTTCCCGTATATTCTCATCTTGGCCCAATATCCCGTCTTGTTCCAATTCTCAAAGTCAACTTTGCCAAACTTGTGCATTACAGATGATGTGTTTACAATCCTACTCGGTTCAGACGGAGTGCCCGACCTCTTTAGAAGCGGTAGGAGTAACATGGTCAGTAGGAAGGCCCCAAAGTAGTTTACTTGCATGATGAAGTTCATGCCATCGGCGGTCAAGAAATCTCCCGGGATTCCTACTCCAGCGTTGTTGATCAAAATATCCAGTCTGTCTTCTGTTTTCAAGATATCTGCTGCGAAGTTTCTTACAGATTCTAGAGATGAGAGGTCTAGTAGTTTGAAGACTACGTTGTCGTTTCCAGAGCTCTTTTTTATAAGTTTCGTGCCATGCGCGCCCTCATCTTCATAAGGACACGCGACGATAACTCTGGCGCCTCTGTGAGCAAAATCCGCAGCAATTTCAAGTCCCATGCCAGCAGTCCCGCCAGTCACTAACACTGTTTTTCCATCGTATCTCTTTTTAGATTTGCACACTAAGTTGGTATTCTTTTGATAAAGACCAACTATCATGCCACCGATGATGATAATTTCCACTATTAACAATATCACTGACATCTTGACTGGGGAATTAACACTTGAACATGATCCAAACAGTCCTTTCACGAAACTTTTGTAGTTTTGTTTACAAACTGTGTCTGCGTATTATCGCAAAGGTTCTCGGTGTGTGAATGAACGAAGCTACTTTTACTTTGTCGTAATAGCGGACGAATGATTGCGTTGTGACGGCAACACAGGAGGGGCTATTAGATTCGCATGCTTCGTCGGTACTAGACGAAGATCGACGTAGGTTACGCAATGTACGTTAATTTTATAAATATCTCAACAAGTTGTAATTATAACTGTGGTGTAATGTAATGTAAAGTGAGTGGTTTACATGATAAGACAATAAATACAAAACTAGGCTTACTGGTTGTTTTCAACGAACGATGACCTACATTACTATTTGCATATAATGAACCACCCCCAATGTACTTTCCCTTAAATTTTTGGTAACCTAATTTCGGTCACTTTACATCCTCATTCCTAACTTTGCCTTGATAATTTTTGCCATTGAAAGTAAAACATTATGAGAAACCCGGGACATATTTAAACGCCAAGCCATCATTAGCAAGCAATCATCCCGATTAAATAATCGTGCCATCTTTGTTTAAGAAAAAGTTGCTGCGCAATAGTGGGATACAGGCGGTTTTTATTATTATATGAATAACCCTACTTAGGATCATGAGGGTCATAAGGATACTTACAGTCTCAGCCAGCACATCCCCAGCCCTATCCACCTTGAGAATGGTGACCCTTTCCTTATCCAACTCCTTGTACATCTTCTCAATGACAGTGGAGTACGGGCTCAGCATTCCCGTGATGAGAAGAATATCGGGCTGGCAACCACGGAGAATTAGGTCCTTGCGACTGGAAAGAGGATAAAATGATATTTTTTTGTCGAATAGTTTTTAAAACATTTTTACACGTCAATTATTTGGTTTGTTTAAACTAGATGAGGTCGGTGTTTCCTAGCTGACTACCCTGAAAAGAAGTCTCTTTTAAAGTATAAACAGTAAATATGTAATAGTCAAATCATGTGAGAACCATGCAGATTATTGGCTGAGATGGTCTTTTAGGGAAATAACCACACAGACTTGAGTGAAAGAGGAGTAATTATTGTTGGTGTGTAATAAATAGTAACATTGTATAAAATTTCGAAGATAGCTATAGACAGTATTAAAAAGGCCGATGATAAAATGAAGACCCAATTTACTCTGCTAATTAGTTAATTATATAACATAGCAGATAACATCTGTAGGCTTTAGATGGCTCAGTAGAACAATCAATTCGCATCGATTGATCTACTTACATACGATTAATCTACATACGTTATCGTTTTGATTCTATTAGATTTTTTGTGAAATCATTTTTAGTGGTCTGATCTTAATAAGGTGTTGTAGAGTGTGTTTTATCAATTTGAGAGTTGGAATTTTGACTTTCAATATCTCCTTAAACAGAAGGTTCCAAAGTAAGACCCGGTACCAAACAAAAACAATGACAGAATAAAAAAAAACATCATACTCGACTTCGTTAAACTTTAATTTTATTTTTGTGCTTTTGTGTATTGTCTGTTTTGCATCAAATAAATGTTTTTTATCTACGATTTATATCAATCCTAGTTTTTTAAACTTTATTATTCTCACACAATGTAACTATTTTTGAATAAATCAATCGATCAATCAATTTATTTTATTACAAGCTTTTGTTTACTTTTATTACAAGCTTTTGTTTACTTTCACCTGATGTTTGTTTGTAATCAAATCTTGTAAATTAAATTTGACCCACTTCCCGGTTACCGATTGAACTGAAATTTTGCATGCATGTGTAAATCAGATGATAATGCATAAATATTATGACAAGGAGCTGATCTGATGATGTAACCGGAAGGTGGCTATAGGAATTTGGTAGTTAAACGACACAACCCCATCGAGTTTGCGCTCGTATGATTTGTCTTGACGAGTATTAATTATATAAGTATACCGAGCTATAAAAGCTGACTATGAAAAAATGATTTTCATTAGAAGCTTTTTAGAGCCATTTAGTCTAAATTTAGAAACCGTGTACCGGCCAATCTGAGCGGGCGGCGCCTTTAATTAATTGTCTGAAGACATAAAAAAGCTAGCTGGAACTGACTGGATGCAGAAGGCAGGTTTTCATCTCTATGTACCTAGGAGTGTCCAGCAGACGAATCCGATAGACTAATACTAGAAGAAGTTGAAACTGTTAATAAAGCTATAACTTCAATCAATGCCATTAACTTACTTGATAAACGCCCGGACGTACTGCTTGATGTTATGAGTGTTGAGGTTACCACGCAGGCGGGAGCGGTACTCCGTCAGCGTGCGGTCACGCTCTCCACCCTCGCCGGAGTCACTGGAGATTTGCTAGAAGATAACGAGGATATTAGAACAGATACTTTGATGAAGGAAGTAAGGAACATAGAAGAACACAGAAGAATGGTTGGTTGCTTGTTATTGATAGGATTTTTCTCTCTTTATTTAGCCTCTTTTTATACAGTAAAGGTGAGAACACTATAAACTCTACTGATCCATAGCTTACTTTCCATTTCGAACTAGATTGTCCTCGTATACCTATTTAATACTAAACTGTAAAAAATAAAAACACAGTCTATGGGGGCTACAGTTTGTTTTTTGTTTCAGCCTGGTAAACTGTGTATCCGGATTTCCTAGTGCAGATGCCAGTCTTCCACAAAAAAAAATAATTATATCTACTTATATTATGTAAAGTTAGTTTGAAAGGCACTTTTGTGGAAGAGAGAATGTTATGTTATTGAAAACTTGGCCTAATTATAGGCAATATTGGCAAGAACGTTACAACCATGCTTAAATGTAGCCATAAAATAATGCAATACCTAGGTTATGACCGCAATATCGCAAACCTTACGACACGTTGCGACATCGCACCTTAGCGCATTTGGGTTATTGCCTTTGACGCTTTGTTTGAGCTCTGCTTTCACGTAAAGGCACACTTATCCGAACCAAACGAATCAAAAGAAAAGAATTTTAGAATTCTTTATATGAAATCCGATGAAACCCTGCATACCGAACCCCGTCGAATTGTCCGAATCTAAAAGAACTCCAGTATGAAGAAAAATTCTTCCGATTCCTGTGGCGCGTTCGGTCCGGATAAGTGTGTGTTCATCTGCGTTCAAATACTTAACGTTAACGTTTTGTGAGAAATTTTCATTTACTCGCGGCACAACTGATACATTCAATATAATATCAACTTAGTCAATTACCGCTTTCAAAAATGGTTTTCTGTAGACTAAAACTTCAATAATGTTGAAACGTATAGAAAAACTAACAGACCCGGCTAACGTTGTTCTGTCATATAAATTATTAAAGAAAAAATAGGAGAGAGTAAAAAAAAAGTCTAAAACCTATTCTCAGATCTACCAAATATCTTTATTACACAAAAAATTTCATAAAAATCAGTCTAATAGATTCTTTCTTCGTTTCCCGTTTATTAGATAAACGCCGTACAAGTAATTTTATCGTTGTAAACAAGTATTTTTCCTGGCTATATAAATGCAGAAAAATCATAATCATAGCTAATAAAATTATATTACAGAAAAATCTACAACTAGGTACAGATTCACGAAAAAAGCGTAGTAAATCATCATTTCTGAGAAAATTTAGCAATCTACGATTAATCACAAGAACATAAAACAATAGGAAACACAATAGCACAAGCACATAAGCTATCTAAAAGCATAACTATAAGTAATAGTTAGTATGTTAGTGGAAGTGAGGAAGACGCTTCTACTGGCGGAGCAGATAGTGGAATTATTTTAATCATAGAAACATAAGTCAATGGATTTAAAATAACTCCACACAAGCTGATGGGCTGGGATTATCATTCTCAGAAATAAGAAATAAGTACCAAGATTTTTTATACAGAATTAAATACACATGATCTTATTATAGGAGGTTGCAAGCCTGTGGGTAGGGATACCAGACAGTCTCCTGTGTGGCGAGCCTTCTTGCCGGCCTGCCACCGTAGGATCTGGAGGCAACAGTCCTTGCACGCATGCACAATTTGTGCATGAAGACGCAACGCGCCGGGGCGAACGAGCGGCGTCGCGGCTTGGCGGACAGAGTTCCGACGGATTCCATGATAAAATGGCGACAGCGACTGTCGAAACCCAGTGCTGGTCACTCCATAATTACGGCGATAAGTTCCCTCTTTGAGGAGTGAGTGGAAAAATATCACAAGCGGCGTTCTCACTTCGGGAGGTTCCTGCACCTAACGCCCCGGTGCCACCATTAAGTGGACCACTTGGAAGACACGGTGGAGCATAAGTGATGTACCACGCTTGGGCGGAGCACCGCTGTGTCCTCGTTGTGGCGTTCGGCGGTAACAAACTCTCGCGCCGGGCCCTGGTGCAGGCCATGGTCCAGATCAAGGAGAAATAGCAGGCAGTCGCTTTCTTAAGGAGGTGACCGCACGCGTGACGGAGCGGACTCCCTCACGCACCAGTCACCGGGATTTCGACCATCGATTTCCAGCCATCACAGGAGTGGAATTCTTACTTCTTACATAGGCGTGGGCTCCTGTAAGAAGCCCACGCCAGGTTAGACACAAATGATACAAAAATGGTCACAAAGCAAAAATTTGTGGCATGATACTCCCTTCTCTGTAGGATATTGGTACTTAAACTTATACAAAATTATTTCTGAGAACGCCAAAACCACACGCTTACCTCAAAGTAACTCGAGCCGGCCGAGCAGTTAGTAGAATTAGTAACAAAATCAGAAGAAGAAATACCTGGTAGCCATAATCAAGCTGTTCTTGTTCAAAACTCACGTGGCCAAACTTGTGGTAAATGAGGAAATCCTCTTCAGATTGGGAGATATCAGCCCCCCGCCACCTTGAGAACCTGCTGCGGAAGGCATCAGCTACCGACGAAGTGGACGCTGTGCAGTTGACGAGGATGAGTCCTAGGAGGCGCCTGGGGTGGGCCAGGCCACACCTGGCGAGGACGTTGGCGCCAGCACCTTCGCCCAGGCCAACAGCGTAGCGGACGTGGAGGAAATCGAGGACTGTAATGAGGTCCTCGCCCAGGGTTTGGAGTGATGGGAACTGGTAGCTGTGGACAGAGTTAGTTTATGTTAGATGTGGAACTACTGATTAAAAAAACATATGGTTCGACTCGCCAAGTGTGAGTCGGCCTCGCGCACGAATGGTTCCGTATCATCCATAGCAAAAATCGGCAAAAAAGTCACGTTTATTGTGTGGAAGCCCCACTTAAATATTTATTTTATTCTGTTTTTAGTAATTATAATAATTGTTGTAACAACAACAGAAATACATATCTCTATAAATAACAACTGTCCAGCTATCACGGTTCAACGGAGGGTTCAAGTGACAACGAAGTTTTTAAATTACAAATTACTTTGTCCTTTGTTCACAAAATAAATTATGAATCTGTGAAGTACTCAAATCAAGTCTACAAGCCCACCCGTATATTGTTCACACCTCTACGGTCCGGGCTAAGCATTTCGCCTCTTCGTTTATACCGTGTACATCGCAGGAAAAGTAAGAATTTGCCTACTGCGATCTTCCAGTCCGATTTATAATTTATTTGTCTTCAAGGCTAGAGTGAATAGGCTCTTAATAAACTAATGCGCTTCACTATCAACGATTGCATCACTGCTTACCATAAGGTGGGATCGCACTAGTCAAGCACTAGTTTATATCATTAAAATTTACGAATTCACATTTAATTCTCTTGTCATTTTTCTTTCAAAAGATCGCAGTCAAGTACTAGTTTATATAATTAAAAACATAATATTTTCCAGATAATTTGGACCAAGCATTACGAATTCACGTTTAATTCTTTTGCCATTTTACTAACAAGACTACGATCTCACCACAGTAGTGAAGATTTACAGCGGTGCCGTACTTGAGACATTCATTTGAAATTCAGAGTAGTTGCCCTCGAATTCTCGCAATACTTATTTTATGATGATGCCCTTTGACTTGCAAAGCCGTTCATAAATTGTATTCCCGGCGTCTCGCGATCCAATGAGATGTTGAAATGTTAATGTTTTTATAACTCCTAGCCTCATTCTTGTATACTGTAACTGCGTAACTGCCATAATTATTTAATACTAGGTTGTGTCAGCGACTTTAAGCTTGTAACAGTATTACAGAATTTTTAAACGACTCTGTGATTGTAATACATAAATAATTAGAGCTAACATTGTCGTAATTAAGGTCATGTAGCACTAGAGGACTTAAAGTAGCCTATATTATATATGTTATTATATTTGAATGCTATTAAATATAATTAAGTAAAGTCATTAATGTGTATTGCAATAATAATCTGTATTCTGTAATATTTAATAATGAAAATATGTAATTTGATAATGTAAATATGTAATTAAATATAATAAAAATTGTTTAATTATCATTGTTATTCATATATAAATGTAAATTTGCAAAAATAATTAATTAATTCATAATAATAATACTATAGAATTCAAGATATTTGCACGCCATTAGAAATGGCAAACATGTCTTGAGCCTCCTTTATTTAAGATCTTGCATGCATGTAATATTAATAATTCTGTCTGCATAAACATGTTTCTGCAAATAAAATTTCTTATTCTTATTCTTAATCATCCCAACCGAACACATCATACATTATAAAGAACTACATACATTACGAGGAACATACTTACATTATATCGCGGGATAAAAAGTATACCTACTATGTGCTAACAAAGGTTACTTTTTATTTCGGGTATAGTGGGGGAGAGCAGCGGTGGCTGAGTGGTAATGGCCTCGTATTACGAGTTGTAGGTCGTGGGTTCGAAACCAGCCAGGCGCATTCTGCCGTCGTAATAGAAAACACAGTATCTTAACTTTCTGTGTTTTCACTTTTTTTTTATTATTATAACAACGAGACTGAACTCTACGTGGCAAAAATTTCGGTTCGGAAACCAGAATCGTTAACTATACCGAAATTTTTGGTTTATTTTTAACGCTTCTGGTTCCCGAGTTAATAAAAAAAAAAAGTGAGAACTGAGAAAGTTAAGATACTGTGTTTTCTATTACGACGGCAACATTACTTTGTGTAATTTATTTCATCACCACTGATCTCAAAACGGTGAAGCAAAATATCGTGATGAAACCAGCATGTCCTAGAACCAAAAATTCGAAAGCATGTGACGTTCACCAACACGCACTGGGCCCGCGTGGTGGATTACGGCCCATTTCCTCTCCTTGAGAGGAGGCCTAAGTCCCAGCAGTGGGAACATTAAAAAGGCTGATGATGATGATGATGATAGTAGGTACTTAGTAAATCGTTCAATGTTATTCTTCTGTGCGGCTGTACGAGTGTTTGACATCTAGGTAACTGCTCCTAAATGGCTTGTTCGTTTTGGATGAAATTTTGTGTTTATTTGAGTGGTCTGTACGTGACAGGTGGCACTGCAATCGCGTTTTTTTTTTGCCTTTAAGCAATCCAAAGGAGGAGCGCTGGCCTGTGACCCGCCGCCGCACCTCTCCTTGGTACCACTCCACTGCGCACATGATGTTAGAAAGAAGCCGATTCTGAACTAATTGTACTCCAATGGTGTAATTGCTCAAAGCTTTCTGGTGTGAAGATAAATAAATAATTTAATTATGCGGAAGGGATTACCCTAGTATGAGGATATTGAAGGCAAAAATTTGATTATCCGATTATCAAAACGCATCATTTATAAAAATCATTTTCTCAACTCACGAGTCAGGTAGATCCGGTGAGTTCTCCTCGTGTCCTGGTACATCCACGTGAATGAAGCAAGACCGCTCCTTGATCTCTGACATCACTGGAGTGTTCACAAAATCAACCATTGACGAGTCTGAAATAACAAAGACACTGTCAATATAGTTCCTTCCGAGAGATAAGAAAGGTCCATTCAATTCCTAAGGCATTAAGTCCGCCTATGTACTTTTTTGAGGAGTGGTGGCCGGTGTCAATGGCTCCGACTTAAGAGTTGTAGGTCGCAGGTTCGAACCCAGTCAGGCGCATTACTTTGTGTAATTTATTTCATCACCACTGCTCTTAAAACGGTGAAGGAAAACATCGCAAGGAAACAGGCATGTCCTAGAACCAAAAATTCGAAGACATGTGACATCTACCAACACGCACTGGGCCCGCGTGGTGGTTTACGGCCTATTTCCCGAGAGGAGGCCTAAGTCCCAAAAGTAGGAACATTGAAAAAGGCTGAAGATGGATGGATATTTGAGAATGCTTTCGTTGTAACTTGAAATCTGACCTAAATCGGTTTATCCATCTGGAAGCTACGATTCCACAGAAAAATTAGATTTGGGAGTTAAAAGCAGAAAGAAGGAAATAATTAGCTCGACCATAGATTAACTGACCAGACTAGGATGACCAGACCAGACGGGTCATCCTAAAAATAAACTCTAGCTAAATAGAAAATTGAGGTAGTCTACCTAATTGAGTTACTGCCCACGTACAACATTTTGGTAACAAACATCCGCATGCGACTAGAGTCTAAACTTTAGTCCTTTCTAGATAGAATAATGTAGTGGACTCGGCATTTCCGTGTGAAATGCAGAAGGTAGAAAGAAGAAAAGAAAATAAAACAAAAAGAAGAAGTATAAAATTGTCCCAAGGGAACTACCGTCCGTCCCATACTCCTGGGATAAAAAGCCATAAAAAACTTACCCTATGTGCTATTCCAGAACATGGTTTACCCCTGTGCTAAATTTCGTTCAAATCTCTTCAGCCGTTCCGGTGTAAGAGACAGTTCTCCGCAAACTTTAAGAGCTTGCTCAGTAGATGATACTGAACAACTTTCCACAACTTTTCTTACAGAAATGAAAAAAAAAATCGGTCTTTCTATACAAACTGTCCAATCAAGTCTATAATTTTATATAGTGAAGTCGATGTGTTTTTCGTTTCCTGACATAAAATCTTGTAGAAGGTTGTTTAGTTTCCTGCCCTTAAAGCTTGCGGAGACTGGTCCCTTACACCCTGTATATCTCTCAGCTTATTCTTTGTTTTTTTTTTATTATTATTATTCTGGATGTTTTTAACGAGCACGACTGTATCGTGTATTATATGTTTGTTGATTTTCCATCAAAATAATAAAAATTACTTCCCGAACCACATACGTACACACTACTTCAAGTAAAACCAAAAAATGTCAGGCTTCGTTTTTATTCTATGTATCTCTCAAAATTTATATTCAATGGAAAACTACATCGTCCCTTTTATTTGCAAAACCATCACTAATATCTGAGCTAATATCCATCGATGAGTATTAAAGTGTTTTGAACTACAGCCATAATACTACACTACCTGTACATACTCGTACTCGTATATACACGTTCGTAATTAGGCCACCTATTATGAGTCGTACTTCTCGTATTGGCAATCATTCAAACATCGGCCCAACAAATAAAACTGACTTTATGGAAACAATAAAACGGGGTTTTTGAGGAAATCTTAACAGAATGAGGTTTATTTCAATAATAAAACAAAGCCTCGATACAGTTAAAAGATATAAAAGACGATAATAAATTGTTAGATGATCAAGAGTTATCAAAAAATCTTCGCTAGCAAAGGTTTGAATAAAATAAAGCTCAATTTCAAATCACAATATATTGTGAAGAACATTTTTTACACTTAGCTCCACATTGGAAATTACCCATAATGTCGTGGTTGCGTTTACAAACATACAATCTTCCATACACTAGACACCCAGACCCAGAAAAATATCTGTAGATCAAATATTTGTCCCGTGCGGGGATCAAACCTCACGCAGCGTAGTGACAACCGAGCCGCCATAAAAAAAAAGAAAATAACCGGTAAAAACATACTTACGATTGGTCCCAAGATCGTGGACTGTCAGGAAAACGCATCGTTTATCCTGTTGACTTAGATCCCCCTGGAAATAGAGAACACAATTCAAATACCCAGGCACACATCGAAGATTAAAACCACATTTTTTTATTAGTATTAAAAATGAGGCTCTATCCGTAACCGTTCCTCATCATATTTGTGTAGTCAAAAGTAAAAAAAAAAACAAAAACTTTAAAAAAAATTACCATAGAAATTGACATAATTCTTAACAGAATCATTCATAACAATTGCTACTAGAAAATTTTGGTTTTTTTTCCATTTTGGTCGCCAATAAAATCATTGAATCCTGTCCAATATGTCCATAAATTAAGTGACATTTTGGAATTTAATCAAACGCTAATAAATTTGCTGTTTATGAATATTATATATTGAAACATTACCTTTTCTAATAAACTCTTTAAGTATTTGTACTAATTAAAAAATGTATATTGGTGTATATTAAATGTAACATATTCAAAAATAGATGAACATTTATAAAGAAACGCAGAATATCTCGGCACAAGGTTACAGGGAATGATATTCCGTTGTCTTTCCAATGAAATAGACATGGTCCGGTTCGGATAGCCCTCTGTTGCACCCAACAATTCAGTTTAGACATAGCAAAGGCTTCTATGGCCTGCTATAGCTATCGCTATATGAGATTCTGGACGTCTGGAATCCATTTTGAACAGATTAGTCCTCAGGCAGTTGATCCGCTTTGAGGAATGAAACAAGAGGAAGGATCCTCTTAGAGCTACGAAGCACTTAGAATATTCTACTATTTGTCCTCTGTTCAACAAACTTTGTTGTTAAAGGACACCTACTACACAGGGTGACTGAAAATTCCCAAGTCATCTTTTAGGGAAGATAAAAGCTAGATAGATCTTCTTTTTACCATGGGTGCAACCCTGAAATCGTAAACATCCCCAACACTAACGTCTCGTGCAAAACGCGAAATGTTGTTTTCATATTTCAAACATAGTACAAGTTTTTTTTTTATATTCATGAACAGTAATGTATCTTAAAGATTGTCTATTATCTAAAAATGATAGATGTTATTTGATAAAAAAAAAAGAAATAGCGATTAGTAATTGTGTGACCGCGTCAGTCGGCGTCGCGCAGCTATGACGCGAGCAATCGTTTTTTCATCTTAAAATTTGGTATTATTTATAAAAATGAATGCTGATCGATTGTTGATTACTGAGTACCTAAGTACAAATTAGGTATTGATACAATTATATCGACGAACTTAGGTCTATATATCGAAGATTTTAAAATTAACTACACGTTTGATAAGTACCTACATGAAACTGTGTGTACTGCACAGATCGGAGATACTAATTATTAAAAGCGTTAAAATGTAGGATTTATTCATAAAAAAAACCACCAACTCCCAAAAAAAAACATTCGAATAACATTCCACCAAATTTTACAAAGTTACTCTTTTGTATTAAGAAAACTGATTTCAAGCTTTAGAAATTTAATTAAAAAGGCAAAGATGTGGGTTTTGGTCCGTTTTGAACTTTAAATTCTCAATTCAAAAATTCACTCATAATCGTTTTTAACTCCAAATTCTCAATTCAAAAATTCACTCATAATAATCGTTATTTAATAGATGCGACCTATCAAAATACACAAACAAAACACCCAGGTGCCAAGTGGACGTAAACCATATTATGATACTATGATAGGTAGTATTATATGTAGGTATGTAGAACGTAGATGAACTTCCGCCGTCTATCGGTGTTTGTGGAGCAATAACAACACACTCTCTCAAAGGCATACATAACAAGATGGTATCGAGTGACGACAATGATTTATGCTCGAACACAAAACATTAACGTACAGAAGGACCACTTTATTACTTATAAGACTGTTGAGTTACATCGTAACGAAAAATTAAAAACATATTTATAGGACGCAAATTTTACCCTTGGAGCTCTTTGGACCAACTAAAATCTTTAAAAATATTGTGTTTTTTTAATATTTTGGGATCACAAATAAAATATAGTTATTTTTGGTTGGTTGGAACTGTACTTAAATTCCTTTTTCCTTGTGGTCCTAAAATACAAGTCAAAAAGCCAATATAGGTGAAGCCCCACTAACCCTAAATCGTACTTAAAGCCAGGAGAAATATAAACTTTTATATAGATACGTCTCTATCACTCAAACGCCTAGTTGGCATTGTTTGTGCCCCATGGGCCGACTTCCATTTTGGACAGAGAATAAGTATTGCCATACAGCGTAGTAATACTGCCAGTCTTTGAGCACATTACCAGTCGACAGCGATACGAACGAATTTTTCGACAGAAAACCTTTGATTTCCTACAAGTTACTTCGCTTTTCTATTCAGCTTTAGTAAGAACTCACGGGTTACAAAAAGAGGTCCTTCTGTACATTCTTATTTTGTGACTATTTGCTGGTTCCTATGCAACTTATAGAACTTGAATGTCTTATAATAACGTTCAGGGTTTTTTTTTTAATTACCACGTTATTTCATCTGACACAATTCGATATTTCATGAATGTTTAAAAGAAAAAGATGAACAGGAACTTAAAAACCACACATTTCTTTTACTTACCCTGTTTGGTGGAGCTAAAATTCCCTGGTTAGCAGAAAAAAAAAGAAAAATGTAAACGTTTTTTAAATTTAGAATTTTCTTTTTTAATGTATAAAAAAAATATTACATGTGTTTAAAACGTAAATAGATTTTAACGAGTAATCGTGGGTGTTTAAAATTAACATGCCTTTACAATGTTTTAAATATTATTTAATTGATGTTAACAGTACGGCAATAAATTAGCTAAACATGTCTAAATGCTAAAGCTAAAATATCTTAAAGGTAAACAGGGCATTTTCATTGCATATTAAATACAAAGTAGAAACAGTATGACATCGGGAACGAACTGCAGAATAGTTTAATATTAGATTCCGTTCCAGAAACTTCTATCCAAATGGGTGACTTACACTTACTGAATAGCTATACTCTATCTGTTTAGGTAATTAACTAAATGTAAATAAGCTTTGTAAGCTTATAATACGATTTATTTTAAATAAAAAGACATATTATCAAAATTGATAGGTTACCTACCTATTACGTATAACGAAATGCGTTTTGAAGTTCTAAAAACATTAACAATGAACAATCTAAACATGAAATATATTTCATAGCGTTTATCTAAGTAATCTTATTTAATATAACTCGATTTAGTAACTTGCCACGGTCGGCAACTAATTTTCTCGGATATAATTTGCTTTTCCAAGATGGCGTCAATAAGTGTTTCCCGCCAAAAGTCAAGGGAATTGAAATGTCAAACGGATAATTCTCATTCCATTTTCTAAATGACAAGGTGATAGATACTCAGGATGACATGGGTACTTTTATTTGTTTAATTCATTTGTTCGATGGATAGGTGTGCCTGTCATGTAGGTCAGAGCATTTTTAGAAACAATAATTACTGATTACTTATCTACTCTAATGTTTGATTACTAGTTGTTGGAATTAGGTTGATTTATTCATGTGCTTGTATCGAAATGTTGATATGATAATTTCTTCCCAGGATTTCTAATGAAAAATCCCGTGTGGCCAACAATATTACAAATTAATAAAAAACCTCAAAGACTGATAAGTCAAATACAAAAAAAGATAATTTTTATTAGTATGTTTCATTGATAAAAATCTGTCTACGTCAAATGAGGTGAGGTTAATAAAATACACTTCCTCCTCCTCCTCGTCATTAACGTAAGAAGAAGTTTTTACTGCTATATTTTTGATACTCTCATAAAAAAATCTTCTCTTTAAAATTAAGCTCAGGATTTAAGGCATATCACGTAAAAACAACTCGCACTCAGTGCCCAATATATGGATTTGAAAATAAGTATAATATTGAATGTAAAACTTACTTGTACGTGAACGTGGATGTCCCCACTCCGATCTGTACTGACGACATATTTCTGGAAAAAAAGAAAATAATTTCAATTCAATTCAATTCTTTATTGCTATAACACATGTGTTACATAAGGTCTTAAAAATAGTTAAACAAGTGCACATGGACCCTGTCGGGCACAGCAATTTCATATGGGAAGAACAATTTTAAGACAATAAAGTTATAATAAAAAAAAATTAACATCGGATATACAATTCAGATTAAATGAAATACAAATGTTAATAACATAAAAATTTAAAAATATTAAATGTCATGAATTCATTAAGTGTCAAAATACATTCTTTCAATTGTCAGAACCATATTCATTATAAATGTCAAAATAAATTCACTATAAATGTCAAAATAAATTAGATCAAATGTCAAAAATAAAATGATACAAATACCAAAAGAATTCATTACAAATGTCAAAAAAAATCACTACAGATGTCAAGATAAATTCATTAAATAGGTCAATTAAATACGTCACTAATACCAAAATAAATTAATGCCAATGTCAAAAGTAAAACAAATTCATTAAGAATATTAATAATAACCACCAATAAATAACAATATAATAAATTATAAACCGAATAAAGAAAATTGAAAGTCATTATAGGCATTATTAATTTTTAAAGTCATCATCAAAGAATTCTTTCACTGAATAGTAGCATTTTTCAACTAGGAGGTTTTTAGCCGTTTAATAAATTTTATGTCACTTTCCTCGGTTTTGATGTCATTCGGTATTTTATTATATATCTTTATTGAGTTAAAACTACACAGTACGAGTCCTCATGTAGAGGACTCGTACTGTGTAGTTTTAACTTTGATGGAGGTACTATAAGCGTGTTTTCAAATTTTGTACGTGGTGCGTATCGGCGAGGTTGGTCTGTTATTTTTTTATAGAAATTAGGGTTTTTTCTTACAAATTTACAGTTTTCTAAAATATAAATTGAGGGTAATGTTAGACTTTCTAGTTTACGGAAATGCGGTCTACAAGTTTCATCATTATTAATATTTGCAATTATTCGAAGACATTTTTTTTGTAGGATAAACAAGTCGTAGCTATCTACACTGTTTCCCCAAAGAATGATACCATAAGAAAGCCATGCGTATGCGTATGCATAATATCCTTATCCTTATCCTATTAAGGGGCCGAGATACAACTCGGACACTTCGACCCATGTGGATCTTTTGTGGTCCCCTAGATAGCTTACTCCTCCCCACCCTCGCTGAAAATCTCCTTCATAAGTTTCACAACGAGATGCGGGGATAAGAGCCTGTAATCCTCTGGTCTTGGATATCCTACTCCTAGAAGACTCATTCGCTTGTTAGCCAAAGCATCGCATGTGCACAGCAGGTGCTCCATGCGTTCTGTATGTTCCTCACACAACCTGCACATGGAAGTCGCGGCTAGACCCATTTTCATGAGCATGTCGTTGGTTCCAAAGTGCCCTGTAAAGGCACCCATCAGGTAGCGGATTTGCCCCCTGCTCATATTCCAGATACATTCCCGTGCCTTGAACGTAGAGCCCAGGAATTTCTTGGAGTGTCCCAGACCCGTAATAGACAGCCAGTGTGTTTTTTGGCTATGATCTGCATACTCCCTGAATGCGGCCTTCACGAGGCACGTCGAGATGCCTACACATGGTTCTGGTCCCACAAAGTCATTTGCGGAGCCCTCTCTTGCCAGTTCATCCGCCATTTCATTACCATGGATTCCCTTATGCCCTGGGACCCACATCAACTTTACCCTGTTACGCCTCCCAAGCCTGTTCAGGGCCCGGATGGCGTCCAGAATAAGTTTGGAGTCCACCTTGTAGGACGCCATGGCCTTGATTGCAGCTTGACTGTCACTTAGAATATAAATAGATTTATCTTTGGTTTGTCTTTCTATATTCTCTTGAGCACAGGTTATTATGGCATATGTTTCTGCTTGGAATACTGTTGCCATCTTCCCTAAGCTTCTACTACATTTGTAGCCTTTTGCGTATATTCCCGCTCCTGTACCGGATTCCATTTTGGATCCATCAGTGTACCATACCAGACTATCTTTTTCTGGTGGTTCAAGTCCCTTAGTCCAGTCTTCCATTGTTGGGATCTGGACCTTAAAGGACCTTTCGAATACAAACATGGTTTGCATTTTATCAGATATCATGCTTGTTACCCGATCCAGGTCCTCATCCCTATCGAATCTTGTATGGTTAGTCCTTGGCTTAGAGGCATCCCATAGTCCAGCAACAGCAAGACGATGCATTGCCTTCCTTGCCTCGAGTTCTACCATCATATGCAGGGGAGGGATGTTGAGGTATCTCTCTATTGCTGCCGTAGGTGTTGTCCTAAAAGCACCCGTTATTCCAAGGCATACTGTTCTTTGTAGCTTGGTCAGTGGCGCTTTGCACGTGGCAAGTTTCGTTCTTGTCCACCACACTATGCTGCCGTAAGTGATAATTGGTAATATCATTGTTTGGTACAGCCATCGTAGCACTTTAGGTTTTAGCCCCCAAGTTCTACCATATGTGGAGCGACACATACCGAACACCCGCAGGGCCTTTGTCGTTATGTTTTCCACATGAGTTTTCCACCTGAGCTCCTTATCAAGAGTTACCCCCAGATAACTTCGGTGGACCATGGCAACTTGATTCCATTGAGGGAAGGGTTTCCTAGATTTCCCAGTTGCCTTTTCCTCGTGAATGGGATAATGACTGCCTTGCCTGGATTGATAGAGAGATGGTTCTTTGTACACCAATCTTCTGTCATCCTCAGCGCTTGTTGTAACAATCCAGACACTATGTTCGGGAATTTACCATTAACCATTATAGCTATATCGTCTGCATAGCCTACTGTGTAGAATGGTCCGGTGTTGAGTTTGGTGAGTAGCGAGTCTACCACCAAGCACCACAGTAATGGTGACAGCACTCCGCCCTGCGGACAACCTCTTGTCGTTTTCGCGCTGAGTCGGTCTCCCATTATTTCCGATCTGACTATTCTGCTCTTTAGCATATAGTCGATCCAATTACACGTGGTATCATTGATACCATGCTCCTTTGCAGCAATGCGTATGGACTCAAATGTTGTCTTATCGAAGGCTCCCTCTATGTCGAGGAAAGCCCCCACGCAGATTTCTTGTCCCTCTAGCGCAGCCTCGGCCCGACTCGCGACATAATGTAGTGCCGTTTCCGTGGACTTGCCGGGGCTATAGGCGCACTGTAGTCTATGTAGAGGGAATTTCTTAAGCGGTCCCTCTCTTAGGTACTTGTCTACCAGTTTCTCTAATGATTTCAAGAGAAAGGATGTAAGACTGATAGGCCTGTAAGCTTTAGCTTCTTCGTAATTTGGTTTACCAGCCTTCGGTATGAAGGTGACTTTGGCCTCTCTCCATGTCTTGGGTACGTACCCAAAGGCTAGGCAGGCTCTGTAAAGCCTACTCAGCTGCGGTATTAGAACAGAGGCCCCTTCTTGTAATAACACTGGGTAGATGCCATCCGGGCCAGGGGATTTGAAAGGCTGGAAGCCCGCTATCGCAAGCCTCAGCCTGTTCTCATCTACCACTTTCTTTGCAGTGAGCCAGTCATTTTTTGACGTGTGCTTACCAAGCTCGTCCCTTGTGACTGGCTCCTCTTCGTCGCTGTCGCGCACTACACATCCTGGGAAGTGAGTCTTAAACATCACACTCAGAGTGTCCTGTCCAGTTTCCGTAAGGTGCCCATTCTGATCCTTCACGGATGATAGTGGGTTTGCCTTGGTCATGGACATTGCTTTGCACAACCTCATTCCATCTGGTAAGGCTTCAATGGAGGTGCAATGCTGTCGCCAAGCAGTTCTTTTGGCCTTGCGGTATGCATAATAAGCAGATAGTGCAGTTATTTTCCATCATCATCATCATTTCAACCAAAAGACATCTATTGTTGGACATAGGCCTCCCCAAAGCGTCGTCACAATGATCGATCCTGTGCCTCCCGCATCCATCGGATTCCCGCAACCTTCACCGGGTCATCGTTCCACCTTGTAGGAGGCCTTCTGACGCTGCGTCTTCCAGCATGCGGTTGCCACTCCAGAATCTTTCGGCCCCAACGGCCATTAATTTTCCATTAAGTTGATCAAAACGAAATAAAAATAACAGTTTAAAAAATCACAATTCATCTAACAAAATTGTACCTACTGAAATTTTATCTGCAGGAATTGGAACAGTAAATGCGAATATCTAATTATAATAAAAATGAATGAAAACTGAACCCTGCCTGTCTGAATGAAAGCCTGCTTCGTATTTTTAATGAGTTCCTTCTCTCTGGACCTCTGAATTTACTTTTATCGATATTTAGGCTCAAATTGTAATGGATGTTTTTTATCGATGTTAAAACTAGTGCTGGACTGCGATCCCACCTGATGGTATGCAGTGATGCAATGTTGATGGTGAGACGCAATAAGGTAGGCGGCAAATAAACGTGGAATAACAGTCAGTGACCGTCCTACATTTATTGACATTCTTAATTTAAAAAACGGAATAAAGACATAAAGCTGTCTTGATTTCTTGAATCGACATCTATCGTGATCCTTTACCTTTTCTGAAAAACAGTTCGTTGATGATTTTTAGGGTATCTTCGATTCGGTTGGAGATATTAGGAAAAGGCCAATGTATTTTAGTTTAAGTTTATCTAGAACCTTCTCATCATCATCATCAGCCATTTTAATGTTCCCACTGCTGGGACTCAGGCCTCCTCTCTAGGAGAGAGAATGGGCCGTAATCTACCACGCGGGCCCAGTACGGATTGGTGAAAGTCACATGTCTTCGAATTTTGGTTCTAGAACATGCCGGTTTCCTCACGATGTTTTCCTTCACCGTTTTAAGAGCTGTGGTAATGAAATAAATTACACAAAGCAATGCGCCCGGCAGGGTTTGAACCCGCGACCTATAACTTGTAAGTCGGAGCCATTAGCCTTAGCACCTTGTATAGTATATTAAAATGCAAAATGAAACACTCATTGGTTTTAGGAAAATAGTACCTGTTAATATAATTAACACGATAAATAAAAACAGACATCACAAACACATTACTTAGCCACGAAGCCACGCACAATAAAGCTGATTAGAGAATACAGATTGAAATAATCCATTAGTGCAGACATACAGACCGTTGCTACACTGTTAAACCTACTACACCAATTTTCATTTAGTTTTATCGTATACTAGCGACCCACCCCGGCTTCGGGTAACAGTTTCTCCACTATTTAATGGATGTTATTATACTTATTAACCTTCCTCTTGAATCACTCTATCTATTAAAAAAAAACCGCATCAAAATCCGTTGCGTAGTTTTAAAGATTTAAGCGTACATAGGGATATCGGGACAGAAAAAGCGACTTTGTTTTATACTATGTAGTGATTCCATTCCTGTTAACATGTCATAACAGTACAATAAGTGAAATTTTGGCATATAAACAATAGCCACGATCTCCTATTCTCAGATCAGTATCTAAAAAAAGGAATCTCATTAACTTGCATTATTCGGTAATAATGCAAGTTAATGAAATTCCTTTTTTTCGCAAGTAAGGAGTGGAATTAAGTAGATGGATGGTGTGAGGAATGACATGATTAAAGATGGAAGTGAAAGATAGCGTGACGTTCAATGGATAAAAATGAAAGAACGAAACATGTTGCTTCAACCCCTCACCACGGCGGGTAAGGACCGGGTTACAGGACCAAGAGTAATGTTTAGTTATGACTTGCATAAGTACTTCTTTTATTCAGTTTTCATGCCACCATCGACCGTCCGTTCAAGGACACAAGTAAGCGGGGCAAATTTTCAGTTAAGCTTAATCATGTTCTCCGGGCGATCTGCACTATGCTGACAGATAAAAATGGACTTCGGAAAACGGAACTTCTAGACCTTCCAAAAACCTCATACCTGGTTTTAGAGACGCAGAAACTGGTTCCGAGCGCAGAAAAGGCTAATTACGGCACTGGTACTAACGAATAAACCTTTGGCTCTTTTAGACTTTTTGCATCCTAATCAATCAGCGTACCGCGCGACCCCACGACGCGGAGAAAGGGCAGGACAGACAGTAATATTCGGTTATAACTTGCATAGGTACTTCTTTTTATCAGTTTTCACCATGGGTTTATATAATTAGGCACGTAAATGGGTACTAAATGACGCCTTTAGTTTGTATGTAAATATTGTTCGCCGACTTCAAAAAGTAGGAGAAAGTTCAGAATCCGGTTAATAATATCAATAAAAGAAACTACGAGGAATTAAGAGAACGTCAAACTATATAATATGTAATATACAAGCTTGTATCTACAAAAAACAGGATTTTTATCCGTACCCATCACTGTTAATTGGAATCCCAAAATTTTCCACGAATTCGTAATTTTTAAATTCATAATAGATTAAATCATTCTTAACAATTACTACTAGAAAATAGGTATTACGCGCAGTGTTTTTCTATTTTGATCGTCATTTATTCATTCATAATCAATAACCTGTACAATACTTCCATAAATTGTGTGACATTTTGGGAAATAAAGTAATGCTAATAACTTTGGTGTTTATGAATATTATTTATTGAGACTTTAGATAAATAATAACGAGACATTTTATAACACGCAAATTAGTGCTGTATTGCTGAATAAACCTTTGTCCCTTCTAAAGTTTTTGCATCGTAATGAATCAGCGAGCCGCGCGATTCCATCAATTAGCGGGTGTAATCCGGCCGCGCCCGCAAGGCACATCAATCCCATTAGCTCTCGATCGACGGCTGGAACTCGATTAGGTTTCATACATATTTGCTGCTGCTCTACTATTTCCTGCTAATTTGTAAACTTGATCCTCCTCCTTGCGTCGTATTCCTCAATGCTGAGGGTCGTGACCACCCTGCTTCATCACTTTAACCTTTATGATATTCCTCCATCTGTTTCTGTCTCTGGCGGTTTGAAGGGCATTGGACATCGTAGAGTCAGGAGCGGTAGAGATCTGGTCGGACCAACGTATTGAGCTATGCCCGCGAAGCCTTTTCCCTTAACTTAATAGCACGGTGTTTACAGGTGTGCAGGTCAGAGTATAAAGCCCCGAAAACCTCCGTTGAAAAGGGAGGATCGTCCGACCAGACGGGTGTTATGTCTGATCTGGGTTGGGCATGCCATAATTATGGCGGTAATTCCCTTCCCTTAGGAGTGGCTCAAAAGGCCTCACGGCGCCCTCACCTTACGCATGACCCAGGTTCTCACCTAACATTATTTATTAAAGGAGGCGGCCGCACAAGCGAAGAAAAGGTTATCACGCCCCAGCCGCCGGGGTCCGAATTTCGGCTTGCGGACGGCGAGCAATGGGTAGCACGCCGTCTGATCCTCCGGTAACCGTCCGGACCGAGCTTAAGTCGTCGACGGCATGTAGTGTTCCACGCGCCTCAAGGAGATATCAGCAAATCGTAGGGGCCCAGCATGGTCGAAGCCTGCTGGGGCCATGGGTTAAGTGAAAATGAACCCCAGGGCCCTGAAACACAAGGCAAAGAAAGAACAAACGAGAGGGTTTTAGTCAGTAAAGTCTGACGTGCTCTCAAGGCCTGAAGGCCCCATGTTTATAAGACCATTTACACCGATACTTAAAACTGCAATCAGACTTTCATCACAACACAAAACACTCTCACGTAAACACGCTAAAATGGCCGATCAGCGTCAACACTTTCAGCGTGACACACCTCTTAAAACCAATATATCTTGCCATTTCACTGTAGCGCTACTCGTGAAAGAAAATGTCAACAACTATGTCAAATCTTACACTTTCAATTTAGTTCCGAATTTTCCCGCATGTCAAGGTAAATTGGTGCAGTGTTTTGAACTTAAATGTTTAGAATAGTTCGGTATTAGACATGGACCAAGTTGAAATAGAGTTTGTTTAACGGCAATAAGGAAGTCAGTATTTGGCGTAGCAATATAAGAATAGCACTTGACAGTGACTTTGTTCGCGAAAATGTTTTCATAGAAGATTGAACACGCCTTAAGGAGATTTTTTATTTTATTTGGTGGGCAAAAATCTCATGACAACTCCCACTCTTGAGTGGAGCGGGAGATAGTGTCAGACTCTTACTGACTAAAAATCCACCCCGTTCCTTCTAGCATTCATACCGGGGCTCGAGTTCCTTTCGGATAACCCTGGCCCGCACCTTAAGGGGACACGACATACATTATCACTGTTTTTCATACATCCGCTCTTATGCGATTATGACGTTATTACTGGTCGCCCTTAACGACTCCCACGGGAAGAGATGGGACAGTAAGTGCATGCTATCAAAACTGCGTGACAATGCTGCAGATGTGAGAAGCTTATCTAAATGCAGTTTAACTCCAATCTAATGAGATTGGTATCTATCTACCGAGACCTAAGTAGGTAATAGATAGCAAGTCCTCAAGCAAAGAGGTCGAGTTCTCTCCTATTACGGGGTAATGGATGCAATCAACTCCAAGTGGTCTCCGTAGGGTTGATTGGTTTATAGCTATTCTTAATGAATAGGTTTCTTGGGCACTAATATAGAATCCAATTAGATGATGACAGTTTGTTCTAGAACTTGGTATAATTGTGTATGAAAGTTTGATAAAAGTATGATTACGAAAAGACGAAGAGATGGTCGTAGATTTGAGCAAATAATTTCTTAAAATACTAGCTGACCCTGTCGATAAGTGGTCGATAATCTATTATAAGAAATCGAGGATAATTAAAGGAAAAACAAGAAATTGTATGAGAATATAAAGGGACAAGTGATTAATTTAAAAAATCACAGTAATATTACAAAACCCAAGATTTGTGTATTGACTACACGCTTAAACGGCTGAACGGATTCCGATGAAACTTAGTAAACCGGTTGATATGTCCTGGCTTATATAGTCATCAATCACACATACACACACGAACTTTCACTTATAGAGAGGGAAGAAAGAAAAAAGAAAGAAAACATGTTTATTCTGCCCGTATAGACACACGAATAATTTACAAAAGAAAAAAATTAAAACAAAAATTAGTTGCCCTATCAGGTCATGTGTGAACCGGGCATAACTGACTTGAACCATAGACAACTCGGTTGTCTAGCAAGAACACACTAATATTAGGCCTGAGTCCCAGCAAGTCCAATATAAAACCGATTACGAGTACAGTGCGTTTCACTTAAGAAGTTCCTTTGCCGTAATGTTGGCAATACGGAAAAACAGTGTTGCAATATTTTTAGCAATAAAATTACTTAATATTAGGGAGATTAACTTATATATCATTACTTTTAACAATTGCGTTTTTATAAGACTATTTTTGAATAAAAGTTAGGGCGCTGGGCTCCATTCCGATTGTCCTGCAATTCTTTCAAATACCGAAAACGCCACGCTACAATATCGTTCCTCTCTATAACAACGTCCTTTTAGAACTGTTTTTTTTTAATAAAATCTCATTTTTCTCATAATTCTCTAAAAAGTGCTGCAACTACCGTTAAAATCGATTCCGTTGCGCATTTCGGGGAAAAATTTTGGTAGAGTAGGCAACTCTTTCCTTTTTTCCCTTCTTTTTTGTGTAGACAGACAGGGGAGCCAACATTACGCCAACGGAACGTCTTAAGTGAAACGCACTGTATGTTATGTATGCAATCTTCAAATCGATTCTAAATTCAAAAATATTCGCGCGTATAACACCTAACCCTTATTCCGCCGTCCTACATTCGCGTCCCAAACCACAAATATTGAGACGTCTCCCGAAGTGGGTCGGGTTAACTGGCCAGTTATAACCGTTTGTTTTACGGTAGAACTACTGACATTTCAGCTTTTATGACGGCAGGCGACGCACGTACCAATTGCTAGGTAAACGGTTTGAATCGCTGGTATTTTAATGATTGCTAAAATGTCTCAGCAATTTGTAACATTTGTAACATTTGTGACGGAAAGTTTTCGCATTACTGTTTATTTTTTATTATATGATATACTCGCGCTTGACATTTAGTTTACTTGATGGTAAGCGAAGATGTGGTCGACGGAGAAATTCGCATGTAGGTTTCGATTTAAAGATATAGGACTTTATTTAACTACTAGCGGTCCGTCAAAACGGGACAAGCGCAGGAAGATGATGGTCCGTCCCGTCTTCGCACGGGTAATTAATATAGCCAACTCGCTACTCGCCCTGGCTCCGCACGGTTTTTTTTCTAGAAAAACCTTCCTCGAGAATCACGCTATCGAGTGGTGAAAACCGCTTGAAAAATGGTGCAGTAGTTTATGAGTTTATCGCGAACAGACAGACAGACGCGGCGGGGGACTTCGTTTTATAATATGTATTGATGTTAAAATGTACAGAATTTTTACTTCTACAGATTAATTAAGTATATAGATTATTTAAAAATATCAATTTTTAATTGGGTATCTTCTCTCTCTCTCGCTTAAAAGGAAAACGAAAATATCTTGCTTTATTGTTTTTCTTTTTTTTGAAGATTTTTATTTTAAAATTCATCTTCTGCAGAAAACCTCAATTCTAGCATCTAGCTGTATAGCATTGGCAGGGCAGTTAGGCGGTCAACAGCGTCGGGTAAACAAACAACATTAGAGCAACAATGCGTGTTTACTGCGCGCCGGGAATAGATCGGAGCGCGCGCGCCGGCCGGGCACCGCTCGATGTTATGGAGTTGTGGTTTGTGGCGTACAGGCTACGGATGACTGTGCGAATTATTAAGGGAACGTACATAATTTCGAGTCTTTATATTAACCCTTTTCTTTAAGTGGGAAAACATACAATGACTTCTCCCGCTCTATGGCGGAGCAAAAGGGCGTGTTAGGCTATTATTGACTGAGACTCACTCCTATGTTCCTTCTATTCCGTACCAGGTTTTTCTTTCAGAAGCGAACCAATGGCCCCAGCTGGCTTCGACCTTGCAGGGCCCCTACGGTTTTACATCTCTTACAGGCGTGCATGGAACACTACGTGCCCTTGACGACTCGGTTGGCAAGCAATGGATAGTTCTCCGTCCTAGCTTACGATTACGATGGTTGGCAGTCAAGGACGGGATCCCAGCGGCTACGGCTGGGGCGTGATGAAGTCCGTTCCCTCATGTGTGCGGCCCGCTCCTTCGCGAGCATTACTGCTTCGCAGAAAGGATCGAACACCTACCATTCCTCCTCGCTCCGGACCATAGCCTCTACCAGAATCCGGCGCGAGAGGTCGCTGCCGCCGATCGCCCCCACGAGGACACTGTGGTGCTTTGAACAAGCGACTGTATATACCCACTGTATGTCCACCGTGTCCTCCAGGTGATTCACACAGTTGTCACCATTGCCAGGCGTTTCTTTAAATCCAGTGCAGTAACTTGCCGAACTTACCATGTTCGGTGAGTACCTGCATCATGCGAAAGGTGAGGACGCCGTGATATCTTTCCAGCCACTTCATTCATTTGATTGGTAACGAGAAATCTATGAAGCACGCTTTTTCTCCTAAAATCTTTTTTTTTATTGATATAAACTAGACTGCGATCCCACCTGATGGATGGCAGTGATGCAATCTCTGATGGTGAGGCGCACTAGTTTATTAAGAGCCTATTCACTCTAGCCTTGAAGACACCCAAATTATAATCTGACGGAAAGACTGCAGCAGGCAAATTGTTCCAGTGCTTCGACGTACGCGGTATAAACGACGAGGCGAACGCTAAGTCCGGACCGTAGAGGTTTCAACAACGTAAAGGTGGATATGTCGGGTTGTCCGATGGTAGAATTGAGATGGTGGAATCTTTTATCAGTTCGAACAACAAACTATAAGACCTCTTGCCAGACTTTAATAGTCACGATTACGGAATTAGTCCTACTCGCTGAACGTTCTAAAACCCACCAACGTACGCAGCCCATAAATATTGGCCGTTATCAAGCTCAAACTTCAAACAAGATTATTTGTATCGTAACAAGACATATAACAGATGCTGAACAAAGCCTCAGAACAGCCGATGTTATTTTGTTTTGTTCACAAAAGTTAACCATGCTCACAGAACACGGAATACTGAGATGGCTACTTCTGGAGGTGGCAGTGTCAACTATCTATGAGAACCGACAAATAAATAGAAATGGCTACTCCATTTGTGGGAGTGAATAAAATTATTTTTAGTATATGCGAAACCTGAATACAGTTAATTCAAAATCAGTAGCTGAATCGATTCCATTAATTTCTACACCATTTAAAAAAAATATTTATAAAAAGGTCACAAGTTGGACACCACACAGAGTGCAAAACTAGCTGCGGAAGCATAACAAGGTGCTGTCACCGGGATGGCTCGGTGACCATGTAAGTATTTGCGCGGACGACCAGGTAACATGATAAGCTTATAAATTTGTAATTTTTTATGATACAGTTATGACATTTTGTACATAGATTATTTACTTAAAAATACTAGACGTCCACAAAAGTGGACGTCAAAATGAACGGTCTTGTGCGTCTCGTATGCATTGGATTCCGGCAACTCTTACCAGGTCATCGGTCCACCTTGTAGGAGGCCAAAGCTACGTCTTCCGGAATAATAGAAAAATAGAGACGGATGACTTCAAAAGGTGCAGTATTTCCGCCGATTAGTCCGCATTTCCGACAGCCACGATCTGTGCTCTGTAGTCAGGCTTAAAAACAAGCATTATGGAAGAAGTGAAAAATGCTTTGGGCTTTGCAGTTTTTGGCAGTTTTAAGCTGACGTATTAAAAGTTGGGCAGATTTTTTCTAAAGAGATTTGTTTATTTTTAGAGGCAGTTTTGTTGTGACAAAGTCGGTGGTTCACCAGGTGGGTTGGCGTTGGTTGTGTGTGTAAGATTCACTTGCTTAATCTGCAACCAGTTTCACCCGCTTCTTAGAGAAACTTGTAAAAAAATACCATCAAATACCATATAAAATAAATTTCCATCAGGTGAGATAGCGGTCAAGCGCAAACCTATCAATAATAAAAAATAAAAAAAACCCTTTGGGTTTTGAATATCGTGTGGTTTTCATCACGCATCCGTACGCGTAACCCCCGCCAATGTCCATTTTACACAAGTATTTATTGTAATGCGAGGAATACGCACGCGGGACGCGTTTTTTAGCATTTTTTAATTTTCTGCATTCGGAGCAAACCAGCATGCGTGAAGGAATCCGCACGATATCAAAAATCCCAGGACATGTTCTTTTCGTGTACCAAATCATCGAAATCCGTTCAACCATTCGAGCGTAAAGAAGTGACAAACATACACACATATACACACTTACAAACTTACGTCTTTATAATAATACTAGCTTCTTCCAGCGGCTTCGTCCGCGTTAATGCGGACGTGATGTCGCAGTCAAAAATGGATAAAATATCTATCCTTGGAGTTCAAGCTTCCTTTGTAACCATCAAAATCGGTTCAGTAGTTTATTTATTTTATTTATTTATTTTATAATTTATGTACACACAAAAATTTTTTATGAGATTATTCAGATTCTTTCACATTTATAATATTACCTAGTATGAATCTAACGTGCGTGCAATAGAAGTAAATAAGATCGGCTTGATGAAAATACTAAACACCTCCCGAAAGACGAAGTCCCGAACAGTAATTATTAAATTAGAAATTCTAACATTCACTTCATGGGTTCAGTACAAAGAAATTTGGTCGGAAAGTTCATTGTAGTATTCGGTTTTGTGTCCATAACGATATACAAATCAAACTGCTATTCGTGGCTTTTGGCATTGTACTGGACCGGAAGTCCCAAAGTGGCCTAATCTCTTCAACTACAGAGTACCTAAGTGGAGAGTTATTTTTAGTTTCTAAACTAGGCACAATAAACTTCCTGACAGTTAACTGTTTCTTTTTTCGCAGTGGAAAATCACCCGCTCTGTGTAGAGAAAGAGGAAGTGTCACACTTTTGTTAACTACTAGATTCTGTCAGCGATTTCGCCCACGTAAAACTAGTTTTCATCCATACAAATTTTGCCCTCGTTTCATCCCCTAATGGCGCAATTACACTTGGTCGTTAGCTCGTATTTCATTGCCTATGGAATTCGGACAAACGACTAACTGTACATGTACAGAGTCGAATACGCCCGTATTTGAACAGCTTTCGTTTTGGTTGCCCGATACCGTGTTCCGGTATACCTTTTGAACTCGGAGGAGTCCACGTTACAGCCTGAAAACGTTCTCCGGTTTTCGTGGCTTCTGCTCTAGTAACGAGGGGTTGTAACTTTGTACTTGCTCCGAGGGTTTTAACATACACTGCACACTGCACAGTTATCAAGCGCAAAGCGTTAGCGTTTCTATTCTCTTTAGCGAATAAAAAAACGTAATAAATGCCTCGGGTGCCCGAATTCGAGTAACGTTTTGCGTGCATCCGAATACATAAAGGAGGTGAATTTTGAAATATCCTACCTATCTTATTATTTGTATACATCATGAAAGGAACCTCTGTGTAATATTTCAGTCAGGTTTGGGCTGGGCTTTGATTAGTTAGTAAGTGAATCAGGAATTTTCCTTTTATACATATAATACAGAAAACCCACCTGTGTTCCTTCAGTTGCCCTTTGACGTTTCAGGACCGCGGTAATTCTTTAAAACAGCCCTCCAACCCCACAGGTAACATTTTACAAGTAATATTCAGTTTCAAGAAATAACACAGAATACCAAAAAACCCTGTTATGGGGCAATTGATACGAAAGGCCTCAGAGCATTGCACTCGTGTTTGTAAACATAAACAATGATATTTTGGGAAACAGACGCGAAACATAATATATTTTCCCAAATTCCACAGATTTTTTCATATGCCAATAACCTGTGGGTGCGATGTTTATTGTATATACTCTGTTCAAAATAACATTAGACATTTATGAAAACCGTTTTATTACTGTCCGGTCAGCCGATTTTGACTTTTATTACGTTGGTGGCATGACAAATGGTGGCTGCAGTAAATAGTTGGTATTGTAACCACTCTTTTGCTTTTAGTGCCATCCTTATGCCTACGAAATAGAAGTTGAAATCGGTTGAACAGACAGTAAAAAAGTTTCATTAAATGTCTAATCATAACGCGAATAGGTTATAGTGACGTCATACTTATATTCTCGTATGAAATAACTCTCTAAATGAATAGGAATTATTCATCATCATCTTCCTGCCCTTGTCCCGTATTCTTTGTATTATAATGCATATATATATATATATATATTTATAGTTATGTATTGTTTTTATATGTAGTTAATTTGTTAGCAGCACACCACAGACTAAACCCCTGTATTATTTTTAAGTTCTTGTCCATCCTAAGGTTGTCTGGAAGATATCGCTTTCAGCGATAAGACCGCCATTGTACCCATAAATTTAATTTTATGTATAAGCTGTGTTACTTTTTGGTGTACAATAAAGTTTATTCTATTCTATTCTATTTGTGGTCGGCGCAACACATTTTCTTCTTTCATTCTATCGTGTCACCCGCTACGCTATCCCTAACTTCCTTTTCTTTCATATCACTCCTCATATAATCCATCTATCTTTTCTATTACCTCTCTGCCTCTCTGTCCACATGTATACTCATAACTTTTTTAGTAATATGCGTTTTATCCCTCCCCTTTATATGACCATACCATATGTCGTGGATTACGGCCCATTCCCTCTCCTTGAGAGGAGACCTGAGTCCTAGCAATGGAACGTTATAAGCCGGATAAGGCATATTTTAAAGGGGATAGTTTGAGAGTCTGTATGTTATGTATATTTGTACTTCTTCACGCTCAAACTGCTAAGCGGATTTTAATGAAACTTGGCACACAAACAGACCATGTCCGGAAACTGCACATAGGATACTTTTTATCCCGAGAATATGTTCCTTTGGGATAATTTTCTATTTTAACGCGGGTGAACCGTTGGCAGCTACTAGTGATGATCTAAAATATAAATCAATCAAGAAACAAGTTTGGTGTTAAAAATTAGAATTATTATAAACAAACACTCAACAATGGTTCATAAAACTAATAAATCAAACGGAAACTATTTTGCTATTCTAAAAACAAACGTTCGACTACAACTTGCTGGCTATTTATTTTTGGCACCGATCGATTCCTAACTTGTGAACTAATAAACTATGGGCTGGACTTGGTACCTAAAAGCTGGTAGACCTTTATCTTGTCTTCGGTACCTTTTTTTTATTTTACAGTAATATTATAAAGATTTAAAGTTGGTTTTTATGTTTTTTTCGTTTGTAGGTAATCTCTGAAAGTACTGGTCCAATTGATTTACCCAATTGAAAGATTAAAAAAATCTGTCCATCAACACTAATATTAAAAAGGTGTTGAAAAGGAGGAGGAGGAGGTAAAGTTTGTGGTTTTTTGTTCTTTTGTTTGTAGGTGGTAAATCTTTGAAAGTACTGATCCGATTGCTGAAATTATTTTACCGATAGAAAGCTGCTTTATTTCTGAGTGACATGCTATATTATATGCACGCAGGCGAAGTCGCGGGCAAAAGCTAGTATCATATAGAAGTAAAGTTTGTTTTTTTGTTTGTAGGTAAGTACTTGTCCGAACGATTCCGAAAATTTTTTCACAGATAGAAAGCTGCTTTATTCCTGAGTGACGCATGCTAGTGTAGCCGCAGGCAAAAGCTAGTAATAAACATTTTAACAGATATTATTATTTGAAATACATGATTGAAAAGGGTGTCCTTGGAATTTTTTTTACACATTCTTCTCTATAGAGGTCTCCGCTTTGGAATGTATAATTAGCATCATTTTTCTGACTGACTGTCGTCTAGTCCTGGCTTTTAAAAGTGCCTGTACAACGACTTATTTGAAAATAAAATACTTATTAGCGTAAAACAAAAACTAGTCTAAGTATTACATTTAAATATAGCAACTATCATCTAAAAATAGTAACAATTTTTATGAACCCTGCTTGCATCTCTCTAACTGTTACATGTATCTTGAGACAAAGTTTTCGGCTAAGTTTTACTATGTCGGCTAAATTAATGAGTCGGACGTTGTCGTCTTTATATACAATTGAGGGTTCTTAAATTACTTTACTAAAGAATATAGCAGTCATAAAATTTTAATGCTGAATGATTTGAGTATTAAGGCAGGGCACAAACGTGGATACTTCAGGCGCAGCGCAAACGGAGACACTTTTTGTTCCAGTTACCGACACAGAACACTTCTTAATCGTCATGAGTATGATGCTCAATAAGAAACGTTGGTCTATTGACTTTTGGGGTTCTCAAATTTACAAGTGCGTACTTTTCCCGGACGAGCCAAAACTCTAATGAGGAAATCATTAAATACTTAATGACTTCCTACTATTGAGCTCCTCAAGTAAAGCCAGGAAGGAGGTATTTTTTAACGTCAAATTTGAAAAAGGCAGTTCCCTAAAGAATCGATTTTCTCCACAACCCAGTGTTTCAGAAGGAAGGTTATGTTTTTCGTATATATGTATATATTTCTTTACTACGCCCTGAAACCTAAACGGCTTTTTACATTTTAGCTTGAGAGATGTCGTTAGATTCGTCTTGGTTGTGAGAGTGACACTAGATACTTCATAATTATTAAAAAAATTGTGAATTTTTGTGGTCGGGTTTTTTACACCGCTATTTTTTTAGCAAATATTTCAAAAAGAGCTCTATAACCTCCCAGTGGGCTTGCAGGTGACGAGTAATGGGTAGCTCGCCGTCTGCTCGACCTATAAGGAGCAAATTCCACGCGCACCTCAAAGAGATGTCAGTAAACCGTAGGGCCGATGCCTGCTAGGGCCAGGAGAAGAAGCATGAAAGGGATACTCGTGGTCCTAGAACGCAAAAGGCAACTAACGGAAAACAGGTGTAGTTTTAGCCAGTAAAAGTCTAACATGACTTCCCGCTCCACCCTAAAGCAAGGGAAGTCATCAGATCATTTTCCATCTTAAAAAAAACCTGCCAACACGAAAGTAAGTCTTAATTTTTTACACGACTGCCCCAAAAAAGGAGTGTTATGTTTTTTAGCTATGTCTATGTACAAGACAGTCTTTTCCTAGCGTGTAGGCGTGACTGCGTGAGTGACTCAATAATTGCCGTGAAGATTACCCAGCCAGCATGTAATAGCTGGAGAAGGCTCAGGGCCGACGTGTAGGCATACTTAAAGAAGCATTACATATAGTAATGCTTCTTTAAAATACTACAAGAGCTAGCTGCTGTCAGCGGCTTCGTCCGTATAAAGGCAGAGAATTGTCCCAAGAGAACATACTCGAGGGATAAAAAGAACCTTATGTGCTATTCTAAGGCATGCTCTACTCGTGTACCAAATTCTGCCCAAATCCGTCCGAGTGTGTAGTAGTTCCAAACATACACACACTCTGTTAGACTTATGCCTCCCCCAAGTGTCGTCATAATGACCGGTCCTGTGTTTCTCGCAACCATCGGATTCCCGCGACCCTCACCCACCAGGTCATCGGTCCACCTTGTGGGAGGCCTTACAACGCTGCGTATTCCGGTACGTGTTGCAACTTCAGACCCTTCTTCCCTATTGACTATTCCTTATTCCTGTTCTGCGAGCAATGTGCCCTGCGCACCGCCGTATAATGCCAATTTTCCAAACATATGCATAATAGGCTCTTAAGGTGGTGCATCATGACTCACATTTTCACTTATTTCATACAACCGCTCGTAACTGATTATGAGGTTATTACACATTTTTCATAAGATATTTTGGAAACACAGTATCTTGTGGATATTATCTAGGCTTCAGTAAAAACCTCTGAAAATCTCCTATTTTGTATGAACTTCGACACTTCATAATTTGCCTAAAAATTAAAAAAGTCAAAAAAGTAAAACTATAGAGGCCTTGCAAATTTTATTAAGATTCTAAATGACGACAACTTTTTCCAAAAACTTTTAAGAGTTTAAAAAACCAGCTATTTCCTAGAGCCAGTTTTGTGATATTTTCGGGGAAATCTCGGAATTACCGAATACTAACAGAGTTTTCAGGCGTTATCTCTCTTTTTTGCGTTGCCTTTTCGTCAAACATCGCGTTGGATTGCATTAAATGAAGTAACAAGCTTTTAAACCATTTTCGATGTATTTATGATTTACGATAGGCGAGTGGAAAAGGACCCTCTTAATAAACTAGTACGCCTCACCATTACAGATTGCATCACTGCTTACCATCAGGTGGCAGTCATGCACTAGTTTATATCATTAATAAAAAAGTGATGTATGTAATAAACTACTATCTATATAATTACGTAAAATTTTTGGCACATTTGTTAAAATTCATATTCATATATATTTCAACGAAAATATTGTGGCCATGTTTCATAGTAAGGTAATTATTTTGTCAGATACAGTGACTTGTGACCGCAGCCCCACTAACCACAATCCCGGTAGATTTTGCTTTGACTCCAACTGCGCACTTCTACCAACCTACAAATGTAGGAATACAACGGCATCTAAAACCAGCTTTTTATGATTTTTTTTTCATAGCAAGCTTTTATAGCTCGGTATACCTATCTAATTAATACTTGTCAAAACGAATCATACAAGCCCAAACTCGATGGGGTTGTGTCATTTAACTACGAAGTTTCTGAAGCCACCTTCAAGTTCCATCATCAGATCAGTTCCATATCATAATAATTTTGCATTGTCATCTGATTTACATATGCATGCAAAATTTCAGCTCAATCGGTAACCGGAACGTAGGTCAAATTTAATTAGCAAGATTTGATGACAGAATAACATCGGGACAGGTGAAACTAAATAAAATCTTGTAAAAAAGTCTTAATTTATCGATATACAGGTAAATGCAAAATCACAGAAACTATAACACCTACAAACTTAACATTTGGCAGTTAGGTTTTACGAAGAACGGATTTTACGACACTCTACCTCCAAGGGGTACAACGGAGTTAATTAGTTTATGTGGAGTAACCTTCTTCCACGCCGGCAAAATCATTAGTAGAAACTAGTAGCATAATATAAACAACAAAGTTCTCAATACAAACCTGCACACAAGTTAACATTTCCTAAACTAAAACAAGCAATTCCTCCGACGTTCACTGCGCGCCAAAACACTCAACTCAAACATTGTAACTCGTATGGAAACAGCTGAAAACGCTCCGTCGCACAAACATGGCGGATGTCAGTACGAACAGTACTTTGTATGGAGCAGTAGCGGACGTACGAATCAGACTAATTGGATGAACTTGTGGTCAACACAAATATTCAAACGTTTCACGAACCCTGTACTAACTTTTCGTAATAGATTTCTAGTAAAATTAACTAGCAATACCTGAAAGTAGTGTAATTATATTATGTACTTTTTTGAGGTGGGTAATAATCTCTCTCTCGCACTCTAGGTTGGGGTGGGAGAGCGTTGCAGACTTTTACTGACTAAAACCATATCTACCTATGTTCGTTCAGTTGTCTTTTTCGATCTAAGACCACGAGTATCCTTTTCAGAACTTTTTTCCTTGGCCCTAGCAGACATTGGCCCTGCTGGGGTCCTACGGTTATGCTGATATCTGTTTTAGTCACTCGTGGAACAATAAACGCTTTAGGTTACTCGGGCTTGGTCTTTATTTGATGAGCAGACAGCGAGCTAGTGATTGATTAGCGACCGCAAGTACGCACCTACGGTGGCCAGAGATCGCTCTGCTTTCTTGCGGCGGCTACCAGAAGTATGCGACCACAATCCATTGTCGTCTGGCTTCGGACCATGACCTGAACCAAGGCACGGCGCGAGAGGTAGCCACCACCGATCACCTCCATGCAAGCCGTGTCCAAAATTACCGCTTTCTGAATGAAGCCCTTGATCCAGTTGCTTAACGTGAGCTTCCTAAGGTGTTGGTCGAAGCTTGTAGCTATTAATCATCGGCTGACATGACTGTCGGTACAATATTCGCCGAGTCCACATACCACATGTCGACAACCTTGCATCCAAGTCAAGATGCGGGCAGCGAGCAATGGGTAGCTCGCCGTCCGACCGTCCAGTAACCGTCCGGACCGAGCGCATACTATTCCATGCGTGCCTCAAGGAGATCTCAGCAAACCGTAAGGGCCCAGTTGGGTCGAAGCCTACTAGAGCCAAGGGTCTGCTTCTGAAAGAAGATTCGGTCCTGGTAGAAAGGCAACGAAGGAACAGGAGTGGGTTTTTTGTCAGTAAAAGTCTAACACGCCCTCCACCTGAGAACGGGAAGTGTCATTTGATGATTTTCCCACCTACAAAAAAAACTCAAGATACTTAATGTGCTTTTATTATTATTCCTATCCCCGTATCCGTATCCAAATCCAAAATGTCCTATCCGCAACATCCCTGGTAGATACATAGCTATGTCTACATAGTGTGGCCGCACTGTCGGGAATGGCTGGGGTTAATTGGCGGCCACTCCGCCATTCATCCCAGAGCTACGCGGATGGAAATCAAAACTGCACGGAATAAAAACCGGATGGAAAGAGGAATCAATTTGCATGCTTTTGTCTGTTAACTCGAGGTTTATTTGTAGTGGTGCTTTTTTCCATTTTACAGAGATGAAAAATCTTCTAAAGATGCTTTTAATTTGATCGTAACTATCTTTTTTTAGGGTTTCGTATCCAAAGGGTAAACGGCTGTCTGTATAGCCAGACAGTTGAAACTTTCACAGATTGAAATTTTGATTTGCAGATGGAGGCAACTGCCTACCATGGCGCGGCGGGAGCGGTGGCCACCGCCGATCGCCCCCAAAAGGTCATGGCGGTGCTCCGCCCAAGCGGGGCACACCTCCACCGTATGCTCCATCGTGTCCGCCTGGCGCTCCACATAATGACACGTGACCCTCGAGCGTTTCTTCCTCACGAATCAGGGGCAAAATCCACCCGAACTTACTACGTCCGGTGAGAACCTCAGTTATGCGGAAGATGAAGATGCCGTGACGTCTTTAAAGCTAATACGAGTAATCAAAGACAGACCTTACTGCCATGATTATGGCATGTCATGTCCAATGTATAAATAACTGGCAGCCAAAGTTAAAAAAAGTAGTTTATACTCGTAGGAACCTTCGCAAACATACAAGTATTTAGTTTCATTTTCACTTAAAAATTGACAACGTGAACATTTTCAGAAAGGTCACTCAAGCTAAGGTTTATTTTAAGTGAAATTCAAAATAGAATTTCCTTCAGGGGTAAAGGTGCCAATCAATGATATCGGAGAACGCCCTTATTAGATCGGCATCTTATTGACAAGGAGTAATATGATGAACTGCCAGACCCTCCATATTTTACGTAAGTATAGCTATCTATATCTCTGACCTTCAAGATATATTTCTTCGAGAATGTGGGGTGAGAGTCAGGTGATTTGTTTGGCGACCATTTGAACGCAATAAAATATATTGTGAGAAGTAGGGATGTTGGGCGAGGTGACTCCTCATCCAGCATAACTGTAATAAAACTCGAAAAATATTGCGTACCTTACCTCTCACTGTTTTTACAGACTTTTTATGCCAATATAATAGGGATTCTTTAAAATTCATGTGCCTGGTACATGCTTTTCAATTCAGTTAATCTATTTTTACTGATGGTGGTATTTTGTGCTTAAGTAATAATAATAATAATAAATCATTTATTATCAGGCATCTTGGCCCATAGATATATACCTTACAGACTAACATATATTTAGAATTATATATGAGGTAATTAGGTATACGTGTAACGTTAAATGCGTAAAACCTCAGACACCCCAAATGATTTTTAGTTTAAAAGACCCAATTCAGTGAAAAAAGAAACATAAAAAGAAAATAAAGGTTTAAGTGCAGTTTTATTTTGTTTAAAATTAATATCTGTATAGAAATAAGAACTTTTATTATCCTGTGTATAAGAAAATTTGATTGGTCTACAACCATTTGTGTTTGTTTACCTATTTCGGTGGGTTTGCGCACATGATGGCTTGACCTATTCATAAATAGAGAGGGCGACATTTTTATTTAATGAAGATTTTTTTGAAAAATGTAACCTATTTTAAAAAGTGGTTTAATTGATTCTGATCAAACTATTTTCAGGTTTTGCGCATTTAACGTCACACGTTCTATAATTTCTATGTTGTTCATACTAAATAAAATATCGAAACAAATAAGAGAACAGTTTCCTATAAATAAATAAATATTATAATAAATAAATATTTAATTAATTTTTTTATCCAACTTAAGAAATGCCTTTTTATGAATTTTTATTTGTATACCTACACCGAGGAAGTACTGCAGTTATGTATTAATTGAACACATTAATAGTAAGATATTGCAATGAGAACTTGTATCGTAAGTTTGGCAACTAAGATTGTTATTCAAACAATTTATATTTGTGCAGGTGCTTTTGTAGTAAATGTAAACTTAATATTGGCTGTTACATAATTAACGACTGCGCAAGTAGCATATATTACAATTCAGGTAAAATATTTACTAATGAAAGTCAAATATCTCTTCTAAAAACTTCATATGGGCAATAAACTGACTGACCCCCAATGTCTGGTTTAAGAGCCGGTTGTAGTCACTGAGTATTTTGTATAAAATCCGCCCAAGACTATACCGATTTTGCGGCCCCGTAACAGTGGTTTTATTTTTATAAAAAAAAAAAAAACAATTCAAGAGTTTGTGTTTGCGAGGCCCTTTTATAAATAACGGAAATTAGTTTTAAAATCTATTTTAAATGTTAATTGTTTTTATTTATCGTTTTTAAACTATTTAATAATTGAGACCTTTTGTAAATGTTGTGCGTACCTGTAAGTGACTTTTTTACACAGGATCATCTCATATTTTTGTGATAAATTGTTTTGAATTATATTGTAAATAAGTCGTTGGTGTGCTTATGCAAATAAATAAATAAATAACTTTCAAATATTTCCTTGGCGTAATTTCGTAGACATACACGTTTGAAACTGTAAGTTAGGATCAGATTCGTGATTTTTTGGACCAATACTAGTAATTTATATCATGTTTTGATTTTTGATATATATATATATATATAGACATATATATATGTATAGTCAACTTTAATGAAATAATTTATCATGGTGTTCTCTTTTACATTTGTAGATTTCCAAAGGTTAAAAAAAAATCAAATTGAATAGAACCCGGCCACCATTTGAAGTTGAGTATTTCTCAAACTCTACTTTAGCTCACAAAAGGGTTTGAGACGTGCGTAATTCAGAAAACCTGTGTCTAGTCTAATGTGGAACATTAAATCTTTTTTGGTTTAACTAGTTATTCGTACGAAATAAACAACAATAAACTTATGGCATTTTATGTATAGCAAATATAGTTTTTTTTTTTTTTATCTATTGTTTTTGGTGGTTATAACAAATTATAAAGTAGCCCTAAAAATACACTAGGATTTCTTGTGTCATGATATTTAGTTTTATGTTTTTTTTTTTCAAATATTCATTGCAAGCGAGTCTTTAGGTCAAGTTTTTTAGCATTTATATTTCGTTTAAAAATCATTTAACCTGCTTCTCTAGCATACAAATTGCGCACCTAACCGAAATACTTTTTTTTGGGTAAGAAATCATCAAATAACTTCTCGCGCTCTAGGTGGAGTGACATGAAGTGTCTGACTTGTGTGTCGAGATGAACCAGGGGTTAAGGCATCCGCCTCTCATCCATCAGGTTGCAGGTTTATCTACACTATTATAATAAAGAAGTAACATTTGTTTTTTTTTGTTTGTAAGAGGTAATCTCTGGAAGTACTGGCCCGATTGTTAAATTTTTTCACCGATAAAAAGCTGCTTTATTCCAGAGTGACATTGGCTATATTTTGTGTTTGCGGGCATAACCGCGGGCTAGTTATTTATAAATTAAAATAAAATGTTTTATTTCCCCAGCATTACATCAATCGTTTCTTGCTAAGTATTCGTGGATTTGATATATTATAAATACGATTTATAAAAATTCCGTGTTTACGATCGAGTTTTATTTTACAAAGTTTATGCGAGTTTTTTATTGCATTAGCCAGCTGGTTATGTTAGTATAGTTTTTTTTTTTTTTTTTTTTTTTTTTTTTTTCTCGACGGGGAAAATCATCTTTGACGAAACCCGCTCTTGGGTGGAGCGGGAGACAGTGTCAGACTCTTACTGACTAAAAACCCCGCGCCGTTCCTTCTAGCCTTCATACCGGGGCACGAGCTCCCTTTCGGACAACCCTGTCCCCAGTAGGCTTCGACCCAGCTGGGCCCCTCCTGCTGCTGACAACTCCTTGAGGCGCGCGGGAACAGTGCGCGCCGTCGACGTCTTAGACTCGGTCCATTACCGGACCATCGGACAGCGAGCTACCCACAGCTCGCCGTCCGCGAGCCTGCGTCTACGGTGGCCGGAAATCGGGATCGGAATCCCGGCGACGGCGGCGAGGGCGCCGTTGCCTGATGCGGTCGGCCTCCTCCTTTGCAAGCATTACTGCTTCGCAGAAGGAGGCGACCGCCTGCCATCCCTCCTCGCTCCGGACCATGGCCTCGACCAGGGCCCGGCGCGAGAGGTCTCCGCCGCCGATCGCCCCCACGAGGGCACGGCGATGCTCCGCCCAGGCAGGGCACACCTCGACGGTGTGCTCCACCGTGTCCTCCGGGCGTTGCGCACAGTGGCGACACCCGGGCGTCTCTTCCGCCTGAATCCGATGCAGGAACCTCCCGAACTTGCCATGTCCGGTGAGGACCTGCGTCATGCGGAAGGTAAGGACGCCGTGAGGTCTTTCCAGCCACGCCTCAAAGAGGGGACTTACCGCCATAATCGTGGCGTGCCCAGCACTGGGTTGCGATAGCCGTTGACGCCATTTCACCATGAGATCCCGCCGGAGCTCTGTCCGCCATGCCTTGACATGTTGCGGCAGTGGACTTTCACCCCGGCGTTGCATCTCCACGCGCATGTCGTGCATGTGTGCAAGGACTGTTGCCTCCAGATCCCATCATGTTATGTTAGTATAGTTTATATTTCGTAATGTATGTATTGAAAACTGTTTTTTAACCGCGGCTTTGCTCAAGTGGCCCATCTCACAAGAGCTCTGTATTTTCTTAGGATCGCAGTATCACCCTAATACTATAAAGGCGAGATGTATGTAGGTATGTTGAATGTTTGTTACTCCCTCATGTTTCAAAACCGCGATTTTTTCAGAACATTTTCTACCAAATTTCATAGAAATCCATTCATTCGTTCAAACGTATTAGTGTGATACATAATTACATATAAATTACTTTATATCAGGTAAAATCCGTGACCAAGGTCGCAGAACCTTTTCTACGACCTGGTCTTGGTTCTGGAAGGGAAATCCGTTGTCCTATAACGCAAATAACAACTGAAAGAACATAGGTGTGGTTTTAGTCAGTAAAAGCCTGATACACCCTTTCGCTCCGCCCTAGAGCAGAAGTCTTTAGATGATTTCTCACCTTTAAAAAAAAAGGTCACAGGAAGTTTTTATTTTATCTGAAAAATAATAAATGAACTTCCAAGATTTTCCTTAATTACTTCATTTAAAAGTTTACATACTATACATAAACTACTTAAAATCCCAACACCCCTGATTGGCGTGGTAGCTAGTAACAAATTACAATATGCTAATAAACTATGCATTTTATTATCTTTGAGTAAATTACATGATGGCGGTGCGGGAAGACAAATACTGATGTGAACACTTTGTTGTGTCGTCATCGTGGTAAAGCAAATAACTATTTCATTACTCATACTCTGAAAGTAGGTCTGAAGTTGCCTGAGGAGCGGGCTGAAAAGTATCACACTTTTCATACCTAGGGAGTTTTACTTTCAACTAACAGCTGTCAAATTATTTAAAAAAAAAACTAGATCTATCTTCTTGTATTCGTAATGAAAAGCACAATGCTTACCTCGGGGTTAAAGTTACTTATTTCGTCCCGAGAAGGAGTTGGCGGCCGAGCGTAGCGAGGTCGCTAATTCGAGGGACTAAATAAGTAACTTTCATCCCTAGTGTAAAAATTTACTATAGATGTAGTTTAAAAACTTTACTAGCACCAAAATGTTTTACAATTGTAACGAGAGTACTTCAAACTAATGAACACTTACAGGTATGATGTTTGACTATAAGAATAATATACGGTAGAATTTGTTATAACATACTCTTAACTATTAAAATTGTTTATTTATTATTTACTAGCTTTTACCCGCGGCTTCACCCGCGTTTATTAATATACTTCACTCTTTTTCCCCCTTTTCTCACTTTTTTTAAATTAGCCTATGTCCGTTTCCAGGGTCCCAACTATCTCTGTACCAAAGTTCTTCAAAATCGGTTTTGCCATTAAGCGTGAAAACGTAACAAACAAACAAACAAACTCACTTCCGCTTTTGTAATATTAGTAAGGATTCATCATAGTCATCATCAGCCTTTTTAATGTTCCCACTGTTGGGACTCAGGCTTCCTCTCTAGATGAGGGAATGGGGCGTAACGTAAACCTCCACGCGGGCCCAATGCGTGCGTAGTAGTAAGGATTACTAGTAATGATTTGTGGGAAATCATCTAATAGGTTTTTTTTATTATGGATACTATGGATAGGCTCGCGCTTGACCACTATATCACCTTACACCTTGCACATTGCCTAAAAGTAACTTATTCACTCTTAACTAAAAGACTCTAGGTTGTAGCTATCAGGAAACACAGACTCCTACAGGGAATTCCACTCCTTAGCCGGTACGCACAATGAATGTTGTTGTAAGTTCCCAATATATTTTACGAAGAGGAATTAAACCCATGACCCACAGGACTAAAGCCTAACAACACAGAATGTGTCCCAAACGTACTGTCGAAATAAAACAAAGCTCCGGCTTTGTACGTACTACTCTATCCTTTTATTTCTTTCCTTCTTTATGTACTTTAGTGGTATATGGCAGACTTAATAATACACACAACTATATAATACAACAAGCTAATACTCTGACAGTCAACCTTTGGGTTAAACCAAAATTACTCTGTGGTAGGTGTTTAAACAATAAGAGTTTTTTGCACATTCTTCTCCATAGAGATTTACGCTTTGGAATATGCAATTATCCACCAACCCACACTTGTTCTTCTTAGCGTATCGATGGCAAAACTAGTTAAATTCTTTGCCTAGCCTAGAAGACGGTCACGGCAATGCCGTCCGCTGTTGCTGTCATTAGTTCTCTACGTGAGCAGGCAACAGTGGTCCCAGCAGTGGGAACATTACAAGGCCGACTATGCTATACTAATATGCAATTAGCATCATTTTTCTGACTGCCTGAGTTGTTGACATTTCAAAAGTAAATTTAAAATGTAAATTGACGCTTAAATGGCAAAAATTACCAAACGAGTAAACTTTACAAGAGAATGATTTAAAGATTTTTTTTATTATATTATATTATTCTGCAAAAAAAGTCGGATTTAGATACTATTATTACCATGATGTTAATAATATAAAAAGTTATTTGTAAAACACTGGCAATCTTTCAGGACTATGTTACTAACATCATAAACAACAACTTATGTTCTATGACTTTTAAAAATGTAGGTGTAATATTTTAGTTTATCAGATTTTCATACGAAAATAAAAATGTTTAAATTAAATTGATTGTTCTAAATATTAGGAAGTCTGTGGGAAGCAAGTGATAATACAAGAGCGGAGGGGAGTAGAAATCGGGCGACGAGGGTGTTTGATGCGCTTGTGACGCGTCATACAGACGATACAGATGTATAGCATAATATAGAGTAGAAATGTGTTAGATAGAAAAACGAAATCTTGAAGTTTTGTTTTTTGTAAATGAATTATTTTTTGTAAAGTCGTATAAAGTTGTTGTTTATAATGTTAATAATGCAGTTCTGCAAGGTTGTTAGTATTTTTATAATAGGTAATCCTGTATAAATCCGACTATTTCGTTTTTTTCGTAACGTCATATTGCAATCCAAAACGCGATTTAAAACTTTATCTATCAATAGAATAGTATAGTATGGTATAGTATAGTATAGTATAGTATAGTATAGTATAGTATAGTATAGTATGGTATAGTATGGTATAGTATAGTATAGTATAGTATAGTATGGTATAGTATAGTATAGTATAGTATAGTATAGTATAGTATAGTATAGTATAGTATAGTATAGTATAGTATAGTATAGTATAGTATAGTATAGTATAGTATCGAATAGAATAGAATAAACTTTATTGTTCACCAAAAACTGACATAACTTATGCATAAACTAAGTGGACACTAAAAAAAAATTGTGACTATGGGATAAAAGAGTGTTTGTACGAACGAAGCGAAGGTTACTATTGTGATGGAGTTAATATAGAAACCTGAGTGAAATGAGAAATTCAAGCAACCCAATAACTTTATCCCCGTGTTGGATACTCTACTTTTTAGACCGTCTGTGAGATAATTAATAGACAATTTACTTAATTTTGAAAATCGGATCAGTATTTTTTGAGTTAGGTACATAGTAACATACTTAGAGAAACTATTGTTTGACTGGGATCGCATCCGATGGTCTAAGTAAAGAGCTTATTTCACTCTAGCTTTGAAGACACAGGACTAAGACTAAATTATAATCGTTCGGGAAGAACGCAGCAAACAAATTGTTCCAGTCTTTCGATGACGCGGCTACGCTTAGATAGACAAAATTAGTCTCATAATCCGGTCCCAAAAAAACAACCAAATTACTGCTATTAGAGGGAACCCACAGCTACAACGCACGGTACCTAAATATTTCAGCCGCCAGCAATTGCTGTGTTCCGGTACGCAGTATCGTTGACTTCCTAGGAAAATTACAGGCTCAAGATAATTTTCAACTTTGCCACAAAAGTCAAAGGTTTGTGACGCATCGACAAGCTTTCCACCGACACATACATTTTAATATGAATGTAAAAAAACCGCATCTACAAGGTTAAGCAACACTTGGCGAGGTCAATCTATGGATGGGTGACCATCTGAACATGTGATAATTCCGCGTCTCGGAAAGCAAGTTAGGTCTCGGCTGTCATTTAAAAATCTTCGACAGCCTCAGTGACTTGTGTTTTTGCGAAAAAAAATCTACTAAACTCGTTAAAAATAAAAGGCCCTCGAAAGGTTTTCACATTTGTATAAGAGCCTAAAATGTAACTTGGAACGAAACTGAAAGAAACAATAAAATAATTATTAGGGTTCCAGTGTAGTAGTAGCTATTTTAGTAGTACTTAGCTACCTTGCAACACTACACCGGACAAGCCGCGTATTACGCAGTCAAAATACAATTAATTCATGAGCGATATAATATAAGCGACCACCGGTGGCCGCGCATCTATTGTCTTACTATTGTGTCTCTAATTGACGGTATCTGAAGGGTTAATGTCAAAATGGACCTTTTATTTTTTGACAACTTTAGGCTAGGCTACCTATTTTTAGCAAACACTCATAAACGTATAAAAATTGACACCTTATCTGTTAGCCTCTTGTCTACCCACTAATCCATAGAATTAGGTCACTAAAGGTCAAAGCGGATACGTTCGACAACAAAGAGAAAAAATCCTAATCCGCTCAATAGGATTTCAAAAGATTACCGTTTCAAAAATCTTTTACAAAAAAAAAACGAATTGCTTAATTAATTATTGCTTTTGTGAATTTTTCGCTGAAAGATTAATTATTTTCTTTTGAACGCTCCTGTTTCATTTCATTTAATGACACAGTTACTGTCAAAATTTTAAAAAAATATATTCAGAAGTAGAATCTTCAAAAATACTTCTCAAAACTTGTTACAAGTTCTGTCGAGTAGACAAAAAAACAACTTATACAACAAACAAACGACAACAAATAGCTTTTAAATTTCCCCAAAGACTCCATCCCAATCTATACAAATCGGAAATAAAGATAAACTCCCACCACAGTCGATAAACTACGCGAATCACATCCGAAAACTTCTAAATATAACTAAGAGGAATACGTCAACAGTTGCCACGGAACTCACAAATATTCATATTCGTATCACCATAAACAATAATAAACAAACTTTTTTAAATTTTCCCGCAAAAAAATCACATTAATTTTTTTTTACTTACTTGGACTCCTTTCTCCTCGGTTTCAGCCATTACTTTCAAACTGGATGCCGTATAATATTTGAATGTGGAACGTCCGTTGCACGGGAGAGGCGGGAATGCAATGAAGGAACCGCCGCGGCTATGAAGGGAAGCCATATTCTCGACGGACAGTTGGATAAAGAAACGCGTCGCTGTTTGCTTGTAGCGTTTATTGAAACGATTTGAAGAGTTTGGTTTAGATAAGTGGAAAAGTTTTGTTGTTCTTGTGAGGAAAGTGGCATTTGAAGGGTAAGTACTTGATTCATGAATCCCCAAGCGACACCCGGTGGCCGCGCATCTATTGTCTTACTATTGTGTCTCTAATTGACGGTATCTGAAGGGTTAAATGTGTGTAAGGACACAGAAGTTTTTATGCCATAGCTTATGAAAGTTGGTGAAAGAATTACTTACTATTATTTGTACTAAAAGTAATGGATACTGTAATAAACAAAAGGCTAGAGCCCAAACACGTTAACTTGGCGTCGCTCGTTAGAGGTATTACTTAATGTTGCCAGCCTAACTAATCAATTTTCCCGTCGTATAATTAAAAACAATCTTTCATAACACACACTCAAGAAAGTAAACAAATAGATTGAATTAGAGGTTATTTTCATTGGCATAATTATTATTTAAAAAAAGTCTAAAGAAAGAAAGAAAGAAAAGAAAGAAAACTGCTTTTATTAGCATTACAAAAATAGGTACACCTTAAAATTAAACAAATGGTACATTGAGTAATGCCAAAAAGGCCTCAGCTCAGCATACTGCCAAGTAGTAACACAAGGCCACCAACTGACGCTGATTTTCAGCTGCAGCCCGGGGGTGCCATTTATGTTTAAACAAAAAACACAACATTTATTAAAAACTAAAAGGTACTGTGCATACACCAGCTAAAGAAAACCTTGCGATTTTTATTACAATTAAAATAAAAACAAAATGAATAAGATTTATAAAGATACTACGCGCCAACTTAACGCACGCGCACTAACTCACCTTTTAATTAGAAAACACGAACCACAGAAGATTCTGACGGAAAATTTTTTCAGTAGAAATCTTAAATCACTCCTCCCGCTCTAAATGGAAAGATACTGAGTGATGATTGATTTATGAAATTACAAATTACATTGTGCTATGAATACATTGAACTAAATTATTATATTGAAGAATGTTGTTATGTTTTTAGAGTTGCGAACCCAAACTGTTAGATTAAAGAAATTCTTTAACTAGTTCGTCATTTCTATGATTCCGGGATTTTAGAAGAGGTCAACTCTATGTCACTTGTCTACTTCCTGAAACAATAGATAAATCTGGTCTATCTACTCCGATTTCTGTTAATAATAAGGATTTAAACACAGGTGGACCACTGTGTTTAAATCCTTATTCGTACCGTAGCGTCAATATTTTTGACGCATGATTGGCATAGTCCCGAGTCGTGACGGCATGTACTAGTGTTCTATGCGCGTCTCAAAGAAATGTCAGCACACCGTAGGGACCCAGTGGTCCTACTGGGTCCCTGTAGGGACCATAGTGAAAAATATGAAATTTATACCCGTGGTTCAAGAACGCAAAGACCAACTGATTCTAGGAGCATAGGTATGGTTTTAGTCAACAAAAGTCGGACAAGCCCTAGGACGGGAGAAGTCATTCGATGATTTCCCAAAAAATGTGGTCCACCGCTGCGTCAATATTTTTAAATTCTAAGCATTTTTATCCTTTAGTGTGCGTTCAGCCTTCTCAATTTGTTTAGCAAAGTCTACTGATTACTAAGTGGAAAGTCCAATATGTACATAAAACATTCAAAATATAATAACATGATCCTTTTATTATAACATCCTTGCCATTGAGAGCAGTTGTGGCCGAGTGGTAGCAGCTCCAACTTATGAGTTGAAGGTCACGGATTCAAACCCAGCCAGGCGCATTATTATATTATTATGGTTAGCCCATATTGTCCCACTGCTGGGCAAAGGCCTTCCTCCTCTCCTTCCAACGATCATGGTTACTCGCTTTCTCATTCCAATTCTTAAAGAAGCCATCCAGGTGCTAGCCAGAAGCCAGCCAGGAATTACTTTGTGTAATTTATTTCAACAACAGTGCTCTCAAAACGGTGAAGGAAAACATCGTGAGGAAACCTTAAACCGTGAGGAAATGTCCTAGAACCAAAAATTCGAAGATTTGTGATATTCACCAACCCGCAATGGGCCCGCGTGGTGAATTACGGCCCAATCCCTCTCCTAGAGAGGAGGCCTGAGTCCCAGCAGTGGGAACATTGAAAAGACTGATTATGTATGCTTTGCTTGCCTTTGAACGAGTGTGCCCGGATGACTGCCAGCAGGCAAAAGTGTCGGGAAGTCGTGCGGGATACTCTGACGTCTTCCAGAGAGCTACCTTGGTGATAACCACGACGACTCTGACAAGAGTGAAACGACCAAGAAGAAGCTTGCCTTTATTATCTTTTCCCCCAAAACCCCAATGAAGTTGGGGGACTTCATTAGGGTCGGCTTCCAGTCTTACTGGATGCTGGATACCAGTATTTCATAAGGAGCTACTGCCTATCAGGCGACATAAACAGACCTGGCGACGAAAGGTTATCATAGAAACTAAGAACACTTCCCTGTGTTCTTCGCTCCTGTTTGCTTCCTGAAGCGAAACGACTGCGAACGCCCTCTACCCCTTCTGGGGGACAAAGGATCTTAAGTAAGTTAAGGCGGCCTATCTGACCTCCATAACCCAGCAATTAGGTAACACGATGGTACCTCTAAGTACCTCTAGGCAATGAGACTGGTGTTAGATTTCCTGGCGTTTGACTACCCATAAAGACTGTCAATGATCTACAACAGTAGTAGCTGAACCTAAGGCTTAACATGCTTTCCAAGACATGGAGTAGTCTCGATGGGAAGACAGTCACCTATCCATTGATCGACATAGTCAAGCGTAGCCTAACCTTGGTGTTTGGCCTTAAGTAATTGCTCATATTTAGCCACAAACTATTACGGTATTTTTTAAATCGTTCAATGACTTCTCCTGATTTTGGGTAGAGCAAGAGAGTGAGTCAGACTCTTACTAACTAAACCATACCTGTGCCATTTGCGTTCTAGGATGATTGGTTTCCTTTCAGAAATTCCCGTGAAACATTTTGGTGTGGTTTTTTTTTAATTTTAATTGACAGAAACACTTCATCCTTGTTGTTTACGTTATATGTATTTTAAAAAGATTTGCGTGTATAAGATCGGTTGAGCAATATTCTTATCTATTATTCTAAGATAACAATATTATTAAAGTATTTTAATATCGTACGGATTTCATCACGCATGCGAATTGGCTCTGCATGCGAAGGATTTGCTCCGCATGCGTTACTCGCACAAATATCCTTTTAGTACAAGTATATATTGTAATGCGGGGAAAAGACGCTCGCGGGACGGGTGCGGGACGGGGAAATCCCGCATGCGTTTTTAAATCCACATTTTTTTTTTTTATTATTTTGACCACCATCTCACCTGATTGTAAGCGACGATGTGGTCGACGATGGAACACGCTTGCCTATTACATGATATTAAAAACACTAAGGGCGAATACAATTATCACTACCCCAGAATAAAGGAAAAATCATAATACATTGCTGAAATCATTTAATGAGTGTAATGATTATTTTTATAACCTGTCAAAAAGAACCGCAACTTAGCAGTAAGCATATAAGAAGGAGCGCGAGTAGATTGTGCACACTACAATATAGTCTAGCGTTCACCCCAATTCAATTCAATTCAAATTCAAAATCATTTATTTCAAATAGACCAAATGTAGGCACTTTTGAAGAGTCAAATGTCGGTCAGTCCAAGAAAAATGAAGCTAAATTGCGCGTTCCAAAGCGTAGATCTCTATTAAGAAGAACGTGCAAGAAACTCCATGGACACTCTTTTAAATCATATTATGTGTTACATATAATGTTTGTTTACATTATTTCATGTTGCTTCTATTATGTGAGCACAATGTAGATAATAAAATTAAAATTAAAAATAAAAAGGCTCAGGCCCCAGGCTACCGATTCGAAATTCTATGATGGACGCAAAAATACTGATGTCATCACACAAAAATCAATCAAGTCAGGGGCTAGTCATCCTGGAAAATAACTCTAGATACGCCAATGGATAAGCACGACGTCATTTCGAATTACTTCTGCGAAACAGAACTTCACGAACCGAATTCTTGAAGTTCAAAACTCGAAGGAACGCTTGGTATTTCAGCACCATGTGACTACAGTCACGTACCTACACAAAGACAGATTACTGGGATAATCCTGTACTATCTCCCTTGTGCTACAATGCCGTTATTTGAAAAAAAAAAAACACAAAAGAGGATATTCACGACTCCAAAAATAGCACAACACTACAGGAGACACGAAAAGAATAAATAATGAAATCTACACTATACAAGGAGCTAAATAAACTTAAAATAAAGTACATTGATCTTTTCCTAATATCTCTAATATATTGAAGATGCCCGAAAAACCAAAAATGAACTGTTTTTCAAAAAAGGTAAAGGATCACGATAGATGTCGATTCAAGACAGCTTTGTCGCTAATTCCGTTGACATTAAGAATGTCAATAAATGTAGGAAGGTCAATGACCATTAATCCAAGTTTATTTGGCGCCTACTTTAATATTATAAAGAGATAAAGTTTGCATTTTTGTTTCTTTTTTTTTGTTTGTAAAAGGTAGAATCTCTGAAAGTACTGGTCCTATTGCAATTTTTTTTTCACAGAAAGAAAGCTGCTTTATTCCCAAGTGACATATGCTATATTTCATGTATGCAAGCGAAGCCGCGAGCAAAAGCTATTCTTAAATAAAGTTCCTAATATGGAGCAGGCGGTCAGCGTGCCTCTGGTCACGTAGACTTCACCGGCAAGCAGTAACCGGGACAAATGCTGAAGTGGGATGTAAACTACACACTTGTCTAAGAACAAATATTAATATGTGTAATGATTTCCTGTAAGATGCTGGTAGAGTTTCTAGTAACACAAATAATCATAAAGCACGGAAAATAAGTAGGGCATGTATGAACCATATAACCGGTATATATAAGTCTCGCTTGCTCTATCGTATACATCATTCTACGAGGTCAAGAGCGGGGCTACCTCGAAAACAAACAGTTGTAAACAATAATATTAATTTTCTTCTCATATCCAGACAAAATACACGCCACATTACCAATTCCAAACAGAACTTTGACGATGCAGAATTCTAAATAATGTCTAATGATAAAATGAAAGCACAATGAAATCTAATTATTATAAATCATTACATTAACCCTTCAGATACCGTCAATTAGAAACACAATAGTAAGACAATAGATGCGCGGCCACCGGTGGTCGCTTGGGGATTCATGAATTAAATCAGCCGAAAGACTAATCAAACTAGCTTTTGCCCGCGGTTTTGCACGCGTACATAAAATACAGCCTATGTCACTCATAAATAAAGCAGCTTTCTATTGGTGAAAATTTATTTCAGCAATCGGACCAGTACTTCCAGAGATTACCTCCTACAAACAAAATCATACTTTATTTCTTTATAACATTAATGTAATTTAACTATTACCAAATATATTGCTGTGTCTCTGAACAGGTTGTACAATAATCAAAGGTAGAACTACATTGTGCACACGTGGGCCACGAACGCCGATCAGGGCGCGTTGGTCTCCATACAATTTATATGGCAACTAGACTTGCAGAACTACATTAAATCCACGCCACACGACGCCACACAACCAGCCTCGCCACAACAGGTGTGTAACACGTGTACGTCGGTTTAGTGTAGTTCTCGCTTTATAACTCTAAGCCAGTTTGTTACCAATTTACCAACATGCATGCAAACAAGAAATAGACAGTATCTTTCCGTTCTCTAAAAATATATCTACAAGCAAAAGATATAAACAAACTTGTAAATTACGTTTAGGTAGTCATAAACAAAGTTATTGGGAACTGGAAGTGTGCTACCGACAAAGTTCGCAACAAATTGATTTACCCTTTAATTGCATCACTTTTGGGCAGGAGTATACATCGGAAGTGAGACACAATATTGAAGTTACATCTGTATATAATTTTGGCTGCTGCGCGACGTGTCGCGGGTTCGATTGCCGCTCGGAACAAATATTTCTATGTATATGGATGTCTTGTATATGTTATTTTACATGTTTGCAAGTCCACTTACAATATATGAGTTATTCCTATTGCGGGCAACGTTATTAAAAAAAAGAAATGACTATATTATTCTGAATTCGATTCATCAGTAATAATACTTAATTATTCCTCTTAGTCGTTTAAATACTGATACCCTGTTGGCATAAGTCACCATCATCTTCGTGTACTAGGCTCGAACGCAACACGTTTTTTTCTTCCATTTCTCTCTCACTCCCTTTTCTTTCAAATCACTTCTCACACAATCCATCCATCTTTTCTTTGCCCTCCCTTTCCATCCATCCACATTTATACTCATAACTCTGTTGGCATAAGTACCAATTATTTTTTATTACCTCTTGGTTGTTGTATTTTATTTCTTTCTTTCCTTCCGCTACGCAGTTCACCATTACCCACTTAGCAAAATGAAAATCTACCGCACAATAAAGCCGTAGCTAAACAGAGTTTACTTCGTGAGACCAGTGCAACCTCTAGTTTGTGTCCAATTGTATTAAATTATGAAGAGGCGTGGGTGGCGCTATTCTCGTCTCGGGTAGATATAGGCGGCTGCTGGGATGTATTGAATGGGGAGATGTTATCTATGGACAGCAATTTACCATACACAAGGAAAATTCTGAGGTTCTATGTAAAGTTTTGCTGTCTTGAGGCGAACGCTGATAGCTGCGGTGTGTCATGACACTGTGACACTTTTTTTTTACTATAAAGAGGTTTCTTTTCCTAGCTTACTGTCCCACTGCTGGGCAAAGGCCTCCACCAAGTCCTTCCAGACATTCGTCTCTCGAGAGAAGAATAAAAAGATAAAATTTGCATTTTTGTTTGTAGGTATCTCTGAGAATACTGGTCCGATTGCTAAATTTTTTTTACCGACCGAAAGTGCTTTTAAATTCCTGAGTGACATAGGCAAAGGCATATCAAACGCTGGTTCTTAATATAAGCTATGGCTTGTCTGCGATCCGACCTGATGGTAAGCAGTGATGCAATCGTTGATGGTGAGGCGCACTAGTTTAAAGACACGAAGACTCTAGCATTGAATACACGTTAATTATAATCGGACGGGAAGACCGCAGCAGGCAAATTGTATTAGTCCTTTAATTGTTGTCTATATTTTTTGGGACATCATCAAATGACTTCACCCGCTTTGGTTGGAGCGAGAGGAAGTGTCAGACTTTTACTCACAAACCCATCTATGGTCCTTCAGTTACTCTTAGCGAGGGTCTCGGTAATTCTTTCAAAAAATCCCGTAGGTTTTGCTAGTTTCTGTCATGAATATTTAGAGTTAGGATCGTGTCAACTTTTCAAACCAAAGTAAAGATTGGTAAATACGTTTGCTAAGGCTGCAGATTTTTCAACGGAGTTCCTCGTATAAAAGCTAGCAAATGAAGGAACACTGGGGTTTTAGTCAATAAAAGTCTGACATTCTTTCACGCTCCACAAAGTAGAAGAAGGTATTTGATGATTTCCGACGTAAATCGAAATAGTACGTTTACACACAGGTGGAGAAAGTTTGTCATTGCGACTGAGACGAAATTCACCCCCGAGCGGTAGGCGAGGGTATTATGGAGCCTAGTGCTACAGTGACCATTTGCCGCGTGTATCAAACAATGTATTTCAATACACTTACGATATAAAATAAATAAATGGGGGTTGACGGGTGACCAGCCAAAAGCCAGCGGGTGCCAGGGAAAAATTGTGGCAGGGCAACCTGGCGCACTTTTCCGCACTAGTGCGAAAAACATTAACTCTTCAGATACCGTTAATTAGAGACACAATAGAAAGACAATGATAGCGCGAACGCCAAAGTTCGCTTGGGGTTTAATGAGCTAAATTGCAGGCCCAAAAGGGTGGTGGGGCATTTTGAGTACGTGTATAAGCACCAAATATCACATTCTCGCGTTACTAAAGCCATACTCATACATTTCTTCCACTCACGAAGTGAACATCGGAACTCAGCAAATAATAGCTAGCTAGGTATGCGGTACGTCTCTCAATTGCTGTGTAATTAGGTCGACCCGTAATTACGTCGCATCCTTCCCGCCAGCCCGTCATAAGAAAGAGGGCATAAAATAGATAGGTACATGAGATTGACATCTCATGTATGTACTTCACTTTTTATACCTACGCTAGGCAAGCGCGCTAGGGTCACCGCGTTGCGCCGAACTGTAAGATGGCGACCGGCGATTGAGCCGAGACATCGTGTAGTGAGCGGTGTCTATGTGTGCGTTGCTCAATTACATGAGTCTCGACGATCTCGACGATACGACGTCACAATTTACTGTCAAATAGAGGAAATAAATGTTTAAACTTTAATTAATTTATATATAATTCACAAAAAAATTTTAATCAGAATACAGTTTTTCAATCTTACTCATCTCCGAGTTCTTTAATTTTGCCAAAATCTCTTCGATTTGACATACGACGTGACGTCACAACATGGCAATCGATCCTATTCTCATTTGGAACGCATAGTACGTAGATTGTCTTCTGTACCTATCTATTTGGTGACGAGGGATAGGAAAATGTGGACAACAAGGGGTGCCCATGCTTTGTGTACGTATATGTATGTTTGTTCGGTATGGTGGTATGGAGGAGCCGGCGTAATTAATTGGTTTCCAAGGTCTTACAACCTATATGTACCTAAGTAGGCATGTAAGTTCGTGCGTAATAGAAATTGATTCTTGTGTTTGGTGCTGTCAAATATATTATGCGTTCTAGTAGCTTCTACCATCGGCCTCAATCGCGTGAAAGTATAGTTTCTCTATACTAAACAAACTTTGGACACCCGTTGGATCTGCTTTAGGGGTTGAATATCTAAAAAATATTTCTTATTCTTATTCTATCATAAAAGCAATCTCTGTTTAAATTTAGCAGCTAGGTTTAAGGGATCGGTCTTCACGTTGATGAGCTAGAAGACTTTGCCTTTTATATACAACATTAGTAGTATGCGAAACCCGAAACACGTGTCTGGTATTTTTATCACACATGTATTCTGTGATTTTTATATAAAGAATATAAGTACAAAATTTCATAACTGTATCATGAAAAATCACAAAGTTAGAAGCTTGTTATATCAGCAAAATACATAGTCACCGGGCCACCGGGCTGGTAGAACTAAAAAAAAAAAAAATATTAGTGTATGTTTTAATATAAATCGGGATTGAACTTTGGTACTGATATGATATTGAAGGTAAGATGGACTAAAGAAACTTTGACCCCTGAGTTTGTTTCGGTGTTTCTTTTCAGAATAGTCAGCTAGGAAACACTGGCCTCATCTAATTTAGAATTTATCTAAACTAGAAGAGGCCGGTAAGAGAGAATACCATTTTTCCGATGGTGATGACATAATATAGCAAAATTAAAACTTAAACTAGAAATCAAACTTACGACTAACACATCGACCTTACCTACGATACAATTGATAATTTGTCCTACTCACCCTCCCGTCCATTATGTAGGTATATTTATATTTATTATTTATCCCTACTAATATTATAAATGCGAAATTAACTCTGTCTGTCTGTCTGTTACGCTTTCACGCAAAAACTACTGAAAGGATTTAGATCAAATTTAGTAGGTAGGTAGAAGAGACACTGGAATAACACATAGGCTACCTATAATTCCACTGCGGTCTTTGCCCGCGCGATATAAACTGTAGTCCACGCGGGCGAAGCCGCGGGCGGAAAGCTAGTGTATATTTAAATTATCAAATAAAATAATAAAATCTTCGGAATATAATAGCTATCTATTACAATTTCTACTGTAAGCATTCTAAAACCCACAAAATCCAATCATACAGTAAAAAGTCTCAGTCAGTCCTGAATACTTACATAGAGGTATACTGGTGTACACAAAAAAACAATGTTTACATAAATGATAAATCATCTACAAATCTATCAAAATAAAATCTCGTCGAGTAAAAATAACCCGTACATAAACTATCAGCGATAAAGCAGCGCCATCTAGGTTAGTTTTCCAGCAACGTTTGGAAAATCCAGCGTGTTCGTTTTCAGTTTTATTTCAGCCGCGCGGCTCTTGAAGTTCAGAAGGCAGTTTAGTTTCGTTGGCGGCCGCTTGGCGCCGCTGTAAGGATTTTCCGGATTTTCTCATATTCAGTTCAGTCTTTCAGGGCTTTGATGAATTTGAATTTGTAAACTAAGCGTTTCACCTCGTCGTGTAGGTATACCGCGGGCGTGTACATCGAAGGAGTGGCATAATTTGCCTGCTACGGTCTTCCCGTTCGATTATAATTTAAGCTAGAGTGAATAGGCTCTAAATAAACTAATGCACCTCACCTTCAGCGATTACATCACTGCCGCCATCAGGTAGGATTGCAGTCAAGCACTAGTTTATATTATTTTAAAAAAGGTTTTGTATTATTTTTAGATTAAGCCAAATGGTAACGGCCTTGACTTACGTTTTGTACGTCTTAAGTTCAAAACCAAGGAGGCAATTTGCTTTGTAGAACTTATTTCATCGCCACTACTAGAGAGTAGTAGAGTAGTTTTTCCTTCACCATTCTGACAAACGGTGAAAGAAAACATCGTAAGGAATCCGGCATATCCTAGAGCCAAGATTTCGGACACGGCGGTGCTCTGTAAGACCGGGGCTCCACCAAAGCAGAGATGTGTGCGGTGTGCTGTATGCCGTGCGAGAAGAGATGTTTTTCAGTTCGGTCACTCGACCAAAGCGGAGATGTGTGCGTTTTCGTCGTTCGCTCTGCGATCTCTACTGAAGCTGAGCGGAGAAGAGGTGTGTCAATAACACAATCCTATTGGTTGTTTAAAAAATAATACCTCTCCGCTCATCACGTCTCCGCTTTGGTGGAGCCCCGGGCTATGCGGGGCACGACTGCTACGTCACTTCCACACGAATCCGGTGAAGGAACCTCCCGAACCGACTATGTCCGGTAAGAACCTGCGTCACGTGGAAGGTGAAGACGCCTGAGGTCTTCCCAGCTACGTCTCAAAAAGGGGATCGCCATAATAATGGCGTACCCAACCAGTACGCAACGTGGAATTACATTGTGTAATTTCCAAATAAACTTTCAAGCGAACAAAACCACCACACAAGTCTACAAGCAGAAAAAGAAAAACGCGTCTCCTCGTCAAAAGGAACTCGCCAATCCCACCAACGAACCGAGATTTACTCTGACCTTTAAACGTTTTACTGAACAATATAAAAACTGTTATTATCCACTCGTGCTGATTGACAATACAATTGTGTCACGTGCTGCAGCTGATGAGTAGGAGACTTCCTATTTAGCTACAATATAGCCGCGATCGAAGTTAGGGATCATAGAGTACTGCAGAAGATACGATACAAAGATGATGGGAGAAAGTTTATGGGAGATAAGTGGTTTTATTAATTCATGAATCCCCAAGCGACCACCGGTGGCCGCGCATCTATTGTCTTACTATTGTGTCTCTAATTGACGGTATCTGAAGGGTTAAATTTGATATTAAAGATCGCCTTATTGGCCTTTTTTTTCAATGGGAAATCAATAATAAAGTCCACCTTATCTGGGTGGGGCGAATGGCTATTTTATATGTTTCTACATTCCTATGTATGTGGATTTTTGGTCAAGGAAAACTCTTTGCCATGCGTTGCGGGGCCCCGGTATTTTTATTATTATTGATAGGCTTACGTTTGGCCACTACCTCACCTGAAGGTAAGCGATGATGTGGTCGACTGTGGAACACGCTTGCCAAGAAGTAATCTACTCACTCTTGATCTAAAAATCCGTAGGTTGTAGCCATCAGGAAAAAAAATGTCCGGTAGGGAATTCTACTTCTTCATCATATCAGCCGAAAGACGTCCACTGTTGGACATAGACCTCCCTCAAGCGTCGCCACAACGACCGGTCCTGTGCGTCAGGCTTCCATCGGATTCCCGCGACCGTGATCAGTTCATCGGTCCACCTTGTTGGAGGCCTTCCAACGCTGCGTCTTCCGGTACGTGGTTGACACTCCAGAACCTTTTACCTTTCTACTTCTTAGCTGTACGTAAAATGATTGTGTTCCCGAAACGTTTTGTACGTTTTGGGGGGGTCTCCAACATGTACCGGTGGCGCAACGCCTTACTTCGGGTGATCCGTCCAAATTAAGGGAAAATATTTATTAAAACTTCATTAAATACAAAGATAAAGGCGGACATTCTTTACCAAACAATCAGGGTGTCATGATAAGTAGATTGTTTCGAGGAAAATCTGAACATAAATGCAAAATGATATCAAAAGAAATAAATTTGATCACAGATGGGTTTAAGTCACTGACATTTCAATTTAATTTTTAATTCAATTTGTTTCAATGTATTTTATTTTTTAAGTGATCACGACTTTTTTTATAATTTACTGAACAAATGCTGTGCAAGTCTTTAGTGACAAATATACGTACATAACAAGTTTTTTCTTCTTTTGCAATTTTTTTAATATTTATGTTATTAAACCAGTGAATGAGTTATTAGTGTGTCAAGAGAAGATATAAGAGAAAAAAAAAGTAGACAATTCTCCACAGACAGAGGGATGAAAGAAACTACATTGAAAGAAAAGCTTTTTTATCAGAGAGAAACATATAAACATTTTTATACACATAGTTACTAGCTGATGATGTTTTTATCGTCATACATCTCGAACTACAAAGTGTATGGCTTGAATTGAAAGGTATATGAGTACTAAAAGGCATGTCATATTGGCAAGAAATATGCCAGTCGCTGAAATGCTGACCGTTCCGCGTAGTTACGAAGAGCAAAAGCCGACTGCCAAATTTTAGCACCTTTTTTATGGTGGACAAAAATCCAGTGACAACCCCCGCTCTTGGGTGGAGCGGGAGATAGTGTCAGACTCTTACTGACTAAAAACCCACCCCCTTCCTTCTAGCCTTCAAACAGGGCCTCGAGCTCCTTTTCAGATAGCCCAGTAGGCTTCGACCCAACTGGGCCCCTGCTGTTGCTGACAACTACTTGAGGTGTGTCTTAGGCTCGGTCTGGACAGTTACCAGACGGTCGGACAGCGAGCTACCCATGGCTCGCCGTCCGCAAGCCCGCGTCTACGGTGGCTGGAAATCGAGAGCGCCGTTGCTTGATGCGGTCGGCCTCCTCTTTTACTAGCATTACTGCTTCGCAACTAAAGAAGCAAGGCAAAATATAAATTAAACGAGCAGTTTTTGAGTTCATTCATTACAAAAGAAACGCAAATCTTTACTCTTTATAATATAGTTGAAGTCTCAGGAATGTTCAGGTCGATGGCGCGTTACGCGCATTTTAAAAAGATGTCAGCAAAAAAAAGAAACCAAATTTTTCGGCCAGCTAAATTTCGTACATATCGTCATCTTGCTGCCCTTGTCCCATGTTATTTGGGGTCAGCGCACCACCTTTTTTCCATTCTATCCTGTCACCCATCATGCTATCACTAACTTCCTTTAACTAAATTTCGTACAAACGTGTGTATGAAACGAAAATAAAGCTATTTTCAAGTTAAATCAAGTTTTACAGACGTATCGTAATCGGCGCTCGAAACTTCCGGCCACCGTAGATGTGGGCTCGCGGACGGCGAGCCATGGGTAGCTCGCTGTCCGACCGTTCGGTAACTGTCCGGACCGAGCCCAAGACGTCGACGGCGCGCGCCTCAAGGAGTTGTCAGCAACAGGAGGGGCCCAGCTGGGTCGAAACCTACTAGGGCCAGGGTTATCTGAAAGGAAACTGAGCCTCGGTATGAAGAGGATAGAAGGAACGGGGTGGGTTTTTTGTCAGTAAGAATATGACACTATCTCCCGCTCCACCCAAGAGCGGGGGTTGTCATAAGATGATTTTTGGCCACCGTAAAAAAAGGGGGGAGAGTTTCCAACGTTATGCTATCCTGTTCCAAGTGTTCTTATAAACAGAATTCCACCAGTCAGTCCTGATGTCTTATCTCTGCCTACTCTTAGTCCGCAATCAGGATCAACAACTCGGTTACATCACGAGAGGGGCTCGTCCGTCGTCTATTCTTAGGCCAGGAGACATCCAGCGTAATTGGTCCAATGTAAGCCACTGGGCTATTTCCATTGCGTAATCGTATGCCCACGTAATCATAGCTGTTGATTTACTTATGATTAGGTACTAAGGGCGTAGAGGTCGACAGCGGAGGTAGCAATACTTAGGTAAGTACTTACTTATATGTGTGACTAGCTTTTGCCCGCGGCTTCGCTGTATCTTAAGATAAAATATTATAGTATCTTAGCCGTGTGCAGCGCCCCTTAGTGAACTCCACGGCGGATGACGTACCTTGCGACAAACTTATTATTTGCGTTTGGTACAGTAATCGGGTCTAGGGATCGAACCGCAAAATTAAGTTTTTTTTTCTGTATATACTTTTTCGGGATAAAAAGTACCCCCTGCCATTTATTTTTTTGATATTTTCAAAGTACAGAATTTTCACTTCTACAGATTTATTTGTATAAGTATAGATTGTACTCTATTCAATAATTTAGCTTTTGCCCAGTCTTCGCTCATAGAAAAGCTGAAAATTATCCACAAGAAACTGAGACGTAAGGTGTGCGCCACCGATTTAATGTGATAGACATCCCACCCACACGCACAAAACGTTTTAGGAACAAATTCATTATGCGTACAGCTAAGGAATGGAATTCTCTGCTGAAGTCTGCGTTTCCTAATAGTTACAACCTGGAAGTCAATAATGAATTTCTAGGAGAGCGTGCTCCATCGCCGACCACTTCGTCGCTTACCATCAGGTGAGACAGTGTATTGATTTATTGTCAATAATGACAAAAAAGGTAAATATTCTATTGTAGGACATTATTGTACAACACAAAAAAGAATAAATTATATAAAATCATATATTAACCCTTCAGATACCGTCAATTAGAGACACAATAGTAAGACAATAGATGCGCGGCCACCGGTGGTCGCTTGGGGATTCATGAATTAATAATATAATATTCCACAACTATCACACAACGCCAACAACAATAAAGAAACAAACAAAACAACAACAAAGCGAACGCAGAATAAATAAAGCGTGAGAAAAGTTTTTCAATAGTGTTAATATTTTAAAATTATTGTTGACAAAGACAAATTGTGTAGATATTCTTGTTCCATAATTAGCTAATGACAAAAACTTCCATGGGACTTAAAGTGATGGATGGAAACCGCAAACTTTTCAACGACTACATCATACTACAGATATAATTATATCAGTAGGTAAGTACTTTTTTGAGGTGGGAAATCAAATAAGTCCAAGCAAGAAAGCTAGAGGAAGTGTCAGACTTTTACTGACTAAAAAACACTTGTATTCTTTCAGTTTTCCTGGTAACCCTTTTGAACAATCCGTAACAGTCAAATAATCAGTCAACAGTCAAATAAATCCTTCTTCTAAGTCGTGGACTCTTGACAGAGTGGTCGTGGTTGTGTCTCAGTCAAGTCCATCGCCTTTTTTAGCAATACGACGCCATGCAGCTCTGTGTTTGAAGGCTTGGGAGTTTCCTTTAACGCTGCAGTGTGTCACCGAACTGATGAGGTCCGTCCACCGTGCTGGAGAGCGTGACCTTTTGCCCTCAACTTTCCCCTGCACCACCAATCGTTCCATCGAGTCCTCGTTACGGGTGATACGTCAGAAAAAAATTGAGGATTCATATTTGCACAGTTGACGATAATCTCTCTTTGATATTGAGTTCTTTCAGGATCGATATATTGGTTCGGTGTGCGGTCCATAGGATTCCAAGCATCTCCACCCCAATTCCAGTGCATCAATCTCGGCATCCACGTCTCAGCTCCACAATGAAAAATTTACCAGAATATTATCGTCGACCCAATTCAAGAAGAAAAAATGAACAACAATTTTGACCAAGTACCAGACCAAAAACCCACAATAAATATTTTGAAGAAGAAACTGACGAATGCATCATAATATGAAAATAATAATATTGAAACGTTTCTGTGAAACAAACAGAAAGTGAAAAATAAACGAAAGTTAATACCCTACACCTGCAAACTGTTGCCAAGATAATTTGAATGATGGGCATAACTGACGAAGAAATATAAAATTATGCAACAACAAGAGCTAAACTAAAATAAGTTGACAGATGTACAGATAGTGAACAAATGAACAGAACAATACAAGAAAAAGTAGATAACCCATTAAATAAAAAAACAACGCTATCACTCGAAGTCTAGACACCTCAAACACCAATCAAAGCTACAGACATTGAAATAATAACATTTCTAATCCATTAACTATCATTCCTACATTATGTTCTTCATCAATCAGCTAAAACTGTGACACTTAATTATCTCTGGTAAACCAAACAGTTTTAAACATACCAAATAACTCTCGCACAATCGCATTATAAAAGTATTTTTATTTTACAACTCGAACGACACGAAGAGGCGAAGCTAAAAATAACTGAATCACTTGTCGTCTGCAATTATTCTATTGGATGCGAGGGCGCAATTGAAAGTGGTGGTCTTATATACTGCGTAAACAGAACATTTAGGTTGGGTTATTCGGGTCTATCCCGCGATTCATCATTGTCAACCTCTTCCTATAACTTTGTTATCCTAATTTATTTGAACTACGCAGTAGGATTATTTTTGTAGTATTTGTACCTATTGCTTTTTTTACTTTCATCTTCGGTTTCTGTAGTTCCAATTCCTTCATCTATGCTGTCATCGAAATGACACTCTAATAAATGGTCTACAATGAATGTATCCATGTTCTTAATCCTCGAACAAGTAATTTCTACAAAAATAAAATTAGAAATATATACCTAGCAATTTATAAACTAAATATTAAGAGCTTCACACCTAATGGGCTGACCTACATATCTTTAAATGAATTCAAAATAAACACAAAAAGAATTCTCGACATGTATTCCTACTTTAACGTTGTCTTTAGACCTGTGAACAGTAAAAATAACTTTGAATGTTCAGATATATTTTCAATGTTTATTAGAGCGATATAAAAATATAAGTTTATTTTTGAAGCACGCGTGTGAATCTGAGATTGAGATGTGAAGATCAGCTGAGAGAATCGACAGAGTACCTACTATAAAGTTATGTATCCACTAGCTCATATTTAATTAGCTTCCTTCGTTAGTTCCATGCATCAGTTTTGTACAAATTTTAACTTAGTTTTTCTCCACGAGATAATATGATACGGCAAAAAAAAAATAACTAGACGGATTAATTTTAAAATAAACGTGCACGATTCTGTTTTCAATTTACAAGTAAAATTGATAGATGGAGTAAACAACTTGTTTGCATGAGTTACCGCGGCTCTGGAACGCAAAGGGCAACTAAACGAACATGGGTGAATTTTAGTCAGTAAAGACACCAATTTAATCATTTAAAAAAATTATATTAAATATTTTTTATGTAAACAATGATCAAGATCTCTTAATCAACCTTTTTTTTTTTTGTCGACGGGGAAAATCATCTTTGACGAAACCCGCTCTTGGGTGGAGAGGGAGACAGTGTCAGACTCTTACTAACTAAAAACCCCGCGCCGTTCCTTCTAGCCTTCATACCGGGGCACGAGCTCCCTTTCGGACAACCCTGTCCCCAGTAGGCTTCGACCCAGCTGGGCCCCTCCTGCTGCTGACAACTCCTTGAGGCGCGCGGGAACAGTGCGCGCCGTCGACGTCTTAGACTCGGTCCATTACCGGACGATCGGACAGCGAGCTACCCATAGATCGCCGTCCGCGAGCCTGCGTCTACGGTGGCCGGAAATCGGGATCGGAATCCCGGCGACGGCGGCGAGGGCGCCGTTGCCTGATGCGGTCGGCCTCCTCCTTTGCAAGCATTACTGCTTCGCAGAAGGAGGCGACCGCCTGCCATTCCTCCTCGCTCCGGACCATGACCTCGACCAGGGCCCGGCGCGAGAGGTCTCCGCCGCCGATCGCCCCCACGAGGGCACGGCGATGCTCCGCCCAGGCATCTCTTAATCAACCTTGATTATTGAACCAGTGCTGACTTCATTAGATTAAATTTTACCCTAATAAATCACCCAAGGCATTTGACTTTTTAGACAGACTCTGTTTGATATTTTTTCACCCACAGAAAAAGCATGATATAATTACCGATTTAATCACTTAAACTTTTAATAAGCTACAAGTTATATGGGTGAAGATTGTCAGTGCGTGAGAGAGGACGACGGTATAGCGGTCGATCGAGAGGAAGGTAGTAACTTTAAAACAGGGCTAATAAAAAAACACAATATTGTAACGAATAAGTAAAGTTATACTAGCAATATTTACTGCGAGAGATCGATTTACTCTGATGAAAATCAACCAATATTTTCCTCATTTTCGGTTCTTTGCAAAAAAACCCAGCACATCACACATCTATAATTACCGATCCGTCACCTCACATCAAAGATCTTACATGAAACGCTCCAGTAAACTCGGCAGGTTCCGAAACTAGTTTGTGGTCAGCTCCAGGACTCATAAATCGCTAACATAAACATGTTACACAACGAACACCTTTCGATTCGTGAAATACTAGCTTATAACACGGCCTCACCCATGTATGCTGTCATGTTCAGCAGCCCATATGTAGCCAGGCTTAGTGGGATAGAACAATAAAATTGGGTACTTGATTCTTTTTTTTTTGTTTATTCTCTGAACTCGTCATCATCATTTCAGCCGAAAGACGTCTACTGTTGGTCATACTAACCTAACGCTGCGTCATATGGTACGCGGTCACCACTCCAGAACCTTTTGGCCCTAACGGTCATCTATTCTGCGAGAAATGTGCCCTGCCCATTGCCACTTAAGTTTGGCGATTCTTCATGCTATGCCGGCAACCAGAACTCTCCGCCAGCAAATCCCCGGCAAATCATTTAATAACCAAAGACACTGTTTTTTTACCAGAAATGGCTAAGGACAGAAAATAATGGAATAACGGAAGGGAGGCCTTTGCCCTGCAGTGGGATACAACGGGCTCAGAATAATAATAACTGTTTTTAGAAATAGATTTAGATTTTTAGGATTTTTTTTATTTAGTATTATATAAAACAGCTTAGTATAATGCTCACAAGTTGTATAAATATCTGTCGAAACTTCTAGTTGACACTTCGTGTAACCCAAGGAGTGGCTTTTACCCGGGACATAAAGTGTATGAAACCTACAGGAAAAATCCGGCGTGTTGTGGTTATGGCCGGTGGCCCGCTTACGGCGACCCTAAGTATTTTCAAAATGTAAATTATTTATTTAAAATTATTAATTGCTTCTTTTATTTATGTAAAGTATAAAATATTGTACTAAAATAAGTACAGATAAATACCTAATTATACCCGAATTCCGAAAGCGTACAACCATACCATAAACATTTTATTTTGATTATATAATTTAATTCTGATTTTATTATTTAAAACTAATTTTAATTGTGACTGTTTAATATTTTTGATGTGTGTATATGAGTCATTGTTACTTGCAATAAATAAATTATTATTATTATTATAAACAAAGTCAATAAGTGTCCAGACAATAAACATCCAGACATACGTACCTATAGACGTTTATGTCTATAATGTTATTTGGATAAACATTTTACACATCGAAAGCTCGTAAAATGTTTTACAACGAGGCTTTAGCGTAGTTTTATATGAAATTAATTATAAAATAAAACAGCTGAGTTATTTTCTGTCCATTTCATCTCATGAAGGTTTGGATTATGTCATTTGTGTTCAGGAAAACTTACAAGCATTTATTTTTGGAGGAAAATGTTCGTCATCTACCTAGAGGCTTTTTTTGAGGTGGTTGTGGTGTTTTAGTTAGAGAGGGCATTTGACGATTTGTCAAATGCCCTCTCTAACTAAAACACGTGTTCTTCAATAACCCTTTTTTTTTTTTTTTTTTTTTTGTCGACGGGGAAAATCATCTTTGACGAAACCCGCTCTTGGGTGGAGCGGGAGACAGTGTCAGACTCTTACTGACTAAAAACCCCGCGCCGTTCCTTCTAGCCTTCATACCGGGGCACGAGCTCCCTTTCGGACAACCCTGTCCCCAGTAGGCTTCGACCCAGCTGGGCCCCTCCTGCTGCTGACAACTCCTTGAGGCGCGCGGGAACAGTGCGCGCCGTCGACGTCTTGGACTCGGTCCATTACCGGACGATCGGACAGCGAGCTACCCATGGCTCGCCGTCCGCGAGCCCGCGTCTACGGTGGCCGGAAATCGGGATCGGAATCCCGGCGACGGCGGCGAGGGCGCCGTTGCCTGATGCGGTCGGCCTCCTCCTTTGCAAGCATTACTGCTTCGCAGAAGGAGGCGACCGCCTGCCATTCCTCCTCGCTCCGGACCATGGCCTCGACCAGGGCCCGGCGCGAGAGGTCTCCGCCGCCGATCGCCCCCACGAGGGCACGGCGATGCTCCGCCCAGGCAGGGCACACCTCGACGGTGTGCTCCACCGTGTCCTCCGGGCGTTGCGCACAGTGGCGACACCCGGGCGTCTCTTCCGCTTGAATCCGATGCAGGAACCTCCCGAACTTGCCATGTCCGGTGAGGACCTGCGTCATGCGGAAGGTAAGGACGCCGTGAGGTCTTTCTAGCCACGCCTCAAAGAGGGGACTTACCGCCATAATCGTGGCGTGCCCAGCACTGGGTTGCGATAGCCGTTGACGCCATTTCACCATGAGATCCCGCCGGAGCTCTGTCCGCCATGTTTTAACATGTTGCGGCAGTGGACTTTCACCCCGGCGTTAATAACCCTTTACGTTCTAATGCCAAAGATTAATTTTTGTCATTTATTAGCAGAGCTTTGAGAGCAGTGGTGGCCAAGTGGTAACGGCATCGACTTACGAGTTGAAGGTCGCGGGTTCAAACCCAGCCAGGTGCATTACTTTATATAATTTATTTCATCACCACGGCTCTTAAAACGGTGAAGGAAAACGGCATGTCCTAGAACCAGAATTCAAAACCCGCACAGGGCCTACGTGGTGGATTACAGCCCATTCCCTCTCCTAGAGAGGAGGCCTGAGTCCCAACAGTGGGAACATCATAAGGCCGACAATGCTATGCTATATTATTAACAGTCATGGGGAATGACCCACCCTGAGATAATAGTCAAAGTAATAGTCAAAGCTATTTATCAACACTATGAAACATTTCGACAATCCTAAATAAATCGAGACGAGAGCAAGATTGACTAATTATATAAAAAAATATTAATCCGTTATAATTTTTTTTATTGAAATCACACTAATATTCTAAACTAGCTTCTGCCCGCGACTTCGTCCGCGGAAAATTTCTTGTTTTAAAATAAGATTACACTCGATTAGACACTGCGCACGTTCAGCGCTAGATTCCTGAGCACAGGCCTGCGATGTTATGGCATTTTGCCTAGCGAGCCGCTGCGAGCGCTCAGCGCTAGTCTCCCTATCCCTTGTTTCAGAGACATGCTGCCTTAAATAAGGTAGACGCTGCGCACGTTCAGCGCTAGATTCCCGAACAGGGGCTTGCGATGTTATGACATTTTGCCTACCAAGAAGCTGCGAGCGCTTAGCGCTAGTCTCCCTATCCCTTGTCTCAGAGACATGCTGCCTTAACTCCTGACGGTGCGCACGTTCAGCGCTAGTTTCTCGAGCACGGGCCCGCGACATCCTCACATTTTGGCTAGCGAGGCGCTGTGAGCGCTCGGAGCTAGATTCTCTAGCGCGTGTTTGCGAAATATATTCTCTATTTCTCGAGAGGCGCTGCTCATTTTCAGGGGCAGATTCTTCCGTACGGCGTACTCGAGCGGCTCTTGTTTGTGATGTCTGCCGGGACAGTTGAGATTTCCTTTTAGACATGCTCTCAACAAACTACGCACAGACTTGAAAACAATTATGAACGAAGGGAGAGCGACTCGAACACCGTCCGCCTTTACAAAACAAAACAATCGTAATATCGAATAACTCGTATCGATTATTACGATAGAACGAAGTACGAAACTACAAACATACAAAACAAACGTACAACGAAATTACGATATTTTCGATTATGAGGTATCTATCAACAACAACAACCATACGAACGAAACAACCGAAACCAATAAGCAACTGACAGAAGAACTACAACTAACGACAACGTGGGCATAATAATTCGAGAGGGTCATCAATCCACAGAAAGTCTTAACACCGCGATTCAGAAAAATTACGTAATTGCAGAACGCCATCTATGGGCAAATAGGTAAAACGTTGGGCACGCCACAATTATGGCGTCCTTACCTTCCGCATGACACAGGTGCTCACCGGACATGGCAAGTTCGGGAGGTTCCTGCACCGAATTAAAGCGGAAGAGACGCCCGAGTGTCGTCACTGTGCGGAACGCCCGGAGGACACGGTGGAGCACACTGTCGAGGTGTGCCCTGCCTGGGCAGAGCATCGCCGTGCCCTCGTGGGGGCGATTGGCGGCGGAGACCTCTCGCGCCGGGCTCTGGTTGAGGCCATGGTCCTTAGCGAGGAGGAATGGCAGGCGGTTGCCTCCTTCTGCGAAGCAGTAATGCTAGCAAAGGAGGAGGCAGACCGCCTCCGCCGCCGCCGCCGGGATTCCGATCCCGATTTCCGGCCACCGTAGACGCGGGCTCGCGGACGGCGAGCCAGATAATTTTTGCCCACCATAAAAAAAAATATTGAAAAAATAGGTAAAACGTCTGCACAATGAAAGTTATGCTAGGGGCATTTTGCGTTTTAGTAATTTTATATTATCTCCGAAACTGTATGACCAATTGATATGCTGTAAATGGCAAATCTTATCTGTATAATGTTCTTGTAATACTGAAATACTCGTAATTTATTGTCATAAGAAATAATATTTTGTTGCTCAAATAATCAACCAAACGTAAGTATGCCGAAAAAAATAGTTTTAATGCAATAAAAGAAGTATAAAAGATAAAATATAAAAGATAGAGATATGGTATCGCGGACTTTTTTGTAGAAATAATTAAGACGTTTACTGTTTAGGCAGCGCACACAAATAATTCTGTTTTATGAGGTATTTTTTTCCGACTTGCTAGACAAAACTTGTGATAGCTCGGTTAATATACATGCTATAGAAACAATTTATAGCCTATAGCACTCAGGAATAATGTAGCTTTCTGCCAGTTAAAAAAATTTTAGAATTGGATTATTAGTTCCAGAGATTACCCCCTACATACAAACTTACAAACTTACAAACTTACAAATTTTACCTCTTTATAATATTAGTATAGATGAATAAAATATTTATGTTTATTTTGTATAAAATATACATATTTTTGTGATTCTTAATATTTTTTTATGCACCTGCCATGTTTTCTCTTCACCACCAGAGGTTTGACTGGTAGAGAATGTCTAAGACATTAAGGCCGCTTTTGTACTTTTGTGTTACATCATCATTTCAGCCGATACACGTCCACTGCTGGACATAGGCCTCCCCCAAGCGTCGCCACAACGAACGCTCCTGCGCGTCTCGCATCCATCGGCTTCCCGCAATCCTCACTAGGTCATCAGACCACCTTGTTGGAGGCCTTCCAACGTTGCGTCTTCCGGTACGCGGTCGCCACTCCAGAACCTTTCGGCCCCAACGGCCATCTGTTCTGCGAGCAATGTGCCCTGCCCATTGCCACTTAAGTTTGGCAATTCTTTGCGCTATGTCGGCAACCTTAGTTCTCCTGCGGATGTCTTCATTTTTGATTCGATCACGCAAGGTAACCCCGAGCATAGCCCTTTCCATTGCCCTTTGGGTGACTTTAAGCCTTCTGATGAGGCCCATTGTGAGCGACCACGTTTCGGAGCCATATGTCATCACTGGCAACACGCACTGATCATAGACTTTTGTCTTGAGACACTGTGGTATGTTGGACGAGAAGACACCGCGTAGCTTCCCGAACGCTGCCCAGCCGAGTTGGATTCGACGGTTGACCTCTTTCTCGAAGTTCGACCTACCTAGCTGGACTGTCTGTCCGAGGTAGACGTAATCTTCCACAACTTCGAGTGTAGAGTCTCCGATCTTGATAGGAGTGGGCGCTACATGGTTGTTTATCATGATTTTGGTTTTATCCATGTTCATTTTAAGACCCACTCTTTCGGAAGCTCTACTGAGGTCATTGAGCATTGTGCTGAGCTCCTCCATAGTCTCAGCCATGACTACTATGTCGTCAGCAAACCGAAGGTGAGTGATGTACTCGCCATTGACATTAATGCCTAGTCCATTCCAGTCCAGAACCTTGAAGACATCTTCCATTGCGGTGGTGAACAGTTTCGGAGAAATGACGTCTCCCTGCCTCACACCCCGCTGCAAAAGGATAGGTTTCGAGATCTGGTCCTGTAGTCGGACTGACATAGTGGCGTTTTCGTACAAACACTTCAGCACCTCGATGTACCGATAGTCAATTTGGCACCGTTGGAGAGACTGCAGCACCGCCCAAGTCTCAATCGAATCAAAGGCTTTCTCGTAGTCCACAAACGCTAGGCAAAGAGGCAGGTTATACTCCTCGGTCTTCTGTATAACCTGCCGTAGCGTATGAATGTGGTCTACGGTGCTGAAACCTTTTCGGAATCCGGCTTGTTCGGGAGGCTGGAAGTCGTCAAACCTGCGCGCGAGACGGTTCGTGATGACCCTTGAAAACAGCTTGTAGACATGGCTCAGAAGTGAGATGGGCCTGTAATTCTTAAGCAGGGTATTGTCACCCTTCTTGAAGAAAAGTACCACCACACCTCTGCTCCATGCCTGCGGCGTTTTTCCCTCGAGTATGACGGAATTGAATAACTTCTGAAGGGCCTTTAGGACCGGTTTTCCACCCGCCTTCAGGAGCTCAGCCGTAATTCCGTCCTCGCCCGACGCCTTGTTGTTCTTCAACTGCTTCAGAGCCATCCTAATCTCGTACAGGCTGACGTCCGGGATATCTTCAGTGTAATGTCGAGTCAATCTAGCTCTTGGGTCGTTTGCTAGATTTGTATCGGGTTTGGAGACTGACGTATATAACTGTCCATAAAAAGCCTCGATCTCTCCCAGAAGCTCCGATTTGGCGGATATAACTCTGCCATCATCGGTCTTCAGTTTCGTGAGCTGGCTCTGCCCAATAGACAGATCCCGTGCAAATACTTTGGAGCCCTTATTCCGTTCAATCGCGTCTTTAATCCTCTCGGTATTAAATCTGCGAAGGTCGCGTTTCAGAGACTTCGAGATCTGTTTATTGAGCTGCCGGTACGTGCACACGTCATCTGAAGACTGCAAAGTCATTTCACGCCTCTTCTTCATGAGCTCGAGCTCATGAAGAAGAGGCGTGCTCGAGCTTTTGTGTTACATGAAATATTAAAAAAAAGGTGAAACTTTCTTCTCGTCTTTATGTGTGTATGTTTGTTACTTCTTCATGCTCGAATAGCTGAACAAATTTGGATAAAATTTGGCACACAAACACACGAAATAGCACATAAGGTACGTTTTATCCTCGTAGGACGATCCCTTGGGACGATTTTCTACTTTCACGCGGCCAAAGCCGGGGGCAGAAGCTGGTTTCCTCAATAAAACCCGGAAACTTAATACAAAAAGAAAAGCAAGATACACGTTAGTGAAACGTGCACTAAAACAAGAGTATCGTCCCTGAACCAGTAACGTGCGTACGCGCATTATATACAAACTGACCGTTTGTTTGTTTTTATAACGAACGTATGTAACTCGCACTAAAATATATTATATCAGAGTTCACTCAGACGCTTTCTTCTCGTCTGATTCTCCAGCTTCAATCAATGTTAGATTAGAAATAACTAAAATGAGAAAAATGTGGTCATCGAGTTGTAGCAAACAAGGCCTCAAGTCTGCTATTACAATAGTGTCAGAATGGTCTATCATTGATTTCATAATTGTTGATTTTGACAAGCTTTGGTAATCTACTAATATAATGGAGTCATTATGATTTTCCAATGGTCAACTACTGACACTCTATTGAAAGAAGTCTCGTACATAATCCTTACTAATATATTATTATTAATGTGATTATTGTATTTATGTGAATCTAATCGTCTCAGTATAGGGGGCCTGGTGACCTAACACACAGGTTCTGTAAAGAACCTAGTTCAGGCACCAGTCTTCCACAATTTTATTTTAATTTCGTATTTGTAGATTTTTAATTATTTTCACTGTAATTTGTGGTAAGAAAATAAATAAATTATTATTATTATAAAAGCGAAAGTGAGTTTGTTTATTTGTTTGTTACGTCTTCACGCCTAAATGGTAAAACCGATTTTGATGAAACTTGGTACACGGATAGACCATGTCCTGGAATAGGACATAGGCTACTTTTTATCCCAGAAGTATGTTCCCTTGGGATAATTTTCTGCCATCACGCGGGCGAAGCCGCTGGTAGCAGCTAGTCTACTAATAAAATGGCGTCATTATCCTTTAAATGACTTTTCAATAGTCAACCAGTGACATTCTATTGAAAGAAGTGGCTTAAAATGTTAATCTCGTACATAACGACAAATGAATGTCTGACGTATGTGGTAATTTGTAAATATTTTGACAGTTCCTTTGATCAGTGACCTTCCATTTAAAAGTCATTGTGCAGCCATTGCTTTTAATAAGCTCAATATTACCATTCTACCAAAACTTTATTATGAGACCTATGACCGATCAATGATCGATCATTATGATTTAGCAGATTACGAACTTTTAACATAACATGACAATGGGATCGTGTTGGAATGACGAATTTATAAAAATAGCAGACTTGGGCCCCAGGTATATCAAAGGATTGTAACAATTTGCCTGCAGCTGCAGTCTAGGTACCCGTCCGATTATAATTTAGGTGCCTTCAAGGCTAAAGTGCATAGGTTCTTAATAAACTAGCGCGCCTCACCTTCAACGAATGCATCATTGCTTACCATCAGGTGGAACCACAGTCAAGCACTAGTATATGTACCTATATCTACACTAATTTTATAAAGAGAGAAAATTTGTATTTTTGTGTGTATGTTTGTAATGAATAAACTAAAAAACTACTGTGCCGATTTCAAAAATTCTTTCACCATTGGAAAGCGACATTCACCCTGAGTAACATAGGCTATATTTATTGCCTGTGCGAAACCGGGACGCGCCGCTAATCAATTATAAAAATGTAGTTTACTCTGCACGTAGCCAATGGGCTGGGCTTTTTTGGCCAATGAATCAGTATTGCCATTCAACGTGGCAATACTGCCAGCGTTCTGGGCACTGTTTCATTTGACAATGATAATATTAAATTAAATACATAATATTCTTTCAGTTATACAACTTTAGTTTTTAACCGACTTCGAAAAGGAGGAGGTTCTATGTTCGGCTGAATGTATGTTTTTTTTTTGTATGTATGTTCACCGATATTTCGGTCAATTGTGGACCGGTTTTGAAAAAAATTTTTTTTAGATTGAAAGGTTATGCTTCCAAGTTGGTCCCATAGAAATATTGTTATGATTTGATCATGACCTTCGAAGATATGGAACAGAACTCCTCATAGAATCATAGCAGAAGTGTCGTAACAAGTAAAATTGCTTTGTTTATACGTGTAGTCGATGACTGACTAAAAGAAAAGGGGGAGGAGATGTATCGAACTGATCTGGTGATAAAGCCGGAAGGTAAATTCATGTAATATAACCGTATTTGGGATTATTAGAATCGTTATAAGATGCACTCTGGCTATAAGGTAATTTATGTTATTTAGGTGCTACCATAACTTAAAAGTGAAAATTAAAAAACTTTTTACAAAAAAAATTAAACCGACTTCAAAAAGTACAAAATAATTATAATTTCGGAAGTCGGTGTTAAAAACGAAGAAACAAAATTGGGTATCTATTATAGAAAGACCGACTTCCGAAATTAAAAATTATTTTGTACTTTTTGAAGTCGGTTTAATTTTTTTTTTGTAAAAAGTTTTTTATAGTGTATGCGAAACCCGAAACACGTGTCTAGTATTTTTACGAAAAGAATCTATGTACAAAATTTTATGACTGTATCATAAAAAATCGCAAAGTTATACGTTTGTTATGTTACCTGGTTGTCCGTGAAAATACATGGTCACCGGGTCTTCCGGGTAACTGAGGGGTTATTTTGCTCCCACACCCAACTGTGCGCTGGCTCCTAATGTCCGCTATGGCTAACCGTGACCTGTGTTGTACTTAGTATCAATAGTGTCCAACTTTACTTTTTTTTTTAATATAACTTGGTGTGAAAATTATTGGAATCGATTCAGTTACTGATTCTGAACAAACTATATTCAGGTTTTGCATATACTAAAAATAATTTTGTATATTATATTTAGTTGTTTATTACTTTAGTTGATAGTAAGTATAGTGTAATTAGCTAAGTATTTGTGCGTTGAAACCTTCCTTGTGAATTTAAATTCAACGTATAATACACATGCGTAGCGAAAATTTAAAAGATTTGTTACAACCGTTTTTTTTTAGCGCTGGTAAAATCATCCAATGGCATCCCCGCTCTTGGACGGAGCGGGAGATAGTGTCAGACTTTTACTGACTAACAACCCACTCCCGTTCATTCGTTGCCTTTCGTACCGGAGCTTGAGCCACCTTCCAGACTAACACTGGCCCCAGTAGGCTTCGACCTAGCTGGGTCCCTGCTGCTGCTGACAGCTCCTTGAGGCGCGCGGGAACAGTACGACGTCGACGACTTGGGCTCGGTCCGGACAGTTACCGGCCGGTCGGACAGCGAGCTTCCCACTGCTCGCCATCCGCAAGCCCGTTACACCCTTGTGAAGTTGGGACAAAGAGAAAATTACACGATTGTTCACACTAGTTTTTATTGCTAACCGCCATTATTTTATGTGTTTTCATACTGTACGTTCATCGCTAATAAATACAATGGTTTTAATGCATGACAGCGCCAAGTTCTGTTTATTTGTTCGGCTCGTTAAGCCGGAATGCCAACCGTCTAATGGATTCAACATTTATTTTATAACTCTCCCGATAATGATATTGTTTGTTGTCTTATTTCTTACTTGACCTTTAAATTTTTCCAAGCATAAAACTATTCCTATCTGTCAATTTGATGACAGTTATACAAAACTAGCTGCTCCCAGCGGCTTCGCCCGCGTGATAGCAGGAAATTATCCCAAGGAAACATACTTCCGGGATAAAAAATACCTTATGTCCTATTCCAGGATCGATCCGTTCATCAAAATCGGTTTTGCCATTTAGGCGTGAAGATGTAACAAACAAACAAACAAACTCACTTTCGCTTTTATAATATTAGTAAGGATAGATAGGTACCGCACACATTTCGATTGATTGGAATAATTGCCCACTTTGGTCTTCCTGTCCAATTATAATGATTGTAGATGTCTTCAAGGCCAGAGTGAATAGACTGTTAATAAGCTATTGCGCTTCACCATCAACGATTTCATCAATGTTTTCCAACAGGTAGGATCACAGTCAAGCACTAGTTTATATCATTAAAAAAATATCCATCAACACATACAGGCCTAGTTTCTGATCTCTCTAAGTCATGGTCAACCCAGTTTCAGTTCCGAAATTCTATCAGCCGTTGAGCGTAAAGAAATATTAAACATGTAAATATACAAATAAACTTTCACATTAATAATACTAGCTACTGCTGTGGTTTTGCCCGGGTTAATGTAGAAACTTGTCCCAAGTGAACCTGCATCCGGAATAAAAAATATCCTGAGTATAGTTTCAGGACATAGTCTACCCGTGTACCCAGTTTCAATTTCGAAAATTGTTCAGCGATTCGAGCGTAAAGAAATAACAAACATACGTACATTGACTGGACTGTTGGTCTAGTGTCTACCCAAGACAAATGTTTATGTGATGAGCATGATCATGAGTATGTGTATCAGTTGTCTAGTACCCATAACACCAGTTCTGCTTAGCTTGGCACTAGGCGGGGTTGTGTGATAGTTGTGGAATATTATTATTATTATTTAATGACATTGCATCTGTGAACCGTTTAGTGGATTTCAGTTACATTGTAGTTTCGAAGGTCAATGAATATAATGCAGAGCTAAATAAATGCACAGAAGCCTGGAAGCTTTCCCAGCAGCTTATAATGATCTCAATAATAATATTACGAGTGTGTAGCTGCTGCCAGCCACTTCACCCGCGTGATAATAGAAAATTCCTGTCTCCTGCTATGCTGTCTATCCTGCACAACGATATGTACCTTTCAGGACTTATAAGAGGCCAATAAAAGACCTGTACAGGTTACTAAAAACTTGGGCACGCCACGATTATGGCGGTAAGTCCCCTCTTTGAAGACCTCACGGCGTCCTTACCTTCCGCATGACGCAGGTCCTCACCGGACATAGCACATTCGGAAGGTTCCTGCACTCAATTCAAGTAGAAGAGAAGCCCGGTTGTCACCACTGTGCGGAACGCCCGGAGGACACGGTGGAGCACACAGTCGAGGCGTGCCCCGCTTGGGCGGAGCATCGTCGTGCCCTCGTGAGGGCGATCGGCGGCGGCAGAGACCTCTCGCAGCCGGGCCTTGGTTCAGGCCATGGTCCGGAGCGAGGAGTGGCAGACGGTCGCCTCCTTCTGCGAAGCAGTAATGCTAGCAAAGGAGGAGGCCGACCGCACCAGGCAACGGCGCCTTCGCCGCCGCCGCCGGGATTCCGATCCCGATTTCCGGCTACCGAAGACGCGGGCTCGCGGACGGCTAGCCATGGATAGCTCGCTGTCCGACTGTCCGGTAGGTAAATTTCCGGACCGAGCCCAAGAAGTCGACGGCGCGCACTGTTCCCGCGCGCCTCAAGGAGTTGTCAGCAATAGGAGGGGCCCAGCTGTGTCGAAGCTTACTGGAGCTAAGGAACTCAAGCCCCGATATGAAGAGGCTAGAAGAAACAAGGTGGGTTTTCAGTCAGTAAGAGTCTGACACTATATCCCGCTCCACCCAAGAGCGGGGGTTGTCATTGGGTGATTTTTGGCACCGAAAAAAAAAAATGGTTACCAGAAACTCATTAGTTTTTTTTATTTGTGTCCTTATCTCTTCTTCTGGCTACACCTTGCCCCATTTATTTTTGGTCGGCCCTCCTTGTCTTCGTTTTTCATTGTGAACGATTTCGTGCCACGTCGGTACATCAACGTGAAAAGAAGTAATACTTTTTGTCCTGGGAGGAAACATACTCCCAGGACAAAAAGTATCTTATGTGCTATTCCAGGACATAGTCTACCCGTTTACCCAATTTCAATTTTGAAATCCGTTCGACCGTTCGACCGTCAAAAAGTAATAAACATACAAATATACACTCGCAAAGTTTCGCCTTTGTAATATTAGTGTAATCAAAATAAACCAATGACCATCAGTAAATAACATGTATCAACAGAGTTGTAAACAAAAGACTATTTTAATGTCCACTTTATTAGTGTATCGACTAATCCCTAAACAATGCATTGATCGCAACGTACGCTGAATAGGGCTGATATACGAGAAAGATATGGGAGCAGTGGTGGCCGAGTGGTAATGGCCACAAAATATAAAGGTACCGAAATCAATCTACATACAAAGCGCGCTCGAACAAAGCACACATAGACACCGCTCGCGGACACGATATCTCGGAGCGCCTCGGCCCGAGAGCGCCGAGAGCGGCGCCGACCCTAGCGCGATTGCTAAGCGTTTTGTGGTTCGACTCAAAGTCAAAGTCAAAATATTTTATTTCACATAGGCCTACATGGGCACTTATAAAACGTCAGAAGCTCGTGCACGGTTCCAAATTGGTCGTTTCCTATGGAGACGAACCTGCAAGAAACTCCATGGTTACTCTTTTAAAAAATGTGTTTATTACAATATTGATTGATTTATGTAAGAACAGTGTAGACCAGTCAACACTGTACACAAAAGCACAAAATTAATCATAATAAAATAAAAAAAATAAAAAAGTAAGTTATAATAGAAAGTTATCTAAGTGTTTGTGGATTATACAGTGTTCTCACATTCCCATTCCAAAAAGAGGCTATATAAAAAAGCAGGAAAAATATAAATAATTACAACCGTTAACAAAATAAATTACTAACAAATTGAATGCAGTTGAAGTCTAAATAATAAAAATAAAAATATTGCAAAAGCAATTCGTTAAAGGAAAAATAAATATATGTATATTAAAACAAAGGTGGAGCAGTTAATAGACACAATATTGATGATTTACCAGGGGGCCACATGTGCAGAGGTACTTAGTCATTGCCAAACAAGCGTGTCTTCGACATAGTCTTTAACCTTGTAAAATGCTTTTTTGGTTAGGACACGCTTAATATGAGTTTTGAATTTTCCCTCACTAAGTTCAGTTACCGCCTTTGGCAGCTTGTTGTAAAAGCGTATGCTGTTTACTAGGAATGACTTGCTGGTCTTGGCTAATCTCCATTTGGGTAATACAATTTCGTGTTTACTATGCGTATTTTTGTTGTGAAAATCGCTTCTAATTTTAAAGAGTCCTAAGTTTTTACGAACATACAAAATGCATTCTAAGACATAAAGAGAAGGCAGAGTGAGAATGTCGATTTCTTTGAATTTATTTCTGAGGGACTCGCGAGGACCCATCCTATAAATAGCCCGGATAGCTCTCTTTTGCAATATGAAAATTGAGTCTACATCAGCTGCAGATCCCCACAGTAAAATACCATAAGACATAATACTGTGGAAATAAGCATAGTAAACTAACCTAGCTGTGGCTACATCTGACAATTGCCTTATTTTTCTAACTGCATATGCAGCTGAGCTTAATCTGCCCGAGAGAGTTCTAATATGAGCGCCCCACTGTAGTTTAGAATCGATAGTTAAACCTAAGAACACAGTGTCCGCAATAACATCAAGTTTTTTGCCATCAAGAATTAGACTGACGCCAACTTGAGGGACATTCGGTAATGAAAACTTTATACATTTAGTTTTATAAATGTACTGTGTGATGTGTGACTGTCCAGTAACCGTCTGGACTGAGCCCAAGTTGTTAACGGAGAAAAAAAGGGCTAGTTGGGAAAAGGCTAGGGATGATGATAATAATATTGATATACAGTTGGATATAATTCACTAGCAATAGCCTCATCAAAATACTTACAGATCGACGACCTGCAATAAACAGGCCAAGGGTGCTATCAGCCGTACAACTAAATTCAGTCAGTGCCAACCCTAGCAGGCACGTGATCTTGTCAACATTACCCCTCGCTGCCAAATAATGTGACCAGGCTAGCCCACACACGCTTCACGCTAAGTACTTAGCAGAAAATCCGGTCTGAACAATGCAGTAGCATAGAAATGTAGGTATTATGTATGTTTTCAGCACGTGGAAAAGATTTTTTAAATCTTGTAATATATATTTTTTTATTGTTGACTTGCGTTGGACCACCATCTCACCTGATGGTAAGCGATTATGTGGTCGACGATGGGGCACGTTTGTCTAGAATTAACATAGTCACTCTTGACTTAAAGACCCCTAAATAATGTAGCTACCAGAAAACACAGACTCCGGTAGGGAATTCTACTGCTTAGCTGTACGTATAATGAATTACTGTTGTCCACAACTGAAATCTGCAAACTTATGCTGTTTAAAAGGTTAAGAGGTGGTGGAGAAGGCTGAGCTAGGGCCGAGCCCCACCGGGACGCCATGGCAGAGTCGTCGCCAGGTTATAACGCCCAAAAAATTTTTGGTCCTCCTTTTCATTGTCATTTCAATGGTCACCTCCTTTTTAACAGTGAATTTCTGAAGCCTAGTCTCCTCGGTAACGGCAGGGTTAACAGGTTTAAAAAAATAGGAATACAGATTCATGAACAAAGTACCATTTATTGATTGTTTCGTACGATTAATACTTTTGTCCAAAAAAAATGTTTAGCAATTTCGCAACGTTCCCTACATCTTCGAAATGGCTTGGATCTTTAATTCATGAATCCCCAAGCGACCACCGGTGGCCGCGCATCTATTGTCTTACTATTGTGTCTCTAATTGACGGTATCTGAAGGGTTAAAATCATTTTTACACATAATTATGGTGATTAAATATTATTCAAAGTGAACATAGCATATTATTATTATTATTTTTGAAGAAAAGGGGCTATGCATCTCCCATAGTGTAGGAGATGTAGTCACTGCGACCTAAAAGATCTATTGTGACTCGCCACCTTGTTAGAGTAACTCTTTTAGCCGGGAGGCTTCCAGGAAGTCTAGAATACTCCTAGCTTTGAGAGTTTTAATCTCCTCCGGGCGAATAATGTGTCGACCCAGATGGATACTCCGTTTGTGGATAAGGGGCCCACATTCACACAACAGGTGCTTAGGCGTCTCCCTCTCCTGATTACAGTACCTGCAAACATCAGTGTCACTCAGTTTCATGTGAAATTGGTGCCTGTTTAATTTGCAGTGCCCGGTTAAGGCGCGGGCTATCGCACAAATGTTCGTCCTGCTAAGCTCAAGAAGCTCGGCAGTTCGTTTTTGTGAGTAGCCTTCTATTAGAGATTTGGCGTGTAGCAGTCCTGGTTGTAACAACCAGTGCTTTTTTGAATCGCCAAATAGGTTGCCCTTAAGGGTCTGCATGGCCTGGTTCTTTGAGATACCACAGAAAGGTTCTGGTCCTATCTGATGACCCTGAGCCCCAGTCCTTGCAAGTTCGTCGGCTTTTTCATTGCCAGTAATTCCAGAATGACCCGGTACCCATCTCAGAATAACTTTATTCCTTTGCCCCAGGTCATTTAGTTTGTTAACGCAGTCTTTTACCAGTTTCGAATTTATTGTATTCGAGTTCAAGGCGTTAAGAGCTGCCTGGCTATCCGAGTAAATCAGAATTAATTGATTTATGTAGTTTCGTTGACGGTTGGCTTCCGCACATTCTATAATGGCGTATACCTCCGCTTGGAATATGGTGGCATATTTACCCAGATTCAAGCTTTTGCTGAATTTCGGGCTAATGCCAAATATTCCACATCCTACATTCTCACCCATTTTGGATCCGTCTGTAAACCAGATCAGGCTTCCAGCCTTGCAAGTAATGAGGTTGCTTGCCCAATCCTCTCTGCTCGGCAGTTCCACTGTGTAATTTCTTGTGAAGCTACACTGTGGAAGCATGACGTCTGTTGTCATAGCTAGCTGATCGTGTTCAAGCACTGATTCGTGTAGCGATCTCAGTGCTTGAGAGCGCCAGTTTACTTTGCCAGTGCTGTTTATTCTATACATGCCCGCTTTCGCCTCCTTCGCAATTAATAGATGAAGTGGCGGAAGGTTAAGCAGGGCATTTAGAGCAGCTCCTGGGGTTGTAGACATGGCGCCTGTTGATATAATGCATGCAAGTCTCTGCAAACCATTAAGTTTGTTAATGACTGTCACTTGGGATGTTTTCCTCCACCATACTACGCAGGCATACGTTATTATCGGCCTGACTATGGCGGTGTACAACCACAGGGCGATTTTAGGGTTTAGGCCCCATTTCGTCCCTGCTAAGCGACAGCATATTCCTAAAGCTATTTTAGCCTTTTGAATCACATTATTAATGTGAGTGTTCCAGGTCAGTCTCTGGTCGATAGTTACGCCCAGGTACTTGACCTCATTGGAGAATGGTATGCGAGTCCCCTTTACAGTGGGCGTTACAAGTTTGTCCAACTTTCGCTTCCTAGTAAAGGGGACTATTGTTGTTTTACTCGGGTTAACCGATAAATTGTTCTCTGTGCACCATGTGTTTATAACGTTCAGAGATCTTTGCAGTATAGATGATACCGTGCTGTGACAGGGGCCGATAACACAAGCCACCACATCGTCAGCATAACTGTGTACATCTAAGTCTCTTTTAAAGGCTTCAACCAGCAATTGGTCAACAACGAGTAGCCATAGAAGTGGCGATAGAACGCCTCCTTGTGGGCACCCTTTAGTTGTTTTGAAGCTTTTTGTAGTTCCGTGTAAGGTAACACTGATAGTTCTGTTGAGGAGCATGAATTCGATCCAACGAGTAGTTGTCTCGTCAATCCCTTTCGCCTTCATTCCCTTGGAAAGGGCGTCTATGGTGACGTTGTCGAAAGCTCCTTCAATATCAAGGAAAGCACATAGGGCTATCTGTTTATCTTCCAAAGCCCTTTCGATCCTGTCTGTTAGTTCTAACAGAGCAGTTTCTGTGGATTTTCCTTTTTGGTAAGCATGTTGCTTCGGATGCAGAGGGTTAGCCCTTAATGGTCCATCCCTGATGCATTCGTCTATAACCTTTTCCATACTCTTGAGTAGGAAGGAGGTAAGGCTTATTGGTCTGAAGGACTTTGGTTGAGAGTAGTCTTTCTTACCAGCCTTTGGGATAAAACAGACTTTAACTGTAGTCCATTTCTCAGGTATATATCCCCAGGCAAAGCTTGCTCTGAAGATTTTGATTAAGATAGGGATGAGTATAGTCTTCCCTTGCTGCAGGAGAGCTGGGAAGATATCGTCATCACCTGCAGACTTAATCGGCTTGAATGAGTCTATAGCCCATTCTACCTTGTTTGGTCTAAAGTACCTCGCCGCTCTTCTCCAGTCTTCATTTGTAGGCCTGGAGAGGCGGATATGAGGTGAATATGGTACGATGATGTCTTGTGCCATCACCGAGCCAGGGAAGTGTGTTGACGCCAAAAGTTTCAGGGTTTCCTCCGCTGATGCAGTGAAGGCACCGTCTGGTTTCTTTAAGAGTCCCAGTTGATTCGTAGGCGATTTGGATAAGACTTTGTGGATTCTGGCTCCTTGAGGGACTTTAGTAATCTCCTCGCAGAACTTCCTCCATGAAAGTCTTTTCGCCTTTCGGATTTCTTTATTATAGGTAGTTAAAGCTTTCCGATACCGATCCCAGTCGTCAGTCGATTTAGCCTTATTGAACAACCTACGTGATTCCTCCCTTAAAACATCGAGCCTTTTGTTCCACCATGTCACTTTTCTGTCCCTCACAGTTCTTAGAGGACAGCTCTCTTGGTAAGAGGCTGTAATGGCTTCATTAACTTGAGTGACAGCATAGTCCAATGTTTCAGGGGAGCGTATGGTTTTAGGGACGTCTAGGAGTCTCTCCTGGAGCTTTCGTCTGTACAAGTCCCAGTCCGTGGTTTTCGCATCCCTAAAAGTGATAGTTCCGCAAATGTTGGATGTATTCAAAGCGAATTCAATAAGTCGATGATCAGACATAGATGGTTCATCACTGACATGCCAATTGATTATCAGCCTGGCAGTGTGAATAGTAGCGAGAGTTACATCAAGAACTTCCTTCCTCGATTTAGTTACAAAGGTCGGTTTACATCCCTCATTAACTATTTGGAGGCGGTTAGTTAGTACAAAATCATGAAGCAACTCACCTCTATCGTTGATGTCAGTGCTGCCCCAGTTGGTATGGTGGGCGTTGGCGTCACACCCAATGAGAAGCTCGGCATTGTTGGCATAGGCGTACTCTACTACCTTTGCAAGCTCCTCGGATGGGTCGGTTTTCGTCCCGTCCAGGTATGCCGAGCACACGATGAGGCGTCCATTTCCGCTCTTGACATTGACATAAGCTGCAATCAGGTCATCGCTGCACAGGCCTGGTATGCATAAGAAATCAATATTATTATTGAAAAGTATACACGCTCTTGGTTTGACTCCACCGATATGATGAGCGACCTTACCTGCAGAGCCCAGTCCAGACACCGTGTTAGTATTAGCCAGCCACGGTTCCTGGATAAGAGCGATGTGAAGGTTCTTTTGTGTGAAGAGTTTTTCCAGAACAGCCGTGGCTGCTCTGGCGTGATGCAGGTTTATCTGCACCACTTGTGTGTTTATGTGTGTCTGTGTTATGGTGTGTTTGTGTTGTGTTAGTGTTATGTGTTTGTGTGGGTGGGTTAAGCGGCGTTATTCGACCTGCTTGGCTTCGAGGCTTTAGGGCAGCCCTGAGGTTTGGCCGGTCGGCTCGCCGCTACCGATCGATTGGGACGGTTAGCCCCTTTCGTCGGTGGTGCCCCGAGGGGGCGGTTCCTGACGCCCTGGCCTCCGGGTTTCGGCTTAGCGTTTTGCCGCTTTGCCGTTTTACCAGAGACCCGGTCGCTCGGCCCCGCCTTAGGAGCGTGTTGAGCAGATGGCGAAAACCTTGCGCCAGATTGGCTAGTCCCTGCCACCTGCTCAGCCTTCGCTGGCGTATTATCGCCGCGAATGCGTATTAGGACTTTACGAAAGCCTAATTGCGGCCTGCAGTCTAGTTTGCGCAAGGCTTCTATGGAGGCATCATCGATAGAAAGGGCGGTCGTGATTCCGTCCCCTTCTTTCTTGACGCTCAGCACCTTCCACAATCCAGTCTGCAGGTCGTTTTGTTTTTCCAAGAGATTAAGGGCATCTCTTGGAGTTTTGATGACATCTTCTGTCTTAAAGTGGAGGATCCCAACCTTGGCTTTTGGCAGGTCCTTCTCGTTAATGAGCGAGAGTTCCGCCTCTGGCCACGGCTTTAGTGTCCCCACTTTTTCTTCAAGCCATTTCAGGCTGTAGTCGTTTTTGATTACGACTTGCAGCCATCCTGGCTTGAAAGTGCAACCCTCGATTCGAATTTTGAATTCGGGGGCTTTGGGCATAGGGGCGTTAAGAATCGCCCTCAATATGTCCTTAGAAAGGAGCCCCAATTGCACGTTCGACATGGGCTCTCTATTACGGATTCCCACTCGGACGTTGGTTAGGGCGTCCTTAAAAGACACAACGCTTGTCCCAGGCGGTGGTCCGACCTGAGCTGCGGACGTCTCGTCAGGGATCATTGGAATTGGCCCTGACTTTTCGTCCACACGCGTTGTCTTTTTGGCATGATCTTTCGGCGACTCGTCCTCGGATCGAAATCGTTTTACCGGCCTCTTCCCCGATGACGTATCGGCCACCAGATCAGTCAAAGGAGCACGCGCACTCGCCCACTGCTCCGTGACCAGCTTGTAGGCCTCAATGGAGTCCATACCGCCAGCCTTGAGGCGCCGCAGGCGCTTACGCGCGGCTCCTGGCAACCGTCGTTTCCTGGGGCTAAAGTCAGTTCCCAACGGCACTTCCGAGTCCATCTCAGTAGGCCTCGTGCCATCGTTTGCCGACTCCAGCTCAGGAGGGTTGAGTTCGGTGTCTAAGGTGACTTGGGAGTCTCCCTCAGAACCGAGTAAGAGAGTAGTCAGATCAGGTATTGACCCAATAAGACTACTCGAGGGTTCCGGACGTTCATCATCGTCCTGAGATGTTTTTGTATAAAACTGTGAATCCATACAGTTCCCACGAGTAGCTAGGGAAATAAATAGTCCACCCCGGCAGAGCCCCGCTTGCCCGGGTAAGGCAAAATTTACTACCCCAGGATTGCCATCTCGCTGGGGAGACACCGATAAGAACCAAGCTCCCCCTTGGCCACGCATCCCTCGGCTCGGTACGAATGACACCTTGGATTGGGATTCGCCAGGCGGTTTCGGTTACGTCTAATTCTGATGGAATTAGACCAAAAACGGGGTGGCAACCTCGAGAAGGTGGATCCGCCTGACTTGCCTTGAGGATCTTCACGACAGTAGCGCTCTCCCTCAAGACCCCGCCACCTTATCGCCTCTGAGGGAGGTGATAAGGTAGGCCTGCATCTATACTACCAAGCAAAGCAAAAGCAAAGCATGTCGTTGTGCAACCGCAAAAGCATACATACAGACCCTCCCCAAAACATAGCATATGTAAATCAATGAATATTTCGAAAAGAAAATGGATTTAAAGGTCAACGGGACCCTATACGGGCGCAGCTGGCTGCAATTAAACGCACAGTACTCGTACTATAGGGTACGAGTGTCATGTCTATTTCATTCCGGCCAGATCGTCGACCCCATCGTCGCTTTCCATCAGGTGAGATAGCGGTCAAGCGCAAACCTATCAATACTAATTTAAAAAAAGATGTTAAAGGGACTATAAGCCTCAAGCTCATTAAACTTTCGTAAATTCCATTCATTATTTCGTTATTGTTGGTGTTTTTAAAAATTACTAACACTTCACAATTCTCAAACTAGATATTATTGAAGAAAAGAAAGGAGGAACAGGCGCTAATAAAACTTCTGATCTTAATACATATTCTTTGTGCAGCCTAGTCTAGACAAAGATAATGATGTAGCATTTATTTAGCCGACATAAACGCCACATGGGCGTTTATTGTTTTCTTGAGTTATGCTCTCGATTTTACGGCTACAATCGAGAGCATAACTATTTAGCTCTCAATTGAAGCTAAAGGGAAAATGCAACTCTGATACAAGAATAAGAAACTCCTGGGCTGCAGAATTGTTCGAAAGAGTTACCCAGGAACGCACAGGGCAAGTAAAGGAACACAGTTGGGTTTTAGTCAGTAAATGTCTGATTCTCCCTCTCATCATCATCAAAGACATCCATTGTTGGACATTGGTCTAATAATCTGAACGGTAATTTGCGTCTCGCTCCATCAGATTCCTGCATCATTTACCAGGTCATCGGTCCACCTTTTAGGAGGTCTTCCAACGCTACGTCTTCAAGTACTCGGTTGCCACTTCAGAATATTTTGGCTCTAACGGCCATCTCTTCTGCGAGCAATGCCTGCCCATTGCCACTTTAATCTGGCGATTCTTCGTGCTATGTCCGCAATCTTGGTTCTCCTGCGGATATCTTCGTCTTCAATAAAGAATTTATCTATCTATCTATCTTCATTCCTAATTCGACACTCTCTCTCATTTAATACAAAGAGATTTCTCATGAATATAAATAAAAGTAAAGGCAAAAAAGTTCTATAACTACGACCGCATACTGAAAAGCTTGAGAAGCCAATACCTGAACGGACGACGCGTTTAAAACTCTATTTTTTAACTCGGGTCTCAAATCTATACTCATTTACTACAAAAAAAAAAATACTTATCAAACTATACTACGAGGTAATCTATATTACGAGAAAAGAATATAGGTCCATTCTAAACATAAAAATATTTATGACAAAGAAATCATTTCTCGCCAGCCAGCCGTAACAAACGCGTCCCGCGCTACACTTCGCACATCAAACAAAAATACAACACAATAATAAAATAATAAATGATTATTTTCAGTTATGCTATAATTTGCTAGCGTTATGCTGCGGATGTGCGCAGAACGTGGAGCATTAGCGTTTATGAACTCGGCGATTACCGATTAGTCGCGACACACTGGCAGGTTGGCAGGTGACACGGCACTGTTTTACACTTTGTTATGATGAAATTACTAAATACATTAGGTAGAGAAAGAGCTACTGCACTTCTGGAACACAATGGACCACTAAAGGTACACACGTAAGTTTTAATCGGTAAAAGTTTGACACACTCTGGTCCATCCAGAGCGCTGGAGTTATTTGATGATTTTCCATCGGAAAAATGGGAAGCATCTACCTATACAACCAGTCATTTATATCTGACTGGCCGGTTGGTCTAGTGGTTAGTGAACCTGACTGCTATGCCGGTGTTTATGGGTTCGATGAGCATGGTCATTTGTTCTGTGTCTGGGTGTAATTTATCTATAATATGTACGAATTTTGAAATATAAGTATGGTTATCAGTTGTCTAGTACCCATAACACAAGCTCTGCTTACCTTGGGACTAGACAACGTTGTGTGATAGTTGTGGAATATTATATTATTTTTATATCTTTTGTATTATTTATTATATTGTGATAAATAGTAGAATTGTAAATTCTAAATTTAGTTCTGGATCAATAAAAAAAGCAAAAGTAAGCAAGCTACTAAGCTAAACAAACTAGTAAGTAGTAATAAGGGATTTGACAGTACAAGTCTATCGCATATCAGATGAGCTAAAAGAGCAACTTGTTAGGTCCCATTTAGCGCAAAGGGACATCGTAGCAGACTAAAGCAAAGGTTGAGAGATGAGCTTGACTCTTACCGGAGAATCTATGGAGGGACTGACCCGCAATAAACGATAAACGTAAAAAACGATAAACGAGTGTGGAAAAGGGAGTTAGAGGCCTTCAACCAACAGTGGGACATAATAGGCTCTGTAAAACCAGATTGATAGCTAGCTACGCTTTCTCTGAGAGCCGATAGGCTTCTTTTCATCTCTGAAAAATAGGAACGTGGGTGGTATGGGAACCAAGACGAATATAATTCTAGTTTTAATTGACACAAACCAAGAGAAACTCTTCAGGTTCATACAACACGAAGTTACAACTTGCTTCTCAAAGAAAAATATCTACAACTCCGGTTATTAGCGTACTTAGTTTTTTACGCTCCAGGGTAGAGAGACAGGGCGTGTCAGACTTTTACTAATTAAAACCCGCTGTGTTCCTTTTTTTATGGTGGGCAAAAATCTTCCAATGACAACCCCTGCTCTTGGGCGAAGCGGAAGATAGTGCCAGACTCTTACTGACTAAAAACTCACCCCGTTCCTTCTAGCCTTCATACCGGGGCTCAAGCTCCCTTTCGGATAACCCTGGCCCCAGTAGGGATGACCCTGGCCCCAGTAGACCCCTGTGTTCCTCAGCAGCTCTTTACGTTTATCCCACGGTACCTATCCCTTTCAGAAATTCCCCATGTCACAGACAGTATTAGCAAATTATTCCTAGAATCGATTTGCAGATGGAAACCCAAACACAAAACAAAACAGTTTTTTTTTAAACTTGGCCAGTTTTAAACGTTTAAGAATATAAGAAACGTGCGGCCAGTCACGTTCTCTAGCAAAGAATAGAACAGCTAGGTACATAAGCCGTCAATTCTCACTTAGTTTATAGTAATACATTCTCACTCGACCGCAGATCTTGCTCCGAACAGCTTGTCAAAACTTTGGACTGACAGATTGATTTTAAATGATTCTGTTTTGAAAACTTTTCTAAACGTACCATGATTTTGTTTGTATTCTTTACCTCGTGGATTTAAGGCTTATGGTCCCATGAACATCAATATTTATTTCAATTATACATCCGAGTATTATATCGACGGTTAAAATGCAAAATGGTATAAGCGGTATTGAGTAAACTTTACAAAAGTGAACTTTAAATACTTTAACTTCAAATCACTCTTTTGTAAAGTTTACTCAATGTCGCTTAGATCATTTTGCCCTTCAACCGTCGTTATATTATTTTACCCTAGTCCGTCTCACTGCGGGGTGCCAGTCGAAAATCTGCGCTGAGTGTCTAACGCCCCGCAAATACTGAGGTGGTCACCCTTTCGGTGCGGGCACGCTTGGCGCACTTTGTACTTTTGTTCTTGTTTACTTTGTATATATAACCGTTGTGCTGTGTCTGTACCAAATAAAAGTATTTCTATTCTATTCTAACATCTGGCCGGAATTAAATGCACATAACACTCGTACCCGCCTCGGCGGCAGTACGAGTACCTCATTTAATTCTGGCAAGCTGCGCCCAGATATGGCCCGCTGACCTTTTTAAATCCGTTCTCTTTGCGAATTATTGACTGATTTACATATGCTATGTTCACTCTAAAGAATATTTAATCACCAATTCATATGTGTAAAACTGTTTCTAAAGATCCAAGCCGTTTCGAAGGAGTAGAGAAAAGTTCCAAAATTGCTAAATATTTTTTTAGACAAAAGTATTAATCGCACGAAAAAATCCATATTTGATGACGTTGTTCATAAATCTACACTAATATATAATAATAAAGAAGTACAATTTGTTTTATGGTTTTTTTGTTTGTAGGAGGCCATCTCTGAAAGTACTGTTCCGATTGCGAAATTTTTTTTCACTAATAGAAAACTGCTTTATTCCTGAGTGGCATACACTATATTTAATGTACGCGGACGAAGCTACGGGCAAAAGCTAGCCTATAATAAACATTTTTTTTTTAAACCTATTAACCTGGCCGTTACCAAGAAGTAGACTCCAGAAAGTCACTGTTTTACGGCTTTGCTCGGGGGCTTGCGCCTTAACAGAGATCATGTGGTCAGACAAAATCTAAACTGTAGTCGTACTGTCGTTTCTTGCCAATCAACTTTGATAAAAGGCATATGGTTATACAAGGTTACCAATTCATCATCATAATTTCAGGAGGAGGAGGTTCTCAATTCAACTGATTATTTTTTATAAAGAGAAAAAGCTTTTATATAATAACAATGACATTGTTGTTTTCAACTATTGGATTCGTCAGTATAAGACATTTACGATCACCCACGATTACCTTTGTCTATTTCATTTTTGATTTAACGAGTTTTTGTTATCAAGGGGCTTTTCCTGTCTGAAATTAGATGTTTTTCCCAACGGAACACAGTCCCGGGATAAACTGTACATACCCTATAGGCTATTCCAGGACACGGTCTACCTTTTTTTGACGTAGGAAATCATTCAATGGCTTCTCCTCCTCTGGGGTGTGTCAAGCTCACAGTTGTGTCCTTCAATTGGCATTTCAGAACCACAGATTGCTTTTCAGAAAATCTTCTTGGGTCTGGTGTGCATCGGCCTTCTTTGAGACGCGCATAGAACATTACTCGCCAACGATGACTCGGGCTTGGTCCTTACCGGACAGCCGGATGGCGAGCTAACCATTGCTCGACGTCCACAAGCCCGCGCCTATGGTAGCCCGGAATCGTCTCACGACTTCCGACGCCCTGCAGTGCTATTTCTCTAAGAAAACCGCCTTGAGAGCAACGTTGGCGGCAGCAACGAAGTCCAAATAGGTATATTGGATTGTGTTTTGGATTTCCTCGCTGTGCTCAAGGCTGTTTACTTCTGTTGACTGCTGGACGTCTCCTGTGGTGGCAGCTGGGGCGAGAGGATATCCATTTCCTCACATTTGCGTTTACTTCATTCGCTAACATTACCACTACACAGAAGGAATCAACGGTATCTCATTTCTTTAAGGTCGTCTTCGCCTATAGAATACGGTCTATATGTGTGCCAAACATCGAAATCTATCTGTGCGTAAAGGAGTAACACACATACATACAAACCTTCGCCACAATATTAGTTTGATTTAATTTTTCGTTTCAAAAACATACCAACAGCTATTGATGAGGGCCAGTCTGAAATATCTGAAGACATCAATAAAAAGTAAATTAAAACCAGCGATAATTTATGAACAGCTGTTGGTCTGTCGGATGTAACACCGTTAGCATTGAAGACACTTCCTCTACGTCAGAGCGAGATTTGTTACAGATTTTCGTGTTTTTGCAACGTTTTATTGGAAATCTTTAAGTTTATAGCAGGAAAGCACTTAATTAAAAAAATAAAACGAGGAAATCGTCTGGAAAATTGAAGAGGAAAACTTGCTCATTACTTTGGGTTTGTTGCAGAAACTGACACGTGTATAAGTAGATACTGTTGGAGTACTAACAATAACAAACCTATCCTATTTCAACACAATGGCGTTTGTCTTTTAAACCAATAAATATTATATTAATGGACAGATTTCCCTGTTACTACTTGACTGAAATGCTTAGTATGGCTATAGTTACTGTATTCTTTGAGCCTTGCTTAGAAGCACACGTCTCGCGTAATATGACTAAAACACACCTTCCAATATAAAGTATAGGATAATAAACAGTTATTATTGAAATCCATAAAACAAACTTTCCTTTGGTTACCTACTAACCCCAGCAGATACCGTCTAGTTTATTTTTGGAGTGGTTTATTTTTGGTATACTTTAGATTCTAAAAAATATATCAGTCACGAACCATTAACCCTCTTCTACAAAGATTTTTTAGACACTGCAATTCGCACCTTTGGTAGAACAAGGGCACAATTGCAGTTTTTGCTTTATGACAATTATGCCCTTGTTCTACCAAAGGTGCGAACTGCACTTTTGACCCCCGACTGTACAGGTACTCGTAATGCAAGTCTTAATTAAATTATCAACCGAAACTCCGCATGTGATACAGGTATCTTTATCTAAAACTAAACAACATATTTTAAATCTAAATTAACTGGTGACTTCAGGGTCACGGACAATGTCAAGTTCATTACCAGTGGCTGAACTTAAAATTGTGAGTAGTAACTACGTGGAGTTGTCATTTTGCGAATTTTTCATTTCAAGAGGTTGTTATTGTGAGAAATTGACCATAAGCGAAATTGGCATTGTGGCTAGACAAATAGAAACTAATATAGACAAGACTCAGCATAAACAAATATATGTAACGCAGGCGGAACTGATAGACACTTCCAAGTAGGTGACCCGGGGTGGGCTCGCAATTACATAGGACAAAAATGGTTCGATGGCACTATCACGGAGAGAGTTGGCTATTGTAATTATGTAGTAGGTAAGGACAATGGTCCCTTCTTGAAAAGGCACGTCGACCAAATTAAAAATAGAAGAAGCTGCCATGGGTTGCCATCTGTAGATGAAATCCGAAATCGACATTTTGAGAAATTGACACTATGAGAAGTTGACATTCTAAGAAGTTGACATAGTGAGAAGTAAACAATTTGCGACCGGTAGACATTTTGAGAAGTGGACATTATAACGAGACGATACGTTTAAAAGTACTTTTTGCGACAAAAAAACGAAAAGTTTTAGCGAAAAAAATAATAAAAAGCTTTCTTATGATACCGATATTATATCATCTAGATATAATGACTCTGTATTCTAAAGGTTTACTTGCGGCTAGAAGCTTAAGGTTTCCCTCTCCTAGAGAGGAAGCTTCAGCCCAGCAGTGGGAACATTAAAAGATTGATTATGATTATACTTATGCTTACTTTCAGCCAATTACAATTTAGGTGCATTCACGGCGAGAGTGAATAAGCTCTTAATAAACTAGCGCGCCTCACCATTAACGATTGCATCACTGCTTACCATCAGGTGGCATCGCAGTCAAGCAATAGTTTATATCAAATTAAAAAGGGAGGGGCCAGTATATTTAAAAGCACTTTATGCCTATAACATTTGTATGGATATTTTAACTAAACATAAGTACATAGTCTTTGAACATTTAACAAAAAATTGAATTTGAAGATTATTTATTCACATTGTTTCAATCATTCATAAATAGTTTATTTTTCAAATACAGAACTTTCCATTTCAATTTAAAACAATGTATCTTTGTTATCTTTTATTTCCAATTTGATTAAAAGCAGTACTGTTTGGATACGTCAAGCGAGAATGGTATTGTAATCTGGTTTATGTAAAAATTTGTATTATTTGTAGAAATATACAAGGTGGGTTATGTAGACCGGGCAAAAACATTGGTTTTGCCTTGAAGCAAAGTATTGTATAAACACCTGTTGCCAGGTGAAGTTCAACGGAAAGAAAATCAGAATAATTATAGTATAGTAGATTTTTTTTTTTTTATTAATTTTGCAAGGTTTTTCTACTCGTCCAGTTACAATATCGGGATTCAGCGAATATTCACATTATCATTTCGAGATTGCGAAAAATAGCTCCATCCTTTTAACAATCCAGTCTAGGTCGTAAATAATGATTCGTGTTAAGAGCTCGTGGTAAATCCTCAGGTGTTACTATTATGCGGATAGCAGGCAAAGTAACCAACGTATACATAGTTACGTAGCAGCATCGAACATTTCTGGTGGATAGCCAAAGCCTAAAGGCTTTATATTTCACCAGGACACCGCCTTGGCGCGACCAATTGCGCCGGCATGGTTTCCTGGTGAAATATAGCCTATAGATTTTTATATTACATACTCTTTGGTGGGGCGTCCCTGGCGGCCGAACTGGCGTCCGATCTGGTCGAGCCACCAAATTGGATGCGCAACCAAACCGACACCAGGTGAGCAACTCTCTGTAGAGCTGTATACATTTTGTAGGTAGCGGCGACTGGTCGCGCCGTCACGGTGTCCCGGTGAATTATAGCCCTAACTAGCAAACTATACACCAGAGTCGCCACACGTCCGAGCTGGTCGCACCACCAAATTGGTTGCGCAACCAAACGGACACTAGGTGAGATAACTCTCTATAGAGCTGTATACATTATGTTGGTAGCGGCGACTGGTCGCGCTACCATGGTTTCCCGGTGAAATATACCCCTTAGGCTCTACTTAAATATACGTGAATAATTCAAGATGCAAAGGGAACTATCACAAATGATACTCATAGGTACGGCGCGGCGTATATCGGGCACTAGTCTAGTAGTAAATTTCCACAATTACTCATTACTACATTTTTTATTTCGCCACTAAATCCATAAATTATTTGTGCCGTAATTTATGTATCACATCAAGAATAAACTAGGTATATAGGTACTTATTTTTTTGGTATGTGTAGGTAATAATCTAAAAGCGTTTGCGTCACTAGAAAAACAAAATAATAAAATAGTCTATCACCGTCAATCATCATATCTGTCAAGACGACTGGGAAGAATAATGTCTATTGTTATTTTAATTGTTTCACTGTTGTAAAGTTTTCCGCCAATGAGTAAAAACATTTGTTGGTTGTCGATCAGACTGCGGATATCACTCATTATTCTACGATTCAAATTGACTTTCAAAAATACGAAAATAAACCACCCACGAGACTAAAATGATGACTGCCACACACGCTGATGGTGGAGTGATAATAATTTACTTGCTTGCATAAATATAACTCCAGATTTAAGATTGTTTGAAACACTTATATCTTTGCTTGATAGCCTAAGCATCTACCTACATTAAAATTTAGATTAATATATAAATAACCTATTCTTTTATTAAAAAAAAAGGAAAATGGTACGTACCTACCATACATTTTTTTTGTATTTCGCAGCATCATGCTGATAGGAGCCTTTTTTTATTATTGATAGGCTCGCGTTTGACCACCATCTCACCTGATGGTAAGCGATGATAAGGCTGGAGTCTTGTAAAAATTCACCCGTGGCAAATTATTAGCGCATCTTTGTATGCTTTTTTTTAACAAAATAATGAAACAACTTGAAATATTATTATAGCACATATTTAAACATAGTATGAGTAGTAGCCAGTTATTTTTTTTAAGTCAATTTGGGTGTATTATGTTTGGTAAATCAAGCGTTAAACATAGCTATTTCGTGCCAACATCATTTCGACTTATGTTTGTGAGCTTCGTTAATGGCATAATATAACGAATTTACAAATCTTACGAATGGAAACTGCGCAACATTATCATCTTTGAAATGCATTCATGGCTAGTTCTAATTATGTTTCATTTTCTTATTTCAGAAGTCACAATTTCATCAAAATTCTCAACATTTGGCTCTTATTAAATGTTTTTTTTTCACAATAACTAAGCATCGTAGTTACATCATAATTAGATTATTTTGATGCCAAAAGTTCAATAAAGCAAATAATATAAAAATTAAAATCTAAATCACCATAATTTATCTAAAATAATGATTTTAAAAGATGTCCAAAAAATGTGTACAAATACTAATAATTTATACACATTTTTTTACATTTATACAGACTTGTAATTAGTTGTAATACAGGCTTTTTATGCCTAACTCAAACACCAGCTCCTCACATTGTTAATCATAAAAAACGGAACATATTTAAAACCTAGAATAAGTTTATAATTGTGAGGAGAAATAAAGAATTTTATTATTATTAATAATTTAATTTTAATGTTTTTTGACCTTTAAGAAATAACGAAAAACATTTTCATGAACATCATAAATGTTTTTCGTTTTTTCTTTTCTTTACTGAGTGTACGAGTTTAGTTTGTACTTAGAGTGACATAACCATTTTACCTTACAAGGAAAATTACAGACTTTACAAGTCAAACATAAACATCAGCACTTCATAGTAGCAAGTACGGTTGTGTGTGCACTACAAGCATTTTTGTTCTTTTAGGTAAGAAATCTTCAAATAACTCCATCGGGTCTGGGTGGGGCTAGAGTAGAGATGTGCCGTTGCCGGTAATCTGGGAATATTGCTGGCAATATTGCCACCAATATTCATACATCGGGCAATATTCCCACCAATATTCCCCCTTCACGGCAATATTGCCGGCAACGGCACATCTCTAGGCTAGAGGGAGCATCAAATTTTTACTGACTAAAACCTCCTGTGTTTTTTCACTTGCCCTCTACGTTCCAGGGCTACGGAATATCTTTCGACTAATTCCTCAGCAACTATAAGCAAAAATATAAAATTTCCGACCTACAAAAACGAATGTATAAGATTTACTATATTTATTACACGTACTCTAATAAAAACTCATAAATATCGGATCTCCATTTGAAACGAAAACAAAAGAACGCCGTTATCCCTAACAGTAATGTTTACAGGGAAGGTCGTGACGTCACCACAGACCCTGGAGTTGCCAGCGATCTAAATCTGTCGCGACAATGAGAATATTGTTCTACAAATTATTTATTTGAACTTTTAGTGCTCTCGCTAGGGTTGCCAGTCGTCTGGATAATGCGACATAAACTATTTTTGCTTTTCAAGTAAGATTTTGTTGTTTACAGAGTGATTAATATTCTAAGTTTAATAGTAGATTATGCACCGGGGGGCTAAAGTTGTGTCTTATGTCACGCGCGTCATATTGAATCTCAAGCGCAATGAAGGATTCGGGATTTAACTCACGAGCAAAGCGAGGGAGTTAATACAAGAATCCTGAATGCAGCGAGGGATTGAAGCTAGCCCAAAACAAAGACACCTTTAGCCCAGAGGAGGATACTTTACTTTTTACACCTACTGTGAGAAAATAATAGTCACATTATTGACCAGCGGTTCATAATGAAAACATTATTGACCGGCTGTGCCCCCGGCCACTAATGATTCACTTTAGGTTAAGGTTGCTTGACATATAATTTGACATTTTCGAGCAGGTGGTGTGAAAATATATTTTTGAACATACTTATACTCCAAAACCTGTCAAGCTACAAGTATTTTTAGGCTTGCAATATAGTGTTTTTCGCACTAGTACGGAACAGTTCAGCGGCCAGGCTAAATTAAATGTATTGTGTCAGACTGGAATGAAATAAAAATGTAAGTTTATTGATACATTTTCAGCCTGTCCGACCTTAAATACGTTTTTAATATTTTACTAGTCAAGATGTTTAGTTAGAATTGAAATAAAAAGATAACTATCTTCCAATTCATTATTAATTTATGATAAAGGAACAATGAGTATAAAGGAGGAGGGATTTTTCGCTATTTGCACACGTACAAAATATAAGTTTGTTTCCGATAATTTTTTAATGCATTTCTTCTTTTTCTGGCTAGACCCAATCCCATCTATTTGGGGTCGGCCCTCTGTCTCAAAACTGCCTCTTATGTAATTTTTTAAAGCATTTGCATAGTTAAAAATATATATTAAATTCAGTGACATTTACTTGATAAATAATAAAGTACCTAATTCAAAGCAATTATTGCCCGAACAGAGAGTGTTTTACCTATTCTTTTTACATTTTTGTTGATTTTTAAATTAAAGTTATTGTTTTTAAATCGCGCTCCATGAACCATATTTATTTTCAGTCTCAATGAGTGATTACTATTTTATTTTGGTTCACTGTGCACGTCTATGATATGGAGAAAAATATACACGAACCTAACCTATATAATATACAAGGTGTAAGGGACAGCCCTCCGCAAACTTTAGGGGTTTGCAGAAGCTAGTTTTTCTTTATAGGATATATTTACGTATATACCTCAAAAAAAGTTGTTATAGGCATCCGGTATTTTTACACAAAAGTCCAGCTGATCTTGTAGATCTATTAAATTTTCTGGTCCTAGGATCAGCCAACCCTACGACTGGCAATGGGTACGCGTTAAAAATAAGCGCTAACTATTATTAGGTCGTTATTTAGAAGCGATCGGTTTCAACTAAGAGCTGTTCTGTTACTTGGCAGGAGATGTGTTTATTGACAGATACTTCTCGGGGTGTTACTTCGAGGTATCATTGAGGATTCTGTTTGTGCGCTGTAGAGGTCTGGGTCAAGTTTATTTGTTTACTGGCCATACCGGCGACTTCGTTCGCGTTGTTGTCGAAAACTAAAATACGTCGCTTAGGTAAAAGTTCAGTCGGTATCTAATGTTTTACTTCTTATTATTTATTCATATATCTTTTGGTATAGTCAATCGATTGCGATTAAACGAAGACTAAAAAATGCCTTAAATTAAACATATTTTTTATTTAACGTGATGTGTGCACAACTAAACAGATGAACAGACAAAAATTCCGAAAATACTGGAAATGGGTTGTTGGTTAAATATCCCTGGCTATTATATTTTCAAATTTTTTTTTGAGCACCGACTCCAAATAACACGGGACAAGGCAAGAAAATGATGATGATGGTTTTAAAAAAAGATTTAAGGTGGAAAATCACTAGAGGTAAAAAAAATTATGAATTTTTAACAGCGTAAAAAAAATATCCTTGTTCGTGCCTTATATAAGCACCCCATGCAATATTAAATGCTTCACCATTAATAGGTGCACTGCCGAATATAGGAATAGAGATCGTAAACTGTTTAGTCTGGCTGATATTTGGGTTAAACTCTTGGTTTTGGGTTAATCGGCACGTCACATATCGATCATTCCATTGTTTATGGTGTTATTTTGAGCAACAATCGATACCTAATTGACGTTGGTTAGTCTTAGTAATTGTATTTGGGTTACGTCTGGGGTTCTCGTCTACAAATTGATTTGGTTATATTGGTAATTGACGCACTTTTTACTCATATACTATACCACCCTCGCTACGGCTCGGGTCCAAATACCCCCTCGACCGTAATCACTAACATTACACACTTGTATCATCCCTACTAATATAAATGCGAAAGTAACTCTGTCTGTCTGTCTGTTACGCTTTCACGCAAAAACTACTGAACGGATTTAGATCAAATTTGGTAGGTAGGTAGAAGAGACACTTGAATAGGAAGAACACATAGGCTACCTATAATTCCACTGCTGCTAATTCCACTGCTGTCGACGAAGCGGTAGCGACATGACGGCACGACGCTTCCGCTTCGTAGCGTACGCAGGTGTATAATGGCATATACGCGTCTATGAAGCTACGCGTCCGTGGACAATAGGCTTTAGACCCTAGAGGATGGGGAGGGGCTAACTACATAGTTAGCAAGATGATCTGTTGTGTGTGAAATAAGACTATCGCGCGTTAGTCGTGATGTTTTCGCGCTTACAAAACACGCGACAGTATCACTACAAAAACTCGTCGTAGGCGAGTGGCCTTACACACGTCGTACAATCTGAAAATGGTGCATTGAGCTGACGAAGAACAATCAACATTCAATGAAGCCCACATAAAAGCGACACTCACTTAGCCACAAGACACACAATAAATTTTTATAATTATACCTGATTACAGTCTTGTCTCGGGCAGGGTACCATATGGTAAATGTGGCTCACCGGAGTCAGCGGCGAGGGGATGCTGGACGTGCGGAGCAGGCTCAACTTGCGGCGCTGCTCCGCCGACAAGGAGGCTCGCCGGCTCCTGGACACCGCATAGCCGGACACGTCAGCCGAGTCCACACTCAAGCCACGCACGAGAGACGGGCGAAACATTGTGTTAGAGTATAGAGAAAGATGGTTATTGGTGATTTTTTAATTACTGTGTGAATAAAGTAGCTTTTAAAACTTTTTTGAGAAGTAGAAAATGTGGTAAGTGTGGACTGTGGTGTGAAAGAAAGATGAAATGATCGCTTAAGGGTGCACTAATCGGGGCGAGTGTTCGAAAGAGTTTCCATGGCCTTGGAATACAAAAGGTAACTGAAGGAACACAGATAAGTTTAAATCAATAAATAGGTATCTGACACACCCTCTCTCTTCACCCCGGGAAAGAGAAATTATTTTATGATTTCTCAATTCAATAAAAGGGTTTACAAGTCGTTGGCTCGAACGTTGATGGGCACAGTAAAATGCCTGCTATCACAACCAATATCATGAGCGTAAGTTATAAACGCTGTGATGATCATTAAAAATCTAGAACACACTACCATAAGCTACACGATGATAACATTTTATGAACTACTTTTAAACTGTATGAATAATTATGCTGAATTTCTGTTCAAAATAAAACTAATTGAATTTGTAAAGCGACAAATCTGTCATTGTATATCACATAATTATCACATTTTGCCATTTTCACACGTTATAATTTAGCTTTTTTTTCACTTAAAGATGCGTAAATTGGTGTTAAAATGGAAGAGTATATATAATACGAGCCTATTTTTTTATAATGTGTGCTACAAAATGATACCACATTTTGTTTTGACTACATTTGTGTGGAATAATGATCGACTAGAGTACCCTTAAGAATAACCATGATATTATTATGCCTTGTTTAATACTTTGATTTGCTAATTTTGACAAGAACCTAGTTAGTGTGATATTATAAGTTAAAAAATATGTTTGACCATTTGATTTTGGCTCTTGCCCTACAGGATATCCTAGTACAAGAGCCAGAGCACCACTGATATTTGTATCTACCATGTGTGTTAAATAAATTATACCATAAGACACCAACTTCAATAAAAAAATTTAAACCTCAGGTACATAATATGTTACTGATAGTAAAAAAATATAAGGTTAAGAAGATTCTTTAAAATATGTATGAACAATACCATATATTTTAAAGCAATAATAATTACGGGTGATTGGAAAATTAATTGAATTTTATTGAGTTCTGTAATCAGATCGCTTGCTGAAGAATAACAATACGGACTCCGTGGGCAGTGTTGCGGAACACAGATAAACAGCAGAAATAATTAACCAATCTCAGCTATTTATTTTTTATATAATTGTAATATACTTATCGTACACCTCATAATGTGGACAGAGGATAAACACTGCAAGGGTGATTCTTTGAAACCTCATTCATGAGGATGATCATGTCTCATTCATCTGGCCTAGTTTTTGTACCTATCTATTTTGAGTCGTAAGCCATTGAGCGCAAATTAATTAGTGCCTTTGATACATTTAGTGATCGGGGAAAACAAATGTATAGTACCTACTCCTGCCCTTGTCCCGTTTTATTTGGGGTCGGCGTAACACGTTTTTTTCTTCCATTCTGTTCCGTCACTCGTTACGCTATCACTAACTCCCTTTTCTTTCATATAACTTCTCACAAAATCCATCCATCTTTTCTTTGGCCTCCCTCTCCCCCTCCATCCATCCACATGTAAACTCGGGGAAAACTAATATGCAAATAAAAATATCTAATTGTAAAGAAAAAAATTAGGCCAGATGAATGAGACAATCTCACCTTATCGCACAGGGCATTCTCTTACAACCTTAGGATGGCTTACAGGATGCATTTTGGAGAGTATGCGCAGGAATTACTCGACTTGAATCCACCATCTACTATCGGACAAGCCGACGAACGGCGAGTATCCACCCTTATGTTGTTGAAACCGCTACGGTCCGAACTAAGCATTTCGCCTCGTCCTTTATACCACGAACATCGAGGGACTAGAACAATTTGACTGCTGCGGTCTTCCCGTCCGATTATAATGTAGGTGTCTTTAAGGCAAGAATGAATAGGCTCTTAATAAACTAGTGCGCCTCACCATCAACAATTGCATCATTGCTTACCATCAGGTGGGATCGCAGGCAAGCAATAGTATATATAAATAAATAAAAAAATTGACTGAACAAAAGGTTATCTTTACTAATATTATAAAAGCAAAAGTGAGTTTGTTTGTTTGTTTGTTACGTCTTCACGCCTAAATGGCAAAACCGATTTTGATGAAACTTGGTACACGGATAGATCATGTCCTGGAATAAGACATAGGATACTTTTTATCCCGGAAGTATATTCCCTTGGGATAATTTTCTGCTGGGAGCAGCTAGTTTTAAAATAAAGCAATAGTACCTACTTAGACTTACTTCATTAATTTTACGAACTTAATAAAATTTAATAACTTCTGGCTAAAAGTAAGTTAACTATCGATACGATACCTACTCAGCACAACTAAAACTTATACTTTACAACTAAAACTTAGCATTGATATTGATTCGAACTAATTTTAAGTTCCTATCAGAAATACTGGCTTTCTACAATGCTCGTCATTTATACAGGGTTATTTGTAAAACACTAGCTACCTCTCAGGACTATGGTACTAACATCATAAACAACAACTTTTGTTCTATGACTTTTAAAAGAATATCATATTTTAGTTCATCAGATTTTCATACAAAAATTAAAATATTTAAATTGAAGGTTCTAAATGTTACGAAGTCTACGCTGGTGTATCAATTTTCTGGTGTGATGAGTACACAAAAATGGTGCGAATGCTTGCTAGGTAGGTGTGATGACAATGTTTCGGAAGCTTGCTTACTATTACTACGAGATCAGTGTGCAGGAGGCGTAGGTAGATACAGCAAAATACAGAGTTAAAATATGTTAGATAGAACAACGAAATGTTGGTTTGTTTTTGGTAAATGTATTGTTTTGTAAAAAGTCATAGAACAAAAGTTGTTGATTATGATTTTAGTAAATACAGTCCTGCAAGGTTGCTAGTGTTTTACAAATAACCCTGTATAGCAAAAAGGTTTTAAGTTTTTTTAAATCAAATAGTTAAAATGATACATGAGTTGGTTCTGCCATCACTTTTCTATCATCGGATAACTCGACGTACTGCAAGTCCACCCTTACGTTGTCATGACATGTCTCCGGTCCGGACTAAGCATTTTACCTCGTCGTTTATACCCCGTACATCGATAGACTGCAACCATTTGCCTGCAACCGTTTGCCTGCAGTGATATTTCCATCCAATTACAATTTAAGAGTATTCAAGGCAAATTAGGCTCATAATATACTAGTGCGTTTCACCATCACCGATTGATTCCATCACTGCTTATCATCGAGTGGGATCGCAGTCAAACACTAGTTTATATATTTAAAAAATGTATTTTTCTGAACCTCTGGTCCCTATCAAAAAAGAAACCAAAGTGGTCCCCAAACAAAAAATGGTTGAGAAACACTGATATTTAAAATAATCGTGTTTTTCGTGAAACTTGAAAAACCCCCTTAATTTTGCTGGCGATAGATTTCAGTATGTCATGAACTCATGGCGCAAGAATGACCTTGTGGGCAGCTGTCAAATATGAAATGTTTAATTGATTAGATTAATAGATTACGAGCTACTACTCATATAGTAAAAAATAAACAACTCAAACGCGTTTCAATGTAAGGAAAACGGTAAAAAAAAACTACAGAATACGAAACATGTGAAAGATGTTCAGATGTTACAGAAATTGTATTTTTCCTTTAAACAACACAATGTACCAAAGCTTTTTGTATTAAAAAAAAAAAAAAAAAAAAAAACAAATCAAGGCCAAAGATGTAATTTTAAAGTGGTGATATGCATGATCAAAGTGGTTTACGTAATTGTGCCCGTATTTCAATGAGGTTATATGCATATATTATGACATTATTACTTTATGTAAAATGTCTAAGTGGCTCACGATGACATATATTGAGATGTAGATGGCATTTCTGTTATTTGTGATGCGCAAATGATAGACTAATTAGTTTGAAAATTAATTATTGATTCATCACATGCTTAGCAATGTTTTGGCAAGGTATAGGTGCCATAATTATTAGTTTTGATGAGCGAACTTGATATTTGTTTCTGTTAAGTTCTTTATTATATTGAATGCTTTATGAATGCATGTTTGTTAATTAGATACTTTATAGTTGAGTGTAATTTTTTCATTAGTAAACTTAGACATGTTTTGATACCAATAAAAAAAAAAACAAATTATAACAGCCAATTATTATCAACGCTCATTAAGACCGTTGCTTTCACAAACAAATCACCTTTTCCTTTCCATTCTTTCGCTATTTTTTCTTTCCATTTTGTACTAAGAAATAAAAGTCCAATCACTTGATGTTACACCTATAGGAACATTGTCACTACACTGATTTATTTTGGGACGAAAACAGGACTATAAAAATTGTGAATGTGGCGCGTCTGACACGCGCGTTTGAGCGGTTCAGCCGCGCGGCAACCGCTCGGTGGGACTGAAGAGGTGAACTGAAGCGAAGTGTTTCGGGCCGAGACAGAACTGCGTGTGTTGATCGGTCGCCAAAGCGTTGCACAATTATCTATCTGACATTTAAAATTGGATCAGACGGTGCGTAGACTAATGCGGGAGACGGGATGGCGGCGGCTCCTGATTATATTTAATTTTGTGCGGAAATTAATATGTAGTTAATATTTTTGCAGGATTGAAAATTAAAATTGAATTTCGATTTAGTAGAAAAGTTAATTAAAAATTTGCTGAAAATCATATGGAAGAAAGCACAATTGACTGAAAAATCAGGTTCAGTTCATCAGTCTGCTAGATTCCAAACACAAATTATTAAAAATTAATAAAGGAACATTTAATGAAAAAGCTAAATCATCATAATCATGTTCCTGCCCTTCTAAATATTTGCTGAAAAATATATAAAAAAGCACAAAATAATGTCTGATAGGTTAGAAGTCTGCTAGATAAATAAGTACTTTTTTTTTTCTTTATCTGTAGCACAAGTCAATCATGTTTACGAGTTTTGGGGCTATGATGGTGATTATGATGATGCCATCTAGCCGATTTCGGTCACAGCGACCGCATTCTTTGGCCTCTCATAGTGGTTGTGAGCTCAGATCTGCTGCTCTTTTATGCGCCCTCATGTGACTTGCATATCCAATCTTGACCGAAAAACTCCGAGCACAAAGGGGCTATATATATCATATAAACATACAGGTACCTAATGACAGTCCTATCCTTCTTATTCCAAGCCGCAAGCTAATAAACACAGTCTATTTCTTCACTACAAAGTATCCATGGTTTAGTGTTTATCTTCAGCGCAATATCTACCATTTAATTGGGGCTATTAGGAGCTATTACGGCTTAATAGCCTGAAGGTGATGACTGGGGTGAGATAACACTCTGTAATACTCACTGAGGCATAAACTTTGAAGATCTCACCATTATCTAATAAAATGAATGGTTTGGTATTGCAATCTTGTAGTTTTTTCGGCTTTATTAAGTACTAGCTGCTGCCAGTGTCTTTGCCTGCGTGAAAGTAGAAAATTTTCCCAAGGGAACATACTCTGGGATAAAATGTATCCTATGTACTATTCTAGGAAATGAAATATGTACTCGTGTGCCCGAAGACGTATCAAATATACACACACACTCGCATATAGCCATAAAGTCATTATCAGCTTTATAATGTTCTTACCGCTGCGACTCATACCTGTCTAAGAAATGGCACTTATTTTTGCCTTTTTAATATTATTGTAATAAAATAATAACTAGCAAATTAGAAGTATGACTTATTAATAATAGGCATAACTTCCTTCAGGTAAATTTTGTTATCTATATCTAAGTATACATTATAAAAAATCTTTAGAAGTTTTTAGTTGCGCATCACGTAAATGTACAATGTAATCGATGTAAATCACCTTTACACATTAAAATTGTAAATTGAAAATTACTTAGGCTTTGTTTCATCGCAATCGGACTACTATTTTAATAGAAATACTTCATTCATTGACTGTTAGGCGTTACGAAATTCGTCAGGTCAGCTAGTTTTTAATAAGTACGGCGTAAAACGGTAAAATATGATATAATATATGACATAATTTACCCAACATTACACAAAACACACCACTCAAGGAATGTCAAGGCCATGACATTTCTGTTTAGACAGACAGACATCATTACGAAACATATATTTACTCTCTACAGTCATTACCAAACACTACAGTGAGCAAAAATAAATAAAAAATATGCAAGTGAAAAATAAATAGTTTGGCTCAAACATAAGAGCCACGCTCCCGGACTATCGCAGTTTGTTGACATCTCACACTTTTGTATTACAGTTATTATATTATATATTTTTGTCAGTCTAAATACGGAGCCATTTAACATAATATATGGCTCAAAGGAAACTTTAATATCATGCTTACACACGTAACTTCAAAGATTAAGTGAATAGGTAAAGGAGATAGGAAAGGTCGATGTTATTTGTTGATACGAGATGACATCTCTATTTGCTCGTCCTACGTTGTCGGCTCACGAATATAAATTATATTTGGTGACGAAAGGTGAAATATTGATTGCAGTTACAAAGATATTCAGAACTAGCTTCGCCCACGTACATAAAAAATAGCATATTATTATGTTATCTATACTTATAATAAATCTGTAGAGAGGTAAATTCTGTACATGAAATATATTTCCAAAATAACTATCAGGGGGTGATTAATGATCGATACTGATGCCAAAAATGCAAACAGTAAAATTTTTGTCTGTCTGTCTGTCTGTCTGTCTGTCTGTCTGTCTGTCTGTCTGTCTGTCTGTCTGTCTGTATGTTCTTTATAGAAACAAAAACTACTCGATGGATTTTAACGAAACTTTGTACAATCATTCTTCATACTCCTGGGCAGGTTATAGTACACTTTTCATCACGCTACGATCAATAGGAGCAGAGCAGTGAAGGGAAATGTTGGGGAAACGGGGGAAATTACTCCATTTTTTAAGCTTCCGTCGCGTTTGCAGCGTTAATGGTTAAAGCTACACAGAAATCATGTATAACGAAAATGTCCTCCTTAAAATTATATAAAAATATCCCTCGACAGCATATGTCTATCTTTTATGCTTGACTCACAATAACACGTGAACTCCCGAGAGCTTAGCAGTTCGGAGCTTTCTGTTTTTTGTCTACTCTTACGTTTATAACACTCTCACTCATCCCTAATTAAAAAAATTAAGTGGAAGGGAGAGATCTGGAACGTCTCGAATCGTCTCGCGCATCACGTTGTTTTCCAGTCTCCGGGATCTTAGAATTCTACATCAGACGTTTCAGATCTTTGATTTTGACGACCCCGTTGTCGCTGGCTTAAGCAACAGGATCCGCGTACGAAGTCGCTGGCAGAAGCTAGTTCAGGAATAAAGCAGCTTTCTATTCGTGAAACAATTTTGGTTATCAGACCAGTACTTTCAGTGATTATTTCCTACAAAGTAAAAAAAATCTTTGCATCTATATAATATTAGTGAATTTTAGCATTTTGAGGAAACATTTGAACTAAGGTTACGAACATAATCTGTAGAATGCCCAATCTTCAGTGGCAGTAGGTAGAGCATTTTCCTCACAGAACAGAAAGTCAATGCCTGAATAGTTCTAGTATGGTAACCACGTACCGGAAAACGCTGTGTTGGAAAACCTCCCACAAGACGATGGATACAAGACGCACAGGAACGGTCGTTGTGGCGACACTACGGGGATGATATGACCAGCACCGGACATTTCTTGAATTAGTAATGATTAGTACACTAATGAAATCTATAAGAAACCAACTACTGACCAAACCAACCTAACCAAACCATCCAACTACTTCACAGGCACAGTTTCTAAAGATTCCGTCTCAGAATCTAAGGATCAGAATATTTTTTTCTCCTGTCAATCTCAGAAAGAACATTAAACCACTAATCGATAAACAATCATTCTATAAATAATATGTTTGAAGAGAAGTTATGAGTGTTATTACAATTACAAATTATAGCTGAACAGACCAACACAACCTCATACCGGAAGACATGATATATTAGCGTTGGAAGGCCTCCCACAAGGTAGACCGAAGACCTGGTGAGGGTCACGGGAACCCGATGGATGCAAGATGCAAAGGACCAGTCGTTATGGCGGCACTTGGAGAAAGCTATGTCCTACAGTGGACGTCTTTCGGCTAAATGATGATGATGATGAGACAACATTCGTCATATCAATTTACTCTTAATCAATGTGCTAAGGAAGCTAAGGAGTGGAATTCCTTGCCAGAGTCTGTGTTTCCTGATGGCTACAACCCGGAAATCTTTAAGTCAAGAATGAATATGTTACTTCTAGGTAAGCACGCTCCATCGTCGACCGCATCGTCACTTTCTGGTGAGACGTGGTCAAGCGCAAACCTATCAACAATAAAAAAATCCTTAATCTTTATCGACTCCGGCTAATATCCCAAATTACACCGGCAAAGATCTCTCCGACGCAGACACCTAAAGTCGAAATTACATTCTAGTCATAAATCATAGTGTCCATAAAGATGAACTGTTTACAACGAGCCCAAATTGTTTATCGATGGTTTTATAGCAAACATTGGCAGCACTAGACCAACACTTTGTTTCTGATCGTATAACATTAAACAGTTCGTTATTGTACTAGATAGTAAGAAGCTGCAGTCGGAACTGGTTCTAAAAATGGCGCCCAGAGCTAGCTAGTTACGACTCGTAGTGTTCCAAAGAGAAGTCAGCCACACAGTAGTGGACCACTAGGACCAAAGCCTACTGGATCCATGAGTTCGCTAAGGGAATTCCGGCATCCTGGAACGCTAGGCAAAGAAGGAACAATAGGAGTGGGTTTAAGCCAGTAAAAGTCTGACACGCTCTCGTTCCGCCTTAGAGCAGAAACCCCTAGCGGCCATCTGTTCTGCGACAACGTGCAGTGTCCATTGCAACTTTTATTACGCGATTCTTCAGATTAAGTTGGTTATGCAGAGTTTAGTGACCAACAGGATATTATTTGGAGTTCCTTCTTGAGCTCTTTAGAAACTCGTCAGATGGTGGTGATGGCCAACGCGTTAGTGAATGAAAAGTCTGTCAGATTGGTGATATAGAACAGCGCAAATAGGGCCGACAACCTGAATCATTACAAAATAAGACATATTTACAACAGAGTGTGACCTAGTAGACTAATTTCGAAACGTAAAAACGGAAAGATGGATGGATGGTCTCATGGCTTAAACCCAAGGCATTTATTTTAATGAAATCATCAGGCACTTTTTAATTGACTTCTAAAAAAATGAGCAGGCTCGAATTTTATTTTTATCTTGCGGTCTAACTCAATTACGAGTATATCACAATGTGAACCAATTTTGAAGATTTTTTTTATGTTTCGAAGTGTCTATCTGGCAGATACCTAGTCCAATTTAAATTTGTTAAAGATCTGATGAAGAACTTTGGAGATAGATCATGGAACACTTTAATAAATGATAGCAAATCTTCCGGGAGTGCTGCAATGGTATGTCTGTTTATTGTTAACACCATTTCACAAAATAACATCACTCCAGTACGCTCTAAATAGGTACTACAGATGTGTAAAATTACCACTGGTATACCGTCAGCACAGAATAAGTAATAGCCGTCAGTTATCAATCATTTGTGAGCTTATCAATCCGCACATTTGTTTATGGATCGGCCTTGATTTTTTTTTTTTTTTTGTATTTAGAAGAATGTTTCCACCAAGTGGTCCCATTTTTCACTTTTTCAATACAATCGACAATTTGAAGGCAAGAAGTCAGAAAGAAGGAGGTAACTGCGTATTCTAAAGTATAGATCTCTATGTAGAAACTTCATACTTTTGACGTAAATATAAATCATGTTTATTTAAAAACAATGTTATTCAAAAATATAAAACAATTCAAAAAATTAAGATTAAAGGCCAATTTAGACGGTGCGAGATTCTTGCACGTTTTGGTTCGAGAAATCTAGATATATGAATGTGCCGCCGGGATTCCGATCCCGATTTCCGGCCACCGTAGTCGCGGGCTTGCGGACGGCGAGCCTTGGGTAGCTCGCTGTCCGACCGTCCGGTAACTGTCCGGACCAAGCCCAAGACGTTGATGGCGCGCACTGTTGCCGCGCGCCTCAAGGAGTTGTCAGCAACACCGGCCCAGCTGGGTCGAAACCTATTCGGGCCATGGTTACCTGAAAAGGAGCTCGAGCCCCGGTATAAAGGCTAGGAGGAAAGGGGTAGGTTTTAATGAATGTTTAGACGAAGAAACTTTTTTATATTCTTACGATTATCGTATGTTCGAGTCGAGAAACTCGCACCGTCTAAATGGGCCTTTAAGCTGCTTATCATGACCGTGTCAAACTCAAAACAAATTTTATATTTTTGAATTAGGAACGAGTGTCACTTACTCTGATTAAAGGAAGTCCTATATTCCACAAAATCGTGAAACTTGTTCTAAAATGACATATTACTTTAGTGATTTATATTTCATGCCAATTGTACAAGATTTTTGAGAAACTCCCACGTTCTACTTACGATTTCAGCTCAGAGTAAAAATAGACGTATAAATTGGGTAATACTGTATATTTAGACTGCCTGGGGATCCAGTAATTTGGGATCTGAAGGGACGAGACATTGGGTCTTTATGGTAATGTGGAACGACCGTGACCGCGTGTCGTAGACAGTCAAAATGAGCTAGTCTGGGTGTAATTTATCTATGACTAGCGACCCGCCCCGGCTTCGCTCGGGTAACAGTATTTCTCCACTGTTTAATGGATGTTATTGTACGTATAAACCTTCCTCTTGAATCACTCTATCTATTAAAAAAACCGCATCGAAATCCGTTGCGTAGTTTTAAAGATTTAAGCGTACATAGGGATATAGGGACAGAAACAGCGATTATGTAGTGACATGTATGTATTTAGATGTGAATGTATTTACATGTGGATTGGTGGAGAGGGAGAGGGAGGCCAAAGAAAAGATGGATGGATTGCTTAAAGAGCGATATGAAAGGAAAGGAAGTTAGTGATAGCATGACGAGTGACAGGGTAGAATGGAAGAAAAAAACGTGTCGCGCCGACCCCAAATAAAATGGGACAAGGGCAGGAAGTAGAAGAAGATGAAAAAATGTATTTAGAAATGTACATTATAAATATGTTTATTAGTTGTATATTACACATAGCACAAGCTCTGCTTAGTCTGAGACTAGATGGCGATATGTGAAAGTTGTGGAATATGATTATTATATAAAAGTAAGTTTTGTTACAAAACTTATTTAAATGTAATATACAAAACTTTAGTACATTACATTTAAGATAAATTATAACTTTGAACATTACGTACAACTGCTGAATTTATCTGTTCAAAATATAGGTGAAATAGATTGAACAAATACATTGTATGACAACTATTTTGCTATTTTCATACGGCGCGGCGCCAGTTGTTTATTTAGGTACGCTTAAAGATGCGTAAATCTAATTGTGGACGTTTCATCACTCATATTATATTCATCCTTAAATCAAACAGTTTCATTTCCATACAGATACTATGATTGTGTGACGAGTGATATGAAAGAAAAGGGATGTAGGCGTAAGCCCATCGCCCACGACTACTTTTTGTTGCGATGCTGTCGCGAGTTTCGTAAGTATCGCTAGATACTAACGCGCGTTAGTCGCATTTGCAAGCGCTATAGAAACGAACGGCGAGCCATGGGTAGCTCGCTGTCCGATTGTCCGGTAGTGGGCCGAGTCCAAGACGTCGAAGGCGCGCACTGTTCCCGCGCGCCTCAACGAGTTGTCAGCAGCAGGAGGGCCCAGCTGGGTCGAAGCCTACTGGGGACAGGGTTGTCCGAAAGGGAGCTCGTGCCCCGGTATGAAGGCTAGAAGGAACGGCGCGGGGTTTTTATTCAGTAAGAGTCTGACACTATCTCCCACTCCACCCAAGAGCGGGTTTTGTCAAAGATGATTTTCCCCGGTGACAAAAAAAAAGCGCTATAGAAAAAATGCTAACGCGCTACTAACGCGCTACAGCATCGCAACTGTATTGATGCGAACGCGCTAGTCGTAGCAGTGAAAAAGTCTGCCTTTAGGTAAGCGGCTTTAGTGATAGCGTGACGAGTGGACAGGACTAAATGGCCGAAAAAATGGTGTTGCGTTGACTACAAGTAACACGACACAAGAGCAGGAAGATGATGATTTCCATCCAGATACTGACGAAAAATATGAATATAATGTTTTGTTTTATTAAAATTTAGTTAAGAACAGCAAGTCATTCTTAGTAAACAGCATACGCTTCTATAACAAGTTGCCAAAGGTGGTAACTGAACTTAGTGAGGGAAAATTCAAAACTCATATTAAGCGTGTCCTAACCAAAAATGCATATTACAAGGTTAAAGACTATGTCGAAAACACGCTTGTTTGGCAATGATGTATGTGTATAAAATGAAATTAATACGCGATATTGTAGTTAATGAGCTACCAGGGACACCAATATGCAGAAGCAGTAATTGCCAAACAAGCGTGTCTTCAACGTAGTCTTTACTCTTGCAATAGGCTTTCTTGTTATGGACTCACTTGATGACGTGGACTTGAACTGTCTTTCGCTAAGCTTTGTTATAAAAGTGTTTGCTGTTTACTAGGAATGAGTTGGTAGTCTTAGCTAAATATGTTCCTAAAAGAACAATCGGTATCTGTCTGTTTAATTTATCCAGATCCTACATTCATTTATCCGAGCCTACCTAAACCTTTTTATATAAGTTGGTTAGCTTCCATGAGCGGCCTTTGACAAAGTAGCTAATTAAATCACCGATAACTTAATTATTATCATGATACGAAGGCAATGGCATGAGCGAGAGTATGCATAGAACGTACCTATAGGCATCTTTTAAGTACCTATACCGGATGTTTTGAAAAGACTTAGGGTATTTTTAATATCGTGCGGCCCGTAACCCTCGCTAATGTTCATTTCATACAAAATATTTATTTTAATGCGTGGAATACGCACGCGGGACCGTTTTTTACCATTTTGATTTTTAGTATTTGAATTTGTCGCATGCGGGATGAAATCCGTACGGTTTTTTTTTTTGGTTGGCAAAAATCTTATGACCACCCCCGCTCTTGGGTGGAGCGGGAGATAGTGTTCCTTCTAGCCTTCACACCGAGGATCGAGCTCCGTACAATATTATAAACCCGCTAACTGCGTCCTATGTAATGCGGCGCATAAAATTCAAAATTCAATTTTTTTTAAATTATTTCACATAGGCCTACAAGAGTACTTATAAAACGTCAGAATCTAGTGCACTGTTCCATATTGGTCGTTTCCTATGAAGAAGAACCGGCAAGATAAGAAATATTAGCCATGGAGCTCATGGCTAATATTTCAAAAACAAAACCATGGAACCAGACGATATGGCGAGGTCTTTCGGCTGAAACGATGATTAGATAGGATCTTTACTATTTTTTAGGTTATAACGTTAGTCATATAAAAGAGAAGTTTGATTTCTACATCTGTGAAATAATGGAACCGCAAAATAGCACCGCTAATATCACAGATATTGAAACAAATTGACATTTAGACGTATCTGATTATTATTCAGAAATCAGAATTTACAACCATACCTACTTGCGCGGGCTTACGGATGGCGAGCAATGGGTAGCTCGCTATCCGACCGTCCGGTAACTGTCCGGACCGAGCCCAAGTCGTCGAGGGCGCGCACTGTTCCCGCGCGCCTCAAAGAATTGTCAACGGCAGGGGCCCAGCTGGGTCGAAGCTTACTGGGGCCAGGGTTACCTTCGCTACGAAAGACAACCAAGAAACTGGAGTGGGTTTTTAGACAGTAAAAGTCTGACACTATCTACCACTCCGCAAAGAGTGGGGGATGTCGTTGGATGATTTTACCACCGAAAAAAAAACCATACATCTTTCAGCAGTCAGTTTCAGTAATGACTTGTAGTAAAATAGGTGCACTGTTTTGTATTTTAATCATGATGTTGAAGGAATAATCTAGCGATATGCGTCAATATGTGCGAGAGAAATGTGGCCACTTAATAAAACTGAGATGCCTTGTAATTTGCTGAATATTTTGAGATGTTTATGGCCGTGAAATTAGGTCTGGTTTGTAGAATACTTACTGCTTTTTGCTACATTATAAAATTTATTGCTTTAAACCGACTTATAAAAAAGGAGGAGGTTCTCAATTCGGATGTTTGTATTTTTTTTTAATGTTTGTTCGCGCATAACTTCGTCGCTTGCCAACGAAAACGAGCACTAAGACGGATTTTTTTTAATTGATATAAACTCATGCTTGACTGCAATCCCAGCTGATGGTAAGCAGTGATGCAATCTCTGATGGTGAGGCGCACTAGTCTATTAAGAGCCTATTCACTCTAGCCTTGAAGACACACAAATTACAATCAGACGGGAAGACCGAAAAAAATGTTCCAAAATTCACCCCCTAAGGGTTACTTCCCTACTTTCCTGTGAGCGAAGCCGCTGGCAGAATCTAGTATATTATAAAGTCGGTAATTAGTATATATGTAATAGACCAATTATATTAACAGCATATTAAATTAACTGGAGTAACACTCCTTTACCTTCAATCATCATCATCATTTCAGCCGATAGACATCCACTGTTGGACATAGGCCTCCCCCAAGTGTCACCACAATGAATGATCCTGCGCGTCCCGCATCCATCGGATTCCCGCAACCTTCACCAGGTCACGTTCAATAATTGAACGCTTGGATGAAACTTGGTACACACAAGGGTAGATCATATCCAGGAATCGCACAAAGGATGCCTTCTTTTATTCACCAACCCGCACTGGGCCCGCGTGGTGGATTACGGCCCATTCCCTCTCCTAGAGAGGAGGCCTGAGTCCCAACAGTGGGAAAATTATAAGGCCGACTATGATATGCTATGCTATTCTTACCTTGGGATAGTTTTCAACTTTTACGCTAGCAAAATCGTTGGCAGAAGCAAGAAGATACCTATTTACTTATAAGGCCGACTATGCTATGCTATGCTATTCTTACCTTGGGATAGTTTTCAAGAAGATACCTTATTACATACATCTACAAATAAATCACACACAGTCGATAGATAAAAACAAATATACCCAAAGTTTTACAATTTAGTGACACCGCCAAACTTTTCTCGTTCAACTCTTAGATCTTTCAAAGAAAACTTACCCTTTCAATATACGGCCATCTTCTTCGAAAGAACTCAGAAATACCACACAAATACATTGTTCTCACTTTCGCAACGAATTAACAACTAAAACTATTATTTATCACGTTTGTTTTAACAAAAATAAAACAAATCTGGTGAGGGTATTGCACCAAACTGAGTGACATTGTCGCCGATAGCGCCGCGACTTCTTAATAACCAACTATTTAGAGTTACTGACACTACACAGGATGTGGCCAATAGTTAAAACTTTATTTATTAAATTCCAAGCAAACGCCGGCGTTCGCTCTTTCATTGTCTTTTTATTGTGTATTCGAAAGGTTAAAAATTGATTTTTATTATAAACTAGCTTTCCGCCCGCGGCTTAGCCCGCGTGGACTACAGTTTATATCGCGTGGGCGGAGACCCGTGCTCAGCAGTGGAATTATAGGTAGCCTATGTGTTATTCCAGTGTCTCTTCTACCTACCTACCAAATTTGTTCTAAATCCGTTCAGTAGTTTTTGCGTAAAAACGTAACAGACAGACAGACAGACAGAGTTACTTTCGCATTTATAATATTAGTAGGGAAGTAGGGATAGTAGGGACTAGCTTTTGCCCGCAGCTTCGCCCGCGTATGTACATAAAATATAGCCTATCTTACTTTGGATTAAAGCAGCTTTCTATCGATGAAAAAATTTTAGCAATCGGACCAGTACTTTAAGAGATTACCTCTACAAACAAAAAACAAACTTTAGATAATATTAGTGTTGTGAAAATAAAATTGTTGTTGCGGTTTGGCAGCGGTGCAGTATTATCGACTTGATATTTACGAGTAGACCATTATAGCTGTGTCGAATTTTTTTTTGATTAGACTGTTCAATCACTCATTTCAAAGTCAATTTTGTATGGATATTCCAAGCCTGAAATAAATGAATTTATTATTTTAATCATTATAAATTGAATCCAAATGAAAGGACAAACTGTCAAGTAACAGAAAAACCGGCCAAGTGCTAGTCGGATTCACGCACGAAGGGTTCTGTACCATCCGTAGCCAAAAACGGCAAAAAAATCACTTTGTTTAAACGGGAGACCCCTTAAATATTTATTTCATTCTATCTTTTAGTATTTGTTGTTATAGCGGCAATATAAATACATCATCTGTGAAATTTTCAACTGTCAAGCTATAACTGTTCTTGAGATACAGCCTGGTGACAGATGGACAGGCAGACAGCCAGATAAATTGACGGATAACGGAGTCTTAGCAATAGAGTCCTGTTTTATCCTCTGGCTACGGAACTCTAAAAGAACACAAATTGAAATCCCAAAGCATCATTCAAGCGAGAAATTATTTTTTTATTATTATTATTAATTTCTTTCGCAAGAAATTGGCAGAATCATCACAGCTGTGATTTGGTGGATTTGATTCTCATTATAATTTTGTTTATTTGTATGTATTTATATAAGTATTTATTTATAAAAGATTTATTTATATTATTGTATATTTATTTTAGTTTTAGTTTTTTTTATTAGTTTGTTTGCCTTTATGTTGCACCTACCATGTTTTATTTCTGCACCACCCTAAGGTCGACTGATAGAAAATGCCTAAGGCATTAAGTCCGCCTTTGTACTGTATTAGTGCATAAAGTTTTAATAAATAAATAAATAATTTCCGAAACTCGAGTCTATTTACTATGTTTTACATGATTCCCACAAGCAATTGCTAACTAGCCAAATAATAACGACTACCCACTTAGTTACGGTCAATTCACATTATTATAGCCTTTCAGCTGTCAAGTGGCAGGCAAAAGTGGCGAGAAATCGTGCGGCGTACCCTGACGGCTTCCGGAGAGCTACCTTCGTGATAACCACGACCACTCTGGCAAGAGTGAAACGACCAAGAAGAAGAAGAGCTGTCAAGTGAACACCAGTGGTTAACTTTTGTAAAGGCCTCTTAGTTCTTTTTCTAATTTCTTAAGAGCAGTGGTGAACGATTGGTAACGGCCCCGACTTGTTCAAGCCCAGTCAGGTGCTTTACTTTGTGTAATTTATTTCATCACCACTGCTCGCTAGTTCATTCCCTCACAATGGGCTAGTTGCCTAAAAAAATGTAATTAGTCCGTCTTTTAGATTATTCAAAAATAAGGGACACCTATTTTTTTATTTGTAAATTAAACCAAAAATGACAAAGATATAGCCCATTAATTCATGAATCCCCAAGCGACCACCGGTGGCCGCGCATCTATTGTCTTACTATTGTGTCTCTAATTGACGGTATCTGAAGGGTTAAAGTTACGTGTAACGTCACACCGTGCTACATTTTTTCGCACGGGGTGACGTCACACGTAACTTTAATGAGCTGTATCTTTGTTATTTTTTGTTTAATCTAAAAAAAGAAAAAATACGTGACCAATATTTTTTTATAATCTAAAACACGGACTAAATAAAATGTAGTTATTTTGACCCTGAAAACTCCCCTATTATAATATTTTTTTGGAAATGTTCCCAACAGTCGAAAAGCTATTTTAACCCTTCAGATACCGTCAATTAGAGACACAACAGTAAGACAATAGATGCGCGGCCACCGGTGGTCGCTTGGGGATTCATGAATTAAACAAAACTATAGGGCATCAAAACTCAAACCCGCTGTAGATAGCGCGTTAGTTAGAACCGCTTCAATCCTGCAGGAACCGAACACTATTAATTGTTAGTACTGCGTCCCACTTGGTCGCGTCGCCACCGTGGCCAATAACGACCTGTTGTTTTATTGAACCGTCATCGATATCGATCGATTTGTACGATTTATAATGGACATGCTCATTATTTTATAAGATACTAGTTTTTGCCCGTAACTTCGCTCGTGTACATAAAATAGCCTATGTCACTCAGGAATAAAGCAGCTTTCTATCGGTGAAAAAATTTTAGCAATCGGACCAGCCCCCCTAGCCAAGTTACAACCGTTTCGCTTGCGTCGAACGCTTAGCGTTGACTTTGCCGCCAATTCTTTTGTTCTGACCACATGCCTGAGCGTTGAGGCGACGTCGTTCCCGTACATTTGAAGCTATCTACTAGCGTTAACTATCGCAGATTAGCAACTTGGCTAGGGGTACAGAACTTTCAGAGATTACCCCTTACAAACAAAAAAGCAAACGTTATCTCTTTATAATAATAGTGTAGATGAAGATAATGTTTTTGATTGATTTTTACTAAGAAACCCCAAGCTTGCAAGTGATGATATGTGGTCGACGATGGAGCACGCTTACCTAGAAGTAACCTATTTCACTCTTGACTTAACTTGCCCTAGGTTGTAGCTATCAGTAAACCCAGATTCCGACAGGGCACAATAAATGTATTCCCAAAACATTGAAATATTTTTTCAAGCTTTGTTGTTTTTTTCTCCTTTCGCCCTGATTGAAGCGAGAGGGCGTGTCAGACTTTCACCGACAAAAATCCACTCTTTTGTTCCTCTAGTTGCTTTTGGGTTCCTTGGTGAATACTGAAATTCAAGCTGATTGTATCACAGCAATACTATAAAGTTTGTATGTGTGTGTATATTTGGTTGACCGGCCTGTTGGTCTAGTGGTTAGTGACCTTGACTGCTATGCCGGAGGTCGTGGGTTCGATTCCCACCCAGGACAAATGTTTGTGTGATGAGCATGATCATTTGTTCTGTGTCTGGGTGTAATTTATCTATAATATATATGTATTTAGAAATATATAAGTATGTTTATCAGTTGTCTAGTACCCATAACACAAGCTCTGCTTAGCTTGGGACTAGACGGCGTTGTGTGATAGTTGTGGAATATTATTATTATTATTATTTATTATTATTGGTACTCATTCACGCTAAAATAGATAAACGGATTTAGATAAAAATTGCCACATAGGGAGACCATGTTATTAGAAAAGGTAATTTTTAATCCTGGTATATTCCCTTGACGTACTATATTGCATAAATGTGGTTAGATCTGAAGGATAAAATTTAAAAATATCTCATGAAGATAGAAGTTCAGCTGTTACAAAATATGCATTGCAATCGTATTTTATTTAAGGACGCGTTTACGAATCTGAAAAAAATAAGCAGTTTTCGGAGCATTTTGCGGCAAAATGATACAAAACCAAATGTAACTAATAATTACCACAGATAGATTACTCCTTAATCTTCAAATGGTAGCAATTTTTTATTCGAAAATTTTGGTTTATAATATTGTAAAAAATAATTTCCGTTACCTCTTCACACAAATTCGACGACATCGTACTGACTTTAGGGACGTTTTTCTTTTATTTAATAACATAAATTTATGTATTTAAAAATATTTTATGTAAGCAGACATGTTCAACTCAAAAAGGTAGCAAAAAAAACTATCAAAATGTTACAATACGCCACAGAAAAAAAATAAAATTGAGTCTTATTTTTTCACATATTTAGCGGTAACATGTAATTCTTATTGTATTGAAATAAGGGTTATTTTACTGGTCACTGTCTTGATTTATTGCACAAAAAATTGTAATGAAATATTAGTCTGCGCTCGGCCGCCGTCGTGAGTGGACACTGTGACGGTTGCAAGCAGCTCCTCGTATTGGAAAAGATCGCTGTATGGATACAAAATATTTGACCTAATAAACTTGATCCTTCACGCATTCTGCACGGACTACGGACAACCAAGGTAAGATTTTATTCACAGTTTCTATGTACTTACAAATTTCATATTCAATTTTGGACTTGATGGAGTGACCTGAAATGTACTTCGAAGACTGCTACTGGAACTAATATACCAGTAGAGCTAGGTGTGCCGAGTTTGGGCTCGTTTTGTTAGTTATGTCGAGACCTTACCTCCGGACTTGATGGAGAAACCTGCAGGTGTACTTCGAAGACTGCTACTGGAACTATTATACCAGTAGAGCTAGGTGTGCCGAGTTTGGGCTCGTTTTGTTAGTTATGTTGAGACCTTACCTCCGGACTTGATGGAGATACCTGCAGGTGTTCTTCGAAGACTGCTACTGGAACTAATAGACGAGTAGAGCTAGGTGTGTCGAGTTTGGGCTCGTTTTGTTAGTTATGTTGAGACCTTACCTCCGGACTTGATGGAGAGACCTGCAGGTGTACTTCGAAGACTGCTACTGGTACTATTATACCAGTAGAGCTAGGTGTGCCGAGTTTGGGCTCGTTTTGTTAGTTATGTTGAGACCTTACCTCCGGACTTGATGGAGATACCTGCAGGTGTTCTTCGAAGACTGCTACTGGAACTAATAGACGAGTAGAGCTAGGTGTGTCGAGTTTGGGCTCGTTTTGTTAGTTATGTTGAGACCTTACCTCCGGACTTGATGGAGAGACCTGCAGGTGTTCTTCGAAGACTGCTACTGGAACTGATAGACGAGTAGAGCTAGATGTGCCGAGTTTGGGCTCGTTTTGTTAGTTATGTTGAGACCTTACCTCCGGACTTGATGGAGATACCTGCAGGTGTACTTCGAAGACTGCTACTGGAACTAATAGACGAGTAGACCTAGGTGTGTCGAGTTTGGGCTCGTTTTGTTAGTTATGTTGAGACCTTACCTCCGGACTTGATGGAGAGACCTGCAGGTGTTCTTCGAAGACTGCTACTGGAACTAATAGACGAGTAGAGCTAGATGTGCCGAGTTTGGGCTCGTTTTGTTAGTTATGTTGAGACCTTACCTCTGGACTTGATGGAGATACCTGCAGGTGTACTTCGAAGACTGCTACTGGAACTAATAGACGAGTAGACCTAGGTGTGTCGAGTTTGGGCTCGTTTTGTTAGTTATGTTGAGACTTTACCTCCGGACTTGATGGAGAAACCTGCAGGTGTACTTCGAAGACTGCTACTGGAACTATTATACCAGTAGAGCTAGGTGTGCCGAGTTTGGGCTCGTTTTGTTAGTTATGTTGAGACCTTACCTCCGGACTTGATGGAGATACCTGCAGGTGTACTTCGAAGACTGCTACTGGAACTAATAGACGAGTAGACCTAGGTGTGTCGAGTTTTGGGCTCGTTTTGTTAGTTATGTTGAGACCTTACCTCCGGTCTTGATGGAGAGACCTGCAGGTGTACTTCGAAGACTGCTACTGGTACTATTATACCAGTAGAGCTAGGTGTGCCGAGTTTGGGCTCGTTTTGTTAGTTATGTTGAGACCTTACCTCCGGACTTGATGGAGAGACCTGCAGGTCCAGGACCTGGAGGCTGCTATTGAAACTAATAGACGAGTAGAGTTAGCTGATAAGAGTGTGTATAGTTTATACCTTTTATAACACAATTTTTGTTTTAGATGCCAAGGCCTAAGACGAGATTCAAAAGAAATATGGAACTACGGGAACATTCATCATAATAATATAATTGTCATTGTCATAATAATATAATGAAAAATAAAAATTGATATTTTTTTATGTCTATCGTAAGTTTTATTCATTTCTTTTATCATTTACTAGCTCCTGACTCGGCTTCGTACGGCATCCTAATTACGTAACACACTTAGAATGGCAATCCATTCCAATTTGACAGATAAACAATATCTATTGGGTTGTTCTTGTTGTCATGCAAACGACTTTTTTTTTATGAAGCAATTAATAATGTTTGGAACCTAATCCTAACCTTGAAAGTAATTGTAAGTACTTATCAGTATTATATGTATGTGCCAAAAACGTATTTTCTTTCTAGTTTTTGAGAACCATTTGATACCAAAACAAAATTATATAGGTACCTAAAACTTTTTACTTGCTATGTGAATATCAGTGACAGGAAATTAAACATCATCAATTTCAAATTTTTATGAACTCTATGAACTTTGCTTGGGTAGGCCAAGCAAAGTTCATAAAATTTATGTTGTACTACCCCTGGGGCATGCATAGCTTATCCATTAAAAAATTACAGAATTTTGCAAATCCATCTAAACATACCTACATTAAAAAAAATACTTAATCTAAATTAAGTCGGTTAATTAAATCAATTCATAAACAAAAAAGGTTGCCCGAATTTACTTGCAAGATTAAAGGTACCCCAATAACAACTTTGAGATAAATGACGGTGTGCCGTGGTATACTGAACACATCTGCGTACCCCTTTAGAGGGTACAGGCATGATCTTATACTGTGTGATTACGCAAACAATGCATACATAATATGCGAAAGCAGCAATTGCGGTTGATTTGCTGGCATTTATTGAAGAGTTCCGTTGTCTGTCTCTGAAACTCTCCAATCCCACAACTCTCCGACCTCATGAGAAGGCCAATTCTCGTAATTAAAAACATTCAAAATCTATTCGCAGTCTCATCTCGGCAACAAACAAATGTCAAAACAATTTTCAAAATGTAGGGAAATTAGAGGTATTTTTGACAGATTGAGACAGATTAGACTGTGAACGTTCTTAAAATTACGAGAATTGCCCGTCTGATCTTTACAAGGGACTATTTCGGAATAAACCTCTTTCGAACAAAAAAGAATTTTGCAAATCCGTCTATATTATGACGGAGTTATGCCCTAACATACCTACATAAAAAAATATATAAATATCAGAATTGAGAATATCCTCCTTTTTTGAAGTCGGTTAAAAATACTAAATACAGCAGATAAAATAAGCTTATGTTTTTAATTATTTGTTTTCAAAAAGCTTGTCGCGCAAATTGTAAATACATATGTACTTTAGCAAGTACTTGGTATCTACTTTTGTTACCATTTCACGTTACGAACTTTTTGAAAAATAATTAAAGTAAACTTAAAAAAAAAACATGGCAAAAATTAAATAAAAGTAAGCTCAAGTATCAAGTCGTGTCAAGTTACTCATAATTTCGCCGCTTCGCGCATTTCGCTGTGTGTGTGAGCCGTGCACGTGTAGTAGTAAGACTCTATACCTAAAATTGATGCGCGTCAAATCGTAAACGCGTCCTTAAGACCTAACTACGCTGAAGTGTGTGTGAAGTGCTAACCAGGGATCTGTTCGATTGTAGCTACAAGTGTAACAAAATAGATATGAACAGAAGTCAATCTAGATAGGTACAAAGTGCGCTCGAGCAACGCACACATAGACACCGTTCAAGGACACGATATCTCGACTCAATTCAGCTCATTGCGAGCGCGCATGCATTCACTTGAAACACGTGCCTGTAATTTTTTTTTTTTGTGAAACAATAAAGCAAAAAAAAGTTTATAACTGTTTAATGGACGGTTTTGAAATTCAACATTAATTGCTGAATTAATGTTTTTTTAAACTACCAGTTTTAAGACGTAATTAGGTAGGTATTGGCTTGTTCTTTAATAGTTTCTGTTTACGTAACGCAGAACAGTTAGGTAGGTAGATAAGTACATGACTTTGTAGCCATGTAAATCACCGCGCCCGAGCGGGCTCGGGCAGAGCGGTGCTGACCCTAGTGCGATAGCTGATTGTCGGTATGAAAGTTACATACATGAGATTGACTTCTGTACCTATCTATTTTGTAGCTATGACTAGAACAGGTTACCTACACTGTAATTGTAAACTGGTGAGCTATTTGTACACATACAGTGTAACAGTGATGTTATAAATGAGACTGCTGATACACTACTTACCTACTTTCCGGTAGCCATGCAGAATTGCAGATACTTCGACAGAAGTAGATACGTATTTTAAGATTCGTGTTTCCTAATATCTTCAACTAGCTTTTGCCCGTGGTTTCACCCGCGTACTTAAACTAGCCTATGACACTTAGCAGCTATTTATTGATGAAAAAAATTTAGCAATCGGACGGACCAGTACTTTCAGAGATTACCTCCTATAAACAAAAAACAATGATGATGATGGAAAGCGACAGTGTCTTCGAGGATAGAGTAGGTATATACCTAATCAAGATGAGTTCGTATGCCTAGAAATACCCTATTTACTATTGTTTTAAAAAACTTCCGGTACCTAGCCATCAGGAAACACAGATTTCAGCACAGAATTCCACTCCTTAGTGCGTACAGGCACAATGAATATGTCCCCAAAACTTTAAGTGCGTATGGGTGCGATGTCCACCACGTACCCGTGACGCATGACCATTCTTCTGGTGGTCTGATAATGGAACGGGTGACGATGTCCTTACGCCACGGCGTTACCCGCCACCACCATTTTTTTTTAAAGGGAAAATCATCCAATGACATCTCCCACTCTTGGGCGGAACGAAACGGTGTGTCAGATTTTTACCCATTTCTGTTCCTTCTTTGCCTTTCATACCAGGGCCGGTATCCCATGGGTTGGTCCCCAGTAGGCTTCGATCCTGCTAGGCCTCTATGGTTTGCTGACATCTCCTTGAGGCACGCGAGACACTACGCGCCGTCGACGACTTGGGCTTGGTCCGGTTCCCACCGCTTAGTATAACGCCCGGGTGCCGCCACTGTGCGGAACGCCCGGAAGACACGGTGGAGCACACAGTTGAGGTGTGCCCTGCTTGGGCGGAGCAACGCCGTGCCCTCGTGGGGGCGATCGGCGGCGGAGACCTCTCGCGCCGGGCCTTGGTTCAGGCCATGGTCCGGAGCGAGGAGGAGTGGCAGACGGTCGCTTCCTTCTGCGAAGCAGTAATGCTAGCAAAGGAGGAGGCAGACCGCATCCGGCAACGGCGCCCCCGCCGCCGCCGCCGGGATTCCGATCCCGATTTCCGGCCACCGGGACGACACGACGTAGACGCGGGCTCGCGGACGGCGAGCCATGGGTAGCTCGCTGTCTGATCGTCCGGTAACTGTCCGGACCGAGCCAAGGCGTCGACGGCGCGCACTGTTCCCGCGCGCCTCAAGGAGTTGTCAGCAACAGGAGGGGCCCATCTGGGTCGAAGCCTACCGGGGTCGGGGTTATCCGAAAGGAAACTAGAGCCCCGGTATGAAGGCTAGAAGGAACGGCGCGGGGTTTTTTGTCTCCCGCTCCACCCAAGAGCGGGTTTCGTCAATGATGATTTTCCCCGTCGACAGAAAAAAAAACCGCTTAGTATAAAAATGAAATTAATTGCACTAGGTGAAATATGTAATTTCACCTAGTGCACCTGGTCTCAAATTCGATCTTACGTCAGTCGACTAAATAAGATTTTTCACGAATTAAATCTCAAATACGACAGATAGCATTCATAAGTCTGAATTCTAAATCTCTTCTTCTAAATCTCTCTCCATTACCTATTTTTACGGATTTAGATTAATGAGAATTGCATTAAAAACTGACTACGTCGGTCTGTACAGTCATAAGAACTAGAGATGAATTGTTGAAAAAAGGGGCGCCGATTCCGTGGGTGCTCGGGGGCTCAAGCACACATGACACAAACAGTGGGTGCCGAGCACCCCTGAGAATAGACTTCAAAAAACAGATCAATAATCGCCTTTTACGAATGGGCGTTTTTTTCATTCCCCGACGACCCGTTAGCACAGTGGTTTAGACAACACCGGTTGAGACACAAGGCACACATAATTAAGCTAGAATTACACTGCTAACATGCACACGTGTAACACGTTGAACGTTGAACGACATTGCGTGGCGTGTTACAAGTGTAGCTCTAGAAGTCTAGTTTCCATATAAAATGTATGAAAGCCGACGCGCCCAGTTTGGCGTGGCGTGGCACACGTGTTAGCAGTGTAGTTCTACCTTTAATGTACGCAGTAGTAGGTAGGACATTATTAGCACAAAGCACAAAGTGAACTTAGTGCAATGTGAAGTGTTACTAACATAGATTTAAGTCTTATTTACTAACGACAAATTGTATTTACTCTATATATTATGTTAGTCTGTAAGGTATATATCTATTGGCCAAGATGCCTGATAATAAATGATTTATATATTTATTTATTTGTCGGTCTCTTCTCACACTTTGCCACTTTTTCGAGTCATAAAATAAGCATGAGCCTGAGCACCCATGAGGTTTGCTAAAAGCCAGCGCCCCTGGCTGAAAATGTACGTTTAAATGTGTTTTGGCTTCAATTAACGCATTGTTTTGACCAGATATTTACGGAGAAGTCGGAAAATAACAATGTTTATTGTTTTTTTTTTTTGCTTGTACATACGTCTATTCATTTTGTCTATTTCGAATTGTACCTACAGATATGCCGCTGTTACGTTATACTTTGTTTTTACAACGAACTCAATACCTAATCAAATATTCTTACTTTTTGTTGAGAAGCACGAGGGTCATTCGAAAGAGTTACTGCGGCTCTGGAACGCAAAGTGCAGCTGAAGGAATACAGATGTGTTTTGGTCAGTAAAAGTCTAACACTCGGATCCCCATTGCTCAACCCAGAGTCTCAAAAAGCTTTTGAAACGTTGTAAAATGTTCTGCTTATAAGACCTATAAGACCACCTATCAATAATAGGTATTTATATTCCTCTAATATAGCATAGCAAAGTCGGCCCTATAATGTTTAAGAAAGGGAATGGGCCGTAATCCACCACGCGGGCCTAGTGCGGGTTGGCGGGTGTCACATGTCCTCGATTTTTTTGGTTCTAGGACATGCCACAGAGCAGTGGTGGCAGAGTGGTAACGGCCCCGACTTACCTACATTATAATTTGTTCCAGTATATTGTCTTTCAATTTATCTTACTGAACGTGTAAAAATTTGAGTATCCAACACGGGGATAAAGCTGTCCTGGTCTTGGGTGGCATGAATTCCTCCCTTCACTCAGGTTTCTGTCTATATTTTCATCATCAAATCATCTTATGACAAAACCCGCTCTTGGGCGGAGCGGGAGATAGTGTCAGACTCTTATTGACTAAAAACCCCATCCCGTTCCTTCTAGCCTTCATACCGGGGCACGAGCTCCCTTTCGGATAACCCTGTCCCCAGTAGGCTCGTGTCGATATAGTTCGGAGAATCGCCAAACTTAAGTGGCAATGGGCAGGGCACATTGCACGCAGAACAGATGGTCGATGGGGACGAAAGGTGGCGACCACGTACCGGAAGACGCAGTGTTAGAAGGATTCCAACAAGGTGGACCGATGACCTGGTCAGGGTCGCGGGAATCCGATGGATGCGTGACGCACAGGACCGGTCGTTATGGCGACGCTTGGGGAAGGCCTATGACCAACAGTGGACATCTTTCGGCTGATATAATGATGATGATGAGTTCTCGTGTTAATGAACTCACGACAGGTAGGTACTGACTATCCGCCCTACAACTCTGCTGACAAATATTATGATTAATTAGGTATACTTATTGTAAACATTATAGATAAGTGTGTTACTCGTACACTTTCACAGTTCACTGATAACCGGGTCACGCGAGAGTCGGTAACGATTACATGAATTGTCTTAAGTAATGTATTCCTATAGTTCTGGTTTTTTACGGAGGTTTGAGTTCGAATCCGATTTCGGTTCCGATAAATACTAGTCGGAACTTATAACGGAGGTATTCGGTACTCGGGGAACCTCCCTTTCTCTGTGCTTTCTATCGAATACTATTTCACTTGTTGTTTTGATTCATCCCAGTAGGCATGTTGTCAATTAAGGATTAATGATAAATAAATGATACTTTTACTCGTCAATTTTATTTTCAGTCAGTTTTAACCAGATGAGGCCCGTGTATCCTAGCTGACTACCCTGAGAAGAAACACCGAAACAAACTCAGAAGTCAGTCTCTTTTAAAGTCTATACAGAACATGTAATGGTCAAATCATATGAGAACCATGCAGATTAGTGTCTCAGATGGTCTTTTGAGGAAAGAACCCCACAGATTTGAGTGAGATATTTGAGTGATAGATTACTTTTAGTATAGGTACCTAGTGATTTATTTGACGCTACACTGCCTCCGCATTCGCCAATTATTCAATTTTTTAATTTTTACAATTCTAGTTCCGATTTGTGTGGAAGGCGTTTTGTGTGGGATTTGGGCCGTAAACTCGGCGAGGCAACGGGTGACTCCCGGTCCAGGTCGTTCTTGGTGCAAAGGATGGCCATCGCTATTCAGCGAGGAAATGCGGCGAGTGTTATGGGCACCTTTCCACCGGGAACGATCAGGGGCGGGTTATTTATTGACACGTGACGTTACATTTTATTGTAAAATATTCATTCTTTTATTTTAATAATAGTAATTGTAAAAATATTAGTTAAAATATACTTTAATTAAAATGGTTCCGATTCCGACAAACCAAATTCGAATTCGGCTCCAATACAACCACTTCCGTTACATCTTTATTATCTTAGGGCTGTTTAAGGAAAACCAATAAAACAAAATTAGGAGAAAAATAAATTTACTACACCAAACATTTTACTATATCTATAGGTAAACAAGTGCCCCCGAATTCCACAAGCCCAATTCATTTCTTAATTCTTTAGAGCTCAATGGCGTAAGTATTTTTATATCTGGAAAGACTCGTACTTGACCGGTCTATCACCTGATGGTAAGCGATTATGTGGCTGACGATGAATCTTGCTTGTCTAGAAATACTTAACCTATTAAGGCGGAACGCTACGTTACGCAGGCACCCGCGCCACAAAATATATAGGTACCGAAGACCATCTACATACAAAGCGCGCTTGAGCAACGCACACATAGACACCGCTCACGGACATATATCTCGGTAGCGTCTCGGTCCACTCGTCGAACAGTTCCGGCTGTTCATTAGTGTGCGTCCACCGAGCTTAGGTATAAAAAGTTAAGTACATATATGAAATTGTCTTCTGTAACTATCTATTTTGTGCCCGCGCGGTCCCTTTCAAAAGTGCTTCGCGGGCAGTGCGGGTTTGCGGGTGCGGGCAGCCGCACCCCGCATCCTTTTTGCTACGTAACTTTAACATATTAAAGTTCTCCATCGACACGACTACATGCTGCGTAAAGTTGAACTAGCGACACTGTGCAGGTAATAATCTGGTTTCCGCAATGAGAACCGCCGCATACGATACACTCGCGAAGCCACGCCACGGGTGCACGCGCCAGCGCCCGTGCGGGCTGCCGCTCAACGCAGCGTTGGCCTTAACTCTTGACTTAAACAATGCATTACAGGATTAAACTGCTGTATTTTACTACTTATAATACCTACCTGCTATGTATCATCGGGGTCATTTTTGCCTGATCTCTTGAAAAAAAAATTCGCTTGAATCCTGCGGCGCGACGCCAAACAAACCCTTTGAAGTTTTCGTTTCGAGTGCAAGCAAAAATGAACTTATCGATGGTCAGGCAGAAGTGTCTTTGATAGTAGGTACCTATACAGCCACGCTTTTTGTTCACGCTGCCCTTCGAGTGTTACCTATACTTTTACTATCTGACTTGTACAGCTAACAATATTGATCACAAATCGGCTTCTACTAAAATGCTATCTCTCCCAATTTTCTTCAGCTAATTGTTTTCCGAAGTAGAATCTCCTACTGGGACCGTTTGGTCTCTTCAGGGGCACGTCGTCTTCTAGAGGGGCATATTTATTCCTGCAGTATGCCCGTACTTGTCCCTTCAGGTCGTGGTGGGGCTTTGCCTTGATGACCGCCATAAAGTGCCTGTAGCCTGCGCCTCCTCTCATCAGCACGGGAATTGCGTCTGTAGACTCTATCGCTATGTGTGAGATCTGGAGGAAAACAAAGGTGGATGACTTGAAAAGGAAGGAGCTACTTAGAATACTAGAAACTAGTTAGAATATAATTTCTACTTCAGAGATGAAGTAGAAATTATATTCTAACTAGTTTGAAAAATTGGTTTTCGCTTACGTTTGTAAATGCAAAAACAAATAATTGATATCAACTTAGCTACAATATAATGAAACTACTTAAGCATATAATTAAAAATAAAAGTCGTTTAGCTGTGTTATAAGTAGTTGAAACTAAACTTTTATAGCCTAGCTTGGTTGTGGAAGTAATTATCAGCGCCTGCCGTTTTTCAATAGGCAATGATTTGAGTTTTATTGCTCTTATAACTTTATTATTGTTTTTATTTTCAGATTCGCTTACTTGGATATTGCTAAAAATAAGAAAACTGTAGTCAGACGGCACAATTTTTTCAGTTATTTTGTATAGACAGTAGACAGTGAGATAGCTAGGACAAATGGACCTGGTAGTCTGGTACTACAAAAAAAATCACTATTTCAATAAGTGGTTTGCTAATCAGGTTCTAGGCCCCCTCGAGCTTGGAAGACCTGGGGCACAGCCCAGGTCTTTGGTAGCTTCGCCAGTGTTCAGAACACTAAAAACTAAAAGTACAGTGCGTTTCACCTAAGAAGTTCTGTCGGCGTAATGTTGGCTCCCCTGTACAAAACAGAAGGGAAAAAAGGAACAAGTTGCCTACTCTACCATGATTGTTCCCCGAAATGCGAAACGAAATCGATTTGATCAGTAGTTGCAACACTTTTTGGAAAATTATGGTGGAAATGGAATTTTATTTAATAAAAGCAGATCTAAAAGGAAGTGTATTTAACTATATGTATTCTTTTTACTCTTGTTTCCAAAGCCAAATTCTCTTTTGTGCGCCTACCATATTATCTCTTTACCTCCCTAGGTTGACTGGTAGAGAATGCCTAAGGCATTAAGTCCGCCTTTGTACTTTTTGTTGCATGAAGATTAAATAAATAAATAAATAAATAAAAGGAAGTTATTAATAGAGAGGTACGATATTGTGGCGTGGCGTTTTCAGTATTTGAAAGAATTGCAGGACAGTCGGAATGGACCCCAGCGTCCTAAACTTTATTCAGAAATAGATAAAAAAAAAAAAAAAGGTAATTGGTAAAAGTAACGAAGTGTCAGTTAATCTCCCTAATATTAAGTAATTTAATTGCTAAAAATATTGCAACACTGTTTTTTCGTATTGCATTACGACAAAGGAACTTCTTAGGTGAAACGCACTGTATACAGTACCGTAACCAGCCTTTTATGCGCCCGGTGCGTGTTACTATAACTGAGCCCCCCTAGAAAAAGTACAATACAAACAAAAAAGACTAAGTATATAATTTTTGCGCCCCTTCGGGGACTGCGCCCTGTGCCTGGGTACCGCTGGCACCGCCCTATTTACGGCACTTGTATATCCTTTTTAAGTCAAATACTTAATTCATGAATCCCCAAGCGACCACCGGTGGCCGCGCATCTATTGTCTTACTATTGTGTCTCTAATTGACGGTATCTGAAGGGTTAAAACAGCAACACTTACCACACAATCAAAAAGTCCTTGACAGACAATCTGCTGGCCTTTAAGCATCGCTTCATAATCAAACCTCTTTCTGAACACCCTCGTATCATCCTTATACCTCAGACCCTGGTAAAGGGTCGTGTAAGGGGACATCACGATTTTCTTCGAATCCTGAATGATTGGCAGAGGCTGCGGGTACGCCATCTTGTCGATGTTTAGAACGCTTTTCCGGGAGGACCTACGTATTTGAAGGGAAGAGTTTCGCATTAATTAGGAACCAAAGTATGAAAAGCTGTAAGTACTCTGGTGTTGAGCTGTGCTGAGATGATATTGAAATATTGTCTGTAGGAACGTTGGAAACGTGGCCTTACAAACCAAGGGCAAATTACGGAACGTATGTGGCATAAGTTGGTTTTGGTCAGTAAAATCTGACACGCACTCTCGGTCCATCCTAGAACGGCAGAAGTCATTTGAGGTTTTCCTATCTCAAAAAAGGAAGGACTTGCGAGTAAAGTTGTTTATATACTAGCTCCTGCCGGCTGCTTCGCCCGCGTGAAAGTACTTTTCTCCATACAAACTTTGGACCCCTCTCTCGTCAACTTAGGGGGTGAATTTTGGAAAATCCTCTCCTAGTGCTCGCCGTCTAAGTAATAAAAGAAAGCTTTGCTTTGTAGTTTTGGCTGCGCATATGTCAGTCAGTCAGTTTCTCCTTTTAAAATTATATATAGATTATATACAAGGTGTAAGGGACAGCCCTCCGCAAACTTTAAGGGCTTGCTCAGTAGACGAAACTGAACAACCTTCCACAAGAATTGTTTTTCAGGAAAAGAAAAAAAAAAATCAGCCTCACCATACAAAATGATAAACTTGATTGGACAGTTTGTATGGAGAGGCCGATTTCTTTTTCGTTTCCTGAAAAAAAAAATGGAGGTAGGTTGTTCAGTTTCGTCTACTGAGCAAGCCCTTAAAGTTTGCGGAGGGCTGTCCCTTACACCTTGTATATACAAATCTTCCCTCTTTATAATATTAGTATAAAAAAGTAAATTAGTGTATCTTACTTACTTCAAAGCCCCATTTGGTAAAAAAGTCAGATTTACCGAAGGGTTCGTCTCCTTTTTTGAAAATTTAACAGCTAGCTTAGCACTAACTAAACGCCCGATTATTAAATAACAGAACACGATAAAAAAATTCATGGTTATTCTTATAATAAACAATTCTTCATAGCGATCTAAGAAAAATTAGTCTTGCTATATTTATGGCAATGGAGTCGGTAAAAAAACATGAATTCATTGTAATATATTGCCAGTCTGCGGTATTGGGTAGGTATATGTCGCAGACAATAGGCTTAATTCGCCATTCAATTAAGAGCCTAGATTTTTACTAAACGACTCGGGGCTAAAGCTGGCTGCAGAAACAGGTTTAAAAAGAATCTAACATGAAAGGGATGCACCGCTCTTGACTCTACGATGTACAATGCCCTTCAAACCACCAGATACAGAAACAGATGGAGGAATATCACAAAAGTGAAAGTGATGAGTCACGACCCTCAGCATTGAAGAACACGACGCAAGGAGGAAGGAGCAGTGGATGGGATGAAAGGGGCTGAAAAGAGCGATTAAAGCGAATGAAGGAAACTCCTTCAAACTTGTCCGTGCCGAGGTGTCCTAAGTTTTTTTATCACCTTATTTCATGAATAGCCTAAGCATTTGCCAGCCACTTCATTAGATGTACCACAGCATTAGGCGCCTAGTTGGCTGAACATAATTTAGGCGCCCACCCGCCGCCCAACTATTTGAAGGGCACCGTTTAGTTATCAGGCTAGAATGTTACCTGAAAGGCGAATTAAGCTAGTTGCCTGCGACAAATATACGCCCTGTGGTATTTTACGAGTTTTTTTATAGGCACGCCTACGATTTTCCACCATATGGGAGTTATAAAATTTTCCGTCAAGGCCATTAAAAACAATCATTTTTGAGGAAAAAAATTATTGCATAATTACGTTCCGGCTATAATCTCAACACGAGCGTAGCAGCTATTAGTACATAGGAACGTTAAACTGCTGTCATTTCAATTAATAACAGTTTCATTAATTAACAATAATAATCTGTCGAAGCTGTCGTTGCGTAGTTTGATCTAGACCCTGGTTCAGAAGGTTGTTCTCCTAGATACGAGAGGAGCTTTGAGAGGAGGTTCATGTCTCTGGTAGCTTGAACCTTTGGACCATGCTTCCGACACCGGCAGACTATTATAGTTATATTTTATGAATTTTAAAAATAATTAAAAATATAATTAAGATGAATACGAATAATAATAATAGATACTCATATTTATTTGCTAAAAAATACGGTTTATGGTGGTAAAAAGGTACAAATATGAGCAAACATGTTTCGCTAAGTATTAAGTAGTGTTTCCGACGAAATAAAGAGTCGCACGAATAATTAAAACGGATGGCTGTTCGAAAGCTCTAGAACAAATGTAGGTACCTACCTAGCCTGGCAAGATCTGGAATCAATCCTTATAAGTACTCGTACCTACTACTATCATTATTTAGTAGGTAAATATGTAGGTAGATAGAGGCAATGGATTTCCGGCCACTGTAGGCGTGGGCTTGCGGACAGTGAGCAATGGATAGCTCGCTGTCCGCCCGCCCGGTAATCGTCCGGACCGAACCCAAGTCATCGGCGGCGCGTAGTGTTCCACGCGCGCCTCAATGAGTTGTCTGCAACCGCAAGGGCCCAGCAGGGTCGAAGCCTACTGGGGCCATGGATGATGCGAAAGAGATCCCCGGGGCCCTAGAACAATGGCAAAGAAGGAACAGGAGTGGGGTTTTAGTCAGCAAAATCTGACTCGCCCTCCCGCTCCGCCTAAGGGCGGGCGATGTCATTAGATGATTTTCCCACCTAAAAAAAATAAATCTTTATATGCATAAGTAAATTGAGGCAGCCCCAGTAAATTACAGGAGTTGGTACTTGTGTTGGGGTTGTCGCGCACTTCCCTTATCAGCTAGCTGAACAATGTAAGTATTGTTACTTTGTGCAGCCTCCTGACGGCAGAATAGAACGAATACTGGTATACAATTATGGCACACAACACGAATAGACTATGCTTACATAATCTACATCTTAGGAAGCCTTTTCTTCATTCACGAGTGATCGCTAGTTAATCATAGAGTTTACACAATAGTGGTATAATATAATAAAGATAACTCCATAAAACCTTTAAAATAAAATCTAAAAGTTATTCCTTCAAAAATTGTGATCACAAAACGTAAATAACATATTTCTAGCGCATTAACTAAACGCTTTGACATTGACAGTTTTCGATTGATTGGATAGTCTTGTCAACCAATTTTCTTGCTTTGTATTTTATGTATTATTTCAATGAATTAAATTATGTGTATTACAAATACTACAACACTTTAAAATTTACTCTTTGCGGCGCCCAATTTCTCTGTTAATAAATCCTTTAAATCTCCACAATGGACGGTAAGACTATTTATAAAATTTATCGGTTTTTTGTAATTAAGTTTAATTGTTATTTTAATATTATTCAACAATTTTAGGCCCTTCTGCTAAAAAATCTACATCCTTCGAAACTTTAGTCATTCAGAACATAACCAATCTAAACGATTTGAAGGCAAAACTCAACGACATCATCAAAGCAGGCAAAGATTATGAGTATGATGTTTCTTCATGTATAAAAACTTTAATTACAAGCAGTGATCAAGAAATTGTCCAGTTAAGTATAGAAGCGATCGCAGAGCTTGTAAAATGTGAAGAGAAGCGTGAGACATATGCTGACAAAGATATAATAGGCCCTATACTGGATATACTGAGAAGTGAAACTGCTTGGGACAATGTTGAACTTGTGAGGCAGTGCTGTAGGGCTCTTGGCAATTTGTGTTGCGACTGCGACAGTGCTAGACGCACAATTCTCGAGCTGGAGGGCATTGCAGTACTTATAAAGCTTCTTGAAAGGAGTATAGACATGCAGTTTGAGGAAATACAAATGTTGTCCAGTAAATCGCTGCTGAACTTTGCCATTGGAGGAGCAGACTTTACAGAGGCAATATTCCAAGGAGGTGTGGTGGATATGGTCCAGAGAATGTTGTGTATAGAACTTCAGAAGCAGGAATTTGATAATGATACTGTGTCAACTTGTTTGTTGCTGTTGAGTGTTATAAATGATAACACTCCAGAGTTGCTGTACAATGAGATTGTTAATAAGACCATCCTGCAGATTCTGAAGGAGACGTCTACTGTGGAGATCTCTGAAATGTGTCTGGATCATTTGCACTCACAGGCCGAACATGGTGAGTAGTTTGAGTACTTTCTTTTCTCTTCTTTTGTGTTCATTTGCAGTCAGGCACCGAGTGTGCCTCCCTGCGAAGACAGCTCCTCAATAGAATTGTCCCAGGATCAAGTGCCGCTTCAAGCGGGTTTCATGCATTAACCGGACAGCCAGATCATTCGGATGATTTGCCTGTCTCTTCTTGTAAGATTCAACACTGTACCGGATTTCTTCCCCCACAGTGTTTATTTGCAGGTTCATATGTCTTTCAGCATTTGTGACAAACCAGCACACTCATTATATGCCTCAGTATGATGTTTTGAAGCCGCTGCAGGATGTTTATATAAATGGAATTTTAGGGTTAATGAAAATAATAATAATAATATTTTTTTTTTATATCATTTTGTAAAGAAATATTTAAAAATGTAATAGAATATGTACTAAAAAATGAATAAAGGAAATAATAATAAAATCGTTTAATTATAACATAATGTTAATAGAGCATTTAATTCTTTATTAAAACTCTTGCACTAATAAAATAATATTATAAAAATAGACTTAAAGCCTACCATTATCAACTAGTTTATTATTATTATTTAATTGTTTTTCATCCAACAGCAAACAAAGGAAGGTCAAAATTGTAACTTAATTCAATATAGGTTATGTACGGTTCACGTACAGGCAAATCGCTAACGCCGCGACCTACTTTTCGCTACTCGTTTTGTTTACTTTTATATTTGTAATTATAATAAATTTAGTTGACCAATAGCTGCCGTAGCGCTATTACCGCGGATTAGCATCTAACTTAACTTAGTGTCACTTTTGCAAATAAACTCAATTATCGTGAACTCTGTGGTTTTCGTCAACTCACAACCAACAACTCAACTGTAAGTAACTACCTACCTCTGAGCCATACATAAAAGTGGTCCTTCGAGCCGGATGACAGGTGCGTATTGTCTCTATTAACATTAGCGAATCGGTCTAGCTGGTGTCACCGAAGAGCGGATTGCGTTAGTAGGGTGACGACGCACTCAATATCCAAAACTTGCGAATACTTCGCAACTTTGGTGAACTAGTACCTGCGGAGATACATCTTTACTCTACCAACGGTCAAACCAATAACTAACAACAATGGTTCAGAGCGTAACAGAGCTGTTAAGCTGTCAAGAAAACATCTTCAGGGACTTGAAGCTTATTTGTACCAACTACAAGAAGGATAGTCCCACCAGGAAGAACTTGAAGTACCTGGAGGAGCGTCTTTCTAAGCTAAACAACAATTGGGAGAAGTTTGTTCACAACCATCAACTACTCGAAGAGTCCGGAGCAACGGACCTCCAATACTTCAACGATGACATTTTTAACAGTACGAAGAAGATGTATGAAGAAGTGCTGCAAGATATGCTGAAACGTAAAGCGGAATTGCCGTCTGCATCTACTAGTAAGACGGAACAACCATCTGCGATCCCTAAGCAAGGTATGGAGCAATCGAAATTTACTTTCGACGATGTCAAATTCCACGTACCTCCTCGGGAAACAAGTGAGTCGACGGAAAAGCAACAGGATCTTTTGCGTCAACAATATTGCAACTTTAGGGCGTTTGAACGCACAGTCGAGAAGATAAGCATAGCATTGGCCGTACCAATGGAAAAATGGGAGTTAGAAGACAACCTGGGCACCCTGAAAACTAAATGGGAGCATATCGAAAAGGTAAACTGGGAACTTGACTACATACTACAGGACGAGGACTCAGGTTATCAACAGAAATATAACACCGCAGAAAACTTGTATGATGACCTGAAAAGGAAACTACAACACAACATCTGGAACAATGCACATTATGAAAAATCTACGCCAAAAATTCAAATACCGGATTTTCATGGAAACTATAACCAGTGGTTGACTTTTAGAGATCTCTACGTCGAAAGCGTACACAACAATCCGACACTTTCGAAAGCGCAAAAAATGCAACACTTGAAAACAAAGCTGAAGGGTGAGGCGGAGAAACTGGTTCAGCATCTTGGCATCAGTGCTGAGAACTACGCGTCTTGCTGGGAGATGCTGACCCACCGCTACGACAATAAACGGCTGTTATTCACGTCATACATGAACACGCTCCTGAACCAACCTAGTATCCAGCAACCTACCGCTGCAAACATACGGACGCTTCACGACGTCATGATGGAGTGCTTAAACGGGCTCAAAAACATCGGGCTAGACACCACCAATTGGGATCCAATCATCGTTCACCTACTGATTCAAAGACTAGATAGTGTTACATACAACGAATATATAAAAGAAATCAAACATCCTAGGGAGTTTCCCGACCTGGAAGAGTTCGCCGGGTTCTTAGAGTCCAAATTTATGTCATTGGAAGCTCTACAGGGAAATATTCAGAAGGTATCGTCATCAAACAGACCATGGAAATCAGAAAAGCAAACTCATAAGGGATCAGAAAACCGAAATAACACCTACAAAAATAAAACACAGGGGTCATCGTACTTTAATAAGTCACAAAACTCGCCAAAAACCTTCTTCACGACAGCAAAAACATGCCCAATATGCAAAACTAACCACGTTCTGATGAATTGCGAACAATTCTTGGCGATGAACACAAACAAGCGTAATGACGCAATTCGCAACTTGCATATTTGCAAAAACTGCTTATTCAGCCACGGAGAAAAACAATGCAAATCACGGAAGACGTGTAAATTGTGTCATAAGGCACACCACACACTTATGCATGAAGCAGAAACTGAACAATCTAGCAGCAAACAAACGAAGAGGGAAGAAAACCCGTCATCAACACCATCGACTTCCTATGGGGTCAATAACGTAACGAACGAAGAGAAGGAAGTGCTGCTGACAACTGTACTTCTGAAGGTCAAAACAATTGATGGAAACTTCATCAACTTGAGAGGTCTACTTGATCAAGGCTCCCAAGTGAGCCTGATAACGGAAAACGCGGCACAGCGCCTCCGATTACAACGACGTAAGGTGAGCGCAGTTGTATCGGGTGTAGGAACCCTTAGCGGTAACTGCAAAGGAGCAATGAACTTAGAATGTCAGTCAATACATTCAGACTACAAATTCAACTTCGAAGCACTAATTATGAAAAAACTCATAAGCAACTTACCTACCGCATCCTTTTCAATCAGCAACTGGGACTATCTGGAAAATTTAAAACTAGCAGACCCACAGTTCAACCTATCAGGTCCGATTGATCTGCTCTTGGGCGCGGATATCTATTCAGAACTTATACTAAACGGCGTCATCAGGAGAGATAATAGATACCCAGTAGCTCAACAAACCAAAGTAGGCTGGATTTTATGCGGGAATGTAAAGACGTTAAACTGCTTCGTGACACTCATCGACTTCGAAAACCTGGCAAGATTTTGGGAGACTGAGGAAATTTCAGACAAGTCCTCATCATCAACTAGTGAAGAACAACACTGTGAGGAATACTACAACGCAACCACCACAAGATTGGCGAACGGACAATATGTGGTACAAATGCCAATGAAGCCTAACTTCGAAGCAAACTTAAGAAATGCAAGGTCACAAGCTTTGGCACAGTTCCTTCAACTGGAAAGGAAAATGCTAAAAAACAAAGAACTCAGTTACGAGTACAAGCGTTTTATGAACGAATACATCGCTATGGGACACATGAAACCTGTCACAGGAGAAAGTAGGGGCCAAGTCTACCTACCTCACCATGGTGTTTTGAGAGCCGAGTCCACTACAACAAAACTAAGAGTAGTGTTCAACGCGTCGTACAAGACAAAAGGAGACAGCAGCCTCAACGATCACATGTACTGCGGACCGAACTTACAAAAGGATATGCTGACACTTCTAATCAATTGGAGATCGTACAGATACGTCTTTACAGCAGATGTTGAAAAACTTTATCGGTTTATCTGGCTAAACAAAAGTCAACAACATCTACAAACGATAATCTGGAGATCTTCTTCTAAAGAACCTCTACAAGATTGGCAGCTGGGCACAGTAACTTACGGAACAAAAAGTGCACCTTATCTGGCAATGCGCACTCTACATAAACTCGCAGAAGATGAAAAAGACTCCTATCTGGAAGCTGGAAATGTCCTGAAGAACTATTTCTACATGGATGACTTGGTTTACGGACAGGACACTATCGAAGCATCGAAAACACTGGTCACACAGCTAATTGAGTTGCTGAAAAAAGGAGGATTTAATTTGAGAAAGTGGAAATCAAACGAACCAATTATCTTGGAAGACTTGCGAGATGACCAAAAAAGCTGCAATACGAACATCGACTTTAGCCCAGAACAAACAACAAACTCAAAAATGTTGGGCATGAGATGGAATCAAGACGACGACAGCTTTACATACCAATGGGATCTACCAATAAAGAAAAATCTTACAAAACGCGTACTACTGAGCGAAATAAGCAAGCTATACGACCCACTAGGATTGCTATCGCCACTTACGATAAAAACTAAACTTCTATTCCAAAAAATCTGGATCAGCAAAATCAACTGGGATGAACGCTTATCCGACGATCTCATTACAGAATGGGAAACTATAAGAAAAGATATCCAGTTACTTAATAAACTTTCCATACCACGATGGTTACAAAGTCAAGAAAACAACTTAGAGATACACGGGTTTTGCGACGCAAGTGAAAAAGCTTACGCGTGTGTGATTTATAGCCGAGTGAAAAATCAAGCCGGTGAATACAAGACAACACTAATTACAGCAAAAACAAAGGTTGCACCAATCAGCAATAGGATAACTGTACCAAGAATGGAACTTTGCGGGGCCCATTTACTGGCCAAACTGTTAGAAAAGGTTCAGAACACTCTCTGCAATAAAAAACTACATATAAGGTGCTGGAGCGACTCCAAAGTCGTTTTAGCCTGGTTGCAGGGCGATATAAACCGATGGGAAAAATATGTGGCTAACAGAGTCAAACAAATAAATAGCATTATCTCGGCAAACTGCTGGAACTATGTGAAGTCAGAAGAAAACCCTGCTGACTGTGCAACTCGAGGGCTCACACCTTCTCAACTCTTAGAATTTAACCTTTGGTGGAATGGACCAGATTGGTTAAAAACAAATATGACAGAAATCCATAAAAACTATCGCCTGACCTATACCACGAACACCGGGTTGCAAGGAAAAAACTGCTGCGCAGTCACATACAAGAGTTGTGAAATAATTGACACATTATTGAATAAATACAGTAATTATAAACGTGTAATACGAGTGCTTGGATGGATTCTACGATTGAGCAACATTCGTAAGCAAAAACGCACACTAAAATCTGTCAATAACTTAGCCGACTGCGGTAACCAAAAAGAGGTTATGTGTTTGTCACCACAAGAAATTATGAGAGCAACAGAATTGGTGATCAAGAACGTCCAAAATCAAAACTATGGCGACGAAATTGAATGTTTGAAGAAGTATCGACCAATATCGACAAAAAGCAGCTTGCTGAAGTTGACTCCGTTTCTCGACGACAGTGGAATACTGCGCGTGAAAGGGCGACTAGGCTACTCAACTTTATCTCCTGAGACAAAACATCCAATCATACTTCCGGCAACAGGCAAATTAACGGAGCTTATTATTCAAGAGGCACATCGCGACACTCTCCACGGAGGTGCCCGGCTCACTTTGGCCTATTTACGTCAAAAATTTTGGGTCATTGGAGGCAACAGAACAGTCAAGAAGGAGCTTCGACAATGCGTCCGATGTCATCGTTTCAAACCAAACCGAAACGTCCAACTGATGGCAGACTTGCCAAAAGAGCGTGTAACTCCATCTAGACCATTCACAAACACGGGTGTCGACTATACCGGACATGTTGATGTGAAAATTAACAAAGGAAGAGGAGTCAAAACTTGCAAGGCTTACATAGCAATTTTCATTTGCATGGTGACCAAAGCTGTGCATTTGGAATTGGTGTCAGACCTGACCACGCAGACATTCCTTGCCGCATTCAAAAGGATGTGTGCCCGCAGGGGTACACCCCGACACGTATTTTCTGACAACGGAACGAATTTTGTGGGCGCAGCAAAACTACTTCAACAGGAATTTGAGAGAAACAGTACGTTTAAGACTTCAGAATTCTTTGATGAGATGAGCCACTTACAGGTTCAGTGGCATTTCAATGCCCCTCTTTGGCCAACTGCTGGAGGCCTATGGGAGGCTGCCGTCAAATCCATGAAATATCACCTACATCGAGTACTGGGAGATCAAAAACTTACTTTCGAACAATTCACTACATTGCTAAATCAAATTGAAGCCTGTCTTAATTCTCGTCCGCTGTGTCCACTAACAGAAGATGTCGAAGACTTGGAATACCTAACTCCCGGTCACTTCCTCATTGGCGGCCCACTGCTGTCAATACCGCAAGAAGAGCAAGATTTTGCAGAGCAAGATCCAAGAAACAGATGGAGGCTTGTTGAACAAATGAACGTGCACATCTGGAAGCGCTGGTCAAATGAATATCTACACCAACTACAAATCCGAAGCAAATGGCAGCAACCAAAAGAAAACCTGAAACAAGGAAGCCTAGTATTAGTAAAAGATGAACACTTACCTCCTGGCCGTTGGGCTATAGGAAGAGTCCAAGAACTTCATCCAGGTGCCGATGGTCAAGTACGGGTTGTTACCTTGAAAACCAGGAAAGGGTCACTAAAACGACCAATAACGAAGCTTTCGCCGTTACCACTGAAACTCGAAGAACAAAGAGTAACTGAAGAGGAAATGAAAAGGACACCTGCTCCGGAAACTAAAAAACGGGGAGGGACAACAAAACACAAGAAAAATTGTCTGCCACTTGTTCTCTTATCCATATTAGCAATGACGGGATTTGCTCAGTCAGCGCCAACGACCGACAACTTGAAGGTTACAGCTGTACCGAGCAATCATCCGATTTACTTCGATGAAGCAGGAAAAATACAATTAATACATGACGAATGGACTCTATTGGTTTACTACAACTTAACGTCATACTGGCAAGCAACTGATCGGATCAATGATTATGTCAACCAAATAGATAAACTATGCCAAAGGATATCACATGAGTACACGCCTTGCGAAACAATTGTCGGCCACCTACATCATGAACTGAGTCACCTAGTGGACTATAACTCGATGCTGCTCACTCAACATTCAAGACAAAAACGAGGATACTTTGATGGAGTTGGCAAGTTAGCAAGAACTCTTTTCGGAGTGCTCGACGCAGACTTCGCCGAAAAGTACGAAAGAGACATACAGAATCTACAATCAAATGATGACTACCTACTACAACTTATGAAGAACCAAACATTAATTGTAGAGGCTGAAAACAATATAATAAAAAGAAACACCGCCTTCATGGAGAAACAATTCAAGACATTGAGTGTCTATATGAGCGAAACATGCAGAGAAATCACAAAAATAGAGAACAAGGCGCAAATGCTATTCACAATGAATGACATAAATTCCGCTGCCGTGACGTCAACTCTGATTATAAGTGATTTAAATCGAATATTGGAAATGTTAATAAATGCCCTCGCCAACATTTACAGAGGACATTTAGACACCCATTTATTCCCAGCCAACCAACTGATCGAGCAGCTAAACATCATATCCGGAAGGTTACCACAGGGATTGTCATTACCTGTAAAGGACATTCAAAGGGATTTGAAAAATATCTATGAACTCATCCATGTGAAGGCTCGAATAACAAACAACTTTATGTTATTTGAAATACACATCCCATTGCTGAGCGATGAAGACTACAAGATATATCGAGTCATTCCGATACCGTTCCTTAGATACGGACATTTAAAACTCATGCAACCAACTTCAAGTTTCATCGCAATCAACTTCAGGAAAAACTCTTACATTTCAATGGAAGATCATGACATGCGCCAATGTACTTCATACGGAGAAGACGAATTTATTTGTATCTCTCGTAATCCTGTGTACAATATGCACGATAAAAACGCCCCATGCGAGGCCCAAGTCTTCAACCAACAAGAGTCTTTATCATGCGTCCTCAATGACGTAACATGCAAGGAAACCTGGACAAAGCTTCACAAACCGAACATGTGGTTATTTACATTATGCGGGAAACAGCTGATGCGCGTCATATGTAACGATCAAGTTACGCCAGCGGTCATTGACGGGACTGGAGTCATTACCTTGCAATCAAAGTGCATACTACAGAAAAAGGACGCCACAATATTTACACAGAATCAGCTGGGAAGTGTTTTTAACATGGAACCAGACATAGAAATACCAACGATAAATTCAACAATAAACAACATCTTTGACTTCGGCTGGAAGAATGCAAAATTAAACTTAACAGAACAAGGGGCGCCAACGGCAGTAGAAATAAGAAAAATAAACCAGCAGTTGGAATTCCAAAAAAGCAGAGAAATATTACCAAAGGTGTCTGAGTCTGACTTGTCAAGACACGACATCTATCTCTACTCCGTTACTTCTTTGTTGTTGGGAGGAATCGCTGTGCTTGCCCTCTATGTTATTATAAAACGATGGTGCAAAACAAAGAGAGGCGCCAGAACAGGAGAGACACCTAGAGGAAGGAATAACTTGGGAGAGGACATCGAGCTACATGAAATACATTCGACAGCAGCGGAGCCCGTTTACAGCGAAGCAAGACAGCCGAAGAAAGCATTTCACTTTGACGATGTGAATTGAGTGACAACTATATTTTTACTTTTATACTTATACACATTTACTATTGTCTACTATTTACTTTACACTTTAGATTAGATATTTTTTTTGCTTTGTAATAGATGCTCATCCCACTTTTCCCTCGGGAGCATGTACGGTTCACGTACAGGCAAATCGCTAACGCCGCGACCTACTTTTCGCTACTCGTTTTGTTTACTTTTATATTTGTAATTATAATAAATTTAGTTGACCAATAGCTGCCGTAGCGCTATTACCGCGGATTAGCATCTAACTTAACTTAGTGTCACTTTTGCAAATAAACTCAATTATCGTGAACTCTGTGGTTTTCGTCAACTCACAACCAACAACTCAACTGTAAGTAACTACCTACCTCTGAGCCATACAGGTTAGGTTAGAATGCTAAGGCCATGGTTTGTGGTTATTTTTTTATTACCACCCAGAAAGTATTTAATTATTAATAATATATATATTATTTAGTGTTTAACTAGCAACCTTTTCAAAGTATTCAGCCTTTTTAAGGTTCCCACTGCTGGGACTCAGGCCTCCTCTCTAGGAGAGGGAATGGGCCGTAATTCACCACGCGGGCCCAGTGTGGGTTGGTGAATGTCACATGTACTACTCAAGTCACAAATCTTACGTATTAGGCCATTATTTGAGAATCTATCTGCAAAATGCATAATCAATAAAAACCTTTTACAGAAACGGTAAAGACGTTAATAGCCAAAGAAGGTGGAGTACAACTGGTGTGTGACCGCCTGGAACACTTTGTCAACAAGCACAATGCTGGAGAACTGAACGTTGATGATTCAGAAGTGGATGCCATCATGAAGCAAGCCTGTGAGCTGGTCATCACTGTGCTGACTGGAGGTAAGATGGTGTAAGGGAGAATAAGTTGCTAGCCGCAAAACAGACACCGTTTCACGTTAACCCTTTAACCACCCGCATTAGATTGGTCTGACGAGTGTTTTCGCAGCCTATTCGCCAGGATCGTGCGTGTGTTTCCCTAGTTACTTAATGTCGTTTAGCTCTTCAATCCCCATAGCCCATAGCTGAAGGAAAAGCTGACGAGATGAAGTATTTGATGTGCAAACGTGGTGGATAAAGCTAGAACTACATTAGACCGACGCAATCGTGGACCACGCTTGATTTATACGTAGATTTATGTTGCCTGGCGTCACGTGGCTTGGATCAAGTGTAACTCTGCAAGTCTAGCTTCCATACAAAATGTACGCGCCCAGATCGGTGTACGTGGCACAGTGTTGTTCTATCTTTAAATGCGAGAGTGTTCGTCGGATATATAAAACCGACATAGACGTTAACAACACCATGCCATGGTAATGTGACGAGGCCATTACGTATAAAATATTATTGATGAGTTATTTTCATCTCCCCCAGATGAAGCCATGCACATCCTCTATAACAATGGTGTGGGTGATGTGTACCAAACAGCGGTTAAGTGGCTGGACACACAGAACTATCAGCTGCTGACCACTGCGGTGTTGGCTATCGGGAACTTTGCACGGCAGGATGAGTACTGCACACAGATGATGCAGGATAACATATTTGATAAGCTGCTGGGTGAGTGTATTTACAAGCTTTTGTTTAGTTTCACCTGTCCCGATGTTTGTCAGCAAATTAAATGTGATCCACTTCGACACTGATACGCCCTTTTCTTTCATTTACCACTACTCGGACACTTCTGATTAAACTTTTTTCGTGCACAATTCGTAAATAAATAAAATTTTATAAACATCTTTTTTTTGCTCACGCTACCCAATTTCTTTAATTTGACAGTATGACGTCACAACATGGATTAAAAGTCAATCCTGTTCTTATTTGGAACGCATTGTATTGTACTTCAACCAGGGGTTTGTAAATAAATTTAAAAAAATATATCCCTTATTTCTTGGAAGATCTTTGTAGTTTTTTGATAGATGGGATCTGTTCGGTTGCGGACTTCAAATAGTAATGCCCACCCCATTTTAAATAATCGTATTCAGGTTCAGGCTAGATGAAAAGCCAACTCCAGCACAATTCGCTTAAAATGCTAGACTGATTGTTGACCAGTCAACTACTTCAAACCTCGCAAGCACCCCGCGACAACGTGCATCAAAATAGCTGCTATTCCTCCTGACATACAAAACGCTATCAAACTAATTCTAGACGATGCTAGGACGTCTAGAATTAGTTTGATATTTTATGCTTCCTTGGTAAAGAGCCTTCTTTACCAAGGAAGCATAAATTTAAGCAACTACATCCGGTCATCCGCGCACCTCCCCCGAGGGTGGCCTGAAAAGTTTCTGACCTCAATGTGAAGATAGCAGCACTCGACAATACAAGGAATGTTGTTGAGCATCTTTTGACTGTTACTTACCAAAGTTTCGGCAGTTTTGGACGCGTAGTTGTTATTTGACAGTCATTTGAATTAATCGATCTGAGATGCAGAAAAAGAAAATCGACGGTTTGAACTGCTTGATCATTCAGCCTTACTCACCAGATCTAGAAGCAACTTCTTTTTGTTCCCTCATCTAATAATTGCGCTCGAAGGATAGAGATTTTCATCAAATGCGAAGGCAAACTTCGTGAATAATTATTTTGCAAAGAAAAACGCCAACTACTATTTGAACGGTTTAGAGAGATGTAGGCATCGCCGGGAGAAGTATGTAGAGTTACAAGGAGACAATGTAAAAGAAAAATAAGTTGTAAGAACAAAATGTCTTTTATCTTTGTTAGGTCGAAACCTTTTCAGACCACCTATGCAAGAAAGAAATAAAAAATGTAAATTTTTGACTCACAACAACTTATTAAAATCAAATAAATAGAACATCAACTAATCTGAACTGTTCATGTTAGTGTTTCAAAAACTAGTTTATTGTTCTGAAAAGGTTGAAGGCAATATTTTTTATCAATATTACGAAAGATGCAAAATGTGCTTGAGTATTTGTAGGTTATACATACAGTGTGCACTGTATGTATGACCTACAAAAAGTCGAGGTCATTCGGCCAGATCTGGATGTGTGGTGTACCCACAATTTCAATTTCAATAGCCTCTTAATCCTGAACGTAAAAGTACACACCAGTCCACACTTTTGATGTAGATTTTTTATTTTATTTGGATTACAACATGTTTCGGAGTTCAGTGTGCCTTTTGGCGAAAGCCTCCTCTAACTTCTTCCACTGTATTCTGTCCCTTGCAACTCTTCTCCAGTTTGGACATTCGTTCTCCCATCTTTTGCGTTGCAGACCATTATTTCTTTGCCGTTTCTACGGTACCATTCTGTCATCACAGCAGATGATCCACCCATCTACACTTTAATTGGTTTATCTTTTTTTACGGTGGGTAAAATCATCTAATGACAACCCCCGCTCTTGGGTGGAGCGGGAGATAGTGTCAGACTCTTACTGACTAAAAACCCACCCCGTTCCTTCTAGCCTCGTTCTTCGGGGCTCGAGCTTCCTTACGGATAACCCTAGCCCCAGTAGGCTTCGACCCAGCTGGGCCCCTCCTGTTGCTGACGCTCCTTGAGGCGCGCAGGAGACAGTGCGCGCCGTCGACGTCTTGGGCTCGGTCCGGACAGTTACCGGACGGTCGGACAGCGAGCTACCCATGGCTCGCCGTCCGCTAGCCTGCGTCTACGGTGGCCGGAAATCGGGATCAGAATCCCGGCGGCGGCGGCGAGGGCGCCGTTGCCTGATGCGGTCGGCCTCCTCCTTTGCTAGCATTACTGCTTCGCAGAAGGAGGCGACCGCCTGCCATTCCTCCTCGCTCCGAACCATGGCCTCAACCAAAGCCGCGGCGTGAGGTCTCCGCCGCCGATCGCCCCCACAAGGCACGGCGATACTCCGCCCAGGCAGGTCACACCTCGGCTGTGTGCTCCACCATGTCCTCCGGGCGTTCCGCACAGTGGCTACACTCGGGCGTCTCTTCCGCTTTAATCCGGTGCAGCAACCTCCCGAACGTGCCATTTCCGGTGAGGACTTGCGTCATGCGGAAGGTAAGGACGCCGTGAGGTCTTTCTAGCCACGCCTCAAAGAGGAGACTTACCGCCATAATCGTGGCGTGCCCAGCACTGGGTTGCGATAGTCGCTGACGCCATTTCACCACGAGATCACGCCGGAGCTCTGTCCACCATGCCTTGTCAATAATTCTTTTGGATGAGTTCCTTTCTCTGTCTAGTTTTTGATCATCAGCAAGCTTTCCTCCATAGCTCTTCTATGACAGTTTTCCAGCATATTCCCTGTGGAGTTTTGCACCAGCAGTTAAACTGAACACTATTTTCCAGACATATTCGAAACCTACAACAACTTCAGCATACAGATGCAAAAAGAGCCAGAGAAAACGCACCCTATAGACCCAGTGACAGTAATCAAGCTGCTGCACGGTGTGCTGTCGACGCTGCGCAACCTTGCCGTGCCCGCGCATAACAAGCGCGTGGCGGCGGCGCGGGGACGCGCGGCGCCGCTGCTCATGAACGCGCTGCCCTCCACCGACGACCACCACGTGGCCTACAAGCTGCTGGCCGCCATCAGGCTGCTGGTGGATGGACAAGGTTAGTGATCAAGCTGCTGCACGGCGTGCTGTCGACGCGGCGCCGCTGCTCATGAACGCGCTGCCCTCCACCGACGACCACCACGTGGCCTACAAGCTGCTGGCCGCCATCAGGCTGCTGGTGGATGGACAAGGTTAGTGATCAAGCTGCTGCACGGCGTGCTGTCGACGCGGCGCCGCTGCTCATGAACGCGCTGCCCTCCACCGACGACCACCACGTGGCCTACAAGCTGCTGGCCGCCATCAGGCTGCTGGTGGATGGACAAGGTTAGTGATCAAGCTGCTGCACGGCGTGCTGTCGACGCGGCGCCGCTGCTCATGAACGCGCTGCCCTCCACCGACGACCACCACGTGGCCTACAAGCTGCTGGCCGCCATCAGGCTGCTGGTGGATGGACAAGGTTAGTGATCAAGCTGCTGCACGGCGTGCTGTCGACGCGGCGCCGCTGCTCATGAACGCGCTGCCCTCCACCGACGACCACCACGTGGCCTACAAGCTGCTGGCCGCCATCAGGCTGCTGGTGGATGGACAAGGTTAGTGATCAAGCTGCTGCACGGCGTGCTGTCGACGCGGCGCCGCTGCTCATGAACGCGCTGCCCTCCACCGACGACCACCACGTGGCCTACAAGCTGCTGGCCGCCATCAGGCTGCTGGTGGATGGACAAGGTTAGTGATCAAGCTGCTGCACGGCGTGCTGTCGACGCGGCGCCGCTGCTCATGAACGCGCTGCCCTCCACCGACGACCACCACGTGGCCTACAAGCTGCTGGCCGCCATCAGGCTGCTGGTGGATGGACAAGGTTAGTGATCAAGCTGCTGCACGGCGTGCTGTCGACGCGGCGCCGCTGCTCATGAACGCGCTGCCCTCCACCGACGACCACCACGTGGCCTACAAGCTGCTGGCCGCCATCAGGCTGCTGGTGGATGGACAAGGTTAGTGATCAAGCTGCTGCACGGCGTGCTGTCGACGCGGCGCCGCTGCTCATGAACGCGCTGCCCTCCACCGACGACCACCACGTGGCCTACAAGCTGCTGGCCGCCATCAGGCTGCTGGTGGATGGACAAGGTTAGTGATCAAGCTGCTGCACGGCGTGCTGTCGACGCGGCGCCGCTGCTCATGAACGCGCTGCCCTCCACCGACGACCACCACGTGGCCTACAAGCTGCTGGCCGCCATCAGGCTGCTGGTGGATGGACAAGGTTAGTGATCAAGCTGCTGCACGGCGTGCTGTCGACGCGGCGCCGCTGCTCATGAACGCGCTGCCCTCCACCGACGACCACCACGTGGCCTACAAGCTGCTGGCCGCCATCAGGCTGCTGGTGGATGGACAAGGTTAGTGATCAAGCTGCTGCACGGCGTGCTGTCGACGCGGCGCCGCTGCTCATGAACGCGCTGCCCTCCACCGACGACCACCACGTGGCCTACAAGCTGCTGGCCGCCATCAGGCTGCTGGTGGATGGACAAGGTTAGTGATCAAGCTGCTGCACGGCGTGCTGTCGACGCGGCGCCGCTGCTCATGAACGCGCTGCCCTCCACCGACGACCACCACGTGGCCTACAAGCTGCTGGCCGCCATCAGGCTGCTGGTGGATGGACAAGGTTAGTGATCAAGCTGCTGCACGGCGTGCTGTCGACGCGGCGCCGCTGCTCATGAACGCGCTGCCCTCCACCGACGACCACCACGTGGCCTACAAGCTGCTGGCCGCCATCAGGCTGCTGGTGGATGGACAAGGTTAGTGATCAAGCTGCTGCACGGCGTGCTGTCGACGCGGCGCCGCTGCTCATGAACGCGCTGCCCTCCACCGACGACCACCACGTGGCCTACAAGCTGCTGGCCGCCATCAGGCTGCTGGTGGATGGACAAGGTTAGTGATCAAGCTGCTGCACGGCGTGCTGTCGACGCGGCGCCGCTGCTCATGAACGCGCTGCCCTCCACCGACGACCACCACGTGGCCTACAAGCTGCTGGCCGCCATCAGGCTGCTGGTGGATGGACAAGGTTAGTGATCAAGCTGCTGCACGGCGTGCTGTCGACGCGGCGCCGCTGCTCATGAACGCGCTGCCCTCCACCGACGACCACCACGTGGCCTACAAGCTGCTGGCCGCCATCAGGCTGCTGGTGGATGGACAAGGTTAGTGATCTCCACCTCCACCGACGACAACAACAAGTACCTGATAATTATTCATATAGCATACACACCTACAATATACGCGGCAGTAGGATTACGCTACTGCTGCAAACTACGATACCAAACGTTATGACAGTATATTGTGTAAATGGAATGCTCTTTTCTCTTCCTTACGCCATCAGCCCCCTATTAACTTAACTAATCTTAACCCTCTTTCTTCACCAGAGGGCTCGGCAAAGATACTGGCCACTAACTCAAAAGCTTTAGAAGCGATCGCGAAGTGGGGCCACGCGGCCGAGTACGCGGGCGCGGCCGGGGAGGCGCCGCGCCTGCTCGCCTGGACCGTCAAGCAGCTGCGCCATCATTATCAGTGGAGACATATTGTTGAGGTCAGTACCTACCACCACCATTTTTGAATTGTTCGCTTACTTGTCCGTGTAACACATGTCCGTTAGACAAGCTATGTTGTCAAGTTTAAGAGGTCATAAGAATTTCGGTATTTAAGTCACAATAATAGAGCTGTGCCCTTGTGTGTTAGAATAGAATAGAATAGAATAACAAAAAAAAAAAAAAAAAAAAAAATACTAAATTTTCTCATTCGTATAATCTTTACCAGACCTTTTTTAATATTGATAGGCTTGTGTTTGACCACTATCTCACCTGATGGTAAGTGATGATGTGGCCGGCGATGGAACACGCTTGCCTAAAAGTAACCTATTCACTCTTGACTTAAAAACCCCTAAGTTTTAGCCATTAGGAAACTCAGACTCCGACAGGGAATTCCACTCCCTGACTTTCATCATCATCTTCCTGCCCTTGTCCCCTTTTATTTGGGGTCGGCGCAACACGATTTTTTCTTCCATTCTGTCCTATTACTCGTCACGCTGTCACTAACTCCCTTTTCTTTCATATCACTTCTCACCCAATCCATCCATCTTTTCTTTGGCTGCCCTCTCCCTCTCCATCCATCCCCACTAACCTTCATGTAATACAAATAAAATATATCACTTTATTCACAGGATTCTGTGCAGGACTGTCATAAATTTCTCCATTGATGTTTTTTTTCTGCACTTTCAGGTTGACGGTTGCATATCAAGTCTAGTAAACATGCTAGTAGCGTCCCACTCGCTGATGCAGAACGAAGCGATCCTCGCCCTTACGCTCCTCGCAATAGAGTCGCTCAAGAAACCCTCGCCCGACTGCCAACAAACGTACAACTACGAAGAGAGCTTTATCACCCAACTAATAAAGTCGGAAATCGGTAAGCACGTCACAATTCTCGTAGACACAAATTGCGCGAAGATGCCGGTCGAAGTCGCTGAGAATTTGCTTGCGTTCTTAGATATAACATCTAAGAACCGTAAAATTGCCTTAGATTATAAGGAGGCGAAAGTTCACGAATGCTTATTGAAATTCTCCCATTCAAGAAATGATATGACCACTGATATGAAGGCCTGTATTTATGGTGTTGTCACATCGATAGCTAACAACGGAAAACGTGAGTAAGTTGAAATATTCATTCGATTACACTATTGGAGGGAACCAAAATATTTTGGCCAGTTTTATTGACTTTTTGTGAATGTGAAAGTGTTATTTTAATGTTAAGAGCCCATTCGGTTTTGTTCTGGGTGGTTTAATTTGGAACAAAACGAATGTGGCGGGTTTGTGGCTAGATATTCATTATAGTCAAATATTAGTATACAAATGGAATATGTGTATTGTAACTTCCAGCTCATCTGTCTATTGAAATCTTCCATTAGCACGTTAGCTCTCCATTCGTTTATTCATCTGTGGTCTCAACACGTTATGTCATCGAGCACACGATATCTGGCCACAGCCTAGTATTTGTAGTTAATATTAATTTTCGAGCAATTATTTAATCAATTTTTAGTCTACTTGCATGTGTGATAATCATGATAAAAATATTACACTTAGTTTAAGATCAAGTGGTTATTATCGCTAGGTTAATTTTAATTATTATTCTTAAACTTAATTGTATTTAAGCCCGATTCCTATATTTAAAAAGAATCCACAATTTTACTTAAGATTTTTGCCACTGTTTTGTCTGTGTCTAAAAACAGGTGGCATCTTTTGGGATCGGGCAACACTGAATCAAGATATTAAAAAAAAAAAATCCTCCTACATTTTTGTAAGCTTTTTAAAACTCTCTCTAGTCATAGTTTTAAACTTTCTCTAATTCGGTAAATGCTAGGATTTTGTGCATTAAATCTTACTGTGTAATGTTTATGCGTATTTTCGTATATAAGACATTTATTTTTGCGATTCTCTCGAATTTATACATTCCAACCTTTAAACTTTGCCTTTTTATACTGTCAATGTTATCAATCTACTCTATGATAGCTTGCTTGTGGACTGGCTCAGAAATTAATCGCAAGAAAGATATCATTTTATTTTTTGTGAGGTTAATGATTTTCATGTTGTTTGTGATTTCAGTCAATCAGTAATTTCTTCACAAGTATTAAAGTTTACATTTCAGATGAATTTTGACATAATTATGTAATATGAATAAATAAATAATACCCACATCATTTAGGATTCAGTGTCGTGATGGCGCAGTTGATGCACCCACCTCTTACATAAAGTTGCGGATTCGAAACTGGACAAATACCTATGTGATTTTTCCAATTCTTACTCTTCACTCTAGGACTCTTATCAGTAATGCCCCCGTGCCTCGGAAAGCACATAAACCCTGTCGTTACAAGTAGTCAGACGCCAAAGTCTGACCATCTAAGGAGTACTTATGGTGTTGCCCAGTAACGGGGTTGTGAATGTCTGTTAGGCAGTCGCATCACAGACACAAACAGGTGTTCATCCGCATCTGGTTAGACTGGAAGCCGACCAGCTAGGTGGGAAATGGATCTTTGGAGTTGGCGGAATAGACAGTAAAGTCCCACAAACCTCCGTTGAAAAGGGAGGATCCTCCGACCAGACGGGTGTTATGTCTGATGGGCAACTGCCCGGTAGATGATTTTGGGCTATTCTATATGTTCATATCGCGCGGAGAACTTTAAATGCGCGATGCAGGGTTAGTTACCACTACCTTACTACCGATCATTTGGAAAGCATTTACTTTTTTCCGTACTATAAAACAAAATGGAAACTGTTATTAATTTCTGATCAAGTCAAAAATTTACGGTTGTAATTAAAACTAATCATATACAAATAATAGCAATACTGATGAAATACTCAAAGTACAATGTAGGTTCACATAGTGAATTATACTCTAATATTAAATATTTCAATTTTTTAATTAGTCCGCAAATGTTGCTTGATATACCTACGTCATAGTTTTGGAATTAGTAAGGACACGTTTCTAGGTCAAGACAGAGGTATTCTAGAAGAAAGACAAAAGATATTGAGATGGAAAATCAACAAATTTTCCATCTCGAGCCCATATGCGACATTACGCTGTTTTTTTTTCCACAACTACCACACAACGCCGTCTAGTCCCAAGCTAAGCAGAGCTTGTGTTATGGGTACTAGACAACTGATAAATATACTTATATATTTTTAAATACATACATATTATAGATAAATTACACCCAGACACAGAACAAATGATCGTGCTTATCACACGAACATTTGTCTTGGGTGGGAATCGAACTCACGGCCGCCGGGCGTTAAAATCAGGGCCACTAACCACTAGACCAACAGCCCTGTCCACATTGTACGAAGTAAGATTTTTCTTAGATGTATTAGGACGCCATCACATCTGGCGTTGGTTGAAATTCATCATCATCATATCAGCCGAAAGACGTCCACTGCTGGACATAGGCTTCCTCCAAGCGTCGCCACAACGACCGGTCCTATCCATCGGATATCATGGATCCATCGGATTTCCGCGACCCTGACCAGGTCGTCGGTCCACCTAGTTGGAGGCCTAGGTGGTTGAAATTACTTTGCGATTATTATCCAAAACACAAGATTTACTGTTTCTAAATAAATAAAACCAACCCTTAGAGGCGTGTTCTTTAGGCGTATTTTTGATAATCCGATAGTGCACTTATTGAATAGTTTGAATTGACGCTTGACTCGTGAAAGTGTACAATTAGACTAGCTATACAAAGGTCTTTTGGCTAATAGTACTTACTAATGCCACAGTTTTTTAAAAATACTATTTCCACAGACAATTTTACAAATGCTTACAATGGTCGAAATGCAATGCTAGGTAGCTCCCATAGCGCATAGAGTCACCTGGCGATGGCGAATAGAAAAAATGAGCGTTCGTAAATTTTCGTAACCGGCCGGAATTTACGATATATTTATTTATTTATTGGTAACAGCATTACATACAGGATTTTTTGTTAAAAAACAATATTAAAATCAAGGCACTGGTAAGCATGTCTATTACAGGTATGCACAGCTTACACCATGCTAGTTATGACACTAATTATTTTGTTAAGAAATTTAAAAAAATCCACCACCACCGAGTGGTAATTGCAAACAGCAATCACCCCGGAAGGTGACAAGGAAGTCATTGCCCCACTTTAAATCGCTGTACATTGCAGTGTGTATCGTTAACCCATCGCTATTGTCTGTCTTAAGGCCACAATTACCACCCAGGGCCGACTGGGAATTTAATTCACGATTGCCACCTGGCAGCCCATGTGGGGGCGACCTTGAATATGTTGTTACCTTGACTTTACACATCTATCGCTTTTTTTTTTCTGTCGACGGGAATAATCATCATTGACGAAACCCGCTCTTGGGTGGAGCGGGAGACTGTCAGAGTCTTACTGACTAAAAACCCCGCGCCGTTCCTTCTAGCCTTCATACCGGGGCTCTAGTTTCCTTTCGGATAACCCCGACCCCGGTAGGCTTCGACCCAGATGGGCCCCTCCTGTTGCTGACAACTCCTTGAGCGCGCGGGAACAGTGCACGCCGTCGACGCCTTGGCTCGGTCCGGACAGTTACCGGACGATCGGACAGCAAGCTACCCATGGCTCGCCGTCCGCGACACATCTATCGCTAGCGCCCTGGCAGTGCGTTTCTGGCGTAACAACGAATCCTAGAAAAATTATTTTAGCGCCAAAAGTTCTTTGTAGCACTGTACCCTAGAAATGTTTAGACTACGCTAAATATGTGTGTTCACTAATGTATTAGTTTTATTTTGTCTTTTAGTCAATTCTATTATACATATTATTACTTAATTATTGTAATTATGTGTTCAAACTGAGCCAGTTGCCGACGTGGTACTTTGTCGCACCAAGCAGAATGATTATACTCCTACAAATTACAGTTTAGTAAAAAGATACTTTAATACGACAAAGTAGTTGCGCCTACCAACTGGGCCAGTTTATAAATCAATCTTTGTATTACCAGATCAGGATTTTAGGGGAGTTAAGAGTATTTTTTAGTATACTTTACTGTGTATTTCAAGGTATATTAATATTAATCAAACAACTTTTATTATAAGCATGTGCTGTCACAAATACTGGCAACACTTTATAATCCATTCGCAACCACATTAAACATAAAAAAAACTGTTATTACTGTTTGTACAACTATTTATTGCAGTGGCCATTTATCATGCCACCAACGCAATAAAAGTCAAAATCGTTTGAACAGACAGTAAAAAAAGGATTGTTTAAAAGCGAATAGAGTAGTTGCAAATTGAAAATAATCAAGGTTTTTGTTAAAACTCATGTTTAAGCTAATCCATTTTTCATTACTGGAATATGTACAATAAAAGAACTAAGTACTTATACAAATCTGCTAAAAACAGTTAAATTTTTTTACTTCATTTTTTTTTATGAAAAAGGGGGTAGTACTAACAGCTCAGCCATTATGGCCTAACACAATATTGATGTGCACCCATCTGATGTGACAAATCGGTTGTTATATAGATTTAATCAATCCACCAATATTATTATTAATTTTAGAATTAATAAAAGTGCTGTTTTCAATTATTTTACACACGCCATATTTAGTGTGATACTTACTTGAAATAGTTTTTTGTAATTAATTGTAGCTCGACCAGAAAAATGAATCCTACACACAGATATAACTGAATCCTATAAATCTTTAAAGATGTAATTTTTCAATGGTTTGACCGATTTTTATGTAATTTTATGTGTATATTACAGTGGGTCTCTGCTTGATTTGAATACAGTTGGACCTGGTAGGTGGCGCTTCAATCGGGTTTTTTTTATTGTTTTTTTTTTTTGTCTAAATGCCAGCTTTCGGGTAGGGCAACGTTCACCAGTACCGCTAGTATACATACAGGGCGTAAGGGACAGGTTTCCGCAAACTTTAAGAGCTTGCTCAGTAGACGAAACTGAACAAATTTCCAAAAGATTTTTTTTCAATAATCAAAAAGAAAATCTCCATACAAACTGTTCAATCAAGTTTATAATTTTGTGTGGAGGCCGAATTTTATTTTCGTTTACTAAAAAATATCTTCTGGGAGGTTTTAGTCTACTGAGCAAGCCCTAAAAGTTTGCGGAAACCTGTCCCTTACACCCTGTATAAGTGACGAAATCATTGATGACAAAGCAAGAGTCTTCGGCATCCAGTTATGTAAGCGTGGTTCAACTATAGTTTAAACAAGAAAAAAGCGAAGATAACTAGATGATTTTATTGTAATTTATTTAAAAAAGACGTGTGGCACTCGGAGACTGCCGCGGTGAAGCTATTGCATAGCATTTTTTATCAACTTATTTGTGATTGAAGTTGACAAGTTGCCATGACAACCATTTAGTGGGGGGTGTTAGGTTTTTTTTGTTACGGAATTTCTGGATTCGGTCTCCACGCTCAAGGCCCGCGATAGAAGCTATGCAATAGCTTAAAAATTCAATGAAATCATTCAATGTCTAATTCACGTAAGTAAAATGTTTTTCATTCTTTCTTTTTCTTTTACTCATCACACCTTTAATAGTTTTTCTGGTCGGTTTTATATATTAGCATATTGAGCTTCATAGTTTATTAGTGTTAAACATTAATCTTGTTAATGCACTTTTATTGATATAGTTTTATGGACCAATATTTATAAAATATTATTATCAATATTTTGACATCAAGATTGGAGCTTATTATTTATTTTTGTATAATTTTAAGCATTTATTATATGGACCTGTTCCAAAGTGTTCTGCGACTTTCTACCTACTGAATAAAAAACCTGAAACATAACTGGAGACAGAAATACAGTGGCAGGGGCTGGGGTAATCCGGACGGATGGTAACCCTAGCATTTGACAAGCTGTAAGAATAAACATTCATATGATTATACATAGTATTCATGACAAAGTCACAGAAAAGAAGAAAGAGGTTAGAATGTGGGCGGGGCAGGCGTGCCTCAGAATATGATCATGCTCATAATTACAGATAATTACAGACATTACATATTTACAGACACATATTACATAATTACAGACACAGCCAATAACAAACATGCGATCTAAGTGTGCGTGGTCTGTTAGTTGATGCGCGTTCGTATTTGTTTATTGCCTGTAGTGGAGTTAAAGGGTGGGAGTCAAGCGGCGACACTCGTAGTACAAATCGGAGAGTATTTCCTTTCTAACCTCTTTCATTTTTTCTGTGATAAAAATAATGTAATGTGTATTAATTATTATCTAATTGTTATCTTGTTTTATATTGCTTTACTGAATTTTCCGCTCATTGCGTTGCCAAAACACTGTCGACCCTGGCAGTAATATTTGGCACTTATCAAAAAACGAGAAACTTATGTCTGGGACTAATCTTGATGATAAATATTGAATAACAAAATGCATTGTTATAGATATTAATAGATTTTCGCTAAAATACATTATATTCTATATGTATTTGATATTTTATTTACCCTTGAATGAAATAAATTGCGAAATTAATTTAGAAAAATGTTTATTTTCATTAAATATTTACAAAAGTAATTTTATAATGGGATGTTAACACAAAGTACACTTTGATAACAGGCCAAGCAGAATTTACGCGTAAATGTGTAACTTTGTGTATGGAACGAAGAAATCTTAACTTTACAATAAGTAAATTGAGTAATGGAATATAGTTATAAACAAATCACCGGCTTCAAATACATTAGGGGACAAAATGTCCCCCAACATGAAACGCAACGCTGCCAAATTGTCCAACATGTCCCGCGTCACGTGAATGCATTGTAAAATGTTGGAGGGACAAGTTGCGTCACGCAAGGTCTTTTTCAAGCACTAGCGACCCGCCCGGGCTTTTGTCCAGTGCAATGCTGATACCAGCGCAACCACCAGGTATGCCATGCATTTTAAATTTATAATATCTTCGAAAATATTCATTGAAATTTAGATTAATATGATAATCTAAATTAAATGCTCAATGTATTTAAGGTACTTAATTGGACAAGCATCAACGCTACTGGACAATGCTGCATTGCTTACAATCGTCTTAATTCATGAATCCCCAAGCGACCACCGTTGGCCGCGCATCTATTGTCTTACTATTGTGTCTCTAATTGACGGTATCTGAAGGGTTAAATAACACTCGTAAATAAGCCATTATTTCTCGTAAAAAGTAAAGGATAAAAAATGGTTATTGTGGGTTAACCGACATATACCATCGCGGATTTATTTTGCATATAATCCTTTCTCTTGAATCACTTGAAGAACGCTTGAAGCGGCTTCAAGCTTCTCCGGACACAAGGTGTCGCACGCTACAGCTGTTTTTTGCGGCAGCTTCTAGCGTTTTTTGTGGCAGCGTTTTTGTGGCCAGTGTGCGGGGACGCTGAATCTAGCGTTGAATGTTGAGGGACATTTGTCCCCTAATGTATCTGAAGCTTTACATTTACAAAAAAAGTAAACTAGTTTGTCATAGTCATAATAAAAAAAAAGTTAAATCTCTGGAATAACGCCTACTACAGGGACTCAAAGTGAAACTTAAGTATACAACGTGATAGTATTACGTAGTATCATCCAGGTCCATGATAGATCTCTCTTGGATCATAGTGGAGTGCTTCGTGATGGTCATGCGGAACTTCAGCTCTTCATCACATATCAGGTGGTCTTTCAATATGGGGCCTCGGTTGCCGCAGCCGGCCACTGGAATGAGAATAGAATTTAATAAAATATACATTGAAAAATGGTATTATAAAACAGTCGCTCTCTCAACGTGACACGAAATTTTCCATCAAAAACATTTATAAAAAAAAACCGTCTTCACAAAAAAATTGACTGACTTTGAGGAGTTCCCTCGGTTTCGCCAAGATTTCATCATCAGATCCCAACTTGGTGACTATGGGACCGTTTGAGAAGTATAGCCTTTCCAACAAAAAAAAGAATTTTTCAAATCGGGTTGGCAAGCGACGAAGTGCGCCAACGCGAAGTGAAAACCAACATTAAAAAAAATACAATCCATCGGATTCCCGCGACCCTGACCAGGTTATCGGTCCACCTTGTTGGAGGCCTTTCAACGCTGCGCTGATCTTCGAAAATTTTTTCATACCATCTATGTACAATGTACATACATATAGAATGCAATAAAGTATTGAGTATTGAATCTATTTTAAGCTACCTGGACATTTAGTTCTAGGTTTGCCTGCTATTAAGCTCATAATGGATTCCTTCTCATAGATGTGTCCACACACTGTGTTCTTCACTGGATCGGTCACAGGTCTCTTTGTTAGTGGGTCCAACTGAAATAACAATAATACCATTATTGCATGAACACATGAACAAACAACTATCAGAAAAATATTTTATTTTGATGGCACGGTAGTTAGGCAATGATGGAGAGGGAGAGGGAGGCCAAAGAAAAGATAGATGGATTGTGTGAGAAGTGATATGAATGAAAAGGGAGTTAGTGATAGCGTGACAAGCGATAGGACACAATGGAAGAAAAAAGCGTGTTGCGCCGACCCCAAATAAAACGGGATAAAGGCAGGAAGACGATGAGTGGTTCGGCAATTGACTACTGCACTACAGGAGCAGTTACTAATGCAACATTATTATTATAGCTAGCTTGTATTATCCCACTACTGGCCAACTGGTTTCGTGCCGGTTCTTCTCCATAGGAAACGACCAATTTGAAACCGTGCACTAGCTTCTGACGTTTTATAAGTGCCCATGTAGGCCTATGTGAAAAAAAAAAATTGGTTTGATGGATGGTAGGGGGAAAAACAGCTAGGCTAAAGTGCCAGCTCTCGGGGCAGGAAACAATTGCGCATGTGCTCCTAGACTGCAGAGGTCTCACTGAAATACGCACACGAACCTTAAGATCCCCGAAAATGATGTCCTGAAAAATCTGAAAGGGCTAAACCGTTTTTGGAGAGGTGAGCTGGTTGGAATATGGCCACATAAGGTTATGCCAGTCCTCTACTGGTATCACGAATGCATCCTGTTTTAAGTTGAGGTGTCATTCACTAGACGCCTGTGGGTGGTCGCCATCGAGGTCCACCTCAATAAAGATTGTGTAACAATCCAATATAAGTATCGCGAGGCAAACTTGGCCGATCAGATCGCCCTAGATAGAGAGGTTTGGAAGGTCTTAGCCCAGCAGTGGGACACAACATACAGTAAAAAAAAAAATGATAAGTATGAATTAAAATAAAAGAAAAACGCACATATTGGTCCTGTGATTCAGTTATGGCCAAGTCTGATTCATCTAGGTTACCTGTAATATAAATAAACATTCAATCAATACACTATATTTTATCATTTGTGCAAATCTTATCTAAATAGGAAAGATAGTAGCTACATAATGTAATATGAAATATTATACACTTCATGACAGGAAATGCAGTTTTATGTAAGTACTATACTATTAATAGAATAAATAAACTACATATTATATCCAATTATATGTACTTTACTTATTGTACAACAAAATTGTAGCAGTGTCTTATAGATCCACAAAATAGAATTTTTGTCAATCGCATATATATTGTCAATTGCAATTGATTGTTTCGGGTGTCCTAAATACAATACTAGCTGCTGGCAGCGGCTTTGGAGGATAAAAAATATCCTATGTGCTATTCCAGGATTTGGTCTACTAGTCTAACAAATTATGTCCAAATCCATTTAAGTGTGAAAAAATGTCATGCGTTGTTTCTTAGGGAAATGTTATTACAAGTATTACAACATCTCCTCTTTGTACTTGCTCCGTGATACACACACACAAGCTTGTACCTGTATAATATTAGTTTTATCATTTATTCTATGGGTGTAAAATTCTTGTTAGACTAACTCATCATCATCTTCCTGCCCTTATCCCGTTTTATTTGGGGTCGGCGCAACACGTTTTTTCCTTCCATTCTGTCCTGTCGCTCGTCACGCTATCACTAACTCCCTTTCCATTCATATCACTTCTCACACAATCCATCCATCTTTTCTTTGGCCTTCCTCTCCCTCTCCATCCATCCACATGTAAATTCATAACTCTTTTAGCAACATGCGTTTCATCTCTCTTTTTTACATGACCATACCAAGACAACCGATTCCCTTTCAACTTTTCAGTCACCGGCGCCACTTTCAAACTTCCCCTAATATACTCATTTCTCAATTTATCCATTCTCGTCACACCACACATCCATCTTAACATTCTCATCTCCACTACATGCAATCTTTTTTCATCCGTCTTTTTCACAGCCCAACATTCCGATCCATACAGTACAACAGGCCTTATCACGGACTTGTAGATTTTACCCTTCAACTTGAGGGGCATCCGTGGGTCACAAGTTGTTCCCGTGACCTGTCGCCATTTCATCCATCCTGCGTTGATACGATGTGTTACGTCCCGGTACTAACTGCTTTAAGATAAAATAAAATTCTCTTACGTGCAGCACTTTCTGATCCGCTTTGGAACCTTTTGTTGAATTCTATCATGTAAGGATGATTGTCGACCCTGAGTCGTTTGCCTGCCAAGTTGCTCAAGTGGGACTTGAATCTATCCTCCAGGCTATCCACATTTGAGGTATCAGTCTCTCTCTGTAAAGTAAATTATTAATATTAGTTTTTAATTCATGAATCCCCAAGCGACCACCGGTGGCCGCGCATCTATTGTCTTACTATTGTGTCTCTAATTGACGGTATCTGAAGGGTTAAAGCATAACATTACATCATCCGGCTAACCTTTTCTTAACTTAAAATAACCAGAGTAGAGTAGCAATCCAAGGTCATTCTTTTATAACTCCAGTATCTTCCCTAGAGTTAAGCCAACTAACTCTAGCTCTGAGCAGGGTAGGTTGGAGTAAGCGGACATATGCTTGATATTGACAGTTGAACTCTATGTTTGCATTCAAAAATGCTAGGGTAAAGTATTTACCCTATGATGTCATTAGAGTTAACTCTAAACTGAAGCATGCAGGGCAGCAGGGCAGGGTGTGGAGGCAGTTTCAAGTTTAAATGGTTTTGGCAGAATACCAGTTTGTTTACATGAACCAATTATCTATTTGACTTCCTTGCCTACGGGGGCCATAGGTCCAGGGGTCCAGAAAGGCAATGAAGGAACATAGGAGTGGGTTTTAGTCAGTATAAGTCTGGCACCCCAGTTCCTCTGTCTTAGAAAGTAAGAAATCATTGGATGATTTCCCACATAAAAAAAAACCATCATGATTGATTTATTATTGGGATCCCTACACATCTAGTTAGTACAAACCCATTTGGATGTTGGTACTATCAAAGTCTACAGCCTCTTTGCTAGCACCAACCTTGCTGCTATGTGCTGTACAGCATAATAGCAATAGTGAATGAGTCACTTTGAACAACTTTGAAGTGTTTGATCTACAATTAAATTAATGATCCATCAAATCAGCCAATCACAAAATAAAACCTTTGCAGTTGCATGTGTATAGTTTGATTTAAATAATGTCTATTAGACTAGGAAACGTTTGAATTTGTCTCTTATGAAAGTTTACCAAAAAAATGTTGAAAACATAACCTTAATTTTGAAACAGTGTCTCGGTTATTTTCTTACCTTCGTTCTCTCCATAGCTTCGATGGTAACATCTTGCTGAGCTTCTAAGGTACAATACTGCTGGACACACATCTTCAGCTTATCGAATTCAGCTTCCTTCTCGCTATCTAAATATTTGGAAACGTTATCTGTACATAAATACAGGCTGGTTATGCACTGTTTTCTTAAATCTGCTAAATCACTGTCTGCCATCTTTACGTAAAATGTGATAAAGTATAACGAATACGTTCTTCTAATTATTTTACAATATTTGTTGTGCACAACAATAGTTTATTTACAAAAGAAGAAAACATTTCCCGCCATGTTGTATTTATTTTGACTCCAAACTTTGACGTGCTTTGACGTTTGGAGTTTTTAACCGTGCGTTCCGAATTATAATATCAGCCAGGGATGCGCTGTAGAGCGTCAACATAATCGCCTGGAGGCCTTTATCCAAGTTACGAGAACGATTAGAGGATACATAAGATCCTTGGTTACGACCGTTTCTCGGAAGTCTTTCTACAATCGTTGAGGCCACGGCGCGTAAATTTTTATAAAAACGATAAGTTGGTAGCCATGTTGAAGCGTCTCTGACTCGATCGCTCATTCTACAAAAATTGTAACTTGGCCAGATTGGCTATCATTTACGTGGATGGTCTGAAGTTTTTTTTTAAAAAATACCGCGAACTTCCCGACTTTGGATTCGATGATTGACCTCTTTCTCGAATTTAGACAGACCTACCTAACTGGACCGTCTATCTCAGGTAGACGTAATCGTCTACAAATTCTTCGAGTGTGGACTCCGATTTTGGTCTTGTACTTATTCGTTTTCAGACCCACTTTTTTTGAAAATACAATGTTATCGAACATTTCAACACATCAAAAAAAAAAGTCTTAGATGACTACTGTCGTCGCAAAATAAAAGGTGACTGGTGTACTCGAAACTTACTGACATTAATGCTTAGATCTATCCAATCCAGAACTATGAAGATATCCTTCATTGCGGCTGTGAACAGTTTCGGAGAAATGGTCTCTTCCTACCTCAGTTACAACCAGTAGCGTAGCTAGACGTGGGCGAAATAGGTCTTCGCCCACAGCCTCGTTCCCAAATTAACCCAATTTATAAAAGAAAAAGGCCTTGCTGATGTACCTACGCCCACGTCTCAATTAGTCCACGCTACGCCCCTGGTCACACCAACTGGTGGTGTCCCAGTGCGATCTGACAAAATATTTGGCAATATTTGCCGAAAAACGTCCACTTATATTTTTAATGATTCTCTTCAAGCATAAAGCTGTAAAGTTGGTCCTGTGCCGGAATCGATATCCTTGAAGTTCCTAGATAACTTTCTGGGGGGTTACCAGAGGATTTACGGTCCAATCTAAGTCTTAGGAAGGTCACAAGTAGTAGGTAGTTATGAAAAAAGTTCGTCTCAGATATATCATACGTTTATTGCAAATAATAAGTAAACTGCACTTAAAAACTAGGATATAATAATAATAATAAAAAGATAATCTTACTAAGTATCTATTAAATATTTTTTTAATGAGTAAACATAATAACTGTCTTTTTAAACAAAATATAAATTAAATATTTTATAAATAACATTTTTAAGGCACGCCAAGCATAAAGCTACATGGTGCATGTTTTTTTTTATATCTTACTGGCCCAGTGTTTAAAGCCACCTCATTCAATCGGGCGAGTTAATATAAACTCAATCAATTAAATTATGTATGTTTTAAGTTTATCTTGGACTAGTTGTTGCGGCTTCGCCCGCGTGTATGGGAGGATATTATAATACATAGGGAAACAATTGCTTCAAATGCATCTTCATATCAGCGAGCGATATGCCGCGACGAGTCTCGATCACTTTGAACGCGTTCAAGCATTTCTAGCTCTGTGAAATACGCACCAATTCAGTCTTGACTGACATCTGTACATCTTTGCCAGTCGTTATTAGTAGTCATACGCCAATAAATTTAACACCAGCCTTGCTGAGGGGTTCTGTGTTATTCAGTCACTGGGTCGTGAAGGTCAAATAGGCAGACACTCCATGTATAATATTTTGTGTTCAGCTGCATCCGCTGAAAGCCAACCCTATTACAGTTGACAAGGCAAAATATAATTCTATATTCTCTATACAGTGACTCCGACATGCCCCAGTGCTGCAGATAGTTGCTTGAGATGCATCTTCATGTCAGCGGGCGATATGCCGCGGCGAGTCTCGATCACTTTGAACGCGTTCAAGTATTCTAGTTCTGTGAACTGCGCGCCTTTCTCGCGGACTGATGTTATTATTTCCTGTGAAGACAAGAATATTTTAGGTTTCTACAAACGTCGTGGATTTGATTGCCATCCAAAACAAATGTTTGCGTGTTGAGTACGATCATTAGTTCTGTGTCTGGGTGTAATTTATCTATAATATGTATGTATTTAGAAATATTTAAGTATGTTTATCAGTAGTATAACACAAGCTCTGCTTAGCTTGGGATTAGACGGCGTTGTGTGACAGTTGTGGAATATAATTATTATAGCATCGCTCACCTCAGGCGTACAAGTGAGCAGGTGCAGATAGGCGTGTGCCCTGTGCAGGCCGCGGTGCGGCAGCGCCAGCGCGGCGAGGCAGTGGCGCAGCGTGGCGAGGCGCGCCGCGCCGCCCCCCGCGCCGGCCTCGCCCTGCCAGCGCCACACCACGCCGGCTGACATCATCTCGCCCACGCCCGACATTATGTACTGGAATAATTGTGATTATAAGTAAAAGTAGTTTGAGAATCAAAGCTTTCTTGAGGGAAACTCTTTGAGGAGAACAAGAATAAAATAATACCTTTGAGCAATGCAATAGGAACTACAAAGAAATAGTGCATTTTTATCCTAAGGATGAAAGTAACTTTCTTAGACCCGAGAAGGGAATTGGAACCCGAGCGTAGTGAGGGCGCCAATATTACGAGAAACTAAATAAGTCTTTAACCCAAGTTAACACTGTGCTTTCCATTAACCCTTCAGATACCGTCAATTAGAGATACAATAGTAAGACAATAGATGCGCGGCCACCGGGTGTCGCTTGGGGATTCATGAATTAAGACTAAAAAGAACGTAAAAATAAAAACAGGAATTGTTGTACGATTTTATCAGCTACAATAATTTATCAGCATTCAGTTCAAAACGATTCACTCTAGAGCTGAAAACAACTATTTTCAACCCGGTCCTCAGATAACTTCAGTCTTACATTCTGAGTATAGGTAATAAATAGTACATTGTTACACTAGGGGTGAAAGTTACTTATTTCGTCCCGAGAAGGAGCTGGTGGCCGAGCGTAGCGAGGTCGCTAATTCGAGGGACTAAATAAGTAACTTTAACCCCGAGGTAAGCATTGTGCTTTTCATTACGAATACAAGAAGATAGACCTAATTTTTATTTTTAAATAATTTGTCAGCTGTTAGTTGTAAGTAAAACTCCCTAGGGATGAAAAGTGTGATACTTTTCAGCCCGCTCCTCAGGCAAGTTTAGACCTACTTTCAGAGTATGAGTAATGAAATAGTACATTGTTACACTAGGGGTGAAAGTTACTTATTTAGTCCCTCGAATTAGCGACCTCGCTACGCTCGGCCGCCAACTCCTACTCCTTCTCGGGACGAAATAAGTAACTTTAACCCCGAGGTAAGCATAGTGCTTTTCATTACGAATACAAGAAGATAGACCTAGTTTTTTTTTTAATAATTTGACAGCTCTTAGGTGAAAGTAAAACTCCCTAGGGATGAAAAGTGTGATACAATGAAATAGTACATTGTTACACTAGGGGTGAAAGTTACTTATTTTGTCCCGAGAAGGAGCTGGTGGCCGAGCGTAGCGAGGTCGCTAATTCGAGGGACTAAATAAGTAACTTTAACCCCGAGGTAAGCATTGTGCTTTTCATTACGAATACAAGAAGATAGACCTAGTTTTTTTTTTTTAAATAATTTGTCAGCTGTTAGTTGTAAGTAAAACTCCCTAGGGATGAAAAGTGTGATACTTTTCAGCCCGCTCCTCAGGCAAGTTTAGACCTACTTTCAGAGTATGAGTAATGAAATAGTACATTGTTACACTAGGGGTGAAAGTTACTTATTTAGTCCCTCGAATTAGCGACCTCGCTACGCTCGGCCGCCAACTCCTACTCCTTCTCGGGACGAAATAAGTAACTTTAACCCCGAGGTAAGCATTGTGCTTTTCATTACGAATACAAGAAGATAGACCTAGTTTTTTTTTTTATTAATTTGACAGCTCTTAGGTGAAAGTAAAACTCCCTAGGGATGAAAAGTGTGATACAATGAAATAGTACATTGTTACACTAGGGGTGAAAGTTACTTATTTCGTCCCGAGAAGAAGTTGGCGGCCGAGCGTAGCGAGGTCGCTAATTCGAGGGACTAAATAAGTAACTCTAACCCCGAGGTAAGCATTGTGCTTTTCATTACGAATACAAGAAGATAGACCTAGTTTTTTTTTTTTAATAATTTGGCAGTTGTTAGGTGAAAGTAAAACTCCCTAGGGATGAAAAGTGTTGTACTTTTCAGCCCGCTCCTCAGGCAACTTCAGACCTACTTTCAGAGTATGAGTAATGAAAAAGTATTTTTCATTACTCATACTATCGTACTATACTAGTTTCATTACTCATACTATCGTACTATACTACTTTCATTACTCGTACTATTTCATTGTATCACACTTTTCATCCCTAGGGAGTTTTACTGTCACCTAAGAGCTGTCAAATTAATAAAAAAAAAACTAGGTCTATCTTCTTGTATTCGTAATGAAAAGCACAATGCTTACCTCGGGGTTAAAGTTACTTATTTAGTCCCTCGAATTAGCGGCCTCGCTACGCTCGGCCGCCAACTCCTTCTCGGAACGAAATAAGTAACTTTCACCCCTAGTGTAACAATGTACTATTCCGTCCGCGCCGCCGCCGCGCTCCTCCTGCCCCAGGTAGTGGAAGCGCCTAACTCACCGCGAGCCTGTGTGGCGCCAGTACGTTAGCGGCTTGTTCGTGGAAGGCGAGCAGCGCGTGCGCTAGCAGCGCCGCGCCGCCCGCCTGCTCCGAGTCCTCCGCGCCGCCGCCGCGCTCCTCCTGCCCCAGGTAGTGGAAGCATTCGATACGCATCTGTGGCCAAAAGATACATGGCGTATAGAGAGATAATAAATAACAAACACCAAAAAATTAAGCGGAATAAAGAAAGGGAACGCAACGTGTCTTCTTGCCGCCGAGCTAGCGCGAGTGCCGGCGGCGTGACGCTCGCCGCCGGCAGCGCCCGGCGATGCGGACGTGGGCGCCGCGGCGCTGGGTTAACAGGCAACATACACTCATTCTTTCAAACCTATTACACAACAGTTTCTTGGCATTCGTCAAACATGAAGTAAAAGGTCCTAAAATTGTTATTTTTATATCACATTTCTGAACCAAAAAGATCAACTGCCCAAGCATCAAAACCTTACCCAAAAGCAGTCCATAGAACATTTTTCAAGAACTAATTAGTCTTACTTAGCTGTTCTATAATAGACCAAAAAACCTTTTACACAACTCGGATTGGGCGCAGTTATACGTTATTCACTGATATAGTAATTCTTTAGCAGCTTTGGCGTACCAGTTTTGACCTGTAAGATTGGTGTTACAGTGAGGGATATCACTAAATGGTGATATAATAGCTTCGGTAACGTTGTTAATGTACTTTTATGTTTTATAATAGTGACTGTAATTCTATAACAACACAATATCACAAAAATTCGTTCAATCGTTCATTCAATCATATTCAGTTAGTGTTGTTAGTGATTGTGTGGTCCTCCAGAACCTTTCGGCTCCAACGGCCACCTGTTCTGCGAGCAATGTAGTGTAGTCTGCAGTTTGCCACTTAAGTCGCACACCCAGGTCAACAAAGCAACAAAGACGTAAGTGCAGATACGTCAATTTTTTTTTATTGCAGTTTTGAATAGTTTAAGTAAAGATAGATGCGCTCAATTTTTTTCGTTACATTTCGACTTAAAATGAAGGTTTTATAGCAAAAAAAATCTTGGCGTCAATTAAAGTCAATATTTTTTCAATGAATGAAGCCGATAAACCAACATAAGCACGTAAAATTTCAAATAAAATAATTGTATCTCATATTATGCTTTTTAAAGCCTAATAAAAAAAACGATTTTCTTAAAGTAATACCGATTACACCCCGTTACAAATAAAAATAATTAAGCAAAAAGGCCGTAAACAGTACTTAGCCTCTATATTTTATCAAAGTATAGAACTTCGAAACAGCCGTAAGCATGAGTAGTTACTGTATAAAAAAATATTTAGAAAGCGATGATTGGAGTAAAAACCATTACATTTGAGGATTGGTCTTAAATAAATAAGGAAAACGTCTGTAAAACATTAAACATTAATTATTGATTACCAAGATAGTTTAAGGTGTTTCGAATATAAACAAGAAAAAAGGTTGTTTTTTTTTACTATTTTTTGATATATAACAAAAGATCATAGAGTCAAAAACGAAATAGATACACTGGTTAAACAGTTATTTTGCTCTCCTGTAAAGTTAGTGAATTCCTCTTACGCCTTTATTGGCCTGGGTGTGCGGTTTGTCGATTCTTCGTGCTGTGTCAGTAAAGGTTCACATTCCTGATTCAATCATGCAAGAAAACTCCGAGCATAGCCCTTTCCGTGACTTTTAAGCCTTCTGATGAGGCTGATTGTGAACGAAGGCTTTTAAACTCGAATATTTCAATACTAACCTCCAAGTGGAGAAATAGCAAGCACTTATGCGAGATCTCGTCGAAGATCAGGGCGGCGGAGGCGATGTCGTTGAGGAACTTGTCGGGCAGCTTGCTGAGCCCTCCCGGCCCACCCAGCAGGGACGGCAGGCTGCGGATGTTAGCACTCATCCAGTCCTAAAGAAAAAGAATACATAGTGAAATAGTACATTTTGATACAAGTGCAGAAAGTTTATCACTGCGACCGAAGCTGAATTTGCGCAAGCCGTAGCCGAGTGTGTTAAGGAACTGACGGCTGCAGTGACAAATTTCCACGTGTATTATACGACGTTTTTCAACACACTTACGAAGACATGAATATACAGATCAACGTGATAAATAAGATAATAATTTATTTGCTCAAACATGAGTACAATACATAGATCACAAAGTAAATTGTCAGCATGCAAGAGCACTAGCACTGTACCGCACTAGTGCGGAAAACAGTAAATTGCGGAAATAATAGTGGGTTTTCGAGCACTTAAGTGTGTAGCGACATCTATGGCGCCACATAAGAACTACGAAGAAAATACGAAATCCTGCATCGCGCAATCAAAGTTCTAACACCTGTCTGGTCGAAGGATCCTCCCTTTTCAACGGAGGTATGTGTACTTTACTTTCTGTTCAGCATACCTCCAAAAGTGTATTGAAAATAAATATGGATTACAGATAGTTGTACCGGGTCTAGTGTCTGTCTTGTGTATATGAGTTTAAATATTTTTGAACGAAGCTAAGATACAGAAGTAATTCCTAGTGTAGGGCGACAATTTAATCATCTCACCATCAATCCAACTGACACTTACATACATACCTTGCGAAGATTGTTATGTGTTTTTTTTTGTACGTAAAGTTTCATTTTTTAAAGACACATAGCTAATAAGATAAGGTCAACAATGAATAAGCAAATAACTTACCATAGTCTCGCACAGCACCGCAAGATCAGCCAAAGCATTGATATCCGATATGATTTCCTTGCGAGTGACGGCTCCGTCTCCGAGGCTTGAGCCCAGGATCTCGGCTTCACGTTCATAAGCCTGCTTTAAGTCCTGGTGAGAGAAAGTAGTTCTAGATTGAAAAGGAACTATGGCGACAGAGTAAGGCTGACCCCACATTTGGCGTGCGCGATCCTCGGGCGTGCGAGTAGCGCTCAGGCCGCGCGCGCGCTGCGCTCGCGTCGGGTGTTGCCGCCGTGTGACGTGCACGCAGCGTGCGCGCTCGCGACGCTCGAGTCGCGTTCTTACCCCTTCGCCCGCTATCCCCTTAATTTTGCCCCAATAATTTTGAATTTTGGCACTGAATATCACTTTCAATGATGTCTAAAAGTTCACTGAATGTTGCCCTCGGCATTCGTAAATAATCATAAAAATGCTTTTCACTATTCTTTATATGTCTACAATACAAAATATAGTAATCACTTTCTTGTGAACAAGAAGACCATAATGTATCTTGCCAGAGGCGTTTAGTCTTTTTATTACGTGTCTTATTTCTTTTTAGTAGCAAAGCTAACAGTAGTGTTTCCTCGTCAGAGTCCATTTTGTTAGTGATTGTAGAACAGTAACGTAACGACGTGTGCTAACACGGCATTGGCCAAATTGTGTCTGACTTGTCTGAAGGGGGTTAAACGCCAAGGCGAGCGCCGCGCGCACGCCTTACACACGTCACACGGCGGTAACACCCGACGCTCGCGCTGCGTCCGTGCAGCTCGCACGCCCGAGGATCGCGCACGTCAAATGTGGGGTCAGCCTTACTCTGTCAATAAACTGACAGGCATTTCAACCATTTCAATAGGTTTGGTACATGGCGCGCAAAGGCATTCGCAATAGGATAGTTTCCAGGGTCAAAATAACTAAATTTTATTTAGTCCGTATTTTAGATTATAAAAAAATATTGGACACATATTTTTTCTTTTTTTGATTAAACAAAAAATAACAAATATATAACCCATTAAACTTATGTGTGACGTCACCCCATGCGAAAAATGCAGCACGGCGTGACGTTACACGTAACTTTAATGGGCTATATCTTTGTCATTTTTGGTTTGATTTACAAATAAAAAAGTACGTGTCCCTTATTTTTGAATAATATAAAAGACGGACTAATTAATTTTTTTACTGCAACTAGCCTATTCCGACCCATGTATCGTCAATACGAACATGTTTTTTTTTTTAATTTATGAGTACACTAGCTTTTGCCCGCAGCTTCGCCCGCGTTTCGCACTCAGGAATAAAGCAGCTTTCTATCGGTGAAAAAATTTTAGCAATCGGACCTGTACTTTCAGAGATTACCTCCTACAAACAAAGCAACAAACTTTACCTCTTTATTATAATAATTATTTACAGGGTTATTTGTATCGCGCATCAAGCACCCCCAACGAACAAACCTGCTGCCCTCAACTATTGTATTATCGCTTGCTTGGCATAGACTTGGTAATATTTAGAACACTAATTGAATTATTTTTATTTTTGTATGAAAATCTGATGGACAAAAATATGATAAATTTTTAAAAGTCATAGAACAAAAGTTGTTGTTTATGACGTTCGTAAACAACAACTGAACATTGTCCTAAGAGGTTGGCCAGGTTGGTTTTACAAATCACCCTGTAATAAAATATAGTGTAGATAATGAAGGACCTGAGTTCATGAAAAATAGAGATAATCAAAAACAAAACACACAACAACAAACAATTAGAGATTACCTTTACTTCAAGACACTACAAAAGCTACATCATGCATTAGGTATACAAAAAATGTATGTCTTACAATCCACTCCCTGCAACAAGAGTGTCTACAGTTTTAGTAATAAACTTATATTTACGTTGGCAACATTCTTTGCATCATGTTGTTCAGTAATCCAATTTGATGGCTGCTGGGGTGTGAAAATGAATGTTATTATGAATGATTGTATGAACTTCAATCCTATTGTGAAAAGTGATCGACTGGGAACTTAACCTATCAGACACCAGTGTACCGAATTCGGTACACTTCGATACCAGCTAACTTAAACCTTATTGTAACGTAATAAGGTTTAAGTTAAAAAGTATGCAGCTAAAATAAAGATTAAGCTAAGTTTTAGTAACGCTGACATGTGGTTGAGAGTACAATGGTGACAGCTAAGTCCTACTGTCCACGGACGCGTAGCTTCATAGACGCGTATTCGTCATTATACGCTTGGTATACGCCTGGTCACAGTTTACATACAAAACTATAATGAATACACGTATATGAAGCCACACACCCGCCCGAGGTCAGTAGACCTGAGGCTCCTACTGTAGTCTAGTGATGTAAAATGATTACTTTCTATGCCTTACAAGCATACGGAATGAGATTTTGCATACACATTAAGTTTTCTCTTTTCGCCTCTAAAAGTTGGATATTCAAAAATCCCTTCTTAATGCACGCCTATGTCATAAAAAAACCTTGAACAGTTCATGTTCCTAGTCCTAGTAGATTCGGCTGTGCATTGATATGTCAGTCACTCAGATTCTCCTTGTTTATATGTATACATATACAGATTATTATTAGGTAATGATCAATAATTCTAATAATCGTACAGCTGTCATCTGTGACATTTCATCAGCACCTATCCTCCTCCAGTGCCGCCTTAAGCCAAGGCCCATACTTTGGAGAGGGTGCCCGCGAGAATGTAGCTTAGTTGGATGTTAGTACAGCAAGCCCTGGCTGGAGGGTTTGATTGTCGAATAAAGACCACAGGCAAGTCCGGTTAAGCAGTCGACAACCTTCTAGATTGACCTGCGAAAGGCCACATACAAAAAAAGCCCGCACGCCTTTGTCTGTACTGCACTGCTGGTTCCTTAAAATATAGTTGATGGTAATTTACCTCTTGGCTGAGCTTTGCATCCTGGTGAATAGCAGCAGTCCAGTTGGGTAGTGACTGCAGGAACCTCACGATGTCATCATCAGCCAACCATCGTTGAGCCCTCGGTAGGCCTTTGAAGAAACAAGAATATATTTAGTACTATAAAATAAGAATTTATTTGAAATGTCATTAGTAACGAATAAAGTCAAAAACTGCCTTTTTGGATTGGATTTTATATTTTGACTTCATTTGTGATAATACCCTGCCATATCAAGCCGTTATGCCGCAGAAAATGATAATGTGACGTTTTTTTTTTTTTTATAATGTGACGTCAACTTTGAGAGGACAGGGCCCGAATAAACCTGCTCCTGAACAAATTTACGCGTTTTATTAAAATTGCTTTCATTTTTGAGTGCCTGTAAATGATGGGCGTACCCAGCATTTGCTTCGAAGTTGGGCGAGTCGTAAAAGTATGGGATCTCGTCTTAGCTTATCAGGGTTCCAGGGCGGTAAAACTAAGTGCACCACCACGGCCCAGTATAAATAATTTTGTTTGTATAATTTGATCTTTTTAAATGTCATTCATATTGACGAAGACGGCAGGCTAGACACAGACCGATGTTCTTCTGTACTCACCATCCTTCGATGGCGAGTACGGAATGACATCGGTCTGTGTGTGTGAAGGGTGACAGTTTCCCTATAGATGTTTTGGAGCAGGGTTAATAGCGGCATGAGAACCCACCTTGCGCAGTGGTAGGAGTGTGCCTCGCGTGTGCGGCCCGGCAGTGCGTGGCGGCGGCGGCGAGCGCGGCGGTGGCGGCGCGCAGAGCCTCCGCGCCGCCGCTCGCGCCGCAGCGCCGTGCGGCGCGAGCTGTGTCGCAGATGGAACCTACCTTGCGCAGTAGTAGGAGTGTGCCTCGCGTGTGCGGCCCGGCAGTGCGTGGCGGCGGCGGCGAGCGCGGCGGTGGCGGCGCGCAGAGCCTCCGCGCCGCCGCTCGCGCCGCAGCGCCGTGCGGCGCGAGCTGTGTCGCAGATGGAACCTACCTTGCGCAGTAGTAGGAGTGTGCCTCGCGTGTGCGGCCCGGCAGTGCGTGGCGGCGGCGGCGAGCGCGGCGGTGGCGGCGCGCAGAGCCTCCGCGCCGCCGCTCGCGCCGCAGCGCCGTGCGGCGCGAGCTGTGTCGCAGATGGAACCTACCTTGCGCAGTAGTAGGAGTGTGCCTCGCGTGTGCGGCCCGGCAGTGCGTGGCGGCGGCGGCGAGCGCGGCGGTGGCGGCGCGCAGAGCCTCCGCGCCGCCGCTCGCGCCGCAGCGCCGTGCGGCGCGAGCTGTGTCGCAGATGGAACCTACCTTGCGCAGTAGTAGGAGTGTGCCTCGCGTGTGCGGCCCGGCAGTGCGTGGCGGCGGCGGCGAGCGCGGCGGTGGCGGCGCGCAGAGCCTCCGCGCCGCCGCTCGCGCCGCAGCGCCGTGCGGCGCGAGCTGTGTCGCAGATGGAACCTACCTTGCGCAGTAGTAGGAGTGTGCCTCGCGTGTGCGGCCCGGCAGTGCGTGGCGGCGGCGGCGAGCGCGGCGGTGGCGGCGCGCAGAGCCTCCGCGCCGCCGCTCGCGCCGCAGCGCCGTGCGGCGCGAGCTGTGTCGCAGATGGAACCTACCTTGCGCAGTAGTAGGAGTGTGCCTCGCGTGTGCGGCCCGGCAGTGCGTGGCGGCGGCGGCGAGCGCGGCGGTGGCGGCGCGCAGAGCCTCCGCGCCGCCGCTCGCGCCGCAGCGCCGTGCGGCGCGAGCTGTGTCGCAGATGGAACCTACCTTGCGCAGTAGTAGGAGTGTGCCTCGCGTGTGCGGCCCGGCAGTGCGTGGCGGCGGCGGCGAGCGCGGCGGTGGCGGCGCGCAGAGCCTCCGCGCCGCCGCTCGCGCCGCAGCGCCGTGCGGCGCGAGCTGTGTCGCAGATGGAACCTACCTTGCGCAGTAGTAGGAGTGTGCCTCGCGTGTGCGGCCCGGCAGTGCGTGGCGGCGGCGGCGAGCGCGGCGGTGGCGGCGCGCAGAGCCTCCGCGCCGCCGCTCGCGCCGCAGCGCCGTGCGGCGCGAGCTGTGTCGCAGATGGAACCTACCTTGCGCAGTAGTAGGAGTGTGCCTCGCGTGTGCGGCCCGGCAGTGCGTGGCGGCGGCGGCGAGCGCGGCGGTGGCGGCGCGCAGAGCCTCCGCGCCGCCGCTCGCGCCGCAGCGCCGTGCGGCGCGAGCTGTGTCGCAGATGGAACCTACCTTGCGCAGTAGTAGGAGTGTGCCTCGCGTGTGCGGCCCGGCAGTGCGTGGCGGCGGCGGCGAGCGCGGCGGTGGCGGCGCGCAGAGCCTCCGCGCCGCCGCTCGCGCCGCAGCGCCGTGCGGCGCGAGCTGTGTCGCAGATGGAACCTACCTTGCGCAGTAGTAGGAGTGTGCCTCGCGTGTGCGGCCCGGCAGTGCGTGGCGGCGGCGGCGAGCGCGGCGGTGGCGGCGCGCAGAGCCTCCGCGCCGCCGCTCGCGCCGCAGCGCCGTGCGGCGCGAGCTGTGTCGCAGATGGAACCTACCTTGCGCAGTAGTAGGAGTGTGCCTCGCGTGTGCGGCCCGGCAGTGCGTGGCGGCGGCGGCGAGCGCGGCGGTGGCGGCGCGCAGAGCCTCCGCGCCGCCGCTCGCGCCGCAGCGCCGTGCGGCGCGAGCTGTGTCGCAGATGGAACCTACCTTGCGCAGTAGTAGGAGTGTGCCTCGCGTGTGCGGCCCGGCAGTGCGTGGCGGCGGCGGCGAGCGCGGCGGTGGCGGCGCGCAGAGCCTCCGCGCCGCCGCTCGCGCCGCAGCGCCGTGCGGCGCGAGCTGTGTCGCAGATGGAACCTACCTTGCGCAGTAGTAGGAGTGTGCCTCGCGTGTGCGGCCCGGCAGTGCGTGGCGGCGGCGGCGAGCGCGGCGGTGGCGGCGCGCAGAGCCTCCGCGCCGCCGCTCGCGCCGCAGCGCCGTGCGGCGCGAGCTGTGTCGCAGATGGAACCTACCTTGCGCAGTAGTAGGAGTGTGCCTCGCGTGTGCGGCCCGGCAGTGCGTGGCGGCGGCGGCGAGCGCGGCGGTGGCGGCGCGCAGAGCCTCCGCGCCGCCGCTCGCGCCGCAGCGCCGTGCGGCGCGAGCTGTGTCGCAGATGGAACCTACCTTGCGCAGTAGTAGGAGTGTGCCTCGCGTGTGCGGCCCGGCAGTGCGTGGCGGCGGCGGCGAGCGCGGCGGTGGCGGCGCGCAGAGCCTCCGCGCCGCCGCTCGCGCCGCAGCGCCGTGCGGCGCGAGCTGTGTCGCAGATGGAACCTACCTTGCGCAGTAGTAGGAGTGTGCCTCGCGTGTGCGGCCCGGCAGTGCGTGGCGGCGGCGGCGAGCGCGGCGGTGGCGGCGCGCAGAGCCTCCGCGCCGCCGCTCGCGCCGCAGCGCCGTGCGGCGCGAGCTGTGTCGCAGATGGAACCTACCTTGCGCAGTAGTAGGAGTGTGCCTCGCGTGTGCGGCCCGGCAGTGCGTGGCGGCGGCGGCGAGCGCGGCGGTGGCGGCGCGCAGAGCCTCCGCGCCGCCGCTCGCGCCGCAGCGCCGTGCGGCGCGAGCTGTGTCGCAGATGGAACCTACCTTGCGCAGTAGTAGGAGTGTGCCTCGCGTGTGCGGCCCGGCAGTGCGTGGCGGCGGCGGCGAGCGCGGCGGTGGCGGCGCGCAGAGCCTCCGCGCCGCCGCTCGCGCCGCAGCGCCGTGCGGCGCGAGCTGTGTCGCAGATGGAACCTACCTTGCGCAGTAGTAGGAGTGTGCCTCGCGTGTGCGGCCCGGCAGTGCGTGGCGGCGGCGGCGAGCGCGGCGGTGGCGGCGCGCAGAGCCTCCGCGCCGCCGCTCGCGCCGCAGCGCCGTGCGGCGCGAGCTGTGTCGCAGATGGAACCTACCTTGCGCAGTAGTAGGAGTGTGCCTCGCGTGTGCGGCCCGGCAGTGCGTGGCGGCGGCGGCGAGCGCGGCGGTGGCGGCGCGCAGAGCCTCCGCGCCGCCGCTCGCGCCGCAGCGCCGTGCGGCGCGAGCTGTGTCGCAGATGGAACCTACCTTGCGCAGTAGTAGGAGTGTGCCTCGCGTGTGCGGCCCGGCAGTGCGTGGCGGCGGCGGCGAGCGCGGCGGTGGCGGCGCGCAGAGCCTCCGCGCCGCCGCTCGCGCCGCAGCGCCGTGCGGCGCGAGCTGTGTCGCAGATGGAACCTACCTTGCGCAGTAGTAGGAGTGTGCCTCGCGTGTGCGGCCCGGCAGTGCGTGGCGGCGGCGGCGAGCGCGGCGGTGGCGGCGCGCAGAGCCTCCGCGCCGCCGCTCGCGCCGCAGCGCCGTGCGGCGCGAGCTGTGTCGCAGATGGAACCTACCTTGCGCAGTAGTAGGAGTGTGCCTCGCGTGTGCGGCCCGGCAGTGCGTGGCGGCGGCGGCGAGCGCGGCGGTGGCGGCGCGCAGAGCCTCCGCGCCGCCGCTCGCGCCGCAGCGCCGTGCGGCGCGAGCTGTGTCGCAGATGGAACCTACCTTGCGCAGTAGTAGGAGTGTGCCTCGCGTGTGCGGCCCGGCAGTGCGTGGCGGCGGCGGCGAGCGCGGCGGTGGCGGCGCGCAGAGCCTCCGCGCCGCCGCTCGCGCCGCAGCGCCGTGCGGCGCGAGCTGTGTCGCAGATGGCGCGCCAACCACTCGCGCAGCATGTGAAAATTGTGCGGTGCCGGTTGCTACAGAACATGAATTATTTTACAATACCTACTATATTTTGATAAAAGTAAACAAAAGTTTGACACTGTAACCGAAGCGGTATTCACTCGAACGTTGGCGAGTGTGTTATGGAACCAAAAGCTGCAGTAACAAATTTCCACGTACGTCAAACGACGTTTTTCAATACACTTACGAAGACAAAAAAATAGGATTGATTTGCGACTCGTAGGAGTCACGCCGCGCCCAGACTGGTACGATATATAGAATAAAATTGTGACGGGGCGCATATGTACGTGTTTGCCCCTTTTCAACTTTAGTGCAAATTTTCGAATAAGTGTATAGAAAAACAATAGGGTAGTTTCCAGGGTCAAAATAACTACATTTTATTTAGTCCGTGTTTTAGATTATAAAAAGATATTGGTCACGTATTTTTTCTTTTTTAGATTAAACAAAAAATAACAAAGATACAGCTCATTAAAGTTACATGTGACGTCACCCCGTGCGAAAAAATGCAGTACGGCGTGACGTTACACGTAACTTTAAAGGGCTATATCTTTGTCATTTTTGGTTTAATTTACAAATAATAAAATACGTGTCCCTTATTTTTGAATAATCTAAAAGACGGACTAATTACATTTTTTTAGGCAACTAGCCCATTATATGATCATTGTACAACAAACAGATAATTATGAAAGTCTACATACCCTGACTTGATAAGTGTTGGAGGCGGAGGCCCCCTCTCCCGCCACGCGGAGGGCGCGCGCATGACTTCATCGATGCTCGCTCTCGCTTGCGTGGCGAGCCGCTCGCTCTCGCCGCAGCGCACGTAGTCTGTTATGAACGCACGGAGAGAACACTCGCCACCGCTGTCAGAGATGCAGAAGGAACGAATTTGAAGGTTCTACGCAATAGTTCGAACACTCAATTTGTTGCTCAGATACCGTCAATTAGAGACACAATAGTAAGACAATAGTGCGCGGCCACCGGTGGTCGCTTGGGGATTCATGAATTAGTAGTGAATGAGGATCAGTCATGATGTTTGTGGATTGCAGATTTATAGCGTCAATAAAAACAGTAAATACTGTGAAAATATTATTTAAATCGGACCAAAAATGACGAAGATACAGCAATTTTAGTGTATTAGTTGCAGAAACGCGCCCGAGAATAAAGCAACTCGCTGTTATGTCATTATGACAGATGACTTCATCGAAAACAGTCTAGCGCGAGAGCGCGCGTTTCTAAGTAGCCGTTCAGAAAAACTTTAATAAATCCACCATGCTTGACGGATCTTAATAATTTAAAAAAATAAATGCTCGGTTAATTATTACACATACGATGTAAAAATCGGATTTGATATTATGTGAATGATCCTCATTGGTAACGCTGACAACTCTTTGAGACGAGTGTGAATCAATACGCGCCGTTGACGTCTTGCATACAGTACATACACGACACGTAACATCTAAATCATGAAACGTAACCCACGAATAAAATAAAAATCGAAATATTAAACTTCACGCGCCTCACGTAATTGAAAATTCATTCACAAGATACGATACGCTGGTACCATTATGGTAACTCACCCAGTGACAGGTTCGATGTGTGCACAGAGCGGGTGTAGTGCCGGCAGCACGGCGTGCAGGTGCGCCGGGTCGGGGCGGCACACCAGCGGGTAGCTGTGGCGCCGCCCCGACAAGCTCGGTGATACGGCTGGAGGACCTGACATGACAAGGGAAAACAACGTTGTGTAGCGGCTCATACTTATGTATTCAGGGTGTAAGGGACAGCCCTACACAAACTTGTAGCGACATCTATGACGCCACAGAAGAACTACGAAGAAAATACGAAATCCTGCATCGCGCAATCAAAGTTCTCCGCGCGATTTGAATATAAACGACAGCCCGAAATAAACTATCTGGCAGTAGCCCACCAGACTATAACACCTGTCTGGTCGGAGGATCGTCCCTTTTCAAAGGTGGTATGTGGGGACTTTACTCTCTGTTCCGCATACATCCATGAACTTTATGGCTTGCTCAGTAAACAAAACTGAACAAGCATCCACACGATTTTTTTTTTGGAAACGAAAAAAGAAGTCAACCTCATCATACAAAATGTCCAATCAAGTTTTCATTTTGTATGATGAGATTGATTTTTTTTCGTTTCCTGAAAAAAGTCTTGTTGAAGGTTGTTCAGTTTCGTCTACTGAGCAAGCCCTTACAGTTTGTGGAGGGCTGTCCCTTATACCATGTATAAACATACAAGCCAGAGGAGCTCTCCTCTGAATTGTAAATTGGAGCCGTATGCACGTATAGCCGATCGTCACCGCACGCCCACGCACACTAAACTATTCATATGAAAGAAATGCGGGCTAGCCAACCGTACCATCGCGCTCGCTCATCGAAGGGTAAGAAAAGGTTTTTTTTTTTATCTGATATAAACTAGTACTTGACTGCGATCCCACCTGATGGTAAGCGGTGATGCAATCGTTGATGGTGAGGCGCACTAGTTTATTAAGAGCCTATTCACTCTAGCCTTGAAGACGCCCAAATTGTAATTGTAGTTAGGCACAATTTACCTTTAAAATGTGCAGTTTTACCTGACTGGTTTACCTGCACAGTTATACCTGTCAGGTAAGCTAGTATGGAAACCTGCAGAGGTATGCAACTTTTACGCTCCAAACAGTCAATGTATTTTTTTCTTACCTATAGTATATCGAAAGAAGAAAGTTAACAAGTCATATATTTCGGCTACATAAATCTTTTGTGGTTCTTCGTTTTAAGTGTGTATTACGCACCAAAAAAGCTACAGATACCATAACAACAGAAGTCTTGGATACCACAACAAATAAAATTTGGACTGGCCTGTTGGTCTAGTGGTTAGTGGCCCTGACTGCTATGCCGGAGGTTGTGAGTTCGATTCCCACCCAAGACAAATGTTTATGTGATGAGCATGATCATTTGTTCTGTGTCTCGGTGTAATTTATCTATAATATGTATGTATTTAGAAATATATAAGTATGTTTATCAGTTGTCTAGTACCCATAACACAAGCTCTGCTTAGCTTGAGACTAGACGGCGTTGTGTGATAGTTGTGGAATATTATTAGGTATTATTATTATTTCCTTTATTCATTAAACAAACATATAAATTATATTTTAAAATAAAAAACATTTAAAAATATAAAAAATAGTGTCCCACCGGTTTCGGGAACAGGGTCCAAGCTACCGGCGGTCAGGGCTCCAAAGAACGGAATCTCCTGCCTATACGAGCCGTGTCCAGGAGTACCGCTTTCTGAATCAAGCCCTTGATCCAGCCTCCTAAGGTGTTGGTCGAGGCTCTTGGCTATTAAGCCATTGGCTGAAACGACTATGGGTACAATAATCGCTGAATCCACTTCCCACATGTCGACAACCTCGCGAGCCAAGTCAATATACTTGATTTGGTTCTCGTCATGCGGAACGGATATGTCAACAATCATTATTATTATTATTAAAATTATAAAGGAAATTACATCAAAATGAAGTCAATATATTCACTGAAATAAATTTAAAAGAAACAACCTTTATTTGCAATAGTTTTATTTACACTGATCACTGTGATGCTGAAATTCAAGTAGGTATAGCAACAACTTAAAACTTGTTTTGTGAGGGTAGGGTGTTAAGTGCACCGATGTTTGACGAATGATGTTGGTTCCTATTGTGCTATGACCATTTTATTTTCTTTTAGCATAGTTTGGAGCTGGAAACTTATTTTGTTTTTTAGTTTCAAATCCAGTTTTTATAATGACATCCATCTTTCTATAAACTGTTTTTAATAAATGCCTTTAAAAATACTGTTTATTGTCTTTCTTTATATATTCTATTTACTTTGTTTTATAGAAAACTAATAAGCAATTTTCATTCACTATTTCACATAAGCCCCTAAAGTTGCGTTTGCAAGATGGCGCTACTATCACGATGTCAGTATAGTAGCGACAAGAAACATGTAACCGAGATATTTGTAATACAAATCATGATTGAAATGGTGTCCATTGACTTTCTTGCACATTCTTCTCCATTGAGATATACACTTTGGCATATGCAATTAGTATAATAATTTTTCTGACCGACTGACGTCTTGACGATTCAAAAGTGCCTGTAAATGGTTTATTTGAAATAAATGCTTTTATTCTTCTTGACTCTTATTGAGCTATGGACACTGGATGTTGAACTGTGCGAACTAGGTGTTGAGCTGTGGGCACAGATATTGATTTGTGCTAACTTTTTGCTTTAATTCTTCTTGATGCTTATTGAGCTATGGACACTGGCAGTTGAGCTGTGGGAAGTAGGAGTTGAGCTGTGGGAAGTAGGTGTTGAGTTGTGGGAACAGATATTGATTTGTGCTAACTTTTTGCTTTAGTTCTTCTTGATTCTTATTGAGCTATGGACACTGGGTGTTGAGCTGTGGGAAGTAGGTGTTGAGTTGTGGGCACAGATATTGATTTGAGCTAACTTTTTACTCTAATTCGTATTGAGCTATGGAAACTGTATGTTGAGCTGTAGGAACTGGGTGTTGAGTTGTGGGCACAGATATTGATTTGAGCTAACTTTTTGCTTTAATTCGTATTGAGCTATGGAAACTGTATGTTGAGCTGTAGGAACTGGGTATTGAGAGGTGGACACAGATATTGATTTGAGCTAACTTTTTGCTTTAATTCTTCTTGATTTTTATTGAGAAATGGAAACTGAGTATTGACCTGTGGGAACTAAGTGTTGAGCTGTGGGAACTAAGTGTTGAGCTTTGGTAACTAAGTGTTGAGCTGTGGGCACAGATATTTATTTGAGCTAACTTTTGTTGAGCTAAGCCCACTGGGGAGTTAAGCTATAGTGATAAACTTACCAGATAATTTGAACAACTTAGACCGTCGTCTCTGGGGCCTCTTCTTGGCGAAGTAGTCAGCTAAACGCAGTTCTGTAGTATCTGTCACTGTTGAGCTCACTGAGCGTTGAGCCGCGAGGTTCACGCTCTCTATCTCCAGGTATTCTGTTAGAAGCAGTTGGAGCTGAGAAAGAAATAAATAGCTTTGTTAGCCAATTTTTGTTTTTATGAAGGGTAGCTTGACAGAAAACACTCATGAATACTTTTTGCCTTGGAAGACAGAACAACTAAGACGGTGACTGTACCAAATAAATTAGACAGAACAAGTTCTTGGTGAGTTTTTATTCGTCGTTAAACGTGGAAAGGTTCAGTATGATATCGAATTTAAGGGCATCGAGAATCACAAGGCGATTTCCAGCTACCGTGGGGGTAGGCTTGCGGACGGCGAGCTACTCATAGCTTGCCGTTCGGCTGTCCGATAAGAATCAAGCCCAAGTCGATAGCACGTTGTGTTCGACGCCCTCGAAGAGATATCAGCAAAATGGACGGGGCCCACTAGGGTCGAAGTTTGCTAGGGCTGTGGGATTCTTCGAAAGAGTTACCATGGCTCTGGAACGCGAAAGGCGTCTAAAGGAAAACAGGTGGGTTTTAATCACTCTCTCCTGCTCCGACCTGAGCGGGAGAAATGATTTGTCACCTCAAAAAAGGAGGTATAATGTTGTTCAGTCACTTACAAAGTGAAGGAATTTAAGTAGTGGTTAGTGAATTAAGCTTTTTACGGTGTAGAAGCTGATTAATTGACGGAAATGCGCGGCAGAAAAGTGATGACAAACGAGGCCGATAATTTATCTATAATGACAGAAAATTGTCTTTTTTTTTTCTCGACGGGGAAAATCATCTTTGACGAAACCCGCTCTTGGGTGGAGCGGGAGACAGTGTCAGACTCTTACTGACTAAAAACCCCGCGCCGTTCCTTCTAGCCTTCATACCGGGGCACGAGCTCCCTTTCGGACAACCCTGTCCCCAGTAGGCTTCGACCCAGCTGGGCCCCTCCTGCTGCTGACAACTCCTTGAGGCGCGCGGGAACAGTGCGCGCCGTCGACGTCTTAGACTCGGTCCATTACCGGACCATCGGACAGCGAGCTACCCATAGCTCGCCGTCCGCGAGCCTGCGTCTACGGTGGCCGGAAATCGGGATCGGAATCCCGGCGACGGCGGCGAGGGCGCCGTTGCCATTACTATTCATAAAACTTACGACTTGTTGTACAGCGCTCCAGTAATGTTGTTCAGTATGCAGACAGGAGTCAGGCAAGCGATACTTCTGTAACGAAGCTCTCCATAATTGAAGGAGTCTGAAATAATAAAAACTACTGTTACAAACCGTCTCTGTCACTCCTTCACTATCTATCTCTCTGTCTTGCTCACACATCACACCACACGTATCGTTTGTTCCTCGTCGCGCACGCTCGGAACTCTTCGCCGAGACTGGAGACGAGCGTGGAGAGCGGTCGCCCCGTCTTTGTCACTCCTTCACTATCTATCTCTCTGTCTTGCTCACACATCATACCACACATACCATTTGTTCCTCGTCGCGCACGCTCGGTACTCTTCGCCGAGATTGGTGACGAGCCTGGCGAGCGGTCGCCTCGTCTCTGTCACTCCTTATCTATCTATCTCTCTGTCTTGCTCACACATCACACCACACGTACCGTTTGTTCCTGGTCGCGCACGCTCGGAACTCTTCGCCGAGACTGGTGACGAGCCTGGCGAGCGGTCGCCCCGTCTCTGTCACTCCGTCACTGTCGGGTATCTCTCCGTCCTCGTCTACATCGGCATCGGCCTCTACTTCTCCCTCTTCGATGATACGACGGGATACTGAGTCTATCACTTCGAGTAACTCGTGTTGGATCTGTACTCTGAATTTCTGGAACAAATAAAGATTAAGTTCTATAGATAATAACTTAGGGTTTTCAATCGCATGACAAATGAGTATACGGCGCTTATTGTTCTACGCGTCCTTCAAGGAGTTGTCCTTGCCTACTGCGGCTAAGGGTCAAAAGGTAACGAAAGAACAGGATAAGTTTTTAGTCAGTAAAAGTCTGACATTATCTCCCGCTCAGCCCAAGAAAGGGGGTTGTCATTGGATGATATTCCCACTAAAAAAAATTTCAAATGAGTGTAGTACACATATTTAGAAAAAAAGACGCCTATTCCTAACATAATTAAATGTTTACTGCAGGTGTCATAAGAATAACTTTTTCTTATGAGATATATGCTTCTGGCTGATATTCTCTTCAAAACGGTTGAACTTTAATGATAGACGCATCATGCTCGTGAACGGGCGCCGTCAGTTGATTTTCTAGCTGGCTTCTTTTGATTTTTATATTTTGATTAACTATTTTTTTTATAATTTATTGTGAGAAGCGACAAGCAAAATTTGTTTCTAACCACGATTTCTGTAATTTATGACAATTAAAAATATTGTCTATAGAGTTTCTTGTGCATACTTCTACTTAGAATTCTACGCTTTGGAATGTGCACTTAGCAGTGGCGTGCCAGGTGCCTTTAGAGGGGGCAAGCCAAGGAATCTTGACTCATCTACCTACCCACACCTAATATCAAATTTCTTACTGTAATGCTGATTTTAATAGGTACATTTGATTTTTTTACTGTTAGAAATTAATTAAATATATATTGGTGCTTAAAAAAAAAAAAGAAAAAGAGCCATCTATTGATATTTTTGGCAAATCGCTCAAAACATTCTACAGGGTGGGCCAAGAATTCGTTAACATTTAAATGTAACTTACCGCGCAAACTACTGCCGCGCGGGGCGCGGGCGCGGGCGGGGACACTAGCTCGCTTCTTGGAAATTTAGTCGCAATGGATCGCTTCACGGGGCCGCAACGCGCTTACTGCGTGAAACAGTTTTATTTAAACAACTTTTCGCTCATTACTGTGAGACGCTTATTTCGCGTTGAATATGGTTTACACGACTTAAGTCAGTGTCCAAGTGCACCTTTAATAAAGAAATGGGTGAAGAAGTTCAAAGAGTCGGGATCTACACTAAATGTGAAACAAACCGGCGGCCCGCGGACTTCTCGGAGCGAAGAGAACGTGCAGCAAGTTTCCGCTTCTGTGTGACGTGATCCAGATTTATCGACACGCAAACGTTCGGCTGAATTAGGATTATCCCGCACATCATTACGCCGTATTTTGAAATTAGATTTGAAATTACATCCATATAAGATCCAGCTAGTGCAAGAACTAAACCCTAATGATTTAAATTTGCGTAAGTCATATGCCGAAACAATGTTAACTCGATTCAGTAATTTTCACAACATCTTATTCTCTGACGAAGCCCATTTCCACCTAAATGGGCATGTAAACAAACAGAATTGCAGGTATTGGAGCAGCGAAAATCCTAAAGCTAAACATGAGAGGCCACTTCACTCTCCCAAGGTAACTGTATGGGCTGCAATTTCAGCAAAAGGAATCATCGTATTCGTAATCAAGAGTATTCGAAAACTTTAGGACTCGCTTAGATGAGTGCAAAAACCGAAACGGTGGTCATTTAGACGAAATAATTTTTAAAAAATAAATTACAACTAATTAGCTTTCTCGTAAATAAACGATTTCTAAAATATGTTAAATGGTTTTTTTTATACGATTTTTTCAAATGTTAACTAATTTATGGCCCACCCTGTAGTTAATTTCAGAAAAATCCACTAGATGGCGCACAGAAGAATGTATTAATCCGTACGTAGTATTTAATAAAATTCATCATTAAATAATTGTTTACGATATCTAATATTATTGGCAAATATGTACTCACAATTTAAACAGCATTTATTAGGTTTTCGTTCTTTATCACACACATAACACTTAACTGTCGAAAAAGAGAAATTACCTTTATTTAATGAGGTTTTAGACTCATCCTGAATTCGTGACCTCGAAAAGGAAGTTCCTGTAGCGCTAAGAAACACACAACATCAACTAATCTTTGAAAAACAGCGCGATTGTGTTCTACACGCATATTGTACTTAGAAATTTCGTCACTTAACTGTCGAGAAATAGAAGTTTCTATTCGCGTTTTACCAAAACTGCAGAACAAAATAACTGAATTCAAGTGCTTTTGAGAATTCTGATGTATTTTCATGGCACCAGCGAAATTATTTAAGTCATTATAACCTGAAGTATTCCAAGTATTCTTATCGTTTGATATTTAAATGCGAGCAACCTACAATCCACTGTGAACTGAGCGATGAAACTGCCTACTATGTGATTTAGTTTTCTGAGAAATATTCAAATCAGGGGTAGGTTTAGGTGAAGTTACGAGATCATATTTATCTTTAAAACTCAAAGGTTTTACCTGGCTAAGTAGGTATTTTTTCCACACATTTTAATCCGTCACAAAGAACAATTGCATGTGTTTCCGAATTAATTTCAAAGATACTTTAACTTTAATCACTTCAAAACCAAGTAAGTTACAGCAATAACTAATTATAACACTTTAAATTACAGAAAACTAAAAAAAACAATCAAAACATAATCCGATAACCGCTCAAAGCAAATTTGAACTGATTATAGTAAGCGCGTCATAGAGGGCGTCTCGCTAATACTCGCAATATGCGTAAAAATTTCATTGATAAAATTTCCGAAGCCTGGCATTTTTTACCTTAAAACTGTTCGACGAGTGTTTTCACACATTATAATATTTACTCACACAAACTCACATTTTTTGTTTTTATAGGGAAAAGTGAAATTTAAAAGCAAGCCCGGTAAATGCCTTATGCGTTAGAGCGAGATCGGAGATGGCAACGTTGTTACGTTCCATCACCCGTGCGTTTCGAATTGCGACAAAACTGATCATAACGCGAACCCGACCAACGCGCAACGTCACAATTATTATTCAATTGTCCTTATATGTTGTGACTATTTAATTTAGTCGGATTCGCGATTCACTTATATCTCAATTTGGAACGCTGGGTAAGTTGCATAGAACTTGTATTAGCGTATCGTAACTAATGAATGAATTTTCAATTACGCGCGAAGTTTAAAGTTTAGATTTTATTTTAAATAATTATTTTATTAAGTTCAATGACTTAGATGTTAGGTGTCATGAAATTTTACCGCAAGCTAGGCTTTTTTGCTTGTATTGCTCGCACGTCCCTGGCACTTAGCACAAAGGTACGAAAAGGATTTGCCAATGAAAAACATCTTTAGCTTTATATGAGTAAGCCAACTATTTGTTTCAACTAGAATTTTGATTGCCAATTATAGAAACAGTTTATGAGCCAAGAACAGTATGGTGGCTTACCTCAGTAGCCTCTTTGAGCTGCTCCAGCACCCCAAGTGCCTCTAATGATATCATGACGGTAGTTTCAAAGGTTTTGTCCTCCTCTGACAAAGAGGCTTCGAACTCAGGAGTCACTTCTTGTAAGTATGCGTCTGTTACTTCCTCGCTCTTCGTTAGTTCTGAAAAGACAATTAGTGTTAAGTAACGTATTTTCTTTAGGATATCATTTAATGAATTCTCCCGGTCTAGGGTGGAGCGTGAGGGCGTGAAGATTAAAACCACATCTTTGTGCCTTCAGTTGCCCTTTGCGGCTCACGACTACGACCCTGTAGGCCGACGGTTTTGCTAACATTTCGCGTCGTTGACGACTCGACTTCCTCCGGGCAGTCCACGCAATGGTGACACCCGGGCCACAAAATAGATAGGTACAGAAGTCATTCTACATACAAAGCGCGCTTGAGCAACACACACACATAGACACCAGTCACGTACACGATATCTCCGCTCAATCGCGGTCGCGCTCGTACAGTTCGGCGCAACGCGCTGTCCTTAGCACGATCGTCTAGCGTAGGTATAAAAAGTGAAGTACATACATGAGATTGACTTCTGTACTTAGATGCCCAGGCGTTTTTTCCGCACGAATCCGATGCAGGAAAATCCCGAAATTACCATGTCCTGCGAGGACTCCGTGACTCCTCTCCAGCCACTTCTTAAACAGGGAGCTTATACCACCATGATTATAGCGTGCCCAATACAGTATGTATGTGTGTAATGGCTAAGAATGTACTTCCATAACCATGGAAGACTCGGAATTCAAATGTAACTTATGTACTGTCTCTCACCAGCCAGTAACAAAGCAGTTCGTCTCCTCGCTGACACGCGTCTCGTGAGGGGCGCTCGTTCATCCCGGTACACAGCCTCGCTGAGACGGCGGACTATCACTTCTACCAGTTCGCGTTTCTTTTGCTAGAAATAAGAAAGGTTAAACTCATAACACAAGAATATGTAAGGTAGGCCAGATAAATTTGAAACAACGGTCATTGACTCTCCTATATTTGTTGACATTCTTAATTTCAAAAACTGGGAAACGGCGAGTCGGAATCGCACACTGAAGGTTCCATACAAACTTACCAATGTAAATACGTAGTTCAATGCCTGAATCGAGTCTTCAAGATTTTTCCGAATCGCAAAAAAAGTACTTTTTTTTGAGACAAACCTATAAAAGTGTTTTCAGATTTATTCCTATACTTGTTCTATAAGACCTTGCTGTATGTTAAACTTTAGGATTCTATGTCAACGGGAAGTACACAATGAATATTGATTCCCTTGAGTGTCGAAATACGTAGTTATTGGCTACATAAACGACTATATCTTTTCGTTAACTTGGAATTATGATTTTTGTAATCCTATAAGGGTTCCGTTATTTCTTTTAAGGTATGGAACCCTAACAGTGATGATTTTCAGCATGTTTTGAATTTCAAATAAACCATTTACACACACTTTTGAATAGTCAAATGTCCGACAGTCCAAAAAAAAGGGAAGGTAAATTGCACGTTTATTTATTTAATATTTTATACACAAACTAGCTTCTGCCAGCGACTTCGTACGCGGATCCTGTTGCTTATGCCAGCGACAACGGAGTTGTCAAAATCAAAGATCTGAAACGTCTGGTGTCGAATTCTAAGAGCCTGGAAAACAACGTGATGCGCGAGACGATTCGAGACGTTCCAGATCTCTCCCTTCCACTTACGCGCGTGACAGTGTGCACACACCTTGGTGCCATAGACAAAAATAAACAGAAAGGTCCGAACTGCAAAGCTATCGGGAGTTAATGTGTTATTGTGAGACAACCATAAAGGATAGACATATGATGTCTTGGGATATTTTTTATATAATTTTAAGGAGAACATTTCCGTCATACATGATTTCTGTTTAGCTTTAACCATTAAGGCTGCAAACACGACGGAAGCTTAAAAAATGGAGTAATTTTTCTCGTTTCCCCAACATTTCCCTTCACTGCTCTGTTCCCATTGATCGTAGCGTGATGAAAAGTATACTATAACCTGCCCAGGAGTATGAAGAATGATTGTACCAAGTTTCGTTAAAATCCATCGCGTAGTTTTTGTTTCTATAAAGAGCATACAGACAGACAGACAGACAGACAGACAGACAAAAATTTTACTGTTTGCATTTTTGGCATCAGTATCGATCACTAATCACACCCTGATAGTTATTTTGGAAATATATTTCATGTACAGAATTGACCTCTCTACAGATTTATTATAAGTATAGATATAGATGTACAGAGGCGAACTTAATCCCTTAGGCATTTTCTTCCAGTCAACCTTTGGGTGATGCAGAGAAAAATAGTGGTGAGTGCAATAAAAGAGTAAGAAAAATGCGATTATAATAATAGATATATACTAATAAGACTATAGAATAGATATATTAATAAACTATAGTTCCAAAGCATAGATCTCTATACAGATGCAAGAAAGTCTGAATGTCGTAATAAATAAATGTCTTGAGTTTAGTCTAACTTTGTTTACAGTGGGGAGGCCCATTTTATTATGAAATTTAGCTTAGCTACATCAAGCAGTAAAAGTAAATATTTACCTGCAGATGTTGCCTAGTGCCGTTGAGAGCGTCGACGTGCGAGAGCGTGGTGTCGGCGGTGTCGAGCGCGGCCTTCAGCGTGTGCGCCGCCGCCAGCACGCGCCCGCCCGACAGGGACTCGCGGGTTTCTCGCTCTGATACTACTACGCGTTCACTGTGGCCAACATTTTAAAACTTCAATAATTGAAAAGCTAAAGTTTCACATTTTATCCAGTTTAAGGAGATATTACTAAAGATCCAATATGGATTAAAAGTCCAAACAAACTAATTTTGAGTGGGTAATCATCTAGTGTGTCAAACTTTTACTGACTAGAAGAGTAGCACACCTGTGTCCTTCAGGTGCCTTTTGTGTTCTAGGACCACGGGTTATCAGAAACATTTCATAACCCTATAGAAGACGCCAGCTGATAACCGTGGAATAAAGTACATTGACCGTTTTCTAATATTTCTGCGTAAGTACCAGATTAAAAACAATGAGTCCTGCAAGTCTTCACGTCCGAGGCACGTCTTGTGGCGGCGACTGAGGTGCGAGGAAGTCGGTTCCATCACGTTTGCGGCGGCCATTTCCTTCGCTAGCATTACTTGCTTCGCACGCGAAGGCATCCCATTCCCTCTGGCTCCCGACTTCATCAAGGGTTCATCTTTTATAATTATTTTTGTCATGAAAGAAATGCTGAGTTTTCAGCCCATTAACTCATTACTCACATATCAGTCAACATCTGCAGCGCGTAGTGATGCGTCCTGGCGTCTGCCCACAGTCTCCGCAGGTCGTCTCGCCGCAGTCGCAACAGACCACGACAAGCTCCTAGCCGCGCCACCACCGCATCGCAGTGCTGTCCCCATACTGATAGTGCCGAGGTCACACTGCCGAATTTCTGAGATAAGAGAGAAAATTGCATTACAATAATGCTAGAACTACACGCGCACACGTGTGACACACGCCGATCTGGACGCGTCGTCGTCGTCTCCATAAATTTTATATGAAACTAACATGTAGAGCTACACTTGATACAGGAAACGCGACATCGTTCTACATACAAATCAGGCATATAAGTAATAAGAGGAGGAATGGAACTTATGCTACTAAAAGAGTTCTGAGAATACATGTAGAAGGATGGGGTGGGAGAGGAAGGACAAAGAAAATATGGATGGATTGTGGTAGGATTGATATGAAAGAAAAGGGAGTTAGTGATATTGTGACAGGACACAAAATGGAAGAAAAAATATATTGTGCTTACTCCAAGTAATATGGGATCAGGGCAGGAAGAAGTAGGTCCTATCATTGGATACATGTGAGTCTGCTGTGCGGCTTAACCTATCGAATACCGTAATCAGAGACAATAGAAAGACATTTAGAGAGTGAATGTTGGTGTTTGCTTGGGGTTAAATACATTCCTCTGTCATTAACTCTGTCATCATGTCAATTCTAATTGACACAATAATACCACTACATCTATATATTTAATTCATGAATCCCCAAGCGACCACCGGTGGCCGCGCATCTATTGTCTTACTATTGTGTTTCTAATTGACGGTATCTGAAGGGATAAAAATGAAACCCGTTTTCCGTTGTCACGACATAGCATGAAAACGGCTTGACCGATTTGGCTGATTTTTTTTTGTTGTGATTGTTATTGTGAGGATAAGGTGCTTATGGAAAAAAAAAATTAGGGTAGTGTAGAGTCTACCCTAGATTAGGGTAGAGTAGGGTATAGTAGGGTAGAATAGGGTAGAGTAGGGTAGGGTGGAGTAGGGAAGAACGGGAGCGAAGCCGCGCGGGCAAAAGCTAGTAATTAAATATTTTTAAGCTAAAATAAACTATTCTCAATTTCTACAATAACTGTTGTCACATTTACCTGCATAACTTCCATGATCTCCTGAGCATGTTGTTCCACCAACTCATCAAGTCTTGCATCACTCTTCTTGTACTCCTTCTCTAATTTAGCTCTCTCTTTTTCTCGCTGTTCATTTGTCTCACTGGCTGACAGTGTGCGAATCACTGACATAAGCAAACCACTCTAAAAAAATACGGACTGTTTAATTTTGAGCATTTTAACAGTTACGAGGTTGTACTGGGTATGATTTATTATGTCTGTTATATAGTATTACATGGATATATTTCATAATTAATACATCAATTGACATCTGTTTTCGTATCGCCCTCCCAATGCGAAACCCGAGGTGAGAGTGAGATGTGGTAGGTATGTAGTTAACTATTTACTGGCATAAATATAACTGTTTCGCAAAAGAAGTCTGATTTATCTATAATGTAAACTCCAAAAAAGTTTTTCTCTTAAAGAAAGTGGAAAAATATAAGCCAATACTAAAAGAAACTAAGAAATTCCTTAATATTATCGGTATTATCTCGTGAATACCGAGGATGCATGATTGACGCTGAAATACTGTAATACTCACTGTTTCTTTTCCTTGTTTAACCCCCCGAGGGGGCTTGGTAGGAGGAGGAGAGGACATTGTGTTTATTTTAGTATTAATTATTTACGGTGCTTTTCCTTATTTTCGTGATAAAATGTTATGATATCACTCCGCCCCTTGTATTGAAACAAGTTGTCAAAACGTAATGAATGTTGTCAATCAATTTGTCAATGTCAAAATATGACAGCAACCAAAAACCGTTCAGAAATCTGATATATTAGAAAAATTTTATCACTGTTTTTTTATTGTTGAATTTGTCAGTCTTTTTGTCTTTCCCAACTATGTTGGGTTGAGTGTGAGTCGTGTCGTCTTGTGGGATCGAGTTCCAGTCTTGCAAACCTTGATGTGACAAATGAATTATTTTTTGACTTTTTGAGTAGCGTAATCTAAGTAATTTATTGATTACGCGATTCTTCCGGTCTAGGGTGGAAAAGACTCAATTATTTGTTCTTTGCGTTGTAAGGCCATGGTAAATCTTTCATAACGTTCTCGCAGCTGTACAATATAAAAGTCGAAGTCGAAAAAATCAGGTGGGATCACAGTCAAGCACTGGTTTCAATTTAAAAATAAAAAGGAGGCTTAATCCTTGTCCCTCCTTGGAGTTCAGACTTCTACACCAAACATCAAAATTGGTTTAGTAGTTTACCAGTGATAGCGTAACAGACATATAGAATGATTACTTTCACATTCATATAATTAGGATTAAGGATATTATGTAGTATGGAAGTATGGATTAAAAAGAAAGCAAATTTTAATGTTCTTTTATTTTATTTTCATTTCAACGTTTTTTTCGGATGGCTTTATATCTAGACAAAAGACTTGCGGATGGAGTGTGGGAGAGAGTTCCAGAGGCACACTGCAGCTATAGAGAAAGAGCTAATGGCTGAAAGTGTGACGCTGACGAGGAGTAGTAAGGAGAAGAAAAGTGGTGTAACATACTCAAAGCATTCGAGAAAGGTAAGGAGCAGGGATTAATTTATCACTAAAATAATTGTATTCTAGCAATAAAAAGTTAAACCACTTATTATCAAATGTGAAAAGATACAATTTCTACTGAAATCTTTGAATTTATTTTGATTTTGGGACGAAACAATTAACGTCTCTCTCTCATTATTCGTCATCCGTCACGTCATGTCATTTTTTGAATTCGAAAAGTTCGTTTTGTTTATAATCGTGGAAATACTACAAAGTCGTGATTTTATTGAATGAAATATTAAATACTGAACAATTAAAACTAAAGAACAAAACAAACGTACGTACTGTAACTAGATTTATGTTAAAATAAAATGGATTACTCTACTATCAGCAACAAGACCGCAAATTGTACAGAAGTCGAAGAATTAACAAACGGTGAGCTAAGTGAACGATATTACTTACTAAAGAAACAATACGACAACCTTTCGACGAACTATGAGGCAACTAAACAAGAGTTACACGATGCGAGACGAAGTTATCAGACAGCTCTGGATGTACAAAGGCATTTGAATGCTGAGTTAGAAAGTTATCAGGCCGATGAAGCTCGCCGAAAGAATGACTTCACATCTCGATTAACAACGCTTCAAGAAGAGATTTCCGAGATGCGGGAAGAGCGGACGGAAATGACGGAAAAGCATGCAGCGGAAATAAAGAAGTTCGAAATTCAAATTCGAACTTTGAAAGAGGAACAATCGCTAAAAGTGCGGGAAAGTCCGGAGAAAGACAATTCAGAATTGGAAGAGGCGCGTAGAACTGTGAACAGCGCGTTGTCTGATGCGGCTGCTGCAAAAGAAGCTCTTGAGGAAGCGAGGATGGAAATAGCGTCTTGGCGAATTAAAGCTGAAGAGTTGATCTCAACAATGGGTGAGATGCGCGTAGCAGCTGACTTGCGCAGGGAGGAACTGAGGGCAGCCAATGAACGCGAAGCTACTGCACTCGCTGAGTTAGCAGAGGCTAAAGCTATGCTGCATCAATGCACAGACACACAACAGGACTTACAACCTCACGGTAAGACAAACATAATTTTTTTAGGCCAAACATCATGGATTTACTTTTAACTAAGAGATGGCCATTGGGGCCGAAAGTTTTTGGAATGGTGACCACGTACCGGAAAACGTAGCGTTGGAAGGCCTCCTCTCACAAGGTGGACCAATGACCTGGTAAGGGTTCTGGGAATCTGATGAATGTCAGACGCACAGGACCGTTCATTGTGCTGACACTTGGGAGAGGCCTATGTCTAACAGCGGACGACTTTCAGCTGAAATGATGATGATGATGATAGGCTCACTTCTAAAATTGCTTAATAAAAATACTAAGTATGTAAAAGACTTTTTATACGACAAAGCCCTTTAATTAAATAATAAAAAAAAAAGACTTTTTATATTTTGAAACTAAATAATGAATGTTAATTGTGCTTTTCAGCTGCTAAAGGAAATTCCATATTTGCTGAAGTTGAGGACAAGAGGCAGGAAATGGCAAAGAATCTGATTCAAATGAAACAAACTAACTCCAGGGTAATATAGATTTTATTCTAATTTCTATTCTTTCTGCAAGATGTGTTCAACTTTTTTCATAATAATAAATGAAATAAAATCCAGGATTATTATTACATTAAAGATATACCTACATGGTTGTAAAAGTTATTGCATTTATGATGAAAAAAATGAATGAATGCTAAATAATTGCAGTTGAGAAGAGAGTTGGCTAACAAGCAAGCTGAAGTGGATGCTTTACTGCATGAGAAGCAGACTGTCTGGGAGCAGCAAGCAGGGGCATCGGCACATTATGATAGAGAACTGATTGGTGAGTCTCGGCAAAACTGGAACAATAAAATGGCATATTCAAATGAATAACGGAATTACCGATTGCCAACAGAGCATCCAGGCGATAGTTACCTTTTTTTCGAGTTGCCTTTTACTTATGATGAAATTACAAGCTTTTCAATCATGCTTACTTTGTCAAGAGGCGGACTCTTAGAGCCGAAATGCGTCTGCGCGGATGACCGCGTGGTCACCTGTCGCGTGACTATGCGCGTGTGTGGTGTGCTCGGGGTCCCGTCAAGGGCACCAAATTATTACCTCCATAGTGTTCCTGGTTCAACTCTATGCCCTATGGTCTGCTATGCACACCGACTCATGTCTATTACAAGCCGCAATGGAGCACTTCCTTCTTCTTCCCCAAACTTTATCAGTTAGGTCTTGTTATGAATTCCTTATGTTGTCAATTGCAGAAGGTTACGAGGAGCGCATCAGCCAGCTGGAAGGCTTGTGCGAGAAGCAGCGGCGCGAGCTGTCGCGCTGGTTCGGCAAGCTGTGCGAGCCCACCGCTAACGGCTGGCTTCCAGGAGTGCTGGATCACTTGAAGTATGTATCTTCTTTGTCTTTTATCACTTTGTTTATAAAGCTTGTATTTGTTACCGAATTGGAGTGTTGGACGTAAGACTCCCCAAATGTTACAATGAATGGTCCTGTGCGTCTCGCGTCCATCGGATTTTCGTGACCCTCACAAGATCATCGGTCCGGAAGAGTGGCGTCTCTTGACGTGCTTCAATCATTTTCATACTTTTGATCTTACCGCTCGCCGCCCCACGCTTAGCTACCGCTCATAGTGGCAAGGTCGTGAACGGGCCGGTAGAGTAGGACGTCAAGGCGACGTTGCCAATTCGCGCAACCAAGAAAATACATGCAGCTTTACGATGTGAATCCATTTTTTTTTTGACTTCTTGACCTGGCTACGCCACCATGGTGTCCTAGTGAGACACGGCCCGTACCTTAAATCACATTTTCCATCTTTCCAGATCAGAATGCGAGCAGCTAAGAGCTGAAGTGCTCTCCCGCGGCGCCGCGCAGCTCGCCAGCGCCGCACAAGTCAGAGAACTGCGGCGAAAGCTCGCCCTACTCACGGCCAGCGCCAGCAAGCACGCGGCGCGCTCGCCCGCAAGCAAACCTGACACTACCACTGAACACAATAAAACCGATATTGGCATGCAAAAAGTTGCCGTGCAGGTCAGAAGTAAGCTAACTCCTGATGATGTTAAGAAGAAAGTTTCTTTTAATTGATGTAAAGTAAAAAGGCAGGTCAGTGGGTAGATATGGCCTCAGAGACAGAGAATTTTGAAAATCGTCTTTACTACATTGAAATACACCCTATCTAACTAGTTTGAATTGACAGTTAAGAAGTCACAATATGGCGGTAAGTCGATCCTATTCTTGAGTTTATCATCAGATCATAACAAGGTTTCTATGGGACCAACTCGGGAGTATAATGTATCAATAAAAAATATAAAAATCAGTGCATAAGTAACCGAAAAATCAGTGAACATGCCTGGATAACAAAAATACAGTCCAAAGTAAAATACAAACGACAAATTTTTGATTTTTGTTCCTATTCTGGATTAGCATTTGTTTGGCCAGGCAAAACAAAAACCTATCGAGAACATAGGATAAATACAACAGCTGTCACCCGCACTATCCTATAGCAATATTATTGTAATCATAATAAATTAATTTCTTTTTTACTGTTTCTGAGTCATATTTACACACAGCCTAAACATGTAATGATATAGAATTAAGCATAAGTAAAATAAATATTATTTTAAATAGTATTATAGCTTTTATTACACTGCAACCTTTGTAATATTTACATCCAATATTAATAAGAATACAAAAATAGTAAGTTTATTACTGTGAGATATACTATTTCTATGGTTAAACAATTGATGTGATAACAGACATATAGTAGGTATATTTACAGACAGATCAGCAGACTTAGAGCTTGTTCAGAAGGGGCGAAATCGCCGCGATTGTCTTGTACTCATCTCGCGCGAGCATTGCCTTCAGAAAGAGCGTACCAACGCGCGAGAATTTGAGGACGAATTTAGTAGTCAGTAGGAAACATGGAATAGAAAGAAGTGTCGTGTTCGCTTTGGAATTTGCGCGTTAACTGGACGCAGCAAGGCGTCTCTAGTATCTCTACTGACGCGCAATACGCGTGAGTCGAGAGTAGCGAACTGCTAGCGTTTTACGCGCGTATTTCAGGTTGGCGTGATGCTTGTGGATGAGTTGGTTGTATTGACATGTCCGTAAGGATTGAGGAGCCACATTTCGTATCTTAATAAAATTGAACACTTATTTATTAGTAAGTTTAAAAATTCAGTAGGTTCGATCCTCGATTTTGTAGTATAATATTTAAAAAGTTACATGAACATGAAGGTGGCTCATCAATCTAAATGTTTGAGTTGAGGAGCCACGTCAGAACTACGAACATCATGGTTGATTATTTATCTTAATTTGGTATGATTTAGTAGCATTTTAAAGTAGTTAGTAGACAAAATTTGAGCACTAGTGTTAAAATTAAAAAAGTTATCATATATTGTATATGGCTCCTCAGACCATACACACGACTCGTCATTAGTTCAATTGATCCGCAATTTCGTCATCATTTAGTAGTAAGTATGTATGAATCTGTAGCATACAGAGAAAGTAAATTTTGTAAATAAATGCATTTTATTTGGCTCCTCAGTCCTGACTTTCTGCTAAGGTTTACATTACCTATACATTTAGTTAACTAAATAACAGGTGGAGTATAGCTACATATTCTGTAGACAAATTATTGTTTTAGGCCTAACATTAATGACTAATCAGTGTTTATTTACATCTTCCTGAAGTTCATTATGTACTGTACAGACATTTGACAAATTGGTAGAAGACATTTTGAATAATAACATGTAAAACAGCCATTATCTACTGTTTTACACCTGGGGCGATACTTAAAAACTTCGACTTTTTTTAAGAGTTTCATAGGAATATGAACCTTATTCAAATCTAATATTGTCCATATTTGTTTAGGGAACAAGCGTTTAAAAGAAATATGAACTTGTATGTTAAAAGTAATGTTCATGCTCGTTACATCTTGTCATTAAAATTATGACAAGGCCCAATTGATAATCTCACCTCAGCCCCTCTAGCCAAGTTACGAACGTTTCGTTTCGATTTTCTTGCTTCGATCGCCTAGAGTTAGCCACACCTCCGATTCTTTTGTGCTGACGTCTTTTCAACTTTCAGTCACGTGGTCATATCAAAGGAATCGGAGGCGTGGTTAGCTCGAGGCGTTTGAAGCAAAAGAATCGAAACGAAACGGTCGTCAATTGGCTCGGGGGGCAGAGGTAAGATGATTATATCGATAATTGGGCCTCAGATGTCCCTTTGTCGGTTCACACACTTCACACAGGGCCCGATAGTTTACTGTATTTTATTGTGCGTACGTTTGGGAAAATAAACATGTTTTCTTTCTTCTTTCTTTCTTACAACATTATGAGTATTAGGCGTGAGTTCAACTTCAATTATACGAAAGTATTTAAATGTAGATACCTACTTTTCTATAGAAAAAAAATCGGTCAAAAACTATCCTGTACATAGTTTTTGTGTGAGCAACGAACTGTATTAAAAATTTGGCTTAGTCTTCGTATAGACACCAAACGGACTAAAAGTCGGTCAACCCAGTGGTTTATTGTCCTAGGACAGATTGCCATGGTGCAGAAAAGAACAAAAAAAAAAAAGTCTTCGTGAAAATGTGCTCATTTCTGGCTGATCAGTTAGAAGACAGGTCTCTGAGCGTGTGTTCGCGTGCGTGCGCCACGTGGCGCGTGCGCCGCGCACGCTCGCGCGCCTCGCGCACGCCGCGCGCGTGGAGGCGCATCGTCGCCGCCTCCTGCACGCACTTCGTGAACGCTCCTGCGGGTAACACGGGGAGGATTAACGTACTGCTGACTCACTGAAGAATGCGAACGCGTCCCCGCAACGTAACAAGAAATAACGAGGACTGTGTCGTTGTGGTCAATAATAAGAGAAAAAGAAATGGCCGAAAATCTTCTCTCACTGCAAAGGTAGTGATCATGTGGGTACGCGGGATAAACTTGTTTAGAGAAAATAAACCCTCAGCTTTCCTCAGAAGGTAGGTATCATCATTTTCAGTCGACAGGCGTCCACTGTTGGACATACGCCTCCCCAAGTGTCGCCACAATGATCGATCCTGTGCGTCCCGCATCCATTGGATTCCCGCAACCTTCACCAGGTCATCGGTCCACCTTGTAGGAGGCCTTCCGACGGTGCGTCTTCCAGTACGCGGTCGCCACTCCAGAACCTTTCGGCCCCAACGGTGCCAAAATGTGCCCTGCCCATTGCCACTTAAGTTTGGTGATTCTTCGTGCTATGTCGGCTAGGTAGGTATCCAAGAGCATTTTTTTTCGTAAAAAGGCCAGATGTTCCAAATGCAACCCACCCACAGTATCCCAACACTTGATGATGTCGGCGCCCAACTTGGCGTCGTCGTAGCACTGGATGACCTTCTGCTTGCACTCCGCACATATCGGGTCCACACTCACCATGTTGGACGTACGCATGTCGATACGGGCTGCTATAGCGCTCAGATCGTTTACTGTGATTCTGAAACAAGTGAAAGATTTGTCATTATTCGCTTGCACTTACACTCTCCAGGCAGGGAAGGAGACTATTTACTAACGCGGACGGCGAACAATAGACAATTTGCTGTCCGACCGTCTGGTAACCGCCCGGACCGAATCCAAATCGTCGACGGTGCGTTCTGTTCCCGCGCGCCTCAAGGAGTTGTCACCAAACTGTAGAGGGCCGAAGCCTACTAGGGCTTTGGACCGGTTTCTGAAAGGAAGGTCCGACCCCGGTATGAAGAGCTAGGTTGGGTTTTTTAGTCAGTAAAAGTTTGACAGTATTTTCCGCTTCGCCCAAGGGCGAGAGATGTTATTGGATGATTTTGTAAAAAGTCATAGAACAAAAGTTGTTGTTTATGATGTTCTTAACTAGCACCTAAGAGATTGCTAGTGTTTTACAAATAACCCTGGATACTTAAACCTTCCTCAGGCTGAGGCATTACTATATCTAGTGTTGAAAACTGCATGAAAATCCATCTAGAAGTTTTTGAGTTTATCTATCACATTCATACAGACAGATAGACGCAGTGAGGGACTTTATTTTATAATATGTAAGAAAAAAAAAGAAGAAGAAAAGAAAAGCAGTTTATTTACGCGAAAGAAGACGCAATCTTAAAACTAGCTACCAAACATAACTTTACATCAATCGATGGGGAAGATATAAGGAATAAAACTGTTTAAAATAATTCATATTTAATGTTAGAATTTATTACACCAACCTAACTGTACTATGGCCTCTAATGCTGGTGCCTGGCATGTGCGGTTAAAACTCCATGACTTCCTTATGGCGGTAAAGGAGGAGGGGCGGCGGACGGCGTGACAGAGGCAACTGCTGCCGTCAGCACCCAGCGAGAGCCGGCGGCACAGAGCGAAGCTGTTGACATCAAAGATTTAAGTCGTTAAATTTGCCTTGGATGGCTATAAGATTGGAAGAAGACCAAATAAACGGTGGATGGACTGTAAGGATAATATGTCCGGAAAGGGATCCGTCAACCCCACTTAAATGGGGATAAGGACAAGGGAACAGTGACGTCGATTTACTAGCCTTTAGGTTTTCTACCAGTTGTATTTCGGGGACTGTTTGTCGGAATTGCATAACCTAATTTCACCAAGTCCGTTCCATCATCGGACGACCAGTGAACATACAGCTTACATGCACAAAATATTTTGGGAACACATTCATACATTCGTGCGTACAACTAAGTGCGCAATCACAAATTTGAGGCGGTCAGCGAATCTTAACGATTTAAATCTTTGGTAGACTGTCATCAGCCTTTGTCAGCCAGATGCTGAATATGTACTCTCCAATGAAGCGTCAGAAAAATATGTGCGAAATGTAGATCAGTGGCTTGAAAGTCTGTGTACAGAACCTTGAGAAACGACAGGATTTTTATGTAGCTATCTATCTAGCCAAGTCTCACTGCGCGGCATGCAATAACCAAATTAAAGAAGTCATGACAGTATCTTTGTTTTACAGGGATAAATTAGATTAGTTGTCGATACTTCACAGACGTCTACTTTCATGATGAGTGTTGTAAAACCATAGTAACCAGCAGAAGTCCCAGACCTACTAAACTTAAGGCTGTATCCAGATCTGGCGAATGCGCAGCTAGAGACCCGCATGCGAGTTGCGTGCAGTTACTTCAATTGTTTGGTGCACCTCTTTAGGCCAACTCAGGCGGAGCTTGCACAGTGGGTGCGCGCGCTAACGGTGAACGAACTTGAAATACACGCACGCAACTCGCGAGCGGCTCGCTAGCGGGTCGCTAGCGGCGCATTCGCCAGATGTTAACACACCCTAAGTTACCATTATAACACCAGGGTGTGTCGGGACAGTTACTTGCAGAAGGGATGGCCAATGGTGCAGAAGTCTGGACCACATACCGTGATAAACTCTACACCAATACTTACCTACGGTTCTAATTGTATAAATACATACCCAGTTAACTCAGAATGGCTCTCGTCCATGCACTTGAGCTTCTCTATGTAAATCTTGTCCCGATAGTCGCCGCGAGGGGTGGGTAGTTTAGCTTGGGATCTGGCCGCCGCTGCCCCGCCGGCTAGGGTCGCATCTTCTACCAATCTCTCTACCTGAGGTATTACAGGGGTGAAATCATTTCATTGCTTACAACATTTAGTTATACCATACTGGACAAGTATTATTTTTTTTAGCTATAGAAGAACAATACTGATCCAAGTATTATTTTTTCGAAATAACCTTTTAAGCCACAAAAAATAATGTGATATTTCATGCCAAGCTCAAACACATTTCACAAGAATAAATTATGACTTAGACCGATCTAAGCCTTAATTTCTACAACAGCTCCATTGCTGGTTATAGGCCTCTCCAACAGTTTGCCATTTATTCTGATTCTCACCAACTCTCATCCAGCTGTTATTAACCATCCCTTCAAGGATCGCTGCTCCGTTTCCGTCATTCGTGACAGAAAATACACTAGTTCAACCTATTTGATCTAGTTGGATTCAACTTAAAATTACACACTAGCATTCCGTAATTTACTACGAAAGTGAGAATTACAGCACGATTTCTAAATATTCAATACCCTAAGTTTGTAGGTGTATCGTAGGATTGTATGTGTATTGTTGGCTTGAGGTGTATTGTAGGATTGTTTTAAGGGGAGATAAAAATCCTCATTTTGGTCGATAGGACACCACACTGAGCCCGCGTGGTGGATACCAGGTTTGATATTTGCTATTCGGGCTCTTTGCGGGTGCTCACAGACTTCCAGTTTAAAAGTTGAATATGCTACACGGTTAATACCAAAATAAAGTGCAAATTCGTACCAACCATTTTGTTCGAAATGCTGATGTGATGACCAACAGGCTCATCGTCAATGAAAGCCTCCGAGGCGGACTGTTTAGGTCGCTGAAAGGCCGATGTCCGAACAGACTGACCGGCACCCATGCTGGGGAGAATACCTGGGGGAAAGAGATCGAAGACGTAAATAGAAGATTATACCTGACTAGCTGCTCCCAGCGCCTTCGCCCGCTTGATATCAGAAAATTATTCCAAGGGAACATGCTTCTGGGATAAAAAGTATCCTATCTTGTGTACCAAGTTTAGCTTTCGCTTTTATAATATTAGTAAGGATTATACCTAGCCTGCTGCAAAATGGAAGACGAAGCTCGATTTACTTGGCGGGTGTTTCCGTTTACACGTAGGTATATATGCTGCAAAAGCGTAAATTTTTGCAGCATATGTATATACCTACGTGCAAGTACAGCATATAGCTGAATAAATCTAGATACCAGATTTACGGAAAGATAACGTTCGACGTTGAATGACGTCGTGCATAGAATAATTAATTTATTAGTCGTAGCGTAGGTTAAAATTATAGTATATTAAAATTAAATTACAACATTACGAATACTACGTAATGTTGTAATTTAATTTTAATATTAGTAGGCTTTTTAATCGACTTTTTATTTAAAAAATTAACCACACGACCAGGAAAAAAATAGCTTTATCCTCATTTAATAATAAAAAAAAAATATAAGTCACACTTTCTAAAAATAAGCATGTTATCACGATGTACTCTGAATAAGGTAGGTACAGATAATTTATGAATGACAATGTGATTTATAATAGTGGCAATATCAGCGGCTTTTATAATTTGCATCGAATAGTTCCGGGTTCATTAGTGAATGGGCCGCACTATTATAAAGGAGTTTGACGTTGTTAGGTAAAAAACTGATCGGACAAACGTGTGCGAACAAAATATAGGTAATATATTCGATTTGTTTTATGCTAGGGCATTTTTATCAATAAATAGTTGAATAAATACAAATGACGATGAATGAATTTAATGATGTTGAATGTGATGATGGATGATGATGTGATGATGACGTCACGAAGTAGTAGTAGTAGCAGTACGAAGGCTGCGCTAAACTTCTTTGTCGAGGGTCACTAGTTTGAAGGTATGCAGACCAGAGAGTAAATTCCCGCAAACCTCCATTGAAAGGATCAGACAGGTGTTATGTCTGGTGGCCAATAGTTGATTTCGGGCTATCGTATACATTTGATTTGCGCGGAGAACTTTGATTGCGGGATGCAGGATTTCGTTTTTTTGTAGTTCTTATGTGGCGTCATAGATGTCGCTACATTCGGTATCATTCAGATCAAATAATCTACCTAGGTCTAATCATAGCGTGATGATGTTGGTAGGCCTAAACACTAAAAAAAAAACACTAAAGAAAACGATGTCCCATCTCTTGTTCTGGTTGTAAAACCCCATTTCTTATATTCGGAACCTACTGTAACGTTATCGAAGCAGTGAGCAACGAAGAGTTCTGATCCAACCATATCTAATTAAATATTGGAATCATCGAAAGGACGAAGAACGGAAACATAACGTGGTTTATTTGTAACGGAAAATATTTGGTTAGAATAAACATTTTAATGAAAAAAAAATTTTCATAGCAAGCTTTTATAGCTGGGTATACCTACATAAAGAATACTCGTCAAGACGAATCATACGAGCCCAAACTAAATGGGGTTGCGTCGTTTAACTACCAAGTTCCTATAGCCACCTTCCGGTTCCATCATCATTTCAGCTCCATGTCATAATAATTTTGCATTGTCATCTGATGTACCTACCTACACGTACATGCAAAATTTCAAGTCAATCGGTAACCGGGAAGTGGGTCAAATTTAATTTACAAGAATTGATGACAGACAAACATCGGGACAGGTAAAACTAAATAAAAGCTTGTAATTAGTCATTGACTTAACCCTTCAGATACCGTCAATTAGAGACACAATAGTAAGACAATAGATGCGCGGCCACCGGTGGTCGCTTGGGGATTCATGAATTAAACAATTATGCAATAAATAAACTTATATTGTGAACGCATCAATAGGATTGCCAACGTTAGGTAGATATAGACGATAAAGGCTCTTTTGCCCTTTTTTTGACAGCCGTCATATCCTCAACTAAAGTACCTAAAGGAAACTGTTTGGCAGGCGATAAATTGATATAATTAAGTAGGTATTAGGTAAATATACGCTAGCTGGAAGTACTTCCCCCCGTTTAAAATTCGTGATAGGGATACTTATATTTCTGGGAATTTTAAGTCATTCAAAATGTATGATCACACGACTTTAAAAAAAAAAATTCATTGTAGTTCCTATTCCATTTATCACGAATACCCGAGTCGGAAGTTATAATTACACAGCCAAAAGCTTTTCGATTTCATCAATAAGCCATAATCATTATTCATCGCTAAAAGCTACAATCATCGAGTCAATGATGTAATTGTAGGGACCATAGATTCCAGACACCAAATATGGCCGCCGGGCGGGAAGTATTTCCAAAGAGGTTAGATATGGGGTCTGGAATTCTATTAAAATAATTTGAACTGCGTGTATTCTTGAACGATTTGGTTATCTACACTAATATTATAAAGAGATAAAGTTCGTTTTTTTTTTGTTTGTAGGAGGTACTCGGTCTACCCGTGTAACAAGTTTCATTGAAATTCATTCAGCAATTTTGGCGTGAAAGAGTAACAAACATCCATACATATAAACTTTCGCGTTTATGATATTAATAGAGTTATTGATTGATTTTTTTTTGTTGAAGTCAATTGCTAGAACGCTTTGCTAACGACCTACCGCTAAATATTATTTATCCTGCTAGATTATGATTGGTTGGCTATTATTGTTTTTGGCCAAACAGAATTATTAAGTTTACTTCCAAAATTCAGTTTTAAATTAAAAGTTCGAAATAACACTAGCCTGGCCACAATCTCTTTTATTGTATCAATGGCTCAAATTGTTGTTTCTTCATTAATTGTTTTGACATTATAAAATAAAAAAATCACAGGTGTGTGTAACTTCTGTAACTGGGTAGAAAAACTAAGATTTTAAACAGGTCCCATAAAATTAATAAGACAGAATGATTTGTTAAAAATAACCGCAAAGTTCTTATTTATTTGATGACACTAGTGTTTTAAAAAGATGAATATTACGTAATGAAATATGTAGTAAAGCTGAGAGAGCTAAGCTGAGTTCTGTGGTACCAGAACCAGTATAAACAAGTCTGTTATTACAACGAAACTCCGATTAACCCTTCAGATACCGTCAATTAGAGACACAATAGTAAGACAATAGATGCGCGGCCACCGGGTGTCGCTTGGGGATTCATGAATTAAATCTAGGTCTGATCATAGTCAAAGTGTAAGCTACTGATGCGTTCAGCCGACTGTACCTACTCATATTAGTCACAAACTTAAGAGGGTCCTTCTCCACTCGCTTATCGTAAACATCGAAAATGGTTTAAAAGCTTGTTACTTAATTTAATGTAATCCAACGCGATGCTTGACGAAAAGGCAACGCAAAAAAAGAGAGATATCGCCTGGAAACTGTTAGTATTCGGTAATTCCGAGATTTACTCGAAAATTTCACAAAACTTGCTCCAGGAAATAGCTGTTTTTTTTAAACCCTTAAAAGTTTTTGGAAAAAGTTGTCATCATTTAGAATCTTAATAAAATTTGCAAGGTCTCTAGAAGATTACTTTTTTGACTTTTTTAATTTTTAGGCAAATTATGAAGTGTCAAAGTTCATACAAAATAGGACATTTTCAGAGGTTTTAACTAGATTATTTTTACACAAATTTAGAAATTAGTTTCTTTAGAAACCTAGATAATATCCACAAGAATACTGTGTTTCCAAAATATCTAATGAAAAATTTGTAATACCGTCATAATCAGTTATGAGCGGTTGTATGAAAAACAGTGAAAATGTGAGTCATGATGCACCACCTTAAGTCAAATAGTTGAAAACAGGTAACTAGTTCCTGATAGAAAAAAAAAATAGGCTGTTTACATAAGTAATGTACATAGCATGTAGAATTCTCTGTAGAATTTCAAACTGTTTTTTAAGTAGGTATATAAAAACCTGTCATGATCTAATTTTAGTTAGGACGGATTTCACAGAATACTTGTGACAAATAGTGTTTTTTAATAACAACCTTTTTGGTGTATTTTTGGGCGATGATCACTTCATTCGTAAGATTTTAAACGACTAGGTATCGATACGAGAGAATCTTTTCAAATTCTTTGAAATTGAAGTTTTGACTTTATTTTACACTAGCTGCTCCCAGCGGCTTCGCCCGCGTGATAGCAGAAAATTATCCCAAGGGAACATACTTCCGGGATAAAAAGTATCCTATGTCCTATTCCAGGACATGGTCTATACGTGTGTAGTTTTATTAAAATCGGTTTTGCCATTTAGGCGTGAAGACGTAACAAACGAACAAACAAACTCACTTCGCTTTTATAATTTTAGTAAGAATTCTATAACGGATATTGTGAGATTGGTTGTATAGACTAAAAATCACTTCATTCAACTCAGGTGTAATGTCGTCTGTACACCTTGAACATTACACTATGATGAACGAACCGCAAAGTGCCACGAAATTCATCTCGCTTAAGACATTTTGGTCGTGTAAAAAGTATCCTCTAAAAGCTGTCTTAGCGCTGCATGTTTTAATAGTTCTATTAACCGACAAAGTGCCAATGTGGCGCTTCAGCAAAAATTTTAAACAAAATTTCGCTAGAAATATATAAGATGTTTATCAGCTGTCTAGTACTCATAACATAAGCTCTGCTTAGCATGGGACTAGATGGCGTTGTGTGATAGTTGTGGAGTATTATTATTATTATGTGGAATATTATTGTAGATGTGCCAATATAGTACTAGGTGAGCGATATTATCGTATATTTATTCTAAAGTCATAACTTTTCTGCTTCCAGCTTAATTCGCAGACGCACCGCGATCTTTCATCTACCACCTTGAACTTTACAACGGCGCCCATGTAATTGGCGTACGAAAGAAGTTAAGATGTTGGGTCAAGTTTAGAACCACAGAACAAAGAAAAGATGAAAGTATATCATACTTTAATCTTTTCTGTGGTTCTAAACTCATTCATAAATTCTCAATTTTTTTTATGTGAAAAGATTAGCTAAGACTTAGAGCCTGTTTCACCACCTATGATTAAGTTTCCGTTTTTAAATTTAATTTCAATTTAATTCAATTCAATTCTTTATTGCTATATCACATGTGTTACATAAGATCTTAAAAATTTAAACAAGTGCACATGGACCCTGTCGGGCACAGCAATTATATAGACATAAGTAGGTAGTTAGAATTACATTTTTTTTTAAATTAAAACTTAGAGAAAAATAAATTGAAAACAAACAATTTATCCGGGAAATAGTGACTATTCGGGCATTGTGAAAGTTAATCTTTACAATAAACTCCGTTCAATAACCCACTGGGCTCTTAGCAACAAGATCAAGATCTAGATTGCTTAAACCTGCTTAAACATAAAGTTTTACGGTTTAGCTTTTCTTAGAAGCCAAGGAGGTTTTCCCCCTAACCTCAAAATTTATTCCCATACTATATTATTGATTTAAAGACGTGGCTCATAATCATTGACTGTTGTGTCGCCATCTTTCACATAGTGGCCTTGAACTTTAGCGTAGCATGAGTACGATAGCCGGTGTAATCGGTTTACTGCGAGGCGGCGACACAAGTTAGGGATGCCACGTCATACATTAAATATTTTCTACCGGAAAACTGCGTCTTTATAGTTATATTATAGTTTGAAGACCCAGTCAGGTGCAATTTGCAATGAATTTGACTGAGACGCATTACGCACGTTGCTATGAATTTAAGACGATATGACGATGCAATTATGACTATTGTCATTTCAGAGAAATTTAGAATCAGGAATATTTGACACATTGTTTACGCAGTATTCAGCTAGTGACTGCGGAATACGGGCTCGCGGACGGCGAGCCATGGGTAGCTCGCTGTCCGATCGTCCGGTAATGGACCGAGCCAAAACCGTCGACGACGCGCACTGTTCCCGCGTGCCTCAAGGAGTTGTCAGCAGCAGGAGGGGCCCAGCTGGGTCGAAGCCTACTGGGCCAGGGTTGTTCGAAAGGGAGCTCTTGTGCCCCGGTATGAAGGCTAGAAGGAACGGGATGGGGTTTTTAGTCAGTAAGAGTCTGACACTATCGTCCGCTCCACCTAAGAGCGGGTTTTGTCATAAGAAAAAGTGGAAGTGTTATTGAAATATTGGCATTGAAGATATGTCAACTCTTCAGGATAGATTTGTATGGTTTTCGAGTAATAATTTTGTACACAACTGAGCAACTAAATTATCAAAAGCTTAAACAGTTGAACAGGAAAAAGATATCCAAATTCATGCACTATACAATTGGATCAGTCAAGTATAATCAACTCATCATAGTTTACCCAAAGGCGTTTATATCAGAAAGGTTGCACGAAGAGTCACCTCAGTCCTGGAATGCAAAGGAAAACTAAACACACGAGAGTTTTAGTCAGTAAATGTCTCACACTCTTTTTGCTCCACCCAGAATAGGAGAAGTTATTTGATGGTTTCCCAACACAAAAAGGCTATTGCATCATAAACACCACGATAGGTCTTGATCATTAAAGATAAGACAAGATTAATGAAAAATTATAAATTGATCCCCATATTTCTTTCTTAGCTACGTGATCAAACTTTTCACTTTGTAACTAAGCAAAGGGAAAATGAGATATCTTCTAATAAACCAAGTCTAAGTCAAGTTTTTAGCAAGGCCAACTAAATATTTTTTAGTCCAAGAGCGAAGGAATTGTAAGGTACACCGACACGGACAAGTTAGATTAGAAAGCTAAGGCGGGAGCATAGCAGGGTACAGCTCCTACCTTAGCCAACCTCCTAGAAAAGTCAGTATCATTCAGACGCTTGTTAATTGTGGCTGACTTAGTAATCTAGAAGACAACGAAGATTTATATGTATAACTATAGATAGCATTAGCTATTAAAAAGAAGTCTGTTTAATTGGCACCCAATACAAAACAGTTTAAACAAAACCAAACAAGGTGGACTGATGACCTGGTGAAGGTTGCGGGAAACTGATGGATGCGAGACACACAGGAACGTTCGTTGTGGCGACGTTTCTGTGGAACTTGGGGGACTTGGGGGAGGCCTATGTCCAACAGTGGACGTGTATCGGCTGAAATGATGATGATGATGATGACAAAACAGTTTTAGAAACACGGAAATAGAGTTCTTTGAAGATAGACATCGTAAAATGTATTATGACAAATACTTTTTTACATGCACCAGCCATAACCAAAGCCATTGTGCACGACATTATTAGATATTCTCGATTATCTTTTTTGTCACAGTTACTGAATAACAATATTAGATTAAGTGAAGACGATATGCTTTAAATAAGATGTATGGGTGCCACAGGAGGTCCGCCATTATTTTTAGCAACAAAAGACTGAGGGCAACGATCTTGAGTGTCGTTTAACATAGAATTGTTATTTGAGTGAGTTATGTAACGAATCTTAGTTCATGGTTTGTATAATTATAATGCTGATCGACTTTAGGTACTTTTTCAAATGTACTTAAGATAAATAAGCAAAAACATCCTTATAAATCACTCATGCTCTTCTCAATCTCAAATTAATCTTCTCTCCCAAGACGTCGACGGCGCGCATTGTTCCCGCACGCCTCAAGGAATTGTCAGTAACAGGAGGGGCCCAGCTGGGTTGAAGCCTACTGGCCAGTCAAGCCAGGGTTATTCGAAAGGAAGCTCGAGCTCCGGTATGAAGAGGCTAGAAGGAACGGGGTGGGTTTTTAGTCAGTAAGAGTCTGACACTATCTCCCGCTCCACCCAAGAGCGAGGGTTGTCATTGGATGATTTTTGCCCACCGCAAAAAAATATGCCTCTTCTCTAAGAGAGGGAGGATGGGCCGTAATCTTGGCAAGCATAGACGGATATAGCTGGATAAACTGGACTTCTTTAACAGAGATTTTGATTCACGAAAACATACTGGCAACTAACTATGTTATGTAGCTTGTCAGACTTTATGTTAAGAATTAGCAGAAACAACAAAATGATTAACGGTATATGCGAGACGCACAGGATCGATCGAATAATAATGATGAAATAATGATAATGATGAAAGTTTAAGTCGCATAGTCACAATAGGATCAAAATAAAGGCCACCCATTGGACCCTTAGTTTTTGCAAATGTTTATCCTGTCCACACTATGTATATGAGGTGTGCAATAAAGTATAAATAAACAAAAAAACAGCAAAAAAACACTGCTTCTAAAGTAAAAAGTTAAATTGTAGGAGACAAAACAGAATGCTTATAAAATGTTATTAAAATACAATTTTAAGGACGTAAAAATATTTTTTCCCTTAAAACGTTAACTATGTGCATAAATTTTCCATTATTAACACCACAACAATGTGCAGCAGATATCAGGTATCTGCGGCCCTTTACAAAAAGATTGTGTCGACAGTTTCACATAAAACTGTGTGTTAAAAGTACCTACCCGGATGTATAGCTTCTCAAAGTTTTTGACTTATTTTCAAAATCTACGAGTATATCCATTTAATAAATCTGTAGAAGTTAGAATAGAATAGAATAAGCGCGCACCATATAAAATGTACGAAATCGATGTAGATAACTTTTATACATTAAAATTGTGTGTAACTTGATAAATTATTTAGAGCATTTGTTTCATCGCAATCGGTTACTAGGTACTCGTACTACATTAATTGACTGTTAGGCGGTTCGAAGTTCGCCGGGTCAGCGAGTTTAATAATTCTATGGCTTCTGACACTCAAAAACCTTTCATCCCTGTCGACCATTTGGTTCTGGTGTGGCGACCACCTAACGGAAGACGCAGCTTTGGAAGGCCTCCCAAGGGTGGATCGATGACCTGGTGAGGGCCGTGGGAATCCGATGGATGCGAGACGCGTAGGACCGGTCATTATAGCATTTCAGTGAGTCCTATGTCCAAGAGTAGACGTTTTTCAGCTGAAATGATGATGAAGATGATGGCTTCTGCCAGAGACTTCTCAGTCGCGTGGAATTACTACTTCCCCTCATTATTAATTAAAACTCATAATGACGTCACGAAGTAGTAACTGCACGAAGGCTGCGCTGGCGTTCTTTGTCGAGGGTATCAGTTTGGAGGTAGGTGGAACAGAGAGTAAAGTTCCACATACCTCCGTTGAAAAGGGAGGATCCTCCGAGCAGCCAGGTGTTATGATCTGGTGGACTACTGCCCGATAGTTGATTTCAGACTGTCGTATATATTCAAATCGCGCGGAGAACTTTGATTGCGCGATGCAGGATTTCGTATCTTTCTTCGTAATTCTTATGTGGCGTCATAGATGTCGCTACATACTCAAGGATAGTACAGCTAATATGTAGCAAATGAATTTTCAGAATCGGTTCATTAGTTTCAGACATTACCTCCTAAATACACACTTACAAATTTTACCATTAATCGCTTGATAAAAAAAAAATGTGACTTGATAAGCCAAGACAATGCGCGGAGACTAACAAACTAAATAGGAAAATCACAGATATTCTGTTTCATATGAGAATTGACAGGACCAATAGGATTTATATGTTGATATATGTCACTCAATTCCTCATTAATCATAGTTCTAAAAAATCTTACGCAAAGAAAAAAATGTCGATGATATAATAAAAACAAATAAAAATCGATGATGTCTTTGCTACTTTGACAGTAAAGTAATATTTTTAAGTTGGTTTTAACGTCTATTTAAATAACCAAAATCAATATAACAAATAAAGATTAATTGAGTAATAATTTAAATTCATAATTGAAATATAATACGTATGTTTTATTTATGGTTTATTTATATTCTCGTATAGGATATCATTTTAACAGTTTTTAAAACATAAATGTTGTTAGGGCATTGGCATCAGGACCTCTAATTTATATAGATATTTTTTGCAATGTAGTTGCTTTTATCGCATCGAATGTTGTATTGTTTCTACTGATAAAATCCACTGATCGTAAAAAGAGAATTACAAAGTAAGCTTTTGTTCTAAGGCAGAGGCTACTAGACTAGCTTCTGCCAGTGGCTTAGCCCGCGTGAAAGTGGGTATCGCCATACAAACTTCGAACCCCTGCTTCATTGGGCACGCCACAATTATGGCGGTAAGTCCCCTCTTTGAGGCGTGGCTGGAAAGACCTCACGGCGGCCTTACCTTCCGCATGACGCAGGTCCTCACTGGACATGGCAAGTTCGGGAGGTTCCTGCACCGAATTAAAGCGGAAGAGACGCCCGGGTGTCACCACTGTGCGGAACGCCCGGAGGACACGGTGGAGCACACAGTCGAGGTGTGCCCTGCCTGGGCGGAGCATCGCCGTGCCCTCGTGGGGGCGATCGGCAGCGGAGACCTCTAGCGCCGGGCTCTGGTTGAGGCCATCGTCCGGAGCGAGGAGGAATGGCAGGCGTCCTTTTGCGAAGCAGTAATGCTAGCAAAGGAGGAGGCAGATCGCATCAGGCAACGGTGCCCTCGCCGCCGCCGCCGGGATTCCGATCCCGATTTCCGGCCACCGTAGACGCGGGCTCGCGGACGGTGAGCCATGGGTAGCTTGCTGTCTGATCGTCCGGTAATGGACCGAGCCCAAGACGCACTGTTCCCGCGCGCCTCATGGAGTTGTCAGCAGCAGCCTGGGTTATCCGAAAGGAAACTCGTGCCTTGGTTTGAAGGCTAGAAGGAACGGGGTGGGTTTTTAGTCAGTAAGAGTCTGACACTATCTCCCGCTCCACCCAAGGGCGGGGGTTGTCATAAGATGATTTTTGCCCACCGTAAAAAAAACGCTGATTAATTTTTTAAAGGGGAAAATTTTGAAAAAATATTTTTTAGTGCTCGCCTAATTCATAAAAGGAAACCTTTAGCAAAATTTCGCGATCCTAGGCCCTGTATATTCCCTGTATATAGGTACGTTGATATGGCACAGCCGACGCAACTGGCCGACCGACATCGCGACATTTTGACAATTCAAAATTGCCTGTAATTGGTCTATTTGAAATAAACGTTTTTGACTTTGACTGGGACTGGGAGCGTGAATTTTTTTACAAGGTTTCCTTTTATAACGTAGGGAAGAACTAAGAGAAGATTTTCTTGAAATTTATATAGAGAAGTCTACTTTCACGCAGGATATGCTGCTGGCTGAAGCTGGTAATGATATGAAGGTTCTACACCTACAGTTAAGAATCACTGCCTCTCGGTATCATCACAGGATAATAATTTCTTCCTCAACTGGTGACTCATGTCGATGTTGATTTATAATGCGAAAACATGAGAATGTTAATTATAAATTATGACATCAGGTTTTTATCTTCAAGTAACGCGGAAGTGGTTGACGGACTTTTATAGTCAAATTAATTGCTACCCTAAACAGGGAATGAAAATAAAATCCTACACGAATTTTGTTGATAAATATAATGAAAAAGGGAATGTTTCTGTCTGTTTGGAATGCTTTTGCGGCCGAAGGACGGTTGAGGGTTGGCAGGGAATCTGAAGAGCCTGCCATGCTTATTTATGGGCGAGCCAGAATCAACATCATTATCATCGCCATCTTCCTACCCTCGTGTCATATTACTTGTGATCGACGCAACTCTAAGAACATAAGTATCTCTCTCTCTCTTCAGGCTGCATATTTCCTGAAGAACGAAGCATATGAATTGAACACATGAAAAGATGACAATAATAAGGAAGAGTTTGTGGCAGTTAGGGTTCACATCACCTAAATAGAAATGCTTATAGGACGATTGTAATCTAAAATGTGATATTTCCAAACACCTCGATACGTTTGGAGGTCTAATCAAAATTCATTTACAGCTCATGTAGAGAATTAGTTACGATATAAATAGTGGCACTATTTAAGGTAGTATTTAAAAATAAGGGCAATACAATATCATATCATTAACCTGTAAAGAAATTTGTAAAATTTAGAAATCAATAAATTAACAAGAACCCAACAGTAGCAGAAATTGCAGAATAGAGAGAAGCTATTACTTGACTACGTAGAACTGTGAAGAGGCTTCTGATCAGCTTCGCTTGCAGACTACTATCAAATATATATTGTCTAAAGACCAAAAAGGGTCCTATGACATCGAACACGAAAATATAGTCCAATGCAAACAACAAATTGACAATCGTCACGTAGATAGAGGTACATTGAGAATTTTTAAAACAAACGATCCATTCATGGACTAATTTCCGAGTTATAAATAGCATTTCAATTTTTATGTGTCTGTATTTAGAATACATTTTTAAGCTACCTGGCTTGTGAGTTTATTAAATCTTTTTACACGAAAATTTAAGAGTGAAGGCGAAAACTTTAAATTATTCAAACTCATGGATGAAAAACCTTGTCAAAACATGAATATATCACTGAATTTATGAAAAAGTAAATTTGGTTGAAATGTGATGTTTGAAAGAAGTTGGAATATACTGCGTTGTGTATACTGCATGTGTTTTAATTGGACATAGCAGAGCTACAAGCAAGAGTAAGCAAATTGATGACTGATGATGGTGAAACAAAACATGATGAGGAAATAAAGAAAACAATTTTAGGACTGTCTAATATAGCCAAAATAAAATGAGCAAGCATTACTAAGAAAACTTTTTTTAACATCTAAATCTTAAGTCACTTGGTATCCATTGAAGCCCAAACTTCAGTTAAAATAATCAGCAAGATTTATTATTATGCATGCAATGTTTTTAAGGATATCTTTATGAAGTAAATTTAATCCAGGCGGTTTCTTTGAGTCAAGCCAATGAACCACAGTATTAGCATTTAGGCATATTATTTACAAAGCTAAGTAGAAACCCAAAAGTGAATAGAAAAAAAGGCAATATAAACTAAAAAAAATATATCAGACGGAGTCATAGTAAAAAACTAGTTTTCACAGAGCGTCATACATCGCTGCGTTGAAAACAAACAAATACACGTTTTGAGAAAAAACGTCGATGTAAGTGAAACGAAGGTCAAATGTCGTGAAGACGTCTCAGAACAAGTTCGGAGGGGAGTTGGGGGGGAGGAGTGACGTCAGAGGAGGCTGCGACGATATATAGGAGATGAGCGAGCGCATCACACGGTTGTATATTAGTATATTTGAATTGTGTGAGAAGCAAGTTTATTGTGAACACGCAAGGAACAAATATGCTACGTTTTACGATATTGGCCGCAGTGGTGAGTTTGATTTTTTATTATTTTTGGTTTTGCAAGTTTTTCAGGTTTTTTTTTGGTTAAAATTTAAAATTTTGCCTCTTTCATCACGATGAAATATTATAATAAATATAGTTTGAGCATTGAATTATGTTAGGGTATATATTTTTCACACTTTTTTAAATAAATTACAATAAATATATATATTTTAACAAACGTGAGAATAACAAAAGATGTTTTTAACTTTTCAATCGTGATAATTAGAGACACAATAGAAAGACAATAGGTGCGCGAACGCCGGCGCTCGCTTGGGGTTTAATGAATTAAAATGTAAACCAGATTTTTTTTAAAGCTTTTCTCGAGAATTGGTAATTAAATTTTTATTATTCCAGTTTTTTTTTAAACATTACTACAATGTTATGAAAATAACCTACTACTATCTAACGTGGGCGCTAATGTCGCCATGCCGTCTGCAATATTATAATAACCAATCAAATTCTATTCATAGACTTTACAAACTACAAAATAATCTTACGCAAATAGGTACCTACACACTTAATGTATATTGAAATGATGAGTTATTGACAATACTAGTTAAAATAATGTGTATAGTAAACACACAATATATACAAAAGTACATTTGCGTGCAAAAAATTCGACCCACCTAAGGATAACGAAAATAGTAACATTTTTTCGCTCTGGGTGCAAGTAGAGGTCTAGTTCTGGGTGAAGAGTCTTAGATTTTTATTGACTAAACCTATCTGTTTTCCTTCAGTTGCTCTTTGTGTTCCAAAGCCATGGTGACTCCTTAAAAAAAATCTTTAGCAAACAATAACCCAACATGTTATTATAATACAAGCTTTCTGAGCATTAAATAATGAGAGTGAAAGAGTAATCAAAATTAATACGTATAATTTTATAAAATTCAGGAAAATTAGTTCGTAAATGGGAAAATATAGAACTTCCATGTTTTATTTTTCAGCTGGTTATTAATTCAACAAGTTCAATTGTATACGTAACATTTCGCCTGTATTCCCTAAAGGGTTAGGCAGAGGAGCACTTGCAATACAAAGAGAAGTTTAAAAAAACAAAACCACTAACAAGAAGCTTAGTATCATCTTAGCAATCCTAATCTTTTTTTGCGCGCAGCTGTATCTATTATGTAATAAGATGTGTGTATCACACGTGAGAATAAACGTGATCTGTGTGAACAAGTTCGGGTAAATAATTGATTAACGAAAAGTTTAGTATTGTCTTAGTAATCCTAGTACCTCATGTTGTACGGGGTGGGCTGATGTTTTGTTGTACACAAGTGCATCTATTGTGTAATAAGGTGTGTATTACACGTGAGAATAAACGTTAAATATTGCCTTTATCGTTCGTTGTGGCGACGCTTGGGGGAGGCCTATGTCCAACAGTGGACGTATATCGGCTGAACTGATGATGATAACCTTAGAAATACCTATTCTCTATTTATTTTATTAACCGTATTTATTTATAGAGGTTTATTTGAATATAGTACCTTTTTTCTGTCTGGCCACATTGCAAAAATGAGCACTTTTTGGGGCAACTCACACTTTATTGTCTTTTATTGATTGTCACTTTTTATTCTAATTAAGTTGTCGTCCTGGTCACTGTCACCAAATAATTATTCTTTCTTTCCTTCTACGGGGTGGGCTGTTTTTCTTGCTCGCAATTGTATCTATTGTGTAATAAGGTGTATTATCACACGTGAGCATGAACGTGATCTATGTGATTGAAGGTAAATTGATTTTGATGATCATGATGATTATGAGCGAAGCTTTTTTGTTGATCACTATTATCTATTATGCTGTTTACACTTTGTATGCATTAATAAAATAATGCATGATTTACGAGAATATAATGGCACTATTATGTTCTCATTAATCATATCATATTTTTGCACATAAGATATGATAGAATCACGCTGGTAATTAGATTATTTATTTATTTATTTATGTACACACGAACACTTAAAAAAGAAAAGAACAAATAAGAATAGAAGAGTACAAAGGATCTGCTTATCTCTAACGAAATTTCTTCCAGCAGACCTGTGACAGGACAGTTGGATAAGAAACGTAGACACAGTGTGTATAAATTAAAAAAAATAAACAAAATAATTTTCCAAATTAAATATCACAATACATACATATATAACAACAACAGTAAATAAATATACAAATGAATAGATACAATAGGTAAATTATAAAAATACATATATCTATAATAAATATCTTTACGAGATAGTAGAGAGGTAGTGTTGTGTGAGGTAGATTCTATTAGGACTGCGGGATTGTTTGATAGAGTTATTCCCTTGGAACACAAAAGGTAACTGAAGGATTACGGGTGGATTTTAGTCAGTTGAAGTCTGACATTCACCCTAGTTCCACCCAGAGCGGAAAAAATATTTACATATTTTATGATTTCCTACGTAAAAAGTGTATCTGGTTTTCAGTTTTTTTGTGGGATATCATCAAATCAATACTCCTATACCCTTTTTCTATAGTGTTTTTTTTTTACGAGGGCTGGGATAATTCATTCAAACAATCCACAGCCCTGGCAGGCGTTGGCCTTAACTAACTCGCGTCAATTTGTTGACATCTCTTCAAGACATGCTGGGGCTTGGGTCTTTCAGGACGGCCGGACAACGAGCTACCTATGGCTCGCCGTCTGCAAGCCCGATTATTAGATATATTCCTACACAGATATTGTATTAACAACAGTTTATATTTTAGCTATTCTAGAACAATTTTTTTTTACAATGTTGCAAAGAAGAATCAATCGAATAAATACCCGCGTATATAAAATATAGATTATGTCACTCAGGAATAAATTAGTTTTGTATCGGTGAAATAATTTCGGCAATCGGACCAGTAGGTACTTTCAGATATAAACCAAAAAAATAAACAAAAAAAAGATAAACAAAAAAAACATAAAAACAAACTACCTCTAGTGCAGATAAATACCTTTTTATCAATGGATATAGCATAAATAGATATCCGGCGGTTTTGTGTGTTTTATTTCAACATCAAGTTTATAGAATTGGCATTTAAATGCAATTCAGTGTCAGGGTTGATATTATTTGGAAAGCAACTTCTTCATATTTATGAGTCACTAGTGTGAATTTCTAGAAACATCTCGTTGTTTCTACATGACTACAAGACCTTGGGGTCTCATTTGAATCGTAAGTAGAATTCGTTTAGTAAATATTTATTTTCGATTTTAAATGCTAATGACCAGTCATCTAGTTGATACTATAAAATAGTCAAAAACAAACTCAAGGGCTCTGCTCAGCGCAGGCTTGCGGACGGTGAGCAATGGGTAGCTCGCCGTCCGACCATCCGGTAACCGTCCGGATCTAGCATTGACAAATCTCATAAAACATTAATATTATAAAGGCGAAAATTTTTGTCTGTATGTGTGTCTTCACTTTTAAAAGGATACTCAGATTTGGATAAAATTTGGCATACAAGTAGACCATGTACTGGATTAACAGCCTTGTAATGCATAATCTGCGTTTTAATGTTTCCACTGCAGGGACTCAGGACTTCTCTGTAGAAGAGGGAATGTCTAAAGGGAAATCCTTTCAGAAACAAATCTTTGGCCCCAGTAGGCTTCGAGCCTGCTGGGCCCCTACGGTTTGCTGACAACGCGCCGTCGACGTCTTGGGCTCTGTCTGGACGGTTACCGGACGGTCGGACGGCGAGCTACCCATTACTCGCCGTCCGCAAGCCCGCGCCTACTTTCACGGGCAAAGTCGCTGGCCCCAGCTAGTAATGATACAATAATAGTCTTATGTAAATAAGAACTAAACTATCTGCCGGCCGGAAACCAATTTTCCATCGTATCACACGCATGCTGCTCTCGCGCACGCTCAGCGCTCCAGGCCAAGCATTTCTCTGTATGGCATATTATTATTTTAAATTGTTATCGAAACAATTTCGAATTTAGAAAAAATCCGTTATTATTTTTTAAAACTTAATAACCATTATTCCTGAAAAATTCTAGTCTTATTTAATAAACGACTTATTTTTTTTTCTTTTTATGTTATTATACAATATTGTGGTTCATGAATAGAAAAAGTGATAAAAACTATTTATGAACCACAACATCAAGATTATATCATTAAAATAATGAAAATTAAACGTGGTTTGTAAACAATTTTATTTATTTATTTATTTAAATCTTTATGCACAAAGTTGTACAAAGGCGGACTTAATGCCTTAGGCATTATCTGCCAGTCGACCTTAGGGTGGTGCAGAAACATAACATAACACACAATTTACACAACAATTAATTATTATTAATTATTTTTTTAATTTTATGGAATAGTCCATAAAATTGTTTACAAACCACGTTTAATTTTCATTTTTTTCTGGGGGTCTGAAATAAAGAATTATTTTATGTACTTTTAATTTTAAAGTTCGAGTGATCCTTGATTTATTGAGTAAAATTTTTTTGGTTGGGAATTTATATAAATATACTTATATGTTAAAAAAAAAAAAAAACTAGTCCTGCTCTGGGTGAAGCGAGAAGAAATGTCAGAGTATAAGTATTTATAAGTAGTAATTGTATTGTATCGTAATGCATTTTTTGTATGGTAATGGTGCGAAATTCACGAGAACATACTGCCAACTAACTATGTTATGTAGTTTGCGAGGCTATATGTTAAGAATTAGCAGTAACAACAAAATATTAATTAACGGTGGATGCGAGACGCACAGGATCGATCGTTGTGGCGACGCTTGGGGGAGGGCTATGTCCAACAGTGGACGTATATCGGCTGAAATGATAATGATGATGCTTATATCTTTGTAAATACGTCTGGTCTCAGGCAGTTGATTCAGTTAAGTTAAATGTATTTCTCAAACTAATAAGAAAATATATTACAGAGGCCTTAAAAGGCGGTTTAGGTATATCAGATAGCCAGATAGCATCCTATTTGTTATTAATTAGTATTCACGTCAATTAACATCTATTACAGCGATCACTAACCCGCTTGTCAAGGTGATAGAATTAATTAGCGTAATTATTAATAGAAATAATGAAGTAAGGATGGTTATTGTACTCTTTGACATGCACCTTTTCATCGTGAGTGTGTCCGTAGAATAAGGCCGTTTGTCCACCGCCGCCGTCACCGGGACGTCACCGAGAACGAGATTATTTCGGACCGAGTTTAAGTTTAGGATGCGCTCGGGTGACGGGCGTGCGGTGGACACATGGCCATAAAAATGTATGTACCGCTAAACCGGCGCCGTCATCTCGTTCTCGGTGACGTCTCGGTGACGGTGGTGGTGGACAAACGGCCTTACAGCGTGCCCTAGAATATCTACCAGTTAACAGAATATCGCAGATGCTCTTTTTGGCCTCGATTGATTTTCTATTTTCACTACCTATGTATTTAGCTTATAAGTAACTAGCTTTTGCCTGCAGTTTTGCCTGCGTGCATAAAATGTAGCATATATCACTCAGAATTTACTGCAGCTTTCTATCGGAGAAAAAAATTTAGCAATCAGACCAGTACTTTCAGAGATTACCTTCTACAAACAAAAAAGGAAACTTTTGTCTTGCCCGAAAGCTGGCTTTTGGTTGTTGCTAACATTACGGTGTTCTATGGTTTTAATTTCGGGGAGTTTGCGCCATAATTGCATGAGTTAATTCCATCAAGCCCGTTCCATTGTCAGACTTCGAGGCGTGCAAACGCACAAAACGTTTCGGGAACACATTAATTATGCTTATAGGTACGGAGAAGGATTTCTTTGTCAGAGTCTGTGTTGCCTGATCGCTACAATCTAGGTTCTTTAAAACAAGAATCCTTACTTCTAGGCAAGCGTGCCTACTCCACCACACGTACAGCGTACATCGACTATTTAATCGCTTACCATAAGTTGAGAAAGCGGTCCAGTAAAAAATAAATAAAAAATATCATTACTACTCTTCACTTACCTGATAAGTAATCTTGCAAATAAATAAATAACAATAAATTTGTTTCACAATAATTTTGGACTGAATTCTGACATTTTTGCTTGTGATCGAGTGACAAAATTGACAAGACTGGAGGAATAGATAATGAACACACCAAAAAGATTTTAAAATAATTATGATAAATCATTTTGAGGTTTGTTTGCAATAAAATATCTCTGATAACCTTGCTCGGAACCGTAAAAAAAACTAACAAACGATAATAAATAAAAACTAGTATAACATATTTTATTATTATTAATGTTTTTTGTCGTAAATAATTTCAAAAATTTACATATCTTTACTTTAAACACGTAATTTTTACGAAAAATATATTAAAAAATAATGTATTCGTTAACTTAAAAAAAAAGATATAATTACTTTACTACGAAAATATTCGAAATACCTTGCCAAAATTCCGACCACGACCTTGTCAAGACCAAATAATATGATAATCTAATATGTCACAAATTCATTAGCACGAAATCGCACTTAAAATAGCTCAGTCATTTCTGAGAAATACACAGACATGATAAACAGACCCGCTCATACTTCCGGTCCTTGAAATACAAAGAAAAACCAAATATTACTTGTCGTTTCCTTAATATTTAAGTAAAGTATCTCTGTTATTGTCTATTATTACAATATTTTCCTCAGCAAACATGTATTTGTTTTAAAACTGGTCTTTTGTTTACTGTGACTTTTTGTAAAACAAGTGAAGGTAAAGTGTTAATGAGCCAATAACTCAGAGGTTGTAGTGAAAAATCGAATATTTTTTTTCTTGAACAGTTTCTGATAAAGGAACATACTTGTTCCTTTTTTTTTATTGATTTCTACGAGTATTCACAAGTTATTGGAGACATTTGGCTCTTAAAAATTAAAATATGTGGTAATTCCTGCTTAGCTTATATTTAAAACATTTATTTTTATTGTGGCTATAAATGTGATAGCAAGCGATGATGAGGTCGACGATGGATCACGCATACCTAGAAGTAACCTATTGAATCTTGACATAAAGTTTTATTGCAGTCAAAATGGTTGTGTAATGTACTGAAGTATTTGTTTCTGCTTTTATAATCTGCTAGCAGCTTCTATTTACGTCAAAAGAAAGAAAGAAAACACGTTTATTTGGCTCCATCACACACAATGAGATAACAATTATATAAACTTTACTAAATCAGGGGTAATTTTCTATATCAAGATTATAAATATTCTGTTCTATTTTTCACGTCAATTTTAATTTCGATTTTTGCAACTCAAAAAGAATTGAGAACGTACTTTCAAAGCTTTTTTTTTTAGCAGAATTATATAGGCTGGACAATGGACAATAAATGGTATATTATAACTTAATTCTGAGATTTCCAACACTTAAAATCAAGGCATACATTTGTTCATAAATTTAATTTACGTCATCAATATTATTAGCAAGTTATAATTATAGTGATATCAAAGAACACGAATTTAACCTTACAACGAAAAACAAAATAATAGGCATTACAATAATAAGAACATCAATCAGTATTTTGGGGATATCCGTGAAACTAATCACATTAGAAACAAAAAACATTATCGAACACATCTCATCCTTGTGTTTAGAATTCCGTACACAAATATGAAATACAAAATCTTTTATTTCGTCTGCCTGTCTGTCTATCGTCAGTTGTCTTTCAAAACAGCTCTACGTGTCAACCTGTCAGTCAGATGTATCAGGAATTCTTGTAGCAATGTCTTGAAAACTATTTAAAAGAGAGCAAACAAAATAAGTTGTATGAGTTTAGGTAAGCAACGAATAGCAAAATAAAAACTAGGTAAAGTAAATAGTAAACTGTTTAAATATAATCATTGAGCGAAGCAATTGCACGAGATGTTAAAATGACAACCGAAGAATTACGAATTAAAGCCAAATTAGTATTTTTTTTTAATTTGAAATCATATAATATGCTTCTTAACCTTTCGGATACAGTCAATTAGAGACACCATAAAAAGGCAATGACAACGGGAATGCCGGTGTTTGCTTGGGGTTTACACTTCACCCGCTAGAGGAAGGGCGTGTCAGAATTTTACTGACCAAAACAATACCTATGTTCCTACATTAGCTTTTTGCGTTCTGGGATCAGAGTTTCCCTTTCAAAAGTCAACCTATGGTCCCAGTATCTAGGCTTCGGCCTGCTGGGCTTCTACGGTTTAGCTGATATCTCTTTGTGAACATTACGTGTCGTTGACGACTCGGGCTCGGACCGGACGGTTATCGGACGGCCGGACGGTAGCCAAATTGGTGTAGCTGGACATCTTATTATAGTTTGTACGGAACATCTTATTATGTAAATTAGGACGGTCCATACCAGTTTTTTCTGCGAAATATATAATCTAGAATTGAATTGGACATTTTTGAAGCACTAAACTCAGTGTCTCTCTCTTTTTTTATTTGAGAATATAATCCGATTGTATTCTTTTTATAGACATATAGCTTGTCTTCAGACATTATGAATTGATATTGTTTTTGTTGCAATTGAAATTATGTTTTGAAAGTGACATGTAGGTAAGTGATGCTATCAAAGAGAAATCTATGTATTTGCTTTGAATATTGTCGTGAGATAGATATCTCTAAGATCATTAGTTATGGCAGGTTGTCCGGGAAAGCTATATTCTTTAATAGTATTCGTGAGTTCCTATTAGATATTTGCTTTGAAGACTCATCATCTTCCTGCCCTTGTCTTGTGTTGTTTGGGGTCACCGCAACACGTTTTTTTTTTTCTTCAATTCTATCCTGTCACCCGTCATGCTTTCACTAACTTCCTTTTCTTTCATATCACTCATCACACAATCCATCAATATTTTCTTTGACCTCCCTCTCCCTCTCCACCCATCCACATGTTTGCTTTGAAGACTCAATAAATCTATACTTACTAATCTATACATATAAAAGGAGAAACTGACTGATATATCAATGCTCTGCCAAAACTACTGGGACTAGGATTGTGAAATTTTTTTTACGAAGTAGACGAGCATTAAGAGATTCTCCAAAACCCAAACCCTAATGGGACGAAATGGGGTCTAAAGTTTATATTACTTACTTTTGTGTCAAAAGCTGGTAATTATTATAAAAAGAAAAGATATATTATATGTATTTTTGTAAAGTAGAAGCTTATACAATTAGAAACATATAAGTATGTTTATCATTTGTCATATACTCATAACAAAAGCTCTGATTAGTTAGGGAAAAGATGGCGTTGTGTGGAAGTTGTGGGATACTTATTATTATACTACCTTTTGCGTGCGGTTTGGCGCACGTACATAAAATAGCCTATATCGCTCAGGAATAAAGCAGCTTTCTATCGGTAAAAAAAAATTAGCAATAGGACTAGTACTTCTAGAGATTACTTTTACAAATTTTAGGTACGAGTTAGTACCTCTTTATTAAATTATAATTCTTAGATTATTATTTTATAGGTATAGCATGTCTTTTGCACATTATATCTATTTTAACTCAGGAAACAGGAAAATATCAATGACTGATCACCCACAGTATCATGCTAAGTGTTGAAATGATAAACGCGATGGAGGAGACAGTTCGCTTGATTTCTTGATGCTCATTCATATGCATGAGTGTCATCGTGCAGTTCCTGAAGACCTTCGGGCAGACCTTGAGGGTAATGGGTAGTTCGATCCTGTTTTTTATTTATGTGCTTGATGATGTTGAAAGATTCTGTCAGTCACTCAGGTATATTATGTCTCTGTCTTAGGTTCAATAATATTTAGATTCTATTAACTACAATGCTGTAGGAATGGTGAAGGTTTAAATTAGATTTGACCTGCTAGGACCGATGTCTACTATGGCTGCGGGGTCGTTTGGACAAGACGTCGCAGCCCTGAACCTTTAGGTACTAATAATAATAATATTCTACAACTATCACACAACACCGTCTAGTTCCAAGCTAAGCAGAGCTTGTATTATGGGTATTAGACAACTGATAAAAATCTTATATATTTCAAAATACATAAATATTATAGATAAATTACACCCAGACACAGAACAAATGATCATGCCTATCACATAAACATTTGTCCTGGATGGAAATCGAACCCACCAATACCACTAGACACTAGGCCTGTCAAATATGACCAAAACTTCAGGTGGGTTTTGGTCTGTAAAAGTGTGACACTATCTCACTCCACCCGGAGTGTGAGATGTTATTATGGGCTACGGTAACTCCTTCAAACAATCCGCAGTTCTGGCAAGCATCAACCCTACCCTTGGCCCTAAGCCTTGTTCCCAATCTCATTTGCAGTAGATTCTAACGCACAATGCCTGTTTCAAGGCATCACGTTAAACTTTTATTACCCCTAGTACATACTCCAGCTATAATTGGTATATCTATTTGCATTTACATGTCGATGTTATTCCGTATTGAAAACCCACGTTCTGCGAAAACCGTTGGGAACGGTCCGGTCTAGAATTACGTTTACTTACGATGAATGCTAATTGATTATGCAAGGTCGAATTTTTGGCGGTCTTAAGCCACGACGTCAGACTTTTTAATAGGATCTAATTATTTTTCAATACGCTCTTGTTATAAACGCTTTTAGGCACGCAATTTATAGAATACTTGTGTGGAAAAGTGTGCATGCTCACTCCGCCACAATTTTATTACATTTATTTAATTAAGTCTTCCAACCCAACCAATTCCCGTTTATTTTTGTCTTCGTAATTGTACTTATTGGGAAACGTCGTTTGGTACACATGGAAATTTGTTACTGCACTTCGGCTCCATCACCCTCGCTTAGGGCTCGGGCGAATGTTACCTCGGACATAATGATGAACCTTTTTTACTTTGTCCCATTAAATCATCATTTATTCTTCTGTATACTCTTTAAAAAGCTCACACATCAAAAAAAGAATTCTGCTTATTGAGATTATTTCGAATAAGGATTTAATAATTAGCCTTCTTAGGAGGTATCTGTTGCCGTCAAGCATTGTTACCTTTTTGTCGTTACCAATTATATTTCATACAAACCTTTTCTATCTTACTATTGAATTCTGAAAGTGCGCAAAGCACTTCGGTCATCCTTTAACAAGATTTTTCAATCCAGCCCATCTCTCTCCAAAAACAGTTGAGGTCTTTCAGGTTTGTCAAGGCATCTGTAAGGGGGTTCGGGGATCCTAAGATTCGAATGCGTATCGCGTATGTCTTTGACACTTGTCAGTCAAGGAGCACATTGCCAACTATTGTCTCCGTCCCCTCTAAAAGTCAATTTATTCCTTTGCTAACAAATAATCTCGCAAGAAATCGCTCCATGGTTTCCGCTGTTCTCCTAGCTACACACGAAACGTTGCTTGCATTATTGCTCGTTCAAGTTCACGGCTCCAAACCAGTTTGAAGCTCTCGCAAGCAGTGATTTGTGCTTTTTGTGGCACCAGTTACCTTTCTCAAGTTATTACGTCAGAGAGTCTAAATCAAACTTATTACGTATATTTGTGTAAGTATTTTTTACTGGAGGCAATTCTTTGATTCATGGGATACATGTTTTTTGGTTGAGAAAGAGTGTAATTTGTTAAAAGCTATTTTGAACTTGGCTACGTTTTTAACAAGCAGTAAAGCCACTATTATTGATTTGAATCATAAGACGATAAGTAACAGACTAAAATTACCAAGGCTTAAATTAATTTTTTTCTTATTTGATAGACGGACCAAAATTGCATAAATATGAGCTAGATATAGTCAAGATGAAAGCACAGGCAAAATTTGTATTATCATATATATATAGAAGGAGAAACCGACTGACTGACATATCAACGCACAGCCGAGACTACTGCAACTAGGAGCGTGAAATATTTCACATGGTTTTTTCTTAAAACGTAGATAAGCACTAAGAAATGATTTTCCGAAACTAAACCCATTACGAGATGAAGGGAGGGTCTAAAGTTTGTGTAGAATAACCTACATTCACGCGGGCGAAGCCACTAGCAGAAGCGATATATAATAAATAAAAGATATAGAGTTACTATTCGTATTAATGAAGCAACAATCAATTCAGCTTTATTTTTTGCAATAACCAACTAATTTATATCATAGGTAGACAATATATTTTCAAAATACAAAGGTCAAGCGTGTCGACAATTATGTAAATGAACTCGTAATCTATCCGGTTATAAGAAAAAAAGAGTTTGATAAAGATGCGTTGGTACCTAATAAATTTAATGATGCAGGACTTGGTAAGGTTAAAGATCAGAATTTTGTAAAACTGGGGATAGAAATTGAAATAGACAGAATACAAAAGGCTTTTAAATCAATGATTCTTAATAGAATTTAACTTTTATCCGGTAACATACTGATAACTACGATAAAATACAACCATCTTGAGTTTCTTGGTGTAATGTTAACGTTGACATCAGTTGACGAATTCCTTCCTCAAAAAAACTTTCAAATTTAAATCAAAGTAAACGCTTTTCTGATTGAAAATTGGGGATCCTAGCAAGCAACGGTAGTTCACGAAACATCTGCTCAAAATCTATCAACTTTAAGTTCGGTCGTGTATAAAAATACCACTCTCATATCTGGGACAGACTACCAGATAAAGTCAAAGTCAAAAGTTTTTATTTCACATACTACATGGCCTTTAGGGTACTTATAAAACGTCAGAAGCTACTGCACCACACAATCCCAGCTTGATAGTGCATCAATCTCTAATCTATTGCAAAACAAGCCGAAACGATCATCTACAATGATGCATTGGTTGACTCAAAGATCTGAAGTCTTGGGAATGGACGCCGAGTTGCCAGCCTGTCGGTTTTCTATTATATTTCGGGAAGTATGCATCGGAAATGCATTATTTAATTCCGCCTAGCCCTCGTTGGACCACGAGGTATGGAGATATACTCGTTAATCGATATTCCTATCATTCGCACAAAACGTTTTGGGAATACATTAATTGTGCTATATCTACGAAGTGGGATTCCCTTCGTGTATATCTACGAAGTGAGATTCCCTGTCGGAGTTTGCGTTTCCTGACAAGAGTGAAAAGTTTACTTCTAGGCAAGCGTGCCCTACCATCGACCACATCATCGCTTACCATCTGGTGAGATAGTGCATGGTCAGACGCAGGACAACTAATAGAAAAAAAAACAATTTCGAATAAGTTAACTAAGAAGTGGTGAATAAGTAATATAATTGATCAATCAAAGTCTAGGATTCTATTATATTTTTATAGGTTGTCTTACGTTTGAAAATGCTATAATTGGTTACTTCTGTTGCTGATTTCGGATCTTGAATAAATTAGATAAACAATTTGAGGAATTTCCGTAAAATTTGACAAACACGAAATGTTTTAATTGCAATTCTTTAGCAGTTTTTATATTAGTTTAGGTACACAAGCGTGTTAAAACACGTGCTTGTGGATTTTCCGATTCTAAAATTAGATTTAGGTATTATTTTTCATCAAAGTGAATTACTTAAAGAAGGTGTGTGTTTCTAATAATTATATTATATTGTCACACGATCTTTTTATAGGATAAGAAAGGCTTGGAGACGTAATATAAAAGATAAACAAATCTATTAAAGTTTAATTACTTTGACCGTAGCTTAGGTTATCGCGAAGTGAATTATACCTACAAAGGTTAGAATTGATCTTTAGCTTTTATACAACTTTGTATTAATAGATTTTCCTTCATAGATAAAATCGCAAATAATAGTCTCAGAAATCACACTAATATTATAAAGGCAAAGGGTTGTGTGTGTTTGTTCCTCCTGCACGCTGACATTGCTGGAGAGATTTTGATAAATTGGCATACTAGTAGACCATTTCCCAGAAAGTACATATTTAAGATACTTTTTATCCCGGGAATATGTTCCCTTAGGATGATTTTCTGTAATCACGCGGGCAAAGCTGGTAGAAGCAAGTATTAAATTTGATATCCTATACTCATGTATGGTCATACATGGTTTGAAATTGGCATCTAGATAGAGCACTAGAACATTAAAAACAATACCAGTAGCTTTTTAAAAACAGCATATCCTCGAATGAGTCTAAAACTCAATATTGCAAAGCTAATCTAAAAATAAAATTACCTAAACAAACAAAAATCAGCAACAAATAGGACAAGCTAAATAAAATCGTTTAAAAAGGCATTCGTTCTGGAAATCCGAAAAAAGTAAACTATTTCAATTCAAAAATACACAAATATCAGTCAGAAGCATATTCTGCAACTGATATTTTAGCATAATAGTCAGTGATTATCCATATATCGTATCTAGTAGTAATCACGTAATCATAGCCTGTTTTGGCATTAATAGTAATCATAATTACGGAACTGACTTCCTCGGCCTTTGTGGTAGTATCGGCTTCTATTCATGAGAGAACCTTGACCGCCGGCTTTATATATTACGAGGAGGCTTATGACTGTTACATCATGTTGTATCCTTGGTGATATTAATACTTTCACTGGAGATCTTGTGTTCTACTGTTATATGTTGCTGGCTCGACAGATTTACAGATTATGTTGGCCAAAATTTCGCTACTTCGTCTGTGTCGTCTTTAACAGCGTCTGAATTACTTTTGTTTCGTATGGGGCACAGAGGGCAGGATACAATACTCAATAGTCAATTCTTTATTGCATCCCACAATGTATGTAGACTTTTAGACGATTTGTCACCACAAATCGCTATGTTAAGCTAGAGACAAGCCTTTGGCAAAAGCTAGTGAGTTTTTGCCAAAAGCTTCACCCGCTTAAATGTAGTAGCCTAATATGTCACTCGGCGATAAGATTGCACTCTAATCTTACCTCTTTATAATAGAGTGCAGTTCTTTATAATAGAGTACGGACAAAGAATAGAGAGAAATATCTTATTTTATTTATTTTATTATGTTTGGGTGGCTTATAGCTTGTAATATAACAGCAGATTACACATCCATGTATAAAATGGACATATTGTTCAAGTAGTAACAAAAAGAATTGAATAACAGATAAACATAATAAAATGTTTAAAAAATGTAATTACAACCAATTATAGGTACTTTTAGACAAAGTGCTGTTTATAGATGCTAATAGTAGTAATAAAAAAGAAGTTATTATCCTCAACGAAAGAGGTCTCAAAAAGTAAGAAGATTTAGATAATTAGTTAGTGATAATATGAGTTATAAATGAGAAAATTCTTCTTTTGAACTGCATTTTGGGCGCTAGTAACCATACTGAGTAAAAAAAATCTAGTTTTTCATTAAACATGCGTAGTAATTAGTGATGTATTTGCTAAGTCAATTATCGCAGGTCTAGTTTTAAGCAAAGCAAATCTAGACTTGTTTGATTTAGATGTGTTGAAGGTCTCAGTTCAGAATAGATAATTTATAAAGAATAATATTTAGTAGGTAATCACAAACCACTTAAAAGTGTATACAGAAAACTGATTCATAATCTCATCTCCCGGATGAGGAGACAAATATAAGTCATATCTATGTTTAAATATACATTATATATGTTAATTTTTTTTAATAAACACGTGTTTATGACATCCCCGCGCTTGAGCGGAGCGGGAGATAGTGTCAGACTCTTACTGACTGAAAAACCCACTTCATTCCTTCGTTGCCTTTCATACCGGGGTCGAGCCTCCCTTTCGAAACTTGACCCTTGGCTCCAGTAAGCTTTGACCCTGCTGGGCTCCTACGTTTGCTGAGAACTTGAGGTGCGCGAGAACAGTGGGCGCTGTCGACGACTTGGGCTCGGTCCGGACAGTTACCGGACGGTCGGACAGCGAGCTACCCATTGCTACCAAGTATACAGATAACTGATTCATAATCTCATCTCCCGGATGAGGAGACAAATATAAGTCATATCTATGTTTAAATATACATTATATATGTTAATTTGTAAAAAAAATAAACACGTGTTTATAACATATACCTAATGATTGTATGTTATTGCCATCAATAGCGTTGACCACAATCTCAGTGATCTTTGTAAAAACTTAATGAATAACATTTTGTGTTCTTTTTTCGTTTGTTGTAAAACTGATTTTAGGTATTTAGAAGCAGTTATTTATGATGGACTAGTTGGTTCCTGCGATTTTGTCTACGTAGACTCATAAAACAGTTAAATGCTGTTGGCTCACAATTTCTTGAAACTTTGTTTTTACGCAGAAATTTTATTAAATGTTTTTTTCTAAAAGAACGATAACTTAGGCTAGGTACTCTTTATAACATCAGCTATCTAACAGCGAAAGTCCCGTCAAAATTGGTCTAGCCGTTTCGGATATTAGACGGTAAAAAACAGAATGAGATAAAAAATGTGAAAATTGTATTTTTGTTATGTATGAATTTAGTAAAATAAATATATTTTCATGTCACAAACAGACACTAAAATTTTTTTTTATGTATAGATGGTCTGTTTGATCTGAGACGTGTATCGGAAGGTAAACATTAACATGCGGCATGTGGCTACACGTGACACACGTGTGTTAGTTCGTCATGATGATTAACCTCCAAAATTACTGTATTAATTTCAATACAGTTAGATAATAACCTAGTCACGATATGTTCTGAGGTATTTTGATAGTTTTTAGACACATTTTTTTAGGAGGCATGCTATTAAATTAGTTTAACAACCGATGTTTTTCAACCAGTCAATGTTTTTTTTTGGAATATATTACTTCGATGATCTGCGCCTGTAATTATATTGTTTTTTCTTTTCTTTTTTAATTCACTAACGACCTCTTCTTTGGTTTTCCTTAATATCGAAATAATCGGTTATACAAATAAATAAAAAATCTAAAATAGCACGTCATTGTAAATGAATACATTGGTAAAGAACAACAAATTTATTAAAGGAACTTGATATGTGTAATTTTTTTTTCTTCTAAACTATTATTTACGAGTCAAAACTCATAAAATTGCTTTGAATTTTTGTAGTAAAAATACTCGAGGAAATTATATAATATAAACAACAATAACAAACAAAAACCATAATAATATGTAACTGAAATAGTTTTAGAAAATTAAGTTCCAACTGAAATTTTACATGAATGCACTACGTAGTCGGTATTTTGAAAGAAATTGGCTAACCTAATTGCACACAACTAATATGGGCATAGACGCACTCCATTGGTAGGTAGAGTATCACAATCAAGATTTATCAATCAAAAATTTCCACAACTACAACTAACACGCAACACCATCTAATCCCAAACTTAGCAATGCTTGTATTGTTACTAGCCCTTCAGATACCGTCAATTAGAGACACAATAGTAAGACAATAGATGCGCGGCCACCGGTGGTCGCTTGGGGATTCATGAACTAGACGACTGATAAACATACTTACATTAATCAATCAAGCATCATCAATCAATCAATTATATTCATCAATTTATCGAAACAGATAAATGTTTTCATCTTAATTTTTTTTAAATTATTTTAAGACAAAAAATAGCTGAAATAGATTCAGTAGCCGATTCAGAACATACTGATTTTAGAATATACATTTATTATGTCATATATAGTAGGTACACTATGTAGGCAAGACAATATTAACTTTGCCTAAACTGGTGAGTGCCCGTTACAGCCTAGTGTTAACATCAAACGACAAACAACGAATTACGTATTTAGCACAAACGTGTCAAAGTTGTGTTACCTTCTTGCGATTTTTTTAAAATGTTCGGTGGGTAATTCAAAAACATACAAATCTAAAATACATGACAATGTTTTACTACACACACTATTCGACTGTCACATATAATACTGTAGTACAATAGTGTTTAAATCTCGAAGTCACGATGTGTGGCGAATCGTCGCAGCCTCAAGTGCTCAAACCGAAGTCGGTCAGTTTTGCTACAGATACTATTGTGCTAAATACAACGTGCATTTAATATTTTAGCACAACAAGAATATGTCATGTGGCATTCTTTGTTGCACTAGTGATATGAATGACACAAACCACAACTAACTAACTGCTGTTTCGTAAATGAAAAGGAGCCTTTTAGTATTTTAATTCAAATTAAAATAAATCAATAGTTAGCATAGCGTATCTTAGTTGGCCTTAATAATGTTCCCACTGCTGGGACTCAGGCCTCCTCTGTAGAAGACGGAATTGGTTTGATCGTAATCCACCACGCGGGCTCAGTGCGTGTTGGTTAATGTCACACGTCTTCGAATTTTTTGGTTCTAGGACATGCCGGTTTCCTCACGATGTTTTCTTTTACCGTTATGTTTTCCTTCACCGTATCAATAGTTAAAAAATAACTAATTGTCAAATGACGCCTATTTTTTTTTAAATTGTTGATAGGTTTGCGCTTGATCTCTATCTCACCTGATGGAAAGCGACGATGCGGTCTGTATGCCTATTTATGTAACTTAATGAATGACGCAGGATGCATGATGAAATCATTATTTCATTTTTATTTATATGTCTAAGAAATCTTGACACAAATCCTGTTATGATACAAACTCTACAGCTTTACAACTCTTTTAATGTAAAATTATTCAATATAGTAGTTTGTAATCTTATTTTAAAAAAACATGTCACGGGTCAACGATTTATTTCTTTTACGCGAAATAATATGATCGCGTGTTTTCCAAGTTGTTATAAATTTATTTTATTTCTAATTAACATCGGATTCAGTTTTTGCTAATAGCCTACCATGACGTACGTTCTTGGATATTATATTAATATTATATTCAAAGATCATTCAAACTGATAGTGATTAAGATGATGCATCAATATTGGATTAATATAAAATGGCGTGATTATTCTTCTAAGTCCATAGATCATCTCATTATTTATGACGTAAGATGCAATGGAGCTGATCTTATGGAGTCATTTAAAAAGTCTTTAGAATAGATAGATTTTGTAATACGAGTCTGCCAAACTTTCGACATATATTTTAAATCTGAGTATACTGAAACTTAGGGAGGATATCCGTTGCACTATTCGTATAGTGCAAATTATTTATTACTAGCTTTCCGCCCGCGGCTTCACCCGCGTGGACTACAGTTTATATCGCGCGGGCAGAGACCCGTGCTCAGCAGTGGAATTATAGGTAGCCTATGTGTTATTCCAGTGTCTCTTCTACCTACCTACCAAATTTGATCTAAATCCGTTCAGTAGTTTTTGCGTGAAAGCGTAACAGACAGACAGACAGAGTTACTTTCGCATTTATAATATTAGTAGGGATTATTATCAAAATTCAGTGAATCATATTCTGATATTGGCACTTATCACTTTAATTACAAATAACAACCATGCTTAAAATTGATTAACATCAATCGACCGAGATCAAAGTTGTTAATGATAGAAAATTATACAAAAGAATAATATACCCTAGTAACTATCTCTCCCATAAATACCGGACGCGATGCTCATGAACATAACGAACGGAATAATGTCGATGCCATGTACACAAAGAACATAGTAATGATATAATTATGAGATTTATAAGGATAAGATATGCGATCCAGCAATAAATGTAATAAGGACTGCATAAATCGTGATATAGCTGCAAAAGAAAGTCCGAGTCCTATTTGAGATGGTTTAAATAAACTTTAACTTTTAGAGATATGTACAAAAAACTCTTAAACATTTGTATTTATAAATAAGAGGAAATTAAGGCAGTTACAGTAATTTTACAAGGTGAAAGTTTGAACCCAAACACACGTCTGTATATATATTTGTTACTTCTTCAAGTTGAAATGGCTGAAACGCATTTGGTAGCTGAAAGTTTATAAATATTAACGCATTAGCAAGATATAAAAAAGTGTCCATGGACTTTCTTACACATTCTTCTCGATAGAGATCTATGCTTTGGAATGTACAATTAGCTCCATTTTCCTATTTGACTGACTTCTTGATAATTCGAAAGTGTATCTTAATTCATGAATCCCCAAGTGAGCACCGGTGGCCGCGCATCTATTGTCTTACTATTGTGTCTCTAATTGACGGTATCTGAAGGGTTAATGGTTTAATTGAAATAAATGATTTGATTTAACTGTAGGTAATTTATTTAGGGAAGTAGTATTAATTCTGTGAAAGGGAAATCACTGGAAAAAGCTAGTAGATCATAAAAAACAGTTCACATCTAAAGGTTAAATTAATTTCTTAAATGCATATTACAAATAATAAAATTTTACAATGACATTGGAAACAATTTTTTTTTTTTTTTTTTTTGTTCTTTTCTGCACCATGGCAATCTGTCCTAGGACAATAAACCACTGGGTTGACCGACTTTTAGTCCGTTTGCAGTCAATTTATATTAAATGAGAGCGGTTTCAGGGTAGCTCTCATCTCCCTATGCAAATCTGGCACTGAGACTTGGGATGTCACTTCTCCTCAATCTCGTGTGCTGTTGTCCTCCTGTTCCACTCAGTGCTAGTGCCAGCTCATTTGTGTGTTGTGCGAGTCTTTTTTGATATCTTAGGCTATGTTGGCTGATTTCTTGCTTTACCGTTCGTATTTTCAGATCTAGATACATATATTTGTTGCTAATACTTTGTGGTATATTGAAGATGTATCGTAATGCTTTACTTTGAAATCTTTCTAAGATGTCAATGTTGCTACTGCTTGCTGAGCCCCATAGTTGAATGCCATATGTCCAGATAGGCTTAATAATGGCTTTGTAGACCATCATTTTGCTCTCGTTGCTTAGGCGGGAGTAGCGACCTGTTAGCCAATATATGCTGCGGAGTTTGCTGTCAAGTTGCTTGCGCTTGGTCCAGATATGCTTCTGCCAAGTCAATCTCCGATCCAAGTATAGACCCAGGTATTTTGCGTGGTCTTCTTGTGGAATGACTTCGTTGTTTAATTTTACTGGCGGGCAGGTTTCTTTTCTAAGTGTAAAAGTTACATGGGTGGATTTAGTTTGGTTTGCTTTTATTCTCCACTGTTTGAACCACTTCTCTATTTCGTTCAGATGGTTTTGCAGCTGATATGAAGCGGTTTCCGATTTGGAATGTACTGACAGGACTGCAGTGTCATCGGCATAGGTCGCAGTGACTGTGTCCCCATTAGTTGGAAGATCGGCAGTGTAGATCAGGTATAGAACCGGTCCCAGTATGCTACCCTGAGGGACACCCGAGCAGATCTCGTATAGGGCAGAGCATTCACTATTACATTTAACTTGGAAGCTTCTTCGGTTTAGGTAGGATATGAGCATATAGTAGAATGAGTGTGGAAGTAACTTTTTAAGTTTGTATGCCAATCCATCGTGCCACACTTTGTCAAAGGCCTGACTTATGTCCAAAAAAGCAGCTGAGCAATACAATCGATTTTCCAGGCATCCACTGATAACGTCTATGATGCGATGTACCTGTTCAACTGTACCGTGTTCTTCACGGAATCCAAACTGGTGGCTGGGGATTACATTTTTTAGGTGCTCTTTCATTCTTTTTAAAAGGATTTTTTCCATTAGTTTGCCAATTACAGGTAAGAGGCTAATAGGTCTATACGAAGTCCTATCTTGTGGTGGTTTGCCTGGTTTAGGTACCATTACAACTTGAGCAATTTTCCATTGTCCAGGGAAGTGTTCCAGCCGAATGCAGGCGTTGAATATCTTAACCAGGATCATAATTCCCTTATGTGGTAGTTGTTTTAAGAGGGTGGCGTCAACAAGATCGTAGCCAGGTGCTTTTCCTTCCTTAAGATGTTTTATTTCTTTTAATATTTCTTTAGGACTTACGCATTTCAACGGCAGACACATTTGCAAAGGCGAGTCAAGGAACTGTTTCACTTCTGTTGTGTGTTCCTGATCAGACTCCGGGAATGGTTGAAAGACAGTACTTAAATGGTCAGCAAAGGCATTGGCTTTATCCTGATCTGATCTTGCCCATCCTCCTGTCTTGTCCTTAATAGGGGTTATTTGAGCTTTTAGTTTCTTTGAGGATTTCGTTGCTTTCCACAGCGAATAATTCGTATCTATTGAGGGTGATAATGTTGACAGGTAGCTCTGCAAGTTGTTGTTAGTAAACATTTCTATGAGGTTTTTTAACTCTGCTGAGCATTTATTAAATAGAGCTTTGTCTCTCGGGTATCTACTTATATGCCAAATTTTTCTAAGTTTTCTTTTTTCTTTTATTTTGTCTTTGATATTTTTAGGGTAGACATTGTGTTTCAGAGGGTTTCCTTTGCTTTCAGGTGTTCCTGTGCTAGCGGCTTTATGAATGATAATGTTTAATTTCTCGACGGCGTTTTCTAGGTCTTCGACCGTTAGGATCTTTTTATGTAGCTTAACTTCTGTGTCTATGACACTTCGATATATTTCCCAGTTTGTGTTTTTTGGATGGTAGATTCGTGTGGGGGGCTCAATTAGTGTCACCGTTGTATTGAGGTTGAGGACAACTGGAGTATGATCCGAACTTAAGTCGGCACATGATTCCAATTTTGTGAAGTTTCTGTCAACATTTTTTGTGATAAAAAAGTCCAGCAGATCAGGAATCTTGTTCTTGTCAGTCGGCCAGTAAGTAGGTTCGCTATTGGAAAGCCAATCAAGCTTCATTTTATCTGCTACTCGTAGGAGTTGTCTACCTCTTGGGTTAATAAGTCGGGAGCCCCAGTGTGTATGCTTGGAGTTCCAGTCACCACCACAAATAAATCTGGAGCCCATTTTAGCAAAGAAACTTTTAAAGTCTTCTTCAGATATTATGTGTTTAGGAGGGCAATAAACTGCAGAAATTGTCATTTCAGAATGGTTGTCGGTGAGTTTTATAGAAGTTGCCTGTATTTTTTCAGTACAAAATTCCTCCAGGGAATAGTGTTTGATGTTGTTTTTTATAACAATCGCTGTTCCTCCATGACTGTTTCCAGATGGGTGATTTGTCGTGTGTATCGTGTAATTTTTGAATGATACATGGGATTTAGCTGTGAACCTTGTCTCTGATATTAAGGCTATATCTATTAACTCTGTTTCGAGGAAGACTTCTAATTCTTGACGTCTTTCCGTCAAGCCGTTGGCGTTCCAAGTTATTACTCGGAGGTTGCGTCCAATCATTTTTTGGAAAGACTGCTGACTAGCTGGACAATGCTATTTAGCATTTTGTCCATCATCTTTTCCATTACAGCCATCATTGTCTGCTGGACCTTTTCAAGCATAGTTTCTAGTAATTGAGAAATGTTCTGGATGTCTGTGCAGCTTTCCGCCTGTTTAGTTTGTGTCTTGGTTACTTCTGCATATGTCTTATTTGTGTTGTTGTCTCTTGGAGTATGGTATGCGTTGTTCTTTACTACTTTGTCAGTGATGTCTCTGATCTGTAGTTTTTCTTTGGCCTTTGGTGCAATTTTTAATATGTTTTCTTTATACTGTTTGTATGTTTTACAACCTTTGTAGCTGGCGGGGTGCTTTTCCAGGCAGTTAGCACATGTGGCCTCGGTATCTGGTCTTTTTTTGCAGGTCGCGGTAGGATGTTCTTCCCCACACTTGACGCACCTAAAGGGTCTGTAGCACTGGTTTTTTGTATGTCCGAATCTTTGGCACCTTTTACATTGCAGTATTTCCTTGCTATTTTTTTTGTATGGGGCTTCAAATGTGACTTTCAAGTTATTTATATGTTTCACACTAAAGATGTCTTTGTTATTATGTTTTGGCTCTAAGTCCACATAAAACATTGGTAGAGGATCTTTAGAAGTTCGGTGAAGCACGTTGACTACTTGCCTAACCTCGTGACCCATTTCAGTTATTTCTTTGGCAATTTCTTTAGTGTCTTCTGATGAGTGGAGTCCACGTAGTATAACTCTGTAGGCTCTTTCGCTTTTTAGCTGATACGTATAGTGTGATATATTACTGGAAATAAAATTTTCTCTAATGCACTTGTAAGTTTGTATGTCCTTTGGCATTATTTTAATTACATGACCTGATCTGAGAGTAGTCATAGTATACGAGGAGGTTTCAACGAACTTGTTCAGCACATCCTTTAGTGATGTAACGTTTAATACTCCTGTCACAAAGATAGGTTCTGGCTTAGGTACGTACTCTTTTTTAGTCTTATTTACGTCCTGCAGTTGCTCGTCTTCCAGTATATCAAAACTATTGTGAGTTGGTATCGCTATCTCGGGGCAGTTTTTTTTCTTCTTGTTGGTATCATTGAGTATTGGGCTTGTCTCCTTCCTTTTAAATCTCTTAAATGGAGTTTTGTCCTTTTGCCAGTTGTCATTTTCATTATTTTGGTTCTCAAATGTATTCGGTTGTATATCTATTACAATCATTTCACCTTCTTCATTTGTTATGCTGGTAGAGTTTTGTTCGTCACACTTTGTCGGAAGGGTTGATTGTGTTGACACAGTTCTTTGTCTTGAGAACATACTTTTATTTAAGGTTTGCTGTATCATGTTATTTGGGTTAGGTTTGGTTTTTATTTGTTTTTCATTCATCATTCTATTCCCACGAGTGAGGTCGAAAATTAAAGTCGCCTGAGGGGTGACGCCTATTCCCTCAGGAAGGCATCATTCAACGACGTTTGCCAGGTCCGTCGAGGTTGGCGCTAGAGACTTGCTATCCGCAAGCCATTCATCCTATCGGCGCGTGGCCCACCTTAGGATTGGAGACTTTTTAGACTTTTTACATTGGAAACAATGTGACGTGCTAACATGCCCATAAAATTGACTTGTAAATATGTTCATTTGCTTTGCCGATAACTGTAGTGGTTTGCGGAAACTGAACTAATGGTTTTAACTTATAACTTAACCGTAAAAACAAACACTTTATGTAAATTTGCTAGAATAGCCAATTTAGATTAAAAGGGCAGGAAGCACTTTTTATAAAAATATATTTATGAAAATATATTTTATATAAAAGATGTTAAGTTAAAGAACATCGATATAAATAAAATTTCACAAATAAAACAATACTATTATGACGTTTTTGCTATAGAAGTCTGTTAATTCATGAATCCCCAAGCGACCACCGGTGGCCGCGCATCTATTGTCTTACTATTGTGTTTCTAATTGACGGTATCTGAAGGGTTAAATTGATACAATACTTTATCTACATTATTAATATTATAAAGAGGTAAAGTTTGTATTTTTGTTTGTTTGAGGTAATCTTTGAAAGTAACTGGTATTCCGATTGCTGAAAAGTTTTTCACAAATATAAAACTGCTTTATTCTTGAGTGACTTAGACTATACTTTATGTACGTGGGCGAAAGCTAGTTTATAATATAAGAATGTCATCAAATTGTAAATTAAACTGATGGACTAAACGATTAGAAAGTTTTTTCTTGAAATTTTCTTCGATCAAAGAGGAAAAGCAATTAGTTCCTTATTAATTGATAGCTAGTCGTGAAATAAAATGACAAAGGTGAATATATGATGAGTATTATTCCTTATTATTTTATTAAAAAACTAGTACTTTACCAGCGACTTCGTTCGCGAAAATATTTTAATAAAAATTTTAACACCCTTTAAACTGTATTTTGGAGGGTAGTTCTGAAAATGAATAATTAGAACATTTCTTGTTTCCTTGCTAATTTGAAATATATCGCCAAGAGAAAAATGACATGAAATCTAATTTTAGTGCTCACTTATTATGCATCACTTCATGTACCTAAACCTAGTAGTTTTGGCTGTGTGTTGATATGTATGTTTCTCCTTTTTCATATATATAGAAGATAGACATGAAGTAATACAATTATATAACGTAACTACTTTACCAAAAGTATAAAAAAATCTATTGCAATATCATTATTTTTTTAATAGACAACCATATCTTTTCTATAGCATTTCAGATAATTTTCTTATAGAACTGTTAATTGATAGTATAGACACAAAACTTGAATAACGTGTTTCTCAGGTCAAGCTCAGAACATAAGACAAAAAACTAGTTTAGAAGATAAGAATATAAAATAAAGGACAACTATGAGGTAAAGACATGGGTGGATAGTAAAAAGATTCAACTTATCCAACACATAAATATGAAAAATAGAAATAATGAGGTTATTCGCAAGTAAATAACAATCATCATTGTCATCAGCCTTTTTATTGTTCCCACTGCTGGGTCTCCGGCCTCCTCTCTCTAGGAGAGGGAATGGTTCATAATCCACCACGCGGGCCCAGTGCGTGTTGGTGGATGTCACATGTTTTCGAATTTTTGGTTCTGGACCTGGACCTGGAGGACATGCTGATTTCCTCACGAGATTTTCCTTCACCGTTTTGAGAGCAGTGGTGATGAAATAAATTACACAAAGTAATGCGCCTGGCTGGGTTTGAACCTGCAACCTACAACTCGTAAGTCGGGGCCATTACCACTCGGCCACCACTGCTCTAAAAAACAAACAACAATGTATCTATATGTAGTTAATAAACAAAGGTGACAGACGGACAGAGAGATGAATAAACATCGAATAAGACGCTGATCTCACCACGCATTTATCAAAATGTAACTTTGTATCAAAACATCCTGCATTTTAAATTAATATATGAGACACGTGTTCGTATTAGAACTTAATTGATTCCCTTTATCATCATATTTGCTCGTCTTCTTAGTGAAACTGGTTATCATTAAAACATTAAGTATAGGATTATAAGAACAGGGGCCTAAGTCTACTATTTTTATAAAGTCGTCATTCCAACACGATCCCATTGTCATTTTGCTAAAAGTACGTAATCTGCTAATTCATAACTATCGATCATTGATCGGTCAATGGTCTCGTAATAGAGTTGTGGTAAAATGTCAATATCGAGCTTATTAAAAGAAGAGACTGCATAATGACGTTCTAATGGTAGGTTACTGATTAAAGGGACTGTCAAAATTTTAGCAGACTACTGCATACACCAGAAATTCATTTGTCATTATGTACGAGATTATCATTCTATGCAATTTGTTACAATGGAGTGTCAGCGGTTGACCATTGGAAAGTCACAATGACGCCATTATATTTGTAGATTACAAAACTTGCCTAAATCAACAATTACGAAGTCAATGATAGAACATGCTGACGCTATTGTATTATCAGACTTGAGGCCCTGATTAAACTGAATATAGTACCTTCATATTTGTTATGACGAGCAGAGCTATCAATGATCATCTTGATGTCTTGTGGCTGGACGAGGTGGTTTTCCTAGGTTAAATTACCAGTATTGCCGTTGTTATTCGGTTTTACAATCGGGCATTTCTTCAAAACAGTTAGAACTCTGACTACTCGTACCTGTAGGCTTACAATATAAAGAGTCATTACGGTCCTGGAATTGAAAAAAATCGGGTGGATTTTAGTCAGTAAAAGAATGATGAACCTTTCGCTCTATCCACAGCCGGAGCCGGGGTCATCAGATTATTTGTCAGCCCCCAAAACAAAAGTCTTGCTGAAGTCGTAGAACTGAGAACGGCAATATAGTCGTGCACTAAATTCATATTTCTACCTTGTTTGTGAAGTGAAGTTATCATGTAGTTCTTCAAATAAACTGGATATATCTGCGTTCTCAAGTTTAAAATTGTTAGTGTCAATATGAATATTATGACGTCATCTTTGTGCAAGTTATGTGAAATAAGCATGAATTATGTTAAGGCCACGGCGTAGTCATTGATGTTCGCAGTAGTATATCTTATCTTTACTGGTTGGCACAACACTTTTGGAAGTTTACATGCATTTAACATGCATTTGAAGAAAAAGTGGCTGATGCAATGTATTCTTAAAAATTTTGTTCTTAAATTTTGTTGCAGAAAAATGTTTAACAGCCTTTTCAGAAAACTACAGTATTCTTTAAAATTATGAAATAGGATTGTTGTAAGCAGCAGACGTAACAATGTCAAGATAATTACTTCTTACTGGTGAAATTAGCAAAACCGAGTTAAAACTCCAAAGTCCTGAACATTGACGGCAAGTTGCTATCCTGTCGGTTTTCTTACGTTTACATTTCAGGGAATGTGTATCGGAATCACATAGTTTAATTTGGCTAGGTCCGTTCCAACATCTGATCACATACGGCGTTGTGCCACCAGCACATATGCTACGATGATATCTACCATAGTAGATTACCCACCAATACGAACAAAACGTTTTAGAAACACATTAATTGTGCGCACTGCTACGAAGTGGAATTTCCTGCTTCTAAGATTTTTGCTAGTTACAATTTAGAAGTCTTTAAGTCAAGCAAGCGTGATTCACCAATATATCCTTAATGATAATAAATAATAGGCTTCATAGGACACTTGTCATTCATGCCTTCAGATTTGTCATATCATGTTTTTCATGTATATCGTATCAGACAAAACAAATAAGATCATCATCCAAAAGTAAACACTTAACCATCTAATATTTCAAAGTCCGGTTGTGAATGAACCTGCCTCTAAGCCTGTTGATGAGTCACTACTGTAGTAACTTATTATTTTGGGATCATCTCTGATCTATACATCGTTGTTATATTGTAACCTTGAAACACTTTAGGATCCTGCTTAGCATTGCTGTTTATTGTCTTACTAGCTTCTGCCAGCGACTTCGTACGCGGATCCTGTTGCTTATGCCAGCGACAACGGGGTCGTCAAAATCAAAGATTTGAAACGGCTGATGTCGAATTCTAAAAGCCCGGGGACTGGAAAACAACGTGATGCGCGAGACGATTCGAGACGTTCCAGATCTCTCCCTTCCACTTACGCGCGTGACAGTGTGCACACACTGTAATTAATAAATAGGTTATAGGAAAACGCGCTCCTTTCTTTAATCCTAAAAAGTGTTCCCATAGCGTGATCTAACTCGACGCCAACGACATTTACGAAACTTTTAGAAAACGGAAACTACATATTATTTACCCAAATATTATAGTATCTTAGCCATGTGCAGCGCCCCTTAGTGAACTCCACAGCGGGTGACGTAACCTACGACCAACTTATTATTTGCGGTTGGTACAGTAATCGGGTCTAGGGATCAAACCGCAAAATTAAGTTTGTTTTTATTGTATATACTTTTCCGGGATAAAAAGTACCCAGTGCGTGTGTCTGTGTAGCTTTAACCATTAAGGCTGCAAACGCGACGGAAGCTTAAAAAATGGAGTAATTTCTCCCGTTTTCCCAACATTTCCCTTCACTGCTCTGCTCCTATTGATCGTAGCGTGATAAAAAGTATACTATAACCTGCCCAGGAGTATGAAGAATGATTGTACCGAGTTTCGTTAAAATCCATCGAGTAGTTTTTGTTTCTATAAAGAACATACAGACAGACAGACAGACAGACAGACAGACAGACAGACAGACAGACAGACAAAAATTTTACTGTTTGCATTTTTGGCATCAGTATCGATCATTAATCACCCCCTGATAGTTATTTTGGAAATATATTTCATGTACAGAATTGACCTCTCTACAGATTTATTATAAGTATAGAAGATATAGATAGATTAGCAAGGTAGAATACTAAATTTTTGAGTGGTTTTGATGAATTGGTATGCACTAAGACGTCTGTTTCATTGTTAAGTAGAATGAAAGAAATGAAATATGCACTTGCAGTTGTTGTACTATTGAGAACAGTTTTGTTATTGTCTTGAGGGTTGTAAGCCTCGACAGAGTTTAAGTGCTGTCTTTACAGTAGCAATGCTATTTGCATTTCATTACTTGGTTCAGATCTCATTTTCTCTTTGATTTAGATTATGAGTTTACGTGAATGTATTAGTATTTTATTTACTCTACTACTCTCTACTTTATCTACACATGAATTCTGCTTATCTGTTATCCTGCTGCTACAAAACCTTTGTACAATTTTGAATTCTTATCTTTTCCAGGTGGTATTCGCCTCAGGCGCGCCCCAATCCAACTTCATCTTCAAGAACGACATCACTCCTGAAGAGGCGCAGGCGTACCTCAAGCAGTTGCCGTTCAACGAGCCCCAGCTCTCCGGCCGTACCGCTGTCTTGCCTCTAGTGAGTTACATACACTTCAACAATAGTAAAGGTAGCCAGATTTCTTACTCCATCTGATTAAGAAAAATCCTAATTTCCATCAAAAGATGATCAAGAAAGTTGCGGAAAATTTGATAAGCCGAGACTCAACCGAAGTGGTTTTTCCTATTTACCTCATGGTATACAAACGAAACCTTCTCGTTGGCTGCAATTGTTACTACACAAACTGGTCTAAAAATGTTAATATCGAGCTCTATGTTGAAAGGTTTGAAAATCTAAACAAAAAATACTGAAAAGACTCGAAATCTTTAGGCAAGGTGGTAGTGGACATTTGTCCGATATAATTTTTTACTCATAATTTCCAAACTAGTTCTTTTTAATATATATTTTTTTAATAATTTCTATTTTTGTTTTTGATTTATTAGGTTTTAAAAAAAAACCCTGTATAAAGTTGATATCTTTTTTTTCTAGGTCCGTTACGATGACCCTAGGTTTCGTTCCGCTGAGGCTGGCCCAACCCTTGGCCACTACTGGAAGAACGGAAAGGAGATCGAGAACACAGAAGACTACGTTGAGGAGGTAAACAATTATGTTTTTTTCTAATTTGGATTTTGATCTTTGGATAATCTGCTGTACCTTTATAGGTCATGTTTATCACTTATATGACTGACAATGGTAACGTCGCAAATAATGACAGAATTGTTTCGTGATTAAAGTATTTGTCTTCAGAGGTATGCGGAACAGGGTGTAAAGTCTCACAAACCTCCGTTGAAAAGGCAGGATCCTCTGGCCTGATGGGTATAAATAATGTGTCTGGTCAATAATTGATTTTGGGCTGTTGTACGATGTTCTAACCGCATGAAGAACTAAATACTGCGAAGCAGGATTTTGAACTTTAGTTCCAATGCGGCATTATAGATGTCGCTACATGTCTAATGTAATTCAGGTATTATGAACTGACAACCATAATGGAATCGGTTTCTAGTCTACCCAGATGCAGCTAGATATCAATATTTTACATAAATCGACTGCTTTTTATCTCCACATTGCAGCAATTAGTAACAGGATACCTCTTGGCAAGAATGGTGGCGGATTTCTTGGATTTACGAGTATTCGTAACGACTGTCAGTTTTATACAAATGTCAGCTGGAACAAACATGCTTTCCGAGAAACGGAGGAATCTTGATATGTCTAAATGGTCATCCATCCATAGACTGACCTTGACAAGCGTTTTAAGATCAGCCTGAGCAGCTGTTATTATTTAGCCAAGAGCTCCTCATTTTATATATCATATTTTTTTATTTGTGTAAGATATGAGACCTTATTAAAACTTAGTGAATTTCTTCCAGGTCTACAACGCAGCTCAGTACCACGGTCAGGACGGTCTAGGTCAATACGCCTACGGCTACGAAACTCCTCAGTCTTCCAAGGTTGAGAACCGTGAAGGTTCCGGCGTTGTCTCTGGATCTTACGTTTACCAGGTTCCCGGCCAAAAGGATCTTGTCAAGGTAAATATTTATTAAAGATGAGGTTGTTAAATGTATGTAATCTAAAATTTAAAAGCAAATATAAAAGAAAATATCTTTGAATTGAGTAGAGATATTTTAAACTTATATAAACTTATAGTATACCTAGTATCCGCCAAGACCCGTAAAACCTGTAAGTCCTATGTGATAGACATCCATCAGGCACTAATCCAGAATACAAGCTGCTACTGAGAAATTCCTTATGGCATAATCCAATAACACCATGCCCGACTTGGTATCGAACACACTCTCAGGACTTTATGCTCACCAGTAGAAAGTCAACCAACGAAACAGTCTTCACGTTCACTTACTATCTAATCCGTATGTTAATATAGAAGAGTATGTTTTATATGTATTTATAAAAAAAAAACTTTATGCGCAAAGACAATACAAAGGCCTTAGGAATTTTATATTAGTCGACCTTAGGGTAGTGCACAAACATATCATGGCAGGTGCAGCTTAATAGAAAACAAATAGTAAAGAAAAAGGAACAATAATTAATAAATATTTGGATAGCATAATCAGTGTCCACCCATACGTTGTTGAAACCTCTACGGTCCGGACTAAGCGTTTCGCCTCGTCGTTTATACCGCGTACGTCGAAGGAATGGAACAATTTGTCTGCTGTGGTCTTCCCGTCCGATTATAATTTGGGTATCTTCAAGGCTAGAGTGAATAGGCTTTTAATAAACTAGTGCGCCTCACCATCAGAGATTGCATCACCGCTTACCATCAGGTGGGATCGCAGTCAAGCACTAGTTTATAAGAATAATAAAAAAAAAAGTCTTATAATGCTCTCCTACTGCTGGGACTGAAGCTTCCTCTTTAGAAGAAAACACTTCAATACTTAGATACATACGTACAAAAACTTTTTACAAAAAAAAAATTAAACCGACTTCAAAAAGTACAAAATAACTTTAATTTCGGAAGTCGGTGTTTCTATAATAGATACCTAATCTTGTCTCTTCGTTATTTAATACCGACTTCCGAAATTAAAGTTATTTTGTACTTTTTGAAGTCGGTTTAATTTTTTTTTTGTAAAAAGTTTTTTATTTTTCACTTTTTAGTTATGGTAGTACCACTAAAAAGTACCTACCCTTCAGCTAATCATAAATTACCTTATAGCCAGAGTGCATCTCATAACGATTCTTATAATCCCAAATATGGTTATATTACATGAATTTACCCCCCCTTTGTTAAGTGGCAATGGGCAGGGCACATTGCTCGCAGAACAGATGGCCGTTGGGGCCGAAAGGTTCTGGAGTGGCGACCGCGTACCGGAAGACGCAACGTTGGAAGGCCTCCAACAAGGTGGTCTGATGACCTGGTGAAGGTTGCGGGAAGCCGATGGATGCGAGACGCGCAGGAGCGTTCGTTGTGGCGACGCTTGGGGGAGGCCTATGTCCAGCAGTGGACGTGTATCGGCTGAAATGATGATGATGATGATGACCCCCTCCCCCTTTCCCCTCCCCCTTTTCATTCAGTCAATCATCGACTACACGTAAAAACAAAGCAATTTTACTTGTTACGACAATTCTGCTATGATTCTATGAGGAGTTCTGTTCCATATCTCCGAAGTTCATGATCAGATCATAACAATATTTCTATGGGACCAACTTGGAAGCATAACCTTTCAATCAAAAAAAAAATTATCAAAATCGGTCCACAATTGACCGAAATATCGGTGAACATACATACAAAGAAGAAAAAAAAACATACATTCAGCCGAACATAGAACCTCCTCCTTTTCGAAGTCGGTTAAAAAGAGAATGTTATTGCGATAAAACAAATCCAACCAATCAATACTTTGATGATACTACCAACTTCTTCTTGACTTTCACTATATATCTGTTCTATCTTTCAGGTCCGTTACTACGCTGACAGCCAAGGCTTCCACCAAGAGGACAACCTCCCGAAGGTCGTGCTGAAGCCCGCAGAAGAGACCCCTGAACTATTGGCAGCTCGTCTGGCTTTCGAGAAGGCATGGAATGAGGCAGCTGAAGCCAACCGCCACGCACCCACCGTCGCGCCCAACTACTACCAGTTAGTAACTTTATAAGCTTTTTGGTTATAGTCTCTGAATCTTACAATATTAATTTTGAGTGGTATGATGATTAAATATCTTAGATGGGCAAAATATCTCAATATACACAGTACTTAGTAGGTGCTTTAACAATTTCAGTTTTGGCTCAAACATGTTGAGAGGAGGTCTGTGCATACTATGAATTAGTTGACCCGGCGAACTTCGTACCTCCTAACAGTCAATGAATGTTGTATATCTTTTGACACAGTCAACCGATTGCGATAAAACATAGCCTCAGTAATAATATCAAGTAACTCGTATCTACATCGGTTTCGTACATTTTGTGTGATGTACGTCTAACTAAAAATTTCTACAGATTTATTATATGTATACAAGATATCCATCATCATCATCATCATGGTTTAAGCCGAAAGACGTCCACTGCTGGACATAGGCCAAGTATCGCCATCATAAACAATCCGGTGAATCTTACAATGGCCCTCATCAGAAGGGAATAACTATTACCAAAAATAAAAGTTGTTATTTTACAAGGCTTTAAAAAAGACATCATCTACTTAAAAAACAGTTTGAAAAACCTTCATATAAACCTTAACCCTATTTGTCCTCCACAGACAAAACAACAACTACCAAGCTCAAGCTTCAGAACCCGAAGCTGTTGTGGTCTCCGCCCCAGCACCAGAGCAATATCAAGCTCGTGATGGCAAAGCCTTAGCCTACGCTCAAGCACAAAGCTTCCAAGGAAACCAGCAACAGCAATACGGACAACAGCAGCAATTGGGACAACAACAGCAATACGGACAACAAGAGCAATACGCGCAACAGAAGTATGGAGGACAGCCACAACAGCAGCAAATTGGACCTGATGGCAAGCTTGAAGAGCCAGAACCTACTGTAAGTAACTATAATTAGAGCATACCAATACCAATTTGTTAAGACGAGATTGACATCAAATAGGTAACTTAAGATCAAAGCCAGGATTTAAAACTGTGCACATGCGCTAAATTTTAGATTCTATTTCCTGCACTGAAATATGATTTTGCTGCTCAGATATTTGTTTTGCTCATCTGAGTTTTGCACTATTATGGCAGTGAAGTTTGACTAGTCTTTTGAACAAATGCCTTGGTCAAAATATCCTAAATCCACTCTGGATGTAAAGCTTACTTACTTATCTTTTTCCATTTCCAGGGTCCACCTCACGGCTTCTTCTACAGCTTCACCTACCCAGTCTCTATCATCGTCCCTAAGAAGGATTTGGACGCCCAGAAACCCGTCGATTACGATACCGTCGGAGTCGGCAACAAATAAGTCCTTTACGCTTGACATTTTTGGATAGAACCTCATTCTTTCATTCTGATTTTGTCCAGAAATGTTTAGTTTCTTGTGTTAAGTTAAGGTCTGAAAGTTTTGACTATTTGTGGAAGCGAATTTTAATATATCATTTCAATACTTTGAAAATTTACAGTCTTTAATTGTTCCATCTATCGATTCTATAACTAGTACAAAACTTTCTAGGCCTTCGATGGTTCTTTGATTTCGCCTGCTGATAGTTCAGTAGGTTGAAACCAAAAACGGTCATGAAAATCATAGTTTTATGAGTCACTTACATAGCCGATAGTCTAATGAGGTAGTTTGTATGACACTGGTAACCTAATTACGAGCATACTTTATGTTTAGTCGTTAGATTATCGGCCTGTACTATATTCGTTGCCATTTTAGGAGCAATATTATTGCTTCACCTTTCTTGATCCAAAGTAGTTTGATTGAAAGTGAAATTTTGATTTGTGTTTATGTTTATTTTTTTGTTTTTATTGGTTTATGTATTTGCTACTTTGGATTGATTTTAATTTCTAGCAGCAAGGTTAGAGTTTGATAGTGTAACTTGTTCAGCTTAATTTTTTTTGGTTCAGTTTTATAAACTTTGGTTTCTTTCTGGTTAGACTCTTGAACTCAGCCTTGCTAAAAGTTAAGTTTTGTTACCATAACGTCTTAGATATAATGTAAAATATTATTTAAGGCTTCAGTTTATGATAGCAATTTGTAATAATTATTATTTTATAAAAATAAAGCATTTTGCATAAAATATACAGTATTTTAATTTACAGTTAAAGGTACTTCCTAATGACTGGAGTTTGTTTGAATTTATCTTGCAAGCTTTTTGTGCATGTGGATTTGTCACACACAATAGTATGGCGAAGTAGCAAATATATTTAAGAGCGTCTTTCATAAAAATACTATTTCCTTCCTTCCTATACTTTTTCTACTAGTAGTTTTCTAAAATGTTCGTGTTTTCGTGAATCCGCTGGTAGTTCGAAACTGATACAATAAAAAATAGAGTACATTTATAAGAGCAAAAGACGACTACTATTTATTAGGAAAGTAAGACTTTGTTAATAATCTTAGTGTTTTGAAGGTGCTGTATTTTTTTTATGTGATCAATGAACGCCATAGCGCTTTCTTAAAGGTCGATGATTTAATGCGTATACTCGTATATCAAATATCAAATAAATACTCATATTTTAAATTACTAAAATATATTATGGACACAACCATTCTTTACCACCACATTTTATACCTATCACAGTGGCTATTCTGAATACCACTGTCACTAAGTTTACAATCAGTCTTCCTAACTCCTAAACAACACTATTCACTTATTGATTCAAACCAGGCATGGCTCCCGGGTAAGGCATCACTACAATTGGCATCTGACCTTGGTTCTGTAGCGTCTTCATGCTTGGGATAGGCACTTGTCCTTGAGGTCTGAAAATTCCTCCAGTGATCAAGTTGGTGATCCAGGAGATCGTGTCTGGGATATTAACTTCAAATGGCAGGAACGGAATGTACGAGATAATCTGACCAATGGCATATCTTCCTTCATTAGCTAGATATACAACTGCGTTCTTAGTCTGACCCTCTGGTTTTGCATCTACAACGATGGCGTCTTTGTTCTGGTCTATGTGTCCATTGTTCATTTTGAGATTAGCATTTACTATCTGTTCGTTGAGGTTCACGTGTCTGTCGTCAGCTTCTGCATTGGGTACTGAGTTTGGTAGGACGATTACCAATGGCTGCTGCTGAGGGTACCTGGAATTGATAGAAATCTTTGTGAATTTCTTGCATTTTAAACAAAATGCTGTGCCAAACAAAATATAATAATTGTAGTACTAATTACTACTACGTCTTCATCGGAATCTAGATTATCTTTAGGATAGAAGGTATGTCAGATCGTCTGAGTAAGACTATGAGGTCAGGTAAGGATAGTGAGCTCGATTCGAGAACAAAAACTGAATGAGGGTACACAAACCGAATAACTGGTAACTTTACTTCCACCAGTTTACTTTGAGTCATATTTACCATCCTAATGGCTTAACTGTTACCTTTGTAAACATCAGTCAAGTGAAAACATTCAAATTTCTGCGAAATTCTTGGCGACATGAGAAAACTTTTAGTAAAATATGTAACGTTTAAACAATACGTATAATATGCAACTGGAATAATGCTCATCACCCCAATAAAAAATTAAGTTATAATCATAATTAGTAAAATCATTTAGGCATCAGCTGTACTACATTAGTCATTATCTCTAAATATAGTCACCGCATTGCATCGGTATTGGTATTTATGCACGTACTGTAGGTATACGAATTCGAGAGTCACGCAACTAAAAAATATCAAGATTTTATCAAAAACTATTTTTTTTAGAGAATAATTATTCTTCTTCTTCTTCCTGTCCTTATCCTATATTACTTTGGTATCGACGCAACACGCTTTAAATGCGTCGCAATAATTATTATAGATTTAAAAAATCTTATTTATATAGCTAAAATAGTTTCAATAGACAATACTTCTGAACATAATACTTTTGGGATGTGTATTTTTGTCATATATGTTATATGTATGTAGGTTCAGACTGTAAATCAATGTATCTTTATATTCCCCTAGAATAATAGGCAAATATCAGGGACACTGGTTTAACTATAGTCTTACCCTGGTAATCACAGTGGTAATGTGGACATTTACAAAGATATTAGTTGTAACTTTATTTGAAGCTGGACTGGCTGATACTCTATAAACTCATCATAATCATAATTATCATCTGCATAGTTAATAATAGTTTTAATCGCAAAGAGTAACGAGCCCACGAGATGGGAAGATAAGTAAAATATTATACAAGGGTTACTCACAGAGGTGATTGCAAATTGGGAACCATATTCCTCAAGAAAGGAAGCTGCGACTGCATCCCGTACTGCATTGGGAGGTATGGTTGCTGCATCGGCGCGCTGAACACTGAAGCGATGCAGAGGAACAACACTACCAATTTCGAATTCATTTTTGCACTGGTTTAGCACTAAGTTTCCTTTAAAGCCTTAAGTTTAGCTCTATAGTTCTCTACTTCAGAGAACTACGAGTATATCTGGCTGTTTCCAAGTCACAGGCCCTTTAAAATTTCTAAGTCACGCGTGCCCGTAGCGAATTGAACTACGATAACAAAACACAGGATGTATACACTGATTCCCTTTGCCGAATAAAAACTTAAACGTCAAAAACAGTACCGGCGGGAAAAATTTGTCAGTTTTTTTTTTCTAAGTCTTTTTTTTGTTTTATTTTCGCGTGTTGAGGAAGTGCTGGTGCGACCGTTTGTCTGCCGGTAAGGAAGTGTATGTCTGTATGTGCGTTCGGTGCTGCGTTATTATTCAAGCTATGACAGCGACCTACTCTTCCAGCCCTGACCTTACGGCGGCCATTGCTTTCTTTTTTGGGGTTCATTGTTTCCAAAAATTATAAATGGTGTTCAAAATTAATACTTTGATGTCATTATTTTTTAAATGATTGTTTCGTCTAGAGGTTGCAATTATCCTTGCTAAGTCTTTTTTTTAGTGGGTTAATTCATCCAAATGGTATCCTCCGCCCTTAGGCGGAGCGGGATATAGTGTCAGACTCTTACTGACTAAAAAACCAACCCCGTTTGTTCGTGCCTTTCATACCGGGGCTGAGCTACCTTCTGGAGCTAACCCTGGCCCCAGTAGGCATCATCAACCCAGCAAGGCCCGTGCTGGTGCTGTCAACACCTTGAAGCGCGCGGGAACAGTGCGCCGTCGATGACTTGGGCTCGGTCTGGGAACTATTACCGGATGGTCGGACTGCGAGCTAGCCGTTAATCGCCGTTCGCAAGCCCGCGCCTGCGGTGGCCGGAAATTGGAATTGGAATCTCGGCGGCGGCTGGGGCGCTGTGAGCGCTGTTGCTTGATGCGGTCGGCCTCCTTCATTGCTAGCATTACTGCTTCGTAAATCCTTGCTGAATGTTGGGTTCTGGATTCGATTGCCGAATCTTATCTTAAAAATGTTAAATTTCGAATTGCCTAAAATATATTTTGTTCACCTCTTGCTCGTTTTAATTAAATTAGTTACATTACATATCGAACCGTTACACCTGAACTATTGTTGGCATTTTTCAAAAAAGTGTCACTTTCGATACATCGGCGGTAAGGGTAGAAAAGAAGGTAGATATACTTAGATTTTGGAATCTATACTTTGCTGTTCAGTGAATCTAACGAGCGATTGTGTTGTATATGCAGAACAACTTTAATATGACGCGAACCCACGTCTTTTCTTGCAAAAACCGAGAATCCCACTTCATCATTTTGGGTGTCAAAATGTTTAAAAAACATGTGAGTTACGCGAAAGCAACATTTATATTCGTCAACGTACCTAACTTTTGAATGTCAATAGATTTCCTAGAACAATCGATTGAGAATATTGACCTGGTTTACTTTGATCCCAAAATCAGTTTGTCACAGAAATCAATTTGTAGATCTACTTGAAGCAGTAAATGTCTGAGAATAAGATTTTGATTACGGTTTTAGAATAGAACAAACGAGATTGTCAACATTGTAGAATTTGGGGTGACTGGGGTCTGGTCAGGACAAATTGTCACGCTATGGTTTGTCAATAATGATGTTTTAGATAAAGTATTTTGTAGGACGCACCGGGTCGGGAAGGATAACAAAAAAGTTAAAGTCTAAGCCTTATAACAGTAAGCTTTAGATTCGGCTGAAGGTGTTTATTTTTAATTTAGTGTACAGTATTGACAAGGACAGTATAGATGAGAATGCTGGGCTGTGAGAAAGACTGACGAAAAAAAATGGCATGTAGCGGAGATCAGAATATTAGGAAAGACGAGTGTTCTGACGAGAATAGATAATGTGCGAAATGAGCATAACAGAGGAATTTTAAAATTAGTAGCGATGGCTGAAAAGTTAAAAGGGAATCGTTTGTCTTGGTATAGTCATGTAAAGAGAAGGGATTAAATGCATGACACTAAAAGAGTAATGAGCAACAGATGAAAAGACGGAAGGAGGCCAAAGAAAAAATTAATGGATTGTGTGAGAAGTGATATGAAAGAAAAAGGAGTAATAGTGTGTGACAAGACAGAATGGAAGAACAAATCGTATTGCGCAGACCTCAAATAAAATTGGACATGGGCAGGAAGATGAAGATGATGTATAGGTTTGTACAGTAGTGATATGTAGGCAGACTTAATGCAAAAAAGCATTCTTCCTTAAAAAATACTACACTGTGGAAGGTGAGCACCATTAATATCGGTGGTTTAGGCTGTAATGATGAAGCTCATAAGCATAGACAAAACCCACCGTTAGTTAGAGGTCGTAAGCGCTGTTGTCAAGCGTGAGGTCCTGGTTTTGATTTCTGGGTTGAGTCAAAAGTTATTCCGTTTTTCTTAGTAGACTGTATCAGTAACAGGGTTCCTTAGGGCGTACTTATAGATTTTTTATTTTTAGGTGGGAAATCATCAAATAATTTGTTCCGCTCTGGGTGAAGCGAGAGGTAGTGTCGGACGGTAAAAGTCTGACTACAGTTCTCCTTCAGTTACCCATAGTTAACCTAATCTTTGGTGGAATGCAGACATAATGTTATGTTCTTTCAGAGACGAAATTGAAACAGCCTGTATATAGGTATATGACAGAGGTTATCTTTTGAATATATTTTAGACAAAAAATATTGCAGAATATTATATGAGTATTTTTTAAATCCGAGGTAAAATATTATGATACATAAGTTTTAATGTTTTGTCATTATCACAAAAACAAGTAAGTTCTTATTACACTCATTACATATTAACATTTAATCATTACACGTTCGGTAAAATTATATCTTGAGTTCATTAGCACCAAAATTTTGTGGAAAATAATGATAATAATAAAATAAATAACGACCAATAATAACCAACGACTGTCGGATCAGGTGCGGGTCATCCTACGTAATCATATGTTGGATGATACTGTACTTGATCGCCTCCAAACGGAAATGAGTGGCCGTGTCATTGCCCCTCCGTCGCAGCCTGTGGTACCACATATAGCACTACCACCCAGCCACATTTCTTACCACGCTGCCGAGGAGTGTACTGACACGGTAACTAATGTAAGTACCCAGTGCAATAATGAACTGAGGAGTGCTTTGGAGTGTGCGATTCGGGAATATCGCAACATACAACCCGAACTTAGGCCACGCATACCTCGTTTGCCCATGTGTAACAAGAATAGGGCGCTGGTGGCTGCTCTGGATTCGCAGTTGTCAAATTATTTTGATGACTGCGAAGATCTCACCGATACACACTCGATATTGTACTGTGCGGCCGTAGCGGCATGTCGTGTAGCTCATGTCAAATTCCCAAACATTAATGCAGCTACACGACCAAAACCAGCTGTGCCGGCCTGGCAGTGCAGGATCGAGCGTCGTATCGGTGGGGCTAGAGCACTCATCGGCAAACTGATCTGCTTTAGGGAGGGCAACACACGCCCAAGAGTGATGCGCTTTGTGAAACGGGCATTTTCGGGGACTGACATCAGCCCCCGAGACTATATGTCCCGATTCACAGAGCGCATCGACTTCCTGAAGCAGAAGGTGTATGCATGGGCAAACCGTATCCGCAGGTATAAGAGGCGGGTTGAGCGATACAACCAGAATCGCACATTCCGGAGAAATGAAAGGTGGGTTTATAGGGCTTGGGAGCGACCGGACCAAGGTGTGACTGACGCGCGCCTCCCAGATGATGATGCCATGATTTCATTCTGGCGCAACATCTGGTCGGTGCCAGTCGGTCACACCGAGGGTGACTGGATTCGGGAGGTTGAACGTGCGTGCGATCGGATACCACAAATGGGGGCAATCGACATCAGCCCCCAAGATGTAGCTCGTGCAGTCCGTCCGTTGCCTAACTGGAAATCTCCAGGGCCGGATGGGCTGCACAATTTTTGGCTTAAGTGGTTCCAAAAGTCGCACGCTCGCTTGGCATCCCAATTCCAGTCTGCCTTAGAGTCAGGGTCGCTGCCTCAGTTCCTAACAACAGGAGTAACCCACCTGCTCCATAAATCTGGTAGTACTGCGGAGCCTAAAAATTATAGACCGATCACGTGTTTGCCGACGGTCTATAAAGTTCTTACATCCATACTGAGAAGCAAAATTAATAGTCATATTGACAAAAATTCGATCATGTCACCTTCTCAGAATGGATGTAGGAACGGGTCTTGCGGTACTAAGGAGCTGCTCCTCATTGATATGGCCATTAGCCAACAGGTTCGACGTTCCCGAAAGGATCTGTCGACATGTTGGATAGATTATAAGAAGGCCTATGACTCTGTTCCTCATACATGGCTCATGAGGGTGCTTGAACTGTATAAAATTGATACAATTCTACGCACCTTCCTGATGTCGTGTATGAGGCAATGGAGTACGGTCCTCCGCTATCCAGGATGTCGAAATATCCAGGGGAATAGCGAACCTGTTAGGATTGAGCGAGGTATATTCCAGGGTGATAGTTTGAGTCCACTTTGGTTTTGCCTAGCCTTGAATCCTCTAAGCACACTGCTGGAGAATTCAGGTCTAGGCTATAGGTTGAAGAGAGGTGGTCAGGTTATATCTCACCTCCTTTACATGGATGACTTGAAACTGTTTGCCCCCAATAATCTGCAACTGATGGAGCTACTGAAGGTAACTGAAACCTTCAGTAGTGCCATCAGGATGGAGTTTGGTGAGGACAAATGTGCAGTCATGCATGTAAAGCGAGGGGAGGTTGTGGAGTCCGTGTGCACTCAACTCACGGATTCCATAAACCTGAGGTCCCTCTCGTCAACCGAAACCTATAAGTATTTGGGTATGTCGGAAGCTCTAGGCATCAGTATCACTGACATGAAGCAATCGTTGAAGGAGCGTTTCTTTGGGCGCCTGAAGAAGGTATTCAATAGCCTTCTTTCAGGCGGAAACAAGGTGCGCGCCTTCAACGGTTGGGTCATGCCGGTACTGATGTACTCTTTCGGCATACTTAAATGGACTCAAACGGAACTTGACGCCCTGGATAGGCGGGTCCGTACATTGCTGACTGCATACCGAATGCATCACCCACGATCGTCGGTGATGAGACTGTATATCCCGCGGAAGTGTGGGGGTCGAGGCTTTTTAAATGCTAAGACCCTACACAACCGCGAGGTATGCAGTCTCAGGGAATATTTCCTAGCTGCCGACGTGGGTATGCATCGAGATGTAGTGGCAGTGGACAAGGGACTCACCCCGCTCGCCCTGGCTAACGAGAACTGGCGCAAACCTATAGTGCTTGACACTAACGATCGCAGGGAAGTATGGCAGAGCAAAGAGCTTCACGGACGCTTTTTCCGGGCCCTTCATGGGCTCGATGTAGACCAATTGGCGTCCGTAGCCTGGCTGCGTTTCGGTGACCTCTTTGGGGAAACCGAAGGCTTTGTCTGTGCAATTATGGACGAAGTTATCATGACGAATAACTACCGGAGATTTATTGTGAAGGACGGCACGGTTGACATCTGTCGGGCATGTCACCGTCCGGGAGAATCAATTCGTCACATTATCTCTGGTTGTTCTCGTCTCGCTAACGGAGAATACTTGCATAGGCACAACCTAGTAGCCAGGATTATACATCAGCAACTTGCTCTGAAGTACTCTCTTGTAGAATCAGAAGTGCCATACTACAGGTATGAGCCCGACCCAGTTCTTGATAATGGCCATATCACTTTGTACTGGGACCGGTCCATCATCACTGACAGGACTATTTTAGCTAATAAGCCTGATATAGTGGTGGTGGACCGAAGTGAGAGGCGTGCAGTGATTGTTGATGTTTCCATTCCACATGACGAGAACCTCGTGAGAGCCGAGAAAGATAAACAAATTAAGTATATTGACTTGGCTCGCGAGGTTGTCGACATGTGGGATGTGGACACTGCGATCATTGTACCGATAGTCGTGTCGGGTAATGGCTTAATTGCCAAGAGCCTCGACCAACACCTTAGGAGGCTCTCGTTAGGCGGCTGGATCAAGGGCTTGATTCAGAAAGCGGTACTCCTGGACACGGCTCGTATAGTCAGGAGGTTCCTTTCTCTGGAGCCCTGACCGCCGGTAGCTTGGACCCTGTTCCCGATACCGGTGGGACACTATTTTTTATATTTTTAAATATTTTTTATTTTTTATTTAAATATTTAAAAATATAATTTATATGTTTATAAAGTGAATAAAGAGAAAATAAATAATAAATAATATAATTTTTAGAAAATTTGCATACTGATAAATTGCAGGTTTTTTTTACTGATAAGTTCGCGAGAACCTAGAACTAAACTATTTGCTCTTGACCTAAATACCCCTAGGTTGTAGTTATCAGGGAACACAGTCTCCGACTCCAACAGGGAATTACACTCCATAGACGTACAGGTATACGTACGTACAATGAATGTCTCCCAAGACAATTTGTACGTATGGGTGGAGTGTACACCATATACCGAATAAACTGGGTGGAGTTAAATTGTGTATTTCTGAATTCCGATGCACACTCCCCAAAATGTAAACGATAGAGAACCAACAGGCTGACAATTTGGTGCCGATGCTTTTTTTTTCGGTGGGTAAAAATCATCCTATGACAAACCCCGCTCTTGGGTAGAGTGGGAGATAGTGTCAGACTCTTACTGACTAAAGACCCAACCCCGTTCCTTCTAGCCTTCATACTGGGGCTCGAGTTCCTTTCGGATAACCCTGGCCCCAGTAGGCTTCGACCCAGCTGGGCCTTCCTTGTTGCTGACAATTCCTTGAGGCGCGCGGGAACAGTGCGCGCCGTCGACGTCTTGGGCTCGGTCCGAACAGTCACCGGACGGTCGGATAGCGAGCTACCTACGGCTCGCCGTCCGACATCTACGGTGGTCGGAAAACGGGATCAGAATCCAGGCGGCAGCGGCGAGATCGCCATTGCCTGATGCGGTCGGCCTCCTCCTTTGCTTGCATTACTGCTTCGCAGAAGGAGGCGACCGCCTGCCACTCCTCCTCGCTCCGGACCATGGCCTGAACCAAGGCCCGGCGCGAGAGGTCCCCGCCACCGATCGCCCCCACAAGGGCACGGTGATGTTGGTGTCTATGCTCAAATCTTTGAAGTTTTCACTCGACGAGTGCATCAAGTTGATATTTGGCAGATCCATCCCAAAGATGAGAGCAGGCCTCCATACGTGATCGAACTTGGGCTTGATACAGATTGAGTAGTTATTCCGGTTTAAAGTACTGTCTCACCTTTGCTAAGATCCACAATTTTTGCAGCCAGTTGAGCTTTAGCCGAAATTACATTTCTGACACTTTGGGATCGTGGGGTCATGGCACACACACAATTTTTTTTTTTTAAAGACATTTCCGAACGCCATGTTGTCACTTCGCATAACACAAGAGCTGACTTTTCCTTAGACAGAGGAAAAGCATTGCCATACAGCGTGATAATGCCGCCAGTCTTTTGGGTAAATTACCAGTTGCAGCTATTCGGAGGACTCTTTCGATGCCACACTTTAGTTTACTTTTAATTAGTTCTTAAAGGTTTTTATTAATTTTTTTATCTAGTATGTAAATATAGATAATTTTTTATCAATATTTCGCTTGATGGAAAGCGATGATGTGGCCGACGATGGAGCACGCTTGCCTAGAAGTAACCTGTTCACTCTTGACATAAAGACCCCTAGTTTGTAGCTACTCGTATCAGCTACAAACTCCGTCAGGAATTCCACTCCAAATGTGTCCCAAAACGATTTGTGGGTATGGTTGGGATGTCCACCATGTATCGGTGGCAAAACGCTGTACGTCTATATTGAATCATTTTCATAAATTAAAATAATCTTATAGAGAAAAGAAAAATCCTAAACTTAATTTTATTAACGATCCATAAGACCTATTAATAAGGTAACCTATTTAAACATTTTTCTATGTCCAAGTCTACAATTTTCCAAAACTCGTAAGCTGATTATGACTGAAATATAAGCAGTTCATAGCACCTATAAGTTGTCATTTCCACAAGTAGTAATAGCTAATTGCTAGCATAAGATTATTGCGGTAGCGGGTGGTACTGGAGGCGGGTCAACGACCTGTGGTTGTGTCGGTGATAATAAGCTTTTGGGCATTATGTTCAAAGTGCAATAAAATTTTAAATATAATGTGAAAAGGTATTTAAAGAGATGGCTAGAAGAAAAATGGTTTCATTCTCCTTCACTTAGGATATCGTTGCTAGCTGTTGGTCAATGGTTAGTATAGCATAGTCGGCCTTATAATGTTCCCACTGCTGGAACTCAAGTTCTAAGAGCGAGAATGGGCCATAATGCGGGCCCAGTGGGGGTTGGTGGCATATCACATGTCTTCGAATTTTTGGTTCTAGGACATGCCGGTTACCTCACGATGAATTCCTTCACTGTTTTGAGAGAAGTGGTGATGAAGTATAAATTACACCACACTTGATGGATTTCGTTAGCGCTATTCCGCACTAGTGTGAATAACATTAATTGCATGCCATAAAGTAGCAGGGGTTAAAGCGGGTTTTCGAGTAATTGTGTTGAAAAAGTATTATGTTTGCCATTGTACTTTTTTGAGGCAGGCAAAAGCTAGTCTTTTCATACATATTAGTGGAATCTTCAAGCATCAAAAAGCATTATTATTATTATTATTATTCTTATGTGTCAATATATCTCAGAACCCTGAGGTCCTGGTCCTTTGGAAGGCGTATGAGGAGCCGAAACGAACACAGAGGCCCTTTATTAGACACTTTCAATAGAACGTGGTATTATTATTATTATGAGCCCGTTGTGTCCACTGCGAAGGCCTCCCTTTCGTTAATCCACTTTTTTCTGTCCTTAGCCACTTCTGGCCAGTCCTTAAGGTAGGAGTCTAAATCGTCACGCCATCTCCTTCTGGGCTTACCGCGTCGCCGGCTCCTGCTGTTCGGAATCCAGTCAGTAGTGGCTTTCGCCCAATTTTGTTGCGACATGCGGCAGATGAACCTGCCCAGTTCCACTTTAGTTTGGCGGCTGAGTTACCTACGTCTGCGATTTGTGTTTTGGAAAGCATAAAGCCTATTAATTCTTTCCGGTCTTAGTTATCATAAGAACAGAGGAATACAGTGACAAAAAACTAGTTTTGAATAGTAACGTACAGTTGATAAAACTGTATGTTACTATTCGAAACTATTCTTCTTTTCCACCGTTGTTCACTTATTGCTGTCTCATTTTCCAACACTATAGTGAAGCGTGTGCTGACATAAATTTTACGAACAAATGGCCTTCAAATATGTTTATTCATCCATATGAAATACTAGCTTCTGCCCGCGACTTCGTCCGCGGAAAATTGCTTGTTTTAAAATAAGATTACACTCGATTAGACGCTGCGCACGTTCAGCGCTAGATTCCTGAGCACGGGCCTGCGATGTTATAGCATTTTGCCTAGTGAGCCGCTGCGAGCGCTCAGCGCTAGTCTCCCTATCCCTTGTTTCAGAGACATGCTGCCTTAAATGAGATAGACGCTGCGCACGTTCAGCGCTAGATTCCTGAGCACGGGCCTGCGATGTTATGGCATTTTGCCTAGTGAGCCGCGGCGAGCGCTCAGCGCTAGTCTCCCTATCCCTTGTTTCAGAGACATGCTGCCTTAAATGAGATAGACGCTGCGCACGTTCAGCGCTAGATTCCCGAGCACGGGCCTGCGATGTTATGACATTTTACCTACCCAGCCGCTGCGAGCGCTCAGCGCTAGTCTCCCTATCCCTTGTCTCAGAGACATGCTGCTTTAACTCAGATAGACGCTGCGTACGTTCAGCGCTAGATTCCCGAGCACGGGCCTGCGATGTTATGACATTTAGCCTACCAAGCCGCTGCGAGCGCTCAGCGCTAGTCTCCCTATCCCTTGTCTCAGAGACATGCTGCTTTAACTCAGATAGACGCTGCGCACGTTCAGCGCTAGATTCGCGAGCACGGGCCTGCGGTGTTATGACATTTTGCCTACCAAGCCGCTGCGAGCGCTCAGCCCTAGTCTCCCTATCCCTTGTCTCAGAGACATGCTGCCTTAACTCAGATAGACGGTGCACACGTTCAGCGCTAGTTTCTCTAGCACGGGCCCGCGACGTCCTCACATTTTGGCTAGCTAGGCGCTGTGAGCGCTCGCGAAATATATTCTCTATTTCTCGAGAGGCACTGCTCATTTTCAGGGGCAGATTCTTCCGTACGGCGTACTCGAGCGGCTCTTGTCTGTGATGTCTGCCGGGACATTTGAGATTTCCTTTTAGGCATGCATGTGTGCTCTCAACAAACTGCGCACAGACTTGAAAACAATTATGAACAAAGGGAGAGCGACTCGAACACCGTCCGCCTTTACAAAACAAAACAATCGTAATATCGAATAACTCGTATCGATTATTACGATAGAACAAAGTACGAAACTACGAACATACAAAACAAACGTACAACGAAATTACGATATTTTCAATTATGAGGTATCTATCAACAACAACAACCATACGAACGAAACAACCGAAATCAATAAGCGACTGACAGAAGAACTCCAACTAACGACAACGTGGGCATAATAATTCGAGAGGATCATCAATCCACAGAAAGTCTTAACACCGCGATTCCGAAAAATTACGTAATTGCAAAACGCCATCTATGGGCAAATAGGTAAAACGTCTGCACAATGAAAGTTATGCTAGGGGCATTTTGCGTTTTAGTAATTTTATATTATCTCCGAAACTGTATGACCAATTGATATACTGTAAATGGCAAATCTTATCTGTATGATGTTCTTGTGATACTGAAATAATTTATTGTCATAAGAATTAATATTTTGTTGCTCAAATAATCAACCAAACGTAAGTATGCCGAAAAAAATATTTTTAATGCAATAAAAGAAGTATAAAAGATAAAATATAAAAGATAGAGATATGGTATCGCGGACGAACCAGGTAGCCATACATTATTTTTAATTTTAAGCAACTGTTTAGGCAGCGCACGCAAATAATTCTGTTTTATGAGGTATTTTTTTCCGACTTGCTAGACAAAAGTTGTGATAGCTCGGTTAATATACATGCTATAGAAACAATTTATAGCACTCAGGAATAATGTAGCTTTCTGCCAGTTAAAAAATTTTTAGAATTGGATTATGAGTTCCCGAGATTACCCCCTACATACAAACTTACAAACTTACAAACTTACAAATTTTACCTCTTTATAATATTAGTATAGATTTACTGCTAAACGTATAGAATATGGAGAGAGAATAAAATTCTTTGCGGAAAGATAGCGTAGCTTGTACCGTAAAAACGGCCCTTTGGAGAAAGTTTTGCAAAATGTCAGTTTAATTATAATTATGGGATAAATGCTTTATGATAAAATGCACGATGAATGTCATTTACATATGTATGGACAGCCAGGGACGTAGAGTGGACTAATTTAGACGTGGGCGAAGAAGTATCAGCTAGGACTTTTTCTTTCATAAATTCGACCAGTCAGTATGCATTAAGCGGAAGTTGCGGCTTTATTTTCTACACAAATAGCGGAGTAGTCTCGAAAATGCTTTCATTTGCCTTACATTAATAATAGATATATGTATAGGTTTATATTATATTGAATATATAAGTATGTTTATTACATATTTATATACTTGTTTTCGTATCGTAAGAAAAGAATAGTTTTTTTTTTTTTTTTATGCACCTGCCATGTTTTTTCTTCACCACCCTTGGTTGACTGGTAGAGAATGCCTAAGGCACGTCCGCCTTTTTACCTTTGTGTTGCATGAAGTTTTAATAAATGAATATATTCGAAATCGAGACTGCAACTGTCGCAGCCCAGTGTTCGACAACATCGTCGTAATTACCATCAAGCAAAATAGTGCACGCGCCAGGCCCCTTTGCGTGTGAAGCTGTGGACGAGAGTGCACTTCACCTACACCTAGCTACGCTACTGTGGACGGCAGTCCTGTAAGAACCTGCCCCCCTAGCCAAGTTACAACCGCATGCGTCGAACGCCTCGAGTTGGGCACTCTCCCGTTTCTTTTGTTCCTACCACGTGACCGAGCGTTGAGATGACGTCATTCCCGTATATTTAAAGTTTTCTACTAGTGTTAATGATTGCAGATTTTCGGCTTGGCTAGGGGTACTAGTGTTTTCCACGCAAGCGTTTTTAAGAGCCGCCAGCATAATTGACGGGGTTTGCCGCGGCCACCACCTGGCAGGGTTACGGGAATGTGCAAAATAAGAAAGAAAGGAAAAAAATGAAAGAAAATTTTTTTATTCGTGCCTCTCACATAATCGTATAAACTAAAAATACATAGTAAACAAAAAGGGCCACTTAATGATAGAACTATACTGCGCACACGTGTGCCACAAACGCCGATCTGGGCGCGTCATTCTCCATACATTTTATATGGAAACTAGACTTGTAGAGCTACACTTGATCCACGGCACGCGACGTCTTTCTACGTACAAATCAGGCGTGTAACACATGTGCGTCGGTCTAATGTAGTTCTAGTTTAAGGGACGGCTGTTGGCTTTTAGTCAGTAGAAGTCTGACACTCTCTTAATCTCTAGACCTTCTTCCAATCGAAGCGGGAGAAGTATTTTGATTGTTTTCCCACTCAAAGAAATCCTTATCCTTGCTATCCTTATTCTTACTAATATTATAAAAGCGAAAGTGAGTTTGTTTGTTTGTTTTTTACGTCTTCACGCCTAAATGGCAAAACTGATTTTGATGAAACTTGGTACACGGATAGACCATGTCCTGGAATAGGACATAGAAAACTTTTTATCCTGGAAGTATGTTCCTTTGGGATAATTTTCTGCTATCACTCGGGTGAAGCCAGAATACTTTTTATCCTGGAAGTATATTCCTTTGGGATAATTTTCTGCTATCACTCGGGTGAAGCCGATTAGAAAAATAATACAAAAAAAGGTAGTCACACAGAGATAACTTAACCACTTTTTTTCTTTAGTTTGTCCTTATGTCATAGCAGTAAAGTTGATTTTCGTAGCGCAACAACTCGTACTTACGCTACCACAGTAAACTAGTTGTCTAACTGAATTAAAATGCGCCAACCGTACAGCTTTCGCGTTCGTTACGCATTTGTCAATGTATGATAATATTATTACACTCCATCCTATTGATAGACTTTTTATAGGTATGTGTCTTCCGGGGTGATTGATTTATTAATAATAGTCAATGAATGAGTTTCATAGTAGCACTCTTTTTTTTGAGGTGGGAAATTATCTAATGACTTCTGCCGCTCTATGGTGGAACGGGAGGGCGTGTCAGACTCTTTCCTTCAGTTCAGATCTGTTTCCTTCAGTTTCCTTTGTGTTCTGGTTCCTCAAGTTTACTTATCAGAAGACCCCTGCAGCCCTAGTGAGCATCGGCCCTGCATCTCTTTGGGATCTGGAACGCTACGCGCTGTTGGCGACTTGGCATCATTGTGCGGACGCACGGTTTTGCTGACGGTGAGCAATAGACAGCTCGCCGTCCGGCCGTCAGGCCAGAACTAAACTCGGATCGACTGCACGCTGTGCTCCATATGCGACACAGAGAGGTTAGTAAAATTGATAGGGCCAATTAAAGGCCAATGTTTGCCAGGGCTGTGAATTGTTTGAAAGTGAAGTGGATGGGAAAAGGCCTCGCGGGCGCAGCCCGACCAGACTGGTTTGTCCAACCAGATCCACACCGTTCTTGACTCTACGATATACCCTTGACACCGCCAGAGACAGATGGAAGAATATCATAAAAGTTAAAGTGATGAAGAAAGGAAGGTTACGACCCTCAGCATTGAGGAATACGATGCAAGGAGGAGGAGGAGGAGGTTACCTCCGTAGTCTTCCCAAAAAGAGCAACTAAAGTAACACTAGGTTTTAGTCAGTAAAAGTCTGACACTCCCTCCTACTCCACTCAGAGTGAAGAGAAGCCATGTGATAAATTCTCACGTAACAAAAAAAAGGTAACCTCAGTAAGTCATCGAAGAACTGGAACAATTTGCCTGCTGCGGTCTTCCCATTACATTATAATTTGGGGGTCTTCAAGGCTAGAGTGAATAGGCTCTTAATAAACTAGTGCGCCTCTCCATCAACGATTGCATCATTGTTTACCATCAGGTGGGATACTCGTAGTACCTAGTCATGCAGTAGTTTATTTAAATAAAAAAAAGATCTTAATTCATGAATCCCCAAGCGACCACCGGTGGCCGCGCATCTATTGTCTTACTATTGTGTTTCTAATTGACGGTATCTGAAGGGTTAATGGAAAAACCGAGTAGCACATTTTTACCTGACCTGAGTATCCAACCTAGGACCCCACGTACAGCATTCGCAACTTTGCCTAGTATTTTATTGCTTTACCAAGGGAGGGGCTCCTTGCGTCGTCGTGCATACATTACGATGACTGTATAATCATGCCTCCGTGATGTGAAGCCGTGTACACATTATGTACGAACATGAACATTTCGCTATGTTCACCAACACCAAACTTGAACATTTGGCTTGTACCATCGCAGTAATTACTGCCTGATTGCTTTAAAAATCCGCTTGAATTCAGCGGCGCGGCCCAAATCAAACCCTTTAAAGTTTTCGTTTCAAGTGCAAGAAAAAATGAACTTAGCGGTAGTCAGACGGCATATTTGAACACGAACCCGAACATAGTTCATAATTATCTAGTTCGCGCATAACAGTCGTGAACTCTCATCACAGAACAAGGGAATCATACATCTTCTGTTCTGTGACGTTCATAATAGCCATGGCGTCGTCATTGGAAGTGGTCGATTGTGTAGTACCAAAAAGTTTTTTGGTGTTCGCATGGATTCATGAAGAACACCGTCCTTACAGAACATACCTACTAATAGGATCGCCACAAACATGTTTGACGAACAGAGTGTTCGATGTTCGTAATGGTACACATGTGCGAATCAAGTTGTTGCGTATCATGCAACGTAACATATTTGTTCGTACCGTGTGTACTCGGCTTTAGCGAGTGTCTTCACTCAGAGATGCATCTAATTGGAATGCGAATAGTGTGCGTGAACTTCCGTGTTTAATGCACTTTCGCTAGTGCGGTCAGTAACTTAGAGCTGTTTCATAGAATTGTATTCCTTTCCTCAATTTAACTGCCTCCTTGGTCTTGTGGTCAAGCGCAACTGCTGAGCGTGTGGTCCTAGGTTCGATTTCCGGGTCAGGCAAAAAGTTTTATTGGCTTTTTCATTACGAATTACTCTGTAGCAGCCCGGAGTTTGGAAGTTGGTGGTGTGACACCCCGTGGTTCGGAAAGCACACGTGAAGCCGTTGGTCCTGCACCTGATCTCTCTCCGGTCGTGTCTGATGATCGTCCCATCGGATTGGTAATGGAACAGAGAGCGCACCTATGTTTGCACACGCACTAGTGCACTAAGTATAATAATATTCTATATTCTAAAATATAATATTTCCATGTCACAATGTTAGTTACCGTACTCCTCCGAAACGGCTTTACCGATTTTTACCAAATTTTATATGCGTATTCAGTAGGTCTGAGAATCGGCTACTATCTATTTTCCATACCCCTAAGAGATAAGGGTTGTTCACCCTTAAATTTTGTATTTTTATTTTTGGACGAAATTTTTTGTTTTTATTTTTTTATAATGTGGCATTAATAATACATACAACTCTAAATTTTTACTTTTTTATCACCAACCCCTATTTTTTTATAGGAATAAATAATTTATAATGCAAAACAACGTTTGCGGGGTCAGCTGGTATATAATTATATAGGTATCTCTTGCGTACTTGGCTATAGTAAATTAACGAATATAATACGAATCATGGATAAAGAATTTTTGATCAGAATTTAGTTATTCAATTCTGCTGATGTGTGCATCACTATTTGAGCGGTCATCATCGTCGTCATCACCATCATCATCACTGCTGCTTTCCTCTACGAAATGAAACATGCACTCATCGCACAACCATTTGTCATGGGTGGGAATCGAAACCGCGACCTTCGGCATAGCAGTCAGGCCACTAATCACCAGACCAACTTTTTTTTTTGGTGGGCAACTATCATCCAATGGCAACCCCCACTCTTGGGTGGAGTGGGAGATAGTGTCAGACTCTTAGTGACTGAAAACCCACCCCGTTCCTTCTAGCTTTCATACCGGGGCTCGAGTTCCTTTTCAGATAACCTGACCACCATGACGGGCCTGTTGGTCTAGCGGTTAGTGACCCTGACTGCTATGCCGGAGTTCATGGGTTCGATTCCCACTCAGGACAAATGTTTGTGTGATGAGCATGATCATTTGTCCTGTCTGGGTGTAATTCATCTATATATGTATGTATTTAGAAATATATAAGTATGTTTATCAGGTGTCTAGTACTCATAACACAAGCTCTGCTTAGCTTGGGACTAGAAGGCGTTGTGTGATAGTTGTGGAATATTATATTATTATTATAACCATCCGACCAACTGGCCAGTTAACAAAAATGTGGGTAAGTATGATGACGTTAAGACAGCCCTAGTAAACTCATAAGAGTCGTGCAACACAATCAGTACACGACAGTAATCGTGTGGCTTAGTAACCGCGCATCCCGTTAACATGTTAGGCCTTAGTTGGTCTGTGCGGCCGCGACGCTGTTAGTTTGTTATTTATTACTAACTGTTCTAGGGTTTAAAGTTATAGTTATCGTATTTTTTTTATTGCTGATAGGTTTGCTGCTATCTCACCTGATGGATAGCGACGTTGCGGTTGACGATGGAGCGCGCCTATCTAGAAATAACCTCACGTTGTGGAACCGCTGGACATGTTACAATGCCTGGTGACTGGGCCCACTATCATGTGCTCTGCGCTGATTATGGTGCTATATGTTGTGGAACCTATTCACTCTTGATTTAAAGAATTCCGAGTTGTAGCCATTAGGAAACACGTATATCGGCTTTTTTAATTGTACAGGACATTTTTAAGGTGAAACAATTTTTGCTATCAAAAAGCAAAAAGTTGTTTGATTGCAGTTGACAGCAACACTTGAGACTTTTGAAACATTCGTTTAAACAAACAATTGATTGTTTAAACGAATGTTTCAAAAGTCTAGAATAAATAAATACATAGAATGCACAACGAGACCATTATCTGAAAAAAGCATGAACAATTTTCATCAGTTATTAGTAGTGTAGAAACGAAGGAAAGGGAGTGAGTTAGAAACTGCCTTTGTTACTGATGCTGTTAAAACCTTAACTATCTTTATGGTCGGCCGTGGTCGTGCAAACAAAGAATATGGGCGTGGTTTTAGTCAGTGAAAGTTTGCCCTCTCGCTCCCCAGGGCGGGAGAAGTCATTAGATGTTTTACCTAAAATAATGCATAAAAACAAATTACTGGCTTTTATAGTGCACTAGCATCTGCTAGCGGCTTCTTAACCCGCTTAGGATAAAAATTACCTTGTTCTAGGACATGGTCTATCTAAGAGCCAAAATTTCAACCAAATCCGGTTAGCCGTCGTTTAAAAAACTATTAATTACTTCTTAACACTTTAACACACACAATATTAGTGTACATTAAAGACTAGCTATACTGTCTTTCTACTAACTCATAAGTGCCATTAAAATGTACAGGCATATCCAAATAGTTCACGCATTCTCATAATGTTCATTATCAGCTGGATCGGCGGAGATGGGCCTGTCTCTTGGCCTGCCCGGTTACCCGACCTAGCTCCAATTTTTCGCTAGGAACGGGTTAAGGAACGCCAAGAATGGAGAAAAAAAAATCAAGTTTTACTATTTACTGAAAAAAAAAAAAACTTTAACACTATTGAAAGAACCAAAAGGCTTATCAGAATAGGTCTTGACAGTAGTTAGTAATGCTAATAAATTATTATGGTTACTTGAGTTCAAGCACCTCCGTTAAATATTATTTATTCTATAAAATGGCATATTATGAACAATTTCCGACATTTCAGAACAGGCTTTCAATAAGTGAAGTCAAAATTTTCCTGTAAGTTGAATTTAAAAGATAAATTTTGTAAATTAAAAAGTTTGTTGTCAATTTATAATAGTCAAAGTTTGATTAGTCTATTATAGAAAATAAGAACAAATAGGCAATTTTTTTTTGAATAAAATCAAGTCAGTTTCGTTGATCTTTTGACAAAAATACAAGTTTATTTGGTAAGAATATGCGTTATCTGTGTTAACGGTTTGGGACTTAATTCCTGTCTAAAATAATATCAATAACAATTTAGTTTCTAACAACCAACCACACATTATGTAAGTCTTACATATTAACCAAAATGTTAACAACCAAAAAAAAAATAAACAAAGTACAAAAATAGTAAAATAATTTATTACGAACTCTAAACCTTAATGATATGGCAAGAATAAACAAAATAAATAATATTACGACTTCAGCTTATAAACTAAATTAATATTAATAAATGCAGAAACTAAAATATCACGACACTAAAACCAAACAAAACTACGAAAGTGACATTTTTTGTAAACGGACGACTTTTTCCGACAGCATTTTTGTTTATCAGCACGAAGAATTTACTCAACAAGTTATATCATACACTGAGATTATACAACTATTTATGGATATGAAAATATTGTATTTTTCCATAACTTTCGAACGTGCTCTTACAACAAAGTCGTACTCAATTGTTTGCATACATGCACATCTGCGCTTTTTGGACCGGATCAACCACTTAACGCATCAGCTGCCTACGTTGTCTTCTCATCAGGTTGACCATCATCTACAACCAAGTCTATCTCAACTTCGTAAGTCCCAGGCTTTGTGCGTGATGGCCTCACCACTATCCCCGGCATTTTGGACTCTTGCACTCCATCAACTTCATTTTCCGCATTGTTACCAAGAGGCACCTCACCCTTCCCTCCTGACGCTGCATTAGGAACAGATATACCGTTAAGTTGGTCTTGCGGCAGCTTTACGGACATCATCCCTTGGAAGCGTTGGACGAACATCTCCAATATTGGCCCAAATCTGGACACACCGTCGGTCGACAGCAAGAATCTGTCAGACGCTCCTTCTTTGGGTCGTAGCAAAAACATGTTAAAGTTCAGGGTCTTCTTGACCGGGCGGGCCGCTGCCTGCGCGAACCAGGCTATAGCGACGAGTACGAGCAGCGCGCGAGGGGACATGGTGTCTTAGACAGTTCGCGAGGCGGTAGCGTGCGCCCACGGCGGCGAAAGACTCTACACTGCGCCAGTTGCGTTTTTGCCGCGCATCTAAGCCAAGATAACGGGTCCACGGCAAAAAGATCATAATTGCCTCGCATCGTACCGAACGTCTGATAATTGCAACGATCTCTCGACACCTTTCCTTTGGAAAGCGATTCCATCTTAATTCAAGTGAGTCATCATTATCAGATGCCCAAAATTTGATGATCTTCATTGAGATATGATGTTCACTAAATTTCGTTTTGTGTTAGGTGTCCAAGAACATAGAGATAGTTCAAGCTCCATTGGTTTTGACTCGACCATTAAAGTCCGAATAAAAAGATACTGATGCCACAGTGTCAATGCTGTGCTAAAACGGTGAACCTTAACTCGTAGACTCTAAGGACCAGATTGGATTGTACTGGAGGTGATATAATTTGCACATTATTGCACTTGTAGTTTTAAATCATATTTATGGACATCCATCATGAGTAGCTCGTGTACGTGATTGATGGTAATATAATGATGCAGTATCAAGGTCACTACAATGCAGGTCAATGAAAATAAACAAAATGCGGTTTGTGGGCTTTTTGCTATTGTTCTTAGCTTTTATTTGCTTTTAATGGTAGAAATTTTGATGGCCAATTAGCTGGAACGAATTGTGACTTTTTTGTTTTAGCAAAATGATAAGTGTGAGTAATTTCATATAGTTTTACGGTTATTATGTCGGTGGAATTCATGTTTAGTGAATGGCAAAATATACTTGTACGTTCCTGTTGAAATATTTTTGGAAACAATCGCGTTTCTCGAATATAAAAAAAAAATGTTGTTGTGAAAAGATAAAATGGCTGAAAATATCGAGTTCTATCTATTATATATTTTTTTTTCACCATAATTTTTTTTTTGTTGTTATAGATGTTTTTACAAGAAACTTTGCATTCATAAACATTGTTAAGTCTAAGAGAAATGTTTTGTAATTGCATTACATTGTTGACTTACTAAGAAACTTTGTATATCTCATTAATTTTATTTGTATAACTGTAACTTTCAACAATAATCCCATATTACGTGTGGAGGCTTGTAAATGACTCATCGTGATCTACCTTATTATTTTGTTTTGCATTGTTAGATGTTAATCAAAGAAAAAAATACAGTCTTTCTCCTTTCTTTCAGTCTATCCAAAGGTTGTCTGTAAGAGATTGCCCTGAGCAATAAGACCGCCCATTGTTTATTTATTTTTAATATTTTTCCTGTACTTTTTTATGTGGTGTTTAATATAGAATATAATAAATAAAATACCTATCCAGCGAGTCAAACTGATGGCAGAACACACAATAATTGAACCAGCATTACAATTTAATTGAATTAAACCGTCCACGTCCATCTCGAGTCAATTATCCGTTATTTATGTCCAATCACATTTCCATTGGCCATAATTATACGTCCAATTCCTTTGGAGATCATAAACTGGAAACCAATCTTGGAACCTGACAATTTTAGAAATGAAGACAGAGACTTGTTCGACGTCAGAAGTTCTTCCTTATGAGAAGGAGATAGAGGTTGTGTAGATGATTTTGGATGGTAAGTGTAAGTTGGTGTTTGTTATACTTTATAGGATTGAACGCCACCACAGGATGTGGCTCCGTTAGAGACGATAAAATGCAACTTAAGTGCTAACGGTAGCAGTTTCGCAGATAAAACTCAGATTCTACAAGGAAGTATTAATATTGTTAATGATGGTAATTTCACTTCAGGAAGTGTTGAATTATTTTATGACTGTTCTGTATCGGTAGAATCTTTCTGTTTTGGCACAAATAAGTTTTTGGACACTTTCGTTTTTTAAGGTACAATGGAAAGTTGAACTTCTTGTGTGAAGGATGAATTTTATTTAATTGCCTTTCTTCGTCTATATTTAGCTTTAAAGGAGAATATTGTCAGATACTTGTTGCGAGGTCCTTAATTAATAACAAAAATTTTAAAATTAATAAACATTTTACTTAATAAAAATACATTATTAATAAATAATATTAAATGAGCAAAATAATTAAATAACAAATAAATTTTACACATGACTCATAAATGTTACAAATTGAAATTTAAACTTGTAGGAATTGTAACGACATATTGTGTTTGTGAAAATTAGTTTTAATTATGAAATTACTGTAATTAATAAAACAAATTATCATTCATAGGGAAGTAATGAATGATAATTTGTATTATATGGATGTTAAAATAATATTTAGTTGAATAATTAAATAATTAAAAATCATGAAAATTTTAATTGTAAATTAACAATAAAGGCTATAACAATAATGATTGTCAGATTCTAGCAACGAAAATATATATGCTGATTTAGAATTTTTGCCAAGTGTGGCGAAGGCCTTAGACGAAATGCTTCTGAACTGCGGAAACAAAAACAAGAATAATGTGTATTATGAAACACATCAGTTGAGTTAAAGGTTTCTAACCAACTAAGATGAAGAGGACCATAAAGCCTGACGCTAAGTATCCAACATTATCAGACAATACTGACAGATTTGCAACCCGTCAAATTATGATACTTTACAACGCTTTGAGAATGAAAAGCCGGTCTAATCATAAATTTTATACCATGTATAAACAGACCTGACATATTTAATATAACCGTTTTTCACCTTATTAAGGAAAATGGTGCTGGGATAAATCTTGATCAATTTTATTATTGGTACAGTCAGATTCAAAATAGGATCGGTTTTTGATTGTTGCGTCCGCGATACAATTTGCTTTATTGACTCAGTATCGTCATAATGAAGTGTAATTCATTACATCATTTAAAAAGGTTGAGTGCAGTTGTATATTTGAAATGTGACACTGTAAATTTGTTAAACTTAATAGGTTTTATATCCTTTAGAAGTTGAAAATAATAAAATATATATTTGAACTTTAACTATAATTACAGAAAAAAAATCTCACGATAACTATAACTTGCTAAAATATGGCGTGAAAAACTCATCCACATCGCTGTCAGATAGATTGATTGATGGATCTGTTTAAAAATATTTGTTTTTAAGATTTTCCAAGATGCGTAACGTTGATAACTTAATAACTTCTACGTAACTTCTCGTGCACAGGTCTTTTTTTGGTGACAATCATCAAATGATTTCTCTTGTTCATCGGCAATGGGAGGGCGTGTCAGACTTTTAATAACTAAAACTCACTCCTATTGTACTTCATTGCCTTCGTTCTAGAGCCCCGGGGTTCTCTTTCGCACAAACCATGAATCCAGTAGTCTTCGACCATAAGCGAACCATAAGGGCCCAACCTTCTCTCTCCTTGAGGTACACGTGGAACATTATGCACCCGAACTAATTTACGAGTCATCGACACACTCGTCGATAACTCGTAAATTATAATCTGATAGGAGGAGCAATGCAGGGGAAATTGTTCCAGTCCTTCGATGTACGCAGTATAAACGACGAGGTTAAACGCTTAGACCGGACTTTAGAAGTGTCAACAATGTAAAGGTTTCTATAAAAAATGCATAATCAGATATTATTAACCTCTGGCACCCGATGCAAAATTAAATTTATGTTGTTGACAAAGGTATAGACGACTCGGTAGTACTAGTCACTTATCTGATAGATAGCACCGTAATTCGCGTTGCTGTTAATTTATTATAGGAGAAAGCGACCGGTCCTGGCGGCAGTAGGGCGATGTCGCTCCATATTAGCGGTACAGTTGCTAGTGCTGATTTTCTTAGGAATTTACTGGAAATTGCTGTTCACTAAAGAGTTAAGTTACGAGAGAACGAGGTAATAGAATCGAGAGTATATGCGTAGTTGCTTGTCTGTATTAGCGTATCTAATTGCGTTTGTTCAGTCTTTTTTTAGGTGAGAAGTTATCAAATATCTTTTAGGCAGTTTCAGTGGCCGTTGCGTACCTGACTGGCGATTGTTACACTTTCGACCAATCCCGTAGCCCATCTGTTCAATCTCTCATCATCATTATCATTCCAGCCGAAAGACAGCCAATATTGGATGTAGGCCTCCTCCAAGTATCGCCATAATGATCGGTCCTGTACGTCTCACATCGGTCAACCTTGTAAGAGGCCTTTCAACTGCGTCTTCTGCTACGTGGTCACCATTCCAGTACGATTCGTTCCCATGGATCATCTGTTCTGCGAGAAGTATGTGCCCTGCCCACTGCTACTTAAGTTTGGCGACTAAATCTCTATTTATATTTTATTTACCATTATCTTTACTCGTAACTGCTAAATTAATTACATCAACGCAGCAAAGTCCACACAAGTATCTTTGATATTTTACCTAATGTCAAAGTCTTGGCTTGACACAGAAAATCAAGCCAATGATCGTAAAATAAACGACGATGGGAACACGGTGGGTGAAGTTTTATTTATAGCTATATCAGCCTACCGAGAATTAATGAGGTTCGGATACGAATCTGACCTTGTTACAAAGGAATATAAGGGAGTCCAATAAAAGTTACAATATGCGGATCAAAGGACCAAAGATATTTCTCATTTTCTTATATATTTTTGTGCTATATTTATGAGGTTATAGAGTGAATGAAAATGGTTACCTAAAAAATATACAATCTATATACGTAAAAATCAATCGTATGACCAGGTCGGTGAGACAGAATGTTTTTCACATGAAATTGCACCCGTCGTAGCTTGGGCGATTCACTAGTCACACCAGTGTATATAGGTATTGTTATTCATCTTCTTTTCGTGTCGATGCTTATGCTTTCAAACTATATTTTTTCTGACCGATATCCTGCACAGCTATATTGTTGACCTCGTGTAGACCCTGAAAACTGCAGGTAGTGGTGTATTGTTATTGATAAATAGATTTGGACAATGAAAGGCACTGGGGTAAATCATATTTAGGAATAGTAAAAAGGATACTTTTATTTCGGGAATATTTCCTTAGGGTCATCGAATATCGAATAGCACATCGGACTTTTTATTCCACCATTATGTTTTCTTGGAATAATTTTTCCACTTTCTAGCAGGCCTTGATAGAAACTAGATGAATAAGAAACCAAAAAAATCATTATCATTTCAAACATTTAATTTTCGTAATAAATATAAGAAACTATAATTGCATTGTTATTTCACAAACTGGTAACAAACATAAAATTACCTACATCGAAGTACACTTTAACAATCATTGCATCGAATACTAGTTCTAAAACTAAAATCACTTGATTCAGTACTGTTACATCTGAATCGAATATTTGAGCTGGTGTTTCAATTGGTTTAATTACATTAAACTAATTGGTCTCGTTGAGTTACGCTTTGTTTCGTGTGAGGGCTTGTGCTCGATGGTTCGATTTAACTTCGACAGCTTCTTTGGTCTCTTCGTTTTCTTGTTTAAGTTGAGCTGGGGCACCTGGAATTTCAAAAATTACTATCAGCGTCTTCATAAATTCTTTTCCATCATCTTGTATGTTGGATGCTTGAATGTATTTTTGTCTTGTAACTGTTCTATTTTAAAGTTTGCTGTCACTAAGGTTGAACTTTTGTTCAAAAAACGAGACGCTTCGTAAGAGTCACCGCGGGCTTAAATACAAAGAGTAAATGATCGAGCAGGGACGGGAGTTACTCAGTAAAAGTCTGACATTCCCTAACGCTGAACTCAGAGCAGATGAAGCGGTTTGATAACTCTCACACCAAAAAAGAAAAACAAATTTTAGATGGTGTTCACTAATGTTAGTTCTACAGGCGTTTTCATTTAATTGTTTCGAAATGAGAGTATTATAAACAATTAGAAGAAGAAGAAGATATTTAATTAGTGACTTATATAGGACAAGAATGATTAAGAATGCTTTGCACTTGCAATAGTTTAGATTATCTCAGCTTTTAGAGAAACTCATAGATAATGTTTTTGAAATACGACACGCTAAAATCATACGATTTTCTGGTTAATTGTTTTTAGAAGTTCTTACCGTTAGGTGCTCTCGTGTTAGCTTGGCTTGGGTGAGCAAGCTGGGCACCTGGGTGAACAAGTTGTCCACCGGGGTGAACAAGTTGGGCACCTGGGTGAACAAGCTGGGGCCCTGGTTGAACCAGCTGTGCTCCTGGGTGGACAAGTTGGGCTCCAGGATGGCCAAGTTGGGCAGCTGGTCCCTGATAGCCAGCATGGTTGACTGGTCCTTGAAGTCCGACATTTTGTGAGAAATGGATAGGCCCTCTTCCAGGTTCCCCTTGGACTTGTTGACCAGCGCTATAGATAGATAAAAATGATAAAACAATTACATATTAAGAACTATAATTATGATTAGACATTCTAAATATATTAAACTAGCTTTTACCCGCGGCTTCGCTCGCATTAAATTCGTTAAATTCCCCCATTTTAGGGAAGTGGGGGATTAGAAAGAGACAAAAACAGCCTATGTCACTCTCCATCCCTTCAACTATCTCCACTTAAAAAATCACGTCAATTCGTCGCTTTGTTTTACCGTGAAAGACGGACAAACAGACACACACTTTCCCATTTATAATATTAGCATGGATGAACAAAAAGTTATATTATAGTGCTTCTAGTATGTGGTTACTAGTTTTGGCCCATGGTTTCGCCCGCATACAAGAAATATAGTCTATGTCGGTGAAAACAATTTTGGCAATCGGACCAGTAATTCCACAGATTACAAACAAAAAAACCAAACAATAATAAAATAAACTTTCCTCTTTATTATATTAGTTTAGACTAGGAATGAATTCTCAAGATCATGTTTTCCAAAGAATTCTTTAAAAATTGAGAGTATATTGAAACAAACGAACAAAATTATTCGTATAACTATCAAAATCGAAAGTAGAAAGTGATAGGCTATCGTTGAAAATAATATCATAAAATAAAAAAAAATCGTATCAATTTTATTACTCAAAATTGGTCAATAAAGTTTATAATTCCTACAATCGTTCATTCACCATCGTTTTATTAGAAACGTCTGATGGTCTAGATACTGTCATTTTTAATAATAACAATATTTTTTTTTTGTTCAAATAACGTTTACAAAAAATAAACATTAAAATGAACACTACTGACCCCGCACAAGGGCTACAAAACAAAATGCCGCTTTAAGCTTCTTTATGAGGTGGCCCTTTTTTTTTGGCACGTGTGCGGCGGTGCCGTCTCAAAAAAAACGTTTGAAGCGGCTTCAAGCTTCTCCGGACACAAGGTCGCCAGCTGTTTTTTGGCTCCCGCTTCTAGCTTCTTTTTGTGGGCGCTTCTAGGGTTTTTTTGTGGCAGCGTTTCTTTTTGGCCCGTGTGCGGGTACGCTAACAGTCCAGTTTCATTACGACAGTAAAATTTAAAGTTAGAGTAAAACTATTATAAAAATATATTTATACTTACGGGTTAGCTAGTCCATGGTCCTGATAAACAAGGTCATAAGGCCTGTTAGGGTAGGCAAGAGGGGCTCCAAGTTGGGGCTGAACCAAACCTCTAGGGTAGGCTCCGAAGGGGTTTAACACACCCTGACCCGATGGGTCTAGGAGAACTGCGTTCTGGTAACCTGGAGATAGATATATTATAAATATTATCAAAACGTTATTATCAACAAAAGAGACGATTTAGTTCCAGCAATTTTGACCAACAGTGAGACCTATTTCCAACAGTGGACGTCTTTCGGCTGTAATGATGATGATGATGGTTGAATTTCTCCAATGTAAAAAAAGTATCATTGGCGATTTGTTCATGCTGATAAGTGGATTATCAACGTCAATCTCTTAAGGTGGTGCATCATGACTCACATTTTCACTGTTTTTCATACATCCGCTCATGACTGATTATGACGTTATTACACATTTTTCATTAGATATTTTGGAAACACAGTATCTTGTGGATATTATCTAGGTTTCTAAAGAAGCCATTTTCTAAATTTGTGTAAAACTAATCCAGTAAAAACCTCTGAAAATGTCCTATTTTGTATGAACTTTGACACTTCATAATTTGCCTAAAAATTAAAAAAGTCAAAAAAGTAATCCTCTAGAGACCTTGCAAATTTTATTAAGATTCTAAATGACGACAACTTTTTCCAAAAACTTTTAAGGGTTTTAAAAAAACAGCTATTTCCTGGAGCAAGTTTTGTGAAATTTTCGAGTAAATCTCGGAATTACCGAATACTAACAGAGTTTCCAGGCGTTATCTCTCTCTTTTTTTGCGTTGCCTTTTCGTCAAACATCGCGTTGGATTGCATTAAATGAAGTTACAAGCTTTTAAACCATTTTCGATGTTTACGATAAGCGAGTGGAGAAGGACCCTCTTAATAAAGATGTTGACTGAATGATTTAAAAAAATATGGCACATTGAGATTGAGAAAATTATGAATTTATAATACACACACATCAAAAACTGGTTGCGTTGTTTTCTTTTTACAAGCTTTTATTTAGTTAACCTGTCCCAATGTTTGTAATCAAATCTTACAAAATCCACTTCCCGGTTACGGATTAAGATGAAATTTTGCATGCATGTCTAAATCAGATGACAATGCAATATTATTATGACATGGAGCTGATCTGATGATGGAACCGGAAGGTGACTATAGGAACTTAGGGACTGGGTAGTAAACGACACAACTCCATCGAAATTGGGCTCGTATGATTTGTCTTGAGTATTAATTATATAGGTATTATATCGTGCTATAAAAGCTTGCTGTGAATAAATTTTTTTCAGTAAAAACTTGTTTTTTAATTTTGTTTTGGCAATAAAATGAATTGAATGTTAAGACTGGCGTTGATAGCTATGTCATGGTTTAATTATTGTTGCCAACTATCATATATTCCAAAAATAAATCTTTATATTAAAAAAAAATAATATCTCTCTGTTTCCGTCATTGGGGATTTTCTCTTGGGAACATTATAAAGAGAAGGGATTTGATATCTAATAGACTTACCATTGCCAGGGAACCGTCCATTTCCTTGAGGGCCAGCAGCGACAATGTATACTGGTTGGTATCCTCCTATGCTGCCGGGACTGAAACAAGTAACAGTTCTTCTCTTTCAACACATTCTGAATTTCTATCGACCACCACCATGTATTCCTATCTATTGTGCCCTTTCCTCTCGTTTCTCCCAAAATATCTTTCGCTGCATGTCTAATACACTCTGCCATTTCATTCCAGCTTTCATTTATACTTCGATCATTCATGTCACCCATCTCTATCATTTTGTCATGTATTATATGGATTCTGAATCAGAATTTCGTGTCATTACTGATTGATTGCTACTACTGAAAATTATAGGAAATATAATCTAGCTATATTTCAAATAATTACTCCTGTGTACCCTTCCTCTGTATTTGCTCTTTTGTACAAACACTTAATTCATTACACCTCGAACGAACGCCGGCGTTCGTGCACCTATTGTCTTTCTGTTGTGTCTCTAATTATCACGATTGAAGAGTTAAAATAAAAGCAATAAGTGTTTTTCATTACTCATACTCTGAAAGTAGGTCTGAAGTTGCCTGTGGAGCGGGTTGAAATGATGATACTTTTCATCCCTAGGGAGTTTTACTTTCAACCGACAGCTGTCAAATTATTCAAAAAAAAAGTAGTTCTATCTTCACATTTCTATTGAACCATGTTCCAATTTTCCATACAGCCTGTCAATCACAACGCGATATAAAATTCAAATAACTTAAAGATAAGTATAAATTAAATAATATTATATTTTTAAGTGACTTATTTGTTCGAGTATTACTTTAAAATACTTTATTTGTAAAAGATTGCAATTAATTTCTAATTTTTCATTAATGAGGCTGAATAGCTGGCCGGCTACAGAAAAAAAAAACAAAATGGCGGGAAAGTGGCAAATCAGATGTTGGTTTTTTGAGTTTTGTTTACATTTCTGTACTGCAGAGATTTGTATTATCATGATAAGTTCATCAGATTAAAATAGTGATAATAATAATTTTATAAGAGAAGAGGCTAAAGCAGTAGTGGAACCTTTTACCGCCTAAATCAGAAGAAAGATATCTACCTAAAATCATAGGTACGATAACTCAGGTTTAACAAACTTTTTATTATTTTATTTTTACTTTCCTTGTATTCGTAATGAAAAGCACAGTGCTTACCTCGGGGTTAAAGTTACTTATTTAGTCCCTCGAATTAGCGACCTCGCTACGCTCGGCCGCCAACTCCTTCTCGGGACGAAATAAGTAACTTTCACCCCTAGTGTAACAATGTACTATTGTACAAAGACTGTAAAAGAAATTTTATGTTTAACTTCAAAGCCCTTCTCAGTGAACTTTCTCTTACGTTTTTTATACTTTTTTCGATCCGAACATGGTCCTTACCAGATGGCTAGACCACGAGTTAACCATTACTGGCCGTTTTCAACCCGCCCTTACATTGCCCGGGAATCACTTTGTGCCGCCTGATGCTTCGTGCGTCTTCGGTGGGGACTGGCCTAACGACTTAGGCCACTTGCTTTGCTCGTATTACTCCAAACCATTTCCAGAACCTCTAAACTAGTATATTATTTTGATCTTACCTGTATCCAGGTATTGGCATGTGCACTATAAACACTCGTTGTCCGGGCAATAATCCAGGAATATTTGGTGCTACTGGATTCTGAAAATTAAATGCCTTCAATTAGGGTAAAAAGCAACAAATGCATTTTTCTAGTGACATAGTGCCTTTACAAAAAAACATGATTTCGACAAATGTGGTTTTGCTATTGTGTGTGCTAAGGCAAACGTCATCGGAACACGCTGCGAGATTGTTCTAAGGAATTACCGCAGCCCTGGAACGCACGACTGATGGAAAACGCCTGGGTTTTTAGTCTGTAAAAGCCTGACATTCCCTCTTGCTCCACCCAGAGCGAGAGAAGGAATTTGAAAATTACGAACATCATGCCAAAAAAGTAAAATCGTAACACTACTGCAGCTTTGATCTGATAGGCTGACCAGAAGACGGGACGAAGTCGATCCAATAACACTTTTTATCATTAAAAAGTGTTATTGGGTGTTTTCATCACGAATTTTACTACAGCAATCCAGACTCTGAATATACCCGTTTGACTAACCGTACATACAATGCCCAAAATGTGCTATAGCTTCTATAATTATACCTTTTGAGGCCAGAGGTAACGAAATGTGGGTTTTCTGTACACATTCTGTCTAACCTTTCAGCGAAACAAGTATTTATTTATTTAATCGGGGTGACGTCACGGACGTCAAGTTGATTTGTACCTATCATTGTTGTGAGTGTTGTTTAAAATAAAATAAACAGTCTTCTAAGCACAACTGTGCTATAGAAAGTTTAAGCAGATAGTGCAACATCGTACGGAACGTTATCCAGTGTGCAAGTGCATTATTTGTAAAATAATTGATACATAAACTTGAAACTAATCACAAGTGAAAAATAACTACCCTAAAAGTTAAAAATATTAAGACATTTAAGTGAAATCACTAAAAAACTAGTCAAGAAGTGTTGCCTGACAGTGTGCGTCTGACTGTGTTCACTCTAGTTTTCATATTTATGGTGTTGACAAACTATACTATCCCCATCAAACCTAAACACCCATAAGTCAAAACAGCGCCATCTATTGACATTGTTTCGAACGACGGAGCGGATCGATAGCTGGATTGTTTTTTTACGTTACGATCATGCCTTCTGCGAAGTGTGGAGGTTGCGCCAAATTTTTGTCACCGTTAGATGCCGCTAAGTGCAACCAGTGCACTAGTTTTTATCATCGTGCTTGTGTCTGCCTCCCGAGCTCTGGTTTTATTAAATCTTCTTGGCGCTGCCCCGAGTGTAATAAAAATCAAGTCAGGGACAACAAGGCGGACACACCGGTTCGAGCGAGGTCTGCCCAGGTAGAAGACCACATAAGTTCAGAAGACCTCATGGACACCAGCACATTGAGCTGCAGCGCGGCGGACGCCACCGTGAACTCTCCTGCCTTGGCTGACGAGCTGCGGCTGTTTAAAGAGGAGCTGCGTAAGGAGTTTCGCTTAATGCACCAGGAGTTCCAGCAGTTGCGCTCTGAAATGGCTCAGCTCAAGGATTCCCTTAAGGCTTCGGACCAGCGAATGGACACCTTGGAAATTCGGGTAGGCTCCCTCGAGCAAAGGCTGGAGCAAAAAGTTGAGTTAGACAGGAATCCTCTCGAGAATACAATTAATGAACTAAGGTGCCAATTGAATGAGCGCGATCAAGAACTGCTGCTCAACGATATTGAGGTAACCGGAATTCCTGAATGCAAGGAAGAGAGCACCCTGCACCTAGTTAAGGTACTTTCCACAAAGCTCGGTATCGCCATCGACGAGAGGGACGTGGTCCATGTCGAGCGAGTAGGATCCACGCACCGTAACAGAGTGCTTTCCAACGGCTCCATCTCTGCCGACACCTCTGCGCAGCGTCCGCGCAATATATCTGTGCGATTCGCTAGGCGAGCTACGCGAGACGCGGTGCTGCGCGCGGCTCGGGTGCGACGCGGTTTGAGTTCTAATGACCTTAGTATAAATGGGCCGGCGCTACGAGTTTATGTTAACGAACGTTTAACACGGACAAACCGCCAGTTATTCTATAACGCCCGCCAAGCCGGGAGTCAACACAAATGGAAGTACGTCTGGACTAGAGATGGGAAGATTTACGCTCGCAAAGAAGATAACGTAAAAGCTGAACGAGTCAGATATGAAGATGATATTCGTAGGATTTTTTGTTAATAACCGGTTTGTCCTGCATCCGAAGTTGTTATATAACTTTGTTTTACTTAATGGTTGCTACTGTGGATGCTATGATGTTAGTATGTTTTACAGGTCGCCGTGTTTTGTTATTTAGAGTAATTTGTTTTGTTTTTGCCTGCACAATTATTATTGCCATGGGGTGGTGTGTGTTTCCTGTGGTGTCGCAAGGGAGTCAACTCGGATCGCCTGAATGGACATTATTTTGCTCGCGGTGGCATTGGACAACAACAAGTACACTTAATTCTCAGAATATCGGTCACTTTAGCAAATTATGGACAAACAGTGAATCCCTTACAGTGGACACAGTTTATTTAATTTTCAAAATACATAAAAATAATATTAACAACGATTTGGTTAATATTTATAATTTTATTGCACGTTTTTGTTTCCACTATTTCATGATGGTGAAAGTGAATCTGCAATCATTATATACAAACAATTATACACAAATATTTTATCCGATAACTTATTTACAAATATTATTTATTAATGGCTTTATTAGGAAAGTAATTATTATCATGTTTACTGAACTATCTTTTACATTTTTTATTATTTGCAATGGTGTTTTTGAGTTGGTAGTGATTACATGCACAGCTTATTCAATTTTCAAAACATACAAAAATATTACTTACAATGGCTTGGTCAGCATTTATAATTTTAATACCCATTTTTGTTTTCACTGTTTCGTGGTAGTGAAGATAAATTTGCAATTATTATTTACTAAAAATTATACACAATTATTTTATACAGTAACTTATATCCAATTATTATTTATAAATAGTTTTACTAAGACATTAATTATAATCATGTCTACTGAATTATTTTTTACATGTTTTATTATTTATAATGGTGTTCCCGAGTTGGTAGTGTTTTCAGGCACAGCTTATTCAATTTTCAAAACATACAAAAATATTACTTACAATGGCTTGGTCAGCATTTATAATTTTAATACCCATTTTTGTTTTCACTGTTTCGTGGTAGTGAAGATAAATTTGCAATTATTATTTACTAAAAATTATACACAATTATTTTATACAGTAACTTATATACAATTATTACTTACAAATTGTTTTACTAGGAAATCAATTACAATCTTATTTACTGAATTATTTTTTACAGGTTATATTTTTTACAATGGTGTTTTTCTATTTACACATCTACCCACAGTATTTTTATCTTTAGCCTTTAATTATATTTGTTGTTACCAGTTGCGCTATTTAAATTGGGTTATACGTTGCAATTTTATTTTAAATGTGGTAATCTTAAAGTTTTATGAATACAAAATCGAATCCCTGTACCTTCGTATAATTTATCTAGTTAAACATGCTTGAAAAATATCTTAAACTTGGTTTGTTGAACGTGGGTTCCCTTGGCACTAATCACGATGATTTTATAGCTGCAGTTGAAAGCCATTCCTTCGATTTAATAGCGGTCAACGAGACTTGGTTGCGGGCCGGACAGGAGGCGCGCGCGCCCAGTGTGCCAGGTTACCGCTTACGTCACACGCCGCGGCCGCTGACTGTACACGGGGGTCACGGGGGTGGTATAGGGTTTTATGTTAAACGCGGTTTGAGCGTTCGTACCTGGTCCACTCCGGGTGATCCAAGATACGAGACCGTTGAACAAATGTGGATTACCTTAACCCTAAATGGAAATAGAATTGCAATAGGTACAGCGTATCGCCCTCCACGATTTGACTTGGACCTTTTTCTTGATGCCATAACTGACTCCATTAGTTCCTTGGTGAAATGTGACCACTACATACTACTAGGCGATTTTAATGTCAACTTATTAAATGCTAACGGGCAAACTAAAAGAGTATCGGAGTTCCTAAATAGCCTGAGCCTAAAACAACTTGTAAGTTCTCCTACTCATTTTACAGATCATAGCGAAACCTTGATCGACCTAGTATGTACCAATATAAACCACAAAAGTGTGTCAGTTGAGCCCTATGGCTCAATGAATGGTCACTCGCTTGTCGTCTGTGAACTTAACATTAAGCGTAGTAGATACAGACCCCATACAATTATGTACAGGCCGATTAAGAATATTAATGGTGAAGTCTTTGATAGTGACTTATCAAATATACATTGGGACAACATTTGTAGCTTGCATAATGTCAATGACATGGTGGACGAATTTAATAAAAACATTTTGGCATTATACGATGCGCACGCTCCGGTAAAAACATGCTTGATAAAGGAGCCGTCGTATCCTTGGATTACCGAGAATATCAAGCTTATGATGCACTTACGAAATGATGCCCTGACCAAGTATCGTAAGACGAGGTCCGATTCTAAAAGGGCATACTATAAACAGCTGAAATCATTGGTGGATGGTTCCATATTTAGGGAAAAAGTCGCTTACTTTAAATATAATATTAATAATAAAATGAAAGACCCCAAAGGATTGTGGAACAATTTAAAAAATACGATACTGCCAAATAAAGAATCTAAAGAACTCCCGAATCATTTTAGAGATCCAAATCAAATTAATAATCACTTTTTAAAGGTACCTGGCAACGACGTCTGCAATGCTGCGCAACAAAATTTTTTTGAGTCCCATCGTTTTGGCGACGATAGCTGTAAATTCGCATTGAAACCAGTTAGCGCAAATCAAATCTTGAAATACTTTCACGAACTTAGATCTAATGCTGAAGGCTGTGATATGGTTACCCTGAATATGCTCTTATCCACCTTTCCATACACACTTAAGGCCATAACGGAAATTATTAATTATTCAATCAGCTCAGCAACGTTCCCTGATATATGGAAGATTGCAATCGTTAGACCTCTACCTAAAAAAACGAATCCAACAGATTTGAAGGATCTCAGGCCCATTAGTATTCTGCCATGCCTATCCAAGATAGCCGAGAAGGCCGTGTGCCAGCAGCTGACACAATATTTAGAAAAACAGAACATACTCCCTGAACTACAGTCAGGTTTTCGAAAACAGCGCGGTACTGCCACAGCTCTTTTAGATGTGACGGATAACATTTTGGCAGCACAGGATAAGGGCTTGTGTACACTATTGGTTCTACTCGATTTCTCGCGGGCCTTTGACTGTATTAATATAAACTTATTACTCTCAAAACTAAGCTATTACGGATTTGATCAAAATGCGATAAACTGGTTCCAAAGTTACCTTACCAACCGTAAGCAGCGTGTCGAAATCCGTATGAGCGATGGCTCATCCCTTGATTCGTCACTCACCTCCGTTAAAAGGGGAGTTCCACAGGGCTCTATACTGGGCCCCATAATATTTATTTTGTATTGCACAGACATTATAAATTCTCTGAAGCGATGTAAGTACCATATTTACGCTGATGATGTGCAAGTTTATATCTCTTTTAAACCTAGTGACTATGACAGTGCGTTAAAGGATCTCAACGATGATCTCAACAATATAGCATGTTGGGCTGAGAGCAATGGTTTGGTACTTAACCCTACCAAAACTAAATACTTGCTCCTCGGAACTAAGTGCCAAGTCAATGCAGTTCCGGCAACACTCAACGTTACCCTGCTGGGTGAGTCTGTCAGTCGAGTCAGTGAAGCACGTAATCTGGGATTAAATATGGACGCGCAGTTGAGGTACGAAGCGCACGTGGCAGCAGCAGTGCGTATTTGCTTCTATCGGTTAAAGGTTCTTTATAAAATAAGGCCTTTCCTATCCGAGGAGCTGCGAATACAGCTGGTTGAGTCGCTCGTACTCTCAAACTTAAATTATGCAGATACAGTTATTGGCCCTCGACTCTTGGCGAGAACTGATCGATTGATTCAGAGAGTACAAAACGCTTGTGCCCGTTTTTGCTTTAAAATTCCACCAAAAACTCACGTGACACCATTTTTGAACCAGCATTCTATCCTCAAGATGAAGTCACGTCGTAAGCTGCACTTGGCTTGTCTGCTTTTTGGAGTCATAAAATACAAGCAACCGACTTACTTATACGCCAAACTGAGTTGGATCGCTAGTAGAAGGGAATGCTCAAGCAGACAGTGCTCTCAGCAGCTTTCCACGCAACCGCACAAGACAGCGGCTTTTAGAGGGAGCTTTAGGTACTACAGCTTCTAAATGTTGGAATAACATTCCCCCTCCAATAAGGAATATCAAATGTCTCAATACCTTCAGGATTCGACTAAGGCAGTTTCTGATTGCCTCGCAAAAGGAACTGGGTATGACTGTATCGAACGTGTCTATTATATAAACGGTTAGAGAGTTCTTGTGTTCCTGAGTCTACCTGATATATCTAGCGAGCACAAAAATGTAGAAAAATCAAAAGACAAGAGTAATAGCCTGTTTAAAGTGAACCAATGATTTTTAAATACACATGATCTTTATATATATTTTTATTTTTTCTCTTGTACACACACTCAAACAATATACAACACAAATATACACCATTGTTTTAGTCAAGTAGCAGATAAATTGCACTTTTCCCCATAAAAATTAAATCACAATGCAAAACCACCAACGTTGGACATACACAATTAAACACTAAATTGATTAAATTGTATACTTACACAACTTTCCCCACACTATCACTTACACTACATTTATGACAAACACTTACACTAGCACTTCTACTTCTTCCACAAATTCGGCTCGACGTCCGTATGCCACTACAGGGACCCAGCAGAATACCAGCGTCAGGTATATTTGCCTGACACATGCTGAGTTGGGCTCCCATTTGATGCAGCCGTGAAGCGCACACCGCACTATGCTACTATTATTATTATTATTATTTTGTTTATTTCACAAAATAAGTACCTATGCTCTCTCTAAGGTTCTCGCTAAATTTATGTTTGTGATTGTTAACATTTTTATTTTATTTTTTGTTAATTTATGTGCTTATTTTTGTAATTTTATTGTGCTTGTGTAATATTACTTGTTTGCTTTTCTGTTTGCATCAAATAAATTCTTTATCTATCTATCTATCTATCTAATCTTCATGCAACACAAAGTACATAGGCGGACTTAAAGCCTTAGGCATTCTCTGCCAGTCAACCTAGGGTGGTGCAGAGACATTATGGTAGGCGCATATACAGAAACATTTATTTAAGAAAGAGCAAAAAAAATATACATATATTTAAAATAAACATACATATATATTTAATACTAGCTTCTGCCAGCGACTTCGTACGCGGATCCTGTTGCTTATGCCAGCGACATTCAGTGTTATAAACGTGAGAGTAGACAAAATTAAACAGAAAGCTCCGAACTGCTAAGCTATCGGGAGTTACACGTGTTATTGTGAGTCAACCATAAAAGATAGATATATGCTGTCGTGGGATATTTTTTTTTTTATAATTTTAAGGAGAACAATTCCGTGATACATGATGCTTAAAAAATGGAGTAATTTCTCCCGTTTCCCCAATATTTCCCGTCACTGCTCTGCTCCTATTCATCGTAGCGTGATGAAAAGTATACTATAACCTGCCCAGGAGTATGAAGAATGATTGTACCAAGTTTCGTTAAAATCCATCGAGTAGTTTTTGTTTCTATAAAGAACATACAGACAGACAGACAGACAGACAGACAGACAGACAGACAGACAGACAGACAGACAGAAAGACAAAAAATTTACTGTTTGCATTTTTAGCATCAGTATCGATCACTAATCACCCCCTGATAGTTATTTTGGAAATATATTTCATGTACAGAATTGACCTCTCTACAGATTTATTATAAGTATAGATAATATTTATATACTACATATATATTAATTTAAAGTAAGGACAGAAGTTTTGAGACGATTCTGTAGTATTCATTTAAACTACGGACTTAATTCATTAAACCTCAAGCGAACGCCGGCGTTCGCGCACCCATTGTCTTTCTATTGTGTCTCTAATTATCACGATTGAAGAGTTAATGCAACAAGGCTTTCTCTACCAGTCAACCGTTATTATGTGTTTCATCATCATCATCATTTCAGTCGATAGACGTCCACTGTAGTACATAGGCCTCACAAGTGTCGCCAGAATCAACGATCTTGTTCGTCTCGCATCCATCGGATTCCCGCAACCTTCACTGGGTCATCGGTCCACCATGTAGGAGGCATTCCAATGCTGCATCTTACGGTACGCGGTCGCTACTCCAGAACCTTTAGGCCCTAACGGCCATCTGTTCTGCGAGCAATGTGCCCTGCCCTTTGCCACTTAAGTTTGGCGATTCCTCGTGCGTGCTATTATGTGTTTAGCAGTCGGGTATGTACCTGTTGAGGAGGCTGCTGTGGTTGCTGCACTCCTGGTACCAGTTCTACTTCACTGTCCGGCTCCAAAGACTCCAATCGTGCAGGGGCTCCATTTGGATTGGTGCTTACTGTAATTAATAAAACAATACATAATATTATGTAATCCAGTCAGTAATACTTTATGAATTACTAAAAATAGTAACAATTTTACAGAAACTGAAAACTGAGAATGTTGGACTGTGAAAACAAAACCGAAGAAAAAGATGACAGGTAAAGATGAGATGTACAGAGTGATGAAAATGGATAACGTGACAAGTTAGTATGTAATAGTGAATTTGAAAGAGGCAGTAACTAAATAGTTGAAAGCGGATCATTCGTCTTGGTTTGGCCATCATTTGAAGATGAGGGATGATACGCGTGTTACTAAAAACTATCAAATAGACCAGTCAAAGAAAAATAAATACATAGATTGTGTAAGGACTTTTATGAAAAACTGTAATGATTGACAGGACAAAATAGAAGAAAGAAACGTGTTGTGATGACCTAAAGTAATAAGGGACAAGGGCAGGGAGATGATTCTATTCTAGGACTCATAACTAACTCAGTTCTTTGGAAAGCTAAGAAGAGACACAGTCTGTAGTGCATGAGTCACAAGTGATAGGTAAGGAATAAATGTGTTTTCCTTATAAGGTAAGGAAGGTAACTATTTCTAATTCTATAAACTTTTATAATAATGCTCCTATCTAGGGACATGTCATGATGTCATAATCCTAGTAATCAGTATGACTCAGAACATACGTTGAAGATTTTATTATTAGCCTGATAGTTTCCCCGATAGATTTTCCTTTGTTGTTTAACAGCTAAGGAGTTGATAATATCGTTCAGGCCTCATCCTCACCTTCCTAGCCTTTTCCCAACTAGCTTGGGTCAACGTCCAATCTAACCAGATGCAGCTGAATATCCGTGTTTCTACATGGATAGACTTCCTATCTAATCTTTACAAGCCAGTTACTGAGCAACACGATAAGTACTCCATGGATAGACTGATGGTCAAATTTTCTGGCTTCTAACCACTGCAACGTAGTACTGTTAAGCCCGGTTCACACGTGATCTCATAGGGCAACTAATTTTTGTTTTAATTTGTTATTATTTTTTGTTTTTTGAAAATTATTTGTGTGTCTATACGGGCAGAATAAACATGTTTTCTTTCTTTACTGTAACTATACTAACGACTGTCAAAAATCTATGGATACCGGGACCAACGGCTTTACGTGCTTTCCGGGACACGGGGTAGCAGTAATCCTAGATTAACATTACAAAAGTACATCTGAATTGCAAAATTTACATTGGTACCTTCTCGCTTTCGATACTGCAACCGCTTGTATGAGAGGTGGGTGCCTTAACCTTTTATGAAAATGTGTAAATGTTGTTCCATCGTCAACCACATCGTGGCTTTTTATCAGATGAGATAGTGGTCAAACGCGAGCCTATCCATTAAAAAATATGACAAAACCATTGTTTTTAGAACTAATGATTACTTTACAATTAAAGTTGAGTTAGACAGAATCAGTCATTTTAAGGAATGTACGATATCAATTCAACTATATGTCCTTCCAATATATTGTTTGGTAAACCCGAAACAGTCAACCGTGAGTAAGACCAACAGTAAACAAAAAAATCCTTCAGCCTTGAAGTAAGATGTTGTATTGAAAATTATTGTAGTGGTTACAATAATACGGGTTTTATTATGAAACGTACCTGGCTTCGGCTCAGCTGGTCTGTAGTAATTGTCTACTGGCTGCTCCAAAAAGTAATCTAGTCTGTAAATAAAAAAAGAGGTAAACATCAAACTATGTTTTTGTTTTTAGGGTAGAAAAATTATCTAATGACAACCCCCGCTTGGTAGAGCGGAAGATATTGACAGATTCTTACTGATTAAAAACCCACCCCGTCCCTTCAAGCCTACATACCGGGGTCGACTTAGCTGGGCCCCTGCTATCAAACTATGTATCGTGATAGACACTAACGTATTCGTAGTAGCAAACGAAATATCCTCTAACACTCATATACAGACCATTTTATGGTTGTGAACAGTTTACAACGAATGAATGGAACTTATGAAAATGTGACGAATCGACAATGTGGCAAGATTACAATAACCCCTATACTAACGGGATTTCTAGAGGATATTGTTTAGAGAATTTTTCCGGCTAATTCCATGATTATAATACGTAGTTATATTTGGATCTCATTCTACTTACTTTAAAATCGTGAAATTAAAAGCCAAACTAATGATAAGTAGTTATCGGAATGATTGGTAGCGAACTGATTGGTTGTGATTCACACATCGAAGGTCTATTGTAGCCCTCCACAGCGACTGTTATGATAGGTATGTTATTGGCACAAGCCCGCCACTCTATACTCGTAGATAGCTGGAGAGCCAGAATGAAAAGTGACAACGAGGAAAGAACCGAGTTGAAACGATCAACTATTTTGTCTTCCACAGCTAAATTAAACTAAAAAAGGATAGCGATGGAGTAAGAAAACATAATGATATAAAAGACCCTACCATGTGCGATTCATTTGACGACCTAAGCTGATCTATTAAAAAGATGGAGATATAAAGAGTTTATAGCTCCATCCAAGAGGGATGGAGCTATAAACTTGCTTGCACGCCTGACATTTTAATGTGTTATGGTAAGGCCCCCGGTATACTTACGGGTTCAGTTGGTGCAACCCCTGTTGTTGCGGATACCGCTGCTGCGCGGGAGGGGGGGCAGCACTCACCACCGCCACCACTGCCGCTATCAGGTACTGCAAATAAAACATGAACAATGAAACATAATAATTACTAGCTTTTGCCCACGGCTTCGCCTGCATACATAAAACCTGTCACTCAGAAATAAAGCAGCTTTCTATCGGTGAAAGAATTTTGGCAATCAGACCAATATTTTCAGCAAAAACAAACCTCCTTCAAAAAAACCAAACTTTATTTCTAACATTAGTGTAGATCATCAGGGAGAAAGGAGTCTACATACCTAACCAATATTGATAACAGAAAGAGTTGGTGGTCCCAGTGACAATAACATTTTGCTTTATAGTAGTACTGTAATGTAATGGCATTATTTTACGATCGTGGTTTGAAACCCAGCAAGGCGCTTTACTTTTGTAATTCATTAAATCACTTTTCTGCTTACTAAACGGTGCAGGAAAACATCGTGAGGAAACAAGCATGTCTAAGAACAAAAAATAAAAAGGCATGTGACATTCACCAACCCACACTGGGCCCGCGTGACAGATTACGGCCCTTTTCTTATCTTATAGAGGAAGCCTAAGTCCCAAGCAACGGTGCAAACACTAATGAATCTTTTTGTCCCGGCAAAATAACGTGATTTTCATTTCTGATGCACAGATGATGCACGCAGTTCCAATAGTGTGTTGATGATAATAGCCGACAGGCTCGCCTATCCAAAGCCTTGCAGTGAAATGCATGCAGTTAATTTAACTGTACGAGTCCAATATATACAAATGTTATTGGTTGTTCATTTTTTCTGGTTATCGTGTGTATAAACGATATTATTATTATCACTTTTAAGCTAATACAATTTCAGATATATAGTTAAAAATACCGGTCAATATTCCTACGATAAAGGAAATCGACATTTTCAAATGGCACAACATTGATTTTAATTAAAACCAAAAGATAATTTCAACATAGTACACCTCAAAATCGAGGACAATTTCAAATCATTGTGTTATCTCAACACTACATCTCAATCGTCACGCACTTACAATTCCATACGTCTGCCTACTTAACCTTCAATCCGTTTTCTTAGGTAGCCTTCATGCAGGTCACCATCATAAAGGTCGATATATTGCATAGGTACATGACGTGAACGGTGGACACGACATCGTTACCGTGGTCGCAAAATTTGATACTCATTACTCATTAGTATCAATGTATTGGGAATTGTAATTGTTGGACGTTTTCCTTATTCTGTATGTTTCCTTAAAACTGCATGTTTTGTAAACTGTGTCGTTTGATGCAATTAGAGTTGTGTCCATTATTGTTTAAATACATTATGGAACTAAATTTAACCCCAACTTGACGCATAATGCTGTCAAATTGTCTAATAACATGTTCCATGTCACGAGATTCATCATCATTAGCCTTTTTAATGTTCCCACTGGTGGGACTCAGGCCTCCTCTCTAGGATAGGGTTGGTTTGGTTGGTGAATGTCAAATGTCTTCGAATTTTAGGTTCTAGGACATGCCGGTTTCCTCACGATGTTTTCCTTTACCGTTTTGAGAGCAGTGGTGATGAAATAAATTACACAAAGTAATGCGCCTGGCTGGGTTCGAACGCGCGACTTACAACTCGTAAGTCGGGGCCGTTACCACTCGGTCACTACTGCTCTCAAGTCTCACGTGATTGCGTTGTATAATATTGGGGGGCAAGTAGCGGGACACTGGGTAACGTTGCAGTGACATAGATTGAGCGTTGCGCGTCATGACAGGGGACATTCTGTCCCCTATAGTGTCGGAGGCTTTATCTGTTCACTTATTCACTCTTTCCGCTTCCAGCGTAAATATTTTGGGGAACTTGTTTTTTTTGATGCAGTTCTACTTAGTTTTTCATGTTTTGAAACTACACGTTCTTTTCTACAATATCACATGTTCATAAATATTTTTCGTTAACTGTTCATTGCCAAAAGTATTAGCTTTAGAGTAACGTTCATTGTTGCGAAGATAAGATGCGTCGATGTTCAAAGTCAAAGTCAAAGTACTTTATTTGCCAGCTTTTCAACTTCGATCATCATGTCATATGGTGTGTGTAAGGTATTGTCGTGAAAACTAATATCACTTGAAAGAACCTTTTGTGTATTCAGACTTAACTTGTTATATAAAGTGTATTTTTCCCGATAGCTACAACAGGGGGTCTTTAAGTCAAACGTGAATTGTTTATTTCTAAGCAAGTGTCTCTTCGCAATCTCCCATCAGGTGAGATTGGCAATAAAATAAATAAGTTACAGTAAAATATTTTTTGTATCTATTTGCAAAGCGACTATACGGTTCCAATTAACTAAGATTATTAGGATTTACAGTATGCAGAGCATTTTAAAGGCAAAAAATTATGTCGAAGACAAACACACAAACAAATCACAAATAAACAAGTAGCAAATCAAAGCACATGATTACCTCTATTACAAAACAAATGCCTATCGCAGCTAATCATCAGAGTTCATTCAATCGATGATCGTGTGTTGTTTATTTTTAATGATTTATGTAATACAAAGAACAATATGGATGAGCCAGCTGATTGACATGCCATACAAGCTGTATGGACTTTTATTGTCTTATCCCTTATTCATGATCGTTAGAAGTGCAGTAAGTTTAGACTAGCTGTAGTGTTAATTCCTTAGACACCCTACCCGCGTTATGTTATTTAATGTACTAGATTTGTCTTAAAATACGTTTCAACCAATAAACAGCCGGTGAAGGTCGTTCTTAATCGTATCCTCTACTAAAAACATCTTGAGAAAATCAGTAAGTCCAAAAAACCGCAAATCTGAAGACATGTGATATCCATTATTCTGATTATGCTGATGCAATTTTTTTCTTTATCTAAGGCCCAATGAATGTACCAGGTACCCCAGGACGTAATACTTACTTTACATGAAACAAACAACTGTACAACCAGACATGTCGAAGTATTGAAATGAGCCTGTAATTCGGTTACGCACAACCAATTTAATCGTAACATATTATTTAATGGTTCCAGCACAATGGACAGGGAAATAACATGATTTCTCTGTGATTTATGCGAAGTAGTCGGAACTGACGCTTGCACACACAAACTGCGTAATGGGCATCACGCAAGACTATTTTATTGTTAGTTTTCTAGTACTTAGCTGGTACATATAGGTCTTTTGAAACACAATGGCTGTTCTAACTATGAGAAAGTGGGTTTATGAAGTAATGTCTAACGTGACATCTTTCGTTCAGTCAGCATACAGCAGCAAACTATTTTACTATTTATGTACACACAAAAATAACAAAAAAAGATAATTCATAAGAGACATACAACGTGGCAATGCCGCCAGCCTTTTGGGCACACTTCCAGTCGACAGCGATGCGGAGGAGTTTTTCGACGTCATATTTAGCTAGGCCTTTAGTGTATATATTATTTTTAATTATTTAAGTTTATTTTATAATTTAATTAGTTCCAAATATAAAATTTACTAAAATAAAAACCTTCCTCTTGAAAAAATAAGAGACATTAGTACAAAGGTACTGCTTATTTCCAAAGAAATTTCTTCCAGTAGACCTGCGAAAGGAGAAATGAAAAAGAAATGTAGACTATTGAACTATAATTACGTAATGTTTTTCAATACCCTTACTCAAAAATCCCACTCGTATCTCAAACGCTTTTAGGCAAACAATTTAATGTTTTCCGCACTAGTGCAGAAAAAAAGTGCGTGAACTCCCTGCCGCCCCAAATTATCATATCAAACTGGGCGCTGAGCGACTCCCACGAGTCACATGCTAATCCCCTTTTATATATTTTTATGAGCTATGTTTGTGAGTGTATTGAAAAACGTCGTTTAATACACTTGGATTTTATTTTATTTTAACATCAGGTGAGATAGTGATCAAACGTGAGCATAAAAAAAAAATTGGAAATATGTCACTGCAGCACTTAGATCGATGGATGGATTGTGCGAGGACTGAGGAGTGATATACCACATTATTTTTAGTTTATGCAAAGCCTGAATATAGAATTTGTTCAGAATCAGTAACTGAATGGATTTCAATAGTTTTTATATACGATGTTATATTTTTTCCCAAAAATATTTAAACTGGTCACAAGTTGGATACCACCGACACTAAGTACAACACAGGTCACGGGAAGCCATAGCGGGCATCAGTGCTAGCAAACAGCTGGATGCAAGTGCAAAACCACCCCTCAGTCGCCTGAATGGCCCGGTGACTATGTATTTTTGCTGACATAAGAAACTTATAACTTTGTGATTTTTTATGATCCAGTTATGAAATTTTGTAGATACAGATTACAGTTTTTTTACATAAAAATACTAGACACGTGTTTCGGGTTTCGCATATAGGTACTAAAACTAATGTTGTAGATAAATAAAGAAAAAGGAGTCACTGATAGCGTAACTGTTGATAGAATAGAATGGTATCTACAAGGCTAGGAGGCTTTTAATAAACTAGTGCACCGCACCATCAGAGATTGCATCACTGCTTACCATCAGGTGGGATCGCAGTCAAGCACTACTTTATCCCTACTAATATTATAAATGCGAAAGTAACTCTGTCTGTCTGTCCGTCTGTTACGCTTTCACGCAAAAACTACTGAACTGATTTAGATCAAATTTGGTAGGTAGGTAGAAGAGAAACTGGAATAACACATAGGCTACCTATAATTCCACTGCTGAGCACGGGTCTCTGCCCGCGCGATATAAACTGTAGTCCACGCGGGCGAAGCCGCGGGCGGAAAGCTAGTACGAATTAAAAACAAAAAAAAAATGGGGGATGAAATAGTTTTCCGCCAACTTCAAGTAAAATCTCACACTTGGAAAGAGTTATTTTTTTTCAATTTATAGCTTTTCATTATAAACGAGTCAAACTTCGATGTTATTATCGATAGCTAAACTCACGTCATCTATAATTAACTTTACTTAATTACCATAGGTATGTGTACCAGTATGGCGATTCCGAATTAATTACTCACCATACATATTCAGTTTGTTTGTTCTGAGACCGATCTTTGTTGATTTATATAACTAATTGAAGTTAATCGGTGTATTGAACTTATCTTTATTGATGTACGTATTGTTGTTTTTTTTTATTAATTCATGAATCCCCAAGCGACCACCGGTGGCCGCGCATCTATTGTCTTACTATTGTGTCTCTAATTGACGGTATCTGAAGGGTTAATTGCTTTGTGTGATTCACGTTTTGTTTATTAAGTTAATGAACCATATAATTGCTTCTTCAAAAACATTTAGTTCCTATTACTCTGAATATTTAGTTCCAAATGACCGTAACTACAGACTTTATATTCCTTACTTTTTCCACAGTGAAGTCGGTAAGCTTTCCTAAAGTCGGGTATATACTTATACCATTTTATGGAGGTGGAAAGTTGTCCAATTACTTCTCTCACTCTAGGGTGGAACGAGAGGACGTGACAGACTAAAACTACTCATGTGTCCTTCAGTTGCTGTCCACGTTCTAGGACCACGGGTTTTCTGTTCAGAAATTCTACCTAGCCCTAGCGGGCATCGGACCTGTTGGTTCCCTACGGTTTTGCTGATATCTTCTTGAGGCGCGCGTGGAACACTTCGCGTCGTCGACGATTCGGGCTCGGTTTTTACCTGATGGTCAGACGATGAGCTTATTTCCTAGTAGCTAATGCAGTGGCCGGGGATTGGCCCCTCTACTCCAGAGCCCGGAGCGTCTCCTGTGTTGGTGGTTGGTGAGTGAGGATATCCGTTACCACACGTTTGCGGCCATCTTTTAGAAACGGCGTCCACATCTCATTCCCTCTTGTTCCGGACCGTGGCCTAAACCAAAGCCTTTGACCATCAGAGCCCGCTGCCATTTAAGATTGGCGGGTTCTGTCTAGTCCTCTTGCAGATATCTTTATTTCTGATTTCATCACTGTTTTGATTTGTAACAAAAGGGAAGACAGACTAACAAGATGTCCACTAAGATATACCTGACCTACAGTCAGAAACAGCATCCTCCCATCACAATGCCCACCGGACACTCACATCTACGTAATTTGATGACACGAAACGGAAGGAAGCCGCGCGGTAAGTAGCCGTCACATCAGTATGTGAGTGACGTCCTTACCTTCACCCACTTACTATATCATACAGCGATAGTCGTGGTCACTGTGATCGTAAACGGAATTTGTCACATACGACGTGATGTTACGGCCTTGCTGTCATTCGGAATAAGTCTTGGGTCTATGAGGTAGGAGATGAGAAAAAAAAAGAAACAATTTTATATTAATCTAGTAATTTGGAGCTAATGACTAACGCACTAAGAAATACTTAATACATAAATTTTACAAAAAAACTTATATAAAGTCGTTCTCACACACCTTGTAAACATCTTTAAAAAAAACCGACAAAATAAAACAATGCCTTTCTGAGACAATACTCCGATACAATTAACTTATCAACCTTGCATGGTTCTCACTAGCGGTGAACAACTGTAGGACAGAGTTGAATGATCCCCTGATGTAACTATCGACGAAACTGTCGCGTCAAGGTCAAGGGCGCGTTGTCACAAGAATTTTATATCACATAAAAGTTATGGCAGTTTACGAGTTCGCGGAAAAATGTTAGGGAAACAAGTTCAATGGTTTGTGACTAAATATTAGTTTTCAAGAGGTAAAAATAAATATTAAGATTCCATGTGTTAATAAGGCTGTACCGTTTATGTATGTATCAGGAATGTTACTCCGCCGACTGCTTTTTTAGGATGGGAAAAAGATGCGCATCCCTGGTGCACCAGAGGTGGACCAGGTCCTAACACAACAAGCTTTTTAAAGTATGCTTTAGCTTTATACTCACATAGTCCTAAGGAAATACTGTTATTAACATTTTTTCTTAGTTACTTGTAAAATAGATATAAATAAATTGTACAGTAAAAAATAATGGGTCACTGAAGATTATAAAAGACGCCAAGCGCATTAAGGCAGGAAATTAGAAAATTATGCAAATTAAAATATCTGCTGAATGTTTTGATAAATGGAAAAAAGTTGAGTCTGCTAATGTGCTAAATCATGAGAAGTTTGCGTTTACGATTCAAGTTGACCTGAGGCAATTTATATGCCAAACACATAACAACACAAAAAATCACATATTTCGCCACCTCATAACGAAAATAGACGAACTAGAATCCTCGCCAAATTGTCCTCTAAAACCACATAACTATGTACCTAACCAGTTCTATTCATCAGATAACTAAGACCACCGTAGTTTTTCCCTAACATGGGTCGCAGTGTTGCGAAAATATTGCAAAACGAACAATGACAAAACTGTCACACGCACTTAAGCACGAGGCATGGAGGTAAGTAAGTGTCTGAATGATTCCTTTTATTGCCACATAGTGTAACGCAAGCTCAAAAGTATAATTTGGTCGTAATTATGTGTGAGGACGGTTAGGGTTGCGCGTCGTTGGCTGTGCCTGTATACTACTCTTATGCGACCAGGTTTTGAGTGAAGGAAGTTTGTGTTGCGTGCGTAGAGCAGTGATGGCCCAGTGGTCTTGGCTTCGAACTCAGTCAGGTGCATTATTTGTGTAATTTTATGTCATCACCACTTCTATCAAAACGGTGAAGGAAAACATCGAGAAAAAACCGACATATGCTAGAACAAAAAATCAGAAGATATGCTAAATCCATTCCTTCTCTTAGAGTGGAACATTTTAAGGCTGATTATGCTATGCGTAAGGTTCTTTTTTCCGGTTCTGTCAACGGATCAGATCCATGTCATAATCATTTTGCATTTTCATCTGATTTACACGTGCATGCAAAATTTCAGCTCAATCGGTAACCGGGAAGAGCGTCAAATTTAATTTGCAAGAATTGATGACAGACAAACATCGGGACAGGTAAAACTAAATAAAGCTTGTAAAAGGTTTTAAAAAACACCACCATTACTTCAATCTTCATAGAGAATAGAACAGCATTTAAGTAGCATTTAATAAGTTTGTATTGTGGTTTTCTAGGTACTACATATACATGTAGGTAATGTCTTTATATATAAAATTGTTAAGTAGTTACATTGTATTGTGGATTGTATAAAATCATATTTGTCATGAGATTGTTATCGTCTTTAATTGTAGTAAGTGTAAAAGGAAAAGGAAGCATGTATGGTTTGTAATCTTAAATTGTATATTGCTCAGAACGTTTGTGTGTTTAACAAATTGCTTTCTGTGTTCAGCTTGCTCTGTCTAATATTTCTTATATACAATACTAGCGACCCGCCCCGGATTCGCTCGGGTGCAATGTTATACATATAAACCTTCCTCTTGAATCACTCTATCTATTCAAAAAAACCGCATCAAAATCCGTTGCGTAGTTTTAAAGATTTAAGCGCACATAGGGATATAGGGACAGAGAAAGCGACTTTTTTTATACTATGTAGTGATTTTACAAGCTTTTATTTAGTTTAACCTGTCCCGTTGTTTGTCTGTAATCAAATCTTGCAAATTAAATTTGACCCACTTCCCGTTTACTGATTGACCTGAAACTTTTGCGGGCACGTGTAAATCAGATGACAATGCAAAATTGTTATGATATCGAGCTGATCCGATGATAGAACCGGAAGGTGGCTATAGGAACTTGGTAGTTAAAAGACAATAACCCTATCGAGTGCTCGTATGATACGTCTTGACGAGTATTAATTATATACCGAGCTATAAAAGCTTGATATCAAAAAAAATAAAATAATTAAAAGCTTGTTTATGTACGTACATACTTTTTTTTTGAGGGTGGTGTAATATTGAAGTCTCAAAAATTAGACAATCTAAACGGTACTTGTTGAATAGGTATTCCAGTTAAAACACGCAATTAGCTTACAATGTACATAATATTAACCATTATGAGAAGAGGCAGATTCACATAAGACCACTACACTTCACGGTGGAGCGAGAGAGAAAGTCAGACTTTTACAAACTAAAACCCCACCCGTGTTCTTGCAGTTGCCCTTTGTGTTCTAGGGCCATGGTGTGGCTTTCCAATAAGCGCTATAAAGTTGTCAAAAAATAAAACTACCATTTTGACATTTGTATTTTGACTACCTTAGAGGCTTGTCCGGTGTAGTCTAGCTACTACTAAAACAAGTTGTCAATGAAAATCGATTTTTCTTAGCAAGCTTTTATAGCGCCATCTGTACCTATATAATTAATACTCAACTCGATGGTGTGGTGTCGTTTAACTACCGAGTTCCTATGGACACGTCCTTCCATTGCCATCATCAGATCATCTCCATGTCAAAATAATATTGCATTGTCCTCTGATTTACACACGTATACAAGTTTTTAGCTCAATAGGTAACCGAGAAGTGGGTCAAATTTAATTTACAAGATTTGATTACAGACAAACATCGGGACAGGTGAAACTAAATAAAAGCTTGCAATAGCTGACTACTACAAAGAACCCTGAATTATTATTTTATTGTTTCTGTCAGTGTTTTCATGTTACGTTCTAGGGTTTTTCTTAAATGTCAAAGCGGGCCTTTTATATTTTAACGAGTCTATCTTTAAACTCTTTTAATGATCAATCAAATCCTAACAATTTCAAGATCTTCGTCAACAATGATATATCACTAGAAACTGGCACTAAGTAGAAACAATCGATTTTCACTTGCGAGGAGGGTTTCAGTCCAACCCGTATTGGAAGTCTGCCAATAATACGGCTTCAACCGCGGCGTCGTCTTGTAGTCGCGAATTTCAGCGCTAGTCGTCATGAGCAGAGTGGCGCAGTGGAAGCGTGCTGGGCCCATAACCCAGAGGTCCGTGGATCGAAACCACGCTCTGCTAAATATCTTTTTGTAGATTGGTTTTGGAAGTTTTTTTTAACGTATTTTTGTGGACATTGTAGGTAATGATAGTTCAACAAAAGTCTTGAGAAATGTATTTTGAATAAATCCCTTTAACCCTACAGATACCGTCAATTAGAGACACAATAGTAAGACAATAGATGCGCGGCCACCGGTGGTCGCTTGGGGATTCATGAATTAAAAAAAGGTAAACTTGTAAATCTATATTTCATACTATATACATAACTAGCGACCCGCCCCGGCTTTGCTCGGGTAACAGTATTTTTCCACTATTTAATGGATGTTATTATACATATAAATCTTCCTCTTGAATCACTCTATCTATTAAAAAACACCGCATCAAAATCTGTCGCGTAGTTTTAAATATTTAAGCGCACATAGGGATATAGGGACAGAAAAAGCGACTTTGTTTTATACTCTGTAGTGATATAATGTATACATTGTATTTCTGTATTATTATTTGTAATGAATGAACTCAAAATATTAGATTGCTATAAAAAAATCTTTCCCTAGTAAAATTCTACTTCTTCCCTGGAAATGTAGGGCTCATGTGGGAAAGCCAATGGATTTGAAGCCGCCGAGAAACAGCGTTAAATCTATATGAATTTGTTAATTCACTTTTCAATTAACTGTGAGTGTTGAATTTTTTTTAAATTTTGAAATTACTTTCACCAAATTTCGTAAATTAATAAAAAGAAAAAAAAAAAACGGTTCAATAACTTACAAAAAAGCCAGCCATATTTGTCACACGTCGACTTGACCCGCGCACTAAAGAGAACACTGAAACAATGCGCGCACGTCGACTCGTGCGCACTTATATGAGTCGCGCGGATCGCGTGCGCGCTGTACGGATAAACATACACTAGGCTTTATGGGCACATCTCTACGAACTTTTCGAAAAAATCTGTTTCCGAATAGGAGCTACTTGGATATCCTGAGGAAGGCTTTAAGTGGTGATGAAATGTGCAATTTTGAACACTAATATTTAGGATTAATTCAATCACGATAGGTATCTAATATTATAAAGACAGGTATTTACGTAGTATTAAAAAAACAAAAAGTTAGCCCTCACTAGGAATTACTCCAGTATCGTGGGTCAGTTCACAAACATGTACCATCGCGGTCATTTCTGCATGATCACTTAAAAAAAAAATCGCTTGAATCCGGCGGCGCGACGCCAAACAACCCTTTGAAATTTTCGTTTTGAGTGCAAGCAAAAAAGATTTTGACCTTAATTCACACAGACCAGAAACAAATACCTGTAGGTACACACATTTTTTTTTCCCAGCGAGATTCAAAAGAGTTACTGCGGCCCGAAAACGCAAAACGCAACTAAAAGGAAATGTTGTTGTAGTAAGTGTACTACAACCACTTGAAAGATTTGGTTGCTGTCAGTGGGCAGCAACCAAACCTTTTTCTTTCCTTCAGTTCATTCAAAGTCAAGCCAAAGTCTGGTAGAAATTGCCCTGCGTAATAAAACTGCTTATTGAACACTTATTCTTTTTAACCGACTTCGAAAAGGAGGATGTTCTATGTTCGGCTGAATGTATGTTTTTCATATTTTTTTTTTTTTTTGTATGTATGTTCACCGATATTTCGGTCAGTTGTCCGAAAAATTTTTTTTTTGATTGAATGGTTATGCTTCCAAGTTGGTCCCATAGAAAAATTTTGTTATGATCTGATTATGAGCTTCGAAGATATGGAACAGAACTCCTCATAGAATCATAGCAGAATTGTCGTAACAAGTAAAATTGCTTTGTTTATACGTGTAGTCGATGACTGACTGAAAGAAAAGAGGGAGGGGATGTATCTAACTGATCTGGTGATAAAGCTGGAAGGTAAATTCATGTACTATAACCATATTTGGGATTATTAGAATCGTTATGAGATGCACTCTGGCTATGAGGTAATTTATGTTTAGCTAGTATTTTAGAAGGGTAGGTACTTTTTAGTGGTGCTACCATAACTAAAAAGTGAAAAATAAAAAACTTTTTACAAAAAAAAATTAAACCGACTTCAAAAAATACAAAATAATTTTTATAAATGTTTGTAATGTAATAAACTAAATTATGTAATAAAGTAATAAATAAATATAATAAAAATAATATTCCACAACTATCACACAACGCCGTCTAGTCCCAAGCTAAGCTTAGCTGGTACTCAAACAGGAAGCACAGCTGTGCTTGTGTTATGGGTACTAGACGACTGATAAACATACTTATATATTTCTAAATACATACATATTATAGATAAATTACGCCTAGACACAAAACAAATGATCATGCTCATCACATAAACATTTGTCCTGGGTGGGAATCGAAATCATGACCTCCACCGCATAGCAGCCAGGGTCACTAACCACTAGACCAACAGACCAGTCAAAAGGAATAAAGTAGATACAAAATCATGGAAAGGAGAACTTATCAAACTATCATGTCAGAAAGAAAACAATTTTAGATCAACCGGAAAATCAGAGGGTACCTGGGGCCAGGGTTATCCGAAAGGGAGCTCGAGGCCCGGTATGAAGGCTAGAAGTAACGGGTGGGTTTTTAGTCAGTAAGAGTCTGACACTATCTCCTGTTCCGCCCAAGAGCGGGGGTTGTCATTGGATGATTTTCCCCACCATAAAAAAGAAGGTTCTTATACAAACAGTTGCTGATAATATTATGTTTACTAAAAGAACTCAATATACACATTCTTTAGCGAAGATCAGGCTCCTCATCCCGTGTTTGTAACGTAACTGCCCCAGGTGGGCTGTTGAGGTGTTGTTAGGCCAGTAACCGATGACAATTACATTCTATTTCCATACACATGTGACCAAAAGAAGCGTGAAATGGTAAACTGGTAAATATGGAATACTTATAATAACTGTGATAAACGGCTTAAAAAAAAAAACATACAAACAGCCGAACATAGTAACCTCCTCCTTTTCGTGAAGTCGGTAAAATATGGTCAAGGTTCACTAACTCTCCTATTAACCCTTCAGATACCGTCAATTAGAGACACAATAGTAAGACAATAGATGCGCGGCCACCGGTGGTCGCTTGGGGATTCATGAATTAAATGTCAGTCAATACATATTTCGCTGCTTTCATAATAACATATCTTCTTTATATTTACAATATTAGTTTTAGTAAGTATATGCTAAATCTGAAACACGTGTCTAGTATTTTTATGTAAAGAATCTATGTACAAAATTTCATAACTGTATCATGAAAAATTACAAAGTTATAAGCTTGTTATATTACCTGGTTGTCCGCACAAATACATGATCACTGGGCCATCCCGATGATTGAAGGGTTGTTTTTCTCCCGCACCCAGCGGTGTGCTGGCGCCTTATGCCTGTTACGACCTTGTACTTAGTATCGGTGGTGGTCAACTTGTGATTTTTTTAAATATTTTTGGAAAAAATATAACATGGTGTAAACATTATTGGAATCGACTCAGTTACTAATCCTGAACGAACTATATCCAGGTTTCGCATACACTAGTAAAACTGATGTTGTATCTGTAAGTATAGTCTATGAGCAACTTTTTCCTTCTCTCTCAAATCCATCCAAAGGTTGTCTGTAAAAATTGCTTGCAGCGATGAGAGCGCACCATTAATTTTATCTAAGCTCCTATTGTATATTTTTTATAGTGTGCAAAAAAGTGTACCTATGCTATCTATATACCTATCTAGCTTACCTGTAAAATGGTTCATTTCCATTTTTTTATTTAAAAAAAATTGTTATCCTACACAAGGATTTACTTTAGTATCGTGGCATTCACATAAATTAAAGTTTCATAGACACACAGACCTGGAACAATTAACTGTAGGCCATACAAATGTTTCTCCCGCGCGTGAATCAAACGCGCGACACGCATCGCAGAGCCGACCGCTTAATTACTGCGCTATTTCGAAATGATTGTAATTAAATCATTTATACGGAAATTCCAAAGAAAATACAGTTTTATGATTTTCAGGTATCTGTTCAATATTACCTCCTCAAAAAGATGTCAGAAAAATCATAGGGGACCAGCAAGGTTGAAGCCTACTGGGGCCATGGATTGTGAAAAAAGGGCCAGGGACCTGGAACGAAGGCAAAGAAGGAACAAGAGTGGGTTTAAGTCAGTAAAAGCCTGACACGCCCTTTCCCTCCAGCCAAGGGCGAGAGATATTATTAGATGATGTCCCACCTAAAAATAACCTAAATACCTAGTTACTTTGTTCAATAAGAACTCAATAAGAGCCCCTCCTTTGGTAAAGCAATAAAATACTAGGCAAAGTTGCGAATGCTGTACGTGGGGTCCTAGGTTGGATACTCAGGTCAGGTAAAAATGTGCTACTCGGTTTTTCCATTAAGATCTTTTTTTTATTTAAATAAACTACTGCATGACTAGGTACTACGAGTATCCCACCTGATGGTAAGCAGTGATAAAATCGTTGATGGTAAAGTGCACTAGTTTATTAAGAGCCTATCCTTGAAGTCACCTAAATTAAAATCAGATGAGAAGACCGCAGCAGGAAAATTGTTCTAGTATTTTGTTATACGCAATATAAACGATGAGGCAAAAATGTGGACATTAACAAAAATGTCATTATACAGTAAGGAACTAGGTCAAATTGTAAGGGTGACTAGAACAATAATTGAAATATTTTAATGTTTAGTAATGTCCATGAAGATGATCTAAATAACTGGCTTGCACAAAACCAGTTCTATGAGAACTGGTTGACTCACTTGAGAGCTGTGTGGGTCTTACTAGATCAGCAAACTAGCTGCTAAGCCTTTTAATATTCTAGCTCTAAGGTATTTTTATAAACACTATGATAGCAATGTGACCCTTAAAAACGATGTACAGTTTTACTGAATATGCAAGTTTTCATTTTTAACTGACTTTAAAATAAGGACAAGTTATTCAGCAATAACTTCACCAAATATCTGGTCGGTTCTGGTAGATTATAATTATTATTTTTGTGAGGCTGCCTTATTGAAATTTGATAAATCAACACTAATATTATAAAGATGTACAGTTGGTTTTTTTTTTGTTTGTGGGAAAAAACTCTGAAAGTACTGGTCCAAATTGGGAAAAAAATTCACCGATAGAATGCTGTTTTATTCCTGAGTGACATGCTATAATTTATGTATGCTGGCAAAGCCGCGGGCAAAAGCTAGTAGTTGATAAAGAGCTTTAGAGATAGACCAAGGGACATTATAGATACCCAGCAAATGATAGCACATCTATTACTGTAATTGCCATTTCGTTTATAATTTTGTAGTAGTCTCATTAGTTATATTTCATTTTCCAGTCCCAAAGCAATGTGCATATTGAGTCATTACTGGTATTTTGTGATTTCTATAAGTACCAGATAACTTGTTCATCATTTGGAGACAGATAGACTGATATACCGACACACAGACAGACCGACAGACAGACTAACAGACAGACCGACAGACAGACAGACCGACAGACCGACAGACCGACAGACCGACAGACCGACAGACCGACAGACCGACAGACCGACAGACCGACAGAACGATAGACCGACAGACCGACAGACCGACAGACCGACAGACCGATAGACCGGCAGACCGACAGACTGACAGACTGACAGACCGACAGACTGACAAACAGATAGATCGACAGACCGACAGACCGACAGACCGACAGGCCGACAGGCCGCAGGCCGACAAACCGACAGACCATTAGACCAACAGATAGACTAACAGACAGACAAACCAAAATTCAAAAATTGAAAAAAAGTAATAATTTAATATTTAAAAAACAGACTCTTCAATTTTATTTATATGTGTAGAAACTAGAAGTAGACTATCAATAAATACTTGAAACATGACTCTCCGCACATCTTCATCAGCACATTGACAAGAACTAGGAAACATTGATGTATGAAATGATAAACTATGCGATGACTGTTGGTCGAATGATTATATGCACACACAAACAATTTCCTTGGTACTATATACGGTGTATGGCTATTACTTGGCAAGATACCAAAATAGGAGAATCTAGCTGTTATTGTCCTGCAAAACGCTGGTTAGAAACTAATGATGGTACTATTACTTTCAGCTTAGTCATCTGCTATTACTTTAGAACGCATTCGATTCTCAGAGGTCGCGCAGCAATTGGTAATAAGTCGTTGAAGTTTTAGTCATCATGATTATGTATATTATAAAAGGAGAAATTGACTGATTGACATATCAATGTAGATAGTTAGAAAAAGAGAGGGAGGCCAAAGAAAAGATGGACGGATTGTGTGACGGGTGATATGAAAGAAAAGAGAGTAAGTGATAGTATGACGGGTGATATAACAGAATGGAAGAAAAAACCGTTTTGCACCGACTTCATAAATAATATGAGATATAGGCAAGAAAAAGAAGAAGGTGGCGATGCAATATGTTTCCAGATTTTGGGCTGGACAGCGTTTGATCGAATCAGAAATAAAGCTATCCGCAGAAGAGTGGTGGTCTAAGATGACCGATATAGTACGAAGAATCGCCAAACTTAAGTGGTAGTGGGCAGGACACATTGCTCGCAATACAGGTAGTCGAAAGGTTCCGAAGTTCGAAAGCGATCGTGTATCGGAAGACGCAGTGATGGAAGGTTTTCTACAAGGTGGACCGTTGACCTGGTGAAGGTAGCGGGGATTTAATGGATGCGGGACGCATAGGATTGTTCATTGTGGCAATACTTGGGGGAGGCCTATGTCCAACAGTGGACGTCTATCGGCTGAAATGATGAACGTTTGTCGGAACTGTTAGTATTAGATAAATATTTGGCATCATGATAAGTTTCTTCATAACAAATACAATTCCACAGAGACAATCAAGCCTCATTGCCTCATTTACATACGTGTCCAACTAATATTCGTATGACATAATATTGTGTCATTGACCTGCCACTGTTTAGACAATATACCAACTCCGTGTGACTTTCTGTACCGGACGCTTATTATGGAAATTGCGTAAAGATTGTTTTGTGGACCAGAAGATAATGGAAGCGGTGAACGGTTAAATAGGTCCCTTTTATGGTAACAGTCAAAAGAATGCATAGAAGTACGGTTATAATTTTAACAGTACTAAAATATAAGGTAGGCAAATTAAAGCCGGTTTAAGGGCCTATGACTGACGATCTGGTGAAGGCTTCGGGAGTCCGCTAGTATTATAAGACTGGTATTTTGATATGGAGACGCTTCAGCAGGCTTAGCCAAGTTACGATGGTTTCATTTTGAATCTTTTTCTACCATCGCCTTATATTCTAGTGATAGACAAGTCTTTTAATGGCAACTTTTAGTCAAAATACTGAAAATTTTACACAAAACTTTGCTGCAGCGCTACATTGGCATTATATCGTCTAACAGAACTATTAAAACATGAAGTGCTAAGACAGCTTTAAAAGGATATTTTTTTAGCTACCAAAATGTCTTAAGCGCCGTGAATTTAAAACCACACCTGCTTAAGGTGAAAATGACTGGATAGCCCACACCGGAGTACTAGTATGTAGGTAAACCGGTACAAAGCAAATGCAAGTTTTAACGGTTTTTCCTGGAACGTTATTGCAAGTCAGTATTCCCTTGAACCTCATCACTATTGACTCACTTTGTTTAGCATGGAATTCATATTTTTACTTCTTTTGCGGTCAGCTACCTTGTTCTCGTAAATAATCCGCCACTGGGTCGGATGTTTGAAGTGACGTGGTTCTATATGCTTATATGCGTCAAGAGGATTTGTTCGACCTGAATCAATTTGGATTACTGGGGATTCCAGAAAGGGAAAGGATTTACATGTTTTGTTTTCTGTGTTGTTTGATAAGGTATTGGGTCTTTGTAAAGTTGTTTATGCTAAGGCTAATCTTATGTTTTGTGGACTCGTTTGATGAAGTAAGTATCGACAACTTGCGTCTGATACTCTGTTGCGTTCTTACTAATATATTTTTTTTTACTGCGTATAGGTGATACAAGTATCATAGGAAATAGCAATAGCAACCAACATTTTAAGACACTGAATGCGACTATACTCTGTCGACTCATAAAATTTTCTTAATTTCGATTTTTTTTAGTGCCAGTATTTTTTGGTACTATGTTTACGCTATATTGGCTGGTGTACAATCGCGGTAATTTTTGCCTGGTCACCTAAAACAAAAATCCCTTGGATCCTGCGGTGCGGTATCAAACCAAATCCTGTGAAGTTTTCGTTTTGAGTGCAAGCAAAAATTAACTTAGCGGTGGCCAGGCGGAAGTGTCTTGGATGGTGCATGATTTATTTTAAAATATTTCTGCATAACAATACAAGGAAAAGGACAGTGCTTTCTTACCTATTAATATGTTTTCAAAACAGTAATTGTAGAGTGCTTTGCCAGGTTTTCTTTATGAAACCACGCACTAGCTTCTGAAATTTTATGTGAATTGAAAGGGAAATACCATTTTATAAAAGTTAGTCCTCTTAAATTCTCAGATCCAATATCCAATTTAAAGTTTTGAAACTTGAACTTATGGCTAGAAATTTTCCACAGGAGGAAGCCCACAATTTTAGGAAAAACTGCGAAGTGCGAGTCAGACTCGCGCACGAATGGTTTCGTACAATTAGGTATCTATACAACATTTGACAGAGAACAAAAGTAAAATAAAGTCCCACATATCTCCATTGAAAAGGGAAGATCTTTTGACTAGTTGGGTGAGCTGTCTAGTGGCCCAACTGTTCGATAGATGATTTTCGAGCTGTCGTAAATATTCAAATCGTGCGGAGAACTTTGATTGCACGATACAGGATTTCGTATTTTCTTCGTAGTTCTTATGTGGCGTCATAGATGTCGCTACATACATTATATGTTTTTTAGATTTTAGTACTGTACTTGTTGTTTTTGCGACCACAGAAATATAATAAGGTTCCATTTTTTACCTTTGGGTGTCGAAATCTAAAAAAAATACGCTTTAGGTTATTTAGGAACAGTTATGTGATTATTGTTGAATTTATTTGAATAGAAATTAACTATTTATTGCTAATATAGGTATATAAAGTGCAATCTCTACCTACACCTACAGATGCAAATATTTACAAGATCTTGTAAATTATGTAAAGCGGTCTATTTATAATCAGCATCAATTGCAAAAAAGTGTAACATGCGTAATATCAGTACACATCTGACCATGTGAAGATGTAAATGTTTTTAAACACGTGGTATCGGTAATAGGTTATGCTATAAACACCTTATTAATTCATTTTACTACGCACTAAAATATAGGGTTTTTAAATAAACACAGTGCGGGCTATTTGTTTGTAGGTATTGGACTGACTAAGTGTGTAAGGAATCTTACTAATAATTATTGGTATTTTCCTAAGAGATGTTTATGTATATGTACGGATTCTTTTGATAGCAACTTTGTTTACGTGAATTGAGCAAATTTCATCAAAATCGGTTAAGTAATTTAACCATGACAGCTTAACAGACAGACAGCGTTACTTTTATATTTATAATTCTTCTTCTAAATCGTACCTACACTCTTGACTCTCGGTCGAGTCCTGCAATACCACCTCTCTCGCGATACGACTCCATGCGGCTCTGTGTTTGGCGATTCGGGAGTTTTCGTTAACGCTGCAGTGTGTCACTGATTTGATGAGGTCCGTCCACCGTGTTGGAGAGCGACCACGCGACCTTTTGCCCTCAACTTTGTCTTGCACCAGCAATCGTTCTATTGATTCCTCGTTACGGTTGATCACCAAAGTAAGTAGCAATGGGCAGGGCACATTGCACGCGGAACATATGGCCGATGGGAACGAAAGGTTCTGGAGAGGTGACCTCGTACCGGAAGACGCAGCGTTGAAAGGCCTCCAACAAGGTGGACCAATGACCTGGTCAGGGTCACGGGAATCCGATGGATGCGTGACGCATGGGACCTTTTGTTGTGGCGACGCTTGAGGAGGCCTATGTCCAACAGTGGACGTTTTCGGTTGATATGATGACGGGCTTAGTCACTTTGACAAAGCCAGATAATCATCGATTAGTAATGCAGCTTTTTAGAATTTTGAATGTATAGGGATTCCCTATAGGAATGTAATCCTTGAATCACTGTAGTTAGGTACGTCCATTGTATGCATATTATTTCCTGTAAGAGATTTATAGTTATTGTAATTTTCCCTGTTTCATTGTAATGAAAGTTTAAATAGAAATATACTGACAATTAGTTCTTCGCCCAAAGAATTAGCATTGCCATTCAACGTAGCAATGCTGCCAGTCTTCTGGGCACATTTCTGGATGATAGCGATGTGGAGGAGTACTTTGACACCTGAGCGTACTGTGCCGTGTCTTTTTGTATTAAATTGTACATAGGTTTTCGTATAAATAGTTTATTTAGTATTTAAGTTTTTTTTTTTAATGTACATATGTATTAAAACTAACAATTATATTACCGGTTCGTCGAGTCGTTGAGTTACTTTGTATTTTGAGTGAACTACCGGAATTATAACAAATACTTGCACTGACTGTACAACTCCATCGAAATCTGTGTGTTTTTTTTTTCCTAAAAAATGGAACTCATTTACTAATCTGCATGGTTTTCATATGACTCTTTTAAATATATGCTGTATCTTCTCAGGCTAGTCAACTTAAAAACAGTATCCGCATCATTTAGTTTAAATTGGCAAATAAGTGTTACCTAAAAACCATTTTCAAAATAAATATCATTTTTAATAATACCTGGAATGTTCGTAGGGTTGGGCACATAGTATTTTGTACCATTTTTTTTTCCAAATTTATTGGAATGAGGTTCATTTATTTCAATAATGTAAAGTTTTGACTTGCACACAATTATTCTAAGACTATTACATTCATTGTCATGAATTATGTTTTTTTTTTTATTTGTAATAGAATTAATAATATTCAGCTACATTCGGTCAAATCTATCAAACCTTACATGGGACAAGATCAGGTAGACTAGCATGGAAATGAAAGTTAATACAGGATATTCTAACCGTGTTTGTGTTTTTACCTAAAAAACACCTTAAGGTTGTTAATATTCATTCAGGAAATTCAAAGACGTTTATAAATGCTAATGAACCATAAAGTAATGTATAATTATTAGGTAGGTACATACTTAGAGATAGAATGCCGTAGCAAAGAACTGCGTATTGAGTTTTTAGTCAGAGTACCAAGAGAATAGTTGAAATACTACTTACTCAAAACAAGCTAAGTTTGTTTGAAAGACGTTTTAAATATTTTCATCTTTTTGGTGTTGGTTTCAAATAATATTACCTATGACGAGTAAGAGAATGCTACGAATTACACCAGTAAATGTTGTGTATAATAAACTAACTACCCGCCCCGGCTTTGCACGGATTCTTTTCTAGAAATAAATACAAAAACTTAACAAATTATATAATTAGACCTTCCGCGAGAACCACTCTATCGAGTGGTGTATACCGCTTGAAAATTGGTACAGTAGTTTTAGAGTTTATCGCGAACAGACAGACAGATAGACGCGGCGGGGGCCTTTGTTTTATAATATGTATTGATGTATGTTTTGCATCTGTGTATATTTATAAAAGGCAAAGCCTTCAGTCACTCTCTTACTCATCAAAACCTAACCGAAAATATTAAAATATTGCACACGGATGGGTAAATAGATGTATTCTTTATTGTTCTGTTTTGTTTCCTTTTATAATGTAATAGAAATAATAAGAGAGGATTATTCAAAATGTACGCTCTCATGCGATGTATGGAGAAAACTAGTATCACGCGGGCTAGGCCGCTAAAATGAGCTAGTTTTTTTTATATATTTTCCATCAACTATGGAATGACTAATCCAGAACCTTTCGGCCCCATCGACCACCTGTACTGCGAGCAATGTGCCCGATGTGTTTCCATTACAAGATTTATTAAAAAAAATAAAGGTGACATGATATAAAATGAAACGACAATCGCATTGTAAACTTTATTAGCATTAGGTTATAAATAAATTATAAATACAATTTTTGTCTTCACAAGACATTTATCACACACATTCACACAGTTATGGCAAATCTAATTCTAGTATGTGCAGTGTTTTGACAATTTGAATAACTTTGTCGTCTTATCTTCAAGCTATCATAAAACCGAGAGCAGTGGTGCCCTAGCAGTAACGGCCAAGACTTACGAGTTGTAGGTTGCGGGTTCAAACCCAGCCGGGCGCATGGTTTATTTCATCACCACTGCTCTCAAAACGGTGAAGGAAAACATCGTGAGGAAACCGGCATGTCCCAGAACCAAAAATTTTAAGACATGTGTCATCCACCAATCCGTGCTGGGCCCGCATGGTGGATTATGGCCCATTCCTTTTCCTAGAGAGGAGACCTGAGTCTCAACAGTGGAAACATTATAAGGCCGACTATGCTATCATTAAACTAATCGCTTGAGGGTCAGACGAAAACTCCAAAGTTTGGGTCAACATTTTCGACACCTTTTTGGTTGGTGCGAAGTCATCTAATGATTTCTACTACTAGTCTTAGCCCTCTTTACTAGTCCTCTGTATTAAGACCACAGGTTTCTTTTCAAGAAATTCTCCATGACCTTAGCGGGCATCAGCCCTGCTGGGCCTCTACTGTAACATCTGCACATTTTCTTAATCATAATGGTAAACAATGCCTCTTGGTAGATTGCATATCAGTATTTAAAATCTGATAACCAAAGTTTAATTGCTTAGTGCTTACCTAAAGTCAAGTACCATCCAATAAGTCACGATCAACTATCTTAGTTGTCTTTGTAGATAGCGTCATGCCAATGTATATGCCTTGATACTGCGCATATATCTCGGTTCTAACTTGCATTCGAATTGAAAATTACTACTGGGCAAACAACCAGAATATACAACTATTTTGTGGTTTCTTGATGAGACTAATTTTAATTAACATAGGTAGGTAAATATTTTTAATTTAGAAGCAGAATTCTAACTTCTACTTGTTTTTGTGTTTGGTTATTGTTTGTCAATACTAATATTATAAAGTGGTAAAATTTCTAAGTTTGTATGTAGGGGGTAATCTCTGGAAGTACTGGTCCGATTGCTAAAATTCTTTCACCGATAGAAAGCTATTTTATTCCTGAGTGACATAGGCTATATTTTATGTACGCGGGCGAAGCTGCGGGAAAAAACTAGTGTCTAATACAATAATGCTTTTAGGCTTTCAAGACAAGTGATGTGGCTTCATCAAGCGCAATTAACGTTATAACGTAGGTAAGTATTGATAATACAGAAGCAGAATTCTAGCTTCATCTTGTTCTTATTTTTGGTTATCGTTTGTGTTGTGTCTAATACAATAATGGTTTTAGGCTTTCACGATATCATGAACTAGTGATGTGCCTCCATCATGCAATGGATACGAGTCGGCTCCAACAGTATATTAGAACATAGGCACTGGTATATGCCACTAGTAGTTAAGGTGTATAAATATATTTTTTCTGGTAGCGATAAATTTTAAACAATTATGAGTTTTATAAGAAGTATAAGATTTGGTTTACTTATTTATGCTGGTAGTGATTTGATACCAATGCAGTCGGAATTACGGTAGGTACCTTTAGTTTATAGTAATGAAGTTGCACAGTTATCAAACATAATAATAGGCAAATCATACTTTCTTTCTATATAAAATTCTTAACACCTATGGAGTATTATATATTCAGTTCTGTTTCGACTTTTTCGATTGATTAAGGTGTTGGAAGCTAATGCCCAGCGCTGCCGGGTCTATACCGGCTATAGCTGTGGCAATAGGCCTGGCCAGTGCCACACCTGATGCAGCTACAGCAGTCGCCATTGGTCTTGAAGCTGCTAGGCCATTCTCACCGATGACTGCGAGACCTGGAAGCAAGTATCATGGTTTTTTAGTAATGGTTATCACATAGCAAAAGTGTGTATGTAACTTTACAGTAATATAGCTTATACATTATTTTTAGTTTATGTGAAACCTGAATATAGTTTGTTCAGAACCAGTAGCTGAATAGCTTCCAATAGCTTTTACACCATGTTATATTTTGTCCCAAAAAGGTCATAAGTTGGACACCACCGACATTAAGTACAATACAGGTCACGGCAGGTCATAATGGGTACTAGGCGCCATCAAATAACTGGTTGCAAGTGCCAAACAACCCCTTAGTCGCCTGGATGGCCCGGAGACTGTGTATTTTTGCTGATGTAACAAGCTTTTAACTATATCGATGCTTTTAACTTTGTGATTTTCATCATACAGTTATGAAATTTTGTACATAGATTCATAGCCTATACGTTATTTTTATAATGTTGTGTAATTTATAATAAGGGAAAGTACTCATTTTATACGGGCAAAGTCACTGGTAGAAGCCAGTTTAAAATAATGAATCGTAGGCAAAATCAGGCTTTAAGTTAAAGATAAGAAGATCAGCCAAGTGATTAAGAAACAATCACATTTAGAAACGATAATAATTCATGTTTTGAGTTTCAAATTATTGTGGTCAGAGATATTATCCCTGAATTAGAAAAAGAAAAAAAAAGAAAAATGATTTTATTTGCCGGAATGGCCGAAAAGTAAATCACGAATATCACCTAACATTAGAAAACTCTTAACATACAAGTAGTGACATCTAGCGGTAGCAGCATTCGTTAGCTGAATGTCTAACTTTCTATTGCGCAGTCTAAACATAACATGATGTAAAAATTATTTAGTTTCTCTTTGTCTCGTTGGCAGCACCGTCGCTGCTCTTGTTCAGTTATTGAGCTTTACTGAATAAAAATAGTTAAGTGTACTTACCAACAGGTTTAGCTTCAGCAATGGTTCCCTTTTCTAGGTATTCAACACCACTGCTTCCATCACCTTCGTCGTAGGAAGCATCAATGCCAACACCTTCTTCTGCAATCTGAACATTTTTAATTAATATGATTGTTATTCTTCCCATTTTTTATTTTCAGAAAAATGGTTTTAATTTCATTGAGTACAGGCCTATTTAAATATTCTTCTTCGGGGACGAGGTAACTAAGATGGGAATCTGAGTTACACTAGACTAATGACAGTTGATCCTAAATCACAACGCATGATTGGTTTTGATGCAATATGATGTTATTAGGATATATAAAGTTGATTATAATCATACCAGATATTATTAACCACATCGTCTTATTTTCATTTATCATCAAAGAAAAAAAAAATCATTTATTATAATTTTTTTATGTTTTTCATCTCACACAGCTGATGACAAGCCTTTCCTAAGTACTTCTAGGACTTAATATTACGTATTTTAAGTAACTTTGTAAACTTACATAGTCATCGTCCTCTGCATCTGTATTCCTCACGTTGACATTCTTTTTGAACAGCACATCTACATCATCAACCTCTTCAATCAGCTTAATGATGTTCGAAGCTGCTTCTCCCAAGGACGCCAATTGAGTCTTGTACCTAGTCTTTTCAACATTTCCTAAAGATCCAGTCTTACGACCAAGATTATGCAGTTTTAAAAGATTTGTAGATAGCGTCTTAAGATTTTGTAGATTCTTGGCCATGACTTTAGCAAGGAGATTTTCATCACCATTTTTCATGATATTTTCGCTGCTGATGTTTTCTTCTGAGACTATTTTCTCTCCCATAATCCTGCCAAGGTTATCTTTTTTAATTTCTAAGTACTGACCCTTGGCTCCGCCGTAGAATGGTAGATATTGTACTGATGCCCTACAAAGGTTAAAATATATGGGTAAATCTTTGAGACATAAGTTTTTCTGACTTCTGTGGATAATTATTGTTTGGCCATCTTTGTTCGTGTAAATGTGTATTAATATGACTATAACAATGTTATCTAGGCAAGACCATGAATCATAGTCATAAGTTTAACAGTAATTCCACATTTGGGATGTTGTGGGTGTACAGGAAATCAATTCTACATAATTTGCTTGATTCTCCTGTAGTCTGCGTGAGTGTAACCGTTATAATTTTAGTCTAGCCTATTTAGGATAGTGACCTATCACAAAATGTTATGAGCTGGAACTTTATTATTATTTATAACTTTTAATAATTCTGTTGTTAGACTGGTCGACCGATAGATGAACTTTTACGTCATTATAAAGTTTATTTATTTTGTTCCAGATGCATCATAAAATATCTTCATCTTAATATAATCAGAAATGACTGTAATCCAAATTATTAAAGACATTTGTATTAATTTTTCGACAATAACAAAATTTGACTGACCATGACATTATTAGAAGTGTTTCAGATAAAATAAAACAAACAAGATTTGAAACAAAATTAAAATATATTATAATTGTGCCTCTTACATCAATCTTATATTATTAAAAGTTACATTAAATTCGAAAATCAATTTTAAGTTGACAGTCAAAAGTAATTTCCGAAGTCAAATTAATTAATTTTATGAAACTCGTATTTCCTAGTTAGTAATGAACCAATATCATTGGTCTACAAATTCGTATAGATAAAGGTCTGATTGTGCGTGGGCTACGCCTCCGGGGCCTGCTATGGCCGTCGCAAGGGGCGCATGGAGTATAGTTCCACTCTGATTTCTCGCAATTATAACTTGTGATATGGGATTAGCTAAAGCTGTCCCTTCAGAGTTCGAAGCATGAGCTATCGGCTTTATAAAGAGCATGAATGTTGTATCTTCCAAGTTTAAGGGCGTTTCCTGAAAATTCATGCCATCGTATATGTACTGATCTGATGGCTTCACTGATCTGCTCCACTCTCCGTCTCGTCCCCATTCTCGTCCGTAGAATCTAATAAGTGAGAAAGAGAATAGTTTAATGAGAAGGAAGTTATGATACATGTGGGTTAGTTAGATATGATTATCATTGTTAGGATGGTAATAAATAATAGGACCAGTAGCAACAACTTTTCCTTCAGGTATAGCTTGTAATAATTGTGCAATAGAACTATCTATTTTACTTTGTTCTTGTAGACGATGGGCAACTGATGTGAGGTCGGCATCCGACGATAATGCTACGATTCGTGCAGCAGGTCCTGCTACAGCTAGTCCTCCTGGTTGAGTGTAAGCTAGGCCACCCGGGCCTACAATGGCGGTCCCACCTCTTCCAGCAGTAGCCACTCCTCCAGGCCCGGCGATGGCCACTCCTCCTCGCCTAACTTTCAGTCTGTTTATGAAGAAACCAGGCCCAGCTGGCTGTCGGTTTGAGTGATGACCAAACAGATTTAGAAAAGGAAATCGCACGTCTCCTTCGTTATCACCAACGGTTTTTGTGTCTTCTGTTTTAGCAGGCTCGCGTTTCGTAGGTTTTGTAGTTGTAGAAGTAGGTTTGAGAGTAAAGAACTTATTTAGTTTTGCGGGGTCAATTTCTTGCAAGTGACTTCCATGAGCAACAGTACGTTTCTTAACTGCTCTCTTTTGCCTTGACGTTCTTTCTCTAGTTGGGTATATAATCGAGTTTCCAGTTGTATCGATTTCATCTTGATTTTTAGTAACGTCTTTAATAATGAGTTCGTTTGATTTTTGTTTCCTGCAAACATCGGCGTTTTGACCATACTCAATAAAATTGTTCCATCCTCCTCCATTCATGATAGTGAGTAATGGGTCTCTTATGAGAACAGGAAACAATGGCGCGAAGGGCCATTCAAAAGGTGGTAGAGATGGCAAAGATGGAAACGATGGAAATGGTGAAGGCGATGAACCGTCTTGGCGAGTTTGAAGCTTCGTAGCGTAATCCATCGCATTAATGTAATTACTGTACACGGACTGCATATTATTCATGGATGGCATGACAAGTACAGGCATGTTCATGATGTATGGACTTCGCGCCATTGCAATTTGTGCTTGATTTCCAGATAGTAACGAAGCCAGCTGTCTTGAATATCTGGTATCATCTATATCATCATTGAAGATTGTATTACTCTCTTGTTGTTGAAATTTGTTAGGTTTTTGATTCAGTTTCCCAGAAGCGATAACTTGTTGAAGTTTTTCCAGAATTTCTTTATCAAGAACATATTCGCCTCCTGTCTGATGTGGTGCATTCCATTGATATTGATTTCTTTTGCTCGGTTTCTTTAGAGCATCGTTTATAGCTTTTATTTTGTCCAATATATCTTTACTCATATCTTCGACTTCTCTGTTTGTTTCATCATAAGCTAGTGATCTTTCTAGTTCTGTTGGCGGCTCTTTTAAATCATCGTCAGATGTCTCCGCCCTGAAATGTATATCATATACATTTAGTTCTAATAATTTAGTTAATGTATATTTACTAAATTGTGAAACCATTATCCATTTAAAGCATTATTTTTTAGCGTGTAAATCTCAAAGCGGTGCTGTAGCTTGTAATATAGTAATTAAAGTGAACCATACCTGAACTACTGCTGATCCCGTGTAGGTTTTCACAAATAGGTTTAAAGCTCTACTTTTTTGTTAGTTGTGCTGGTTCTACATAGATGTGCATTTCTACCGTTGTAAAACCATTGTCGTTAATGTTTAAAAAAACACCGTAGAAGATTTTTCAGTAATTTTATAGTCTTGAAATACGCGTTAGATAGATTTTTATCAGAAACTGAAATCATTGAATTTTTGTAAGTACGAGAAAAGATTGTATTCAGGAATGATGCACTTTCATAATCCTTTTTTTTAATAATTGATAAGGATATCTATATTTTAAAGTAAATAAATATAGATAGGTATATACTCTTTACTGTACTCCATAAAAAATACAGTAGGAGCTTAAAATAAAAAGGGTGCAACGATGGGCGATTTTATCGCTAAAAGCGATATTTTATAGACAATCTTTTAATGGAATATCATTCAAATTGAAACAGTAATTTAGTTTAGACAAATTGATGTTTCAAATTGAATAATTCGAATTTATAAATCTAAATGAGTGAAGTGATCATGACAATGGACGCAATGAAATCAGTTTCGGATTTGAAATTAATGATTAGTTCGTGTCAAATATGTATGATTTCTGTAGACGTACCGCTACGAAGTACTTATTATATTATCTACAGTATTATTATTCTATGTATATAACTTTTGTTACGATGAAACTTACTCATTATTTGACGGGCGAGATGACACCTCTAGGCAAGAACAAGCGAGCAGCACCTGTAATTTAAAAAAAACAATAAAAATTAGAATGATTTTGTAGCGAAATTCTGCGAAACTTATGGCGCCTCATTAGGAAAAAAATGGATATCCTGCATCGCGCAATTAGTTTTCTGAGCGATTCGAATATATACAATTGCCCGAAATAATCTATCGGGCAGTTCGGGAAGTTCGGGGCGGAGGATCTCTTCTTTCCAACGAAGGTTTGTGTTACTTTAGACCCTGTTCCGCATACCTCCAAAGTTTAACACAAAGATTAGCAAAACCTGCCTTGGGAAACGCCTCACATTAATTAATATAATTTAAAGACACTATAAAAACTAAACTGTAACGGTGGAAATGATAACAGCCCAAAGTAATCTTAAAAGTGGTAAAGAAATAAATAAATTGTTTTACAAAATTATATAATATTGAAAATCACTCAAGGTCAACGAAACTGACCATGGCATGCCACAGTCACAAAAAAAACAGTAGGTCATTTCAAATAAATATTGATAAACAGGTTCGTTAGGTCTATTTGTATCACAGGCGGTACCGATACACTTTCTAGTGAAAGTCATGCATCAAAATACTATAAACACAAAGACAAAACTTGACGACACTTTAGAATCGCAGAACCGTATATTAAATTAACCTACAAATCAAAATTCAAAATCAATTTGCATATTATATTTTATTCTAATAAAAAAAAAATATTCAAAAGATTTTATTTCACTTAGGCCTACATGGGCACTTATAAAACGTCAGAAGCTAGTGCAAACATGAGAATAATGCGGTAAGAATACAATAAAACTAAAAGAATTGTTAATTTTTGTATTTTAAATTTGTATTTTTTTACGGTTTTTTCATTCTGGAGATTTCTAACCTCCAAATTGAAAAGCTACATAGTCTTTTGGACAACTGGGCGTAGCTAAATGCACACAAATTCGTACTGCTACCTGCGCCTGCATAGAGCGCCGTTGACCATTAAAACCCATTTTATTTGCAAACTGTTGATTGAACACAAGCTATGACATTTTTATATTTAAAAGATTGTCCATTGAGTTTTCTTGTACGTTCTTTTCTATAGAAATCTATGCTCTGGAACGTGCAAAAAACCTTATCATTTTTTAATATACCTAAAGCCTGTAAGTTTGAGCTTGAAGAAATTGCGATAAAAACCAGAACAAACCAAACCCCAAAAACAAGTAGGTACTGAAATAGTTAGCCTAAGAAACTATGACTAGTTTAAGGTAAGGTCTTTTTAACTGTTTTTCTTATCTAGACTAGAAGAAAGTGAAACTATTTGAGATCGAATCGAAGTGAAACTCGGCGTCCGGCGCCTACCGGTTCCAATGTCTCTACAAACAATTGTATGGTAGCTTTTTAATGAAGACCGGCTTGCCTTGTAGTAATTGTAAGTACATCATAATATTATGTTTTAAATTGGTTAGTTTCTGACCTACAAAAGATTTTTATTGGAGAAAAGAGCTGATTGATTATAAGAACCAAAATTATTTGGAATTCAGGTGAATATGGTAAAAAATAAAATATTCATAAGACTTTTGTAAAATCCACACTAATATTACAAAGAGGTAAAGTTTGTTTATTTTTTTGTTTTTAGGAAGTAGGTAATCTCTGAAAGTATTGGTCCCATTGCTAAATTTTTTTCACTAATAGAGGATATAGCTTATATGTTTTTGTACGCGAGTGAAGCCGTGGATAAAAGCTAGTTAATTATAATTATTATGAGATCCAAAGAAATAAATCGTGTGCTGATAATGCTCAAACTCATCATCATCCTTGCCATTTCCCCTCTTGACAATTTTATCCGACTTTTTCATAGCCCAACATTCTGATCCATACTGTATCACATAGAGATTTAACCCTTCAGATACCGTCAATTAGAGACACAATAGTAAGACAATAGATGCGCGGCCACCGGTGGTCGCTTGGGGATTCATGAATTAAATAATGCCTCCTCTCTTGGAGAGGATGCCTGAGTCCCAGTAGTGGGAACATAAAAAGCTGATTATACTATTCTATGCAAACACAGTTATATTAGATACTTGACGTTACAGTTGGCGCATGGCTAAGTGGTTGACTGCAGCGCTGAGTGTCGCGGGTTCGATTCCTGCACGGGACAAATATTTGTATGGCCTGCAGATAAGTATTACGGATCTGGGTATTTGTGTATGCGAGTTTACATGTTTGTAAACGCATCCAAGATACAAGAGTTATTCCTAAAAATCTGTTTAATGGGTTACCTATATGCCTACCGCAAGAACCGGTTCGAGTTGGCTCAAGACAAGGATACCTGGAAGAAGTTGAATGAGGCTTTTGTCCATCAGTGGGGCAGTATAAAAAAACATGGACTACTAGAATAAATGCCTACTCACCACGATACAGTAGCCATCATTTGACTTGAATTTTAGTAGCATCGTAAAAGAGAGCTAAAATAACCGAAACAGAATAAATTATAACGGAAAACAAATACGGATAAAGTGTCGATAAAGGTAACCGTGTCAAATGTTGAGACTGTTTTGGCGATCGGCCCGAGAAAGGTGAGGTCATGCCGAAAGCTGAGCGAAGATGTGGCGAGAAAACAAATTACAGTATTTTTTTATAGTAGCAAGGTTTTATGAGATACTTGACTTTTTTATAATGATCAACTATAATTTGAAACAATGATTATAATATATATTTTATATAAATACCTATGTCAAAGAGTTATATTTTGACTATTTTTTTACATTCATCAGTTTCTTGCCCGTGTCTACATTAAAGACACTTATAGGGCAATCATTCATTAAACTTCAAGCGAACGCAGGCGTTCGCTCTCTCATTGTAGTCCTATTGTATCTCTAATTACGGTATTCGAAAGGTAAAAAAAAAAACGTGGTCTCACACTAGTAATAACGGTGGTATTCCGGTGGGCCAATCTTTAAGCCATACAAATATTTGTTCCATGCAGTAATTAAACCTGAGAAACGCAGTGCAGCAGGCAATAGCTCTACCAATGGCCCCAAAAAGTTTTTCTAGTCTTTAACAATCCGTATTACTTATGTACAATCTTTCCGCTTCGTTAACGACGAGACCACAGCTTATCTCAAACATCGTGCGCCTAAGAAGGAAATTACTAGGTCGCGTACACTTATTGTGTTGGAATTTGGCAGCAGTGCCGTTAGATTTACTTATTTGTACATATTGCCAATTTGTGGTTACAAAAAATTGGGCCGTTATAACTGCTTGACTGTGTACATGCTACTTATGGTGCGTTTATAAGGAAGTGCGGGCTTTCGAAAGATGGAAAGAGTGGGAGACAGCCTTTTGCCCGTGCTTTTGCCCAAGAGTGGGACAGAACAGGCCAACAAAAAAAATGGTGCGTCGATATAGATTTAATGCTAAGAAAAGGAAAGCCAAAGGAGAGATGATGGATTGAGTGAGGAGTGATATGAAAGAAAAGGGAGTTAATGATAGTGTGACAGGTGATGTGACAAAATAGAAGAAAGCTGGTTGCGATGAACTCAAATAACACAGGTAGTCGAAAAATTTAATGCATTATAGAAGTACCTGCGCATGCAAAAAAACGACAAAAAAAAAAAACTAATAATAAGCACTGTTTGTACCATTTTTCTCATGTAAGTGACTGTAGTCTTTTTTAAGAATAAATTTCTTTAAACACAACACGGGACAAGAACAGGAAGATACAGAATTAATACTGAGTAACGTATAGTAACATATAAAATGAATCGTTTGTCTGCACTGCTATGTTGTGAAGTCAAATTTTAATAGAAAACCACTAAACCTGGAAGTAATGGAAAAAAATGTGATGACATGATAATTCTAGTGCAAAAAGTATCTGTATCCATCCTAATTTTAAATCGTTGACAGACATACGATACATACTCGTACCATAATATAATTATTCACACAGATAAGTAGCATATATATCTACATCTAAACTAATAGTATTAACAAGGAGGTGAAGTTTGTTTTTTCGTTTTTTTTGTTGGTTGGAAGTACTGGCCCGATTGATAAAATTTTTTCACTGGTAAAAAGCTGCTTTATTCCTGAGTGACATAGGCTATATTTTATGTACGCGGGCGAACGCGTGGGCAAAAGCTAGTATATAATATATGCAACCTCCAATGGGACGCACCATTAGGCCTGTCACCTGCGTGAGTTTCCAGAGATGATGATGCTTTTTTAGTAGAAAGAAAAAAAAGTAACTTTGTAAGAAATTGTTTTTTTTTTCTTTACTTGATGGACGCGTTGAAGTATTAATAGCTTTTTCATTTGCTTCGGTAATTAGGCAAAATGTCTGTCATAATGATGATTATAATATTATTATATGATGACTAAAGGTAACGGTTAAACAGAAAGGTTGCGGTTAAAACTTCGTAAGTTCATGACTTTGAAATGGAAAAAAGCTTTAGCACGAAATTTAATTTATTCGTAATTTATTTATTTTATAATTTATGTACACACATATTTACAGAAAACTACTAGGCATATTATATATTAATTTTTTTTTTGTGGTTTTTTGTGTGTATTTATTCGTAATACTTTTCAATAAAAGGATTACAAAAATATAAAATCCAAATAAACATGACCAACTAATGTTTGACATCTTTTATTTTTGACCGACTTCCAAAAAAGGAGGAGGTTGTCAATTCGTCTGAATCATGATCATCATTTCAGCCGACAGACGTCCACTTTTGGACATAAGCCTCTCCCAAGCGTGCGTCGCCACAATGAACGATCAATGATCTGAATGCTTTGTATTGATTTATTTTTAACATTTTTGTCTAGTAAGAATCTCTTACCAGTAAATACTATGACTACTAAATGAAAAGATCATTAATCTTCGAGGATGATGACGATACTTACATATGTTTTCCTTCACCGTTTTGAAAGCAGTGGTGATGAAATAAATGATACAAAGTAATGCGCCTGGCTAGGTTTGAACCCGTGACCTACAACTCGTAAGTCGGAGCCGTTACCACTTGGCCACCACTGCTCTCAACTACTCTAAACTTGCAAATAATATTTTCTGGACACACACACTTTTCGACAGGACATTTCTCTTCCAAATAAGGTATTGTTATTTTACTTTAAGCCTCCGAAGGGCTAGAGGTCATACTATTCTTGCATACAAACGATGTGGCTTATCTAAGATCCCGTTTATGCTCCACATGGCAATAACATAGAGAAAAGGAAAGAGGCCAGTTAGATAAAGAAAGAAAGAAGATTTCCTCAAAACCTACATCTTATTTCTATTTAGAATCTTACATCGGATTGAGTTGTTATCTTAAACCGCAACATTTCTGAATCATATTGGCTGATTTAATGGAGGAAACAAATATATACTTTTATTATTATTTTATATATACTTTTTGTATTTGTCTTTATAATTAAAGAAAGCCTTTCCCGATCCGTCAATCGTCAATCTAAGCATGGACTAAAGTAGAGATATCACCTGAACGCTTTGTTCGCATTCTGTAATTCCATTATTTATTCGAATATTACACAAAACTTTTTTTAGCTAGATGAAAACTCCAACTCGCGCTCTCTGTCTTTAATGACAAACGTGTTTTTTTTCTAAATTAATTATAGGCGTTTGAAAACTCCTTTTATCATACAGAATCTGATGATGATGATGGTACATATATGTATATAATATAATTATTTTGCTTTTTTAATTTATGAAAACATGTAGGGTTCACCCAAAATAGCAGATTTCAGAGGTCTTTACTGGATTACTAATAAAACGCTATGATCACGTATGAACGGTGGTATAGAAATATATATCAGGTTGAGCAGTTTTAAACCATGCTGGACGTTGACGATGGGCAAATTAAAATTAAAATCATTTATTTCAAATATACCAAATGTAGGCATTTTTGAATAGTCAAATGAACGACTTAAGAAGGGCACTTTTAAGCCTCGTATATTTATAGCTATAAAGAACGTTGCTCCGAGACTTAAAAGGCTATAAACACCTAATTTAGTAACACAAAGAACTTTTAAAATTAGTTCCGGCTTACTTAAAAGGGCAATGCGGTCATACTTAAACTTGCACTCCAAATTGGTAGCTGATCTTAGATCTGGTTCGACAAGAGTGAATCAGTGGTAAATCTTAATTGTTTTATTGTTTTGATAGGTTATGAATATGAAATGTCTAAAAACTTGTTATTTTTATAGACATTCATTCGTTATTTTTGACAAATGTTGAACGAAAAGGTTGTTGCCATCAAAAATATAACTTGTAAAAAAAACAAGGCGTGCAACTCAGTTTCTCTACTGTAAAAAGTTGTGAGTTCCATGTAATACCAAGTTGGTTAATTTATTCAATTCGTATTTAAAAATCTCTACTATTCTAAATTTGAAGCTTCTATGTCTGCTAAATTAAGAAACTTTGACCGGTTATAATTGTTAAAGAACCAGTTCAAATTGAATGAAATATAAAATATACCGTATTTAAACAATACCTGTTTGGCTTCTGATTTTATACACAACGAAGTTATATAATTATTATTGTAAATGGCCCGAACTGTTTCGAGAAAAGAATGGTATGGTCGTGCCACTTTTTTGCTCGCCTTGATGTGAGCACTGCCATGCCCCATAATAAAACGTTTTATTACCCATAACATCAATCATCAGCATGTAATCAATTGTTTATGGTTTTATGGTGATTATCGATTGATTTATTTAATTTAAAAAATATGTAAATACTCACTGACCCGGCAAAAGTTGATCTGCCATATAAATTATTATGTAATAAAAATTGAGAATCTGATTCAATTTTATTTTTAAACCAACTAGAAACCCTGACCATGATATCCAAAATTTTACGCCAATTTACAAATAATGAGGGTGGAGGATTTTATACGTAGCACGTTTAATTTACTAAGAACTAGCTTTTGCTTGCGGCTTTTTTTATATAAAATATAGCCTATGTCACTCAGGAATGTAGCAGCTTTCTATATACGAAAAAAATTTAGCAATCGGACCAGAATTTTCCGAGATTACCTCCTACAAATAAAAAGTAAACTTTAACCTCTTTATAATATTAGTGTAGATCAATAATCCTAATAAATAATTATTTATTTTTTTTACGTTTTTTGCACACCATATTATTTGGCGTGCAGTAAAACATTGTTAACTTTGCCTGTTGGAACGATTTGGCAATAGTGAAAGTGTTAGCAAAATTTAACCATTACTTGTTGAGTGATCTGAATATAAATGATGTTTTATTGTTATAAATAGAAAACAATCAATTTACATAAATAAATTTATTTATTCTTGATCAAGAATATAAATATAAAATGATAAATTATCTTTATTATGTAAATAGGTTTTCAAAAAACACTTTTGCACGTCAATTTTGTTTTCAGTCAGTTTTAACGAGATGAGGCCGGTGTTTCCTAGCTGACTACCCTGAGAAGAAACACCGAAACAAACTCAGGGGTAAAAGAATAAAAAAGAAGACAGTGAACCAAATTTTATGTCTATTCTTTATTTCCATATTTTATTTTATTTAAATTAATGTAGGTTTATTTTCGAATGCTCCACACAATGCAGTCTATTATGATTTATTTATTTATAAACTTAAATTAATTAAAACTAACTTAAAAAATTAAAATGAAACCCTAGAGAACTAAAATAAAAAAATAAATAAAAATGGCAATTTAAAGTAAGGCGTCGAAAAATTCCTCCGCATCGCTGTCGACTGGTAATGTACCCAAAAGGCTGGCGGCATTGCCACGCTGAATGGCAATGCTTATCCTTTGACCGAAGTAAAAGCCAGCCTTTGGGTCACGCGAAGTGTCCACGAGGCGTTTGGAAAGTTCTAATAATTTGTGAGCACTCGGTCCCCACGATCCAAGAGTTTCAACCCCAAACGGCTCGAAACCATACTATTATTTATTTATTGTTTATTTCAGGCATTATGTGACCCATAGTTACATTACTGAATAAAATAGAATAAAATTGTTATAACATAATAAATAAATAAAATTATATAAATGATTAAAACACTACTAAAATTATTGATAAATTATTGCATTAATATAATGCAATCATTCATCAATAATTTAAATATAGATACCTAATTCAAAATGCGAAAATATTGTTTTTATATGTATGTGATGTTTGTTTTGTCACTATTCTATTCAAGTAAATAACTATGATCAGCAAAAACCTTTATCTGCACTTGGAATTATAATTAGAACTTGATGGACAAACATACGTAAAATTAGTGATTAACAAATGATTAGTAAAAGTGATACTTATGACAGTTCTTTTAAAAACCAGTTTTGTTGACATAGGAAAGTTGAAAATAGTTGGTAATGAGGGCAATGTCGAGGCACGCAATATCCATAATGTGCCAGTACCGTGTTAGTTATGATGCTGTGAGATAATAGATGGAAAGTGTTTGTCGGCTTGAAATATGCGTTTATTTTCTATTTTGGATCAGCAAAGACTTCTATTTCATCCGTGGTCTGGTCAGAGGTCGATTAGTCCGTGGGATAGTTATTACCTGACATTGAAAAAAATAGCAAGTTCTCAATTCGGTTTTTTTTTCATCAAAGGTTAGTTTTTGAGAATAGTAATTTGCAAGCAAAGTTCTATATTTTTTTTTATTGTAATTTAATTTTTTTATTCACTGCTTACCATCAGGTGGTATCGCAGTCAAGCACTAGTTCATAACAATAAAAAAAAATCGACCGTGGGCCAAGGGTCTGCTCCTGAAAGGAAGTTTCGGCCCCGGTACGACGGCTACGAAAGAACAGTATTGGGTTTTTAGCCAGTAAAAGTCTGACACTTCAATCATAATAGTCTCCTGCTTCGATTTACCTACCTAAAAAAAAAGCGTGATTCGAACGCAAGCTTTTTTTGTTTTTTAATTGATATAAACTAGTGTTTGACTGCGATCCCACCTGATGGTAAGCAGTGATGCAATCGTTGATGGTGAGGCGCGCTAGTTTATTAAGAGCCTGTTCACTCTTGCCTTGAAGACACCTAAATTATATTCGGACGGGAAGACCGCTGCCGGCAAATTGTTCCAGTCCCTCGATGTACGTGGTATAAACGCCGAGGCGAAACGCTTGGTCCGGACTGTAGAGGTTTCAACAACATAAGGGTGGACACTCGCCGTTCATCGGCTTGTGGAAAGCAAGCAATGGATAGCTCGTCGTCGACTGTTTGATAAGGTTTCTTTACTCAAAAACGAGTGTGATTGCAGTCTGAGCCGAAAAGAGAGATTGTAGGTAATGTAACCTAGGAGAAAAGTAAAACACACATTATCGTGTGAAATAGACCGCGTTGTCAAGCGGTGCAGTATGAGCCACTTTTCACTTTTGTCTATCTATATTTCTACCATTGTTGGAAATGTTTACTGGGTCTAACCTTTAGACCTGTATTTCGGACGACGAGCAATAGGTAGCCATCCGGCCGTTTGGTAATCGTCCGGATAGAACTCGAATTGTCTACGGTGCGTAATATTTCACGCGTGTCTCAAAGAGATGTCAGCAAACCCGTAGGGACCCCTACGGTTTGCAGGCAAGGCCGAATCTTAATGACAAGGAAACCCGTGGTCCTGGAACGCTAGGCAAAGAAAGAATATAGGTTTGATTTTTGTAACAGTCTGACACTGCGCCCTAGAAAGGGAGACGTTATTGGATTTTTTCACATCTTAAAAAAACCTTCTATTTGCTAACACCACTGAAGAAGTTTACACGCAACATTAGAAAACCTGGTTATTTGAAGGACAAAGGGTCAAAACTTCTTTCGTGTCGAATACCTTTGTTTCCTGTCCACATGTCAATGATCTTGACAAATATAATTTAACTTAAAACAAAGACCGGGTCTAATTGTTTATGTACACAAGTCAGTTTTTAGCTTAGGGACTTATCGAAGTTTTTTTTGCCTTAAAGATGAAAATGGCTTAGAAAAATGCATCTTCTTACACTAATATAATTAAGAGGTAATGTCTGTTTTTTTGGTCTCTGAAAGTACTGGTCCCATTGCTAAAATTGTTTCATCGCTAGATAGCTGCCTTATTCCTGAGTAACATTGGCTATATTTTAATTAGGTAAGCAGGCGAAGCCGCGGGCAAAAGCTAGCGTGGTATATTTTGGGTTTACAGGAAGTGACTACCTATCTGACCTCCAAATTCAGGAATTGGGTAGTAAAATAACCTTAAGCATCATGTATTCTATACTAAAATGCCATCAAAAACATAACTTGTAAAAAAGCCATGGCTCGTAATTCAGTTCTTCTACCGTTAAAAGTTGTGAGATCCATGTAATACCAAGTCAGTTATTTATTCAGTCCCTACTTAATATATCTAGTTTAAAGTACTAGATGTCAATAAAGATACAAGGAGCAAATATTTATTTATTTAAAATTTATGCAACATAAAAATACAAAACGTGGACTCTAGGCATTCTCTACCAGTCAACCTAGCCACATTTACCAACGTCAAGTACAAAAATAACAATACCTAGAAGACACAAATAATGATATTTATTTTTTATGATACATACTAGTAGATGTACTAAGTAACTCGTTTCGTTTAAGGCCAGGTTCTACTATTTTTGTACTTTTTTGAACCTCAAGAAATCCATAAATATAAAAGATCAACGTGAAAAATTATTTTAGACTATTATTATTATTTTTTTTTTTTGTTTTTTTTTTTTTATTATTATTATTATTTGATTTGAGACTATTTATTTGAAGCTCTGGATATCTAGAAATATCAAAGAAATCACCATAAAAAAATATTTTATTAAAATTTACCATATTACCAAATGCTGGGCAAAAATCTAAATATAAAATAAATTAGTTGGCTTAGTTAAAAAAAAAATAACATGATTCAGACACTAACTTACGATTTCAAACGTATATCTACGATATTACTTCACTAAAAAAAAATAAAACTTACATGAATACATGTTTTGTAAAAGTTCTGGCAAAAAACAAAAATCTTCCTATGTTTTTTTTTATAAAAATAAAATCGCAATTACGGGGCCGCGAAATCAACATAGACCCGGGCAAAATTCCTATATTAAATACAAATATTCTGTAACCGGCTCTTAATATAGCAGTTTTGCAGGTTAAACCAGATAAATATTATCTTATCTACTCATTCATTTATTTATGTATTTATTTTGGTTTACCTACCTATACTTTTTTGTCCAGTAATGACGGTTTACGTCCAACTACAGTGTTGCATTATCTTACAAATTGGCCATACATTTCATTTTACATTCCTAGATAGCCAGTCTAGCCAGTTGATTGCTATACCTTAGGGTTACGGCACACTGACTAGCGGGCACGACCACAAAACGTCGCTACTGTCATAGTTACTTTAGTTCTTTTACTTTTTATATGGACTCGCAGCATACGGTTGACGTCGGTGATCGCCACACGTAAAGCCCGGTACGGTAACGTAACATGCAATGTAACACCCAGTGTAACAGAATTCCCTTAGCCACGCCTTGGACACGTGAACCGTGTATACTACGCGGTCGAACTCGAACAGAAAATTTTTCAACTATGTGAGTAGGTACATCGCTCGGTTCATGCGCGCGCTGCGTCCTCAGTTTTGAAATGCTCCTTTCATGTTACCTTGCATGTTACGTTACAGCAGTTGTACCTGGCTCTATAAATCGTCGTTGTTATTGCTTCTTATGACACAACGCCACCACACCCCACTCACACAATTAAACCTTCTTCATGAGTATATTATGATACTGCGACCATGAGTTAAAAAAAATTTCAGCCACTGGCCACAACTAACTGTCGCGTACTTCAGCTACCTTTGTGACCGCTTCTAGTTGCTTCTACCGTTTGTGACTGTCACATGTGGTCAGTGTGTGGCGACCCTTAGTTCTGCGAACTGTTTATTACTGACTTACTGCAGATACAATTAGGCTTATGTTAATTCGTGGAAGTTGAGCTCTTGTCAGTACAACTTTTTTTAAATTATTTATTGATGGACTCGTTCTGGACCACTATCTAACCTGTGCGGTAAGTGCAAGTTGTTTTTATGCCTTTCAAGCATCAGTACACTAAATACAGTACACCTCATACTAGGAAACTTAAACCTTATTACATAAAAATAAGGTTTAAGTTAGCTAATACCGAGGCGTACCGAATTAGGTACACTTGTGTCTGAGAGGTTAACACGATCGAAATGGTTACCGCATTTGGCTCTCTGATTGGTTCAAAGCTTGAAGTGGACCAATCGGAGCGTCAAGCGTTCATGAAAATGACGATCGAGTTCATGTAAAACAAGTTCGCACTAGACACTTATGGTAAGCGATAATGTGGTTGATGATGGAACAAGCTTGCTTAGAAGTAACTTAATTCATTCACTGACTTAAATACCCCTTAGGTTGTAGCCATCAGGAAATACAGACTCCGGCAGGAAGTTCACTTTCACTGTTTGTAGGCGCAATGAATGTGTGCCCAAAACTTTTTATGTATGGAATGTACCGGTGAAAATGTGTAGAATAAAATATTTAAAATAAGATTGACATAGTTATAACTAAAAGCAGTGGCGTAGTTAGGCTCTCAGGGGCCCCGTATCAAACTTTTTTTTTAAAGCTTGTTTATTGCAGCATTCTAAAGATAGGTTAAGTTTTATTGTGATCTTATGTAGAAATTGCTAGAAAGAGCAGAGCTAGCTTTACATCATATTTTCATTATTTATTCACTAAAAGAGAAGATTGTGGATAACATCATCGTCGGGGCCCCTATAGAGTGAGGCCCCTATAGCGTGGGGGCCCCGTTTCATTGATACGGCAGATACGGCGGTAGCTATGCCCCTGACTAAAAGGTTGACTTAAAGTTTTTGAGAATTTGATAGTTTCAGTTTGTAGAGTGCAACAATACCTATTTGTCGTTCTTTTTTTCTCTTTACTTATTTGAGACTTTCACCTTATAGAACATGTAAGCCCCATTGTAAGCTAAGCTAAGTTTATAAATCAGCACAATAGATTTATTGTTTTTAAAAAGAAGTGTTTCATCTAGTTTTGTTTTATTACAAGCTTTTATTTAGTTTCACCTGTCCCGATGTTTGTCTGTAATCAAATCTTGTAAATTAAATTTGTCACACCACTTCCCGGTTACCGATTGAGCTGAAATTTTGCATGCATGTGTAAATCAGATGACAATGCAAAATTATTATGACAAGGATCTGATCTGATGATGGAACCGAAATGTGGCTATAAGAACTTGGTAGTTAAACAACACAACCCCATCGAGTTTATGCTCGTATGGTTCGTCTTGACGGTTACAAATTATATAGGTATACCGAGCTATAAAAGCTTGCTATGAAAAAAATATTTTCATTAAAAGCTCTATTTTTCATCTTCTATTTTTCACACTAATTACTGACATATGACATGACATACGTTAATTAATGCCTATGTAATATGTTGATAATGCTGTTGTACACTGAACACTTTAAATTAGATGTTTAATAATTTTTTAATGTATTATTTTATTTAAGTACTTGTTATCATATTTATTACTACACATTTATAGTACTAAACTGATATTTACATCCATTACCTTTATAGCTCAAGTCCAGTTGAAAACCATCGTCAGGCATTAAAGAATAATTTAAGTGTAAAGATTTGAATTTTATGTATTTTGAAATGAATAAACTCAAAATGTACTAGACCGATTTAAAAAAATCTTTTACCAGTAGAATCCTAGTCCTAATTTATCTTTGAGTAACATAGCTATTTGGTTAGTAGAGTGCCTTGGTTTTATAAATAATGATTACCAAAATTTAATTATAAGATTCCTAATTGACTTCTTAAAATGTTTGTCAGATCTATAGGGAAAACAACCTTTTAAGTTGAATGAACTTCATTACTGGGTAAGACGGTCAAGTGCGAGTGTTGTATGCTGACAAATTTTGTAAACATGGTCCGTCATGCATACTAACATCTACATATGTACAGACAAGTGCGCACCGTTATGTACTTCATGCTTTCGTTTTTCGTACCTGAACGACTTAGTTTTGTTTGCAATTAAAATGATGACTGTCAAAGTGACGCTTAAGGTTTATTTATTTATTTGCTTTAAGGCTTTAAAAAAAATGCTTAATTTATAATAAATAACAACAAATAATATATTTAACAATAACTGTTAAAAACAAGACGAACTAAAAATATTATAAGACATTTTTTTTTAAATATTTTTAACAAGTCTTTTTATTAATAATCCTTTTAAAATTCATATTTTTTTTTGGGTAAAATTAGGTTTAAATCGCACAAAAAATAAAATTAAAAGGTACTCACCAAAATTCCAAAAAGATAAGGACGCGTCATCTTTCCAGGTATAATAATATCGATGAAAATAAAACACGTTATTAAAAATATTCGAGTATCGGTATTTAGAAATTTGAATTTGGAACACGTGCGGTCACTCGCGCCGTCCACTGGCGAGTTTGAAGCTCGAAGCGAGTCGCCAGCTTTTTGCTTCACATTGAAAATGGGTTTACTACGAGCTTAGTTCTCGAATGTAAACTTTTTTAGTGAATACTTGATCTTTTGTGTTCAAATGTACATTATTTTATATGGTACGTTTCTAACTGGGGATATTAGAAACGTACCATATAAAATACTAGTGATAAATCCCTACTAATATTATAAATGCGAAAGTAACTCTGTCTGTCTGTCTGTCTGTCTGTCTGTCTGTCTGTTACGCTTTCACGCTAAAACTACTGAACGGATTTAGATCAAATTTGGTAGGTAGGTAGAAGAGACACTGGAATAACACATAGGCTACCTATAATTCCACTGCTGAGCACGGGTCTCTGCCCGCGCGATATAAACTGTAGTCCACGCGGGCGAAGCCGCGGGCGGAAAGCTAGTCGTCTATAAATAATGTTTCTTGATGCTTATTTATTAACCGACTTCAAAGATATCATTTGCGATATGTCACGGAAATAGTTAAGTTTAATTTATAATAATTATGAATTAAGCTATTTCCATTTAAAAAAAACCAAGGGAAATAGAATAATTATATTCCCCTTGTCATTCATATCCAATAGTCATTTATTTTTTAAATTGGATGAATATGTTTTTATTTCATAGAGTTTCTTATTAGTTTTAATATCTAGTGAGTTGACAACCAAAATTCGAGATATGTAGTTATTTTGTTTTAGTAGTTAGTACCTTAAATCAAATTTCAAATCATCTGGAATACTTTAGGTAGGCATACAAAAAATATGTATATTCGTAATGGTTTATATTTATTACTCATTTTGAATCAGTATAATTGTTAGGCATGACAAAGTTAACATTTAACGTGCGTTTATATTCATTAAAACTTTTCACTCCATTCCTAGCTGACCTTTGCGTAGCACACAACTTACTCCTGAAGTCACATAAAACTAAAGAGAATTACCCCAGACTTAAAACAAAAGATAATGTCAGTCTTCCCATACGTGAATAACAAAGATGGTATCGATACTCGTAAGTTTCGAGTTACATTAGTACCTCGAAACAGGGATGCGAATTGTGAAAGTAGCTACCTCTTAAATTGATTCTTTTAACTACAAATTAGTCGATGTTCTGCTAAAAATATATACAGACTTAAACAATTCTCGTTTAAGTATATTTTTATACCAGTTGATAAAAACCTGATATAATATTTTTTTCTTCATTCTTAATTGTCACCATGTCAGAATCGATGTTTTGTCCGTAATGTGCGAAATGGAGGCTTGATTAAAGTTGTTATTTATCTTAAGTCAATCAAAAAGGACCAAACCGTAGTTTAATTGCGATGACATGTTGATTCGATAATAAAACATCAACAATTAGTTTTTTTTATTGATTTGACAGCGGTTCCATTAATCATGTTTGGTAAAAACTAACCAGATCAATTTAGGAGTGTTTTATTTTTATTATGTTTAGCTATTTTATTGCACGAACTTTTGGCAATAAAATTTTACTGCGTACTTTATTACAACTGGCTAATAATAGAACTTTTAAAAATTTATATTACCTAATATAAAGTTCGATTAATTTGGAAGCCCAAAGTGAAGTCAATTTCTGTGAAGCTAATGATTCCAAAAGACGGATTATAGTTTCTTTTGAGGGAATCAGGGAGTTAGGTATCGGGTTCCTAAAAACTGTAAATTTGATATTGTTCTATAAATTCAAATTGCTCAATTTCGCTTAAAATTGATTCCTTTTGCAGGTATTTGAAGGATCTAAAAGTACCTGCAAGAAACCGCGTTTCAACTCAGTTTTGAGGCAATGTCGAGTTTAAATCAAATTCTTACTGTAAAAAAAAATCAGAAAGCATATTGCCTAAAACTGAGTTAAAATGTTACTTGCAGGTATCGAAATGTGCAAAATACACATTCATCACACCAAATTGCACCAATATCGATATTTCGGTACCGCACACACCCACCACTATGAGAGCATCGAGTACCGTATTACAATCACTTTTAAATTAACTCTACATGAACTTGACCTTGGACTTTAAAAACTGACCTAAATATCAACGTCGGGTTTTTGTTTATATACCCAGTAATTACTATAAATTATTGGTAACTGTTATGATCTATCAAAAAGTACAAATGTGTTTCTTTAGCTAAAGCTAATTATATTCTATGTAGCGGTTTCAAAGAAGACTTTAAAAAGAATGGCCAAGTAATCTTGAGACATTGTGATCTAGGGAACTGAATATTCCAGTATGGAATTAGATACTTGTAAATTGTTGTCTAGCATTTTTTGATAGCGTATGAGGTTCCAAGATATACTGGTTAACTTGTGATTGTGTTTTGACATTTGAATGAAACAAATCATTAATCTTGAGAGAAAAGTTGTGTCAGAAGATTTTGTACAAAGTTAAGTAGTTGTTAAAAGAAATTGAGGTTTTTGAGGATTAAAATATCTCGTTAGAAAACAGAATATAACCCAATTTTTAAAATATAACTATATTTTTGCTTTCATTTTTTACAAATTTTTATTAAACCCTTTACCGCACGTTTCAGATTGGCTCTACGAGTGTTTTCGTGTCCTATCCGCCAGGGTCGTGTGTTTGCAATTAGGTACTTCGTCTCGTTTAGCTCTTCAAATTCCTATAGGTGACAGAAGAGTTGACGAGATGAGGTATTTGATCTGACCCTGTTGGAATAAACGCGATAGTATTTTTTTTTTAATTGATGATAGGTTTGCCCTTGACCGCTATTTCAACTGATGGAAAGCGACGATGCGGTTGAAGATGGAACGCACTTACCTAGTAGTAATCTATTCACTCTTGACTTAAAGATTCCTGGGTTGTATGTTGGTTATATCCGATGTAGGCATATAAAATGCTAAGTTAATTCTATTGTGCACTCGTTGTGTGTGTCTGTGTGCTGAATAAACGTGTTTTCTTTCTTTTCTTTTTCATATTTTTTCTGGTTTTATTATAATTTTAATGTTTATTTCACTTCCACCACCTTGTACATTTACGCGTGTTACGTTAAACTTGGAATCTATGCCAAACACGTGTTTGTTGGTTATTAAGATCTGTATCTTTCCACAAGCTTCTTGTTTAGCAACTTTCTTTACCTTGTTGGAGCTCGAATATTTGCCTGTTGATTTTGTCACATGTCCTTTTTTATTAACAATGCAAAACACAAAAGGACCACTCACGACACCTAATCTTGGTTTGAGCACTTAGATTACAAAAAATATCTTAAGTACTAAATAAACATATCTTTTATATGATCTATCGAGTAGACACAGTAGGTAATCGTTATTGTCGGTTGGCTAAATACAATTTTACTCTATTTTTAAAGATAAATCTGTGCTTCTTTAAATTGAATAAGTTCTTCTTCAATATAAAGTTCAAAGTAAAGGTTGAAAATTACATTCTGCAAACATCCATTTATTTCAGAGATCAATAAAAGAGCTCTTGAGTAAAAGCAGCAATATGGCGTACGCAGATTATGTTTACACTATTTTTGTGGCTTAACTCTTGGCATTCAGCAGATTGTCACGGTTTTCAATATGTCATCAGTTCTGCATATAGGAAGCCGGTTAACAAAATGCTTTCCGGTACGCAGTCACCACTTAAGGGCTTTTCAGTTCCCATCGACTATTCATTTTACAATTTTTCGGAATGATTTTCCTGCGGAATATAATTTAGCGATTGATTTTTAAATTAATCGCGTTTCTATTTACAGATAATGTCCAACAAGCGGCTCTTTAGACAATTCATTATCTTTGATGATCTTGTATATCAAGATTCGGTTACATCTGCGGTACAAACTTGATTCTTATTTCAATTAACTTCTTCAATCTTCCAAAACAGGAAATTAGATCATTTTAACAGGACATTGTAATCGAATGATGGATCGCAATTTTTTTTTTAATTCATCATCTTTGTGATTAAATCGAATGCTTAGAGAAGACTGATGATTTTTATGATACCTAACCTATTTTATGAGTTTGTGTTTCCGTATCTGGTAATTTTATTAGGTTAATGATCTTCATTATTTTAGTTTCTGAGGATGAGTGAGGTGAATGTCATGAGGAAAGTTTTGAAAATAATGCAGATAACTATAAGAGAAGAGGGTTAAAGAGGGTAACTGATGAGATGAAGAATGAAGAGGAAAAAACACCATGATAAGCATTGCACTGTTGTGAAATAGATTACGATAAGAGCTAGATAGATAAGAGAGAAAAAAATGTTATAACTTTGTGAATAACTGTAAAGTTCTTGAGTGGCGACAGCATATCGAAAGACGTAGCGTTCGAGAACCTCCCATAAGGTGGACTAACCAACTGCAAATGGACACAGGAATCCGAAGGCTGTGATACGCACAGGACCGGTCGATATGGCGACAATTGGAACTGATGAGATGGCGATGATAAATTGTGTATTATATAATAGGTATCTATAAAGTATTAATAAACACATACAAATATGGTTACATATTCTCGAAAAACAATGCCTTCTTTCCCGCCCAAGCCCGCATTCAACTTCTAGATTTTTTTTTGTTACTAGCTCATTTTTCTACCTTTTGATATTCTAACTATAAAAACGAAATTACGGTTGATTTTAGTAATCAAAATTTATAGGGGGATCCTGTTAAGTTTATTAGTATGATATATAAATGAGAATTTCAACTTAAAATCAAATAAATAAGCATTTTAAATACAAATTAGATTTCAAAAAGATCCGTTGCTTGTTAATTTATATTGTAAACTAACAACATTTAAATTTCCTTTAATCAGTAAACAAAATTTGAAATTTTATAAATTGTAGGAATTCAAATATAGTGAAATGGTGATTTACTATTTCTATTAGGTCTGAGGATACTGTTTGTTTAAACAAAAATAATTCACAGATAAAAATGACTAAAGATCAGTATTAAGGCATGGCGGATCGGGGTTATAAATAAACATGTTTTAATCTGGGATGTTATGAAAGTCTATAACCTTCTTCTTCTTCTTCCTGCCCTTATCCCATATTACTTGGGGTCGGCCCAACACGTTTTTTTCTTCCATTCTGTCCTGTCACTCCCCTTCCTATCCCTCCATGAAAGTCTATAACCATTTATCGAATATCCGAAATTAAGAAAATATCCGTAATTGTATAACCCAAACTGGTATAAAAGATTTGTGTAGTTTGGTATACAGGAGAATTTCAGATGATAGGTTACGACAGGTTTATGTTTGTTTTGGCCGACCAAACAACCGGCGTAACCGGAACTATTTAAATAGTTTCTTATACGTAACCGTATGCTGCCATTCTGAATAATCATCTGCACTTTTTAGGAGCTATATGTGGCTAATAATACAGTTATTGCCAAATAATGGTTAGAAAAAAGTTGTTTGAGTCCATCGACAAGAAAAGAAGAAAATATCCGAAACTGTAAATTGTAGGTATCCGAAATTAGTACTGTGTTATTTCCATATTTGTATCCACTATCCAGATTCAAAATTTCATATCTATAACATCCTTGATTTTAACACCTTGACATTTACCTTCTTTTCTCTAAGATATTTTTTTGATTCAGAGCCTGCTCTAAATTTTAATGACATACAAGGAATTAGATCGCGGTTTGATGGTAACCGACCTTGCAAAGAGACTGGCACACTCACATCAGGAAGATAATATCAATGTTCGTTGACATTTTGACGTCTCAAATTTATAAGAGCTTGATTGTTGGAAGCAGTTATAGAGAATGGATTGAGTAATACCCTAAGAAAGATGACTTCTTTGCGGCAAAGAACAAAGTGGCTGAGCTGCCAGTACCAAATGGACACTTTCATATTAACTATGCGGACAAAATTGTCGTGGTTGCACTCAGTGGGCCTAATCAGAAATGACAAAATCACTCAAAGAGCAGTGAGAGTGCTATGCTCGTAGTTTCCTTTCGTAATAGAATCGAAACAAATATAACCAAGGACCTACATAGCTCGAAGAATCTTGAGAACACTTGCTTGCAGATTAGATGATCGGTGATGCTGAAAAGAATGATCTATACAGGCGACCGCGTAGCGAAAAATGGTGCATTGAGAAGCTTCTCAAAAGATAGGATACATTAGAGAGGTCCAAGTTCAGTAATAGACGTCTTCCGGCTAAAACGATGATGATGATGATGTCAGACTTTTAGCAAGCCTGTGTCCGATTAAAAGTCAAGCAAAGATAAGATATTCCCTTGCGATAATTTTCTACTATCACGAGGAAGAAGTCGCTGACTGATAGCTACAACTTAGGGGTTTTTAAGTCAAGAGTGTATGAATAGGTTACTTCTAGGCAAGCTTGCTCTATCGCTGGCCATATCATCATTTACCATCAGGTGACATAGTGGTCAAACGAAATAATAATAAGAAAGATCTATTCATTCCATATAATTAGAATAGGAACGCTCAATCTATTCTCTATAGCTAAAAATTATGTTTGGTTAGTAATTAGTAATACTAGATCATGATCTCAATGAATTAAATACTTTTTTCTGGTCCTGGATTATTAAGATGTATGGAACATTTTCTTATGAGTATGTAAGTGTCGTGAGTACTATAGTTAAATTTTTTCGGTTGATTTATGTACCTATGAATGTAGGTATTTATCGAGAGTGGTTCGACAACGTACGTAGGTATATATTATATCCTGGACACTTCCTTATAATATTTTTAAGTCATTAGTATGCTCAATTAATTTGGCATTTAGAATCTAGTTCTGGCAATTCGGAACTTATTCGTATATTGATTAGTCCCACATATAGATGCAGGTAAAGACTTAAGCTCTTATAAGTTTATCAAACTAACATTAAATTTAAAAACGTTGTGATGTTTATTTAAAAGGCAAAAATATATTTAAAAATAATTGTAGTCTAAATAAGGCTAATATTATAATAGTATGTGACATTTTGGGAACAATAGCGTAGGACGGTAACGGTGCATTGTAATAAATATGAAGTTTTATTGTAAACCAGAAAGGCCTACTCGAATAATTTCAACTAAACAATCTTCATTAACATAATCATAAAAGGAATATTTAAATTTTCATTTAGAGCTCTATCTAGCTTTAGGGATAATAAATGTCTAAAATATGGGTTATAAGTTAATCAGATTAAAATAATTTTCAGTGAATTTATAATAGGAAACTTTTTAGAAATTTTTTTGGGCCGTTCATCTTCAAAGCTGAGGTTCGTGACCTCAAGAAAAATTTTTTTAGTGAACTATATTTCGCTATATTGTCTTATCTTTGGCAGATGTGGATTGCGTCATAGACTTTGGTTTCCAGTGCAAGATTTAGTTAATCTACTTTTTCTGTTAGCAATAGCTTATCCAAGTATCACCTATCTTTCTTGCAATATGGTCAAAGAATTCAATGTATCTTCTTTGGCATATAGTAGTGAGTCTCATGGGTGACTTGAGTTCGACTGTTGTGCAGTCACTGTTCCGATGTTCTGTCCAGTGGATTCCAGCATTGTCCTTCAGCATCACCTTACAAAATCGTGAATCTGGCGACGATTTTTAAGGATCAAATTCTCTGCTCCATGTAGAAAGATGGAGAAATTATGAATATGAACCCTCATATTCACCATTTCGCTCATCATCGACCAGTGACGAGCTTTTTCCTGGTCTTACGCAAGATATTCCTGTCGGTCCAGATGCAAGTCCGCTGTGTCATGGCGCTCTATCCTTTTTTTTTGTACAAATAACCTAATATTTTCAATAAAGTAATTATAATGTGTGTGGTCTTGCTGAGTAGGTTTAGTAAAAATATCTAAAGGTGAGCCAGGCTCTTTAAATTTAGAAGAATGGAATACAACTTTTTAAACTAAGCTTAGGTGCACATTCAAAACGAAAATATTTGATTTATTACACCAAACTTTTAATTGATTCGATGGTTCGTAAAAATGTAACTACGTCATGGTAAAAGAGGCACATAGCGCCCACTGACGAAGTGACGATACACAATTTGATGTTTATGAGAAATTGCCTTTTGAGCGAGTAGAATATCTATGGCATGATAATGTTGTTATATATATATAAGGCAATGTAGGTCGACGACCTGATGAAAACAGTGGTGACAAAGTTACTTGTTTACTGACAGTAGATGATGATGTTTCTGAGAATTTCGGCAAAAACAGTGTTATTGAAAAAGATAGTGAACTAAAAAACTTTGTTTACATGTTGTATAGCTAAAAAACGTTCATGAGACAGTGTGATTTTCAATTTAGTGTTTAAAAATTTTATGATCATAAATGGCAAATGATTTTAAAATAATGACTACATATACTATATACACATAAGAAAGAATAGAGACTTTCGCAGAAAGATACTGCTTAACAGTCACCATAATTATAACCTTAAAGGAAAAATTCAATTTCTACTGCGAATAGATATATACATACGTTTATGTGTAACCAAATAAGACATAATTCAATAAATCTAAAACACCGTACCGAGACAGGTTAAAATTAATGTATACCTACGCTTTATGGGAGTGAAAGGCACGATGAAATGATAACTGTAATTAATTATAATGTTAAAAGCTTTTAATCTATAAATTAATATAAGTTTACTAATGTAAAGAATCATTATTGAGATGAATTATGTATTTTAATGATACACACCTTCTATAGGGTACAATATAATTAAAAACATGAATTAAGATTTAACTTGATTGATTCTTATCTTAATTGAATGTTAAAAGGAATAAGACAAAGTGTTACTGAGCATTTATCACTAGTTTTCAGTCTATCACAATTATTACTCAATTTAAAACCTATAATATATTTTGTATCTTAAATATTCGAACATTATAATGACCATAAATTTGAAATGGAAAACAATCTAAATGGAAAACAAGATTTGCAGAACACTGTCAAGTTTTCGAGACTCCTGGCTTTTGTCGGGTTTCCAAGTAGCTGTCTCACACATCATCATGTCTTCTTCCACTTTAGCATTTTCATCAGCAGCGACCATTTTAATTTCTTGTTTTACGTTTGACGGCTTCTTCTTATTTCCTTCTCTTTCGATTTTGATTTCTTGGTTAATGTTGAATATGTTTTGAGCTGGTTCAGTTCTGTTACTAGGTACTCCTCTGCTTTCGAGTCTAATATCACTGTCTCGATGATTGACTGAGCCTCGGATATTGACAATTACTGTTGGCTTTAGCACTGTTTGCGATTCCCTGTTCCCAATCTGGCTTTGACCAGCCATTGTATTAGTCAAAGGTGCAAGATCTTCAGGTTCACCACCAGCATCAGTTTCTGATTCAACGACATCTTCGTTTTGTTTATTTTTGTTAGGGTTTTTATTTTTATTATAAGTAGAGCTTATACGTTTGTCCTTTTTAGGTTTTGAGGTGGTCATTTTATGTTTATTAGTATCTATGAACACAACTATTTCTTCTGTGGTCTTCATGTTTTCGTCACTTGAATTAATAATTAAGCTTTTGGGAAAGCGATACTTCATCGATGGCATTTCAATTCTATCGTTTCTTCTTGGGATATAGTCAGCATCACTGGGTAACGAAGGTTCATTTTCATAACCGTATCTAACATAGTTTTGCGACAAATTATTTTCGTCGTTTTGATTTATATCTTCAGGCAGTTGGGAGTGAATTCTCAGTGATTCTATGACATCGCGGAATAAGGAACGTTTCTCATGGGTTGTGGCGATTTCCCGATTTTTTGTTGGATTTGAGCTGCATAAAATGATCATGTACGTGACGCAGATGAAACACTGCATCTGAAAAAAGAAAAAGCAATGTGGTCTCACTTAAGATTTCTAAGGCAAATATTATTGACTTCTTTTATCAAATGCTTAAGATGGTCCTTCTCCACTCGCTTATCGTAAACATCGAAAATGGTTTAAAAGCTTGTTACTTCATTTAATGCAATCCAACGCGATGTTTGATGAAAAGGCAACGCAAAAAAAGAGAGATAACGCCTGGAAACTCTGTTAGTATTCGGTAATTCAGAGATTTACTCGAAAATTTCGCAAAACTTGCTCTGGAAATAGCTGTTTTTTTTTTAAACCCTTAAAAGTTTTTGGAAAAACTTGTCATCATTTAGAATCTTAATAAAATTTGCAAGGTCTCTAGAGGATTACTTTTTTGACTTTTTTAATTTTTAGGCAAATTATGAAGTGTCAAAGTTCATACAAAATAGGACATTTTCAGAGGTCTTTACTGGATTAGTTTTACACAAATTTAGAAATAGGTTTCTTTAGAAACCTAGATAATATCCACAAGATACTGTGTTTCCAAAATTTCTAATGAAAAGTGTGTAATAACTTCATAATCAGTTATGAGCGGTTGTATGGAAAACAGTGAAAATGTGAGTCGTGATGCACCACCTTAATACAATAAAGCGTTTTTGTGGTACTTATATTGCTTTTTATTGCAGCGACAATGCAGTTACGTTTTAAAATAATCTGCCCTACAAGCCGGTTTGTGGTTGGCAGAAGTGTTGGAGAACAAGTACATTTCATTGAACAAAGCTAAACGATGACAGTAAACTCGTAGTCTTAGAAATCTAACTTTCTTCAGATGTCCACTTTCTTTGTTTTTTTATTGCAAAGCTACGTGATAAGGTGTGTCTTTTATAAGACGTGTCATCGGAAATTTTAATGGAAATTGGACATACCAATATCTTTTTAATCTTCGACAAAACAACCCACATATCTAGTGATGTAATTTATAGTTTTAGTGTATCAATATTCTTAAATTCGTGTTTTAGAATTAACATTACAATTACACAAAATTTGATTATATGTAACTCCTTATTTAAAAAACCTTTAGTAGTTTTAAGATTATTTATATTTGAAAAATTTAAATAACACAGGTAGTTAATATAACTGTTTTTTTCTATGAATGGTAGGTATAGATGATGATTTAACAAAATCAGATATTACATTGCCTGTAACCACACAAAATCCTATAAAGTCTATTGCAGCAGCAATGGACCTCGAATTATCATACACGGAAATTCAATGACTGTCGCCCAAAACGACTCCATCACTTTCTAATTTACCTAACTATATTTTTATAAGAAATCTAAACTAAGAAAATTGGAATAAAGGGAATATAAGTGACTCACCTTGATAGTGTTCCGTGGATCGCGTTCACGGAGCGACTAGTTGCGCAGGAGTGGATGCAACCGGGAAGCGCTCGGAAGGTTGACTGAACTCGCCTGAACTGAGCCAGGGGTGGGCAAACTTAAGAGGAATAATAGATTTCTTCATAGATTTGATTGTATTTTTATATCTATTTTTTTTAAATAAATGGTATAATCTAGTGTTTGACTGTGATCTCACCTGATGGTAAGCAGTAATGCAATCGTTGATGGTTCACCATCAAAACACAATCAATGATTGATTGTGTTGAAGGCTCATGTTTTTCAGGTTAGTACAAACAGCGTTGAGGAGTTTCATTATAAAATAGATTTTATAAGCGGCTTCGGCCGCATGCAATTCGGAAATTACTACACTGGACAAAAAGTATCTTGTGACTTCTTAAGTATGTAGTAATTTAATAACTTTTCCCACTGTAGGGTTTTTTTTTTTCTGTCGACGGGGAAAGTCATCATTGACGAAACCCGCTCTTGGGTGGAGCGGGAGACAGTGTCAGAGTCTTACTGACTAAAAACCCCGCGCCGTTCCTTCTAGCCTTCATACCGGGGCTCTAGTTTCCTTTCGGATAATCCCGACCCCGGTAGGCTTCGACCCAGATGGGCCCCTCCTGTTGCTGACAACTCCTTGAGGCGCGCGGGAACAGTGCGCGCCGTCGACGCCTTGGCTCGGTCCGGACAGTTACCGGACGATCGGACAGCGAGCTACCCATGGCTCGCCGTCCGCGAGCCCGCGTCTACGGTGGCCGGAAATCGGGATCGGAATCCCGGCGGCGGCGGCGGGGGCGCCGTTGCCTGATGCGGTCTGCCTCCTCCTTTGCTAGCATTACTGCTTCGCAGACGGAGGCGACCGCCTGCCACTCCTCCTCGCTCCGGACCATGGCCTGAACCAAGGCCCGGCACGGCGTTGCTCCGCCCAAGCAGGGCACACCTCTACTGTGTGCTCCACCGTGTCCTCCGGGCGTTCCGCACAGTGGCGGCACCCGGGCGTCTCTTCCGCTCGAATCCGATGCAGGAACCTCCCGAACTTGCCATGTCCGGTGAGGACCTGCGTCATGCGGAAGGTAAGGACGCCGTGAGGTCTTTCCAGCCACGCCTCAAAGAGGGGACTTACCGCCATAATTGTGGCGTGCCCAGCACTGGGTTGCGACAGTCGCCGACGCCATTTCACCGTGAGATCCCGCCGGAGCTTTGTCCGCCATACCTCGACCTGTCGCGGTAGTGGACTTTCACCCCGGCGTTGCATCTCCATTCCCACTGTAGGTGGAACGAGAGAAATTATTCAGTGTTTTTTTTTGTTACTGACTAAAACCCACATTGCTCCTTAAGTTGTACTTTGGAAGTAGCAGGATAATACTATAGCACGGATATCAATAACAAAACAAAAAACATCTCAGTCTTCAAATTTGGCTAACTATAGAAAAAAAAAACTAAAGACTTAAAAAAATTCGCTAGCAATTACAGTTATGTAGCAGTTTTTTTACAATATAAATACAGATAGGTATGGCAAAATAAAAAAAAAATATGTGTGTGGCCAAAAAGGCTCCAATATCAGCATATGCTGTGTGTAAGCTTGTTATTTTTGCGCGGATGTGACGCATATCTTCCCATATCGACTGATGTTATCTTATGTTTGTTATTTAGCTATTAAGTATGCGTCTTATTTCGCGTAGATAAAATGTTTTTCTTTCTTCTTTCTTTTTTTTATAGATATATCAAAAGTATCGATACCAACGCTTCAGCACCCCTGTTCTGAATTAAACAGCAACTTGTCTTGTCGGGGACTGCTAGACTTCTGATGTTCGGAACTGTGGCCATTGTGCTATGCCAATAGCACAAGTGTAGTATTGCCAATTAGTAGACTGATTAGCAACCTTATCTTTATAGGAAAAAGGGAGAGTTGGGATGAAAGTATAACGTGGTAATTTTTTACTTGCTGTATACTTACAATTGTGTTGTGGGGTTCCAATGCTGATTATGGAAAATAAATGTTTTTTTTTCTTTTTTTAGGTGGGAAATCGTCCAATGACTTCTTCCGCTCTAAGGCGGAGTGGGAAGGCCTGTCTGACATTTACTGACTAATACCCACGCCTATGTTCCTTCTTTGCCTTGCGTTCCAGGATCCCGGGTTTCCATTTCGGAAGCCAACCCTTAACCCCAGTAGGCTTAGGCCCTGATGGACCGCTACGTTTTTGCTGACATATCTTTGAGGCGCGCGTGCAACACTACAGGCTGTCGACGACTCAATCTGTCCAGTTACTGGATGGCCGAAAAGCGAGCTACCCATGGCTTATCCGCAAGCCTACGCCTACGGTGGCTTGAAATCGAGGTCGGGATCCTGGCGGCTAAGTGTTGAAGAAGTCTGTCCACTAGCACGTGCGTCCACCTCCTTTGCAAGCATTACTACTTTGCAGAAGGAGGCGACCGCCTGCCATGATTCTTCCTCGCTTCTAATCATGACCACTACCAAGGCCCGATACGAGAGGACTTAATTAATTACTAGCTTTTGCCAGCTGCTTCACCCGTGAACATAAAATAAACCTGCATTCAATCGGTAAAAAAAATTAGCAATCGAACCACCACTTTCAAAGATTACCTTCTACAAAAAAAAAAACTTTACCTCTTTATAATATTAGTGTAGATAATTAAAACAATATTCTTTTTTCAAAATTCAAGTTCGTTCTCTATCTTCATGTTGCTTTTATCAGTTCTCCTACTCCACCCAGAGCGGAAAAACCCATTTGATTATTTCTCACGAAAAATTCTGCAGCCCTGGTAAGCATCAGGGCCCATATTCATGCTTTAAGTTAGAACCGATTGCTTAGCAAACCTGATTGCCAGGAGTCTAATAGCATCCTATCCAACCGATGTGTCATCGAACTAAATGGCCATTTATTTCCAGCCTACCAGAAAAGGCAGTACAAAACTGGATCTACTGCTTACTATCCCACTCAAGCTTTATAATTTTGCTGCTCTGTGTTCTGCAGGCATTAAATTTAATATCATAAACTAAGTTTTCATTAGTTGACAAGCCTATTTGTAATAAATACTTGGCCTTATGTTTTTCTTCATAAAACCCTTTCTTTATACACCCATCAGAATTTTCTTATACAGTAAATAGCCGGTATCCATCTTGACATCTAAGCGTGATATTTAGGTAGATATCAATTATATATCTGTACTAGCTTTTGCCCGCACGGCTTCGCTCTCGCTCTACCCTACTCTACCCTACTCTACCCTACTCTACCCTACACTATTCTACACTACTCTACTCTACCCTATTCTACCCTACTCTACCCTACTCTACCCTACTCTACCCTACTATACCCTACCAAACTTCACATAAACCATCTACTAAATAGTCCGAACAATGCCTAAAAATTTGGTTTGCATAGGTAAGCCCGTTCTTGAGTTATAAAATCACAACGAAAATTGGCATTGATTTTTATATATATCTGTATAGTGGCATCCATCTTGATAATACACCGTGTGATGTAAAATGTGCAAAACCTCAGACACCCCAAATGATTTTTAATTTAAAATGACTAATTTTGTGAAAAAAAAAACATTATAAAAAAAATTAAAGGTTTTATGTGCAGTTTTACTTTGTTAAAAATTAATATCTGCATTGAAATAAGAACTTTTACTATCCCGTGTATGAGAACATTTGATTGGATTACAACTATTTGTGTTTGTTTACCAATTTCAGCGGGTTTGCGCACGTGATGGTTTGATCTATTCATAAATAGACAGGTCAAAGTTTTTTAATGAAGATTTTTTTGAAAAATATAACCTATATTAAAAAGTAGTTTAATTGATTCTGCTCATCATTTTGATCAAACTAATTGCAGGTTACACCTTGTATAAGTATTTTTGAAATGATTAAATATTATACAAAATTCCTAAGTCGTTTGACTTTTTAGCCAGACTATAATAATTATTCACAATTCTATTGAATAATTTAGATAAAACAAATTTTAAATTTTTTATTTAACAGAAAAATACAACAGTTCAGTAATCTTAGACTACATATGGATAAATCCAAATGTTGCTAAAAACAATAAAAAGTAGGAACTAAATTAACTTTAACAATATACAATACAAAATATTATTATCTTGTAACAACTGCCCAGAGAACACAAAAAACATTTTTTTTCATATCCTAGGTTCCAGTATGACCTGGAAGTCATCTGCAGCTCTCAACATGATGTCATACTTCAAGTCTATAGGCTTCCCTAGGTCCAGCTTCGATACAGGTAAAACTTTGAATCGCCGGAGAAGAGTCGATAATACTGTCTTCATTGACATCATGGCATAGCGATAACCTGAGGAAGAAGGAAAATAATAATATGATAATATTGTATCGATAGTCATATCAGCCGATGGGTCACAAGCCTCGAGCAACACCTTAGGAGGCTCTCGTTGGGCGGCTGGTTCAAGGGCTTGATTCAGAAAGCGGTTCTGGACACGGCTCGTATAGTTTTAAGAGGTTCCTTTCACTGGAGCTCTGACCGGCCGGTAGCTTGGATCGATCCTGTTTTTTATACGGCGATACTTCCGTCGTTGTTTCGTCGTTTGGTTTTTAATTATTATTTATTATGTAAATAAAAATTAAAAATTAATAGCTACAGAGACTATTATTAATTTATTTGCAAACAAGTGTTACATAAAAATTTTGGCGCCTTAACAACTTAGTTTTCCTGTATCTCAGGAGACAGTTTCTTTTCCATATTAAATAATTAGAATTTGTTTGCTGGGTACAATTATGACACACTATTCATGAAACATTATTCACCCTTGTCCCGTTTTATTTGGGGTCGGCGCAACACGTGAAAATTATGAAACATGAAACATTATTATATTTAAAAAAATAGATAAAAATATGATTTAGATAAAAATAAATAAAAATGTTTGCCCATTTATACACACCTCTGTGTTGTGTATTAAAAGGACCTAGTTATCACGTGTATCTTATACCAATACATTTTTAATCATTTCAAGGCTCAATCTGTGTTAGCTTACTTCATACTACGAATTACTCTTGTACCATGAGTGTGTTAAAATGTAAACGCGCCCTGAGTTAGGAAGCTGGTGGTATGATTTTAAAAAAGTACGTAAAGCCTTTAGTCCTACATCTGACCTCTCTACAGTCGCGTTAGACTGCTGTCCCACCGGACTATGAGAGTAAAGAAACAGAGAGTGCACCTGAGTTTGCGCATAATCTTGAGCACTGTCATATCTCTTGATCATTTGGTTAATCCATTGAGATTGGCCACCATGACCGAAGTCCGAAATACAGTTCAGAGAAATATAAGGTGGAATTGAAAAGTAGCGACAAATAAAAAAGACTTCAGACTCACCAAGACAATTCCTAGGTCCGTAACTAAAAGACAAGAAGGCGGCAGGATGCGTGAGAGCCGTGTCGATGAACCGTTCAGGTCGGAACAGCTCCGCATCGTCTCCCCAGTACTTAGGGTTGCGGTGAGTCGCAAAGAGGCTCAGCATGATGCCTGTCCCTTTGGGCAAAGTGTCTCCTGAGGCTGGAAACAAGAAGACGAAAAATATAAAAATGGTTCTATAAGTGGCTCTCCTTCAAATATACTTTAAAATAAATATCTGAATTATAAGTTTATAGTTAGTGAAACATCTACAAGCATATTCAGAAAGACCACTGTGAGACAACGGTCTCTTCTATTTTCATGCATCCAGTGGACTCATGCAGCCCTCATGTGGTCATCATATTATATTACTAAAATTGTAAGTGTTTAATCACGGTCAGTGGAATAGTATCATCATCATCGTCATCATTTCAGCCAAAAGACGTCGTCTGCTGAATATAGGCCTTCCTAAGTGTCACCACAATGATCGATCTTGTAGGTTTCACATCCATCGGGTTCCAGTGAACCTCGCCAGGTCGTCGGTCTACTTGTAGGAGGTCGTTATACATTGTATCTGTTGGTACGTTGTCGATACTCTAGAACCTTCCCTATCCGAATCGACCATTGCTTCAATCGACTATTAATTTGGCCAATCGCCAAGCGCCAGCGGATAACTTTATTTATGATCCGATCATGCAATGAAGCTCTGAGCATACTTACGAAGAGTAACATCTTCATCAACTTTCCTCAGCAACGTTGCTGCTGGTGGGTACAGCCTGAGAGTCTCTTTGATGACAGCATCCATATATTTGAGCATATTGAGATCATCAGCTGTGACAGGTCTCTGCGAGTCGCCGAAGACATCTTTCAACCTGTTGACAATAATTCAATATTAGATAGTGATTGAGTGGGATTTTGTACATCTGTTTTATTAGTTGGAAATTATTCATGTTCATTATTCGAAATTGGAATTGGAAATCATCAAATAACTTTTTCTACTCTAGATGGCGTAAAAAGGAGTATCAAATTTTTATTGTCTAAAGCCCCCGCTTGCTCAGTGTCATTTGCTTTTTAAAACATTCTGCAGAAGTTGGTGATATTGATTGGTTTAATAGGTAACAGACTATTAAGTAAGTCACTTCTACCTAAGACATCTGCAATATTAGAGACTGTGTAGATTCATTGCAACCTCAGAGCCTAAACAGAAAACGAAGTTATCTAAAAGAGATTGCTATCTAACCAGTGTAGCTCTTAAAACAACAAGTTTAAAAATATTTTCAGATATTTAGTCATCATCCTCAACCATAGTTCGATTTCTCTTACTGCTGGGTTTAGACTTCTATTTTTTCTTGATATCCTAGACGTCTCTGGCTGGGATCGGGGCCTGATGTTAGTCTACGCGTCATAGTTACAGCCGCCTCTTTTGCTCGTGTAAATGCTTCGCAGAAGGAGGTTGAGATACTTACTCTTGATAAACTTTTTCCTGTATTTCTGGATGTCTAGCTAAGAGCACACTGGTGAATGAAGATCCTAATGTAGAAGTATCAGTTCCAGCAGTAAAGAGTGTTATTGTTTCCTCTCGAAGTTCTGTATCGTTGAATCCTTTGTCTCCTCCTGAGGACTCGATCATGAGCTCCAGGAAGGTTTTGAAGCGGTCTTCGTCTGAAAGGATGGAATTGTGATTGAGAATAAAGGTTTATCAGATCGGTGCCAAACCATTTTTGGCGTTGTCAATCTTATCATCATCTTCCTGCCCTTGTCACGTTTTATTTGGGGTCGCAGCAACATGTTATATTCTTCCATCTGTTCTGTAACCCATGCTATTACTTTCTCCCTATGTTTCATATCACTCATTGGCATTGTCGAATGACAAATCGACAATGCCAAAAAAATGTTGCAAAATGAATGGTTCAAAGTAGAAATGCAAAAAAGTAACTAAATAAAACTAGAAGGTTTAAGCTCTAATGGGATTCTTACCTTCAACACCTTTATAAACATTTTTGTTTTCAGCTATTTCTCTCCGTTTATCTCGAATACACTGTAAATTTAAGACAAACACATACTTACATTATATAAAGTGAACGTTATACCTATCCTAATATGCGATTACATTACTTACGTACAGCAAACATTATTTACGGAGACAAACTGATTGCCATAAGAATAGCATGAGGCGCTTCATTTCGCAAAAAAAGACAGACATGATTTTGTACTGTTATGTGACAACAGAGAACTGAGAAAATCTATTGTTTCATTAAGAGGTACCATTTTAATTAATTTCAGACTGTAATCTGAATGTTATTATTTAAACTGAACCTATTGACACGACTAGACGGCCGCTACTTGATACATATAGACCAATCTTTAACCGTAACAAATAAGCATCTGCTGCTATATGGCAAGGTATATCTGAACGACGCGGCCACGTATCGCAGTCAGGCGCCGTGCCGTGGTAATGTGATCAGGCTCTTAATTGAAATGACTAAGTTTACGAAGAAAGACAGGTACGGTAATGGCGCGTTTACATTAAGTCGATGATTACCGAATGTGGCCACCGTATTCGGTTTCAGTTGTCAATCCTGATTCAGTGTCTGTATTCAGCCGAGCTGCGCATATTTGTGTTGAAAGCATCATGAATAATGAGTAGTGCGTTTCAACAAATTCGCAGTCAGCCATCTTCAACGCAAACCTGATTATGCTAGTCTATGACCGAATACGGGCTGCAACCGAATCGGTTAAAACGACCAGATGTAAATGAGCCATAATACCGCTTTATTACCTCATTTTAAGTTCACGTGTAAGGATGTAGTTTTCTACAGGGTTATTTGTAAAGCACTAACAACCTTGCAGGACTGTATTACTAACATCATAAACAACAACTTTTGTTTTATGATTTTTTACAAAATTTATAGTTTAACAAAAACTAACCTTCAAGACTTTGTTCTTCTATCTAACACATTTGAACTCTGTAATTTGTTATACCTACTTACATCTGTATGACGCAACGAACACCCGCTGACCGATCCCGCGCCCTTCCGCTATTGTACTATCGCTTGAATCGCATAGACTTCGTAATATTTTGAACGTTCAATTTAAGTATTTTTATATTTGTATGAAAATCTTATGAACTAAAATATAATAAATTTTTAAAAGTCATAGAACAAAAGCTGTTGTTTATGATGTTAGTAACATAGTCCAGAGAGGTTGCCAGTGTTTTACAAATAACCCTGTAGGTATAAGTATAAAAATCATTACCTGATTAATAAACTTGGCGACAACATCATTATACTCAATGAACTGAGCATAGTCTGCCGTCAGCTTGTATAATGAGTCTGAGTGAAGCCATGGCTTGATGATGCGGTCTGATATCAGCTGGCAGGCTCCCGTGAAAGCTTCCAATACCTTCTGGTTCGGATTCCGCTGGGCATTCACCGTGGTGCCAAGAGTTGTTTCTGGAAATTGAAGGACAGTTAAATCATCCACCTAGTCTTTAATGACTATGTTGAGGGCAGTTTCCAACGTAACCTGATCTAGTTGCTTACATTTAATATGGAGCGTCTGATTAACTGACGCAGGTTCCAGGGTTGACAATATTTTAGAGGTGTACAGAAAAGATTGTAAAGTCTCACATACCTCCGTTGAAAAGGACTCTCCCTGTGTTGTGTCTGGACCGGGCAATGGCTCGATACTTGGTTTTGGAGAGTTGTGTATGTTCTAATTGCGCGGAGAAATTTGATACTGTGATGCAGGATAGCTTTTATGGGGCAACATCGATGTCGCTATAATATTATTGATAAGACTACTTGTCAGATTTTTAGTTGTATCGGTGGATACAGTTTTTATGGATTTAAAAACTGTCAAAAACTAACAAATGGCAGCCGAGACAAACGCTTTGCATTTTAATTTAACTTATTGACATTTTAAAAATTATTTCCATCATCTCATTGTATTAAATCAGCTAAATGTAATTTAAGTTATTTGTGTAAAATCGTTACTTAAATGTTAAGGGCATTTTTAGCATAATAAATGAATTTATTACGTGCTTTCCGAGACCTAGAGAGGTCACAACCATACCTAATGTAATGGACGGACATCTATCAAAGGACTGACAACGGTCGTTGTCGAAACGTACGACTTTTTGTCAATAATACAGTAATATTTTTCGATGTTTAACATTGATTAAACATACTTATAATCAAATAATTGATCCTGGTGGCACTCGCCACTTATGCATGGGTTTGAAATCGGACAAATACTAATGTGAATTTTTCAATTCATTTGTACTTTTCTAAGTTTATCTTGGACATTGCTGATAGTGACACCCCGTGCCTTGGTAAGCCCGTAAAGCCGTTGGTTCTGATTGTCATTATAGATCTATGACAGTCGTTACAGGTAGTCAGACGCTGAATATATGACCGTCAGTCTATCTACGGCGTATCGTCTTGCCAAGTAACGGGGTTGTAAAGATCTGATAGGCAGCCGCTCTATGTAAAACACGAGTATTCAGCCATATCCAGTTAGACTGGAAGCCGACCCCAAGATAGTTGGGAAGGCGCCAGGGTTAGTTTGAAAGGTAGCTCAAGCCCCAGTATTAAGGCACGAAGCAAAGGGGTGGATTTTTAGTCAGTAAGAGTCTGACACTATCTCGCAAGGGTTGTCATTGGATGATTTTCCCCACCATAAATAAAGCTGGTTGGGAAAAAGCTACGGATATAAGTAACTAATGATCGAATAACACAATCAGGTATTAATCTTTTTTGTCAAAACATACAGTTAGTACGGATGTCTAATAAAAGACAAATAAAAAAAAATATTAACGAAGGAACAGCATAAAAAAACCGGTTTAGGCATGGTTTAGGTATCCTCAAAGCTAGAGTGAACAGGCTCTTAATAAACAAGTGCGCCTCACAATCAACAATTGCATCACTGATTACCATCAGGTCAAATCGCAGTCCAGCACTATATAGCTTATATGATTTAAAAAAGGCCTTAAAAGAACACTTACCGCAAACAGAATCCATTGCGTAGGACATAACATATTTAGATAAGGAGAAGCTCCCGTTTGCTGCTGCTTTCTCCAACTGCTCCATTAAGATCATACTTTGTCTGGCAAAGACTTCACTAAAATTGAGCAGGTTCTTGGGACTGAATGTTGGCACCAGAACCTTTCGACGAGGACGCCAAATTGGTACTATGGATGGAACATAAAAGAAATGTATCCTGTAAATTAGTAGATACCTATACATTGAAAAGAATGACTATGGCAAAAGGAAAACTTTGTCGGGATATGCAGCTAGATAGATATGTATAAATCAAAAATAAAATTACAATAGGAACATACAAAGGGCGGTATTATCGCTAAAAGCAATTTTTTGCAGACCACTTTTGGATAGACTTGACAGAGAAGGAGAAAAAGATACGCAGGGAGTTCATGGTGTTCTATTTACATATATACAATGCATATTATATATAACTAATATATGTTTACATATAACTAATAAAATATATATAATACAAACAATATATATATATATATAAAAGCAGTGAAAGCTTTGAAGAGGAGAGGTAGTGATCCTACTTATTATAAAGCATGAAACAGATGTTATTTAAAAGAGCTCTTGTAAATAAAAATAGTTGTAGGTGATAGGGAAGAAGTGGAAACGGAAATCAATGAAAAAAAAGGAACTCATGATCAAGATGTTAGTGTCATGTTCGATTGGACAGAATGAAAATATACTATGCAAATTCCAAGAAACAAAAGCAAGGACAGAAAGATGATGAGTGTGTAAATTTAAAAAATGAGGATATCACTGATTTGTACTACATCAAACAAAATAATAGAAGTGTATGAAAAATGCATGCTAAATAAGAAGAGAAAAAGACACTGGAAGCTAAAAATAAGAAATTAAAGAATTAATTATAATACAAAGACAAAGACAAAGAAGCTAATAATAGTGTGTGACAAATGCATGATGTTCTTGGCAAATAAAAAGAGAGAAGAACACAGTAAAAGACAACGAAAAAATTTAAAGAATTAATTTTAGTAGCTATTTTTACACGTAAAAATAAGTAACAAAACCTCATTTCAAGTCATTTAGAGAACTTGAATAATAAACAAAGTATTTATGAGTTGCGTCAAAGAATGACCTTCTGATGAGTAAGTACCTAGGTCTTTATTGAGGCTTTGGAGTCTTCTATTGTTATGTAACTTTAAAAAAAATCGTTATAAAATCAACTTAAACATTTACTATGCTGGCCAAAGCTTCTCTAAAAATTATATTGTAATTTTCATTAGCAACAGGAAACGCTTGAATTAACTTATATCCATTATTATTATATACTGTAAGATTTTCAATTCTAAGCTCTAAGTAGTGTGATAAAAATCTAACAATAAGGAACCGGAAGGCACGGTGCAGGTCGACCACGTAGAAGGTGGATTGACAACTTAAACAAGGCCTGAGAAAAATTAGTCCACATTGTGTCTGTGAACCAATTTTTAAAAAAGATGGTCGTTGCATAGATGTAGATGGTGTTGCAACGAAACTGAAGTGGTCCAGTAGGGCAAATGCTTGCAAGGACTGCAGGAATGTTTGTAAGAGTTGTCGAGAACAGAAAGGGCAAATGAACGAACATAAATGGATTTCAGACAGTAAAAGTCTAATTCACCTCCAGAGTGGGGGAAGTCGTTCGATGATTATAGAAATAAAAAAAAAATGTTGTTAGTAGCTGTTGCATAGCTGTCTTGCTTTCATTCAGAAGTTCTCTCACCATCAGCAATTGCGCTCCCGTTTCCAACAATTGACAGTGTTAGTTTCATTGCGTCGTCCTTTTCAAGGCAGTGCTTCATCACACATTCTGCTACCACAGGATCTGCCACAACTGTGAAATATGATGAATAAGTTATAAGAATATTTAAAAATATTCTTTCATTTTTTATCTTATCGGTTTTGCTTATGTCTACTTATCGGACCAGTACTTCCAGAGATTACCTCCTAAAAACAAAAAAAAAAACAAATCTATGGTTAGAAATTTTCCACATGAAAATATTCTTATTAATTTATTCTGTCCACCTGGACATTATGTTATTCTTCAACGTTATTTTTTTCTTTTTTAACAATCTTTTGTCTTCATGTATTTTGAAATTATGTATGTAAATGATGAACTTACGGAAATAAAGTCTGTGTAGATTCCACGAAGTAGTCACGCCACCTTGTTTTAATGCCTCTCTTCCAAACATCTCCAGTATGCGCCATCGATCTGTAAAGATTAAGTTTTAACATCACATAAAACTTCTGCCTGTAGCCTAATACTATCGTTATGATAAACATCGAAACGAGGAAACAGGCTAAGCGTTGTTCTTTCTGAGCTTCCATGAAGATCTGCCAATTTCAATACACTATCCATTTTAACGCCTTTTGAGTTTAGGCAGTATCTTGATCTGTGCCTCGGTCCATGGGGATATAAGTAACTAGCTTCTGCCAGCAGCTTCGCCCGCGTAAAAGTAGGTTTCTCCATACAAACTTCACACTCCCCGTAGGTATAAGAAACCTACCTGCCAAACTTAAAGTTTGTAGATGTTATAGATATAGTGAATGGGTGAAGAGGGAGAGAGAGGGCAAAGAAAAGATGAATGGATTGTGAGAAGAGTGATATGAAAGAAAAGGAAGTTAGGGATATAGGGATAGTATGACGGGTGACAGGAGAGAATAGAAGAAAGAAACGTGTTGCACCGACCCCAAATAACACGGGACAAAGGCAGGAAGACGATGAGGTGTTATAGTTTCTGAGATTTCGTGATTAATCAGTGAGTGGTGATGAAAGACAATAATATGAAAAAAAAACACTGCTTATTCTCGATGTGATTTGATGGGTCTTATCACTATTTGTTGACATATACCCATTTCTTTATTTAAATCCTGGTAATAGAAAGAACGTTAAACCATTAGTCCCGACTTTCATTTTTAAATCTTTGTCCGTTTTGTTAGACCTTCTAATAATTGGTTGTCAATAGTCAATGAGTATACACAGTTACTGGGCTGTAAGTAGAGGTCAAATAGAAATGGGCAGTCGGACCAAGTAAATTATGGTACGCAACAGCGTCTGGTTTGTAGGGAAGCCGGGAAAGACTAGGTAAATGATAATTTTGGTATAATAACTTCTGAAAAAAATAATTTTTAACAAAATTGTAATTTTGAATCCTTAATTTATTTTTTATATTTACACTATAACTTTGTATCTGTAAGTTTTTAGTAAATTTTTTTTTTATTTTTTTTATTTATAAATATTATAAAATTACTTACCACTGTCAGTTTTACATTTGATAAACCAAAACGAATGTCCAAGAACCGGCAAAGACTTTATACTATTTTTGAACAATCTCGAGAACTTCAGCCGATGCCTCGCTTCCCATCGTAACACCAAAATATAAATAAATGTCACAAACACAAATAATTGCCAAATCATTTTTATAATAACAAGATTTAAAGATAAACACTGGACGAATATTAAATTTCGTATTAATTAAATAACTAGGCTTTAATATAGATAATATAGAAGACTCAAGAGCGAGCCCCGTGCTAGACGAAAACAGATTTTTTAAGTCAAGTAATAAAATATGTGTTCTTTCAGTTACAAACAAAACAGCACTGACGATAATACAATCATAATACTCGTCAAAATACTTGCGACGTATTTTTTTTTAGATTGTTAAGCAAGAAAAAAAAATCCGGTTATAGGAAGTGATATATTATGCGGTAACAAAATTAAACTAATGTTCACAATGAACTTGGCTAGCTCAATTTGAAATTCAATGCCAACGCTTTTAATGTACTCAAATATACAAAAAAAGTTTGGTTTATGCTTTTAATTTTGTGGTCATCTAATCTTGTTTATTAGTCCACCTTATCTATTGTTATTGTTAAACATAGACGTGGCAGCATAAGGTCGTCTTTATCTTAAAAAAATGATCATGGCATTCTGAATGTCAAAGAGCAGATTTAATAAGAAATGGTACGCTGCTTTAAAAAAAGGGGATAACGTAGGGTAAGGCTACCAGGCTGAAAAAGAAATAGGCGGAGAATAATAATAATAATATTCCACATCAGGCGCGTTTGATGAGATAGTGGTCAAACGCGAGCCTATCAATGATAATGAAAAAAAAGTAATCCATGATGCCACAAAGGTTATCTATAGGTACAAATAATAGTAGAGGTGAAATTGTGCGTTTCTAAATTATATTTATCTGGGACTACTATCCAGTAATTTTTCTTTATTAATACAAAGCTTTAACTCGATAAAGTCCCTCAGAGTTTCCTCGCGACATCATAGCCTGAAGAATCGCCAAACGTAATTTAAGTGGTAAATGGTGTCTAGGGTCTGTTATTTATTTATGTTGTTTTTTTTTCATCTGGATGATAGTAGTACTTTTGCTGACTAAAAAACCCACCCCGTTCCTTCTAGCCTTCATACCGGGGCTACAGTTCCTTTCGGGTAACCCTGGCCCCAGTAGGCCACTATGCACGTGAAGTTTATAATATTTTTGTAAGTACATATTAGCAGAATATTTCACAATAAATAAATGGTAATATTTTCTAGAATTTATTATGATAATGGCATCTTTTTGTGTTAAATAAGTATGATGAATGGACGAATAGTGAAAAGGTCATTTTGTTTTGAAACTGTACAGTTCATTCAAAGTTTGTACAGTGTATTTACTTAGATTTTTTTTAAAGTTATTGTTAGGCTAGAGAGCAGTGGTGGCCGAATGGTAACGTCCCTGACTTACGAGTGGTAGGTCGCGGGTTCAAACCTAGCCAGGCGCATTACTTAGTTTATTTTATTTCATCACCACTGCTCTCAAAACGGTGAAGAAAAACATCGTGAGGAAACCGGCATGTCCTAGAACCAAGATTTAGAAATCTGACATCCACCAACCCGCACTGGGCTCGCGTGGTGGATTACGGCCCATTCCCTCTCCTAGAGAGGAGGCCTAAGTCCCAGCAGTGGGAACATTATAAGGCCAATGTTGTTAATCGTAGTTATAATCTTGGTTGTAAGACAGTACAATGTTATACGGTTTCGATTTCAAGAGGTTTTTTTACGTGGTGATCCATTCCTTTTGTAGAATAAAAGTAGCTTAAGTTACTCCATAACATTAATATTATCTACCAGGAAAAGTCCTATGAGAATCGGTCCAGCCGTTTGGAATCAAGAGACTGACAGACAGGTTGTAGGTAGGTATCGAATACACTTTCAGATTTAAGTGAAGAATATTTTTTTGAAATTACAAACAGACACTTCAATTTTATTTACGTAGAAATGGCTGTATAAGACATGTATTATCTAGTAATAGGCTAAAAATAGTAAGCAGGTAACGACTTTATTGTTAAATAAAATGGATCTATTTTATCTTTCTTTCTTAACTTACAGTTATTTTTTTTAATATACCTATGTCCGTTCCCCCACGTGTGCGGACGTCTCCTTCCCTCCTAGTATTACTGCTTTGTAGAAGGAGGCTACCACCTGCTACAATTGGTGGAGATTATACAATTATTAATTTAGCGATTATTTACTTATTTTTAATAACTATGCCATATGTACCTTAAAGCGCCATCTATGAGAAATACGCTCAACTACAAGGGAAAACACATTCACCTTGAAGAACAGAGTCTGATCTGACCGTAGTTCAACAATGTAACAATAGATGTCACTTTATTAAGCCATATGTAGTTTTTTTGAACCATACGAGTAAAATATCATGTATATTCAGAACGAGTATAAAATCTATTTACTTTGTTTAAGTTTTTAAACGGTTACTTCAAGAAAATCTAATTAAATCAATTATGTTACTGGTAGGAACCTACAACTTTGTCGAGTACAGAAATAATATTTTTTGTCCCAAAACAATTTACAGTTTTAGTGAGAGTGAAACTTTATTTAAGTATTTTATTGTTACACATTAAAGTATCTGTACTTACTTTATAGATAATACTGATAATTTATTAGTAATAACTATTATCTATTAATGTTATGTATTATTGTACTGTGTGTATAGAAAAATAAACTTTTTACAAAAAAAAAAAATACGATCGACTTAACTTTAATTAACCTACAAAATAACTTTAATTTCAGAAGTTGGTGTTTCTATAATAGTTTTGTATGTTTGTTATACCGACTAAGTTATTTTGTACTTTTTAGTGTTTTTACCCTAAACACCGACCTGTGCAGTTGTTATTACTTAGATCACGAGCCCTCAAGCATAATACGACTAAAATCTTACAATTTACGTGTTATCCTTTAAAGCGTGTAGTCCCCTGAACAGCTGGCCGGAGTTAAATGCACACATACTCGTACAGCCGCGTGTGTTGGCTAAACCCCGCTGTCCTGAACCATTTTCTTTCCAAAATATTAATTGATTACATATATGCTATACATTCAGCATTTCTTTTTGTCTAAAAATATTTTCAAAAAAAGCAAAAAATATCGATTATCTTGGTATGGTCATGTGAAGAGGAGGGATGAAGCGCATATTACTAAAAGAGTTCTGAGTATACATGTAGATGGTTGGAGAAGGAGAGGAAGGCCGAAGAAAAGATGGATGGATTGTGTGAGGAGTGATATGAAAGAAAAGAGAGTTAGTCATAGTTTGACGGGTGATAGGACAGAATGGAACAAAAAACGTGTTGCGCCGACCCCAAGTAATATGGGATAAGGGCAAGAAGAAGATACGAAAAAGTCATAATATATTGATAATACATATACTCGTACAGGGTTATTTGTAAGCAACCTCTTAGAACTATGTTAAGAACATCATAAACACCAACTTTTGTTCTACGACTTTTAAAAATTTATCATATTTTAGTTCAACAGATTTTCATACAAAAATAAAAATATTTAAATTATTTTATTATTATAATTAGCCCATATTGTCCCACTGCTGGGCATGAGTGAAGGGAGGCCCCTTCACTCATTTCAACGATCATGGTTTTTTTATGTGGTATAAACTAGTACTTGACTGCGATCCCACCTGATGGTAAGAAGTGATGCCATCGTTGATGGTGAGGCGCACTAGTTTATTAAGAGCCTATTCACTCTAGCCTTGACACCAATCACCCGTTTTATGCGCCCACAGCTCATTGGACATGCAGCAGACATGTCCTGCCCAGTCCCATTTAAGTTGGGCAGCCTTTTGAGCCACATCAACGATTTGCGTTTTGGAGCGCAATGTTGTTTTTCGAACATGATCTGTTAATTTAACACATAGTATGCTGCGTTCTATTACACGATGGCAAATTGATCGTTCATAATATTACGAAGTTTGTTTCACACAAAGTACGATAGTGCAATATCGGAGGGTAGCTGAACATAAACTTGACCAATTTACGGGCGACCCTCACTAGTCGGTCGGTTGATGCGCTCGCATCGCGTCATACGTGTTCTTGTAGCGAAATTCGGCAGTGCGGATGTAATTATCTTTACTTGATGGTGTATCAATATTCTAATGTCGAGTACGCGGAAATGGTGCGAATTCTTGCTAAGCGTAATTACAATGTTTCGGAAGCCTGCTTGCTATTATTACGAGAGCAGTGAACGGGAACCGTAAGTAGATAACCATAAACATAACAATTACCCATCACTTCTTTTTGAAATTTTGAATTTCCAATTTCCGTAGAGACACTCGATATAATGGCGTCACGTTAGCGTCATCAAACAAGCATCATACCCTGCGCCTTGCATCGTCGCGTCCATAGACTATAAATGATTAATACAGATCAACACAGATTACATTTTCCTCTGTTGTTGATATCGACGTAATGTTGCCATTTTTTATACACATTATTATATCGTATTTATTTCCTTGTTATTTATATATTCGTTACTGATTTTTTATTTTATTTTGCATATTTTTCTTTGTCCCTTTAACAATTTTATTTTTCTATTTTACCTACTTAATTTTTTAATTTTTTTGGCACACAGCACCGTGTGCTGACGTTTTTCTCGATATTGTTACGGCCCACGCTGAAAACTAGTGCCGTAGACTCACCGCTTTTAAGGCTGTGGTCTCGGCATTATGCTGAGCGTTCGGCCGTTTTGCTCGAAAGTGGCGCATGCTTTACTTTTAATGCACTTGAAAATTTGTAAATACTTTTTGGCCATTCCGGCAAACAAAATGTTTTTCATTCTTTTTTTTTTCTTTCTTTCTAGATACAGCAAAATACAGAGTTGAAATGTGTTAGATAGAGCAACGACATCTTGAAGGTTTGTTTTGGTAAATGTGTTATGTTTTGTAAAAAGTCATAGGACAAAAGTTGTTTTTTATGATATTGGTGATACAGTCCTGCAAGTTTGTTGGTGTTTTACAAATAACTCTGTTTAGGAATCTATGATAAATAGGTATATATATAAATATGTATATAACGGAGGATCGATATCAGTGGGTCGCGACATCGGAAATAACACTCACAAAAACCTTTGATAACACCTTTAATTACTCGTAACACACACTCAGTACAAAATAATCAAGGATGCCTGAGATATGGCTTGATTAAGAATTTAGGAACGCGGGAAATTTAGCGTGGAGTAACCAACGTCTGCTCGGACCGACGGAACGATTCAAAGTGCCCTCCAAATCAACCGTCACCCGACACGTGAACCTACCCCCATTCCGGGTAGCCAACGTCAGTACCTGTCAATGTCGAATAATCGATTATACCTCCGGATCGACATTTGACTCGACTATTCGCTCAGTGTTGCTATTACTCCACGCTAACCATCCCCAAGTTAATACTTGACGTTCCCAAACGTAAGCTGTTCAATCTAACTACATAGTTCCTCCAGTGAAAGATAGGTGGCGCTGATGCAGACCGACTGATATGCGCCAACACTTCGACACGGCCGTCCTGATGATCACACGTCCTCGTGTGGAGTACCTGGAATGAAAGAAAATCCTCGAACAGTACACATTCTAGTCGTTCGGCCAATCCTGGCCCAAGGTGGTGGGGCATAAAAGGTACTCTGATCAAAATCATCAATCATATCTAGAAGAAAATCACAACAATCTCAATCTCTCAAAGCCGACATGTTGAACAACACTCAAACTCATTCAAATAATAGGAAACTCATTAAAATATTGCAGTGCTCATACTCTGACCTCCATCCGGTCTTCATCATCACACTTATAACCTCCATCCGGCTATAAGCATCAAACCAATCGACCTCCATCCGGTCTTCATCATAACACATTATAGCCTCCATCCGGCCATAAGCATCAAACCAATCGACCTCCATCCGGTCTTCATCATAACACATTATAGCCTCTATCCGGCCATAAGCATCAAACCAATCGACCTCCATCCGGTCTTCATCATCACACTTATAACCTCCATCCGGCTATAAGCATCAAACCAATCGACCTCCATCCGGTCACTAACACAACAGGCAACCTCTATCCGGTCACCTCCACATGTAACCTCCATCCGGTTACAAATAACACCATCAAGATAATCATTTCGAGCCTTTAATCAAAATAATCCTTAAAGTAGGTTTGTTCAACATGTTGCTTTATTTTTCCTATAACGTTACAGATTATAAGAAAACTCTTACTATGCTAGGTACTCTAAATGTTAAGTTGACTACTTAGTATTCAACTAGTCTTGTCAGCGTTATCATTTTCGTCATAGCTAGTCTCGTCATCATCGCCTACGTGCATGTCAACGTCAGTTATTTTTCGCAGGCGGTTATGTGCGTACTTCGAAACATAACGGTCACCATTAAGAACCTCAATCACTCCTGCGCATCCCTACAGGATCGCCAAGTCTCTCAAGACTTAATGGTTTCCCACAGTACGTCCCAGATTTGATCGCAATTTGAATTGAATACCGCGTACTTACGGACTACTGTGGCCGCTAGATACCGGTTTCTATTAAGCTACGACTACAAATAAAATCTCCTATAATCTGATCATCCTATAAACTTCATCGTCATCATCAGCCCTTTTTTTTATGTTCCCACTGAAACGCCTGCGTTTCATTTTCTTTCTATTGCGGTGTCACTGTCTTTCTATTGCGCCTCTAATTGACACGATTGAAAAATTTTAAACGTTAAAGGTTAACCGACTCTTTCATAAAAAAAATTAAATTAATTCTTATTCAGTTTTCGTGGCGCTGCTGTCAAAAAAAGAAACTTTACCGCACGTTAAATCTTTAGAAGAACGGCATACACGAGAATATTTAGGTTCAAACCACCCGAAGTAAACTACTAGACCTATTAACTGTCCCAACTGAGCTATGATCGCGATCTGCTTTCTGAAGTTCTATATCTCCTAACTTCAGCACTTGACTTTATTTCATATCCTAAACAACTCGATTTGCATTATGAAAAACAACCACTCTTTCAAATCTAATGAAAATCCGGCTTTAATCAACGTTTGTAATACTACATTAAGTCTCTCGAAGTTCTTAATAGATTCCAAAATAATCAAAATATTGACAACTCAAACTATGACGTAGGTTTATCAAAAACCCCGTTGAAAAACAGAGTCACGTTTCACGATACCGACTGGCATAGTCAAATGTTTATACTGACCGCTGAAAAAAATCATCATCATCATCACCATCATCACCATCATCACCATCATCACCATCATCACCATCATCACCATCATCACCATCATCACCATCATCACCATCATCACCATCATCACCATCATCACCATCATCACCATCATCACCATCATCACCATCATCACCACTTTTTTCTTCCATTCTGTTCTGTCCCTCGTCACGCTATCACTACACCTACACAACCAACACAAACACACACAACACCCTAACCTAACCCTAGCCTATATACAATCTAATTTTTGTAAAATAAAGCGCACTATGTAAACGAGTTATTTGGTCCGAGATAAGTGGCAACGAATACCAGTAAGGCATGTTATTGTTTAGTTTACAGTAGTCTTTGCACATTATTTCTGACCGGTCGAGTTTTTAAGCCGAAAGAGCTAAATTAACAGACACCGTATTACTCGGTAAAATAATATTTGCACGCAACAATTCATCTACCCGCTCACGCATTATTATTTTTTATTTTTTTTCGCGCTAGACCGCTATGGTCGTCTTTTGCTAAGATGAGTCAATTAATTCATGAATCCCCAAGCGACACCCGGTGGCCGCGCATCTATTGTCTTACTATTGTGTCTCTAATTGACGGTATCTGAAGGGTTAAACGAATAAGTTCACTTTTTGTAACACGCGTTTATAGCATACTATACTGTCAGGTACACGTCAGTGTCAATAACGTAAAAACTATCTATGGAGGAGTTATCACTGTCAAACAAAAATCGAAACGGTATCTACCGGATATACCGAGGGTAGATGTAATTACAATTGTTTATGTCGTCAACTTTAGCAATTTAACAAAAGAAGTGTGTCACGCACGATCATACTATTTAAACTGAATCCTTGCAACAATATTTCACGGCCAAAATATCACTTCGCAAATAGATGTTGTGAATAAAACCTCAATCAAACTACGCAAGTAATCTGAACACGCTAAACTGACCCTTCAATGTAACAAAACTGTGTTTACGTTTGCCGTGAAATAGTGATGACAGACTTTAAAGTGAAAGAGATATAACACTCAGCATCAGAATTAAAATGGAATGTGAATACCTGACCTTGTTCCTGGTTCCTTTGACAGCACATACGTCATCCAGTCACTCGCTACGTGATGCCTTGGCACCACCATCGCCTTCACGTCGCTTGCTTCGTCCAATTATTCCACAGTGTAACATTTGACAGGTAGCGTTTTGTGTGAAACATTTTCTGATCTGGTATCGCACTCGACACACTGCACCTCAGGCACGCACACACACACACACGCGAAGCACGTATCGGAAAGTAGTACATCGTAAACGAGCACTTGCACCCATCGCTCTTTTCCCGGTCACTAGCTGGGTGGTACGTTGTAATTTGCTCTCTGGGGATACAGCGGTACCATGGTCCAACATTTGTTGCTCAGGATTAGGGAACAACCCCAGAAAAAAACCTAATCAGACCATTTAAGTCAGCTCTTCAATCCGGTTCTTACTTTCTTAAAGCGACCATAAGCAGGGCGCCATGTTGGTCTTGGTTCGTCAAGCACATTTCTGCAGTCGTCAACCAAGCACGGGCATCTACATCTTGTTTCTCAGGATCGAAATCCGGTAAACGAACGCCATGTGACGACGTAGTAGGTGTTTTCATGGCTTGAATCAGCGTCAGAAAATTGCGGTTCTGTTGTTCCAACAAACGCATCCATTTTTCGTCGCTAGCGTTTTCATTTTTGAATCACGTGGGTCGTCGTGGTCCAATCCCAATTCTGATAACGGAGGATCGATATCAGTGGGTCGCGACATCGGAAATAACACTCACAAAAACCTTTGATAACACCTTTAATTACTCGTAACACACACTCAGTACAAAATAATCAAGGATGCCTGAGATATGGCTTGATTAAGAATTTAGGAACGCGGGAAATTTAGCGTGGAGTAACCAACGTCTGCTCGGACCGACGGAACGATTCAAAGTGCCCTCCAAATCAACCGTCACCCGACACGTGAACCTACCCCCATTCCGGGTAGCCAATTTACCTGTCAACGTCAGTACCTGTCAATGTCGAATAATCGATTATACCTCCGGATCGACATTTGACTCGACTATTCGCTCAGTGTTGCTATTACTCCACGCTAACCATCCCCAAGTTAATACTTGACGTTCCCAAACGTAAGCTGTTCAATCTAACTACATAGTTCCTCCAGTGAAAGATAGGTGGCGCTGATGCAGACCGACTGATATGCGCCAACGCTTCGACATATATATATATTAATTTCGAATCTATTTACTCGCCGTTACTGACTTCAGAAAGTCACTGTTTTTAGGCACTACACGGTAGCTAGGGCCTTAACATGGAGAACCCATATTTCTTTTTTAATGCGTTGATACCGACCCCGTAAGAAAATTTGAGGTAGCTCTATCAAAGTGCGCTTATCGGGCGTAGTAGACCCGAGGCCCATAACCCCTTCTGGTTATGGAGGCTAGGAACAAAGGATAATGAATTCTCTATGCTTCCCAAGAGAGTGATTGCAGGTTAGGTTAGTCCTTGACTGTCTCCTATAAGGAAATTTATTGGCCTTTCGTGTAGCAGGTGGGCGCTCAAAAATTCTGGAAATGTATATAGTTTTTTTTGAGAGAGATGATGCAACTTTATCTGTAATCTAGCTTTCCCGAGAGAATATACAGACAAAATATCTTTAGCTCTATATAATTATATCCGGATCCATAGCCAAATTCAATATAAATCGTTTGAATGTGAAGTAGTGACGAAAACCAGAATTAACCAGCCAAGTAACAACCGTTTCGTTTTCGTCGAACGCCTCGAGTTGGCCACGCCGATTCTTTTGTTCTGATCACGTGACTGAGCGTTGAGATGACGTCATTCCCGTACATTTGAAGTTACTACTAGCGTTAACTATTGCAGATTATCAACTTGGCTAGGGGTAGGTACAGCTTCTTAATCTATTTTAACTCCGTACTACAATTTAGGTCAATGTCAAAATATACCTATATTATTTAGTCATTACTTCGTCATCAGGTTAAATAAGCTTTTTGTTAGTTTTTTACATCTTGAGCCAGATGGTGGTGTTCTAAGGAGTCACTGCGGCCGTGGAATACGGGTATGTCCCACAGATGGGCAAAGGCCTCCCTACTCCAAGTTTCTCTTGACATATTTTTCCATCACCTTCTCGAACTAGTCCTCGTGGTACACGTCTAAATCACCTCACTACCAAGAAGTAGTGAGACCAAACGGATCCCTGAACTGGCCTAGAAAGATCAACACCGGCCTCGACAGCGTTTTCTGCAGGAACCTACTGCACGGTGAAACTAGTCCAGCGGTCTCTGTGCATGTAGCTGTCTTGACCCGCCCATTCCTATTTGAGCCTGGAAGAAAGAAAGAAAGAAAGAAAAATAATTTATTTGATACAGTAAGGCCAAACACAAATACAAGAAAATAAAAAAATAAAGTGGTTGTGTGCCTCATAGCTGCACCAAAATAGGTCCAGTTCAGCATGATTGCCAGACAATTAGTGCCTGACGCTGGTTTTCAACTGAACCTGTGGTTGTGACGTAACGGACGTAAAACCGGTTTTGGAGTGCAAAATAGGTAATATAATAACAGTGGTACTTAAATAATATATATATATATAAATAGTGTTATAGCGAATTTGTAAGATACCTCCTAGTGTTTGTTTAAAATGTAAAAATAAATAATAGAATAAACAAAAATGAAACGAGAGAGAAAGACAAACACTAAAAAAAACAGTAGAATAAATGCACACAAAAAATAAAATAAAAAGTGGGTAGGTAAATATCGAACGGGTTAGGAGGATGCAATCTGTGTATTCTACTGTGCGCGATGGAGCGATTTGAACGATGTTTCTCAGTTGATTTATTCTCGCTGCGAGTTGCGTTTAAGGGGCGATAAAAAAATTAAACAAAAAATATTAATATAAAAGTTGAATGCAGAGTTGTGCCAAAGTGTTCGCAGATAAAAGATGACGACAAGTACTTAAGGTAAGCGCAAATTGGTATAATTATAATAATTTAAAAATAATGATTTCAATTAAATGTGTTGTGAATTGTCTAATTTTCTATTTGACTTGTAGAATGTTACAATATGGAGATACACGTCCCCAGCCTCCCTGAGGCTCCCGCACTGCCAGGCTCCCTTTCTGGGAAGCCTTTCTGCCTGCATCTATTGTGCCGTATTAGTCGTACTTAGTTTGTTTTTTCACGTTAAGAATACAGCGCTCCATAGTTCTCTGGAACTGTACGTGGTTTTTGGTAGTGGATGGGCTTTAGTCTGTAATAATGTGACACTCTGTTCCAGTTTTCCATTTTGCTTTCTTTACTAATTCTCGTTGAAAGATAGGCTGTTTACCTGTCAGCATTTTTCTAAAATATCGTCTTGTATATTTAAAAAATCACTAAAGCTCTACAGGTACATAACGAAGTAAGGAGTTATAAAAATTTTACTAAAGAACTGTGTGTTCTACATTTTGTAAAGAAAAATGTTAAAAAATTTAGCCCTCCATTTAGCCGTTGACGTCGGAACGTAAGCCCGTTTTACAGCCAAGTAACCTTTTACAGGGTTTTCACCTCACGAAGTACGAGGTAATTCGGGCATTCGGGCATTTGGGCATTCCTGACCGGCGCACTTAGCGCTGTATCCTAAATAACTGCGCATTTCCCTTGGGAATTTACACCGGCTCTTAAAGACCGATGGTCATTACTACCCCGTCCTCCCCCCATTATTTCCCGTGTCGCGAGCGAAAGCGTGCCTAGAATAGTGAACTGATGCTTATTGAAACACACCTTTACATTTGCATATCAAATACCCTTGTCTCGACGACATAAAGTTGGGATTCCTTTGATTGGAGTGTAGGTTTGTTCTGGTGATCATAGCGCAGCAATCAGGGATCTTTAGGGACCGTTACAAACAAGTGTCTTTGTGTATGTGTGTTCTGTTGGTCGTCTGATTTTACTATGTACTGTAGTTCTTTTGTTACTTATTTATTAAGTTTACATTTTGGTTCAGTCTCGGAGGAGAGACGTGTAATACGGAGTTAGTAGTAGTCTCAGAAGGAACAGATGCCGTAAAGTAATGAAGTCTGTACCGTGAAAGAAAATTTAATAACCTTAAGAGACAAAAGCGGGCGCCATGCTGTATTCAATGCACATTTCTAGCTTGAATTCTTTTTGTAATCGTATTTATTTTACTTTGTTCTGTAAAAAGGACAATGCGATTTGTGTTTTCTTTTTTTTTACGAAAAATAGATGATAGGTATTGCTACTGTCTACCAATCATCATCATATCAGCCGAAAGACGTCCACTGTTAGACATAGGCATCTCTCAAGCGTGTCGCAACAACGACCGGTCCTGTGCGTCACGCAGCCATCGGATTCCCGCGACCCTGACCATGTCATCGGTCCACCTTGTGGGAGACCTTCCAACGCTGAGTCTTCCGGTACACGGTTGCCACTCCAGAACCTTTCGTCCCCATCGACCGTCTGTTCTGTCTACCAATATCTTAATTTTTCCGAAAAAAAGTTTATTTAAAGTTATCAAAGAAAATTCTGTGCAACCTAAAATCTCTACGTTACGAATAAAACATAGAGTAACTGAGTCGGATTATAAAGAGTTCAAAGGCAAATGTTGTGAACACTAGAAAAATGTAGTACCGAGATAATATTTTGCATTCATTCCATGCACGAAGGTACGACAACTGTCTTTTTCGTTTTGTTTGTTTGTGCAATATCTCTACTATAAAGTACATTATAAAGTTTGTGAATATATATTATCAGAATCCGAATTAGGTAGACTTAAGCATTCATCATTATCACATCATCATATCAGCGGAAAGACGTCCACTGTTGGACATAGGCCTCACCCAAGCGTTGCCGCAACAACCGGTCCTGTGCGTCACGCATCAACCGGTTTACCACGACCCTGACCAGGTCATCGGTCCACCTTGACCTTGACTTAAACATTACTTACCGTAGGTACATACGTATAATATTTCATTCAGTGAAAGAATAATGTGGATATGCCTCAAATCCAGAGATTAATTCCAAAGAGTTTCATCCCCCTCACTGATCCTTAGATCCAATACATTACACGTATCTACTTACCTAAACGTTTTTTCTGGCATACAGGTGAGATGTCATGTGTTGTTATGTGTATCATGAATCAATCAAGTCAATTTTCTTTTCACAATACCTATAGTGTGTAAGTAAATGTACCAGATACCTAAAAAAGTACTGAATATGGATTGAAAAATTTAAATCTTGCCCGGGTTTGAAATCACAATCTCATGCAAGACAGGTTTTTTTACCGGAAAAGAAAAAGTTTGGAAAAGTCATTCAATAACATCTACTACAATTTTCATTCAATTATAGTAATCTTGAGCAGTGGTGGCCGAGTGGCAACGGCCCAGACTTACGAGTTGAAGGTCGCGGGTTCAAACCCAGCCAGGCGCATTACTTTGTGTAATTTATTTCACCACCATTGCTCTCAAAATCCGCATCCGCACTGGGCCCGCGTGTTGGATTACGTCCTATTCCTTCTCCTAGAGAGGAGGCCTGAGTCCCAACAGTGGGAACATTATATGGCCGACTATGCTATGCTATAGTACTCTTTGGCGTAGCGGGAGGGAGTGTCAGACTACTGACTATAAACCCACTCTTGTTCCTTTGTTGCCTTTCATACCAAGGCAAAGTTTTCTTTACAGAAACAAACCCTTGGCCCCAGTAAGCTTAGACCCTGATTGGCCCCTACGGTTTTCTGATATCTTCACACGTGGAACAGTACGCGACGTCAAACGTCAACGACTTGGGCTCGGTCCGGACGGTTACCGGATGGTCGGACTGCGAGCTACCCATTACTCGCTGATGCGGACAGCGAGTTCGGTGACCAGAAACCGAGATCGGGTTGTATGGAAACCGACGCGTCCAGGTCGGCGTACGTGGTACACGTGCGCAGTGTAGTTTTACCTTAAACCCAATTAATTAACGAGGTAAAGCAAACTGAATAGATCAGGTACACCGCACCGTGTCAATAGATAGCACTAAAACACAAAATAGATAGGTACAGAAAACACTCTCATGTGTATGTACTTCATTTTTTATACCTACGCTCGGTGGAGGCACACTAATGAGCGTTTGAGCCGGAACTGTTCGACGAGCGGGCCGAGGCACTCCGAGACATCGTGTCCGTGAGCGGTGTCTATGTGTGCGTTGCTCGAGCGCGCTTTGTATGTAGATTGACTTCTGTGCCTATATATTTTGTGACTAAAGTCTGTAATACCCGTAGCCACAAATACCCGCGACGCGATTACTTACGGGGACTACTATAAACAATAGGGGATTACCTTGTTTAGGGGACCTATTACATAAACGTTAAGGGATATTCTTTTCTTTATCTTTTGTTAGGATTTGTAAGAAAAATATTCAGAAGTGTTAGAAGTAGGGTGGAATGGAGATGGACCTGGTCGTATTTTACAAAGTCTGTGTTTTCTAATAGCTACAGCGGTGGGGGGGGGGTCTTTAAATCAAGAGTGAATAGGTTACTTCTAAGCAAGTGTTAGGTACTTACCTATTGTCGACTATATCATCGCTTACCATCAGGTGGTCAAGTGCAAGCCTATAAATAATAAAAAATACTACTTGTATCTTAATTAAAGTCAGTGTATATCAGAAAAAAAACTGTACTTAATTTAAATATACTACATAATGTATGCATTATTCCAGAAATATGTGGTAGTGTATGCCCTAGCACTGAAATTTTACGTGAATGCACTGAAGACTAGGTAGTGTGTTTTTTTGAGAAATTAGCAATTGCAATAGTAGGTGTACATAATATGCTAATCGATGCAATACACTAGTAGCGTTTTAGTATTAGTATCTACGCACTCACACACAAACACTAGTGACTCAATAAATATATATCAAAGTAATTAACTTTTGTCATAAAATTCTTAAACAATTTGGAATAAAAAAGATACCAGATTGAATCAATTCAGAAACTGATTTTGGGTATACTACTTTCAGGACGTGCGTTTGATATATTACATAATATATTGATAAATTAAAGTTATATTCTTTAGAAGTGAAAGAAGAAAGAAAGAAAAGAGAAGAGAAAAAGAAGAAAAGAAAGAAGAAGAAAATAATTGAAGAGACAATAAAGAATTATAAACTGCCTACTTCTTTTACACAGGCAGATAGAGACAGCAATACTGCTCCGCAATTATATTTGATTTTTCTTGAGCTTCAAAGAAGAATCACTTAACAAACAGTTTCAAAAAGACCTCAACAACAACTAAGATTTGTGAGGAAACTACATGCTGCAGCGTGCAAATGATAATTACCTCAATTTACTTCTGTCTGAAACTCAGACAAGTTCAGTCGTACACAACATAAGTGGGGTATTGTGCACAGTTGTCGGTGTAATCGCCGGAGGGCGTCGCTAGTTTAACTTAGCCTTTGGGTATTGACGATATTACAGGTAAAGTTAGAACAGGCGTAAGACACGAGAGGACTAAGCGTATTTAAATTATATACCTCACTATCTTCTGCCAAGTAGACATTTCATCATCATTTCAGCTCGTTGTCCGACCGTCCGGTAACTGTCCGGAACGAGCTCAAGACGTCGACGGCGCGCACTGTTCCCGCGCGCATCAATGAGTTGCCAGCGACAGGGGGCCCAGCTGGGTCGAAGCCTACTGGGGCCAGGGTTATCCGAAAGGAAGCTCGAGCCCCGGTATGAAGAGGCTAGAAGGAAAGGGGTGGGTTTTTAGTCGGTAAGAGTCTGACACTATCTTCCGCTCCACCCAAGAGCGGGGGTAGTCATTTTTACCCACCGTAAAAAAAAAATCAGCCGAAGAATAAAATATATCTACACTTCTGCTCTAATATAGTAAAGAGGTAATGTTGGTTTTTTGTTTGTAGGAGGTAATCTCTGAAAGTACTGGTCCGATTGCGAACATTTTTTCACCAATAGAAAGCTGCTTTATTCCTGAGTGAAACAGGCTATATTTTATGTATACAGACGAATCCACTGGCAAAAGATAGTAAAAAATAAATAAATAATATATATAAAATATCAAAGATAGGTTGACAAAAAAGAACTGTCAAAAAGCTGAAATTCCCTATATTATTTAGTAGATAATATAGTGTTTGAATTCATACACATGTCAGTGAGCCTATCTTACAATACCTGCACGTAAACTATCAGAAAAATGCTATCACAAAATAACTAATACATCACAGTGCGATATATAATTTCCCTAAGGGACGAGAAGCAAGAAGACCTGATATCAAGACCGTACACAACGTCGCCTGTATACTGTGATAATTCTTTTATTCGGTACCTTTTTATTTTCTGACTTCTTTGCTTAAAACTGCCGCCTTGGTGAAGTGGCTGCAAGCGTGACCTCTAAACATGAGGTCTTGGGTTGGATGGTTCGGTTAGCGGGACACGCAAAATTTTTGTGAACAAATTGTTTTGAGAACATACCCACGATGCTCAGCCCAAGCGGGGCACACCTCCACCGTTATGCTTCACCGGGTCCTCCGGGCGGTCCACACAATGGTGACACCTGGGCGTTTCTTACAGACAAATCCATAAGTACCATGTCCAGGAAACCAGGAAATAGGTCCACCTTTTGCTGAGCGCTAAAGTCGGTACTAAATAAGAAACAAACAATATCGAGAATTCTACTTCCGAAATTAAAGTTATTTTGATTTTTTTTAGAGAAGCCAGTTATTTTTTTTATAAAAAGTTTTATTTTTTCTTTACCTTGTGAGAAACCTTCCATCGCTGCGTTTTCCGGTCCGACGTTGCCGCTCCAGAACTTTTCCCTATCGGCCATCTTTTCTGTGAGCAATGTGCCCTTTTATAGTGCGATTACATATTACACCTATATACCTAATTTCCAGTGGGATGTTATGTAATGTTAATTTATTACTGAACTATCTTCAACCCGACACTAACAAAAAAAAAAAAAAAGAAACAAAACAGTATAAGATTTACATCCGTCCTTTAATTTTATTAATAGAAGGGATTCAGCAACAAGCTGGGATTTAGAAGTAAATAGAAACACAGGGTTTAACAGGGATTTAGAATTAGAAAATAATGGGCCATCAAATGATTCAGAAAATAACAATAATGAAACCACTAGGAGTGGAAGGGTTGTCAGAAAGTCTAATAAATTGGTCGATTAGTAAATACACAACGATATGATAAGTTGTATAGATAAAAACGGGGGTTGTTGTGTATGTTGATTAGGCACAACACTAATATAGATTTATGACTAGACTAAGGACAACACTAGTGATTGTTGTCATAGCGTGCTAACTTGAATTAGCTTTATGTTGCACAGAAAGCATGTTACTTTGTGTTAAATATAAAGAAAAATTCGATTTATTCCATTTTAATACCAAACATCTAATACCACTAGTATTTCTTTGAACGCATTTTTATTGCCTATTCTGATCGGAGAACACTTTAAATAATTTAATTTAATTAATTTATTTATTTATTTAATCTTCATGCAACACAAAGTACATAGGCGGACTTAATGCCTTAGGCATTATCTGCCAGTCAACCTAGGGTGGGGCAGAAACATTATGGTAGGCGCATATAAAGAAAATTTTATTTGAGAAAGAGTAAAAAAGAATACATAAATTTAAAATAAACATACATATATATTTAATTATATATATATACTACATATATGTTAATTTAAAGTAAGGACAGACGTTTTGAGACGATTCTGCTATTGGTGAAGAAAATGATTCCGCAACTTCCGCTTAAATGCATACCGGTGACCCATTGACCGGTGACCCTTCAACTATCTCCACTTAATAAAATCACGTCAATTCGTCGCTCCGTTTCACCGTGAAAGACGGACAAACAGACACACACACTTTCCCATTTATAATATTAGTATGGATTCCATAAACATAACAATCATAAAACAAATCTTCCTCGTTCCGCAGTAGCTCCGCCATCCACTCATGTCTGCCACCAAACCCCCGATTTCAACTGATAGGACCCTTGTGACTGTAAGTAGCTTTTAAAGGACGTACTTAGACGGGCTCAGACTAGCGGAAATTCGTCCCGGGTTCGTCACGACGTCGTCACGGCCTCGTCAACGTCTTGTTTACATGAACATGACATGTTTGACACGCACATCAAGCCACTTTGGGTGGCGTGACGGGCGAAAGTTTTGCGTGCTTTAAGATTTGTTTGAAAGTGAAAAAATATATGGTTGGTATATCTATACTATACATATAATAAATCTGTAGAAGTTTTTGTTATGCGCGCATCAAGTAAAATGTCGAAGATGTCGATAACTTTTATACATTGAAATTGTGTGTAACTTGATGTATTACTTATGAGCATAAATCAACCTTATACTCCTTGTGGCTGGAAAGACCTCACGGCGTCCTTACCTTCCGCATGACGCAGGTCCTCACCGGACATGGCAAGTTCGGGAGGTTCCTGCATCGGATTCGAGCGGAAGAGACGCCCGGGTGCCGCCACTGTGCGGAACGCCCGGAGGACACGATGGAGCACACAGTTGAGGTGTGCCCTGCTTGGGCGGAGCAACGCCGTGTCCTCGTGGGGGCGATCGGCGGCGGAGACCTCTCGCGCCGGGCCTTGGTTCAGGCCATGGTCCGGAGCGAGGAGGAGTGGCAGGCGGTCGCCTCCTTCTGCGAAGCAGTAATGCTAGCAAAGGAGGAGGCAGACCGCATCAGGCAACGGCGCCCCCGCCGCCGCCGCCGGGATTCCGATCCCGATTTCCGGCCACCGTAGACGCGGGCTCGCGGACGGCGAGCCATGGGTAGCTCGCTGTCCGATCGTCCGGTAACTGTCCGGACCGAGCCAAGGCGTCGACGGCGCGCACTGTTCCCGCGCGCCTCAAGGAGTTGTCAGCAACAGGAGGGGCCCATCTGGGTCGAAGCCTACCGGGGTCGGGGTTATCCGAAAGGAAACTAGAGCCCCGGTATGAAGGCTAGAAGGAACGGCGCGGGGTTTTTAGTCAGTAAGACTCTGACACTGTCTCCCGCTCCACCCAAGAGCGGGTTTCGTCAATGATGATTTTCCCCGTCGAGAGAAAAAAAAAAAAAAAACCTTATACTCGTATCGCCACCCATTATGGGACGCAGGCCTCTTGTGGAACATAGTAAACTAAATAAAAAAAAAATGATTTATTATTAGTACAAAAATACTATTATTTGTAGTCAAAAGTAAAAAAAAAAAAACGAAATTCCAAAATTGATCAAAATTCATAATAAACAGAATCAATCATTCATAACAATTGCTACTAAAATTATTACGTGCAATCATTGACTTTAAAACATAATCGATGCGTGCAGTGTTTTTCCATTTTGATCGTCATTTGTTAATTCATAAATCATTAATTAGCCCGTACAATACTTATTCCCATAAATTTATGTCCCTCAATTCTCGGATATAAAAAACGGTAATAACTTTGCTGTTTAAGAATATTATTTATTAATACTACATAAATACCACCTACCTTTTCTAATAACACCCTAGCATTTGTACTAATTGAAAATTAGTGGTGTATATGTATACAGTGTGTACGATACATACATAATATGTGTATAAAGATATGTAACCTACAATTTCTGCTCAGGTTGCTCTAGTGTTAAAACCCTTTTTGCCACATTAACGCTTTTTGTTGCCTATAAAGACTGTTTGCGGTGAACATTGCTTCAAACTCGGCTGCACCCTCGATCGATGTTAACTGCTAATGTTATGTTTGGTTTGTCGCGGCGGAAATTGTGAGGAAATGCAGTTTTTCTTGGAATTCGCTTTGTTTTTAGCGGGGTTTTATGAGCTCGAGGGCGTGTCAGACTTTTACTGGCTAAAACTTAATCCTGTTCCATCTGTGAATTCGTTCTAAGGCTCCGGCGTTCTCTTTCGCACTACCTGTGGCCCCAGTATCCCAGTGGCCCTTCTGGGTTCCTATGATTTTGCTGACATCTCCTACAGGCGCGTGTGGAACTCTACGCGCAGTCGACGATTAAGGCTCGGTCCGGACAGTTACCGCACAGTTGGACGGCGAGCTACCCATTGCTGGCCGTCCGCAAGCCCGCACCTACGAAGACTGGAGGTCAGGATTGGGATCCCGGCGGCCGGGGCGTGAGGGCCCATTCCCTCACGCGAGCAGCATCCTTTGCTAGCATTACTCCTTCGTAGCAGAAGGCGATCATCTGCCACTCCTCACTTCGGACCACGGCCTGTGCAAGGCCCGGTGAGAGATCATTGCCGCCGATCACTTCCGCAAGGATACGGCCGTGCTCTACCTAGGCTGGACACACCTCTACCGTATGCTCCACCGTGTCCTCCGGGTGGTCCACACTATTGTAACACCCAGCCTAGAAAGAGATAGCGATATGGTTTAGAAGCGTACTATGAGGACTAGTGGGAAAATAATATCTGGAACAACTTAGCTTTTGCCCGCAGCGTTGGAACAGTAACTACTAGGGAAAACAGTATGTTGACGAACTTATCGCTATTGAAGCGAGTCTTTATTTAGAACTTAATTAGCATGCATGAACATTTTGTCAAACGCTTTTGTTAATGTTTTGCGACATGAAACAGAAAGGGCAGTTTAATTTGAATTAGCAAGTGAACTAAAGTAGAACTTTGCTTACGAAATGTGTTTATAATAGGTACTGGCTGCTTATACATAGTTTTAAGCTAGAACTACATTAGACCGACGCACACGTGTAACACACCTTTTTTATGGTGGGCAAAAATCAGCCAATGACAACCCCCGCTCTTGGGCGGAGCGGGAGATAGTGTAAGACTCTTACTGACTAAAAACTCACCCCATTCCTTCTAGCCTTCATACCGGGGCTCGAGCTCCATTTCAGATAACCCTGGCCCCTGTAGGCTGCGACCTCGTGTAACACACCTGATTTGTAATGTAAAACGACGTCGCGTGGCGTGTATCAAGTGTAGCTCTACAAGTCTAGTTTTCATATAAAAATGTATGAAGACAGACGCGCCCAGATCGCCGTGTGTGGCACACGTATTCGCAGTGTAGTTCTACCTAAAACGTAGCATAATAACCATCAAGAGTAGTAGGATATAATGTCTAGGTTTATTTTACCTTTATCTTCGTACCGAATAGTTTGCAAACATACCATGATACCACAAAAGTCGACCGTATCGTTTTCCCCATAGTACCGAGATAGAAAAGTAAGATAATACACACGTTTATACGAAAAATCCTCAGTTGCCTTACCGAAAGGTAACAAGTAAATACAATATTCAGTATTATTTGAGAAAACGGTATAGCTAGCGTCTTTTGCAAATATTTTTAGGCAGTGAACAGACTTGCCTGGTGAAACGCCAAAGTGTACGTTACTGAAGTCCAAACTGTATTAGGGTAAGTAACATTGAACTAATGCCCAAACGTAATACTCCTAGTTTTTTGGTCTAATTTGACTATACCTACAGGTAGATATTCAAATTAGGCCAAGTAACTAGGAGTGACGTTACATCAATTCGCACCCAGCTGAAAATTGGCAGTATTGTTCAAAATTAAAATTATAAAAATGAAATCTAAAAAGTCCTCATCGATCCGACACCTCAAAAGAAATTTACCCGCGGTCAAAGGTGAAAAAAAACCAGAGTTTTCAAGATTTTCAGCAAACTTGTTAGTTTTACGAGTATCATAAAATTAGCCCAGTTATAAAAATTGTAGCTCACGTAGGATATTAAAAAATGTCTAAATACTTTTTCCTATAATCCTAAGAACCACCGATTTTGAGATATAACGATTCAAGAAGATGAAAATTGCGAAACTAAATTGTATTTATTTTGTAAATAGGTTTTAAAAAGCACTGTTATCGTCAATTTAAACTAGATGAGGCTGGTGTTTCCTAGTCAGCTCCACCTAGAGCGAGGGAGGTTCTTTGATGATCATCAAAAAAAAAAAATAATAATAATAATAATTTAACTTTTATTTCAGACCAAGTCCATAGTGTTAGTAGTAACAAAAGCTTAATATGTAAAGTTAGTAGGTACATAATTACAAATAAAACAATTGAAAAAAATTAAATAAAATTGGATTGAAATTGAAATTGAATTTGAATTAAATTAAACACAATAATAAATCGAAATAAATTAAATTAGAATAAAATTAACTAAGTCATAGACAATAACACTTAAAATTTAGAATGGAGTTGTAACCACCTCTGTACCATCGGGGAGTCCCAGCGATCAGCGAACACCCTGATAGATATAATGCACTGCATATTATATCTATAAATTTAACATTTCGTAAAAGTTCTGTTACTAGGTACATACTCGTATAATAAATTGCTGTGTAATAATATTTATTCTATTCTATATAAACAGTTTCCTAAGAATAGATCATCGGTATATATCCGGTAAGATATACATATAATTCTTCTGTACATGCGTTTGTCACCTTCTAAACGGGTTGACCGATTTGGAAGAAATTTTGTGTGCGAGAGAGACCCTGAATGGTTTGAATCTCTGAACAATTGAGCCCGATAGGTGGCATTGCAATCAAGTTTTGAATTTTTTATTTAACGATAAGCCAGTTCTCTGGTAGGACAACATCTCCGGGTGCGCTAGTAAAATTAGATAAAGTAAATAGACTTACTATTATGTCCAGAATTTTCTGCATGTATACCACTTGAGTTCTTTTGAATGCGTTGGCTGAAATCCTTTGCAAGAACCCCACATGTCTGAATGAAAGGTTTCATGAGCATTTTTTCGATAATTAATTTTGAGGGTTCTTTTCATGAACTTGTGGAAGGTAAGTAGTTATAAAGTACTTACATATTTTTACTTACTACATATAATGGTTAATTGTATTTTTGGTTTATAATTGTTATAAGATAATACGTCACCAGTTTGGAGGTAGGTGGAACAGAGAGTAAAGTCCCACAAACCTCCGTTGAAAATGGAGGATCCTCCGACCAGACAGGATGTTATAGTCTGGTGGGCTACTGCCCGATAGTTGATGTCGGGCTGTCGTATATGTTCGGTCGGAGAACTTTGATTGCGCGATGCAGGATTTTGTATTTTCTTCGTAGTTCTTATATGGCGTCATAGATGTCGCTACACTAATAATAAATAAATAAATTGTATTAAATTCTAATCACGTATTAGTTTAATACCGCGATGAATTTTAGTTCCTATGCGGCATCACACATATCAGCCTTAGTTTTGATACCAACCCTGCGTTCCAACCGCCAGTCTCAAAGCAGCCTTATTATCTGTAACGCACAAGAGCGTTTATTAGTGATTTCCCAACGGTTGCGTATGCCCGCCCTCCGGGTTTTATTGTCTCTAGCAAACAATTGCGCCAAGTTTATCCGCACATAGAAACGGTTTCTACTAAACGTGTGTTTAGAGAAACTTGCTTATGTAAAAACATTATTATTGGCTGTTTAGTAACTTTGCTGTGTACATAGTTACCTACTTTGAATTCTGTGTTATGAAACGATTCAGCCGCTTGTTACGAAATAGTTATTTATGGTACTATTAGGTACTCGTAGGTAAACAGTTATATACTTAGTAATGCTATTAGGTACTTATTGCAATGATAGTGTTATTAGTATCTCCATAATTTTATTATGATCATTTTTGTTATTTTTTTATTCAGAGATTAGGTACTACTTTTTACAAACATTAATTTTCACTGAACACTTAGTATTTTACCAGAATATAGAAGCGTGCCGTGTGGTAGTAATGACTTTTGGAAGTAGGCGCAACACAGAGTAAAGTAATGCACACTGTATGATTTCTGTGTTCTGTGGTCCCACATAATTCCTTTGAAAAGGGAGGATCCTCCGACCAGACAGGTGTTATGGTCTGGTGGGCTACTGCCCGATAGATGATTTTGGGCTGTTCAATATATTCTAATCGTGCGGAGAACTTTGATTGCACGACGCAAGATTTCGTATTTTCTTCATAGTTCTTATGTGGCGTCATAGATGTCGCAACAGGCTCATAAAATCATATCCGAACACTAGGAATTACTCCTGTATAGTGGATACGTTTACAAACGTAACTTCATATACACACAATACTCAACCACCACACACCCAAAACACCTATCTGTATGCTATACAAATATTTGTTCCATGCGGGAACCGAACCTGCAATTCGCAACCAACCGTGCAATAATTTTCCACTCAAAAAAATAGTATTTTATGTTTTTTTATTATGCACAGGTTCGCGTTTGACCACTTACTCATCTCATGGTAAGCGATGATGTGGCCAACGATGGAGCACGCTTGCCTAGAAGTAACCTATTCACTTGACTCAAATACTAGGGGTATAGCTATCGGAAAACATAGCTGTACTTGTACGCATAACGAATGTACGTGTACTCATCATCATTTTCCTGGCCTTGACCTATATAACTAGAGGTCGGAGCAACACGGTTTCCTCTCCCATTCCGTCATGTGAACCGTCACGCTATCACTCACTGCCTTTCGTTCTTATCACTCATCGCGCCGTCCATCCATCTTTTCTATAGCTTTCTTCCGGTACATACACTAACTAAATAAGTTAATCATAATTACTGGTATATACTTACAATATTATGTCAACACAACAACACAATTCTTAGTTCGGTGATGCCGCTGTGGTGACTGCCCTACCCTGTAATGAATGCTATACCCATAATGGTTTCTGAGCCGTTTAGGGTCGAAACGCATGAGTCATGGGGTCCGAGTTTACGACACCTCACCACACCTCACCGGTGTCGGCTAGTCGGTGTGACTACTGGTCATGCATAGGTCATGCTTAGGCACGAACGGTCTGTCTCGTTCTTTCACAGAAAAATTAGCCATTCAACGTGGTAATGCTGCCAGTCTTCTGTACTCGTTTCTGTATGACAGCGATGTGGAAATGTATTTCGACGGCTGTAGTGTATTTTGAGTTTTTTTTTAATAATATGGATGTACGTAGAGAACGAACTTCGCTTCTAAGGATATTTTAGCAATCGGAACAGTAGGTACTTCCAGAGATTACAAAAAAACAAACTTTATCCCTTTATTATACCTACATATAAAAACAGTTCTTTATTTTAATGAAGATAAAATTCAAGTTACGTGAAACTGAACACTTTATTTGCTTTCCTGAAAAGCTTCCGATTCTTACTGATGTGGCTTTAGGACTTCATCATTATCTTCCTGCCCTTGTCCCGTTTTATTTGGGGTTGGCGCAACATGTTTTTTCTTCCATTCTGTCCTGTCACTCGTCACGCTATCACTATCTCCCCTTTCTTTCATATCACTTCTTACACAATCCATCCATTTGTTCTTTTTTTTCTCCATCCATTCACAAGTAAACCCATATCTCTTTTAGCAACATGCGTTTCATCCCTCCACCTCTTCGGTATTAGGACTTAAGATGTAATTATTACAAATTATTAACATTAATCAAATCATTTAAAAATGTTTTCCTCACCATCCTTAATTATTTAAATCATCCTCCACCCTTTTAAGCAATTACATTCTCACTAAGAGTTTAAAACCAAAATTAAATTATCCAGTCGTTCCGTATCTTCAAACAATTCAGTTCACGCAATGGGTTAATTGGGCTCAAGAGAATTAGTTAAATTGTCACCTTTGGGAGCCACCAACAAAATTTATATAAAACTGGAACGTGACTGGGGTGTACAGTCACGTTGGAAATACGAAGATACCTATATATACACTTAGTGGAAGTATTGATCGCAGCTTGTAATAATGTTATTGTTAGTAATCGGTAAAGTGGCGGTCTTAGTACGTAAAAGGTCACTGAAAGACACAGGTGTGGTTTTAGTCGCCGAAAATCTGACATGACCTCCCGCTCTACCCAGCGTGAGAGTCATTGTATAATTTTCCACCTAAAAAAAACAGTACAATAGGATACGTCACGGATAAGAAGAATGTTATATTGCCTCCTCCTTGTATCGTATTCCTCAATGCTGAGGGTCGTTACCTGCTTCATCACTTTAACCTTTATGATATCCCTCTATCTGTTATTATTATACGAAGTTTCATCGTAATCGGACCGGTAGTTTTTGCGTGATGCCTGAACAAACAGACAGACAAAAAATTTTTTAACCATATTTTTGGATTAGGTGTCGGTCACACAGAGGGTGTTGCCATTTATTTTTTTGGGGTTCCTTCTATTTGGCAGAATTTTGATACTCCGAATTTTATTTGGCATAACACACTTGGCATAATCTTCTTTAATCGAATATTTTTAAGGCATAAAAAATATTAAGCATTACTATTGATTGGCAGAATATTTACTTGTCCGAATTTGTAATGGCATACTTTTAACATGGCAGAACTTAATTTGGCATAATTACGACTGCCATATTTAATATTACACGTAGTTTCGTTTAGCATAATGTTACTTAGAGGGCTGGTGATATTTGAGGAGCTAGTATTTTTTATGCTTGAATTTTTTTTTAACTGAAACTATACCTATGACTGACGTCCTTTTTGCTATATACATTACTTGACATACATTAGAAAATTGTATCATAAAAAGTCAACATGTTATGCTAATAAATTTAGTGACAGAAACGAATCGCCGCAAAACCGAGTTTACGTAGTCTTGTCTGCTCTACCCCTAGAGTGTAATTTAAAATCGCATAGGCGCGGAGGGGTAGGGCGGCCCGCGAGCTGAGGAGCAGGTGGTTTGAAGGCCCGCCGCCACGGCTGAGGCTGGCAGCAAGCCGAAGCTGCGGTGGTGAGCGTTGAAACCATCTGCGACGATAACCTCGCGTGGGGCCGCCTAAGCCCCGCAGCGCCGAAACCGTGACAGAACGACGCTTGCTAAATATCGTATGCTTGCTGCATGCTGCATGCCTGCTTGCATGCTGCATGACTGCTTGCATGCTGCATGCCTGCTGCATGCTACATACGTGCTTGCGTGCTGCATGCTTGCTGCATGCCTGCTTGCATGCTGCATACCTGCTACATGTTGCATGCTTACTGCAAACCTGCTGCATGCTTACTGCATGCTACATGCTTGCTTGCATGCTGCATGTCACATGCTTGCTGCTTGCATGCTGCATGTCGCGTGCTTGCTGCATGCTGCATGCCTGCTTGCGTGCTGCATACCAGCTGCATGTCGCATGTTTGCTGCATGAATTTTGGATGATTTTTTTGCACTTGCAACTAGGTGTTTGCATACCCGTTATGACCTGCCGCGACCTGTGTTGTACTTAATTTCGGTAGTGTCCAATTTATGACCTTTTTAAATATTTTTGAATAAAAAAATATAACATGGTGTAAAAACTTTTGGAATCCATTCAGTTACTGATTCTGAACAAACTATATTCAGATTTCGCATGTACTAAATATAATGTTGTATACTACCATTCTACTTGTGTCTATAATATAGTCAAGTTCACAAGACAGTTAGCCATTAGCCACACGTCCGTCTCCGAAATTAGTCTGTTTACATGTCAACATGTCGTGGGACTTGTTCGGGCTAGTCTCGAGGTAGGGGCTTCAATTAAGTGGCTCTGTCCGTTTACTCTGAGATAGTGAGGTGGTTGATTGTGGAGAGGTGAATTAATTAGCTTAAAATTAGGTGGAAGTAAGAATAGTCAGTGCTGTATATGTTAGACATGAAGTGGAGAATCTTGGGAAAGTTAGAGGTGAGTTTAAATGTAGCATAATAATAACACGAGACCTATGAGTTGTAGGGCGCGGGTTCGAACCCAGCCAGACGCATTACTTTGTGTAATTTATTTCATCACCACTGCTCTCAAAACGGTGAAAAAAAACATCGTGAGGAAACCGGCATGTCCTAGAACCAAAAATTCGAAGTTTCATTCACCAACCCGCACTGGGCCCGTGTGGTGGATTACGGCCCATTCCCTCTCCTAGAGACGAGGACTAAGTCCCAACAGTGGGAACGAAAAGGATGGAAAGGAAAAGGCTGATGATGATGAAAGACTTATTGTACGGAGTCTGCAATTTTCCGGTTACATATACAATTCAGCCCAATACGCACGCATATATGCATATCACTACCTTCGTCAGTTGAATAAAAATTAGACCAATAATTCATAACTGTCCCATCTTGATCGGTGACAGAGATATCTCGGCAACAAAACAATCGCACATGTATGCGCATAATGCCGAAGCTACAGTGGCATGAGACACGAGAGCACACAATGCGCGGAAGTCTCGGCGAGATACCCAGCTAACTCACCTCACGGGCTGACAGGTGAGGCCAGGAGACCAGCGGGGATAGGAGGGATTATGTTCAAAATTATAGGGGAAAAAGTGAAAAAAAAAACTAGGCGTTTCATGATAAATGTTACGCATACACAGTTGGTATACTGGTTGTGCGATTAGCTGCTATATTGCGTCGTATCTTGATTTCTCCACAGAACAAAATATATTTCTATGGTTCCGAGGTAGATTTTCTGAGTTTATTGTATGCTAGTTTATGTTTGTGTGCGCACCCACGATACAGGAATAATTTTTAGTGTAAGGCAACTTGTTTTTTTTTAAGAGTTCGAAATATCTCTGATGGCTATGGTCGAACAGCAGAAAAAAAAATCACAGATAAACAAAATGAATGATATATTTATTTGCATGAATATATATATCGCACTATATTCGGCATTTCAGTCGTACAAATATTTTGATACAAACAACCAAACAACACAAATATACTAACACATAGACAAACTTTTTACAATTTTGTTTATTATCATTTAGCTAGTAGAAAATTTCAAATGTACGGGAATGACGTCACCGCAACGCTCAGTCACGTGGTCAGACCAAACGAACCGGAGGCGTGGCCAACTCGCAGCGTTCGACACAAGCGTAACGGTTGTAACCTGCCAAGGGGGCAGTTTCCTTTAAAGAAAAAGGTAGCTACAGGAAAAACGGGTAATTCAGCTCTGTTTCCGTGGCCCCACGAACCTACAAGCGGAACAACCGGCATGATTCCATTCATCACGTCGACGGCTCCGTAGCTAAAGCATTTTATTAATTTATCTGCCGCGCGCCATTCTACCCGTTACGGTGGCTTCTCTGAATCTTAAACTTGTTATTCTTGCAGAAATATGCAAGCGATGTTACCGAGTTTGTAGTGAAAAGCATCTCGCTTTAAAAGAACGCATAATGTCAGCTTTTCTTCTTTCAAAAGACGGTGGTTATAGCCGTTTTTTGGCTTTTTAAGAATGTGGGGCACAATGTTGACCTAAATATTTGTTTGGAATGAGATTTGAGAGTATGCAGTTTGAGAAAACTTTAGATGCTAGTTATTAAATGGGGTTTTATTACGTACGGTAACATCATATGTATAGCTGCGAATACATGTGATGTTATGTATATGTAGGTAGTTATTTAAACATGTTTTTTGTAAAGTTAAGTGTTTAAATTTATGTTATAAGTTTAACTTATGTTTTACAGTTAAACGCTTGTCTGATTTTGTATGTGTCTGTTTTGGTGTGAAGATTTTTTTAAATGGTTACAAATATATGTGCTACCGAATTATTTTAAACTCTGTAAGCAAGTTTTAATAGGTACGTAAAACCTGAAATATGTGGATTTCTCAATATTTGAAGAATAAATTGCATTTAATCCTACTAATATTATAAATGCGAAAGTTTGTATGTATCGATGGATGTATGGATGTTTGTTACTCTTTCACGCAAAAACTACTGGACGGATCTCGATGAAACTTGGTACACGAGTAGACCATATCCCAGAATAGCACATAGGATACTTTTTACACTGGGATTATGTACGCGGGTGAAACCGCGGGCAAAAGTTAGTACAATATAATCCCACCATAAAGTTTAATACCTACGGCCTAGCTTGTGAACTATCAGTACCTCAGCGCGAAAATGGAGTTTACTATTTTAGGAGATTTATTGTATAGATTTAATTTTCAAACTAAATTCTGCTTACACCTAGTTTAACCTGACCATCCACTTGTGCTATGAATCTATATGCAAGTTGTAGAAGCATCATTGTAGCCTCGTTGATTTTGGTAGAACGGGGTACTACGCCGTGCCCCTAATTTGACCCCATTAGTTAATTTTATTAGGGGAAGCTTGCATTGTACACGTAATAGCTTTAGCAATGTAAGCTCTTTGTGAGAACCCTTGTGCGGGCCAGTAAGTAATACCACTGTCATTGTTTCTGCCGCTAAGCAGCATTGTTTGGTTTTACCAAGGAGGTTAGGTTAAACTGCATATTGTTCTTAATTTTTCTACTTTTTTTTTCTCATTTATTATTTGTAAATTACATTCAATCTCACTTCAACTTTGAAAATTAAGTGAAACTAATGAGAGAAGACACTGACTTCTGTAATACAGGTTTTTACCTAGCTCAGAAGTCAGGGCTTCAAATGTTATTGTGTAAATTATTGTTTGTGTCAATAAATTATTTGATTTGATTTGTTTTTATTTGGCTGTAAAAAAGGAGGTGTGATTCTTTTATTTTAAATAAAATCTTTAGGTTGGTTATGGTAACTAATGTTCGAGCTTATAATTATGTGTACCTACACAGAAGTCTTTTCTGTTCTGGGGTAATATGCTGTTATTATGGTTGTTTTTTTTCGAATATAAAGAGATCAGTCAATGGTAGTGTTCTAATAAATATGTTTTCTTTATTTATTTTTATTTTTCTGTCGTTTTCTTTCTCACTTTGATTTTCTACAGTCCTGTTAACTTGATCTTCATTTTATTTATTTATTTAAACTTCATGTACAGTAGTGGTACACATGCGGACTTAATGCAACAAGGCATTTTTAACCATTCAACCTTTTGATTAAAAAAGACAACACTGTAGTAGGTGTGCACTATAAATAAATAATAAATGTTTCAAATATAATGAAGTATCATAAAAATAGTTTGCTTTTGATTATAAAATATGTATGTAAATATGTTAAAATTACAAACTAATAAATATTAAAAACTATAAACACAAACAAACAAACAAAAACAAAAAAAAAGCTTTTAAAATATAACAATTATGACGAAGACCAAACTAAGGTTGACCGGACTTCAAGTAGTAGTTCCAAATTTTATGCTTGAAGGAAAATTTCTTTTCTGCTTTATTTAAATAAAAAACAATCCTAAAATGTAATGGTAAGTAAATTGTGAGGTATTGCAGATCAAAACCTATCTAATCCTAGACCATTTTTAGTCAAACATTAAAATATTCAAATCAAAACCGGCCCACTGATAAAATATGGATCCGTGTGAACAGCGGGTGCTCTGGAATTCGCACTTCGGGCTTTGGAATATCCAGCGGCAAAGTTTTAAAGGGCCAAAAAACCACTAGATGAAATGCTACTAAAATATGTATGGTGAGGGCGCGTTATTAAATCTGCCTGGATTGTCGTTAGGGACGCCTTTAGTTGTGATTTGATGAGATTAGTCAATGGTTTTTTGATGATATGAAATGAGTTTCGAATTTATGAATACAGAAGTTAATTGGAAAGTAGGTAAACATTTTTGTTGAAGTCTGATAATAATAAAATTGAATGATTCAATTACAATCTACACTGATATTATACAGAGGTTAGGGATTTTTTAATATTTTTTTTTTGTTTGTAGAAGGTAATCACTGGAAGTAGGTATTGGTCCAATAGCAAAAATTTTTTCACCGATAAAAAGCTGCTTTAATTTTGAGTAACGTATTTTATATAGTCAGGCAAAGCCACGGGCAAAAGTTAGTAGATTTAATAAAATGAAAGTATAAGTAATGCCATCAAAATGCAGCTAGGTGTAGACAAATATGCACTCAAGCATGAAGCGTAGGGAGATGAAGGAATGCGAGGGAATTGAATCATAATTGAACTCTTTGATTTCTATATCTTTGACACCTCCCGAAACTTACAAATATTTGGGTATGTCAATGTAGCCTGGCTACATTTATATGACGTATTCTTAAAAACTAAGTTTTTGTCTATGTGATTATGGATGAAGTTAACTTGATGAATGACCAGAAGCATATTAAGAACAGCCAACCTGTGGTACATTTCTATACAACAGCTCTAACGTGATCATGACGTTATCACATGAGTATATCTTTCTTAGGATATTTTAGAAACACAGATATCTCAATCAATCAATCATTTTATTTGCATAATAAGGGTTAATAAAGATTTTTTTTCTCGTAATTTAAATTTTTAATTATTATTTTTATGAGCTATCAAAAGAAAAAAATAGAATCCTTATAGAATCACTTTGTTCTCAGTCTGTCTATCAAAACCCTTTATCTTGGGAATAGTCCTTTGAAGGAGTGAAAAAAAAAACTTCTATGTTAACGAAAAAAAGGTATGGCCGCCTTACCTTTTTTCATAGGTAAGTTTGTACGGAACCCTCAATGAGCAAGTTCAATTCGGCCTGGTCTTTTCTGGCTTAACCAGAAAAAATGACATTGTAACGTCATAGAAAATTCTCTTACAATCAAAGTCCCGAACATGCTACATATTGTATACGTTTGACGTTTGATTTCCCGAACATGAAATGTTGTTTAAATACGGGTTTCAATTAGTTTTCGAACAATTACATAGGATCCTGTACAATGAGTGAGTTTAACAAAACAAACAACCAAACAAACATGAGTATTGTGATACCGAGTATAATGAACTGACGATATTAGTACTTTGATTAGGTTTGGGGCACAACTGGAACTGTTGAAATAGTAAGTAGGAATAAACAGACCTTTTTTTTACGGTGGGCAAAAATCATCTTATGACAACCCGCGCTCTTGGGTGGAGCGGGAGATAGTGTCAGACTCTTACTGGCTAAAAACCCACCCCGTTCCTTTTAGACTTCAAACCAAGGCTCGAGCTTCCTTTCGGATAACCCTGGCCCCAGTAGGCTTCGACCCAGCTGGGCCCCTCCTGTTGCTGACAACTCCTTGAGGCGCGCGGGAATAGAGCGCACCGTCGACGTTTCGGGCTCAGTCCGGACAGTTACCGGAAGGTCGGACAGCGTGTTACCCATGGCTCGCCGTCCGCGAGCCCGCGTCTACGGTGGCCGGAAATCGGGATCGGAATCCCGGCGGGCGGCGGCGAGGGCACCGTTGCCTGATACGGTCGGCCTCCTCCTTTGCTAGCATTACTGCTTCGCAGAAGGAGGCGACCGCCTGCCATTCCTCCTCGCTCCGGACCATGGCCTCAACCAAAGCCCGGCTCGACAGGTCTCCGCCGCCGATCGCCCCCACGAGGGCACGGCGATGCTCCGCTCAGGCAGGGCACACCTCGACTATGTGCCTTCGGGCGTTCCGCACAGTGGCGACACCCAGGCGTCTCTTCCGCTTTAATCCGGTGCAAGAACCTCCCGAATTTGCCGTGTCCGGTGAGGACCTGCGTCATGCGGAAGGTAAGGACGCCGTGAGGTCTTTCCAGAGCGCGCCTCAAAGAGGGGACTTCTCGCCATAATTGTGGCGTGCCCAGAATAAATAGAGCTGTCTTAATCATACTATACCCTATTCGCGTTAAGATTAGACCTAAAAACAAATCTTTTTTTACTGTCTGTTCAATCGATTTTAAATTCTATTTCGTAGGCATAAGGATGGCATTAACTCTTCAATCATGATAATTAGAGTCACAATAGAAAGAGAATGGTGCACGAACGCCGGCGTTTGCTTGGGGCTTAATTAATTAAAAGCAAAAAATTGAGAGGAGACCGATAAAGGGAGCAGGGACGGATTAAAAAAAGATTATCAACTGGAGCATTTTTAAAATAAAGGCGAAAATTATACATACAACATTATTTTGGTAGATGCGCAACCTAAATATATTTTGTTTAGGATCAGTAACTGAATTGATTCCTAAAATTTCTACACCATGTTATACTTTTTCCCAAAAGTATTTAAAAAAAGTCACAAGTTGGATACCATACTAAGTAAAGGCAGCAGCGCACATAAAAAATTATAAATAAATAAATAAACGTTATGATCTATATATTCTTTACTTAAAATTCTTAGACATGTGTTTCGGGTTTCGCATATAATTCTGTGATGGTGTGTGTAAGAACAATACATAAGTAAGTACTTCTTCACGTTTAAAGGCCGAACTACTTTGGATCCAATTTGGTGCAAGGGTCGACTATGTCCTGTAATATGCCATAGAATACTTTTTATCCCAAGAGTATGTTCCCTTAGGATAATTTTCTACTTTTACGTAGAAGCTACAGAAGCTCTATAGAGAAATCACGATGCATTCCACCCCATATATTGTACCGACACCAAAGAGGTGTGTGTGGCTTCGTTAGAATTTGTAGTGCCGGCTAGATTTACTACTATTGTTATTATTGGAGTACCAATGCACGTAGTAGAAGTATCGACGTAAGTTATAGTATCCATTTACTTAAAGTAGGTGGCACTTACTTTTATAGAAAAAAGAATTAGGGAACATTATCTGTCGACGTCATATTAAAGCTATAGAACTACAGTAGAGCGACGCACACGTGTAACACGCCTGTAGCCCTAGCCAAGTTGCTAATCTGCAATAGTTGACGGTAGTAGAAAGCTTCAAATTCGCTCAGTCACGTGGCCAGAATAAAAGAATTGGCGGAAAGGTCAACTGGAAGCGTTCGACGCAAGCATAACGGTTGTAACTTGGCTAGGGAGGCTGATTTGTACGTACTGTGAGTTTCACTTAAGAAGTTCCTTTGGCGTAATGTTGGCTCCCCTGTCTGTCTACACAAACAAGAAGGGAAAAAAGGAAAAAGTTGCCTACTCTACCAAAATTGTTCCCCGAAATGTGAAACGAAATCGATTTTAACGATAGTTGCAACACTTTTTGGAGAATTATGAGGGAATGGGATTTTATTTTAAAAAAAGTAGGTCTAAAAAGAAGTCGTTAATAGAGAGGTACGATATTGTGGCGTAGCGTTTTCGGTATTTGAAAGAATTGCAGGACAATCGGAATGGAGCCTAGCGTCCTAAACTTTATACAAAAATAGTTAAAAAAAAAAACAAAAAAAAGCAATTGTTAAAAGTAACGAAGTATCAGTTAATCTCCCTAATATTAAGTAATTTAATTGCTAAAAATTGTGTCAAACGGCAAAGGAACCTCTTAAGTGAAACGCACTGTAGAACGATGTCGTGTGGCGTTAGTCATGTGTAGCTCTACAAGTCTAGTTTCTATTTAAAATGTATGGAGTCCGACGCACCCAAATCGGCGTGTGTTGCACACGTGTGCGCAGTGTAGTTCTATCCAATAAAACTGCCTCGTTGGTCTTGTGGTCACAGGCGTGAGTGCCGAGCGTGGTGTCCTGGGTTCGAATTCCGGGTCGGACAGAAACTGCTATAAGGATATTTTTGCCAATAGGACTTTTTAGTAGGTTGGACTTTGATAATTCATTCCCGTACCTCAGAAAGCATTAACAGATTTTAATTCAATAGTCACTAATAGAAAGAGCAAAAATACTTTTTAAGGAATGTCGAAGCCTACTGGGGCCAAGGATCTGCTTCTGAAAGCAAGATTAGGCAACAAAGAAGCAGGAGTTTTTAGTCAATAAAAGTCTGACACTATCCGCCGCTCCGTTTACGAGCGGGAGATGTTATTAGATGATTATCCCACCTATAATAATGTCTTTTTTTGTGATTAAGGTATTTTGAACTTTTTGCCTTCCTCCAATGAAAAAAATTTAAAGAATAAACTATTTTTAAGCCCAATTCAGACAGAGATATCAAATTCCTGTATTACAAAAAGATTCTTTGATGCACTTACTGCATCTACACATAGTTGCGTTCTTTTAGCTGGAAAAATGTCATAACAATAATAAAGTTATTGCTATAAGTGCACCTCCGACTTAACGAGTGTATGCGTTACGGCTTCACGTTCATAAATATTGACGGGGACCATAGAGTAGGGAAATGGCACAGTGGCGGTTACTTAATTTTTTTTTGTTTCTTATACGCCTACTATCAACCATGCGTCGAATCGTTGCCATCATGATTATCTTGTGAATGTTTTTTTTTAAATTATTTTTCAGTAGTTTAGCCCAAGGTTTTGACCGCTTACATAAAATATAACCCTCATCACTCAGGAATAAAGATGAAAGAAAGAAAGTCGTTTATTTTGTTCTTCACACATACACTTAAATTAAAAAAATAATAGTAGAATTACGGTATAATAAAGAAAATACCATACAATTTTGTACGAAAAAAAAAATAACTTTAAAATTTGTGTAAGGTCAAAGCGACTAACTCAGCATGCTGCAATATCTATAGAGATAAATAACAAAAAAAAAGCAGCTACAGGTGAAAAAAAATTAGCAATCGGACCAGAACTTCCAGAGTTTACCTAAACTGATTACTGATTACCCGAACTGGACAGTGTTCGGGTAATCAGTAAGCTGAGTCGTATTCAACGATTGAGTTGAACCTTTGTGTTGTAGACAGAACTTCACACCGGAACAGCTGCTCAAATTTATCAAGCGCAAGTTCGATCGTGTATGGAGTATTGCTCTCATCTTTGGGACGGATCTGCCCGATACCAGATTGATGCACTTGAGGTAATTGAGAGGCGAGCCAGGAGGATAATTGGCAATGATGCACTCGTCGAGTCGAGGCTTCTTTGAGCATCGACACCGAGTTGCTAGCCTGTCGGTTTTCTACCGGTTGCATTTCGGGGAGTGTGCGTCGGAATTGCATAACCTAATTCCACCTAGCCCGTTCCACTATCGGACCACCAGGCGTACGGCAATGCGTCACGGTACATGGTAGACATCCCACCCACACGCACAAAACGTTTTGGGAACACATTCACTGTGAGTACAGCTAAGGAGTGGAATTTCTTGCCAGAATCTGTATTTCCTGATGGCTACAACCCGGGAATCTTTAAGTGAATAGGTTTCTTTCAGGTGAAATGGCGGTCAAGCGCAAACCTGTCAACAGCGGGCTCGCGGACGGTGAGCCATGGGTAGCTCGCTGTCCAACTGTCCGGTAACTGTCCGGACCGAGCCCAAGACGTCCACGGCGCGCACTGTTTCCGCGCGCCTCAAGGAGTTGTCAACGACAGGAGGGGCCCAAATGGGTCGAAGCCTACTGGGGCCAGGGTTATTCGAAAGGAACTGGAGCCCCGGTATGAAGGCTAGAAAGAACGGGGAGGGGTTTTTTGTCAGTAAGAGTCTGACACCACCATCTCCCGCTCCACCCAAGAGCGGGGGTTGTCATAATATTTCAACCGAAAAAAAAAGTTTTATTATGCATGTACCCTATTCCGTGTTCTATGGCGCGGACAGTCCGAAGTGCGCCACATAATATTTAATGTTCGTTCCAATAATGTAATTGTTTTAGAGCCGGTTATCAAATTAATATGCTTTTAGCCGATACTACAAATTATTTGATTATGATGTGTTGATATTGACACGGTTTAGTATGGTAATCATTTTTGGTAATCTCGTAAATAGCTCTGGTTTATAGACTAAACTAGCTGCTCCCAGCGGCTTTGCCCGCGTGATAGCAGAAAATTATCCCAAGGGAACATACTTTCGGGATAAAAAGTATCCTATGTCCTATTTCAGGATATGGTCTATCCGTGTACCAAGTTTCATCAAAATCGGTTCTGCCATTTAGGCGTGAAGACGTAACAAACAAACAAACTCACTTTCACTTTTATAATATTAGTAAGGATATATATGATGGTATATTTGGCTGTTAATCCCACAGAACAGATGAAACAAGTACGAATAAAAATAATAATAATCAATTTATTTCAGGCAACGGACCCATATCACAAATACCTTATAGACTTGCTTTGCTTTGCTTTTTTTATTGGCTTGCTTACTTCTTGGCCTTGTGGGCGGGGCAGGCGTGCCACAAACTAAGGCAATGCTCATAGTTCAACCACCTATAGCAAACTTGCGATTTAAGTGTGCGTGGTCTGTTAGTTGAGTAATGCGCGTTCATATTGGTTTATTGCCTGTAGTGGAGATAAAGGGTGGGAGTCAAGCGGCGACACTTGTAGTACAAATCGGAAAGTATTTCCTTTCTAACCTCTTTCGTCTTTATTGTGGTTAATCCTATATAGGTTGTCGACCTGATTGTGATAGTTTCTGTGAAAGTAGATATTAGTTGAAGTATATCTACACCAAAGGCTAAAATATCTACCTATATATAATAATATTCCACAACTATCACACAACGCCGTGTAGTTCCAAGCTAAACAGAGCTTGTGTTATGGGTACTAGACAACTGATAAACATACTTATATATTTTTAATTACATACATATTATACATAGATAAATTACACCCAGACACAGAACAAATGACCATGCTTATCACGTAAACATTTGTCCTCGGTGGGAATCGAACCCATGACCTCCGGTATAGCAGTCTGCGACACTTACCACTAGACCAACAGGCAAGAATACCTAAAATAATGGCTTAAATATCTATATATCAACTTACTATAAAACTTACTTATACAAAGCTTTCACACGTTTTTTTTTTTCTCAATTTAAACTAGATGCGGCCAGGATTCTCTAACTGACTACTCTGAGAAGAAATAAACTCATATGCTTATTAATTTAGCTACTCACATGTTTAAAAAACAAAACATCCACTCCTCCATATTGCTGTCATCGAAAAACGTATCCATAAGTCTATCAGGATTGCTATGTTAAATTACGGCGAGGTTTGATGGCGCGGTTTTTGTTACGGTTTACTAGAAATTACTCCTTTATGAGTAGCAGTCAAAAGCATGTAACTCACGTACAGTACCAGACTGGAACTACCTGTAGCCTGCAGCTGTGTATTCCGTGAGGGAATCGAGCCCACGACGCCATTATCTCGCCAACCGTGCCATCCATGCGCGCGGCAATAGCCCTCGCACCCCAGCCGGGATTCGAGCAATGGGTAGCCAACCGTCCAACCGTCCGATAATCGTTCAGACCGAGCCCAAGTCGTCCACAGCGCGTAGTGTTCCACGCGCGCCTCAAGGAGTTGTCAGCCGGCCCAGTAGGGTTGTAGCCTACTGGGGCCATGGGTGATGCGAAATAGATCCCCGGGGTCTTGGAAAAATGACAAAAAAGGAATAAGAGTTAGTCAGTAAAAGTCTGACACTATCTCCCGCCCCACCCAAGAGCGAGGGATGTCATTGGATGATTTCCACACCTTAAAAAAAACCGTGCCATCCATTATCAATTAGTATCTCATCAATTAGCAACCATGTGAAAACACGATACCTTTCCAATATCGGAAAAGTTATAAAAAATTAAAAAAAAACGAGCGTTCTATAAAATGTATTACAAAAGATTTTCATATGCGGAAAGACGTGCACAAATGAAGTCACATGAGAATTCTCATTTCAATGATTCAAAAGTCTTGTTCCTTTGAAAACCGCATCACAAAGACACGCGGTTCCTATAAACTACGCTATTCACAGAGTCAACAAACTGCGAATGTAAATATAGTTTTAAAATCAGTATCCAGGTGTGATGAATAATGCAGGTGACGAAGCGCAAGAGCGAGCGATGCTTCAATATTAAATCTTTGACATCGATGCGCTGAAAACAATGGTCTTATGCGGAGGGAGGATTTTATATCGAGTTTTTAATTTGAACCTATTCAACTATATTTTTTTACAAGCTTTTATTTAGTTTCACCTGTCCCGATGTTTGACTGTAATCCAATCTTGCAAATTAAATTTGACCCACTTTCCGGTTACCGATTGAGCTGAAATTTTGCATGCATGTGTAAATCAGATGATAATGCAAAATTATTATGCATTGTCATATGAACTTGGTAGTTAAACTACACAACCCCATTGAGTTTGGGCTCGTATGATTCGTCTTGACGAGTGTTAATTATATAGGTAGACTGAGCTATAAAAGCTTGCTACGAAAATATGATTTTCATTAAAAGCTTGTTTATGTTATAGATTATATTTTAATATTTTTATTATTAAGGTACTATGTCCCCTAGCTGGGGCAGAGGGCGTCGACAGTGGTCACCCATCGCGATCGGTCTTGAGCTTTACGCTTTACCGCACTCCATGTCAATCGGATGACCGTCGCTTCTGCCAAGGCTGAGGAAGGCCACGATTAGAGGCCTTTCTTTTAAAAGGCTTTTGACAATGGTAGCCTTTTGTGCAAGCTTCCAGTATACGACATTGCCCCTGGTCTAACTAATGTCTCTGATGAGCATTCATCGACAAGAACATCGGAGCCCATGACGACTAATACCGAAGTTCCTCAGAGGTCTGGCCATCGCTTTCCATCAGGTGTGAAGAATGAGTTTCCTCCCAGCAAATCTTTAAGTGATAGATAGAGATCACATTCGAGGGTAGGATACAGTGTAGGTACAATATAAACCTAGATAAATAATTAGTATATACTATACCTACATACTAACACAAACATTCAGCGTGCCAATGCTGCCAGCGTTTAGGGCATTTTTCCCACTGACAGCGAAGTGGATTACTTTTTTGCATGTTGCTGTTTAAATTCTTTTTTTTACCCGTTTGTACATACTAATAATTTCAACCTCTATAGGTATTAATTATGTAGGTACATCAATTATGTTGCTTATGGGTTTAGTTGTTTGTAAGTAGGTATTTATTTAATTGGGTCTCCAACAAAGTATACACAGTAATCACATTAAAAATAACAAATAGTACGAGGGATCAGTTAGCGTGTGCTCCTCCAGTTACAGAAGACCACAGCATGCACATATAACTAAGTGAAAAAAAAAAATTATTGGTACATTTAAAGTAATTCAGTAAAAATACAGTTTCAAGTAAATTTGTATATTCGAATCAGTAAAGTATTTTAAAGTATGTTAATAATTTTACTAATATTAATTTATTATATGAGAGGACGTTAATAGAAATATAGAATAGAACAGAAACTTTATTGAACAACAAAAATACTGCCAAAAGAATAGTATTAGCAAGTCCTAACACCAACTACTGTATAAATTCCATTTCGTAGAACAAAATGAAACTACTCCAAAAGTGTTGTGAATAAGTTCGGAATGTATTCAAAACACTTCCAGTATCGTTCATCAGCATACCCCTCTAACAATACCGCCGTCTTTCCCCGGCGGCTGAGCGAGGCGATATCAAGCTTCGAGAGAGCTCACTGGCAGCATTCAAACGCTCATTATTTACTACTGAATCACTATCCACTTACACCAGGCTGGCTCAGGCTTATCTTTTATACTGAAGAATACTTACCTTTGTCGTTAAGGTGCTCCCTCACTGGGAGCATTTGTATACAACATGTAACGTTAAATGCGCAAAACCTGAAATTAGTTTGATCAGAATAAGGAGAAGAATCAATTAAACCACTTTATAATATAGGTTACATTTTTCAAAATAATCTTCATTAAAAATGTACCCTGCCCTATGTAATGTAGTGCCCTGTCTATTTATAATATAATAATAATATAATATTCCACAACCATTCACACAACGCCGTCTAGTCCCAAGCTAAGCAGAGCTTGTGTTATGGGTACTAGACAACTGATAAACATACTTATATATTTCTAAAAACATACATATTATAGATATAACGGAGGATCGATATCAGTGGGTCGCGACATCGGAAATAACACTCACAAAAACCTTTGTTAACACCTTTAATTACTCGTAACACACACTCAGTACAAAATAATCAAGGATGCCTGAGATATGGCTTGATTAAGAATTTAGGAACGCGGGAAATTTAGCGTGGAGTAACCAACGTCTGCTCGGACCGACGGAACGATTCAAAGTGCCCTCCCAATCAACCGTCACCCGACACGTGAACCTACCCCCATTCCGGGTAGCCAATTTACCTGTCAACGTCAGTACCTGTCAATGTCAAATAATCGATTATACCTCCGGATCGACATTTGACTCGACTATTCGCTCAGTGTTGTTATTACTCCACGCTAACTATCCCCAAGTTAATACTTGACGTTCCCAAACGTAAGCTGTTCAATCTAACTACATAGTTCCTCCAGTGAAAGATAGGTGGCGCTGATGCAGACCGACTGATATGCGCCAACGCTTCGACACGGCCGTCCTGATGATCACACGTCCTCGTGTGGAGTACCTGGAATGAAAGAAAATCCTCGAACAGTACTCATTCTAGTCGTTCGGCCAATCCTGGCCCAAGGTGGTGGGGCATAAAAGGTACTCTGATCAAAATCATCAATCATGTCTAGAAGAAAATCACAACAATCTCAATCTCTCAAAGCCGACATGTTGAACAACACTCAAACTCATTCAAATAATAGGAAACTCATTAAAATATTGCAGTGCTCATACTCTGACCTCCATCCGGTCTTCATCATCACACTTATAACCTCCATCCGGTTATAAGCATCAAACCAATCGACCTCCATCCGGTCTTCATCATCACACTTATAACCTCTATCCGGTTATAAGCATCAAACCAATCGACCTCCATCCGGTCTTCATCATAACACATTATAGCCTCCATCCGGCCATAAGCATCAAACCAATCGACCTCCATCCGGTCTTCATCATAACACATTATAGCCTCCATCCGGCTATAAGCATCAAACCAATCGACCTCCATCCGGTCACTAACACAACAGGCAACCTCTATCCGGTCACCTCCACATGTAACCTCCATCCGGTTACAAACAACACCATCAAGATAATAATTTCGAGCCTTTAATCAAAATAATCCTTAAAGTAGGTTTGTTCAACATGTTGCTTTATTTTTCCTATAACGTTACAGATTATAAGAAAACTCTTACTATGCTAGGTACTCTAAATGTTAAGTTGACTACTTAGTATTCAACTAGTCTTGTCAGCGTTATCATTTCCGTCATAGCTAGTCTCGTCATCATCGCCTACGTGCATGTCAACGTCAGTTATCAGGCGGTTATGTGCGTACTTCGAAACATAACGGTCACCATTAAGAACCTCAATCACTCCTGCGCATCCCTACAGGATCGCCAAGTCTCTCAAGACTTAATAGTTTCCCACAGTACGTCCCAGGTTTGATCAACATTTGAATTGAATACCGCGTACTTACGGACTACTGTGACCGCTAGATACCGGTTTCTATTAAGCTACGACTACAAATCAAATCTCCTATAATCAGTTCATCCTGTAAACTTCATCGTCATCATCAGCCTCTTTTTTTTTTTATGTTCCCAATGAAACGCCTGCGTTTCATTTTCTTTCTATTGCATTGTCACTGTCTTTCTATTGCGCCTCTTATTGACACGATTGAAAAATTTGAAACGTTAAAGGTTAACCGACTCTTTCATAAAAAATTAAATTAATTCTTATTCAGTTTTCGTGGCGCTGCTGTCAAAAAAAGAAACTTTACCGCACGTTAAATCTTTAGAAGAACGGCCCCATACAAGAGAATATTTAGGTACAAACCACCCGAAGTAAACTACTAGACCTATTAACTGTCCCAACTGAGCTATGATAAACAGCATCGAAAGAAGGTTAGAGAGCAGAATCGAATATATCTGCTTTCTGAAGTTCTATATCTCCTAACTTCAGCACTTAACTTTATTTCATATCCTAAACAAGTCGATTTGCATTATGAAAAACAAGAAAAACCGGCTTTAATCAACGTTTGTAATACTACATTAAGTCTCTCGAAGTTCTTAATAGATTCCAAAATCGGACAGAAAATAAATCATCATCATCATCATCATCATCATCATCATCATCATCATCATCATCATCATCATCATCATCATCATCATCATCATCATCATCATCATCATCATCATCATCATCATCATCATCATCATCATCATCATCATCATCATCATCATCATCATCATCATCATCATCATCATCATCATCATCATCATCATCATCATCATCATCATCATCATCATCATCATCATCATCATCATCATCATCATCATCATCATCATCATCATCATCATCATCATCATCATCATCATCATCATCATCATCATCATCATCATCATCATCATCATCATCATCATCATCATCATCATCATCATCATCATCATCATCATCATCATCATCATCATCATCATCATCATCATCATCATCATCATCATCATCATCATCATCATCATCATCATCATCATCATCATCATCATCATCATCATCATCATCATCATCATCATCATCATCATCATCATCATCATCATCATCATCATCATCATCATCATCATCATCATCATCATCATCATCATCATCATCATCATCATCATCATCATCATCATCATCATCATCATCATCATCATCATCATCATCATCATCATCATCATCATCATCATCATCATCATCATCATCATCATCATCATCATCATCATCATCATCATCATCATCATCATCATCATCATTTTTTTCTTCCATTCTGTTCTGTCCCTCGTCACGCAATCACTACACCTACACAACCAACACAAACACATACAACACCCTAACCTAACCCTAGCCTATATACAATCTAATTTTTGTAAAATAAAGCGCACTATGTAAACGAGTTATTTGGTCCGAGATACGTGGCTACGAATACCAGTAAGGCACGTTATTGTTTAGTTTACAGTAGTCTTTGCACATTATTTCTGACCGGTCGAGTTTTTAAGCCGAAAGAGCTAAATTAACAGACACCGTATTACTCGGTAAGATAATATTTGCACGCAACAATTCATCTACCCGCTCACGCATTATTTTTTTTTTTTTTCACGCTAGACCGCTATGGTCGTCTTTTGCTAAGATGAGTCAATTAAACGAATAAGTTCACTTTTTGTAACACGCGTTTATAGCATACTATACTGTCATAGGTACACGTCAATGTCAATAACGTAAAAACTATCTATGGAGGAGTTATCACTGTCAAACAAAAATCGAAACGGTATCTACCGGATATACCGAGGGTAGATGTAATTACAATTGTTTATGTCGTGAACTTTAGCAATTTAACAAAAGAAGTGTGTCACGCACGATCATACTATTTAAACTGAATCCTTGCAACAATATTTCACGGCCAAAATATCACTTCGCAAATAGATGTTGTGAATAAAACCTCAATCAAACTACGCAAGTAATCTGAACACGCTAAACTGACCCTTCAATGTAACAAAACTGTGTTTACGTTTGCCGTGAAATAGTGATGTCAGACTTTAAAGTGAAAGAGATATAACACTCAGCATCAGAAATAAAATGGAATGTGAATACCTGACCTTGTTCCTGGTTCCTTTGACAGCACATACGTCATCCAGTCACTCGCTACGTGATGCCTTGGCACCACCATCGCCTTCACGTCGCTTGCTTCGTCCAATTATTCCACAATGTAACATTTGACAGGTAGCGTTTGAAACGACTTCAAGCGTTTTGTGTGAAACGTTTTCTGATCTGGTATCGCACTCGACACACTGCACCTCAGGCACGCACACACACACACACACACACACGAAGCACGTATCGGAAAGTAGTACATCGTAAACGAGCACTTGCACCCATCGCTCTTTACCTCCGGATCGACATTTGACTCGACTATTCGCTCAGTGTTGCTATTACTCCACGCTAACTATCCCCAAGTTAATACTTGACGTTCCCAAACGTAAGCTGTTCAATCTAACTACATAGTTCCTCCAGTGAAAGATAGGTGGCGCTGATGCAGACCGACTGATATGCGCCAACGCTTCGACAGATAAATTACACCCAGACACAGAACAAATGATTATGCTCATCACACAAACATTTGTCCTGGGTGGGAATCGAACCCACGACCTCCGGCATAGCAGTCAGGGTCACTAACCATTAGACCAACAGGCCAGTCTACTAGTCTATTTATGAATAGGTCAAACCACCACGTGCGCGAACCCGCCGAAATAGGTAAACAAACACAAATGGTTGTAGTCCAATCAAATTTTCTCATTCACGGTATAATAAAAGTTCTTGTTTCAATGCAGATATTAATTTTAAACAAAGTAAAACTCCACATAAAACCTTAATTTTTTTTAAAGTTTTTTTTTTTTCACAGAATTAGGTCTTTTAAATTAAAAATCATTTCGGGTGTCTGAGGTTTTGCGCATTTAACGTTACACGTTGTATATTAGACTCTGAACATTACAATACTACCTTTCTGACTGACTAGCAATTGTGTGTAATGTAACCTTATAGCATCGATATAGATGTAATACGCACTAGATTAGGCGTGCCGAACACTCACTTCAGTCAACTCAGCTGTAATGTACATTGTACATCTTGAACATTACACTATGTTGAACGAAACGCGTAAGTGCCACGAAGTTCATGGTGCGAAAAAATGTTCCGCTAAAAGCTATCTTACCACTGCATGTTTTAATAGTTCTGTTAGACCATGCCAATGACTGCCAATGTAGCGCTGCAGCAAACTTTTGTTTTAAATTTTCAGTATTTAAAAAAAATAGATGCCATGAAAGGGCTTGTCTATCACTAGAATATAAGTCGATGCATTAAAGATCTGACTTTGAGCAATACATGACAATACTATACCTACTTGACTGACGAGCATTCGCGTGTAATGTAATATTATAAATTCGAATTTGAGCATTAGCTTTTAGTTGATTCCGTAATGTCAGACGAAGCGGTCATTATGCTGAGTGCGGTAAATTTAATTCGACATTGTTATTAACGCAAAAAATCACAAAAGAAACACAGAAGTGTCGCGCCGGGCCCTGGTCAAGGCCATGGTCCGGAGCGAGGAGGAATGGCAGGCGGTCGCCTCCTTCTGCGAAGCAGTAATGCTTGCAAAGGAGGAGGCCGACCGCATCAGGCAACGGCGCCCTCGCCGCCGTCGTCGGGATTCCGATCCCGATTTCCGGCCACCGTAGACGCAGGCTTGCGGACGGCGAGCTATGGGTCGCTCGCTGTCCGATGGTCCGGTAATGGACCGAGTCTAAGACGTCGACGTCGCGCACTGTTCCCGCGCGCCTCAAGGAGTTGTCAGCAGCAGGAGGGGCCCAGCTGGGTCGAAGCCTACTGGGGACAGGGTTGTCCGAAAGGGAGCTCGTGCCCCGGTATGAAGGCTAGAAGGAACGGCGCGGGGTTTTTAGTCAGTAAGAGTCTGACACTGTCTCCCGCTCCACCCAAGAGCGGGTTTCGTCAAAGATGATTTTCCCCGTCGAGAAAAAAAAAAAAAAGAAAAACACAGAAGTGTCTGAATTATTTCAAAATCGAAGCGAGAATCTATCGACCCATAAGTTGTATCTTACAAATTATATCAAGATATTACACAATGTATCATTACAAGGTGTGCATTGTAATGCTCGGTTCTCGTCCTTCACTGATGCGTAAATTTTTGCACTTTGCTCAAATCTGTAACGTTACATTACACGCAAATCCCGGTGAGAGAGCACCTTTAAACGAATACTAGAATAATCCTAGATTAGATATTGAGGTGGAGTCGGAGTTCCATTGTGGTTTCCAAAGAAATCATTATTAAGTTATAATTATCGGGAGAGGATTTTAGGTAACTGAGTGAGACATGCTAAGTTTAATAGAAGGTTCTTCAAAAGTAGAAGAATTTGTAAGGCTTTCAATTGAGATCAGTTTCATGAACATAGTAGAAATCATTTAGCAATTTCTTAGGAATAAAATGTGATAATTTTTTTATCAGGTTTGAAGATCAACACTTGATAGTGATTAAAATGACATGAGATCATTGACGTGACTCAGAAGGCTGCCTAGCGTAAGTGGAACTGGGCTGGACATGTCTGCTGCATGCCGATCGAGCGGTGGACCAGTAGAATATAAAGTTGGTACCCTGAAAATGCTCGACGGAGTCGAGGCTGATTAAGAGAGTCCTTTTCCACTCACCTATCGTAAACATCGAAAATGGTTTAAAAGCTTGTTACTTCATTTAATGCAATCCAACGCGATGTTCGACGAAAAGGCAACGCAAAAAAAAGAGAGATAACGCCTGAAATCTCTGTTAGTATTCGGTAATTCCGAGATTTACTCGAAAATTTCACAAAACTTACCTGAAGGTAATAGCTGTTTTTTCTAAACCCTTAAAAGTGTTTGGAAAAAGTTGTTGTCATTTAGAATCTTAATAAAATTTGCAAGGTCTCTAGAGGATTACTTTTTTGACATTTTTAATTTTTAGGCAAATTATGAAGTATAAGTTCATACAAAATAGGAGATTTTCAGAGGTTTTTATTGGATTAGTTTTACACAAATTTAGAAATTGGTTTCTTTAGAAACCTAGATAATATCCACAAGATACTGTGTTTCCAAAATATCTAATGAAAAATGTGTAATAACGTCATAATCAGTTATGAGCGATTGTATGAAAAACAGTGAAAATGTAAGTCATGATGCACCACCTTAAGGAGGAGATAGCAGGACAACTTAAATGAATTAGAGAAATTGGCAAGAAGTGGCTTAGAGCAAGACACAATGGAAGAAATGGGGGAAGGCCTTTATCCAGCAGTGGGATAGTAAATGCTAGATATAGAGAAAGGTATGTGTAATAACGTCGTAATCACATGAGAGCGGTTTCAGGGAAATAGTATCACAGGTTGGGCGTTCTACAAATGTAGAAACATAAAAACAACAAATAGATAAAAAGATAGACTAAATGTTCTGACATCAAAACATACCCACTACAATTTACTTCCAACCAAAAACATTCCGACGAGAACAGGACAAGATAGTGTAGACACATGCCACAAATGTTGCAAAATGGAACATATTACATGCACTGGCACTTCAGCAGTTTGTGAGTTATGTGTCGCTTTGTGATGTGTGCTGTGGAGTCTTTTGGTTCAGCAACCTTTATGTTTTAGGTTAGGTTATGGAATTGTATCTAGTCTTCTATTTTGTAACGAATGTAATACTAAAAAGATCTGAGCATATGTACATGTAGATGGATGGAGAGGGAGAGGAAGGCCGAAGAAAAGATGGATGGATAGTGTGAGGAGTGATATGAAAAAAAAGGGAGTTAGTGATAGTTTGACGCGTAACAGAACAGAATGGAAGAAAAAAACTTGTTGCGCCGACCCCAAGTAATATAGGATAAAGGCAGGAAGAAGAAGAAGATGGGGGTAAAACTAAAACCACCCTCTACTAGAAAGGCCATTTATAATTTTAGCATAAATGTAGGTATGTATTTTATTATTATAAGCAATTTAATATAATGACACTTCGTTGTTTAAAATATCTATTATTTATTTGTGGTGCACGCATATCACAGTGTTGTCTTTTTTAATCCCAATATTGACTGGTAGAAAAGGCCTTGTTGCATTAAGTTTGCCTATGAACTATTATGAAGCTTCGACCCTGCTGGGCCCCTACCATTTGTTGACGCGCCGTTGACGACTTGGGAATGGTCCGGACGGTTACAGGACGGTCGGACAGCGAGTAATGGGTAGCTCGCCGCTCGGACCGAACCATAGGCATATCAGCAAAACCGTAAAGGCCTAGCAGAGTTGAAGCCTACTGGGGCCATGGATTCGCTTCTGAAAGGAAAACCCGTGCGTATAGCCAAAGAGTGGCTGTGTTATCTGCCGGTGTCTGTGTTTCCAGATAGCTACAACTCAGGGGTCTTTAAGTCAAGAGTGAATAGTTTACTTCGAGGCAAGCGTGTTCCATCGTCGACAACATCATCGCTTATCATAAAGTGAGATGGTGGTCAAACGTAAGCCTATCAATAATTAAAAAAAAAACTCGGGGGCCCTGGAACGCAGGGTAAAAATCCTTCTTTGACTAAAAACCCACTCCTATGTAGGAACATATAAAATAGCCATTAGACCAGTAAAAGCCTGACACTCCCACTCGCCCCACCCAGACCAGGTGGACCAAATTAATGATTTCCCATCGAAAAAAAGGCCAATAAGTCTATCTTTAATATCAAATTTAATTCTTTCCGACCTTTTTCCGCCACATTCCACTTCAGTGCTGAAGAAACAAGCAATATGGTTTACAGGCTGTTGGCTTGTTCACACACAAGTGATTACGATTAATTTATTGCTGTTTCCGCCATCGTTGTTCATTTAACTCCAATATGTACGAATTGTTTATTAATTACCGCTTATAACTATAAGCATAAAGATAGCTTTGTCCACGGTTTAGTTGGCATATCGAATATTGTGCTACAGAAACGGACAGCTGGGAAATATATTGGGTATCATCATCATCGATATGCATCCACTGGTGGACCTAACCAAGCGTCGCCACAACGAACGTTCCTGTGCGTCTCGCATCCATCGGTTTCCCGCAACCTTCACCAGGTCATCGGTCCACCTTGTAGGAGGCCTTCCAACGAAAATTTTTCCCTGATATTAAGCTGCTTCATTCCTGAGTCACATAGGCTATATTTCATGTATGCTGACGGAAACGCGTGCAAAAGCTAGTCCATATTATATTAGTAGACGAAGTTACTGCAACACCGTATTCATTGACTCCTGCAATACCCCGTCTATCAGTACATCCTGATCGATTCTATTGTTCGCATCCAACGTCCAGGAACTTAGCACCACGCCGCGCCACCGGATAAATAGATATCAGAAGACTGTGTAAATTGATGGTGTAATATGTTTATATTATTAGCTGGCTAGGCGAACTTTGTACCGTCTAACAGTTAATTAATGTAGTATATCTTTCGATATAGTCAACCGATTGCGATGAAACAACGCCTAAGTACTATATCAAGTTACACACAACCTTGTATAAAAGTTATCTACTACGATTTCGTACAATTGACGTGATGCACGCACAACTAAAAGCTCTAGAATGGAGTGATCATCATCATCATCATCATCATCATCTTCCTGCCTTTATCCCGTTTTATTTGGAGTCGCCGCAACACGTTTTTTTCTTCCATTCTGTTCTGTCGCCCGTCACGCTGTCACTCACACGCCCTTTTCATTCATATCACTTCGTCTTTACTGACTTAAAACATACTTGTGTCCTTTACTTGCCATTAGCGTTCCAGGACCACGGGCTTCCTTTTGGAGTATTTCTGTAAGGGGTTTAGAACTTATTTATTTATTTAAAGCTTCATGCACAAGAATTGTACAAAGGCGGACTTAATGCCTTAGGCATTATCTGCCAGTCGACCTTAGGGTGGTGCAGATACATAACATGGCAGGTGCAACTTAATAAACAGGGAAACAAATACAATAGTAAATACATACTTAGATACATACATACTCGTATAAATAAACAAAGCTGTGGTGAAAAAAAAATGTAAAGTAATAAATCAGTGCGATGATGATTCTACCAAAATCTTGCGAACATGCTCACGTGCCTTCACCTTAAGGTGCATCATGACTCACATTTTCACTGTTTTTCATACAACCGCTCATAACTGATTATGACGTTATTACACATTTTTCATTAGATATTTTGGAAACACAGTATCTTGTGCATATTATCTAGGTTTCTATAGAAACCAATTTTTAATTTGTGTAAAACTAATCCAGTAAAAACCTCTGAAAATGTCCAATTTTTTTATGAACTTTGACACTTCATAATTTGACTAAAAATTAAAAGTCAAAAAAGTAATCCTTTAGAGACCTTGCAAATTTTATTAAGATTCTAAATGACGACAACTTTTTCCAAAAACTTTTAAGGGTTTAAAAAAAACAGCTATTTCCTGGAGCAAGTTTTGTGAAATTTTCGAGTAAATCGCGGAATTACCGAATACTAACAGAGTTTCCAGGCGTTATCTCTCTTTTTTTGCGTTGCCTTTTCGTCAAACATCGCGTTGGATTGCATTAAATGAAATAACAAGCTTTTAAACCATTTTCGATGTTTACGATAAGCGAGTGGAGAAGGACCCTCTTAAAAGAAAATCGGCAATAAACTATGTAAAATCAGGATGGCAACTACATCCTGATTTTACATATTTTACTTTTTTTTTGTCGATGGGGAAAAATCATCTTTGACAAAACCCGCTCTTGGGTGGAGCGGGAGATAGTGTCAGACTCTTACTGACTAAAAACCCCGCGCCGTTCCTTCTAGCCTTCATACCGGGGTACGAGCTCCCTTTCGGACAACCCTGTCCCCATTAGGCTTCGACCCAGCTGGGCCCATCCTGCTGCTGACAACTCCTTGAGGTGCGCGGGAACAGTGCGCGCCGTCGACGTCTTGGACTCGGTCCATTACCGGACGATCGGACAGCGAGCTACCCATGGCTCTCCGTCCGCGAGCCACGGGAGCTACGGTGGCCGGAAATCGGGATCGGACTCTCGGCGACGGAATTTAAACGAAACAAAGTTGGTTAAGAAATTCTATGGTGCGCTATTTGGACTCAGAATTTTAGTAGTACTTAAAAAACTAGATTAATTGATTTAGGGGACCTGTCAATGTGCGATTGTGTCAGTGTTGACGATTATTATGTTAGAGATTGCGAGGACATGACGTGAAGTCTCGACCTTGTAATTTCTTGTAAGAAAGAAAGAAAGAAAGAAAGAAAGAAGTATCTTGTGCTCAAAAAACTGGAATTTAAACTACCTATTTGTATTAAACACTCAGGAGTCGAAGTGTAGCAACATCTATGATGCCACATAAGAACTACGAAGAAAATACGAAATCCTGCATCAAAGTTCTCCGCGCGATTTGATCATATACGACAGCCCGACATCAACTATTGGGCAGTCGCCCACCAGACTATAACATCCTGTCTGGCCGGAGGATCCTCCCTTTTCAATGGAGGTTTGGGGGACTTTACACTCTGTTCCGCATACCTCCAAAGAAGTACTATCTCATATCGCTATTATCTGGAAACGTGCCCAGAAGACTGGCAGTGTTATCATGTTTAATAACAATGGGCAAAGATCGAGCCAGCTACACAAAATACGTATCGATCAATCACCAAAAAATATCAAGGACACCAAAATCACGAACGGCTCAAATACGTACCTACTTACCAATGAGATTGTGATTCATTTCAATATTTTCTAAAAAACGCTTCTCGTATATCGGTAACTATTAGATTGTGCGTCTTCCACCCAACCCAAAAGTTACCATATAGAGTACAAATAAAATAATTTGAAACACAGCTGAGTCGTGCATTCAATTCCTTCAGATCACACCATATGGGCTGATTAGATATTCATTGGATCCGCTCCGATGCAACCGCCCCCGATGTTCGAGAAAATTCGAGAACCTCCAGAAATTCTTTGATATGTGAGCGAAATATTTATTGCATTTGACGATTTAAGCGAAATCGGCGAATGTTTTGTTGGATTTCCTGTTTTTCTTTGATGTTTCTTATGGAAAACAGTAAAGATATTTACTCTTAGTATGAAATTATTCTATTTTGGTGTCATCATCATCAGCCTTTTTTTAATGTTTCCACTGCTGGGACTCCGATCTCCTCTCTAGGAGAGGGAATGGGCCGTAATTCACCACACGGGCCCAGTGCGGATGGTGAATGGTCTTCGAATTTTTGGTTCTAGGACATGCTGGTTTCCTCACGATAAAGGAAAACCCTTTATCATTTTGAGAGCAGTGGTGATGAAATATATCACACAAAGTAATGCGCCTGCCAGGGTTCGAAATCGCAACCTACGACTCGTAAGTCTAGACCACTCGGCCACCACTGCTCAAGGTGAAATATCATTCAATGCCTTCTCTCGCTCTAGGGCGACGGCAGAGAGTGGGAGGACGTGTCAGATTTTTACTGATTAAAGCCCACTCCTAAGTTCCTTTTTTGCCTTGCGTTCCAGGATTCCGAGTTCTTGCTGGGCCCCGTGAACAACTCGAGCTTGTTCCGGGATTCTGGTAAGAAATACTAACTTTCTTATGTCTCAGTTTCACATAAGTAGGCTAATGCATTAAACCGAATGGGAGCGTTATGTACAGCATCTTTGTTTCATTGAGGTTGCCAAACAATTTGAGAAATGTTTCTGGGATATTCACCCGTATTTGATAATGAAATTCTTTCAGAGAACTTTAATTAAGTTTTCCTACTATTTTGTTATTAATTTATGCACACAAAATTACAAAGGCAGATTTCAAGACTCAGGCTATTTCATCACCTTCAGATATGGATATGGTGACGATGTTGAATACTTCAGAGATCCTTACGTTGTTTGGTATCCTAATAATTGAGTACAATATACAATTTACAACTACGAATTCAGAGGTTTGGAAACTTAAAACTGTAAGATCTGGTAAGATCAGATATTATTAATACACAATTGCTATACAGTTAGTACCAAAGCGGATATCGAGCCAATATAACAAAGCGTTTCGCTTCCTGTGCTTTTCATGTACGAGTTAGACCTGTCTTCTGTATTGGTACTTTATTGGTCGAGAAGTACCATTTCCGAAAGCTAGCTTGACTGGCTAAGCGCTCCCACTAGCACGACCTGATGCATTTTTGACTGAACTAGACTAGTGACATCATAAAGGATTCTAACATCACTAACCAATCTAGCTTCGATTTCACATGGTTCTGCACTTAACCGGTATACCTTCAGTGAGGTATCCGGTATACCGTTACGAAAGGTATATCGTCGTGACGTGGTAATTATGTATTCATTCGCTTTGAGTGCACGGACCGGTGTCAACTGCGCTTCTTGTAATGGTTCCGGCGAATATGAGAGTAGGTGACTTGTCAGCTAGGAGCAGAATAAAACACGTAACGTCTCGATAGCACAGCGTATATTCGCAGACTGGCGCGGCGGTGGTTACAATAAAAAGCTATAACAAACTACCTACTTATTCTAAATATTAACATACATCACACCTCCCTTCTTAAATTACAAAGGTTTATTAAATATTAAGTTTAAACATTCAAGTACAAGTAAATCGGCTAACTGGTTTTCGTGTTCGCTTCGGATACTCTGCTCGCCGCTGAGCTGATAACTCAGGTGATTGATCAGATGGTTGGTTATTATCTACACCTCCTACCTCGTCATCAATTTCTTTTTTTGACTTATTTTCTTCACTTACACTCTCATCCTTGCGATCATCCTCATTCATTAATTTGTCGTGAGCCTGCGCCAGGGAGTTCTCACCCTCCATCGTCCCCTCTTCCTCAGTGCTCGGCCCGGCAACTGATATCCGAGTCCTACGCCGTATCTGATCCACGTGTCTTCTGATTAATTGACCGTTATCCCTTGCTATCATGTACCGTCGAGAGCTGTCCACATTTGTGATCGCGCCTTTTACCCATTTGTTTGGGGAGTTGTATTCCCTCATCCAAACGGGGTCTCCCTCGCTAAACGACCGCGAAATCCCACCAGCTACATCGATTTGTCTCCGCTGCGCATTCTGCACCCTGGTATCTACTGATCGTTCCGTCCGTAACAAATCTAACCTAGAACGTAGCGATCGTTTCTGCAAAAGCATAGCGGGTGTCTCACCCGTAGTGCTGTGCGGTGTGTTCCTGTATGTTAGCAAGAATGTTTGTAAGGCTGTGTCCACATCTACGCGATCTCTAATCGCCTTTTTGATCGCGCGTTTACAAATGTTGACTGCATTTTCAGCAGCTCCGTTGGAAGACGGATGATAAGCTGGTGAAAAGTGCTGCCTAATTCCATTTTTTATGAGGAAGTCTTTGAACTCTGCACTGGTAAAAGGTGGTCCCTGATCTGATACTAACTGTTCCGGTAAACCAAATCTTGCAAAAGTCGAACGCAACACCTTAATAACGTTAGATGCATTAGTTCGTGACATTTCGAATACCTCTAACCATTTTGAAGTCGAATCTATCAATACCAAGAACGTCATTCCTCGGTATGGGCCTAAGAAATCGATGTGAAGTCTAGTCCACGGTTGAGTATGATACGGCCATGGGTGAATAGTAGATCGCGGAGGCGCGCTCGCTTCTACTGCACATGTCTCACAGCTTTTACCTAGGTCCTCGAGATCTTTATCTATATTAGGCCACCAGACATAACTCCTAGCCAAACTTTTCATTTTTACAATTCCCATATGACTGCTATGCAATTGTTGTAATATTTGGAATTGTAACGCATGCGGGATTACCATACGATAACCCCACATTATGCACCCACATTCTACATACAATTCGTTTCTCCTAGCATAGAATGGTTTAACCTCTTCACTGGGACAAACCGACGGCCATCCTGATTGTATGTATAACATCACTCTACTAAGTATTCTATCCCTGGATATCACATGCTTGATATCATTGCTGGTGACAGGTAAGAAATTTTCCACAAAGTTCACATATGTACTTTCTGTTTTTGGTTTACTCGAATAATTATTATTACACGGCAGGCGTGATAACGCATCCGCGCTGTTCCTACTAGAAGTTACGTACTCAATCTTGTAACTGTAACCCGACAGCAGTACCGCCCACCGCTGTAGTCGAGAAGCAGCCATCACCGGAATACCCGTCTTATTACCAAAAATATATGTCAGGGGTTTATGATCTGTCCGTAGTGTAAAGTGACGTCCGTAAAGGTATTGATGGAACTTTCTAATACCGAATACAATGCCAAGAGCTTCCCTATCGATTTGCGCATAAGCTCGCTCAGTGGGTGAGAGCGACCGCGACGCATACGCCACCGGGCGCTCGCCATCCGCCGTAATATGCGAAATGACTGCACCGACACCCACGCTACTGGCATCCGTGGTCAAAATCAGTGGTAACTCTGGATTGTAATGAACTAATACCTCACCGTCCGCTAACCGACGCTTCACTTTTTCAAACGCGATCCGACAATCTTCATTCCAATTAAACTTGGTACCCGACTTTAACAGATTATATAATGGTGCAAGAACTGTACTAATGTTTCTAATGAATTTCGCATAATACATGACTAAACCTATGAACGCTCTTAATTCGGTGATATTGGTTGGCGCCGGCGTCTCCAACACCGCCTTTACTTTCTCCGGGCACGTGTGCACGCCCTCTTTGCTAATAACGTGACCTAAATAAGAGACAGACTTTACAAAGAAAACGCATTTTTCTTTCTTTACCCTAAGTCCGTAGTGTTGCAAACGCTGAAAAACTTTATGTAAATTGTTGACATGGTCCACCTTCGTTATACCTGTCACGATTATATCATCTAAGAAAACACCTACACTCGGCATGTCGGCAAATAATTGTTCAATTCTCCTTTGAAAAATGCCCGGGCTAGACGCTAAACCATAAACTAATCTGTTATACATGTATAACCCCTTGTGGGTATTTATTACTGTATATTTCTTTGTCTCGTCGAGCTCAAATTGTGCGTACGCTTGCGACAAATCAATTTTACTATAATATTCACCCCCTCTGAGACGAAACAACAAATCCTCTACCCTTGGCAGCGGATAACGGTCAATTTCTATCACCTTGTTTAAAGTAAGTTTGTAATCGGCACAGATACGAATGCTACCATCCTTTTTTTACCACTGGTACTATCGGCGTGGCCCAGTCGGAACGCTCCACTGGGGTGAGAACTCCGTCGCGCACGAACTGGTCCAGCGCGCGCTCCACAGGCTCGCGCAGCGCGTACGCCAGCGGGCGCGCGCGCATGAACACCGGCCGCGCGCCCTCTCGCACGTGTATGCTCACTGCGCCGCCCGTGAACCGCCCGAGACCCTCCGCGAACACGTTACAGTATTTGGAACTGAAATAAGATGCATCATACTCATTATATTCTTCCATTTTATGCACATCATATTTTAAATCGGGTAGCTGTATTTTTAATGCCGCTATCCAATGTCGGCCCAAAAGTATAGTTTTTCCTTTTTCAATAACAAGCAATTCTAAAAATTCACTTCTATCTTTATATTTAACTAAGGGTTTGATTATGCCTAAGGGTTTAACAGTCTCTCCAGTATAATATCTCAATGTTAATTTACAAGGTTTTAGGGGTAGGTCGCTGAATAGTCCATCGTAACACTCGCGACTAATACAAGACACTGCACTACCCGTGTCGCATTCCATAGCAATATGTTTATTATGCACGTTCAGTGTAACGTATATTGGTTTACAATTTTCTATCGTTAACTGACAAACATCTACAAAAATTACCTCGTCACTGTCCGCCTCTCCGTCCCTGCCAGTGGTTTTCACGTCTACCTGATAATGTTCCACAATATTGGGACACACTCGTCGCAGGTGCCCTTGCCGGTTACACACCCGACACACGTAACTTGCGAACTTGCACGACGATTCACTGTGGTTGGCGCCACACACACGACACGACCGCTGCAGCCGAGCTCGCTCCCCCGGCCGAGCCCGCTCACCCGGCACCGATTCGTGGCCTGCGCGCCGCTCCCGGAACTCACGTCGTTCGCGCCCATGACGCTCGCCGCGCTCCGCACCGCTCGCTGTGTGCCGTCTCGTCGCCATCGCTTGACACGTCACCGTCGATGTCTCCGTTCCCGTTGACGATTTAGGCCCTTCCACTACAGCAGCGTCCTTCTCTGCTGATTCCATGCTGGCGGCCAATTTATACGCCTTGGCAAAATCCAATTTTGACTCTGCGAATAACCTTTGCCTTATATTCTCGCTCGCTATTCCACACACCAATTGGTCCCTCAAGCTTTCCTCGAGCCAACTTCCAAATTCACAGGTCTTCGACATTTTTTTAAGCGCCGCCACGTACTCAGATATGGTTTCACCTTCTTTCTGTTTCCTATGTCGGAATTTGTACCTTTCGGCGAGTTCACTTGGTTTTGGTTGTAAATGTTTACACATAATTTCCGTTATCTGCTCAAATGTCTTCGTTGTTGGTTTATTCGGTGTACACAGATTGACCAGTAACTCGTAGCTCTCAGCTCCCATAACGGTAATTAGGGTCGGTACATGTAAATCTTCCCGTATGTCGTTCACAACGAAGTACTGTTCTAGCCGTTCAACGTACAGTTTCCAGTCGTCTTTGTGAACGTTAAATTCGGCTATTTTTCCGATAGTCATCGTCGCTCTTTATTTCACACGCGTAAAGATCAAGTAAAAGCAATCCTCGTCGCCACTGAGAAATATGAGAGTAGGTGACTTGTCAGCTAGGAGCAGAATAAAACACGTAACGTCTCGATAGCACAGCGTATATTCGCAGACTGGCGCGGCGGTGGTTACAATAAAAAGCTATAACAAACTACCTACTTATTCTAAATATTAACATACATCACACATTTGTACGTACAGAGTACTGGGGATGAGATTGGGGCTCGAAATTTGTAAAAGATAGTCCCATCTTCAAGTAAATACAATTTAAAAAAAAATCGTTTGTTTTTATTAATATTAAATAGCAAATTTTGCTACAACATGAGAAAAGTATTGAAAAGTTCCCATGTGACTACTATCTCACCTGCCACCCCCAAGCCAAGTTACAACCGTTTCGCTTGCATTGAACGCTTCGAGTTGGTCACGCACCTAATTCTTTTGTTCTGACCACGTGACTGACCATTGGGATGACGTCATGCCCATACATTTGAAGCTTTCTACTAGAGTTAACTATTGCAGATTAGCAGCTTGGCTAGGGGTGCTGATGGTAAACGATGACGTGGTCGACAATGGAGCACACTAGCCTAAAAGTAATCTGTTCATTTTTTATTTAAAGACCTCTAAGTAGTAGCTACTTAGGGGTTTTTTAACTCAAGAGAGACAAATAGCTGTCAGAGAAGTCAAATTCCTGTATTTAAACACACATTTAAATATACACAGGTTTAGTTATAGGAGATGGTAGCAAACTGTAGGGGCCCAGCAGAGCCAATGCCTACTAGGGCTTTAAGGAAAGTATTAAAGGGATACTCATGGTCGGAACTCAAAAGATAAATGAAGCAACATTCTCCTCCTCCTTGCGGGCGCAGCCCAATACGTTGGTTCGACCAGATCCGCACCGCTCTTGACTCTACGATGTACAATGCCCTTCAAATCGCCAGAGACAGAAACAGATGAAAAAAAAGATCATAAGGGTTAAAGCAGAAAGAGCAGTGGTGGCCGAGTGGTAATGGCCCCGACTTACGAGTTGTAGGTCGCGGGTTCGAACCCAGCCAGGCGCATTACTTTGTGTAATTTATTTCATCACCACTGCTCTCAAAACGGTGAAGGAAAACATCGTGAGGAAACCGGCATGTCTTAGAACCAAAAATTCGACGACATGTGACATTCACCAACCCGCACTGGGCCTGCGTGGTGGATTATGGCCCATTCCCTCTCCTAGAAAGGAGGCCTGAGTCCCAGCAGTGGGAACATTAAAAGGCTGATGATGAGGGTTAAAGTGATGAAGGAACATAAGTGTAGTTTAATCAGTAAAAATCTCACACGCCCTCTCATACCACCCCAGAGCGCGAGAGGGGCCCAGCTGGGTCGAAGCCTACTGGGGACAGTGTTGTCCGAAAGGGAGCTCGTGCCCCGGTATGAAGGCTAGAAGGAACGGCGCGGGGTTTTTAGTCAGTAAGAGTCTGACATTATCTTCCGCTCCACTCAAGAGCGGGTTTTGTCATAAGATGATTTTCTCCGTCGACAAAAAAAAAACCTCAGAGCGCGAAAAGTCATTAGATTATTTCCCACATTACTGGATTACCAAGCCATATCATTGAAGCATTAAAAAAATAATTTATAGCGCATTACAGGGCGGCCGAAAACCGTTGTTGCAATAAGCAGTTTTTGGCTTATTTAAGAGCAATTATAACCACGAGAGTGATATTTATGGAAACATCAGACTTTAAAATATACGATGCGGTTAACTTCATGCTGAATTTAATAATTATAACGAATGATATTTGAACAATAACTCTTGTTGTCTCAATAAATATTGAAGTAAAATAACAATCATTGCTCTGATTATTTCAAGTATGTTGTTTACGTAAAGTATTATCGAATACAATAGTTTCTTTTATGAAGCTATACAAAAGGAAAATCTTCAAATATTTTCCTTTTCATAGACATTTTGACAGGATCCTACAAATGAGGTCATTTAGGGAAAATCCTCCTAAGACTTTACTCGTGCTGTTTGCTACCCAATAATAAATAGAAGACTGTTTTGTTATATTTATTACAACACTAATTGCTAAAGGTGAAAGTATGAATATAATTTTTATATAAACTAGTTCTTGACGGCGATCCCACTTGATGGTTAGCAGTGATGCAATCGTTGTTGGTGAGGCGCACAAGTTTATTAAGAGATCACCCAAATTATTATCGGATGGGAAGACCGTAGCTGGCAAATTGTTCCAGTCTCCAGGCAGGCTTAGTCTGGACCGTAGAGGTTTCAACAATGTAAGAGTAGATAGATACTCGCCGTGCGTCAGGTTGTCGGATGGTAGAAATGAAATGGCGGAATCAAGTCATGCAATTATCGCGCACACTCTCCAAAATGCAACCTGTATAATACCGAAAGGCTGGCTACCATACGCCTGTGCTCAAAGCTGTTAAATCTAGATCACAAATTAGCCTCTCTGTACGTCTTTCCACCGAGTCCAAAGCTGCCAGGTGGCATTTTGCAGCACCAGTCGATGTGGCTGCAGTACTCCACACACTATTGGACCTGTTCTTTGTATAATATTAAAATCATCTTCACGCCCAAACAGATTAGATGTTTGGCACTTGGGTAGACCACTTCATGGCATTTTTCTATTTCTGACCTCAGTCTTTACCGAAAATGAGTGTTCCGAGATGTTCCTGTTTCAGATTTATCGCATTATTCTAGCCCTGGAATGTAAAGATGACTGAAGGAATACAGGTGGGGTTTAGTTGGTTAAAGTGGCTGACACTCCATCACGCTCCACCCATAGCGAGAAGACGTATTTGATGATTTCCCCCCTAAGAAAAAACCAGCAGTGAGTTTGTATACCAACCAGCACTGGGCCAGCGTCGTGGATTACGGCCTATTCCCTCTCCAAGAGAGGAGGCCTGAGTCCCAGCAGTGGGAACATTAAAAACGGCTGATGATGATGAGTTTAAATAACAGCCTATAGTTAAATAGTAGCCTAAAGTCTACAAACAAAATCAACTCAAACTAATGCATATAGCCACCAAAGAACATTCGCGAATTCAATCACTGCAAACCATTTCACTGAAATTACTTGCATCTCAATTCACACCAGAATGTTCCCAAAACGGAACAATTGAAATAATTATATCACTTAAGCAGATTCCGTCAAACACTTTAAGATATTTTAATTATGCATATCGGTGTCGTTACGTCCTTACTGCTATATAGCTTGTACCATTTGCAAATTTAACTGGAGTCTAATAAAGAGATTGTGGCAGTGTTGGGCCAGGGAAACGGAGAATTTTGGTGAAGAAGATCAAAAGAAATAGAGATTTAATGATAGGAAAGAAAGAAAGAAAAACATTTTATTTGTTGGAAAGGCCGAAAAGTTTTACCAATTTTTAATATATTTAACGAAAAGAATGCGCCACTTCCGCGCAAAAAGGCCGAATGCTAAACATAATGCTGTAAACACGCAAAAAGCGGCGAATCTACGGCGCTAGATTTCAGCGTGAGTCGATAGCGATGTCGACATAGAGTATGTTGAAATAGACGTAGGTATGTCATTTTGGAGAAATAAAATTGACAGTAGGACCAAACTGGGAAGTGTTGCTCATGACAGGCAATAGTAAAAATCATTGGAGGAGGCCTTTGCCATTCTTCTTTTTCCTGCCCTTATCCCATATTACTTGGGGTCGGCGCAACACTTTTTTCTTCCATTCTGTCCTGTCACTATCACTAACTCCCTTTTCTTTCATATCGAGTGATATGAAAGAAAAGGGAGTTAGTCACATAATCTATGGATGGATGGACTCACACAATCCATCTATCTTTTCTTTGGCCTTCCTCTCCCTCTCTATCCATCTACATGTATACTCAAAACGCTTTTAGTAATATGCGTTTCATCCCTCCTCTTCACATGACCATACCAAGACAACCTTTTAACTTTTCAGTCACTTTCAAACTTCCTCTAATATATTATACAGTACATTAAGTGCTCGAATCACTCTTAATGAAAACCTCACACTGAAATTTTAATATTTACAGTAATAATTCAGAGTTCATCATTAATTAATATAGTCACAGACCTCTTACCACACAACCAATCATTCATCAGATCAGACCACTACTGCGGTGGATGATTGTCAAAACTGTTACGGACGTATATAATGTGATTGAGCAATGCTATAGATTTTTATGGTAATTTTTCAGAAAAAACAATCCAGCGGTTGTAGTTGTCTTTCATATTACTTATGTTATGTAGGTAAAACTGAGGGGTTGAAATTATAAATAACTAATCTGACATCGATTCAAATTTTACATTCTTAGGTTGTTATTATACTTTTGATTTGTGATGTAGCGTCATCTAATTCCGCCATTCCGTTCCTTCATAGGACCTAAAGACCTAGGGCGTTGCGCCACTGGTTCATGGTAGATATCTTATCATACTTTGACTGGCCTGTTGCAGTCCAATGGTTAGTGGCCTTGACTGCTACACCGGAGGTCGTGGGTTCGATTCCCACCCAGGACAAATGGTTATGTGATGAGCATGATCATTTGTTCTGTGTCTGGGTGTAATTTATCTATAATATGTATGTATTTAGAAATATATGAGTATGTTTATCAGTTGTCTAGTACCCATAACACAAGCTTTGCTTAGCTTGGGACTACAAGGCGTTGTGTGATAGTTGTGGAATATTATTATATTATACGCACAAAGCGTTTTAGGAACACATTTATGCCTAAGGCATTAAGTCCGCCTTTGTACTGTTTTAGTGCATAAAGTTTTAATAAATAAATAAATAAATTTATTGTGCCTACAGCCAAGGAGTGAAATTCCCTGCCAGATTGTGTTTCCTGATAGCTACAACGTAGGGGTCATTAAGTCAAGAGTGAATAGATTACTTCTAGGTAAGCGTGCTGCATCGTCGACCACATCATCGCTTACCATCAGGTGAGATGGTGGTCAAACGCGAGTCTAACAATAACAATAACAAAAAAAACCAGACACTCCACTCGACTGGTTGGAGGATCCGCCATTTTCAATGGAGGTTTGCTTAACTTTATTTCTCATATTCAATCCTATAAAATCACAACATGATTTGATTTAAACGTATAATTATTTATGTAGCGGTAGTTTTTGCTATAAGTGGTGGTACAAACGATTTAAATGAAAACGTTTACAGTTAATTTGCCAAAGTGATTTCCCATTCGAAACGGATTGCAACTAACATTTAATATTTAAATTACATAATTTAGTAGCGAGAGTCAAACATTATATAAATTCGTTAATCAGTTTAAAATGTGATTTAACCCTTCAGATACCGTCAATTAGAGACACAATAGTAAGACAATAGATGCGCGGCCACCAGTGGTCGCTTGGGGATTCATGAATTAAATGATGTATGTTTGGTATTTATGTTGAAACGTATGTCTGAGGCCATGCTTCAAAACTTTTTTCACGACTCATTTTGGGACAAAAACTTGTTTTTTTTTTTAAAGATAGAGCTATACAGGATGTAAGAGACAGGTCTCCGCAAACTTTAAGGGCCTTGCTCAATAGACGAAACTAAAGAACCTTCCGATTTTTTTTTTCAGGAAACGTAAAAGAAATTGCCTCTCCATACAGACTGTGCAATCAAGTTTATAATTTTGTATGGAGAGGGCGGTTATCTGAGGTTCTATGGCCACTTTCCGGTTCCATCATCAGATCAGCTCCACCTCATATTTCTTTTTTTTTTAATTTTGATCTAATTTTCGCATGCATGCTCAATCGGTAACCGGGAAGTTGAACAAATATTAGGTTACAGACAAACAAACATTGGGATTGGTGAAACTGATTAAAAACTTGAATTAAAATAAAAAGTGTCAACATAAAAAAAACATGGAAACAATTGAAGCTTCACTATTTCCTTAGATCTATTGTATTATTTTTTGAAAATTTTCTTTGTCTCGTTGTTTCGTTTAGAAGAAGAAGAAAGAAGAAAGAAAGAAAAACATTTTATTCACGCGAAGTAAGACGCATACTTAAAGCTAAATAACAAACACAATACAACATCAGTCGATAGGACCAGGTCGATAAAAACGAACGATATCTTCGTTCGTTTTTAACCGAATGTTCAATACAACTAAAAAAAAAGATCGTATATTCGCAAAAGTACTCTTAAAACTACTTTTGAATGAAGCTCGCTCTCAGAGTACTCACTGTCACTCCAACCTAGGGGCCTCCTCGTTAAATCGTCGGTGATATCACTTATCGTTGGGCGCAGCTCGCAGTGATGTTCCCGTAACTGTTACAATTCCGCCCCGGGCCATCCAAACTGGAGTGATAGAAAATATTCATAGGATGGCGGAGATACTGTCATTTAACTGCATTTAGTTAAAGTGGAAGTAGATCGGATGCCGAGATTCCTGAAGAGCAGTCAGTAGGGGTCTCTGTAAATTGCCTACTAAATAGTTACGGTAGCCAGCCTTTCGGTATTTTATAGCATGCATTTTGGAGAATATACGAGTATATAAAAAAAATTGTTTTATTGATACCAAAAAATAAGCATTCACAATAATAAAAGTACAGTATAGTATAGGTACAGTAATCGCAGGAGTGCGCGGTATGCGCGGGAATTACATGACTTTATACCGCCATCTCTTTTCTACCATCGGACTATCCGACGTACGGCGAGTATCCACCCTTACATTGTGAACAGCTCTACGGTCCGAACTGTTCGCCTGGGTTCGATTAGCCTCTTAGTAAACTAGTGAGCCTCACCATCAAAAAATGCATCACTGTTTACCATCAGAAGGGATCGTTGTCGAGCACTAGTTTATTTATATAAAAAAACAAACTTGCAGTTCCTAGATTCTATTTTTTTTTTGAGGTTGGAAATCATCCAATGATTTCCGCGCTATAGTGGAGCGCGAGGGTGTTTCAGACTTTCACTGACTAAAACCAAACCTAAGTTTTTCAGTTATCCGTTGCGTTTTAAGATCACGAGTTTCCTTTTTAGAAAATCCTCGGCATCGCCCCCGTGTTTTGCCCCTATGGGTACTCACATCTCTTTGAGGAGCGCGTGGTACTACGCGTTGTTGACGTCTTGGGTTCGATCCAGATGGTTACGGGATAGCCAGACGGTGAGCTACCATTACTCGGTGTCCGCAAACCCGCGTCAACCGTGGCTGATAGTCAGGTTCGGGGTCACAGCGGTTGTGTAGCCAGGCGCATTACTTTGTGTAATTTATTTCATCACCACTGCTCTCAAAACGGTGAAGGAAAACATCGTGAGGAAACCGGCATATCCTAGAACCGCAAAATTCGAAGACAAGTGACATCCGCCAACCGGCACTGGGCCCGCGTGGTGGATTAAGGCCCATTCCCTCTTCTAGAGAGGAGGCCTGAGTCCCAACAATGGGAACATTATAAAGCCGACTATGCTTTGCTATATGATCTACTCGTGAGCTAAACATCTAAATCTTTAAAACTATTTAAGCATGAGCCCTTCAAAAATAATCCTCATGAAATGTCTACACAGGTCTCTATAGGTCCATGACATGACGTGGAGTGTATGTGTTGACATGTCGGTATTACCTAATCTAGTGTCAACCGCTGTGGTTGAATGCTTGACACCTGATTAATTAGAGCTCCTTTACATGCCTACCTAATACGTGGCGTATACAGCATACTGGTATTACCATTGTATTATGATTAATTAAGTATTCTGAACTAAATGGATAAAATGATAAACCAGAATAATTTAATAATTTTTAATTTAATTTAACTACAAAATGTAGCGGTAAAATAGGTGCTAAATTAACGTATCGGTTCCAAATACGAGTAATTTATTATTAGGTTGATTAGTCTCAATTAAGTTTATTTAAAAGCCAGCTGCAACCAGCGGCCCGCGTGAAACAAGACAATTATCCCGATAGAATACTCTTGGGATAAATCCTATGCGCTATGCCCGTGTGAAACTAGATAATTATCCCGAAGGAATACTCCTGTGATAAATGCTATGTGCTATTCCAGGACACATAGCACGAAACACCAAACTTAATTGGCAATGAGCAGGGCACATTGCTCGCAGAATAGATGGCCGTTGGTGCCGAAAGGTTCTGGAATGGCGACCACGTATCGGAAGACGTAGCCTTAGAAAGCCTCCTACAAGGTGGATCGACGACATAAGGGTTGCGGGAATCCGATGGATGTGAGACGCACAGGACCGCTCATTGTGGCGACACTTTTTTTTTTTTTCTGTCGACGGGGAAAATCATCATTGACGAAACCCGCTCTTGGGTGGAGCGGGAGACAGTGTCAGAGTCTTACTGACTAAAAACCCCGCGCCGTTCCTTCTAGCCTTCATACCGGGGCTCTAGTTTCCTTTCGAATAACCCCACTTGGGGGAGGCCTATATCCAACAGTGGACGTCTGTCGAATGATATGATGATAATGATGATGAAGTGTAGAAAACAAACTGATAAATCTTTTATTAGTAATGGACTGTTCAGTTCCAGTTAAAATTAGTATCTCCGATTTTTTTCTAAGAAAGTGAGTAATATATTGCTGTAGGCAACATTCATCATTGTAAATACTTAAATGGGTTACGAAAGTCAAGACCAGATAAGACAGAATTCTAAAGGCCCAATTGTTCACTGTAATGTCAATAATTGGTTTCGATTGACTGGTGTAATTAGTGACGTCGCTAACTCACTGGCCCCCGATTGACTGTTGACCTATATTCAATTCGGATTCCTTATTCGAAAATTGTGTTCTATTATTCAAATTAACAGGCAACCGTTTTCTTGACCTTTGTGATGGTTTGCTTTCAAAAGGCCTCTTGCAATATAAACAAACCAGCCTGTAGTAATAAACTATATTTATTTGAAAGTCTTCAAAATTTCAAACATTTGACAAAATTACGTCTAAACATCACACTGACAAAATCACGAGAAAATCTTCTATGAGAGACTTACATATCCGGGAAGGACACAAGAAACAGGCGGTCTAATGTATGGACTATATCTGAAAAAAAAAAAAATGAAGTACTTACGGGATTGTCCTGATAGCCATTATAAATATACCTCTTCGCTTCTCGTTAAGCACCTCAGGATATATTGTGGCCACTTTTTTTCATACAAAGGCAGGCCCGGGTTTTTTTATTTGATGGGTAAAAATCATCCAAATGACATCCCTCACCCTTGGGCGGAGCGGTAGATAGTGTCAGGCTCTTACTGACTCAAATCCCACCCCGTTCCTTTTTGCCTTTCATACTGGTGCTGAGCTACCTTTCGGAGCTAACCCTGGCCACAGTAGGCTTCGACTTAGCTGGCCTCCTGCTGTTGCTGACAACTCCTTGAGGTGCCTGGGAACATGCGTGGCGTCTTGGGCTCGGTCCAGACAGTTTCCGGACGGTTGGACAGCGAGCTACCCATTGCTCGTCATCCGCAAGCCCGCGCCCGGATCTTAATCCCGGCGGCGGCTGGGGCGCTGTGATCGCCGTTGCCTGATACGGTCAGCCTCCTCTTTTGCTAGCATTACTCCTGCGCAGAAGGAGGCGACCGCCTGCCACTCCTCGCTCTGGACCATGGCCTGTACCCAGGCCCGGCGTGAAAGATTGCCGCTGCCCCCATGAGGGCACGGCGATGCTCTGCCCAAGCGGGGCACACCTCCACTGTGTGCTCTACCGTGTCCTCCGGGCGTTCCGCACAGTGGTGACACCCGGGTGTTACTTCCGCACGAATCCGGTAACCAGGAACCCTAAAAGCAATAAAAATCTGCTCATACATTTTTGAATTATTCAGAATTCCACACACGCCACAGCAAGCGTGCAGATAGTCACTAACTTTTCTACCTCGGAACATATTTCTACCTCTTAACTCAGTATTTCACCCTCATCTCGCCAGTGTACTCCCTGCGGAGGCACGGACGCCGTTTAAATTCCCACTGATTTATGTGCTCCTGGTCACTTGAGCTCTGATTTCTAGTGTATGATACTATGTTGTGTGTGTTATTTAGTTATTTATGGCTATAATGTTACTATATAGCACCGTCAGCCGTATAATGTTCCCACTGTTAGGAAATGGGCCGTAATCCACCATGAGGGCCCAGTGCGAGTTGGTGGATGTCACATGTCTTAAAATTTTTGTTCTAGGACATGCCGGTTTCCTCACGACGTTTTCCTTTACCGTTTTGAGAGCAGTATTGATGAAATAAATTACATAAAGTAATGTGTCTGGCTGGGTTCGAACCCGCAACCTACGACTCGTAAATCGGGGCCGTTACCACTCGGCCACCACTGCTCTCTATTATTTATTCTATTATTATTTATTTTGTGAAAAAAAAAAATATTCGGACCAGTACTTTCTTTACTTTTATAACTATATCTATATGAAAAATTACAAAGTTCTAAGCTAAGTTATTTGGTTGCCCGCAAAAATACATGGTCACCGGGCTATCCGAGCGACCGAGGGGTTAATTTGCTCCCGCAGCCAGCTGTGTACTGGCAACTAATGGCCGCTATGACCTGCCGTGACCTGTGTTGTACTTAGTTTCGGTGGTGTCCAGTTTATGCTTTTTTAAATATTTATGGGAAAAAATATAACATGGTGAAAAAACTATTGGAATTGATTCAGTTACTGATTCTGAACAAACTATGATCAGGTTTCTCATTTAAAGAGTTTTTTGCGACAAACATGGCGCCTACCTTAAAAAATAAATCAATTATCAATGTAAAAAAAAAAAATTAAAAAAAAAATGTTGTAACTATACGTTTAGAAATATCTGGAATAAACTTAACCAATACCAGAAATTCGACATTGTAGATATTTTGAGTCCCTTTGAACAGATTCTAGTTGGAATTTGCTGCATAAATGAAATTCTGGGGCAAGTGTACTGGGTATATTACAAATCGGTTTTGAGTTCTAGGAATTTTCTGGTTTTGTACGTTGGCAGGTTAGACAGTTAATGTTATTGAAATAGTCTCCTTGGCCAAGAGAGGTTAGCTAGAGAGGTTGTTTAGCCTCACACCTACTCACACACCGTAGGCGCGGGCTTGCGGACGGCAAGCACTAGGTAGCTCCCTGTCCGACCGTCATGTAACTATCTGGACCGAGCCCAAGTAGTCAACGGCGCGCACTGTTCCTGCGCGCCTCAAGGAGTTGTCAGCAACAGCAGGGACCCAGTCGGGTCGAAGTCTACTGGGGCTAGGGTTTTCCGAAAGGGAGCTCGAGCCCCGGTATGAAGGCTAGAAGGAGCGGGGTGGGTTTTTAGTCAGTAAGAGTCTGACACTATCTTCCGCTCCGCCCAAGAGCGAGGGTTGTCACTGGATGATTTTTGCCCACCAAAAAAAAAACACGTACTCACACAAATATTCCACCTTTAGAAAGCTGCTTTATTCCTGATTGTCATAGGCTATATTTTGAACGCGGGTGAAGTTTTTTTTTTTTTGATCTGATATAAAGTAGTACTTGACTGCGATCCCACCTGATGTTAAGAGTATATCCCACTAGTTTATTAAGAGCCTATTCACTTTAGCCTTGAAGACGCTTAAATTGTAATCGGACGGGAAGACCGCAGCAGGCAAATTGTTCCAGTCCCTCGATGTACGCGGTATAAACGACGAAGCGAAACGCTTAGTCTGGACCGTAGAGGTTTCAACAACGTAAGGGTGGATACTCGCCGTACGTCGGTTTGTCCGATGGTAGAAATGAGATGGCGGAATCAAGTCATGCAATTCCTGCGCACACTCACCAAAATGCAACTTGTAAAGTAAGTAAGTTGCGGGTAAATGCTAGTGTGTAATAAATCTATAGAAGTTTTCAGTGGTGAAGCGCATCACATAAAATGTACGAAAACGATGTAGATAAAAGGTATCTACATCGTTTTCGTTACTACACATTAAAATTGTATATAACTTGATATATTACTTAAGCTTTGTCTCATCGCAATCGGTATAATATATCTAATATAATAATTCCACAACTATCACACAACGGTGGACTATATCGAAAGTTATACTACATTCATTGAATGTTAGGCAATACGAAGTTCGTTGGGTCAGCTAGATCTAGGAATAGAAAATTTATTGAAATTCCAAATTACTATTTGGAATTCCAAATAGTAACGTAGACGTTATGAGAAGCCACTTGGGATTTTATATTAAATCTAGTGGTTGAGTGTTGTGTTGAATTTTGATAGGGCTGAGGACCGAAGAGGGTAGATGATAAATGGCATTTATTCTACCTGAAACGCTGATATTAGAAAATTTATACCTATAGACAGTTTGGAAAAGGTAGGCCAATTGATTGTTTTAGTCCCATGCAATAAGAAATAAGCCTTTTTTCATCAGCCAGACATTCATTCACACTCCGAACTACTACAGTGCGTTTCACTTAAGGTGGTGCATCACGACTCACATTTTCACTGTTTTTCATACAACCGCTCATAACTTATGATTATGACGTTGTTACACACTTTTCATTAGATATTTTGGAAACACAGTATCTTGTGGATATTATCTAGGTTTCTAAAGAAACCAATTTCTAAATTTGTGTATAACTAATCCAGTAAAAACCTCTGAAAATGTCCTATTTTGTATGAACTTTGACACTTCATAATTCGCCTAAAAATTAAAAAAGTTAAAAAAGTAATTCTCTAGAGACCTTGCAAATTTTATTAAGATTCTAAATGATGACAACTTTTTCCAAAAACTTTTAAGGGTTTAAAAAAAACAGCTGTTTCCTGGAGCAAGTTTTGTGAAATTTTCGAGAAAAAATATTGGAATTACCGAATACTAACAGAGTTTCCAAGCGTTATCTCTCTTTTTTTGCGTTGCCTTTTCGTCAAACATCGCGTTGGATTGCATTAAATGAAGTAACAAGCTTTTAAACCATTTTCGATGTTTACGATAAGCGAGTGGAGAAGGACCCTCTTAAGACGTTCCTTTGCCGTAATGTTGGCAAAACGGAAAAACAGTGTTGCAATATTTTTAGGAATTAAATTACTTAATATTAGGGAGATTAAATTATATTTCGTTACTTTTAACAATTGCGTTTTCTTTTGTTTTTCTTTTTACTATTTTTGAATAAAGTGTAGGGCGCTGGGCTCCATTCCGATTGCCTTGCAATTCTTTCAAATACCGAAAACGCTACGCCACAATATCGTATCTTTCTATAACAACGTCCTTTTAGACCTGCTTTTTTTTAAATAAAGTCCCATTCCTCTCATAATTCTCCAAAAAGTGCTGCAACTACCGTTAAAATCGATTTCGTTGCGCATTTCGGGGAACAATTTTGGTAGAGTAGGCAACTCTTTCCTTATTCCCTTCTTTTTTGTGTAGACAGACAGGGGAGCCAACATTACGCCAAAGGAACGTCTTAAGTGAAACGCTCTGTACTGAGAATCTCCGGATAGAAAACCCCAATAATATAAAAAAAAAAATATTAAAAGTCACAGAACAAAAGTTTTTGTTTATGTTGTTCATAACTAACCCTATATATTGATGGGGAATACAAACATTGTCATGTTTTGGTTATTATATCATCATGAGCCTTTTTAATGTTCCCACTGCTGGGACTCAGGCCTCCTCTCTAGGAGAGAGAATGAGCCGTAACCCACCACGCGGGCCCAGTGCGTGTTGGTGGATGTCACATGTCTTTCAATTTTTGGTTCTAGGACATGCCGGTTTCCTCACGATGTTTTCCTTCACCGTTTTGAGAGCAGTGGTGACGAAATAAATTACACAAAGTAATGCGCCTGGCTGGGTTCGAACCTGCAACCTACAACTCGTAAGTCGGGGCCATTACAACTCGGCCACCATTGCTCTCTTGTTATTATATGGCTAGGCAAAAAAGAAATGATTTCAAACTTGGAATTATCAAGCCCAGCCAATTTAATGATTTCTTTTTCTATTCCATTTTCAAAAAAAAAAAACCGTATTGACCACACTAACTCATTTAACGAATTTAAATTCGGAATTATGAAGCCAAGTGATTATTTGATTTCTTTTTCTGTTCCATTTTCAATAAGCAACAAATAAAAAAAAACATAATGATCACATTAACTCATTTACTGCTTGAAGAGAGTCACGTAAAAGGTGCTTATTTGTATGATATGAAGCATAATAGATAGAAAGGAACAAATTCAAACTCGGAATTATCAAGCCAAGCGATTATTTGATTTCTTTTTCTGTTCCATTTTCAACAAGCAACCGAAAAAAATAACCGTAATGACCACATTAACTCATTTAGTGCTTGAAGAGAGTCACGTAGAAGTCTGCTTATTTGTGCAAGAGAGACGTGAGAGGAATAGCTGAGGGCTGCCAGAGATTAATTCGCGTATAGTCGACGACAACACCACAACTACGTGACCATAATTCATTATAACTAGATTTGTTTACGACTGGGGAATGGACTGGCTTCTTGGTAATTTACAAGACTTGATTGGGTTTGCAGGTGGTCTTGGATAAGAGGATGCAATTTTCTGCTTGTTTATCTGTCTTTGAATAATTCTTCTGTACGTATGTTTGTCACCTAAGTCTAAACTGCTTGACTGATTTGGCCGGAATTACGTGAGTATATTTGAGTGGGTCCCTGAATGGTTTGAATATACACATGCCCCACGGGGTCACGGCAGTACACCGCTCGAGTGGGGTAGGTACAAGGGACATTTAATTTTATTTGCTATGTTTGAATTCATTATTTTTCCCTAATAATACAGTATTATTGGAACGGTAGATCTATACGGTCTGTTAGTTTGTTATTGTAATGGGGTAAATATGCATTTTTTGAGGGTTAATAAAATATATATATAATTTAATATCTTATTTATTTATTAAAAAACACACACTATCTTTACAGGCTGAACCCAATATAACAGTGGTTTAAAAATAATTGAAAAAAAGAAAACATTTAATGTCTAACGCTTACTTACCTAAAAATCTAAAACAAAATTAAAATCTATTACAACATATACCACTAACTATAAAAATAAAAAAAAATTATAATTTTAACGTCATCATCATCATCATCTTCCTGCCCTTGTCCCGTTTTATTTGGGGTCGGCGCTGCACGTTTTTTTTAATAATTTTAACGTATCTATATATATAAAAATGACCCCCGTTTTCCGTTGTCACAACTTGGCATGAAAACGGCTTGACCGATTTGGCTGATTTTTTTTTGTTGTGATTGTTATTGTGAGAAGGTTATTATGGAAAAAAATAAAAATTAGGGTAGTGTAGGGTAGAGTAGGGTAGAGTAGGGTAGAGTAGGGTAGGGTAGAGTAGGGTAGGGTAGGGTAGAGTAGGGTAGGGTAGGGTAGGGTAGGGTAGGGTAGGGTAGGGTAGGGTAGGGTAGGGTAGGGTAGAGTAGGGTAGAGTAGGGTAGAGTAGGGTAGAGTAGGGTAGAGTAGGGTAGAGTAGGGTAGAGTAGGGTAGAGTAGGGTAGAGTAGGGTAAAATAGGGTAGAGTAGGGTAGGGTAGGGTAGAGTAGAGTAGGGTAGAGTAGGGTAGATTAGGGTAGAGTAGGAAAGAGCGGGAGCGAAGCCGCGCGGGAAAAGCTAGTATCTTAATAAAATATAAAATCAGACTTAATAGATAAAATTAACTACATAATAACAAAATGTAATAAAATGAGCCATGAGACAGAATCCGTAAGAAAGAAAATAGGTAAATTCTCTCATGCACTTCGTTTAGCATCTTCTTCTGCTCTATGTACAGCAAGAGGAAGTGTTAGACTGTTACTGACTAAAACGCACCCATTGTTTGCATTTAGTCGTTTTTTACGTTCATGGGGCCTCAGTGATTCTTTCAAACGATACAATGACATAAGATGATAAGAAAAATAGGTAGCGACATGAATGTGTTGTAGCATTCCTTTTCTTTTAATTTTTCAATGTAATTTTTTTAACACACACAATGCAATGTTTTTTTTTTGTTTTGTTAAGATCTTTTTTTTTTAGTTAATTTATATTAATAATTTATTTTATTTTGTTAGTCTTGTGCGAGTCACAAATAAACGTTTCTATTTCTTTCATACATTACGTAAAACACATACAGAGTGAATCTTTTCAGTTACCGCCCCATTTTTATTTACAAGGGATGTCCTGAAACGGACATCGTGTTAGCCAAAGGGTGTGACGGTATAATTAAAATTATTTATTACCCGACGTCTACATTAAATAAGGAAGCTAGCGATTAAATGGGTGAAATGGTTCTGCGTAAATAAATAACCCCTTTAGAATAAAATTAAAGTAGGTCCAAATGGTTTTATTCTACTAACAAAGGATTACTAAACATGAGCATTTTTAAAAGAAAAAAAAAAATCATTTTATACACTAGTAAGCAACATTGCACTAAACATTGGACTTAATTTATTTATTTATTTACAATTTAATTGTACAACATTACAGCCTAAACTAATGCGTTTTACAGAAAATAAGAAATAAAAGAAGAGAAAAATAAAAAGAAAACATATACACTACCACTAAAATAAAATAAAATATCCCACAAAACCAAATAATACAAGGTTTACTTTCAATTTTCATCCATCTCTAATGCGTTTGTAGGCGTTTTCTACCAGTAGTCCTTTTGGCGGAGCAGTAACCTAACATGGCAGGTGCAAATTAATACATATTTAGACACATACATTATAAATAACCAATTTTATTGTGGAAAATACCAATAAACCATTAATGGTGTGATGATTCTACCAACTTTAGCAAGAAATGGTCAAACCATTAATGGTTTTATATTAAAGGATTAGGAAGCTATTATCTTTCAGAACTCTGACAACACCCCCTCTTTTACCCAGCAACCTAAAAAAAGAACGCCCCACAATTCGGTCTGCATCTAATTCGTCAGTCTGCCATTTGGTCACGTAGAGTAACAGTGATGACGCCACGGCACACCACTTCATTACGCCTGTCGTGTGCGCGCATAATGCCACAGAGTGAAAAATGCACAGCCATAGGGCGCAGTTCTACCAAAGATGTGCGACGTAACGAGGCGGTTGCGAAGATGTGTTGTGTAGATGTTAAACGTTGTTAAATCCCCACCCTTATGAGCTTGTGTACTATACGAGGAAAGATGTGCTGATGCCAATATGCGTAGCGGACTCATTTCAGCTATGTACTGACCTCGCTTGTGTCTTGGCACACATATTCCTTACTCATTTCTTTAATTCACATTACTCGCACAGCCATGATTTTGCCATGCACAGCATTTCTACCAAAGATGTGCGAAGCAACGAGCCAGTTGCGAAGATGTGAAGTGGTGATGTTAAATGTTGTTAAATCCCCACCCTTATGAGCTTGTGTGCTATACGAGGAAAGATGTGAAACGGTGTGAGGATGCGTAATGGACTCATTCATCAGCTATGATGTCCTGACATCACTTGTATCCTGGCACACATATTCCTCTTTCATTTCTTTCATTCACATTACTCGCACAGCCATAAGGCGCATTTCTGCCAAAGGTGTGCAAAGTAACGAGACGGTGCAAAACTGTGCTATTAAATTAAATTCCCACCCGTATGAGCTTGTTTGCTATACGAGGCGAAGCTAGTATTGATAAATACCTAGCTTCACTAGTCCTTGTAGCCGTACTTAACCCTTCAGATACCGTCAATTAGAGACACAATAGTAAGACAATAGATGCGCGGCCACCGGTGGTCGCTTGGGGATTCATGAATTAAGCGGACTTAATGCAACATGAAATTCTCTACCAGTTAAACTTTAGGACCTCATACTGCCTAGTTTTTACCACTTGGAATGGAGCGAGAGGAAGAGTCAGACATTTACTGATTAAAACCTGTGTGATTTCAGTCATTTGTATTTCGGGCTAAGGTAACTCTTTACTAAAACTGCTCTACTCTTACTCTCTCTCTCCCTCTACTGCTCTCTTTCCTTTTCCTGCTCTGTTATATTCTGCTCTGTTCTTCTTTTCTCTCTCATCTCTGTTTTTCCACTACTGGTTTTTGTAATTTATTATGCGTCTATTCGAACCGAATGTTTTTTTTTTTGTGAATAATCCCGCAGCCCTAGTACCGCTTCGCTACCTCGTTCATCTCCGTTAGAAAACCTCCCTTATACTAGAACCAGTTATTATGCCGCGAAAGCTTTTACTTAGTCCGGGGTATACTGTACCCATAGACTGTGCCGCTTTCCTAGTTTTCTTTACAGGGCTGTTCAAGTGGCGTTTTTGTGGGCATTGTTGGTGTGGAGTTAACAGTTGATGTGTTGTTCTCGAGAGCATTTGTTTCCTTAGAAAGAAACGGTGGAGGTTGTGAGAAAATTACTTTTGAAAGCGTCTAGGTAGAAATATAATCAGTCTATTTTTGTTCTGCTGTTGAAACTGAGGTCTATTCTTTTTTTAATTGATATAGACTAGTGCTTGACTGCAATCCCAGCTGATGGTAAGCAGTGATGCTATCGTTGATGGTGAGGCGCGCTAGTTTATTAAGAGCCTATACACTCTTGCCTTGAAGACACCTAAATTATAATTTGACGGGAAGAGCGTAGCCGGCAAATTGTTCCAGTCTCTCGATGTACGTGATATAAACGACGAGGCGAAACGCTTGGTCCGGACCGTAGAGGTTTCAACAACATAAGGGTGGATACTCGCCGTTCGTCGGCTTGTCCGATGGTAGAAGTGAGATGATGGAATCAAGTCCTGTTTTCTGTAGGCGCTCTAGATAGATGACTGTTAACCCTCTGGAACTGATGTTCCCTTTGTTTAACAATATTACTGATGTGGTTGCTTACCAGACAACGCTTTGACAGCATGTAAATAACTATGAATGAAGATTAGTCATCTTGGCCAAAGTCAACATTTGCTATTTCTGAATATTTAGAGTTTATATCCTTACTAATATTATAAAAGCGAAAGTGAGTTTGTTTGTTTGTTTGTTACGTCTTCACGCCTAAATGGCAAAACCGATTTTCATGAAACTTAGTACACGGATAGACCATGTCCTGGAATAGGACATAGGATACTTTTTATCCCGGAAGTATGTCCCCTTGGGATAAAAAGTTATGCCAAGCCACTGGGAGCAGCTAGTCTTACTATAAAAATTGTTACAATGACGAAAGACCTGAGCATTTAATATACGAATACTTACATTTGTATTATGTAGTTTTTTCATTATGTGGTGGAGAAAAATAAACACTTTTTATTTTTATTCATTGATATATATATTTCTTGTAAAATATTAGGTACATTTAAAAGTGAATAAAAAGAATATATTTTTTATTTCTTTCTTTAATTTTAAGGCTTGTATTGCAAATAAACGCAATTTTCTTTCTTTCTTTTCCTTTCAGTATACCTACATTTATCACAGCTAACATTTGAGCTAATTAAATTAGCATCTGAAGATAAAATTTTCAATTTTCCCTGGTTTTGGCACCAAGTCAGTTTTTTGGCATAATTTTGTACATATTGACTTTCTGTATTGAATACAGCCACAGCTGCAAAACTTTTATGTTATTGAAACTTCATTGCTTTCAAAGTATTCGATTTCTGTAAGAAAAACCGGGTCAACTGTGATGGGTCACTGAACTCGATCTCACTTATTAATCACGAACAAAGTTGTAATTGACGTTCGTGTGGAAATAAGAAGGCTCCATGAGCTATCTATATAACTAAAAAAAATATGATTAATTGTTTTACATATTTATGTTTAAATATGATCTTAAAGTTTGGTCAGCACAGTGGTCAAGCATAAGTAAAAAAATGTATGACCAAAATGTATACCACTGAGGTAGGTAATTGTCAGATACATACTGTAAACACTGATGTGGTTAACTGACATACATTATCATCATCATTATGTCAGCCGACAGACGTCCATTGTTGATGCTGTGGAAGCGAGCATAGGTACGTGGCCCACCGCTGCGCCGCTTCTTTAATGAATACCACTCCACTGCGCACATGATGTCAAAAAGTAGCTGATTTTGAACTATACCATTGGTGTAATTGCTGCAAGGCGTTTCGATGTGAGGATAAACAAAAAATAAATAAATAGGCCTCCTCCAAGTGTCGATGTCACCACAAGGATTGGACTTGTGCGTCTTGAATGCTTCGAATTCAACAATCTTACGGTGCGCGGTCGCCACTCCAGAACTTTTCAGCCCTATCAAACATCTGTTCTGCGAGCAATGTGATTGCCACTGCCACTGAACTTTGGCGATTCTTCGTGTTATGTCGTCAACCTTAGTGCTCCTCCAAATGCACTAAGGAGCAATAAATAAATATTTATTCAAAATACTTTACTGGGTTATTTTATACTTTCTTAAATATAAATCTTAATGAACCGAACCATGCTATGCGCAGATGGAAAAATTTTGACGCGCCTTCGGGCCGAAAGGTTCTGGAGTGGCGACGGCGAAAAGACCAGTATGCTGATGATTTATATATTATCATAGCAGTTTTTAGACAGATACTTGAATGAAGTTGATTTGCATGGGCAGACGCAGTAGGTATTTAAAATGTGAGCCATTTTCGTTAAAATTAATATAGAGAAGGAGCTTCGAATCTTAGAAAAAACAATGGCCCTAACATTTTTTTATTTTTTTATTATGTATAGGCTCACGTTTGACCACTATCTCACCTGATGGTAAGCGATGATGTGGCCGGCGATGGTATCTTTACAGCTGAAACAAAACTATAAGGCCATAACATTTAGGCTTACATAATTTTCCTAGTCGACACAAAACCGACATATACACAAATAGTCCAAAACATAACTCATAGCAGTAAATACTTGGCACAACAAGCATACACGTTCGAGGGTAATGTACGGCCGACATGACAAGTGACGCTATCTGTGTCCTGTTACATACCATGGTTACGTACATAAGCCATGCGTCTAGGCGTTTGAGATGGACGAAGTTATCTTTTATTATTATTTTCTTAGTCTTTACACTGCTGGGTATAGAAAGGCCTTACAGGAATTCTTTTCACGTACTGTCTTGTTGAAAAGCAGTGGTGGCCGAGTGGTAACGGCCCGGACTTACAAGTTGTAGTTCGCAAGTTCAAACCCAGCCAGGCGCATTACTTTTTGTAATTTATTTCATCACCAGTGCTCTGAAAACGGTGAAGGAAAGCATCGTGAGGAAACCGGCATGTTCTAGAGCCAAAAATTCGAAGACATGTGACATCCACGCACTCGCACTGGGCCCGCGTGGCGGATTATGGGCCCATTCCCTCTCCTAGAGAGAAGGCCTGAGTCCCAGCAGTGGGAACATTATAAGGCCGACTATGCTATGCTATCTTGAACTAGTTCACGTGTCTAATCTATATTTTTTTAATAACAATTTTGTAACCATTATTTCCTGGTATGAAAGGAGCCTGTATCAATTCGCAATCAATCAAAGCAGCTAACGCGTCTTTAACGACTTGTTTCAATAAGTTTGTAATAATATTCTTTTGAAAAACTGGGCCTAACATAACAAGGGGAAATGATATAGCTACTTAGTAACTTATTATACACTAGATTTTTCCCGCGTCTTCACCCGCGTACATAAAATATAGCCTATGTCACTCAGGAATAAAACAGCTTTCTAAAGATGAAAAATTTACACAAGACACAACAATAAAACATAAAAACAAAAAAAGACTTTTCAGCTAATAATATAGTGTAGTTATAATAAATCTGTAGAAGTTTATAGTGAAGAACTAAAGACCACTAGATTATAAAAGACCAGACAAGATTATAAAACAATTGTATTAATCACTTTTCACTCTAGGGCGGAGCGAAAGATGTCAGACTTTTACTGATTCAAACCACACCAATGTTCCTTCAATTATTGCTCTTTGCGTTCTGAGACTATGAATTTCTATTTCAGAAGTGGACCCATGGCCTCAGTAGGCTTCGACCTTGATGGGCCCCTACAATTTTGCTGGCATCTTTTTGAAGCACGCGTGGAACACTGTGCCCTATCGACGACTCGGGCTCGGCCCAAACGGTTACCGGACGAACAAAGTAATGCGCCTGATTGGGTTTTAATCCGCGACCTAAAACTCGTAAATCAAGGCCGTTACCACTTAGCCACCACTGCTCTTACAATGTTTTTTTTTTATCTGATATAAACTAGTACTTGCCTGCGATCCCACCTGATGGCACTGATGCAATCGTTGATGGCGAAGCGCACTAGTTTATTAAGAGCCTATTCACTCTAACCTTTAAGACGCCTAAATTATAATCGGACGGGAAGACCGCAGCAGGCAAATTGTTCCAGTCCTTCGATGTCATCGTCATCATCATTTCAGCCAATACACGTCCACTGTTGGACATAGGCCTCCCCCAAGCGTCGCCACAACAAACGATCCTGTGCGTCTCGCATCCATCGGACCCCGCAACCGAACCTTTCGGCCCCAACGGCCATCTGTTCTGTGAGCAATGTGCCCTGCCCATTGCCACTTAAGTTTGGCAATTCTTTGTGCTATGTCGGCAACTTTAGTTCTCCTGCGGATAGGTATTGTCCTTCGATGTACGTGGTATAAATGATGATTATTTAGCAGTACAGCGACTATGTCACTTACTTCACTTATTTTTGAGACATTCCCAAAGGTACTTTCTAAGCTAATGGCTAATTACACAGTTGAGCTCACCCCACTCCATTTATCAGCTTCGAGTGAATATTGTGATCGGTTCGAGGAAACTACGTTAATGGCCGATTACCTCGGAACATTATGTTCGGTGTATGACACATATTGGGGATATTGTTCATCCATGTGTTCTTGTCTTGTGTTTGTTTACTGTTAACAACATGTCGGTTTCAAGGCAACTTATATTCTTGGTTACACGGTTACTGGGTTTTTGGTATGGAAGTCAGATAGTGATTTCATATAAAATACTGGGACCATGCGTCTCCTAGAGAGGAGGCTGATTCCCTACAGTGGGAACATTGTAAGGCCAACTATGCTATGCTACTGAAATTCCGCGAATTCTATTGTATTCGGTTCTGTTGGAAGTCGATTTCATCACAGTTGGGAAAAGTTTAGGCGGTTACTAACGTCTGACCTATCGATTTGATTAAATTGTGTCACAATAAAGGTCACAATTGAAGGGGGGTTAAGTGGACAAAGGTGTTATCTGATAAAATAAAAAAATCCGACATTTTTCCATGATTGTTTTTTTTTTAACTGATGGTAAATCGATTCATGAATTTAAAACACCCCAATTCTAATTCATAACATAGTTGTAGATGCTAGCAAAGGTTTTAGCTGTCAATCAAGTATATATTTCAGATTTGAAATGTGCTAACAGCTGAAATATTACCAGAGAATCGTAATAGTACCTAATTACCACCTTTGTCCACTTACCCCTTCAATTGTTTTCGATACGGCTCGTATTATGAGATGGCTTTTGTTTTTGTAGCCCAATACCACTTGAAGCGTATACTCCACTCCTGATACCAGCGAACTATAGTTTTTTGTTTATTTGCACACGTTGTCTACATCTTTATTTTTACCAACTCTTCTTTCGCAGTTATGCTGGAAGAAATTTCTATAGAAATAAGCACCACCTTTGTATCTACCTTTTTGTTTATTTTGTCTTATAATTTACTAGCGACCCGCTCCGGCTTCGCTCGGGTACAATATTATACATATAAACCTTCCTCTTGAACCACTCTATCTATTTAAAAAAAATCGCATCAAAATCCGTTGCGTAGTTTTAAAGATTTAAGCGTACATAGGTATATAGGGACAGAAAAGCGACTTTGTTTTATACTATGTAGTGATGTGTGGACATGAACAGAACACTTAAAATATTATGTAAAAAAATAAATAAATCGTATTGAATACATCACAAGTATCACAATACGTTGAAATTAAAACTATGACTCTAGAGCTTTCCCAGCAACACATTATTGACAAAACTACTAAATACATTCCAGGAAGTGAACAGAAATACATCGCACACAGTAACACGGGGGCACTCTGTCCGCAATCAACATAATAGGTGCAGCTAATTGTTCGTCATTTGTACCGTGACCTCTCTGGCTCCGAGGCTGGCGGAATTACATTGTCGTTGTCTGTAGGGAGTCATGTAGTGTGGCTGATGTGAGGGTCCTTTAGAAAGGGATACGAGGATAGATTGGCGACGCTATTCAGCATTGATTTTATTGAAGCGAGATAAATAGGTAGCTTGGAAGGTAGCTACGTAAGGGCGTCTTATAAAAGGCTTATGTGTTTCTGTCCTGTCGACCCATTCTAAGATTTTCTGGTAGATATCGCTGTCAGTGGTAAGACTGCTATTGTACCTACTCAAAGATTTAAGTTTATTTATAAGTTATGTTACCTTTTAGCTTTAAAATAAAGTTTATTTTATTCTATTCTATTCTATTCTGGTCTATTCTATTCTATTCTATTCTATTCCATTCCATTCTATTCCATTTTATTCCATTCTATTCCATTCTATTCCATTCTATTCCATTCTATTCCATTCTATTCCATTCTATTCCATTCTATTCCATTCTATTCCATTCTATTCCATTCTATTCCATTCTATTCCATTCTATTCCATTCTATTCCATTCTATTCCATTCTATTCCATTCTATTCCATTCTATTCCATTCTATTCCATTCTATTCCATTCTATTCCATTCTATTCCATTCTATTCCATTCTATTCCATTCTATTCCATTCTATTCCATTCTATTCCATTCTATTCCATTCTATTCCATTCTATTCCATTCTATTCCATTCTATTCCATTCTATTCCATTCTATTCCATTCTATTCCATTCTATTCCATTCTATTCCATTCTATTCCATTCTATTCCATTCTATTCCATTCTATTCCATTCTATTCCATTCTATTCCATTCTATTCCATTCTATTCCATTCTATTCCATTCTATTCCATTCTATTCCATTCTATTCCATTCTATTCCATTCTATTCCATTCTATTCCATTCTATTCCATTCTATTCCATTCTATTCCATTCTATTCCATTCTATTCCATTCTATTCCATTCTATTCCATTCTATTCCATTCTATTCCATTCTATTCCATTCTATTCCATTCTATTCCATTCTATTCCATTCTATTCCATTCTATTCCATTCTATTCCATTCTATTCCATTCTATTCCATTCTATTCCATTCTATTCCATTCTATTCCATTCTATTCCATTCTATTCCATTCTATTCCATTCTATTCCATTCTATTCCATTCTATTCCATTCTATTCCATTCTATTCCATTCTATTCCATTCTATTCCATTCTATTCCATTCTATTATATTCTATTCTATTCTATTCCATTATATTCCATTTCATTCTATTCCATTCTATTCCACTGGCCCTGATTGCTATGCCATAGGTCGTTGGTTCAATTCCCATTCATATTTGTCTCTCTTGAGAACCGAACTCACGACCTCCGGCATAGCACAATACCTATAGGGTATAGCTTCGTGTACAATAGTTTAGTTTAATAATAATGAATTATAGGATCTTTTATGTATTACTTTTTTTATTCTATAATGATTATTTTTGTGTATTTTATCTATGGGCTTTAGCTGCCTGAAAATAAAGGATTATTATTATTACAGCAGTCAGGGCCACTAACCACTAGACCACAGGTCAGTTAAATTGGACGTAAACAAACCAATGTATTGCTCTATTACCTCTTCCTCACAAAACAGTTTACAGTAAGTTACAAGCACTTACGACACAGGGCACGTGTCGAGCTGTGTCCGCAATCAACATAATAGGTGAAGCTAATTGTAGCTCATCAGTTGTGCACCCGAGCGCGAGTGATCCCGCGGGGAAACCATGTGTTTCAGTTGCGAAGACTTGTGTTATGTCTTTAACTTTGTATTAAGTAGGGTACATATTATACGTATACTCGGAATTACTTTTTATTGTAGAGCAATTTTAGTCAACAACGTGATCGTTACATACAACGTGTACCTAACGTTAAATACGCAAAACCTTAGACACCCCAAATGATTTTTAATTCGATTGACCTAATTATGTGAAAAAAAAATTAAAGGTTTTATGAGCAGTTTTAATTTGTTTAAAATTCATATCTGCATTGAAATAAGAACTTTTATTCTCGTGTATGAGAAAATTTGATTGGATTACAATTATTTGTGTTTGTTTAACTATTTCAGCGGGTTTGCACATGTGATGGCTTGACCTATTCATAAATAAATAGGTCAAAGTTTTTAACCCTTCAGATACCGTCAATTAGAGACAATAGTAAGACAATAGATGCGCGGCCACCGGGTGTCGCTTGGGGATTCATGAATTAATGAAGATTTTTTTTTAAATGTATCCTATATTAAAAAGTGGTTTAATTGATTCTGCTCATTATTCTGATCAAACTTATTTCAGGTTTTATTTAACGTTACACCTTGTATACAGAATGATAAATGTTGTTTATTAAGTACATGAAATTCTCGTACGGCGAGTGTCCACCCATAAGCTGTTGATACCTTTATGGTGCGGACTAAGCGTTTTCCCTCATCCACGTACATCGATTGACTGGAACAATTTGCTTGCAGCGGCCTTCCTGCCCTATTATAATTTAGGTGTCTTCAAGGCTAGAGTGAATAAGCTCTTATCCATTACGACTAGTTAATCAAAAAGCACTAGTTTAACTAGTGCAATAAGCTATCTGCTTTTCCACCCATTAACTGCACTTGTTTACTTGTACAATAAACTTGTAGATAGCGACTGCTCCCGAAAACTTTTTCGTATCGAGAGAGTCTGAGCAAAGACAAACACGATTTTTCTCCATCGGTTTGGCCATTCATTATGTTGGCTGTAAAATGGTATGTGTGTATGTATGTGGTAAACTTCACTATGTATTTATGTTGGCCTGTAACGTAATGGATCTAAATAGATATAGGTATTTACCTAACTACTCTAGACTACACAAAAAATTTCACTACATCAGGGCCTCAAGTCTGCTATTACAATAGTGTCAGAATTTATTATTGACTTCATAATTGTTGATTTTGACTAGTGTTGGTAATCTGCTAATATAATGGCGTCATTATGACTTTCAATTAGTCAACCACTGACACTCCATTGAAAGAAGTGGCTTAAAATGGTAATCTCGTACATAATGACAAATGAATATCTCACGTATGCGATAATTTGCAAAGCTTTGACAGTTGTTTTGATCAGTGACCTACCATTAGAACGTTATTGTGCAGTTATTGGTTTTAATAAGCTCGATATTGTCATTCTACCACAACTCTAATACGAGACCATTGACCGATCAATGATTTAGCAGATTACGAACTTTGAGCAAAATGGCAATGGGATCGTGTTGGAATGACGAATTTATAAAAATAGCAGACTTGGGCCCCAGGTATATGAGTGGATATCCAAATGTTTCGGGAACAAATTGAATGTACAGCTAAGGAAACTCCTTGCCGGAGTTTGTATTTCCTGATAGCTACCATCTGAGGGTGAAATTGAATAGTTTACTTCTAGTAATGCGTGTTCCTCCGTCGATCACATCGTCGCTTACCATGAGGTAAGATAGTGGTCAAGTACAAGTCTATAAATTAATAACTAGCGACCCGCCCCGACTTCGCTCGGGTAACAGTATTTCTCCACTATTTAATGGATGTTATTATACATATAAACCTTCCTTTTGAATCATTCTATCTATTAAAAAAACCGCATCAAAATCCTTTGCGTAGTTTTAAAGATTTAAGCGTACATAGGGATATAGGGACAGAAAAAACGCCTTTGTTTTATACTATGTAGTGAAGAATGCATTGATTTTTTTTCCCCATTGTTCTAGGTGGTGTGAAAGGGAACGCTTTCACTGACTAAAACTGTGTGCCTTCAATTGTCTTTTGCGTTTCACAAAATGAGGAAAATAAATGATTACTAATTACACTACATCATACTTTCAATAATGACTGATCCTTCATGAATAAATAGACAACATAAAAACGTTTCAGAGTCAATTTATTAATTTCTGTGTCCACTACAGAGCGATGGTGGTCGAGTAGTAACGGCCCCGACTTACGAGTTGTAGGTCGCGGGTTCAAACCCGGTCAGGTGCTTTACTTTGTGTAATTATCCTATTCCCTCTCCTAGAGAGGAAGCCTGAATCCCAGCAGTGGGAACATTAAAAACGCTGATTTTGCCATTATATTATGTTATGAGTCCGCTTACTGGCAATGGACTCATCCTCTTCTATACATACATTATTACTGCTCAAACTCTGAGAGAATATCACTAAAGATGTTATCACAACTCCCCATTCATTCTCACACTTACAATCAGAACTGCCCTCTACTACCCAAATTGTCTATTGTTCTACAATTTGTTCATGTCGCTCGCCCCTATGGAGACACTGGTCAATACTGCTCATTACACGAGACAACCCTAGCAACAAAACTTGCAAGCAAAATTCAACCTTATTTCAGCAGTAACAAAGACGTTTGTATCTGTACGAAGGTCATTAAAAGAACAAAATTAGAGTAGGAGCTAGGTTATGTGAAATTGAAGTTTATTTTGTAGGTAGTAAAGTTGGCAGAGACGGTAATTGTAAGGTGGTAGTTAAGGAAGGATTAAAGATAGACGCAGCTAAAGGATGTGAAGGCAAAGAGGTTGCAAGCGGCTTTGTCTAAGGAGCCATTGGTCTTTAGAAATAATATTGTGAAAGTGTAATATCTTAGAGGTTTAAAGAATAATGGGCTTGTGGTAATAGTAGAGAGAGTTATTAGAAACGATGACTTCATGTTCACGTTCAATTAACTACTGGATTTTCCGTGTTTTGTTAGACTAGCTTCTGGCATCGGATTCGCCTGTGTTAAATTATAAAATTATCCCAACAGAATTACTGCCGTTGGGGTTAAAATTATTCTATATGCTATTTTAGGACATGATCTAGCATTATTCCAAATCTCTTCAGCTGGTCGGTTCGGGCGTGAATAAATGACAAACAAACACACACACTCACCAACTTTCGGCATAATAACAATATAACATGATAGCAGATATCTAAGAGCCGTGCCTCATTGGGTCACCAGCAAGATTAAAAAGCAAAAAAAAAATGGATTGGCTGCGTAGCCAACAGAGGCCAGGTAAACACCATAGAGCTGAATGCATTTTCTTGGAGGCACGGGTCTAACTTATTTCACAAACCGTAAAGGTATATGTTTTTTTTTGGGGTGAGAAATCATTAAATGACTTCTCCCACTCTAGGGTGGAGTGAGAGTGCGTGGCAGACTTTTACTGGCTAAACCCATCGTCATTAAGCTTGTAGCGACTAGCGAGTCCTCCGGACACCTGTCTGGTCGGAGGATCCTCCCTTTTCAAAGGAGGTTTGCGGGACTTTACTCTCTGTTCTGCATACCTCCAAACTGGTGACCTCGCCGTGATGTAGCAACATCTATGACGCCACATAAAAACTACGAAGAAAATACAAAATCCTGCATTGCACAATGAAAGTTCTCCGCGCGATTTCAATATATACGACAGCCCGAAACCAACTAGCGGGCAGTCGCCCACCAGACCATAACATCTGTCTGGTCGGAGGATCCCCCTTTTCAAAGGAGGTTTGCGGGACTTTACTCTGTGTTCCGCATACCTCCAAAAGCTTTTTAGGGCTTTGCGTTTTAGGGCCACGGTAATCTCTTTCGGACCTTCCCACATTCTGTTATTGAAACTATCAAACTATTACATGTGAGAATGTTTGTTTATTTGTAAGAAGAAAGTTCTGAAAGTGAGCACTGCTGCGATTTCGATAAAAAAAGAACACATTTCAGATGCAGCTGAATCTGATATTGAACGACTGTAAGATGCGACTGATGGTCAGTCGGTCTTCCAGATTAAGAGTGCCCGTAACATTGCCAAAGATTTCTGTTTGAAAAAACTGCAAATCTTTTCTTAGACTGTTCTATAAATTGAGACGGGGACTTACTACTGCAAATAGCCGGTCTTACCCTTTTCTTATTCAATCAAATACTAATTGTAGTTAATATACGTGATAATAGACGGGACCGCACAGTTAGTTTAATAGTTGAGCAATTGATAGCTGCATTGCGTGTCATGGATACAATTTCTGCACGGATCAAATATTTGTTTGGTCTATATTGTTCTGGGTTTGAGTGTCTTGTATATCTGAGTCACTCCAGAACCTTTTGTCCCCATCGACCATCTGTTCTGCGTGCAATGTGCCCTGCCCATTGCCACTTAAGTTTGGCGACTCTTCGAGCTACGTCGGCAACCTTGGTTCTCCTGCGGATATCTTCATTTCTGATGCGAAAGGTTCTGGAGTGGCGACCACGTACCGGAAGACGCAGCGTTGGAAGGCCTCCAACAAGGTGGACCGACGACCTGGCCAGGGTCGCGGGAATCCGATGGATGCTTGACGCACAGGACCAGTCGTTGTGGCGACGCTTGGGGGAGGCCTATGTCCAGCAGTGGACGTCTTTCGGCTGATATGATGATGATGATGATGTATATCTGAGTGTATATGCTACTGATCGAACCCAAAAGGCAGTAAAAAATCTTAGTTTGAGTGACGTTTTTATTAAAGTTTTCTGATAGGCGTTTTTTAAAACTCTTTAAAAATTCAGAAAAACAGAACCTGAATTCCTACTCACCCCGTAACGGAGATTAAAATAAACAGATGAAGTACCATTACGTTTCAAATTATAATGGAACCGTCTTGAGTGACAGCTACTTACATCTCCCCTTCATCCGAGACAGAAATTATCATAAATAAGGAAATACAATGCAAATTTTTAATGAAACTGGGACAAAAATAATCTTAACAGTAGAAATTTTGGTGAATGATGGATAAATATGACACTGACATATATTACGGGTGGTTAGAAACTCGAAATTCTGACAGTCTCTGGTTTATCGTGTTGCTCGCAATAGAGAGGTTATCATCATTTCAGCCAGAAGACGTCCACTGTTGGACATAGGCCTCCCCAAGTTTCACCACAACGAACGGTCCTGTGCGTCTCGTATCCAATGGATTCCCGCAACCTTTACTAGGTCATCGGTCCACCTTGTAGGAAGCCTGCCAATGCCACGTCTTCTGAAAGGTGGCCGACATTATAGAACTTTTCGGCCCCAACGGCCATCTGTTCTGCGAGCGATGTGCCCTGCCCATTGCCAATTAAGTTTGGCGATTCTTCGTGCTATGTAGGTAACCTTGGTTCTTCTGCAGATATCCTCTCATTCCTGATTCGATCACGCAAGGAAACTCCAAGCATAGCCCTTTGGGCGACTTTAAGTCTTCTGACGAGGCCCATTGTAAGTGACCACGTTTCGGAGTCGTATGTCATCACTGGCAGCAGGCAGTAAGTAGCTCAAGGTGTCGGCAGTTACAAGATCATTCCCGAATACTGAACGCAGAGAGAGAGAGAGAGAGAACCTTAGTTAAAAAATAGTGGTGCATATTTAAAAAACCAAATGGCATTGTGTAGTTAGTTATAAATAATTTTGAGCAACGTTCAACCACAGGGAGGTAATTAAATTATTCGCTTTACTCCGAGTCCTCTGCCAACGTATGTCCGTATCGTCACAACGATACACGTTTTTCGCATTTCGTCGCTCATTTGATTAAGCAGAGCACGACAGTGATAATTTCAATGCTGTTTCTTTTTAAACTTTTTATGGACCTAGCGTTTTACCCGTGACTTCGTTTGCAAGGTTATCGAATTTTCTATTGAAAGGACACTGATTAGTTTTATATTTCCAGTTAATTAAGTAACTTTCACACGGGGTATTATATCTGAGTCAAATTTTAGCTGCATCTGTTAGACCTAGTCTCCGTAGTAGCTATCAGGACACAGTTATAAGTATATTTCGTCTGAAATGTATACAGCTCCATAAAATGGCTTCGCCCACTTATCATCATCTTCCTGCCCTTATCCCGTTTTATTTGGGGTCGGCGCAACACGTTTTTTTCTTCCATTCTGTCCTGTCGCTCGTCACGCTATCACTAACTCCCTTTTCATTCATATCACTTCTCACACAATCCATCCATCTTTTCTTTGGCCTCCCTCTCCCCCGCCGTCCATCCACATGTAAACTCATAACTTTTTTAGCAACATGCGCTTCGTCCCTCCTTTTCACATGACCATACCAAGACAAACGATTTCCTTTCAACTTTTCAGTCACTGGCGCCACTTTCAAACTTCCCCTAATATACTCATTTCTCACTTTATCCATTCTCGTGACACCACACATCCATCTTAACATTCTCATCTCCGCTACATGCAATCTTTTTTCATCCGTCTTTTTCACAGCCCAACATTCCGATCCATACAGTACAACAGGCCTTATCACGGACTTGTAGATTTTACCCTTCAACTTGAGGGGCATCCGTGGGTCACAAGTTGTTCCCGTGACCTGTCGCCATTTCATCCATCCTGCGTTGATCCGATGTGTTACGTCCCGGTCTACCTCACCATCCCCTTGGACAAGCGACCCGAGGTACCGAAAGTCGGAACAGATCGGTATGGGCGTTCCGGCGAGAGCTAAAGGCACTGGAGTGGAGAGACCGCCGAAATCGCAGAACAAGTACTCCGTTTTGGTTCTACTCAATTTCAGGCCAACACTTTCCAGTCTGTGCCACCACACCTCCAATCTGTTCTGGACCTCTAGGCCACTCTCGGCAATCAGTACAATGTCATCGGCAAACAACATACACCAGGGAGCCTCTTCCTGAATGTCCGACGTCAGAGCATCCATTATTTATTATTGGGCTTCGCCCACTTATGTAAATCAAAAATATAGCCTATGTCACTCAAGAATAAAGCAGCTTTCTACAGGAGAAAAAAATTTAGCAATTGGATCATCAGTTTCAGAGATTGCCTCCTACAAACAAAACGACCTAAATAAAAATAAAAAAAACTTCCTTATAATATAAATATAGAAGTGTAGGTGGAGTATAAAGTCACATATACGAAACATCCAGATTCAGAACACCTCTCTATCCTTAGGTCGTATAAATATTGGTTCTGTTTAACCACGGCGCCAACCGTGCAAAATGAACTAATTGAATACATTTTACGGTTACTTATATACAACGTGTATCGTTAAATGCGCAAAACCTGAAAATAGTTTGATCAGAATAACGAGTAGAATCAAATAAACCACTTTTTAATATAGGTTAATTTTTTCTAAAAATCTTCGTTAAAAAATGTCGCCCTGTCTATTTATGATTAGGTCAAGCCATCACGTGCGCAAACCCGCCGAAATATGTAAACAAACACAAATGGTTGTAGTCCAATCAAATTTGGTCATTCACGGGATAAAATAAGTTCTTATTTCAATTCAGATATAAATTTTAAACAAACTAAAACTGCACTTAAAACCTTTAAATTTTTATAAATGTTCTTTTTTTCTCACAGAATTAGGTCAATTGAATTAAAAATCATTTGGGGTGTCTGAGGTTTTGCGCATTTATTTAACGTTACACATTGTATATACTCACAATTGAAGGGATAATCTCTTGAGAGATCCTCATTTGAACAGTTTCGAAACAAACTATCGTAGGTACAGCAGACTCCCCTACGGCCTTAAACATTCATGTAATATGAAAGTTCCTAGCTTTCTCACTCTAATGATTCTTAGATGAGGTCACTAAACTCCCATTAAGTTCAATCTGAACAAAACGAGGCAAAATAAAGGCGAACGTAAAAACAATGGGAAGAAACTTGTTTCTAACAAACAAAAGACTGTTAAGGAATAAGGAAAAATCATCAAAACCCGTGAGATTTCACTAAAATAAAAGGAAACAGAACAAAATGGATACAATGTTCTTAGTAAATAAGTGAGAAAAGATAAAGACAGAAGTTACATAATTAGTCAAGAGTGAATAGGTTTCTTCTAGGTAAGCGCGTTCCATCGTCGACCGCATCGTCGCTTTCCATCAGCCCCCCTAGCCAAGTTACAACCGTTTCGTTTGCGTCGAACGCTTCGAGTTGACCATGCCACCAATTCTTTTGTTTTGACCACGTGACTGAGCGTTGAGACGACGTCCTTCACGTACATTTGAAGTTTTATACTAGCGTTAACTATTGCAGATTAGCAACTTGGCTAAGGGTACTGGTGAAATAGCGGTCTAACGCGAACCTATAAAAAAAAAATATATCGGTGCAAGATACCGATCGCCATCTAAGTTCTGTCCAGGGATTCTGTTTTGTGGGCGATGACTGGGTAACGGAACAGTTTGTTCATTGCTAAACAAACTATTCCAGATGACACAGATTTATTATGATGCAAACTTTATCTATTCACTTCACAACGAACCGTAAGACAGTACCCAGACTAGATGTTGTTTGTACGACTGCCAACAGAGGGACGAGCTCCACACCTCTGCGGCCGCACTTGTACTTACTAAAGGTATTTTTTTGCAAAAATAGTTATAATAGTAATTTAGACCGTTAATTCAAGGCTAGAGTGAATAGGCGGAAAACCAGTGCGATTCACAATCAACAATTGCATCACTGCTTACTATCAGGATTCAACACCGGTTTATATGATTAAAAACAAGCTATTAATGAAAATATTTTTTCACAGCAAGCTTTTATAGCTCGGTATATCTATATAATTAATCCTCGTCAAGACGAATCATAAGAGCCCAAATTCGATAGGGTTGTGTCTTTTAACTACCAAGTTCCTATAGCCACCTTCCGGTTTCATCAGTTCCATGTCATAAAAATTTTGTATTGTCACGTGATTTCCACATGCATGCAAAATTTCAGCTCAATCGGTAACCGGGAAGTGGGACAAATTTAATTTGCAAGATTTGATAATAGACAAACATCGGGACAGGTGAAACTAAATGAAAGCTTGTAAAAAATCTAATAATTTTCTTAACGTTTTAAGGTCCCTCTTTGTATGCAGTCAACCTTTTGCCTTCAACGTTTTAAGTGGCACAATATCTGCTCCGAACTAATAGCGTCTCTGAATAAAAACAGACCCGTCTTACATTCGGACTAATGCTGTTTAAAAGGAGAGAACATCTCAAGAATGCTTCTTGATCTTCAGGCGGTGGTACTTTGGAAGGCTGGAGCGTCTATTTGTTATGTCTATGTGCGTCTGAAGTTACAAAATGATGCCGTGTAACTGATTTTTGCCCTAGTCGCTTCTCAAGTTGGTTGAAAGCATATTTGTTTCGACGAACCTTGATTAGACGCAGCGTTGGAAGGCCTCCAACAAGGTGGACTGATGACCTGGTGAAGGTTACTGGAAACCGATGGATGCGAGACGCACAGGAACGTTCGTTGTGGCGACGCTAAGGGGACGCCTACGTCCAACAGTGGACGTGTATCGGATGAAATAATGATGATGATGATATTTGCTTCTATTTTACGTGCTCTTTGGTGACTAGCATATCCAAATTGTCAATACTATTTAGCAAAAAGTTCCAAAACTTTCTTAGACAAACGACGACTATTGTTTAGGTATACCCCGCTTGCGCAAAGCAAAGTCTCATGGAAGCGGTCGGCGTCGGTGACCTCTCGCACTGAGCCCTGGTTCAGGTCATGGTATAGAGCGAGGGGGAATCGCAAGTGCTCACCTCCTATTGCAGAGCAGTAATACTAACGAAGGAGACGGCCGCCTCTCACCTCAGCCGCCTTGACCGAGACCTAGAATACCAGCCTCGAGACGCGTAGGTCTGTGGACGATTAGCAATGGTTAGCTAGCTCTTCGGCAAGTACCCATTTATCAAAGTAGACACGAATGAATTCTACCAAATTATTCGGAATAAATCCCCACCAAAATCAACAAAACTAATAATTAAACGCAAAAATAACAACGCAGATCCAAATTGAGACTTGCACAAACACCCTAAACAAATACTAAACTACTAATTTGTTGTTGAAAACACTCCTTCAAATATTTGTCTCGACCTAGGGCAAATTGACTGTCGAGATCAAATATTGCTGATTGTCCCGTTTAGTTGTCTGCCACACGATAGACCTTTAAATGTCTGTGTGCCTAGTACTTCTAGGTTAAACTAGTTTAATTTGACATTGTTTTAACCCTTTAACGGCTTGCGTCGGATTGGTCTGACGAGTGTTTTCGGGTCCTATTCGCCACTGTCTTGTGTTTGAGACTAGGTACGCCATCTCGTTTAGCTCTTCAAATCCTATAGGTGACAAAATGCAGTGTTAGGTCGTGGTTGTGCAATCCTGGCGGAATAAAAGCGGAGTGTTTGTCCGCTATATCCGCCGTAGGAAATGAAAAGATTTAAGGTTACATTGTACCTTTTTTTGATGAAAACGTCTACCTTGTAAGGTAAATCTACTATTGAAATGTGTCATGCATACGGGAGCTAAGGCGTGAGGAAGTCCGCTATCTCATGCGTCCAGCCGCCTTCTTCACTAGCATTACTACTTTGCGGCCGCCTGCCTTTCCTCCTTGTTTCCGACCAATAGCATGGTCTGTACCAGGGACCAGCGCAAAAAGTCGTTGCCACCGATCGTCCCCACAAAGATACAGAGGTGTTTCACACATGCGGGTGACCTCTACCGAATGTTCCACCGTTTCCAGGCAGTCCACGCAAAGTCCGGCAATGTTGATACCAAGGAGCACGAATCCGATGCGGGAAACTGCCGACACATGTCCAATGAGGACGTGTCATGCAAAAGGTGAGGACACTATTCCAACCACTCCTCAAAGAGGGGACTTACTGCCATAATTATAGCGTGTCCAGCTGTAGTTGGAGGCCCTAGCCCAAGAAAAAAAGATATAGGTAAACGAATTTGGAGAAACTTCCCCAATGAAAAAATAAATATGAAGAAAGAAAGACTCTATAACATCCTATGCTATACATACCGTTTATATTGTTGCGACTTCTAAATTCTATGAAGCCACATAGGAACTACAATTTAAAATCCTGAATCACGGTAAATTAACGATCGGGCGGACAGACACTACACCCGTCTGATCGGTGAATTCTCCCTTTTTCAATGAAGTTATATGGAATATTCTACCCCGTTAAAACTCCTATGACTATTTATTTATTTATTTTATAATTTATGTACACACAACAATAATAAACATAAACAAGATAAAATATAAAAATGTTTATTTCACTTAGTCTTCCAGCAGACCTGTGAAAGGTAAGATTAAAAGAGATGTAGACAGTAGTGTGCAGAAATAAGTAAAGAAGAGTTATATATAATTAATACTTATATAACTATATATCTATACCTTAACTAACTATTTGACTTAACGAAACCAAACACACATAATCAAACACAAAAAATATTGTTACCTCAATAAGATAAAAAGTACCTACTCTTGATCCTTTGAAAGAAAGACCTAGACCAAATTAAAGACAGCTACAATAAATAGAACAAAAGCAAGTCTTATGTAAATAGTTAAGTAAGTAGGAATTCGCTCCGACCTCGACGTAACTACCTTTGCTAGACAAACATCGCTGATTGTCACTAAACATACTGGTTGGTTAGTTCAAAATAAAACAGAACTTGGTGACCTACTCGTGCTCCCTACTGCCACAAAATAGATAGGTACAGAAGTCAATCTCATGTTTGTACTTCACTTTTCATACCTACGCTAAGCAATCGCACTAGGCACTGCGCTGCTCTGTTCTCGCGCTCAGACGTGGCAACAAATACTAGTGTAATGTCCTTATCTGATCTTCATCTGACTGTATAAAAACAAACAATCAAAGTACAACTAAATACCTACCTAATTACGTCTTAAAACTGGTAGCTTAAAAAACGATAATTGAATTTAAAAAATCGTCCACTATCCCTACTAATCCCTACTTCCCTACTAATATTATAAATGCAAAAGTTACTCTGTCTGTCTGTCTGTTACGCTTTCACGCAAAAACTACTGAACGGATTTAGATAAAATTTGGTAGGTAGGTAGAAGAGACACTGGAATAACACATAGGCTACCTATAATTCCACTGCTGAGCACGGGTCTCTGCCCGCGCGATATAAACTGTAGTCCACGCGGGCGAAGCCGCGGGCGGAAAGCTAGTAACTATTATAAGTATACAGTGTGAAAAAAGGATACTATAACTATAGTACAAAAAAATGGATTTCAAAGTTTTTTTTTTGCTCCATTATATCAGAAAAAAGTTCACAGACGCGTGTCCCAAACTCTCAAGTGGATGCATACGCGCTCGCAATGAGTTGAATTGACCTGAGATATAGTTTCCGTGAGTGGTGTCTATGTGTGCGTTGCTCGAGTGCGCTTTGTATGTAGATTGTCTTCTGTACCTAGCTATTTTGTGCTACTGTGTAGAACTTAATGAACCTCTAACTCTAGTTACATACAGTAAATTGACTACCGTACACGGTAAGTAAGCAAGTTACGTGAATTATATATGTCGCAGGGAAATGACGATATCGAGGATTTCGCGAAATCCCTAGATCCCTAGAAAAAAAACCAGAAATTATCCAACACCCGAGCCGCGCCAGCTAGAGCGACTACTTCGAACGAGAGAAATTCATGGCTCGATTTTTATTCGGCAATAAGCGTATATTGCAGAATTTCTGACATTTTACTAGATTTAGTTTAGTGAAACGACATATGACTAGATACTTTTAGTAAGAAGACGTAATAAACAAGAATATTCGACATCTACCGGGTTTTCGTGATATCCCTAGGGATTTCGCGAAATCCCTGATATCCTCATTTCCCTGCGACATATACATTCACTAGCTGCTGCCTGCCTGCGCACGTGATAGTAGAAAATTGTCTCAAGGGGACATACTCTCTGGATAAAAAGTAATAATATTCCACAACTATCACACAACGCTATCTAGTCTCAAACTAAGCAGAGCTTGTGCTATGAGTACTAGACAATTAAAAAAAGTATACTTTACTCTATTCTAAATATCTGTGTGCCAAGCTTCATCGAAACCCGTTCGGTCTTTCAAGAAAAACTAACAAACATAAACACATACTCATAAACTTACAACTTTAAAATGTGTAATTTAACCAATGGCAAACACTTAGAATAATTATTTTTATACTTTAATTCTTTATTGTATACAAAGACACCACACTCCTTTGTCCATTTGTGTGTTTTTTTTTTGTTTTGTGTGACCTTTGTACATTTGTGCATAAAGTATTAAATAAATAAATAAAGACATTTCATAACTTATGTAGATACAGACAGTTCACGTACAAAGGTGGGCTTAACTCAGCAATGAGTTTTCTCCCAGCAAACCGCAATAATGGTGAAAATGATAGACTAGGAATTACACCTGTAGCGTGAGTACATTCATTAACATGTAAACTCACATACACAAGACACTCAGCCCCGGAACATATATCTGTAGGCCGTACAAATATTTGTTCTGTACAGGAATCATATCTGCGATCAACAGCGCAGCAGCCAATCTCTCAACTACTGCACCAACTGAACCGTTGTTGGTAGTTGGTAGACCTTGTTTGAAAATAGGATAAGATACTTTTATTCCGGAAGTATGTTTCTTTGGGATAATTTTGTATAATCACGCGAACTAAACCCGCTGACAAAACTTATTTATCATACACTAGCGGCCTGCTCCGGCTTTGCACGGGCATTAAATATAGCCTATATTACTCAGGGTGAATGCAGCATTCCAATGGTGAAAGAATTTTTTGAAATCGGCACAGTAGTTTTTGAGTTTATTCATTACAAACATGCACAAGAAAATACAAATTTTCCCTCTTTGTAATATTAGTGTAGATTACATATTCCAAGTACGGCGGGCTGTGCTGGTGCTGCTGCTTCTGCTGCTGAGACCCTTAAACGGCGCAAATACTGTAACCTTATTGGTAATTACAGTTTTGAGCCGTTTGGGGTCGAAACGCTTGGTTCATGGGGTCCGAGTGCGCGTCTCCTTTTCAAGGATATTTCACGCCGACTGATCGACACTTTACGTGACCAGAGGGCTGGCTCGTTCTTTGCCCAAAGAATTAGCATTGCCATTCAACGTGGCAATGCTGCCAGTCTTCTGGGCACATTTCCGGATGACAGCGATGTGGAGGAGTACTTTGACGCCTGAGCGTGCTTTGTCTTTTTGTATCATATTTATGTACATAGTTAGGTTTTAGTTTAAATAGTTTATTTAGTATTTAAGTTTTTTTTAATGTAATTAAAAATAATATAGTGTAGATTAAAGTATGTATTTTTTCAATATTTTCATAACACACAGTTTAATATCATAAAGATATCTCTTTCCACCGTCAATATTGCTCTCAAAATCTTTAATCCTCGCACCGTTTATTGTTTTTATTTTCAAAAAACATCAGTATTATCAAAAGAGCGTCGAAAAGATAACGTATCTTAAAGAATCTCATATCTTCCGAGGATATTATATACAAAATTATTTTCGCCACGTTTATTATATAAAAAAATACCTTAATTTTCCCGTTTGAACCTCGTACAAATTCTTTGGTAAATCCCTGAACGATCCGAGCGATGTATAAGCTTGGGGTTCACCGATGGTGGAATTAAAGAGATGAGGAAAATACGCTGGATAAATGTTTAAATCAGACTTTGATTGGATAACTGATGGATGTTTAGGATTTTTTTTCCCTAACCAGTCTTATGATGTATGACTATTTGATGGGGTCGGTATGTTTCCTGTTTCAGGTGTCTTAACTTTTTTTTTTCCTTTATTTGGATTTATTTCGGAGTTGTCTATGGAGACGTTATCTATCACTTTTTTTTTCTCACTCGGGGTTTTATTTTGTTTATTTTTTGTGTTTTTCAAAGGTGGCCGTAATTGGAGCAAAAACGTATTTCTAGGTAACTTACTTGTGTTTGGACTGCGGTATTGTTAGAAAGAATAACCGTGAGCCTGGATTGCAAGGACCAACTAAAGAAACAAGGGTGGTTGCCCACCTCATGTTCCATGACCACGGAATCTCTTTCAGAAATGCCCCGTGGTCCAAGCGTGTATGGGAGCTAATGGGTTCCTACGGTTTTGCTGACATTTCTGTGAAGTCACAGCCACACTCCACGTACATGTGCGAAACACTACGCGCTTCAAAGAAAAAGTAGGGTGTGGGGTTTTTTTTTTTTTTTTTTTTCTCTCGACGGGGAAAATCATCATTGACGAAACCCGCTCTTGGGTGGAGCGGGAGACAGTGTCAGAGTCTTACTGACTAAAAACCCCGCGCCGTTCCTTCTAGCCTTCATACCGGGGCTCTAGTTTCCTTTCGGATAACCCCGACCCCGGTAGGCTTCGACCCAGATGGGCCCCTCCTGTTGCTGACAACTCCTTGAGGCGCGCGGGAACAGTGCGCGCCGTCGACGCCTTGGCTCGGTCCGGACAGTTACCGGACGATCGGACAGCGAGCTACCCATGGACGCCGTCCGCGAGCCGGCGTCTACGGTGGCTGGAAATCGGGATCGGAATCCCGGCGGCGGCGGCGGCGGGGGCGCCGTTGCCTGATGCGGTCTGCCTCCTCCTTTGCTAGCATTACTGCTTCGCAGAAGGAGGCGACCGCCTGCCACTCCTCCTCGCTCCGGACCATGGCCTGAACCAAGGCCCGGCGCGAGAGGTCTCCGCCGCCGATCGCCCCCACGAGGACACGGCGTTGCTCCGCCCAAGCAGGGCACACCTCAACTGTGTGCTCCACCGTGTCCTCCGGGCGTTCCGCACAGTGGCGGCACCCGGACGTCTCTTCCGCTCGAATCCGATGCAGGAACCTCCCGAACTTGCCATGTCCGGTGAGGACCTGCGTCATGCGGAAGGTAAGGACGCCGTGAGATCTTTCCAGCCACGCCTCAAAGAGGGGACTTACCGCCATAATAGGGTGTGGGTGGAGGTAAGAAGGTAAAAATAGCCTGTTACATATTCTCAAACCCACCAAATAGTTTCATAAAAATCGATCGAGCCGTTTCGAAGTGAATTCGATAACAAACTTGATAAATTACAACCAGACACAGAACAAATGATCATGCTCACACAACCATTTGTCCTGGCTAAAAATCAAACCCACGACCTCCAGCATAGCAGTCAAGATTAATAACCACTTGACCAACAGGCCTCTCAAAGGCCTGTCTTTCTACAATATACTCGTACCACTAGTGTGTTGCCAGCCTATAGCTACAATCCGCTTAGGAATAGAATGACAAAATTCTTGATAAGAACTCTAGCTTTTTACACTCAGTGTTTTAGTAGTTCCTTTGTTTTACGTTTCAAGACTCTTTTTTTGGAATTGGTTATGTAATATTCCACAACTATCACACAACGCCATCTAGTCCTAAACAAAGCAGAGCTTGTGTTTGTTAAGTATGTTTATCAGTTCTCTATATAGTATTCATAAAGATTGTCAGAGATAAAATGACGGAAAATCGCCTTAGATGGTATGGCCATGTCATGAGACGGGACGAAGACCATGTGGTGAAAATCGCATTGGACTTGGCAGAGCAAAGGAGAGGCAGAGGCCGCCCGCCATCGACACGGTGGTCAAACATCGAAAGAGACCTTAAGGAAGCCCAATTGCCAAAACCGACAACTCAGGACAGATCAACCTGGCGCCGTAGAGTGAGGAGATAACGGGAACAGGGACGGAAGAAGAAGAAGAAAGTTTGTCTAAAAAGTCAAACGACTAGAGAATTTTGTTTAATATTTAATCATTTAAAAATACTTATATTCGATACTTTTTATACAGTAAACAATGATTAAGATCTCTTAATCAACCTTGATTATTGAACCAGTGTTGATTAGATCAGATTTTATTTTACTCTAATAATAAGCCAAGTCGTTTGACTTATAAGACCATTTACCGATATTTTTCTCGCTTGCTTATCGTACAAACATTTGTCTTGGGTGGGAATCGAATTCATGACCTCCGGCATAACTATGAGCTAGCATCGAATTTAGTAATTATTTCGTTTTTGATACGGTAGACAGACATTTTGTTTTCCATTAAAATAAAATTGTAGATTTTACACATTCTATTTTATTTTTCGCAATGCTTGGCAGCAAATGAATTAATTCATGAATCCCCAAGCGACACCCGGTGGCCGCGCATCTATTGTCTTACTATTGTGTCTCTAATTGACGGTATCTGAAGGGTTAATTTTTTTACGGTGGGCAAAAATCATCTAATGACAACCCCCGCTCTTGGGTGGAGCGGGAGATAGTGTCAGACTCTTACTGACTAATAACCCACCACGAACCTTCTAGCGTCTTCATACCGGTGCTCGAGTTTCAATTCAATTCAATTCAATTCAATTCTTTATTGCTATATCACATGTGTTACAAGATCTTAAAAATTCAAACAAGTGCACATGGACCCTGTCGGGCACAGCAATTATATAGACATAAGTAGGTAGTTAGTTTTTTTTGTTTTGAAATTAAAACTTAGAGAAAAATTAATTGAAAACAAACAACGGATATACAAATCAAATCAAATAAAAAGTCAATAACACAGTCAATGTATGCAAAAAGTCAATAAATAATAAATGTCAAAAAAAAAATTAACATAAATGTCAAAGTAGACTGCATCAATATTAAAATAAATTCATTATAAATGTCTAAATAAATTCATATTATATGTCAAAAATAAACTTAATAAACTTATTACAAATAGCAAAACAAAAAATTATTACAAATGTCAACAAGTAAGTTATTACATTGGCAAAATAAATTCATGATAAATGTAAAAAAACTCATTACAGATAGTAAATAATAATACAAATGTCAAAAAGTACAAAATTACAATGTCAAAAATTTAATAACAAATGTCATAAAGAGTCACAAAATAGAAAAAAAAAATCATTAAAAATGTCAATAAAATAAGATGAAATTATTTAAAGGTCATCATATATATCACATAGGTATTTAATTTACTTTAAGTCATCATTAAGGAATTCGTTCACAGAATAATAACATTTGTCAACTAATAGTTTTTTGAGTCGTTTAATAAATATTCTGTCACTTTTCTCGGTTTTAATGTCATTCGGTATTTTGTTATATATTTTTATGGAGCTTATGTGAGGACCCGAACTGTGTAGTTTTAAGTTTGATGGAGGTATAACAAGCATGTTTTTAAATTGAGAACGCGGTGCATATCGGCGAGATTGGTCGCTTATTTTATTATAGAAATTAGGGTTCTGCCTCACAAATTTACAGATTTCTAGAATGTAAATTGATGATAATGTAAGAGTTTCTAATTTACGGAAATGCGGTCTACAAGTGTCGTTATTATTTATATTTACAACTAGCTTCTGCCAGCGACTTCGTACGCGGATCCTGTTGCTTATGCCAGCGACATTCAGTGTTATAAACGTAAGAGTAGACAAAAATAAACAGAAAGCTCAGAACTGCTAAGCTATCGGGAGTTACACGTGAAATTGTGAGTTAACCATAAAAGATAGACGTATGCTGTCGTGGGACATTTTTTATATAATTTTAAGGAGAACATTTCCGTTTTACATGTTTTCTGTGTAGCTTTAACCATTAAGGCTGCAAACGCGACGGAAGCTTAAAAAATGGAGTAATTTCTCCCGTTTTCCCAACATTTCCCTTCACTGCTCTGCTCCTATTGATCGTAGCGTGATGAAAAGTATACTATAACCTGCCCAGGAGTATGAAGAATGATTGTACCAAGTTTCGTTAAAATCCATCGAGTAGTTTTTGTTTCTATAAAGAACATACAGACAGACAGACAGACAGACAGACAGACAGACAGACAGACAGACAGACAGACAGACAGACAGACAGACAGACAGACAGACAGACAGACAAAAATTTTACTGTTTGCATTTTTAGCATCAGTATCGATCACTAATCACCCCCTGATAGTTATTTTGGAAATATATTTCATGTACAGAATTGACCTCTCTACAGATTTATTATAAGTATAGAAGATAGATTATTCTTATACATTTTTTTTGTAAGATGAACAAGTCATTGCTATCTACACTGTTTCCCCAGAGAATGATGCCATACGAGAGCCATGCGTATGCATATGCATAGTAAGCAGACAGTGCAGTTTTAAAATCGGTTGATTTTTTAAGCTCACTTAATTCATGAATCCCCAAGCGACCACCGGTGGCCGCGCATCTATTGTCTTACTATTGTGTCTCTAATTGACGGTATCTGAAGGGTTAATGCATAAATAAAGCTAGACAATTTGGATTTAATTTTCTGTATATGCGCTTTCCAGGTCATATGAATATCCAAGTCAAGTCCTAGCAAGGTAAAAGTATCAACGCATTCTAATTTTATGCCGTCAAATGTAAAATTAATAACTAAGGGATTTTTTTGGCGAGGTCTAAATTGCATTAGTTTGGTTTTTGTATAGTTAAGTTCTAGATTATGGTCTTTCATCCAATTTCGTATGTTTTTCATAATATTATTTAAATTAGCATTTAATTGTTGAGAGTCAATACATGGAGTAATTAAAGAGATATCATCGGCAAACAGTACGCACGAATCTGTCATGATTTTAGGGAGGTCGTTGATATAAATCAAAAAAAGCAGACATCTGACCACACTGCCTTGCGGAATAGAATGTCCAATGCAAAGCCCATTCGAACGTATTCTATTTATTTCTCCAGTAAATTTATCCAAATGTTCTATTTCTACGAATTGTTCTCTATTATGTAGGTAGGATGTGAACCATTTATGTGTTAATCCTCTTATACCGATACCGTACAGTTTGTCAGGGTTATCCGAAAGGAAGCTCGAGCCCCGGTATGAAGAGGCTAGAAGGAACGGGGTGGGTTTTTAGACAGTAAGAGTCTGACACTATCTCCTGCTCCACCTAAGAGCGGGGGTTGTCATTAGATGATTTTTGCCCACCGTAAAAAAAGGGCAGGAAGAAGAAGAGTGTCTTAATCATCTTGATTGTCCAGACTTAGTAAAGAATTTGTGTTACCTGGTTCCTCTTACAGTGCAAGTACGTGAAGTACGCACGAGAGGTTTACTCGCTACCAGCACACTACTAGCCTTTGTAAATCCAACACTGGCTCGCGTTCACCACTACATTATTTGGTTAGACCCTCGACATTCTTTTTCTTAGTAAAACGCATTCAGGGAGCAAATCCAAACAATCCCAAAGGATCAGCAAATTGAGCAGTAATTTGATACAGCCTTATCATACTAATATTAAAAAAAAGCCTAGTATTTCATTTAATTTTCAAGTTTATTTTATGTGGCAACATTTAAATTGATTTGAGTTTGACCGGAAGTCGTTCAAATAATGGTTTTGAAATATTAAAGGGGGGGGGCGGTTTTTCCCACTTGGACTAGCACTGGGTCGGGGAAGGGCAGTCGGTGGACAGCACTCGTAGCGTTTAGACGTAAATTCTAGTGGCTTAGCAGTCTACATTTTGTACTAATAATATTTAAGAAACAGTGTTACTATCTGAAAAAATTAACAGGTGCATTATATAAGGTGTGTATTATGTTTTGAGTAAGTTGTCTTCCTACAGTGCAACAAAGATGGGGCTCCATCGGTACCAGTTAATGATCATATTTTTGTCAAAAGTTGAAAAAAAACTAAATCCCAAAATTGACCACAAAAATTTGTCATGATTGGTAAATCCATAATAGAATCAATCATTCATAACAACTCATCATCATCATATCAGCCGAAAGACGTCCACTGCTGGACATAGGCCTCCCCCAAGCGTCGCCACAATGACCGGTCCTGTGCGTCACGCATCCATCGGATTCCCGCGACCCTGACCAGGTCGTCGGTCCACCTTGTTGGAGGCCTTCCAACGCTGCGTCTTCCGGTACGTGGTCGCCACTCCAGAACCTTTCGTCCCCATCGACCATCTGTTCTGCGTGCAATGTGCCCTGCCCATTGCCACTTAAGTTTGGCGACTCTTCGAGCTACGTCGGCAACCTTGGTTCTCCTGCGGATATCTTCATTTCTGATGTGATCACGCAGGGAAACTCCGAGCATAGCCCTTTCCATCGCCCTTTGGGTGACTTTGAGTCTTCTTATAAGGCCCATTGTAAGCGACCACGTCTCACTGGCAACACGCACTGGTCATAGACTTTCGTCTTGAGACACTGTGGTATATTAGACGAGAAGACACCGCGCAACTTGCCAAACGCTGCCCAGCCGAGTCGGATTCGACGATTGACCTCTTTCTCGAAGTTAGACCTACCCAACTAGACCGTCTGTCCCAGGTAAACGTAGTCGTCATAACAATTGCTACTAGAAAATACTACGCGGAGTGTTTTTCTATTTTGATCGTCATTTATTCAAGCCTGTACAATATTTCCATAAATTGAGTGACATTTTGCGGTATAAACAAAAGCTATTAACTTTGCTGTTTATGAATAGCTAGCCTTTGTCCGCAGCTTTGACCACGTACATAAAATATAGCCTACGTCACTCAGGAATAAAGCAGCTTTCTATCGGTGAAAATATTTTCGCAATCGGACCAGGGGGTCTACTCGTTTTCTCCTAAACGAAACTTCCGTAAACGAACGATATTCTTTTGACGTTAAAAATGCAAACAATCCTCTGTCAGAATTATATATTTTTTTCGAAACATAGCTAATTAGAGTAGGTTTAGAGATTCAGTACGTCAAACAATTTTCGTTCGTGCAAAATTTCGGGAACAAAAGGAACTACTAACACTCATTTTAAGATACTTGACTCTAGACATTTTTTTTAAATAAAATTATTTTTATTAAATAATCTAAAATAGTTTTAATATTTATTAAAGGAAAAATCCCTTTATACACAACCATAAACCTTCGTCTACTCCTGAAAATGCTCGCCGTCATCAGCAACCGTTTTCAATTACCTAACAGTCCTCAGCCCACCTGAATCATCAAACATCAACAGAAAGTAATAAAAACGCCACATGTCAAGCCATCAAGCTCCTCCAAGCGAAGAAACGCTTTTAAATTTCCATAGGTAATGGTTATTTGATGGGCTTCTGTATTCTTGATACAAGATTGATGTCCCGAAATATTAGCAGATAGGGACCAGGGGCGTAGCTATCAGCTGTATCAATGATATGAGGCCCCCAAGCTACAGGGGCCCCGACATATGCCTACGTTCGTAATATGTTACGAATAGCTAAGAGTGGTCTTTAAGTCAAGAGTGAATAGGTTACTTCTAGGCAAGCGTGTTCCATCGTCGACCACATCATAATATGATAGATAGATAGATAGTAATATGTTTATATTTATTATTTAACTTAAATTAATAGGGTGTCACAATGGGCTGTATTATCGCTAGAAGACTCTTTACTATTATTTTTTTTTTCCTAAAATTTATTTTTATTTATTCATCTTTTTCAATATAATAGCACATTACCGAGCCGACGTTTTTATGTCGACATTGTGTACTACTTTAAATTTGGCAGGTAGATTCCTTATGGGCTGTAGAAATCCATTATGAACGAATTTTACAAAACTCCACACCTAAGGGAGTAAAACAGGGGTGGAAAGTTTGTATGAAAGTCTTATATTCACGCGAGCGTAACCGCTGGCCGAAGCTAGTATTTAATATGGGGCCTCATTAGCTACGCCACTAGCCGGGACGTAATGAGTTCTGGGTTCACTGACTCCCGAAGGCTTTGAATTGGTGTGTCTACCTTATTTCCGTGTTGAATTGATTACCCTGATTTTGTGTATCAATGGGGTAAATTGAGTGTTGATGGGTTTTGGTTTAATGATTTTTTGAGTTATGGATGAATTAGGAAGTGAGTGTTTAAGTGCAAAACGACTACTAATAAAGAGGTATTCTTTTTTTTAATTGACACTAAGTATAATTTATATGTCGTGTGCATTTCTAAATATGTAAACTCCTATACACAATACAGCAAGACCATGAACACCTATCTGTAGACGTAGACCATACAAATATTTGAAGGAATCAAACCCGTGACATGCAGCGCAGCAGCTAATCGCTCAACCAATGCGCCAATTGAGCCGTCAAGAACCGTGCCGTCGTAAAGAATAAGATACACGAAATTAATTGGGATGAAGAACAGTTGGGATGAAGCCTCAGTAGTAACGGCTCTAACTTTTAGGCGCTTTACTTTGAGTAATTTATTTCATTAGCACTGCTGTTTAAACAATAAAAAAAATTATTGCAACAGAATGAATAGTGCGACAGAACAAATATAGTTTTAAAAGAAACTAAAAATCACGCTAAATAATAAAAATGCACGAAAAACATAAAAGCGTTCACTTTGTGCCATATTTTTCGTAAATCGATCATCTCACGCTTTTTTCACAATAATATTTATAAAAAAATAATTAAATTATTATTAATTTTCAATATTTTTTTTGTTCATTATTATTATTGAGCGTGTTTTTTTTTTAACTATATTTATTTTGCACTTTTTAGTGAAAAGTTTTTCAAATGCTTAATTTTTTATTTTTATACTGGCGAATTTAATCAAGATAATCGAATATTTTAATCGGAATATTGTATTGTCATTGGTCTTTGATGGGTCTGCAAAGTTTAAAGAAAATCTGATGGCCCAAAGTTGGGCTAAATCGAGCTCAAAGGCGGTGATTACAAACAAATAAACAAGCAAGCAAACATATAGGTGAAGCTAATAAAACCGTGTTAAAAGTAGAATCATTCATGAGTGCTCCATTAGTATAGTCTTTTCAACTTATAGGAAAATCTTTGCAGTAGTCATTTCAAAATATAAGAAGACCTTGGGAAAAAATCTAATAAAGGAAGACATAAAGCCAAAAGCAGGAATTAATTATTTCAAGTCTACTTTTAGGACATTTGCGAAAGAATAGTTCCTCTATGATAAGATAAACGGTAACAAAAGCCCAACCAAAAATTATTTGAAAATTATACAAGCACTACTTCATTTCTGAAAGCTAGGGCATTTTCTAAAAACCAGCAAATTGCGAGTCCAACTCGCGGACAGAGAGTTCCGTACCTTATACTTTTGGCCTTTTTTGCTAGGCCAGTCGTAGCAAAAAAAAAACGGCAATAATCACGTTTGTTGTATGGGAGGTCCATTTAACCCTTCAGATACCGTCAATTAGAGACACAATAGTAAGACAATAGATGCGCGGCCACCGGTGGTCACTTGGGGATTCATGAATTAAACATTTATTGTATTCTGTTTTAAGTATTTGTTGTTATAGTGACAACAGAAATACATCATCTGTGAAAACTTCAACAGCTAGCTATTGCGGTTTATGAGATATAGCATCTTAACAATACGTTTCTCGGTGGGAAAATCATCTAATGACTTCCCCCGCTCTTGGGCGGAGCGGGAGATAGTGTCAGACTTTTACTGACTAAAAACCCACTCCTGTTCCTTTGTTGCCTTCGTACCGGGGCTGAGCTTTCTTTCGAAACTAACCCTGGCTCCGGAAGGCTTCGACCCAGCTGGGCCCCTGCCGTTGCTGACAGCTCCTTGAGGCGCGCGGGAATAATGCGCACCGACAATGACTTGGGCTTGGTCCGGACAGCTACTTTTAAATGCACTTAAAAAAAAAGTGTAAATACTTTTTGGCCATTCCGGCAAATAAAATGTTTTTCTTTCTTTCTTTCTTCTTCTACCGGGCGGTCGGACAGCGAGCTACCCATTGCTCGCCGACCGCAAGCCCATTAGCAATAGGGTCCCGTTTTTACCTTTTGAGTACGGAACCCTTAAAATGAAATACATTTCAGGAGTTCCGTAGCTAAAGAATAAAATTATTAACAAGCACCTGCCACAATCAGATACCTGTTTTATACCGACTCCAGTGAGGATGAGTAATGGGATTTTTTACTTTTTCTCCAAGAACCCCTAAGATAACAGTTACATTTTTTATCGTATATTAGATATCTTTTATCTAGCTTTTGTCGGCAGTTTCACCCACGTGATAGTAAATTAAGTAGTAGTAGTCTATACTACAATATATATGTATATAAGTACAATTATTCGCTTATAGCTCGATGTCATAATAATTTTGCACTGTCATCTGATTTACACATGCATGCAAAATTTCAGCTTAATCAGTAACCGGGAAGTGAGTTTACAATATTTGATTACAGAGAACTATCGGGACAGGTGAAACTAAATAAATGCTTGTAAAATACTAGACACGTGTTTCGGGTTTCGCAATATACTAAAACTAATCTATATATATAAAAATCAATGCCACTTTTCGTTGTTATTTTATAACTCAAGAACGGGCTCACCTATCCAAACCAAATTTTTAGGCTTTGTTCGGACTATTTAGTAGATGGTTTATGTGAAGTTTGGTAGGGTAGAGTAGGGTATAGTAGGGTATAGTAGGGTAGAGTAGGGTAGAGTAGTGTAGAGTAGCGTAGAGTAGAGTAGGGTAGAGTAGGGTATAGTAGGGTAGAGTAGGGTAGGGTAGAGTAGGGTAGAGTAGGGTAGAGTAGGGTAGAGTAGGGTAGAGTAGGATAGAGTAGGGTAGAGTAGGGTAGAGTAGGGTAGAGTAGGGTATAGTAGGTATAGTAGGGTAGAGTAGGGTATAGTAGGGTAGAGTAGAGAAGAGCGGGAGCGAAGCCGTGCGGGCAAAAGCTAGTGTTGTATAGTAAACAATAACAATATTTAAATAAGAAAAAAAAATCTCTTTTTCCAGTATTTTTTTTTTACCCAAATTGAAGCAGTGATGGTGATAGTGATAATTTTTTGAAACAAGGTTACCAATTTCATTCGTTTGTAAATAGCAACCTATAAATAATACCTAATCATCCAGTTTTTTTCTGTTTAGTCAAGTTTCACCAACTACAGTCATAATATTCGAGTTTTTAACTAAATACTTTTAACTACAATCATACTCGTAATATTCGAGTTTTTAACTTCATACTTTTAAATTTTAATACCTTCAGTACCTCATTACAATATCTTACAAACGTGTAAATTCTTTTCAAACAGCGCACAGTGGAAATAATATAAATCTCATGCACGTTCTTTGGCACCATTCGAAGCCCCGTTTGGCAGTAAGTGTTAGTTTTAAAACCACGATAGAACCTTTAAAGTGACTTTATCGTTTCTGGATCGTACGCCGGGAATCTTAGTGAAGTTTTACTACGTGAAATGTCGGTTACAACGATTTTCTTCGATTCATTATCATTTCTGAAGAAAGTTTTCGATTTTCTTTTCTTTGAAAGTTTGTCAGAAGTATTGGAGGTTTTAGAGTGATAACCACGTACAGCATTGCCTCTCAAAAGGTGGACTGATAAATACCATTATATAGTGGATGGCAAATAATCGTCTTCTACGATGTCCCTCACACAGCTCTAGGCTTATACACTCCTCCTTTTTTGTCCAAGCGATATTTCTTTGGAATGCGCTTCCGCTGAATATCAAGATGGCGACCAACCGATTTTCATTCATTTAGAAAACACGTGAGCATATATTATTCATCACAGCGCTGATTGGTTGGATGTGTTTTTTCACAACTTTATTTCTTTTCTGATTGTCTATTTATTAAGTTGCAACTGCCATGTTATGTTTCTGCACCACGCTAAGGTGTACTGGTAAAGAATGCCTGTGGCATTAAGTCCGCCTTTGTGAAGTGTTATGTGCATGTTATGTGTTGAGAGTAGTGGTAAACGAGTGGTAACGGCCCCGACTTACTAATTGTAGGTCACGGGTTCAAACCCGGCCAGGCACATTACTTTGTGATTTATTTCATCACCACTGCTCTCAAAACGGTGAAGGAAAACATCGTGAGGAAACCGGCATGCCCTAGAACGAAAAATTCGAAGACAGGTGACATCCACCAACCCACACTGGGCCCGCGTGGTGGATTACGGCCAATTTCCTCTCATAGAGAGGCCGTAGTCCCAGCGGTGGGAACATTAAAAATGCTGATGATGATGATGATGTACATAAAGCTTTAATTTAACACATTTATTGTGCGTACAGCCAAGGAGTGGAATTCCCTGCCGTAGTCTGTATTTCCTGATGGCTACAACGGGTCTTCAAGTCAAGAGTAAATATCAAACGCAAGCCTATCTATCAATAATAAAAAAGAGGGTCGTGGGAATCCGGTGGATGTGAGACGCACAGAACCGGTCGTTGTGCCAACTCTTGAAGAGGCCTATGTCCAACAGTGGCCGTCTTTCAGCAGAAATGATGATGATATATTTACATTTGTAACTATGTTTGTTTGGGTGGAATCTTGCAACTCAACTTTTTTGAAGCACATATCTTCAATCGGTAGAGTTAGATTTTTTACATATTTTTAGTTTAAATGACAATGTATGGTTAGCTGTATTTTAAATTTAACACAGTGAAAAACCCAAAATGTTTTACTAATTATTGTTTATTCAATTATGTATGGTTATCAAATGATAAGTAACTTGAAAAATGAAGATACTTCACTCTAAATATAATGGACGTCTAAAAATGCCGGACTAAGTTTTTTTTTATGGGTATCAATTGAAAGGACTTGCTGAATACGAATGCGAGTTAAAAAAGAAATAACAGAAAAATAAAAATTAAAAAGAGATAAAAAACTTTTTTTAAACCTAGGTTTTAATTAAATGCGCTAAAAATGATAAAATAAACTTTTCCTTCAAAACATTCACTTTCAAACGTCACTACGCAATTTATATGATATAAAAGCTGGTCGCGAGATTTACCAGTGTAGATAAACAAGCAAATTAAAGGGCTTGATTTTTTTTTTTAATTCAAACAAATACGATTACTTAAATCTCATTGGTATCCTGGGATCATCACAAGCTTCTGCTTCAAACTAGTGAGATATTAAAAAAGTAAGAAAATAAAAACGTTTATTTGTACCTCACACATACATTTACATTTAATTCATTAAACCCCAAGCGAACGCCGGCGTTCGCGCATCTATTGTCGTTCTATTGTGTCTCTAATTATCACGACTGAAGAGTTAAAAACAGTAGAATTAGGATACATTAAAGAAAATACCATACAATTTATTATGAAAAAATAAAAGAAGATCCTCTTCTTCCTTGCCTTATCCCATTATTTGGGGTCGGCTCTCCTCGTCTTTAGGCGCCAGGATAGTCTATCCTGGGTTGTCTATGCGTCCAGCTGAGCTCGTTCCAGATCTTTGGACACGGTTGTCCACCACGAAGCTAGAGGGCGCCCTCTGCCTTTTTTTTGATGAAAAAATAAAAGAAGATAACTTTAAAATCTGTGTAAGCTCAAAAAGGCGCCTAAGTCAGCATATGCGATATCTGTAGAGATAAATAACGCAGCATTGGTATTCTCTACATAAGGACTCTTAACGGCTAAAACCCGTATAAAATCAAACGTCTAGAGGTATAAAGCATTAACGGCGCCAATTTTCTTTGTCAATAGAAAATACACAATCAACACTAGCAAAATTCAAGCCATTTACCCTTTATTATCTTCAGAAAAGTATGTCAGTAATTACCTTTTTAACAGCCAGATAAGATTAAAATCAAGTCTTAATCGAGATAACGCGATTATCTAATATAAATACAAATTCCCAGAATCTTTGGCTCAAATCTTTCAGCTCGGCGCGCTCAAGGAATAGATAAAATATTATGTATGTATAAAGGTATTATAAATTTAAATAGGTATTAGTGTCTATTAAAGGATTAGGTAAAGGCGTTTCTTTTTTAACGGTATGAAAGCTTTTGTAATTATTTTATCTTAGTATGGTCTTGTGAAAAGGAGGAATAAATTACATGTTAATGACTAAAAGAGTTATAAGTATACTAGCTTTTGCCCGCACGGCTTCGCTCCCGCTCTTCCCTACTCTACCCTACTATACCCTACTTTACCCTACACTACTATACCCTACTCTACCCTATTCTACTCTACTCTACACTACTCTACCCTAATTTACCCTACTATACCCTACTCTACTCTACCCTACCAAACTTCACATAAACCATCTACTAAATAGTCCGACCAAAGCCTAAAAATTTGGTTTGGATAGGTGAGCCCGTTCTTGAGTTATAAAATAACAACGAAAAGTGGCATTGATTTTTATATATATAGACATGTAAATGTATGAAAAGGGGGAGAGAAGCCAAAAGAAAAATGGATGGATTGTGTGAGACGTGTTGTGAAAGAAAAGGAAGTCGTTTTCCTCTCCACTCTTCAAGTCGCTGCAGTGGATCTTTTACCGTTCATGCTGTGCGCCTCTGGAATTCTCTTCCGCATTCATTGAGGGCTAGAAGGGCTAGCCCTCAATGAATGCGGACGAATGAATGCGTTGGCAATGTTCAGGAGAAAAATTAAGGAACATTTCCTGTCAACATGACCCATACATGTATGTTTACAAGTATTTATTTATTGTATATTATAATTATTATGTTTATGTATAGGGTGCTGTGCACATATCTGTTTAGTATATTGTTAGTTTTAAGTAAGATTTAATTGATGTGAAAAATATAAGAAACCTGAATGATATCACTTCGTTTGATTTCCCACCTGAACTCATATCACATATAGTTTAGTTGTTTAATGCTATCAACCTTCCTCCTGTCACTAACGAGATTTTATTATTTACCCCCCATAGCCCTATCCCTTCATATTCTTTAACCCTTCAGATACCGTCAATTAGAGACACAATAGTAAGACAATAGATGCGCGGCCACCGGGTGTCGCTTGGGGATTCATGAATTAATACCCAGCCTCATTTATCATTCTCATCACACACATTATTTCCCAACAAATTGGGACTTTATTCAAAATATTCTCCTCAAATTATTCCGGTATCGAGACTGACCTGATTATTTATAATTAAATACATAGGGCGCGCGTGCGAAAGTAATTTATGTTCCATAGGGGAGGCCGATACAGATCTCATGTTATTTTATTATTGCGATATCCAGCTGGCTGGATGATGCAAATTGTGGAAAGCTTATTATTTGTTAATAGCGATATTTTAGTTATATCATAATGGCAATCAAATGATTTGGAGGTTTCAGGACTTGTGTGTTCGATTGATTTATTAGGTACATCTAAACTGATTGTGTGATTATTATTACATGACACTCATTTGAGTGCCTGTTAGATTTTTTTTAAACGAAATGAGATTTAATTATGGAGAATAAGGATTGAGTTTGGAGAGCGAGCAGTGGAGCCGTCCAACAAAAATTAAACATCTCAAGCATCTGTGTATCTGTAACTTATGTACACAAGACCGTTTATTGTTGCGAGATTTGTGGGAGGCCTATGTCCAAAAGTGGATGTCTTACCGCGCAAATGATGATGATGATGTTGTTTACAAATAAACAAATCTGAATCCGATAATGATTAAGTCCGGATCGATGGAGTCTCGTGGTCCACGCGATTCTCAAGGAGTTTCAGTAAAATAGGCGAAGTCTGCTACCAGGGCTACAGGGCTATTTGAAAGAGTCACCGCAAACCTGATATATAAAGGGCAACTTACGAAACGTGGGTGGAGCTTAGGCAATAAAAAGTCTATTACTCCCTGGCTTCACTTAGAGCGAGAGAAATTATTTAATGATACTGCCTCCTTAAGGCTAGCAACAGTCCTTGCAACTTACAGGAGATGCAACGCCACGGTGAGCAAAACCGTAGTCGCATAGTAGGGCCGATGCCTGCTAGAGTTGCGGGGATGAATTTCAGAAAAGGAAACCCGCGGTCCACTAGGACTTTGAATTCGACTAGGATCAAATTTTAGACATAGATTTAGGTAACTTTGAACTCTAGGTTTAATTTCAAAGACAGATCTTTCTATTCTAAATAAGATACTGAATGGAGCTTCGCCAGTGTATATAAAATATAGCCTATGTTTCTGAGGAATAAAGCAGCTTTCTATCGATGAAAAAATTTTAGCAATCGGACCAATATTTCCAGAAATTACCTCCTACAAATAAAAAAATAACTTTACCTCTTTATTAGTGCAGATAATACCGGCGCAAATATTTTGGAACTTTATCAACACATTAATGCGATCGTCGATAGCCTCGAGCTCACACAACATTGGGAACATTGCAGTCTATTTAATACGCTCATTACTGTAATTGTTTTAATGATGCCACGATTGGGGTTTGGCACTATATTGGACGAAGGACATGAACAACCAAATGAAACCACAATGGTTATTCATATTTTGTGGTGGTGTAATTAGCTATTAGCTAAAGGTTAGGCAGTCAGTGCGAAGTACTTCCTACATTGATATATTATCTACGCACTAGATTGCGTGCCGAATACTCACTTCAGTCGACTCGGGTGTAGTGTCGACAGTACACCTTGAACATTACACTATGTTGAACGAAACGCGTAAGTGCCACGAAATTCATGGCGTCTAAGACATTTTGGTCACAAAAACTATCCTCTAAAAGCTATCTTAGCGCTTCATAAAACATGCAGCATGCGGGTTGGCCCCGTATATGGAATACTAGCTGCTCCCAGCGGCTTCGCCCGCGTGATAGCAGAAATTAATCCCAAGGGAACATACTTCCGGGATAAAAAGTATTCTATGTCCTATTCCAGGACATGGTCCATCCGTGTACCAAGTTTCATCAAAATCGGTTTTGCCATTTAGGCGTGAAGACGTAACGAACAAACAAACAAGCAAACTCACTTTCGCTTTTATAATATTAGTAAGGATTTCACGCAGCGTGAGACACGCTTACCTATGGCCGTGCCTATGGTCTAGTTTTCTGTGGACTGCTGTTGTGGTTGTGTACAATGGTAGACAAATGCGCGGGAGCCCCGCATGGGGTTGCTGTCTTGGTTCACGCCCCGCGTCCCGCAAGCATCATTATCATCATCAGCCTTTTTGATGTTCCCACTGCCGGGACTCAGGCCTGCTCTCTAGGAGAGGGAATGTGTCGTAATCCACCACGACACTTGTCGCACTTTTCCACCTCCCCCAGGTAATCGTTAAAAGTTTTACGTGGGTCGCCTCAATGGATGTTGATACATTCATATCGTGAGACTGTACAGCATGGAGCTGGTAATAAAATGTGTTGGCTTCTGAACACCGGTAGCTGTAGCTCACTTTTGACACTGTGGCGGTAGCTTGTGACAGCCACTGCTGGCTGTGATTGGTGGCCTGCTTGCTCCGAGCCTACAAGCCTGTATATATTTTATCAATAAAGTCAAAAGCATCTTGTGTGTAGCAAACTTTTTAAATACATCTACGTGTAAAACAACGATACGTTCATCACCTAATTTTAATTAAATCAAAGCGGATTATATCCTTAATTATTAGCGAAGCGTGCATGTCGCGGTTTTGAACAAAAGACGCGTTGAAAAGTTAATTAAGTGGATGGATCGGTTCGCCGCATACAAGCTCGCGGACACGAGGTAAATGAAGTGTCGTATCTGTTACTCAAAACCTACGGAAAATCTTGATAAAAACCTTGTTTTTGGAGTGAACAATGATGACAGTTTTTGAAACTGTCTCATACAAGATAACAACTACATCCATCATAAGTACTTTCTGTGATATCCAATTTCTTTACTACGTTTTGTGTTGGTGTATGATTTTTTTAGGGTTCCGTTTTTAGTGCTTTTGAGGCACCCATCATGCTCGTGAACGGGTGCCGTCAGTTGAGACTAGTCATCTCCTAGCTGCCAGTGGTTTAATTCAATTTGTATCTTTTAATTATTTTTTTATTTTATTTTCTACATTGTGCTCACATAATAGAAGCAACAAGAAATATGTAACCAACATTATATTATGTACCTAACTCATCATCTGATTTAAAAGAGTGTCCATGGAGTTTCTTGCACGTTCTTCTCCATAGAGATCTACGCTTTGGAACGTACAATTTTTTTTTTTTTGGAAAGTCATCTGGAAGAAAATACCTAAGGCATTAAGTTCGCCTTTGTAAATTTGTGCATAAAGTATTAAATAAATAATTTTAACTTCACTTTTCTTGGACTGACTGACATTTCTTGCAAATCGTTTATTTGAAATGAATGTTTTTCAATTTGAATTAGTAAAGGAGGTATCGAGTTGAAATTAACAATTTTAAACTCATATCTACAGTTTCTTGAAGCTGTCGATATGATTTTAAAATTTATGTAAGTTCTGAGTAACGAAAAAAAAAGATACGGACGTTTTGGTCGCAAAAAAACGTTTATTTTGACACTCTCGATGGGATCTAAATTTTTAAGATACTTCCCGTTGATTGGCATAAAACAAGGTCTCATAGAACAAGTATAGGAAAAATCTAAAAACAGTTACATCACAAAAAGGAAACTTTTTTTCGATTTGGAAAAATCTTGTAGCTCATTTTGGGATAAATTTTTTGCAGATAAGATTATAGTCGCTTAATTGATCAGAGGTATGATGATTATCCTATATAGATATATCTAACTACAGTTCAACAAATAACGTAGAATTAGTCACGCACCAGTCAATGTAACAGCCGGCCAGTTATTCCACCCACAAGTTAATGCTGCAAATGTGTTGCGTGCGCCGTAACCCTAACATTTGCGCTAATAAGTTGCGCGTCATAATGCACACGCGATTCTTTAACCCTTTCTGACTCATTTTTGTGAGTCAGACAGGGGTTCTAAATCAGGTGTTTAAAGGGTTAATGAAATGTTGACGTGTTCAGTTTTAGAGACGCGTGGCGCGGCGAGCGGGGTGACATTGGTATGTGCGCGCGTTTTCTTTTCGTTATAAGCGGCATCGCGTAGCGTGCTTCAAATACTTTCATACTTTTAATCTTCCGCTCGCCGCCCCGCACTTAGCTACCGCTCTCAGCACGGTCGTGAACGCCCGTTAGAGAAACTAGAAAGAGCTTAGAAAGCTAAACTTAGATAAATGTATTGATGCAAAAACAAGTCTAGTGAAAGTCGGAATCTCGCACTGAGCGCTAAATGCATAGTTCGGTTCCCGAATCGAGTCTTGAAAATTTTCCGAATCGTAAAATAGTAATTATTGTGTGATGGTGATGCCTCAAGTTGAAGGGTACTACAAGTCCGTGATAAGGCCTGTCGTACTGTATGGATCAGAATGTTGGGCTGTGAAAAAGACGGATGAAAAAAGATTGCAAGTAGCTGAGATGAGAATGTTAAAATGGATGTGTGGTGTGACGAGAATGGATAAAGTGAGAAATGAGTATATTAGGGGAAGTTTGAAAGTGGCGCCAGTGACTGAAAAGTTGAAAGGGAATCTTCATATGGTCATGTAAAGAGGACGGATGAAACGCATGTTGCTAAAAGAGTTTTGAGTTTACAGGTGAAAGGATGGAGAGGGAGAGGGAGGCCAAAGAAAAGATGGATGGATTGTGTGAGAAGTGAAATGAAAGAAAAGGGAGTTAGTGATAGCGTGACGGGTGACAGGACAGATTGAAAGAAAAAACGTGTTGCGCCGACACCAAATAAAACGGGACAAAGGCAGGGAGATGATGGTGATAAAGATATAAAATGATTTTCAGACATTTTCCTGCACTTGTGCTATGACAACTTGCTTCTTGCCATTCAGGACTCTAGGTCAACGAAAAGTACCCGTATAGTAGTAGTAGTAGTATAGGTTTTGATTTCCAAGCAAGTGTCAAAATATATGTCTAAACGGAGCATAAACCGCATTAAATATATTTAGATTGCTTTGACTTAAAAATTTGTTTTATTAATTAATTCATGGAGTACCAGATGAAATTAATATCAAATACTCAGGATATTTGGGGTTGAAACTCTTGGATCGTGGGGTCCGAGTGCTCACAAATTATTTAAAGAACTTTCCAAACGCCTCGTGGACACTTCGCGTGACCCAAAGGCTGGCTTTTACTTCGGTCAAAAGATAAGCATTGCCATTCAGCGTGGCAATGCCGCCAGCCTTTTGGGTACATTACCAGTCGACAGCGATGCGGAGGAATTTTTCGACGCCTTACATTAAATTGCCATTTTTATTTATTTTTTTATTGTAGTTCTCTAGGGTTTTATTTTAATCTTTTAAGTTAGTTTTAATTAATTTAAGTTTATATCTAGAAATAATTATTTTATGGTTTGTTATAATAAAATGATATTTGCAAAATAAACCTCAGGATATTTGATATTAATTTCGTCTTAATATCTCCACTTTTACATGATCACTTTTGATGATGATTTTGTCAAAACCCTTTTTCTTAGAAAAAGGGTTTTGACAGACGAACAACAAAGTGATCATGTATTATTAATTGGCAAAGTAGTTTTGGGACCCTTTTAAAAAAAATTGAATTAAAAAATATTAAAAAGGCTCCCATTGAATTAAAAAAAATAGCCTGAGTCCGTCTCCAGGACACAAGCTATTTTTTTTTAGTGAGAAAAAGGGGGAAAGATGAAAGTATATTAATAAACGCGGGCGAAGCCGCGGGTAAAAGTTAGTAATATATAAAAATGGAATCATCTAATTCCAAGAAGTGAGCATTCATTAACACTCTGTTATACAATTTTCCGACGAACAAAACATTTCTAACTTGGCCCTTACCTCCGCCACCTGCTCTTTCCACTTCCATACACTTACCCATCCAATTAATTTCTAATCTGATCACAAAGATCACCTGCCTGCACTGGCCAATGAATAATTAAGTTTATCATTCAACATAATATTTCGGGCGACTGCTTCCAATCAAACATGGTAATTAATATTTCGTGTCGATTTCATCCGATTGCATTCATTTAGTGTCTCCGTATACGGGCCACAAAAAACACCACCACAAATAAACGCCGCCACAAAAAAGCTAGAAGCGGTCACAAAAAAAAAGCTGAAGCGGTCGACAGCTTGTGGCCGGAATCCTTACTAATATTATAAAAGTGAAAGTGAGTTTATTTGTTTGTTACGTCTTGACTAAATGGCGAAACCGATTTTGATGAAACTTGGTACACGGATAGATCATGTCCTGAAATAGGACATAGGATACTTTTTATTCCGGAAGTATATTTCCTTGCGATAATTTTCTGGTATCACGCGGGCGAAGCTGCGGGTAAAAGCTATCTGCTATATTTTTCAAACCATGCGTTTAGTATCATAATGGACTCTGACGAAGAAGGATTAAATGCGTGAGTGGCATGTGCTAGCGTATGCCATTTGACGTATGCCATTACTTTTATTATAAAAAAACACCGCCAAAAAAAGGCCGCCATAAAAAAGTGCCGCCACAAAAAAAGCTAGAAGTGGTTTCTAGCTTTTACTATAGAGGCACCGCCGCACACAGGCCACAAAAAAGACCGCCACAAAACGAAGCTAGAAGCGGCTTTTTTTTGTAGCCCGTGTGCGGGGTGCAACACTAAAATGAAATAACAGATAACTTGTGGCATTCGTTCGAATGATTCAAACAAATGTCAGGATGGCACAATAATATGGAATTATTTTATTGGTTTCTATTTTTAATGAGAGTCATTTAATGTTATTATAACAACTGTTTTGTAAATGGTCATTATTGTTTTATCGATGAGCACTTCCAGTTGAGTGGTGAATTAAATTTATCTTTGTTCAAAATTGTCGTCAACATTATTTGTCGAGTTTTTGGCGGGATTTTTCCGTTAGTTAAGTTAAGTTAGTTGAAGTTCCTCAGTGGTGTTAAGTATGCGCAAATTGATTCTTAGTAGATGTTATGATGTGATGTAAAATTGGAGTAGATTTGTACATACCAGATCCTTTTGACTTATACCTTGAGCGCACTACAGTTCCTACAATACATAATTATATTATAGTGCATTATGATAAAAGTGTGTAATGTTAGTGATTACCGTTGAGGCGGTATTTAGACCCGAGCCCTGGCGAGGGTCTTAAAAAGAGCCGAGAACGGTAATCATTAATTACTCACGTGTATCATACGTTTTTCAATACACTTATGAAGAAAATAACTGGCTCAAGGCTTTTTGGAATAATAAAACCGAACAGCTCAGCACTAACAAAGTGAACTCAGTGCAATGTGAAGTATTTATTACTAACATAGATTTAAGTCTTATTTACTAACGACAACTTGTATTTACTCTATACATATGTTAGTCTGTAAGGTCTGATATTAAATGATTTATTATTATTATTACTAACTTTCGTGCTTTTTCATAAAGCTAGCTAAAGCAATAGGCCTATTACAAGTTAGTGCGTGTGGTCGCCATATTGGAACCTTTCGGCCCCATCAACTATATATCTGTTCTATGAGCAACATTCCTGCTCACGGCCACCTAAGTACCTATAGCGAATTTTCGGGTTATGTCGGTAACATTTTTTCTCCTAAAAAAAAAAAACATAAGTAACAACCAATTCAAAAAGTCAATATAATATCGCGCAGACCAATACCAAAGACTTTATTACTTTCATACAACTTCATGTACTAACTAATCGATACTATACCGATACGATTAAACAGTCGATTAAGTAACGGACATTCAGAATACAGACAAATTAAATACCAAAATCCCCAGCGGTCACTTAAGAGCAAGTTACCATGAAACTGGTTAATCAAAGTTGTACTATTGAAATGTTTGAAAGTTTCGTAAAGTGTATTTGACACGGAGCCCTTAAGGTTTCTAGTACAAAGTAGGTTGATGCAGAAGGTTCTCTGCCAATATACTCGCAACGGCGCTCTCGCCGCCGCTGCCGAGATTCCGATCCCGATTTCCGGCCACCGTAGACGCGGGCTTGCGGAGCCCCGGTATGAAGGCTAGAAAGGACGGGGTGGGTTTATAGTCAGTAAGAGTTTGACAATATCTCCTGCTCCACCCGGGAGGGGGGGTTATCACTGAATGATTTTTGCCCACCATGAAAAAAAAAGGCCTCCTCTCTAGTAGAGGGAATGGGTCGTAATACACCACGCAGGCCCAGTGCGGGTTGGTGGATGATACATGTTTTGAATTTTTCCTTTTATTTATTTTTCCTAGAACATGCCTGTTTCCTCACAATGTTTTCTTTGACCGTTTTGAGAGCAGTGGTGATGAAATATACTACACAAAGTAATGTGCCTGGCTGGGTTTGAACCCGCAACCTACCACTTATAAGTCGAAGCCGTCAGCCACCACTGCTCTCTGCCTGTGTCGAATAAATGTTTTCTATTCTATTCTTCACATATTTTTGCTTTGTTTTTTTTTAGACTAGAAAATCAAGCGAATTCTCCAGCTCTGGGTGTAGCAAGAAATAGTGTCTAAAACTCACTCTTCTTTCAATTTGTTCTTTCATTGCCCTTCGCCTTCCAGGGTTGCAGTGACTCTTACAAATAATTCCGCGGTCGAACAGTCTCCTGATAAACCAGAAGCTAAACCTTACATAGAGAGAATATCTCAATAATGAGAAAAGCTGTGTCCTGTGTTGTCTCTGCCTCGCGTTCCATGTCACGATAACATCGCTGTTAGCTTGTCAACAAATCGCTAATGAACAACTGTTGGCATGCTAACAAAGATATTATCGTGACTTGGAACGCAAGCCTGGTTATATTGCATCGACCTTCTAGCATAGTCAACCTTATAATGTTCCCATTGTTGGGTCTTAGGCTTTCTTTCTAGGAGAGGGAATGGGCCGTAATCCACCACGCGGGCCCATTGCGGGTTGGTAGATGTCACATGTCTTCGAGTTTTTTGGTTCTAGCCTTCTAGGACATGCTGGTTTCCTCACGATGTTTTCCTTCACCGTTTTGAGAGCAGTGCTGATGAAATAAATTACACAGAGTAATGCGCCTGGCTGGGTTTGAACCACGTTTGAACCCGCGACCTACAACTCGTAAATCGGGGCCGTTACCACTCTGCCACCACTGGTCTCGACCTTCTGTTTCTCTTTATTTCATGTTTGTTGGGTTTCCGAAGACTTTGGGCACTTTATAATTAGTGTAATTTCTTGATCGTTTTTGACATGCAGCTCATTTAGTTTTAAACTAATTAAGGTTGATTGAAGATTGAAGGACGGATTTCTGAGAATTGTTTTGTTGACCTTAAATAATTAAAGACGATTAGGAAAACGCTCAAGGCTTCGTGTCAACCTTTCTACGAATTTGCATAACCTATAAATTGGAATATTGTACTTCATATGGAAAAGTTTATCAAAGAAGATCGTTCTGAATATTTCATTAAATTTTATTCATTAAATACAAGCTGTCTCCTGTGGTTTTATCCGCGTCTTTGGTAATTGATTCGCTCCCATGGGTCGTAATGTGATGCTGTATAACTTTTTAGATAAATGGGCTATCCAACACTAAAATAATTGTCAATTCAATTCAGTAACTGCTGGAAAGGGTTATATTTTTAACCGACTTCGAAAAGGAGGAGGTTCTATGTTCGGCTGAATGTATGTTTTTTTTTATTGTATGTATGTTCACCGATATTTCGGTCAATTGTGGACCGATTTTGAATTTTTTTTTTGTTTTAAAGGTTATGCTTTCAAGTTGGTCCCATAGAAATATTATTATGATCTGATCATGAATTTCGAAGATATGGAACAGAACTCCTCATAGAATCATAGCAGAATTATCGTAATAAGTAAAATTGCTTTGTTTATACATGTAGTCGATGACTGACTGAAAGATAGGGGGAGGGGATGTATCGTATTAAATTCATGTAATATAACTGTATTTGGGATTATTAGAATAGTTATGAGATGCACTCTGGCTATAAGGTAATTTATGTTTATCTGAAGGGTAGGTACTTTTTAGTGGTGCTACCATAACTAAAAAGTGAAAAATAAAAAACTTTTTACAAAAACAATTTAAACCGACTTCAAAAAGTACAAAATAACTTTAATTTCGGAAGTCGGTGTTAAATAACGAAGAGACAAGATTAGGTATCTATTATAGAAACACCGACTTCCAAAATTAAAGTTATTTTCTTCTTAGCCTTTTGGGTGACTTTAAGCTTTTTAAAGAGACCCATCATGAGCGAACATGTTTAAGAGCCGTATCGCCATCCTAGTGCTTGAGTGGTCAATGGACCAGTGAGCAAAACAGGAGACATTTTTTCAGAAAGTTTTGGATATTACCAGAAGTTCATTGAAATCTTTAACATAACAGGAACCAGTAGTATTTTTTTTATAATTATTTGAGTAATAATTTTAAAAGTAAACACTGGAGAAATTGGTTGCTATACTTTGAAACAATAAAGTCAATTTTGCTAAAACTAGAGTAAGTGTATTGAACATACAACGTGTAACATTAAATGCGCAAAACCTCAGACACCCCTAAAGATTTTGAATTCAATTGACCAAATTCTGCGAGAAAAAAAAACATTTAATAAAAATTAAAGTTTTATGTGCAGTTTTAGTTTGTTTAAAATTCGTATCTGCATCAAAATAAGAACTTTTATCATCCCGCATATGAGAAAATTTGATTGGACTACAAACATTTGTTTACATAATTGCGCACGTGATGGCTTGTCCTATTAATAAATGGAAAGGGCAAAAAGTGGTTTAATTGATTCTACTCGTTATTCCGATTAAACTATTTTCAGGTTTTGTGAATTTAACGTTACACGTTAAATTCACAAAACCTGAACATTAATACGACGAACCCAAGCAATCAGTAGTGTGATAATTCAACTTTTTCAGCACAAGATTTTTGATGATTAATTCTGTATAGACTTTAACTGTTTATTTGGAAGTTGGTTCATTTCATAATAAAATCCAGTTTCTAATAATACACAAAAGGGTTTCCATTCTGTCCTTGTTTCCCAAATTCCAAAATTTACCAAAGCAGGTGCGTTTAATGTTGAAGACAACTCCATTACAACTTAGTTTTGAACTACAAGGTAACTACGGGAAACACCCCTTTGACATTACCGTCATTGACTGACGCTACTGCATAATTTCCGACAGGTTAATTTACTGGTAAATAATATAAATTATCGTCCATAAACTTTGCTTGCTATAGACGGACGGTGGGAGAGGCGTGATAAGTTGTTGTTAATGAATTATAAGTAGGTTTTAGGCTACTATTATATACATATCTACACTGATATTATAGAGACGTAAGGTTTTTTTTCTTTTTACCGACTTCCCAAAAAGGAGGAGGTACTACGTTCGGCTGTTTGTATGTTTTTTTTTTTTTTTTTTGTATGTTTGTTCGTCGAATACTCCTCCAAATGTGGACGGATTTTCAAAATTCTTTTTTTGTTCGAAAGTAGATAGTTCTGAGATGGTCCCATTATCACTAAATTAGGATCTGATGATGGGATCTTGGAGAAATCGAGGGCAACCTTCAAATTTTATAGGCTCACTTACTGATTTTCGCATATTTTATGAAGTATCTTGTATATTTGCGTATGGTCGTCACCATCTCAGGTAGCTGGGCTGATGATGGAAGGTACAACTCCTTAACAGTAAGAAGTTACTCGAACAGGCAAGGACTGTTTTAGTAAATTGTTTTGATGTTTGATAGGGCATTTGCCACATTTGGTCTCATGATCATCAAGTCATGACCTGATGCTGCAGTCAGGATAGTCTGCAGAGTACCTAAGTCCTCGACAACAAACAGCAGATATATCGAGTTTAGGCTCATTGAAAACGGCTCGATGTGTGGATAAACGTACTGCTAATAAAGAACACCGAAGTACATAGAGACCTGATGCTGAAGCCAGGAGCATCAGGAAAAGTACAAACCTTGAAATTACAGCACCGTAGTCGTGTTTGGGCACAGGACTAAATTTTAAGTTCATTGCAATGTTGACATAAATCTGGCCTGATGCTACAGCCGGGATTATCAGCATCTAGTCTAATAACTGATTGAAAGATTTACCTTTCAGCTTCATCATCAGATCAGTTCGATATATCCTTTCCCTCTCCAGCATCTAGTCTAATGACTGTTTGAAAGAAGAGGGGGAGAGGATATATCGAACTGATCTGATGATGAAGCCGAAAGGTAAATTAATGTAATCTAACCGTGTTTGGGATTATTAGAACCGTTATGAGATGCGCTCTGACTATAAGGTATTTAAGTTTGACTGAGGGGTACTTTTTAGTGGTGGTACCATAACTAAAAAGTTATAATTAAATAACGAAGAGACTAAACTATTATAGAAACACCGACTTCCAAAATTAAAGTTATTTGATACTTTTCAGTGTTTTTTATCATTGAAGTCGGATATATTTTTTTTGTAAAAAGTTTTTTTTTTTATTTTTTTCTTCTTTGTGGGAGATAATCTCTGGAAGTGCTGGTCCGATTAAAATTTGCATAGGCTATATTTTATGTATGCGGGCAAAGCCGCGGGCAAAAGCTCGAAACGTTTTAGAGTGGTCTAATGATGGAAAAAGCTAGGCGGAATTAATTTAGTATTGCGCTAAGATTCCATTACAAAACTTGCTTAAACAAAAAAAAAAACTGGCATATTTCAATATTCGTACAGCTAAGAAATGTAATTTCCTGTCAGAGTCCGTATTTTGTGATAATTATAACCTAGGGATCTTTAAATCAAGAGTGTATAGATTACTTCTAGATAAGCGTGCTCTACCGTCAATCACATTATCACTTACCATCTAGTAGACCTAATTAGACCATCAGAAAATAACGGTTAAACGCGAGCTCATCGAGAAACTGGCTGACATATGACGCACAGCCAAAATATTTGGGTTTAGAAACATAAAATTACATGACTACTACCCGGGAGAGAATAGGTTACTTCTAGAACCAAGGTTGTAGACATAGCTCTAAGAATCGCCAAACTTAAGTGGCAATGGGCAGGGCACATTGCTCGCAGAACAGATGGTCGTTGGGGCTGAAATGTTTTGGAGTGGCAACCACGTACTGGAAAACACAGTGTTGGAAGACTTCCTCCAAGGTGGACCGATGACCTGGTGAAGGTTGCGGGAATCCGATGGATGCGGGACACACAGGATCGTTCTTTATGGCGACACTTGGGGGAGTCCTACAGTAGTCGTCTATCTGCTGAAATGATGAGGATAAGGTTACTTCTAGGTTTTAAGGTATAAGGTTACTTTTCATCAGGTGAGATAGCGGTCAAGCACGAACCTATTAAAAAAATAAAATAAAAACAATTGCCCAGAGTTTCCTTTTATGAAGTAGTAGCGGATCCCTAAGAAGGGATTTTAAGAAATTTAACTTTTAATGAGGTGAAACGGGGTTTCAAAGTTTGTATAGATACTTTACTTTCACGCAAGCAAAGCTGCTGGCAGAAACTAGACAATAACAAAAATAAAAAGTATGAGTTGAACTCAGGCACTGAGATTTTCGTACAAACTTAGCTATGAAAAAAGTAAAGTTCAATTCCTGAATTGAGTTACGAAGATTTTCCGTATCGCAAAACAGTTTTTTTTGTGGCGTAGTTACAAATTATACATAAATAGTGTTCAGAATTTTTCCTATATTTGTGCTATAAGACCTTGGTTCATGATTTGAGAATTCTAGGTCAGCGGGAAGTACAAGATTCTTAGTGGATTTTGATTATCTTGAGAGTGTCGATGTACACCTTTTTGCGACTCTGAAATATGTTTTTTTTCACACCTTCAAGGGACTGGAGACCTAAATAAATTGTTTTAATTTCAACTAGATACCTCCACACGATCCCGAGACAAAGGGTCTTAACATACAGACAGATGGACGGACAACTGATAGATTTGGGACACGACAGTAAAACAAAAGGTCTCCATGCAGACTGGTTTATTGAACGAACGAATGAGTGTTTAGTTGAAAACATCACAGACATAATAAGTGATCCTATAAGAGTTCCGTTTTTTCCTTTTGAGGTATGAAACCCTAAAAACCAAACCAAAGAGGATCAAAAAGATTCCAAACAAGACCAACAGCATCTCGATACAAGAATTAAAGAAACCCAGCCCTCATTACCCCGTGTCATGTCGATACAAAGTTTCTCCCAAAGCGAAAGTCCCGACATTTGATGACAAAAGTGAGCAAGATTTGGTAAAAGTTTCCCCAGGGTACACTTCTTTGGGGAACCAATTGAAAAGTCTTACTGCAAGCTCGCCTTGTTAGAAACATTCTTTGAGAGTTCTTTTCGTCTGTACTGAGATTTTGATCGCAGATAACCGTGGCGTTCATTGTGGTGGATAAATAATAGGTGTAACATACATAAATAATAACAACATATTATATGACATGCCTGTCTGATTATAGTTTAGGTGTCTTCAAGTGAGAGTGAACAGGCTCTTAAAAAATTTGTGCACCTCTCTATCAACGATTGTATCACTGCTTATCAGGTGGGATCGCAGTAAAAAATCCTATGAAGGAAATATACATATATGTATTATAATCGTTTAGCTTCATTGAGTAATGGTTTAATTTGAGACGAAGACGCCTTGATAGCTACATTCGGTGAGAGTTTTTTTCGTTCATATTAAGATTGTGATCGCAGATTACCGTGGTGTTCATTGTAAAGGAAAAGCAGTAGGTAAATATAGAGACGTTGGAGTGGTTCATTCTTTGCCAACAATTTAAGATATGATATTTCTATGGTTCTATAAAGGTGTAGATAGCCGTATTTCAAGCCATTTAGTCCCGTGAACATGTGACCGGATAGAGCCTCGCTGACCTTTAAATCAATTTTGTTTACGAAATATTTATTGATTTATACAATGCTATGTAACTGTAAGCTGTTTATAACGAGTAGAAAAAACTAATAATGAACATCAAGTTGTTCATTATTTTTTGCTAAATTCTTACGATTATTCATATGTTGATAATATTGTAGGTACATGAATGTATTAAACATTTTTTTTTAAACCTATAAACTTAGCCGTTACCGAAAAGTAGGCTTCAGAAAGGCACTGCTCATGCTCAGGATTTAGGGCCGGAAATATGAACACCGGCTTTGGACTCGGTAGAGAGGCATACACACTAACTGGTGATCCAGATTTGATTAAGACCAGTCTACAAAGCTTGGATCACAGGTTTGGGCCAACCTTTCAGTATTCTATAGAATGCATTTTAGAGAGCGTTCACGGGAATCACATGACTTGATTTCGCCATCTCCTTTGTACCATCGGTCAGTACGAATGTACGGCGAGTATCCACCCTTATTATTATTTTTATATTATAATTATACGGCTGGGCAAAGGCCTCCCTCCACTCCTTCCAATGTTCCCGGTTTTGAGCCACTTCTTTCCAATTCCCAAGGAAGACATCCAAGTCGTCCCGCCATCCCCTTCTTGGTCTGCCGCGACCCCGACGTGCAATTTCAGGGCACCAATTTTGCATTTTCTTGGCCCACCGCTCGATCGGCATGCGACAGACATGTCCAGCCCAGTCCCATTTAAGCTGGGCAGCCTTCTGAACCACGTCAATGATTTGCGTTTTGGAGCGCAGTGTAGTATTTCAAACGCGATCCGTTATTTTAACACCTAGCATGCTGCGCTCCATAGCACGTTGGCAAACCTTAAGTTTGGACCTTTGCATGTTAGTCAAAGAAAGGTATCCACTCTTACATTGTTAAAACCTCTGAGGACGTTAAAATTTATATTTATCACTCTTTTTTATATCAACGCCACTTTGTGAAAACTGATCCATCTTACGTTAGCTACGAGCTATATTTTACAGCGACGTTTTAAAGTGAAATTTCGTGTATGACGTCGCGCAGTTGAGATGACACTCCCGAATATAACTGTACTAGCTTTTGCCAGCGGCTTTGCCTGTGTGAAAGTAGGTTTTTCCAAACAAACTTTGGACCCCCGTTAATTTACTTAGGGAGTGAATTTTGGAAAATCCTCTCTTGAAAAATCCGTGCACGCCTACGTCATAAGAGGAAATCTTATCTAAAATTTTACACTCTTAGTCTCAGTGATTTTGGCGGTGCATCGATATTTTTATTTTTTATAGGCTTGCGTTTGACCTCCATCTCACCTGATGGTAAGCGATGATGTGTTCGACGATGGAACACGCTTGCCTAGAAGTAACCTATTCACTCTTGACTTAAAGACCCCTAAGTTGTAGCTATCAGGAAACACAGACTCCGGCAGGGAATTCCACTCCTTGGCTGTAACACTACACAATAAACGTGTTGCCAAAACGCTTTGTGCGTATAGATGGAATATCTACCATGTACCGATATAACAGTAATTCAGTTTCTTCTTTCCAATATATAGACCAACCATTTGAGGCTCTTTATAATACTACACCAAAAATTATACTAATTAAAATAAAAACCATTAAACATTCTACGAAGCAACTAGTTCAGTTTTATGAATCACGTAAATTACTTTGAGAAGCTTTTTAAGTAGATCTTCTGCCAACTAAAACAACTAGTATGACAAGGACAAAATATGTCTCTCTCTTTTTCTTTCATTTTATAGACTGAGAAAAAACTTAGTTCAAATTTTCAGCACCAACGCTTGTAAGATATTTAAATCTCTGCGTGACTGACTGTAGCAGTAACTTATCTTAATTTTAAGACATTAATTAAATTATTCATTGTGATGATCCATAATTTTCAAGTTTGTGACAATTTGTCGGATAGAAGCGTAGCCTGGAAGTTCAAAGTTTTCAGCTGTGATAAAATTATGACTTCATAATTATCTTTATGCTCTATTTCGCTTGTGGGGTGAGAGTGATTTAGGCCACAGACAGGAAATTAGCGGACGCGGGGCGGTGGTAGCGCGTTCTAATGAACAGATATATAATTATGGAACTGGCATCAAAGACAGTGGCGCAGGAAGCGGCATGCGAGCGATGTGCGTCAGTCAAGTGGTGCCTAAGCTAATGCATTCGCGCAGGCTTTTATTATATTATTATTAGCTTTTGTCCGCGGCTTCGCCCGCGTACATAAAATATAGCTTACGTCACTCAGGAATAAAGCAGCTTTCTATAGGTGAAAACATCTTAGCAATCGAACCAGCCAAGTTAAAATCGTTTCGCTTGCGTCGAACGCTTCGATTTGACCTTGCCGCCAATTCTTTTGTTCTGACCACGTGACTGAGCGTTGAGAGCGCGTCATTACCGTACATTTGAAGCTTTCTACTAGCGTTAACTATTGCAGATTAGCAACTTGGCTAGGAGTACTGTACTTTCAGAGATTACCTCCTACAAAAAAAAAAAACTTCATATCTAAGAAGTTCATATCCAAAAATATATTGTCACCGCTGTTCAGACTTTTTGTTTGCTAACAAAGTCACAAATCTCTAAGCGCCACGCGATCTTCTTGTTGGCTTCGAGAGCGATTCTGTGTTGCCGCATCACTCACAGCATCGCCGTCGCCGCTGCGAACAACCGCTGATTTTATGTCCGTGCCCCTAAAGCTACCAATTATTTTTCGAACATCCAAAACCAACCACTACAAGAAAATTAATCTCAATAATAAAGGAAATTGATGAGAAGTTCGTAGATTCAGTTGAAAACTGAAAACTTTCACAGGTTCAGTTGAAAACCAGCGTCAGGCACTAGTTGTCTGGCAATCATGCTGAACTGGACCTATTTTGGTGCAGCCATGAGGTACACAACAACTTTATTTTTATCTTTATTTTTTTTTTGCTTCTTGTATTTGTGTTTGGGTCTTGTGCCGTACCAAAAAAAATATTATTATTTCTTTCTTTCTAGATATAATTATGTAGAATAACAACAAGGGTCAATCTACATCGGTAATTTTCGCCGTAGACAGAAGGGCCAGTGACTGGTAGGGGCACGAGAAAAGGTATGAAAATTATACTCATTGTCCTAGGACCTACCCTAGGAAGTATAGGTGGTCTCTCGTTGTCCTTTTCCACGGTAAGAACGGGAGATGATTTCCCATCTTTCTTGGCCTGTCGGACGTTCACTGACCAAAACCACTTCATGTTCCTCCTTTACCTAGCGTTCTAGGATTCCGGGTTTCCCTTTCGGAAGTCAACCCATAGCCCCAGTGGGCTACGGTTTGCTGACATCTCTTTGAGGCGCGCGTGAGAGACTACTCGCCGTCGACGACTTGCGAAAGCGGAATCACTGAGTGGTATAGAGTATCATCATTATCATCATCGTTTCAGCCGACGTGCGTTCACTGTTGGACATAGGTCTCCCCCAAGCGTCGCCACAACGAATGTTGCTGTGCGTCTTGCATCCATCAGTTTCCCGCAACCTTCACCTGGTCATCGGTCCACCCTGTAGGAGGCCTTCCAATGCTGCGTCTTCCGGTACTTGGTAGCCACTCCAGAACCTTTCGGCCCCAACTGCCATCTGTTCTGCGAGCACTGTGCCCTGCCTATTGCCACTTAAGTTTGGCGATTCTTCGTGCTATGTCGGCTACTTTAGTTCTCCGGCAAATATCTTCATTCTACATATCTATATATATAAAAATCAATGCCACTTTTCGTTGTTATTTTATAACTCAAGAACGGGCTCACCTATCCAAACCAAATTTTTAGGCTTTGTTCGGACTATTTAGTAGATGGTTTATGTGAAGTTTGGTAGGGTAGAGTAGGGTATAGTAGGGTAGAGTAGGGTAGAGTAGGGTAGAGTAGGGTAGAGTAGTGTAGAGTAGTGTAGAGTAGTGTAGAGTAGTGTAGGGTAGAGTAGGGTAGACTAGGGTAGAATAGGATAGAGTAGGATAGAGTAGGATAGAGTAGGGTAGAGTAGAGTAGGGAAGAGCGGGAGCGAAGCCGAGCGGGAAAAAGCTAGTAGAATATATATATTTCCAACTTCCACACGGACAGAGCTGGTAGTCTAATGTCTTGGCCCGCATCTTACGTATTTAAGAAACTATCACACTTTTTATTAGCGACCCAAATTTTTGTGACCCTATTTAGATATTTTACCATCCTTTTTTTATATCTGCTAAACCTTTATGCTTGCTAGAAGACTGTGAATACCTAGTAGTAGGCTTTAAATTTAACATTTACTATACAACATAAAAAGTTCCTCATTAGACACGATTTACTCTCAAAGCTGAAATCCATATGCTTCCTATCCTCATTAACATTATAAAGGTCTGCCTATATTTAAAACTCAGGCAAACTCGCTTTAACTTCAGGCATAATTACCTACTCTCATTTAAATACTTTTCTGCTTCCAAACCGTACTCAACTTTTTACGAGGTGAGGATATTCTGGTGAAACTTATTTTTGGCCGAATAATTTGGTATTTTGAAAGTAAAACAAAAGACTGGCGAGTAATTATTGTTCAGTTGTAGCTAATTAACTAATTGGTTTGTTATGACTGAATAATGAAAACACGTTTAATTAGCACACTCACACATACAATGCGATCTTCCCGTCCAATTATAATTTAGGTGCCTTCAGGGCTAATCTGAAGTCTCATAATAAACCAGTGCGCTTCACCATTAACGATTGCATCACTAATTTATTATATCAAATAATATATAATTTACTAGCTTTCCGCCCGCGGCTTCGCCCGCGTGGACTACAGTTTATATCGCGCGCGAATTATAGGTAGCCTATGTGTTATTCCAGTGTCTCTTCTACCTACCAAATTTGATCTAAATCTGTTCAGTAGTTTTTGCGTGAAAGCGTAACAGACAGACAGACAGACAGAGTTACTTTCGCATTTATAATATTAGTAGGGATTATAATAATTTAACATATCCATTCTAAATACTTATTTGTTATACCGAACGCCGGCGTTCACGCTGTCATTGTCTTATTATTGTGTTTGTAATTGACAATATCTGAAAGGTAGTCTTACACTTTTGCGGTCCAATTTAGATGAATTCCAAGAAATGGCATAGGCAAATTTTTATCATCTTTCTACTTCAACTTTACATAGATGAAGTCGCGGGCAAAAACTAGTATGTAGCTTATATTGCAAATAGTGATGTTATTTAACTAATGGGGCTCGAAGGATGATATATTCCACTAAGGTTGAGCTATCATAAGTCAATGTCAGTGAGCGTTTCTTGCTCACATGACTAGAACATGTGCTCATTATTATAATGGCTTGTTGTCTTTGGCGGAGTTACACCATGTTGGAAAATAGTGAAAAACCGATTCTTTGACAGTGGCGTAGACCGGGTGATAGTGATTGATTGAAATTATAAAACATTGTGTTCAGACCAGTGGTGGCCGGGTGGTAACGGCCCCGACTTACTAGTTATTGGTCGCGGGTTCAAACCCAACCAGGCGCATTACGTTGTGTAATTTATTTCATCACCACTGCTCTCAAAACGGTGAAGGAAAACATGGTGAGGAAACCGGCATGTCCTAGAACCAAAAATTCGAAGACATGTGACATTCACCAACCCGCACTGTGCCCACGTGGTGGATTACGGCCCATTCCCTCTCCTTGAGAGGAGGCCTGAGTCCTAGCAGTGGGAATATTATAAGGCCAACTATGCTATGATAGGCTACATTGTGTCACATGTTATGATGTTATGTAGCCTAGCATGTAATATTGTCGAAGGGAAGTAGTTCAATTCCCGAATCAAGTCTTGAAGATTACAATTACAAAACAAACAGTTTTAGACTATTTCCCGTATTTGTACTGTAGGTTTTGCTTCATGACAAATTTCAGAATTGTGGGTCAACAAGAAGTAAAGCATTTGATTACCTGACGTCAGAGCTCGGTTTCGGGCCATAGTCCAGAGCGAGGAGACATGGGCGGCAGTTACACTCGAGTGGAAACGGACATCCTTACACCCCAGCTGGTACCTTGACCGTAACTACCAGCCACCGTAGGCGTGGGCTTGCGGACGTCGAGCGATGAGTAACTCGCCATCAGGCTATCTGGTAACCACCTGGACCAAGCCCGAGTGGTCGACGGCGCTTAGTATTCCACGTGCGCCCCAAAGATATGTCAGCAGAACTGTAGGGCCCAGTAAGACCGAAGCCTACTTGACCCATGGGTTGATTTTTGAAATGGAAACCCATGCTTCTGGAACACAAAAAGCAACTGAAGGAACAAACACACCTATGTTTTAATCAGTAAAAGTCTGGCACGCTCGCCGACTCCATCCTAGTGCGGGAGATGTAATTAAGTAGATGATATCCCAAATAAATGAAAAAAACAAGTAATATATACTTTGATTAAACCTCGAGTGTAATAACGGTGTCATTTATAACCAGCAGGCTTGGTCTCAGGCAGATGTCTGTGTTCGTACACATTCGTTCATGTCAAATTAGTTTCGATTTTCGTCAATAGATGGCGTTGTTAGTTTTGTGTCGAATCCTGAATGGCGGTGTTAAGATTCTCCGCCGTTTAGCTAGGTCAAAAATTTTGTATTTTTTTTGTGTGAGCAGCAAGCACTGTTGATGTTATATTATACGCGCTTAATATAAAGTCCAGTGTTTAATTAACCACCCTCTCCAAGTCGACCTTCGTACATGGTCCTTCGAGAGCCGGATGTGGTCGGGAGTGTTTGTGAAGGTTCCGGTGGTGGTAGAATTCTACCACCCTTCGCGTCATTACTGGGCAGTGGATCGCTGTCCAGAGCAAACCCCCTTCAACCGGGGTACACCAGGTGAGAGGTGTTCCTGGAGCTGGAGGTGGAACGGGCTGGACCAGGGTGCAGCGAGCAGCCTGGAGCAGGGAGCAGTCAGTGGAGCGTGGTGCAGCGCTACTGGCAGGCAACAGCTGGAGGGACGGCGCGAAGGAGACAACGTGCGGCAGAGGGCGCCACTTGTGGTGCAGTACAGCGCGCCGCGATACCGTGGTGCAGCATTGTGTCAGTGAGTGAAAGAAAATAAAACCGTGAGTACATTTTACATCTGAATCAGGAAGAATAAATTAAATTTCTACAAAAAGTGCAAGTCCGAACGTAACTTCTTTGAAAATAACTTTTAGTATAGATTTTAGAACTTGTGAAATTTTTCGTGTAAACTGGTTCAGACGGGGAATCCATGCCCGATTTTGATCCGTGTGACTTATTTGTTTACAACTTGTAAAATTTTATGTGTAAAGTGGTTCAGACGGGGAATCCATGCCCGATTTTGATCCGTGTGATTTTATTTGTTTGCAACTTGTAAAATTTTATGTGTAAAGTGGTTCAGACGGGGAACCTATGCCCGATTTTAGACAAAACCAGCCAAACACTTGTGAATTTTAAAACTTTAAGTTGATTATTTCATTTCGGTAAATTTGTATTAAGTAATTGTTTTAAAATGGAGTCCTTCCTTGCTATACAGGAGGACATAAGCTCTAAAATGATTAAGGCAAAGTCTAATTTAAAGAAAGCTCCTAAGGAAAGGTTAACCCAAGCGTATATAGAGACACGTCTTGAAAATTTAGAACAATTATGGAATACGTTCACGGCCACTCATACTCAGATTTTATGTAAAATTAAAAAGGTTGAATTGTCTAACTCGAGTTATATTAAAGATGGTCTTTATGATGAAGTTGAGGAATTTTATGTAGTTTTTAAAAGTGAGTTAAAAGAATTTTTAACTACTAAAGGCCATTCAACTACGCTACACATGGATTCTAAGTCTATTTGTCAGGACCAAAAAGGTAGAGTTAAGTTGCCAGAAATTAAAATTCCCTCATTTTCGGGAAAATATTCAGAGTGGCAAACATTTAGAGATTTGTTTGTAGGATTGGTGCATGAGAATTCTTCTCTTGATAACGCACAGAGATTTTTTTATTTGAAGGCTCATTTATGTGGGGAAACTGAACAACTTTTAAGAAATATATCGATAACATCAGATAATTATGACATTGCATGGTCTAAATTGGATAAGATGTACAATAATAAAAAGTTTCTCGCAAACGGTATAATGAAAAGATTACTTGGTCAAAGGACGTTATCCTATGAATCGGCAAACGAGATAAAGAGACTTATTACGACTACCTCAGAATGTTTAGAGTCGTTAAGTAATTTAGGAGTGAAGGTTTCTTCCTGGGATCTGATTGTTGTACATATAATTAGCGGAAAATTAGATAAAGAGACCAGGAAATGTTGGGAACTCCAAGTTGCTTCAGATACAAGTAATGAGTACCCTACATTTATACAGTTTTCAGAATTTTTAAATAGTCGCTTCAGAGGTTTGGAAAATTTAGATAAATCAGAAAACAGGGAAAGACCTACACAACAGAAGGGAACTCACTCCTTACATGTTTTGAAAGATAAAAAATCAGTATCGTGTGATTTTTGCTCAGCCGACCATAAGATTACGTCTTGTCCAAAATTTTGGAAAGAGGCAACTGAAGTTAGGCGTACCTTTGCTATGGAACATAATTTGTGTTTTGTTTGCTTACACAACAACCACTCTGCCAGACACTGTAAAAACACTCTCAGATGCCAGGTGTGTAAACGCCGCCACCATTCTTTATTACACCAAACAGGTGTTTCTGGGTCGGTAATTAGTGAGGGTAATAAAGGGGCTCACGAGGAAACCTCATCAGCCGTTGTAAAGGTGATGAAGGAAAATAATAAAGGTAATACGGAAATAGCCGCGCAAGCGGAGGGGTCAAGTAAACCACTAGTCGCGTGCTTCTCGTCTGGAACTGGTCGCAAAACTGTTTTATTAACTACTGCGTTAGTAAAGGCGAAGTCGCAAGATGGGAGCTATCGAGTTGTTAGGGCTTTACTTGATCAAGGATCGCAAGGTTCGTTCGTAACGGAATCCACGGTTCAATTTTTAGGATTACACAAAACGCCATCGAGGCAAACGGTGATAGGCGTAGGCGGAGAAAAAGGTGCGACGGCTAAGTCAACCGTTGTACTTCAATTGAGGTCTAGGATAGATCCGACTGTACAAATAAATGTAAATGCGTTCGTCCTGAAATCAGTTACTGCTCTTCTCCCAGCTACGAAAGTAACTCGAGTAGAATGGGTAGATTTATTCGATGATGATTTGGCTGATCCAGAATACGACAGACCAAATAAAATAGATGTTTTATTAGGTGCTGAAGTATATAGTCAAGTTATTCGGGAGGGCATTAAAAGGAATGTTGGTGGAACTCTTTTAGCGCAAGACACCACGTTAGGTTGGATATTGTCAGGAACCTTTGAGGTGGATCAAACTAGTAATTCCTCACACATTACCGTGATGCATTTAAGCTTGGAGACAGATAACCTGCTTACAAGATTTTGGGAACTAGAAGCGGAACCATCTAGTAAAAGGATGCTCACGGAAGATGAAAATAATTGCGAAGTTTTATACACAGCTACTACTGAACGTGATGAGAGTGGTCGTTATATAGTAAGGCTACCATTGCGGAATGTAGACCCGGTCAGCATGGTTGGTGATTCGAAGGGAATCGCTGAAAAAAGATTAAGATCGTTAGAAAGTAAATTCAGAAAAAACAGCAAATTCAAGGAAGATTACACGAGAGTTTTGGAAGAATATTTGGAGCTAAAACACATGAGAAGGGTTGCAGATGAAAACAAAACCCAAAAAGCGATCTACTTACCTCACCATGCTGTTATCCGGGAGGATAAAGAAACGTCAAAGGTCCGCGTCGTATTTGATGCTTCCTGTAAAGGAACTAATGGGATGTCACTTAATGACAATATGTTAATTGGTCCTAGTTTGCAGCCGGAACTCCGACACATTATTATGCGTTGGAGGGCGCATCGTGTGTGTCTCGTAGCGGACATAGTCAAGATGTACCGGCAAGTGTTGGTAAACAGGAAGGATGTAAGATTACAAAGGATCCTCTGGAGAGAAAGTCCTGAAAAAGAAATACAAGAATATGAGTTGGAAACAGTTACTTTCGGGACGGCAGCAGCACCATATCTAGCTGTAAGGTCGCTTCAACAGTTAGCGCAGGATGAGTGCCAGGATCAACCAGAAATTGCAAGTGTCATTTTAAACGATTTTTACATGGATGACTTGATGACCGGAGCTGAAAACGAAGAATCCTGTTTTAATATATACACAGAGTTGTCTAAGGTGTTAGCCAGAGGAGGGTTTCCATTACAAAAATGGAGGAGCAATAGCGAAGATTTAGTAAATAGCATTAAGGATGGAAATGATGAAGCGTTACAGATTAAAATCGACGATGTATCAAAAATATTGGGACTTACCTGGAATTCGCGCAACGATTGCTTCCAATACTCTCTGGAACTTAAGCCGGTAGCAGGACCTGTAACAAAAAGAAAAATAATATCCGATATCGCTAGGTTATTCGATCCATTGGGGTGGCTAGCACCGATCATAATCATAGCAAAGGTGTTGATTCAAAAGCTGTGGTTAGCAGGGTTGCAATGGGATGAAGAAGTTCCCAACAACTTACTAAAGGAATGGTATACTTACCGTAATAATTTGGCTTCCATAACAAACCTGAAAATCCCGCGATGGCTGCTCATGCGTTCCAAAAATGTAAAGACTGAGCTGCACGGATTTTCAGATGCGTCAAAGGTGGCATATGCAGCAGTTATCTATGTGAGAGTCGTAGACAATACTGGTAACATCCATGTATCGTTAGTAACGGCGAAAACGAAGGTTGCCCCTATAAAGCAGGTATGCATTCCACGGTTGGAGCTTTGTGGCGCAGTGCTGTTAAGTAGTTTGATGGTCGAAGTCGGCAAAGTTATGGATATACCACAAGGTGACTGGCACATGTGGACGGACAGTGAAGTGGTTTTGGCGTGGCTTAACAGTCATCCAAGCCGTTGGAAAACCTTCATTGCCAACAGAGTCTCCCATATTTTGACCATCACAGAAGGCCAACACTGGTGTCATGTTCCATCAAAGCAGAATCCTGCAGATTGTACATCTCGTGGTGTTTCTCCTGCAGATCTGGTTGGCACTTCTATATGGTGGGATGGTCCAGAGCTTTTAAGACAGCAAGTAGTAGAATATAAGAAGCCAAGGAATAATACTACTCATTTGGAAGAAGTAAAGGTGCACACATCTATTATTGAAGTTGGGTTTTGGAATAGGTATTCGACATTGTCTAAGCTAGTACGAATAGTTGCTTACTGTCGTCGATTTTTAACACTTCTCAAGGAACGGTCAACTAGGTGTAAAACAAAATATTTAGTTAAGCAGGAAATCGAGAAAGCTCTCAAAGTTTGTATAAAGAGATGTCAAGAAGAAGGGTTTTCTAAAGAGTTGATGAATTTAAGAAATAATAAGCCTTTAGAGAACAAGAAACATAACTTAAAATCATTAAATGTATTCCTCGATTCTAATGGAATAATAAGTGTTGGTAGCTTAAGGCGATGGCAACTGCAACAGCGTATGATGCAGGAATTTTGGCGAAGGTGGTCGCACGATTACCTTCACCAATTTTTGCAACGGCATAAATGGCGAAATAAAAACCCGGAGCCATCTGTCGGTGACATAGTTTTAGTCAAGGAGGACAATTTGCCCCCTGGCAGGTGGTTGTTAGGTAAGGTAACCTTAAAACATCCTGGATCTGATGGTGTTACCCGGGTGGTAACACTACGGACATCATCGTCCACGATAAAGAGACCAACTTCTAAATTATGTTTATTGCCTCTAACAGAATAAATATACGGATTGTTTATTTTTGTTCAATGCAATCTATGTAGTGTCATTTACATGACTGATAATTAAATTTTATATAGTTTTAAGAAATGCTATTGTTAGAAATAAGTTCAGTAGATATATAGGTACTAGGTACTTGTTTAAAATTGTTAGTAATAAGTTCAGTAGGTATATATTCAATATGTTGTTTAACATTGTTAGTAATAAGTTCTGTTGGTATATAGTTATATGTTAGTTATTATTATTGGTCATCAAGGCTGTATACTGTTTAACATTGTGACAGGACTCAGTCTTGAAGGACATTCGCCATAATGTCCTTGGTGGGCGGCATGTTCGTACACATTCGTTCATGTCAAATTAGTTTCGATTTTCGTCAATAGATGGCGTTGTTAGTTTTGTGTCGAATCCTGAATGGCGGTGTTAAGATTCTCCGCCGTTTAGCTAGGTCAAAAATTTTGTATTTTTTTTGTGTGAGCAGCAAGCACTGTTGATGTTATATTATACGCGCTTAATATAAAGTCCAGTGTTTAATTTGTCACCCTCTCCAAGTCGACCTTCGTACAGTCTGTGACTTAAACCTAGGTTTATTAAAGAAAAATAAGTCGTACATAATGTATAAACTTACTTTGCAAATTATTATAACTTCTACTTTATATACCTAATTAAAATAACGTTAATAAAATAAACGACAACATGTTTGAAAAGTTTACATTATGTGTGTCTAGACATATATGATGTAATCTTTTTTTCTAATAAAGTATATGTCTAAATAATTGGCAACGTACGTTTTGTTTAAAAGGTCACAGACTACAAAGTGTAGACTATAAAACTAGGAAGTAAAATAGGGACTTAGATTTTTTTTTTGTCGACGGGGGAAAATCATCTTTGACGAAACCCGCTCTTGGGTGGTGCGGGAGACAGTGTCAGACTCTTACTGACTAAAAACCCCGCGCCGTTCCTTCTAGCCTTCATACCGGGGCACGAGCTCCCTTTCGGACAACCCTGTCCCCAGTAGGCTTCGACCCAGCTGGGCCCCACCTGCTGCTGACAACTCCTTGAGGCGCGCGGGAACAGTGCGCGCCGTCGACGTCTTGGACTCGGTCCATTACCGGACGATCGGACAGCGAGCTACCCATGGCTCGCCGTCCGCGAGCCCGCGTCTACGGTGGCCGGAAATCGGGATCGGAATCCCGGCGACGGCGGTGAGGGCGCCGTTGCCTGATGCGGTCAGCCTCCTCCTTTGCAAGCATTACTGCTTCGCAGAAGGAGGCGACCGCCTGCCACTCCTCCTCGTTCCGGACCATGGCCTCGACCAGGGCCCGGCGCGAGAGGTCTCCGCCGCCGATCGCCCCCACGAGGGCACGGCGATGCTCCGCCCAGGCAGGGCACACCTCGACGGTGTGCTCCACCATGTCCTCCGGGCGTTGCGCACAGTGGCGACACCCGGGCGTCTCTTCCGCTTGAATCCAATGCAGGAACCTCCCGAACTTGCCATGTCCGGTGAGGACCTGCGCCATGCGGAAGGTAAGGACGCCGTGAGGTCTTTCCAGACACGCCTCAAAGAGGGGACTTACCGCCTGTTGGGGCGTGCCGTAGCTGGTTCACGAAGAAGGATAGTGAAACAAAGTGGACTGTATATATGTTCTATATTGTACGGAAGTACTGAGATTGTACAATAAGTAAATCGCGTCTACGGAACAAACATGAAAGTAATTAGGATGCGCGAGCGCGGACGTTCGTATGGGCTCGTGACAGCTGACTGCCGGTCGATGTGCGAAGCGGCGCGCGCGGCGAGCCGGGCGGCCGTCGCCGGCCAGCTGATGCTCCGCGGACCCCGCACCCCTCGTTCACTCCCGCCGACGGCGCGCGGCGATGTTGAATGCAGAGGTCTCAACATACTCCCCCCGTTGAAGGAGCTTCAACACCAGTGACTGGAAGAGGGCAGATTGAATTAAAAGCTCGCCTAATGACACCCTTGCGGGTGCGGATGTCGGCGACCCTGGTGATGCCATCTCTGCCAGGTAGGACATTGGTGATTCGTCCTAAACGCCACAACAGAGGCGGTGACCCTTTGTCCTTGATGACGACGAGTGTCCCCTCTTTAAGTTCCCCGGAAGAACGACGCCACTTGGTTCTCTCTTGAAGCCACAAGATATATTCGTGGGAAAACCGGTGCCAGAAGTGTTGTTTCAACAGTTCAATGCGACGGAACCGCTGCAAGCTGGTGATGTTCACGTTCTGAATCTGTGGATGTGGCAACATAATCAGTGACCGTCCAATGAGGAAGTGGGCCGGAGTTAGAGGGACAAGGTCTGTAGGGTCATTGGACAATGGAGTTAAGGGTCTCGAATTTAGGATGGCTTCAACTTGAGTCAAGCATGTGGCCATCTCTTCAAACGTTAAATGTGTTAAACCCAAGACACGTCTGAGATGGTGCTTGGTTGATTTAACTGCTGATTCCCACAATCCCCCTATGTGGGGTGTGTATGCAGGTATAAAGGAAAAGTTGATACCTGGGTCGATATCATTAAAATTTAAGTTTTGAGAAAGGAGACTAGACAATTCATTAAAGGCGCCAACGAATGTAGTGCCATTATCTGAGGAAACGTTACGCGGCTTCCCCCTGCGAGCAATAAAGCGATTCATAGCTGCTAAGAAAGCGTCTTTCGTGAGGTCAGACACCAGCTCGAGGTGAAGAGCTCTTGTTGCTAAACACACAAACACACATATAAAACACTTAATGAGTCTGCACCCCCTACCCTTGCGATCAGCTATCAGGATCGGACCAGCATAATCCACCCCTGTATCTAAGAAAGGGAATTCTAAATGCACGCGCTGTTCTGGAAGATTACCCATGATAGGTTGAACAGTCATAGCTTTAATCCTACAGCATTTTACACATTGCTGTGAAACCTTTTTGGCTAGGTTTCTACCGCCGATAGGATAATAGTAGTGTCGAATCGTAGCAAGTAAGAGCTGCGGTCCAGCATGCAAAAGGCGCAGGTGATACATATTAAATATTAAGTTACAAATAATATGTGAGCTTGATAAAAGAATTGGATGTTTTACATTAAAATCATAAAATGAATTGCTTAGTCGCCCACCAACTCGAATCAAACCACTTGATTTATCTAGGAACGGAGATAATGACAACAATTTATTTTTAGTAGGCAATTGTTTATCTAAAACTAATAACTTATATTCCTCAGAAAAGGATTCCTGTTGACTATGTCTAAGTATAAAATGTAATGACATAGTCAACTCAGTGTTTGTGAGTGAGCCACACTCTGTGGAGTTCTTTCTACATTTATTTATGAAACGCATGATATGTGCGACCACACGCTGTAATTTAGTAAAACTAGAATACCGTTTACATAGTAATGTAATCCAGTTGTCAACAGTATTCATAGTATCAACATGATGAGATGCTACTGTTTCTAATAAGTACGACTTATCTCCTAAATTTGAATCAGGAAATAGAGGCCATGAAGAAGTTTCTTTGTGTAAAAACTGAGGACCTGACCACCACAAAGAAGAGTTCACCAATTTGTCAGCTCTAAGTCCACGCGAAGCGAGGTCTGCGGGGTTTTCAAGTGAAGGAACGTAACGCCAAGTACAACCAGCAACAGACTCCTGAATCTCGGAAACGCGATGACGAACAAAGGCTTTAAGTTGTATGGGTGATGCAGATAGCCAACCCAAGACAATGGTTGAATCGCACCAAAATACTGTTTCGTCAATATGTAATGTTAGCGACTGACGAACCTTGAGATACAGCCTTGTACCAAGTAATGCAGCGCATAGTTCGAGCCTCGGTATAGTGGTTGGCTTGATAGGAGCAACTCTACTCTTTGCAGTAAGAAGATGCACGCTAACCTCTCCGTTCCTCGATTGATTGCGAACATATACACAAGCACCATAGGCTTTTTCGGATGCGTCAGTGAAGATGTGAAGTTGAACAGTAGATGGCGACACAGAGGAAATCCATCGGGGTATTTCGATATTGTTGAGAAGAGGGAGAGTGGTTTGAAACGAATCCCAAATATTATGAATATCTTCAGGTATAGGTTCGTCCCAGGAGCGTTTAGAGAGCCAAAGCTGTTGTATTATTATTTTGGCTTCCACAATGCAAGGAACTACTAGGCCCATTGGATCAAAAATTTGAGCAATGGCCGACAGGATTTTACGCTTTGTAGTTCTGTCAGTGGAAGACAAATTTATGGAAAAAGTAAATGTATCTGTCGAGCACTTCCAGTTAAGCCCTAAGGTTTTCGACGTATGATTATCATCACAGAGATTAACTAAATCAGAATCGTTGCGATCATTGCAAAGAGCCTGCAAAACTTCACTCGAGTTGGATTGCCACTTGCGAAGATTGTATTTTGCAGACTGCAAGATATCCACGACTTGATGACACTTGACTATTATAATCGTGGCGTGCCCAGCACTGGGTTGCGATAGCCGTTGACAGGGACTTAGATAGGGATGTAACAATAAAGAAAAAAAAGTCGTTTTATAATTGCGTACAATCTACAACTATACTAGTTACTGGGGCCAGGGTTATCCGAAAGGAACTCGAGCCCCGGTATGAAGGCTAGAAGGAACGGGGTGGGGTTTTTAGTCAGTACGAGTCTGACACTTTCTCCCGCTCCACCCAAAAGCGGGGGTTGTCATAAGATGATTTTTCCCACCGAAAAAAAAACATCTACACTAGTTGTTTTTTGGTTCCGCACCTCAAAAGGAAAAAAAACGGAACCCTTATAGGATCACTTTGTTGTTCGCCCGTCTGTCTGTCTGTCAAGACCCTTTATCTCTAGAACGCGTGGAGGTATCGAGTGACATTAAAACCATATACTCCGGTCTGCGGTCCCTTCAAGCTGTGAAAAATCAAACTTCTAAGTTAACGAATAAAAAACATATGGCCGTTTATGTCGCAAGAAACGTATATTTTTGATACTCTCAAAGATCAAAATTCATAGAATACTTCCCGTTGGCCCAGAACCCTGAAATTAAGCACAAAGCAAGGTCTTATAGCACAGGTATAGGAAATAAAATCTGAAAACAGAAAAATTGTTGTTACCTACGTTACAAAACAAAAAATTTCACTTCGGAAAAATCTTCGAGACTCCATTCAGAAATTGTAGTTTGCACGGAATATCTTCATTTCTGATACGCTTACATAAGGAAACTCCGAGCATAACCATATCTTTTGATATAGTTCATAAGAGTACATTAAAAAAAAGTTAACATAGTTGTTTCTTTAAAAAACACCAAAGCAATGAAGCGCGACGAGAACCGTTATACCTGTAATTTAATCCTCTTTATCTAAACGATAATCATTAAATCCTTACACATCTAACAACAAAGAAAACTAACTTTATCCATACGCCTTCAGAATAATCAAACGAGAACAACGGAACAACAGCCAAAACCCTAGACTGTTTCCCAATTCATTTTGCGTTGCAATCTAACAAACATCCGAAACTTATTAAGCTGTTTAAGTACTTCTTGGAGAGAGATGGCACGATCTTCTATCCCTCTCTAATTCCCGGTCACGTACGAGATTCTTCACACGTAGTTTCAGGACTTAATAGGTCATATTCGTATTAATCTCGGCGCAAAGTTGTTGAAAGTGTTTCTACGTTTACTGTTGTGTGTATTGAATTAATTATGTTCTGGATGAAAAGATTTCTAGAAACTAAAAGAAACGTTAGAGGTACAGTTTCAGTAAGATTAGCAACTTAATTCATGAATCCCCAAGCGACCACCAGTGGCCGCGCATCTATTGTCTTACTATTGTGTTTCTAATTGACGGTATCTGAAGGGTTAAATAGGTAGCCACTCTAGGCGTTTACCTATTTAAGAAATCGCAGGAAGACCACCGGCGACAACTGTAGCAATTGGTAGCTCGCCGTCCGACCGTCCGGTAACCGTCCAGATCGAGCCCGAGTCGTCGCCGGCGTTCCACGCGCGCCTCAAAAGATATAAGTAAAACCATAGAGGCCTGGCAGTTCCGATGGTTACTGAGATCAGCAGTCCTAGAACGCGAGGGGCAATTAAATATACGTCAGGTTTTAGTCAGTTAAAGTCTGACACGCCCTCGCACTCCACCTTAAAGTGGAAGAAATCATTGGATAGTTAACCTCACAAAAAAATTTGGTAAACACGTTAGATAAAGTCAAGATCAAAGAGTAATGAAGGTTTCACTGAAGTAACTAAAAACTGAACTGACTCTTCGGGAATGACGTGTCCTGAATCATTCATAGTCTAGGATGACTCACGGCGAGCTTAAAGTGGCACGCGGTGATACCAAAGAGTGTTGAAGTGTTTAAGGTGACACATAGTGATACAAAGTAGAATGCAGATCCTAGTTCCAATTTCCAATAGCTTGGGCACGCCATAATTATGGTAGTAAGTCCCTTTTTGAGGAGTGGCTTTTTTTATTTTTTTGTCGACGGGGAAAATCATCTTTGACGAAACCCGCTCTTGGGTGGAGCGGGAGACAGTGTCAGACTCTTACTGACTAAAAACCCCGCGCCGTTCCTTCTAGCCTTCATACCAGGGCACGAGCTCCCTTTCGGACAACCCTGTCCCCAGTAGGCTTCGACCCAGCTGGGCCCCTCCTGCTGCTAACAACTCCTTGAGGCGCGCGGGAACAGTGCGCGCCGTTGACGTCTTGGATTTGAGGAGTGGCTGGAGAGGCGTCACGGTGTCCTCACGTTACGCAGATATACACTAGACATGGTGACTATGGGAGGTTCCTGCACGCGATTTAAGTCGAAGATAAGCCAGGGTTAAGTGTATAAACGCGGGTGAAGCCGCAGGTAAAAGCTAGTTTTTATATAAACTGGATGTTGCTTAGTACGGAGGAATTCTTTCTACACCAGTCGTTAGGTACAGACGAGAAAGTTTGCTGGTTTCTTTAGATAAAGAGAATATTTTAAGATTCGTGTTTTGATTTCAAATTTCTGTGTTTTTAGAGGTTTTGTATAAGTTTTAGATTAGTTGCGTCAAGTATCAACCATAACATTATTGAAACTTCTATTGCCTCTACGGTCCGGACTAATAGTTTTGCCTTGTCAGAACAATTTTTCTACTGCGGTTTTTCCATCCGATTACAATGTATGTGTCTTCAAGGCTAGAGTGAATAAACTCTTAATAAACTAGTGCGTCTCACCATCAAAGATTGCATCACTGCTTACAGCTAATTAGGTGGGATCACAGTTAAGTTCATATCAATAAAAAAAATTAACACAGACAAGCTAAAGAATTTAGTGGATAATCGAGGTGTTCCGGAGGCATACTCACATTTTATCAGGCCTCAGTTTGATCCCATCTCATAGGGCCTTTTCATCATCATCATCATTTCAGATAAATTAGACTCACTGTTTGTCGAGGTCCTCCCCCACAACGAACGGTCCTATGCGTCTCACATCCATCGGATCCTCGTGACCCTCACCAGGTTATCGTTCTATCTTCGCTCAGATTGCCACTTCAAAACCTTTCGGGCCCATCAACCATCTCTTTTGCAAGCAATATGCCCTGGTCAGTCTGTAACCTAACTTTTCCTAAACATTGAACCATCGCACTTTACAATGAATTATTTGAATTTCCACAAAACCATCTTGTTGTCACATGCGGTCATATCCTTTTTTGACGTCAACAGCAATATAGCATCACGGTCGCGTCCAATCACGCATTAGCGGGAGTCTATGCCAGTCTATGCAAATCGTCACAGACTAAAAACGGGTTGCACAAATTGTGCTTTGGGCGAGTCGTGGTGTTGCCACTTTATATAAATGTATGTATGTATCACTTTATCTATTTATTTTAGTTATATCATCTGTATTTTTCGAATTACATCTTCTGTTTAACTGCATCGTTTAGGTACGTCGACACAGCAACCGGCCCACGCTGAAAACTAGCGCTGTGAGCTCATCGCATTATGAGTGAGGTCAAAGCTTTATGCTGAGCGTTGGGCCGTTTTGCGCGGATGAGACGCATATCTTCCCTATCGACTGATGTTGTGTTGTGTTTGTTATTTAGCTTTAAGTATGCGTCTAATTTCGCGTAAATAAAATGTTTTTCTTTTTTTCTTCTTCTTCTTCTTCTTCTAAACGCTAACGCATTGTATATATAGAAATAAGATTTATAGTCTGTCAAACATGTGGATTCTCAACGCAAACACTAGAATCAAACCAACATTTCCTAGTTAAATAAACTTCTATGTTTAATACAGTTAGCATGAAAACGCCGTGTTCAGTTCCAAGCACTGCACTGCACAGTAAGACGTTCTCACAGCAAGTAGGTACACACGACCAACTTCGCTAGTTCATCAAGAAAAGTTAAGACTGTAGTTTCAAGTCATGTTAATGTACTGTCTTGGTGCAGTGGACCATGAGTAGTTTACGCTGGCAGAACTCATGTTGTCAAACATTTAAAATGCTAGTTTATCAGTTTTTGCGGCTTCGCCCGCGTTTATTAATATACTTTACTTTTATCACTTTTTTTTTAAATTAGCCTATATCCGTCTCCAGGGTCTCAACTATCTCTGTACCAAAATTCATCAAAATCGGTTTTTGCCATTTAGGCGTGAAGACGTAACAAACAAACAAACTAACTCACTTTTGTTTTTATAATATTATTAAGGACTAGCTTCTGTCAGCGGCTTCGATCGTAGTTCAAGTTTCTCCATTCAAAGTTTGGATCCCCGTTTCATCTCCTTAGGGGGTGAATTTCGGAAAATCCACTCTTAGTGCTCGCCTGCACTATAAAAAGAAACCTTGTGCCAAGATTCACAATCATAGTCTCAGTAGTTTTGGCTGTATAGTATTGATAAATCAGTCAGTCAGTATCTCCTTTTATAAATATACAACGTGTAATATTAAATGCGCAAAACCTGAAATGAATAACGAGCAGCATCAATTAAATCACGTTTTAATATAGGTTACTTTATTGAAAAAAACCTTCATATAAAATGTCACCCTGTCTATTCATGAATAGGTCAAGCTATCACGTGCGCAAATCGAAATCCGCCGAAATAGGTAAACAAACACAAATGGTTGTAGTCCAATCAAATTTTCTCATACACGGGATAATAAAAGTTCTTATTTCAATAAGATGTGAATTTTGAAACTAAAACTGCACATGAATTCTTTAATTTTTTTTATGAGTTTTTTTTCACAGTATTAGGTCAATTAAATTTAAAATCATTTTGGGTGTCTGAGGTTTAAATTATAAATAAAAAATTGGCCAAGTGCGAGTCGGACTCGCGCTCGAAGGGTATGAAGTTGTATTAACTATATAACATTTTTTTGCAAAATTTATTTCATTCTGTATTTGTCATTAAACGTTCTGTGCCGAGGGTCACCAGTTTGGAGGTAATGCGGTACAGAGAGTAAAGTCTCACATACCTCTTTTGATAAGGGAGGATCCTCCTACCAGACAGCATGTTTGTTCTGGTGGGCGGCTGCCCGATAGTTGATGTCGGGCTGTCGTATATGTTCAAATCGCGCGGAGAACTTTGAAAGAAAGAAAGAAAGAAAACTATTTTATTTGGCATACACAATGTAGTAACAACCGAAGTTAGTGTAGTAACAAACATGTAGACACTGATATTTTATAAAAGAAAGAGACAAGTCACAATGTGTGCCTCACGGTGGCGCCAAACTTTGATTGCGCGATGCAGGATTTCGTATTTTCTTCGTAGTTCTTATGTGGCGTAATAGATGTCGCTACAGCTGCAATAGAAGTACATCAACTGTGAAAATTTCAACATATCTAGCCGTCACGGTTCATGAGCTACAGCTTGGTGACAGACAGATGGACAGTGGAATCTTAGTGATATTTTTACTCTTTGGATACGGAACTCTAAAAACTACCAGAAAAGAAAAGACTTCAAAACAAAGCTCTGCAGGAAACTCCAACCACGTATTTAGTACTAGCTGTTCATTAGTCCTTCCACAAGTTTACCAGTTCATCAAGAAAAGTTTCGACATAAGTTCTGCTTGTAATGAACTACATTTGTTAGTTCCGTGGTCAGTTGAAGCTTCCAACTCTCAATAAATAAGGATTTACAGGGTTGGGTTTCCTTTTTTAGTACTGTCAGGAACTACGTAACTATACTGGGTTATTTGTAAAACACTAACAACCTTGCAGGACTGTATTACTAACGTTATAAACAACAACATTTCAAGCCCTTACCACCGACTTATCGTAAGCGACATCCTCATAAAAATGCATTTTAGATCTTATATCGAACTAGCGACCCGCCCCAGCTTCGCTCGGGTGCAATATTATACATATAAACCTTCCTCTTGAATCACTCTATCTATTAAAAAAAACCGCATCAAAATCCGTTGCGTAGTTTTAAAGATTTATGCGTACATGGGGATATAGGGACAGAAAAAGCGACTTTGTTTTATACTATGTAGTGATGTAGGCTATGATTTAGTTCATAAGTTTGCATTTTCAAAAGGATGTCGCTTACGATAAGTTGGCGGTAATGGCTCGATTTGTTCTAAGACTTTTTACAAAACATTACCAAAAACAAACCTTCAAGATTTCGTTGTTCTATCTAACACATTTCGACTCTGTATTTTACTATACCTACCTACGTCTGTCCTTACGTCTTCTACGTCTGTGTCTTAAGTGGCAATGGGCAGGGCACATTGCTCGCAGAACAGATGGCCGTTGGGGCCGAAAGGTTCTGGAGTGGCGACCTCGTACTGGAAGACACAGCGTCGGAAGGCCTCCTACACTGTGGACCGATGACCTGGTGAAGGTTGCGGGAAACCGATGGATGCGAGACGCACAGGATCGATCATTGTGGCGACACTTAGGGGAGGCCTATGTCCAGCAGTGGACGTCTGTCGGCTGAAATGATGTCTGTATGACACGGCGTATCTCTTTTGTTAAACATGCATTTCATCCCTCCTTTTCACAAGACTATGCCAAGACAAACGATTTCCTTTCAACATTTTAGTCACTTTTTTTTTACGGGAAGCAAGGTGTGAATCATCTAAAGACTTCTCTCACTCTACGGTAAAGCGAGTGGGCGTGGCTGCCTTTTACAGGCTAAGACTCACTCCTATATTCCCTCCTTGCCTTGCATCCCAGAATCCCAGGGTCCTCTTTTGAACGACCCATGGAATGTTTACTTTTGCAGTCTGTTACTGGCGTTACTTTCAAATCACACTATCGCACATGATAGTGAAATGTTACACAGTATGTGAAGCACCATCGTTCAATTTAGAAGTTTTCCCGCTCGAAAAAATATCCATGCAAAAAAAAAATATATTTTACAAAATAATTTTTTCCTCTCCAACGTTCGAACTTTTAGCATAAAAGTGCAGGGATGGTGAACCTATGGCACGCGTGCCAGTGATAGCATGTGGTAAAATAATTCGAGTACGGTAGCATAAAAATATATAAGTGATCTGATACAGCAGTACAACTTAAGTGGCAATGGGCAGGGCAAATTGCATGCAGAATAGATGGTCGATGGGGACGAAAGGTTTTGGAGTTGCGGCCACGTACCGGATGATGCAGCGATGGGAAGACTCCTAAGGTAGACTGATGACCTGGTGAGGGTCACGTGAATCTGATAACGCCCGGAGGACGTGGTGTCGAGGTGCGCCTTGCTTGGGCGGAGCATCGCCGTGCCCTCGTGGGGGCGAACGAAGCGGTGACCTCTAGCGCCGGGCCTTAGTTCAGGCCATGGTACGGAGCGAGGAGGAGTGGCAGGCGCTCGCCTCCTTCTGCGAAGCAGTGATGCTAGCAAAGGAGGAGGCCGACCGCATCAGGTAGCAGCGCTCTCGCCGTCGTCGGGATTCCGATCCCGATTTCCGGCCACCCGTAGGCGTGGGCTTGCGGATGGCAAGCAATGAGTAGCGCGCTGTCCGACCTACCAGTATCTGTCCGAACAGAGCCCAAGTCGTCGATGGCGAACACTGTTCCCGCGCGCCTCAAGGAATTATCAGCAACAGTAGGGGCCCGGCTGGGTCGAAGTCTACTGGGGCTAGGGATAGTTTCGAGAGGTAGCTTAGCTCCGGTATGAAGGCACGAAGAAATGAGTTGGGTTTTTAGTCAGTAAGATATCTTCCGCTTCGCCCAAGAGTTGGGGTTGTCATTAGATGAAATAACCACCATAAAAAAAAACGTGAATCTGATGGACGCGAGACGTACAGGACCGATCATTGTAGCGATGGTTGGGGGAGGTCTATGTCCAACAGTTGACGTGTGGGTGACTCACATATATTTACACTGTATACAGTATGCACGTACACAATAAATATATATACTCACCTCCATCTATTATGTCTATTTATGCATTCATATATTCTAAGTTAGCAGCACACATAATCACTAACACTAAACACAACATACAGAAAATAACGTAACGCATTGGACACGCGCATTGTCGATGACGCGCCGGCGAGTTATTTTCTTCTACCGCCAAGTTGTAGCATACCTACATGTTGCATTTCGTTTCTCACCAGTCACTATCTACGCTGCCTGCTAGTTCTACGTGCGCTGGCGCCGGTAAAATAAATTGTGGAGAGTCTACCCGCGCTAACTTATCGCTGAAATTGCAAGAACTATTTCTGTTCTCCTACTGTTTCCACCTGCGTGTGCCTAGTGTTTGTGCTTTCTATAAAACTGTGTTGTTGTGCTGTGTGTGAGGAAATTATACCTGAAGATACCTACAGCAAGGAGCAAGCATTTACTCGCCACCTACCCAGTGAGTACCTAACCACACACACATACACACCACCTAAACAACTAAAGACGTCTATCGGCTGAAATGATGATGATGATACAGTAGTAATCTGACTAATTTTCACTTTTATTTAATTAAATAAGTAAACAAACAATGGCAAACTCTTCAGATACCGTCTTTGCGCGAACGCCGTTCACTTGGGGATTCATGAATTAAGTAATTAGTTTCAAAATTGGTCCATTGGATTATAAAGAATTATAAAACACGTTTATTTGGCACACAGGTATAGATACTAGCACGGATCTTGAGCGCTGGCTTCAAGTTGCGCAGAAGTCGAATATCGGGCCTATTTAGTGGTATGAAGTGTGCGCGGGGGCGGGGAGCGTCAGTGATTGGCTCGCCGCACCATCGCGTCATAGACGTCACTCGTAAGTCGTTCCCTGCGCTTACTGCATGTATCTAACAACGACGACGATTGTCTCGCCAATGTATGGAATGCGCAAAGTGATACTCACTCTGAAGCCGAGCGCTCAAGTTCAATGCTGATACCTATACACACAATGTCAACGTCTAAATTATTTGGCGGCGCGTCAGGGCCACATTTTTTTTTAATATTTAGTATCACGTTCTCCTCCTCCTCCATAAGGGTTCGCCATCCCTGTGTAGTGCATTGTCAAGGGAATAAGCTGGGAAAAATGTAACTCACGTACATACTGCGCTGGGCTGTAACTTACTTCGGACGCTGTGTTGCAAATTGTACTTCAGAGCGTGAATCACTGATAAAAACTGCAAGGTCGGTTATAGAGAGCGTGGCACAGTAACGAAGTGAAGTGCAGTGAATCAAGTTCTTTTCAATTTTGACTGAAGAGATAATTTTACCCGGTTTTCCTTTTTCCAACTATGTCGGGATTGGCTTCCAGTCAAACTATGATGCAGTTAGATATCAATATTTTATGTGGAGCGATTTCATTTGACCTCCAGAATCCAGCAATTGGGAAAGACGATACCCATCAAATAACAAATGGGTGGAGCAGGAGAGTGAATGTTTTTGTACTGACTAAAACCCACAAGATTTCTTCAGTTGCCTTTTTTTGTGATAGCTGCGGTAACTCTTTCAAACAATTCACAAACCTGGCAGGCATCGGTTCTCACTGACCCTATCAAGTTTAGCAAACTGTCTTTGTGGCGTGCATAGAAACACAACGCGCCGTCAGTTTGGGCTTGGTCCTTACTGGATGATCGGACAAGTTTCAGTTTCGTTGAGCTTGGCTTGAAGATCCACCCTTGCGGTTGTAGGTAATAATTCTAGCGACAGAAAAAAAAGAACAAGAAGTAAATACCTTCTTGTCTTGCTTCTAGATTTATGGACATATTCAGTAAAATGTTACGTCGCATTAAAGGGCTGCATAACTTTGCATGTCTAACATAGAGGTCTAACTTGGAACTAACTTGGTCTTTCAGACTTCAATCCTCGTTGAGAAACTTTTTCTAAGAATGTATATAAACTTAATCACAACTTCTGTAACGTTATGGAGAATCTGAAACTGTTTGACGAAACCCTACATTCAAGAACCATCCAACATATATAACCGAGGACTTGATTCACTCGACCCTGCACTGTGGCTCGCGGTCGGTTTCAGCAGAAGCTCCAAAACTTTTTCTGTGTGCGCTTGAGCCTGTAACGAGTTGTCAGAACTACTGGTAATGGTTTGAACGCGGCCGAGTTCCAACTCTCGCCCGATTTGTTCGCACCGCTCAACGGCAACGCTGCGACACTATTAAACAGTTTTTAACGTTTGAGATATTCCCCTAACGTTATTTTATGGAGAAAGTTTTTTTTTCCAAGGTTTTTGACGTGACTTTTGGAAGATAATGTGGTTGAGAGGAGGCTTTCTTTGGTTCTTTGCTGTTGGGGCTTGACAAAGTTTTATCTAAGTGCAAAAAATGGTTAGGTACGTGATGCACTGTGTCATTTGAACGATGAGATGGGAACGTTGTTTGTTTGTTTATATTAGAGTAAACGTTGGTTCAGATTGATGGTGATTTAGAAACAAGCGCGGAAATATCCAAAAAGTGTATTAATTATACAATGATATTATGGCCTAAGAATATACGCTAACAACTTTAAAATTGAATGTTTTGATTGATTTCTAAACTTTATTTATTGTTTTGTTCTGTTTTTGATATTTAGTTGTCAACCAATAGACAATCTAAGTCACATACCCCTCTTTTGGGCGGGAGATCATCAAATGATATCTTTCGCTTGGAGCGGAGCGAGGAGTATCAGACTTTTACTGACTAAAACTCGCCTGTGTTCCTTCATTTGCCTTTTGCATTCTAGTGCTACGATAACTCTTTTGAACAATTTCACGGGCCTGGACATCTAAGTACACCTGCTCTAAATAAACGGCAAGACATTCTGTTGTACTTGTGGTGTTCGGTGCACACAATGTTAATATTAACCTAAGACTGCTAGCACAAAATAGATACGTACAAAAGGCAATCTCATGTATGTACTTCACTTTTTAAACCTACGCTAGACGATCACGTTAGGGTCAGCGTGTTGCGCCGAACTGTACCAGTGCGAAGTGGGCGATTGAGCCGAGATATCGTGTCCGTGAGCGGTGTCTGTGTGTGCGTTGCTCGAGCGCGCTTTGTATGTAGATTGTCTTCTGTACCTATCTTTTTTGTGTAACATACTCGTAGTATGTATATTCAGTCGTCGGTCTTTAGACGAGCGACGTTTCAGTCCTTTGCAAGATTAGCGAACTACGTACCAGTATGTAGTGAAGCGAAAACGATTATGGTTCCTACACGTATGACTGGTTTTCTTAAGGGGATAAGTAGCAGAAGTAGGCTTCCTTATAAACATTCGGTATTCCGTTATAAATACGCATACCACACACACACTACTACACTATCTAACCACACCTACACTACAGTCTACAGTACCTAATCTTAATCTGGTACTTTTCAAGTTCAAAGTGTTGTTAGTGCTTATATTATCAATATACTAGCTTTTGCTCGCGCGGCTTCGCTCCCGCTCTTTCCTACTCCACCCGACTATACCCAACTCTACCCTACTCTACCCTACTCTACCCTACTCTACCCTACTCTACCCTACTCTACCCTACTCTAACCTACTCTACCCTACTCTACCCTACTCTACCCTACTACTCTACCCTACCCTACCCTACTCTACCCTACTCTACCCTACTCTACCCTACTCTACCCTACTCTACCCTACTCTACCCTACTCTACCCTACTCTACCCTACTCTACCCTACTCTACCCTACTCTACCCTACTCTACCCTACTCTACCCTACTCTACCCTACTCTACCCTACTCTACCCTACTCTACCCTACTCTACCCTACTCTACCCTACTCTACCCTACTCTACCCTACTCTACCCTACTCTACCCTACTCTACCCTACTCTACCCTACTCTACCCTACTCTACCCTACTCTACCCTACTCTACCCTACTCTACCCTACTCTACCCTACTCTACCCTACTCTACCCTACTCTACCCTACTCTACCCTACTCTACCCTACTCTACCCTACTCTACCCTACTCTACCCTACTCTACCCTACTCTACCCTACACCACCCTAATTTTTTTTTTCCATAAGAACCTTCTCCTCACAATAACAATCACAACAAAAAAAAAATCAGCCAAATCGGTCAAGCCGTTTTCATGCCAAGTCGTGACAACGGAAAACGGGGGTCATTTTTATATATATAGATTTCTAGTCACTTTTATCTTATCACCTAATTTGGAGACCCTGGCAGGACCCAATAGCAGTGATATTTCCTTTTTTAAAATAAAACAGCCATTTTTTTGAAGCGTGAAGAAGACAGCTGGTAGGCGTGGCTAAAACATTGAAAGTAGAAGTTGACTATCATATTATTGTAACGCCCAACCCAAGATGCGTTTTCAAATAACCACTCATACGTGATTATGACGTTATATATTTACAGAACCTTGGACATATAATCGAGATTCTGATTGACAAAAATTTTTTCATTTAAAAAAATCACGTATATCCTGGAACAAGTTTTGTGAAATGTTGGAGTTGGAGAGAGACAAACAGAATTACTGAATCGCTACCTGATCAAATGGTTCTGGAATGGTGACTACGTACCGAAAGACTTAGAGTTGGAAGGCCTCCTACAAGGTGGACCGATGACCTGGGAAAGGTTGCGGGAAAATGATGGATACGTGACGCACAGGATCGTTCATTGTGGCGACACTTCTGGGTGGCTTATGGCCAAAAGTTGACGTCTTTCGGCTGAATTTATGATGATGATGAATTGATGGATCTCTATTTTTTTTTCATGTTGCTTATTTATCAAATATTGTGTTGGATTGCGTTGGATAAAACAACAAGCTTTTAAGACTGTGCTCAGTGCTCTCATTGATGATGTACAGGTCGGAAAGAGCACTCTTAAATGTGTAATGGTTAGCTGTTAGCTGGACGTCTGCGTACTACATAGGTTTGAAACATAGAGAATATTAATAGTATTATTCTATATACACCTGACACAGTCAGGTCAATTTACCTTACCATACACACTAGTGCATGGTAAGGTAAATTGATATATATACGCTACAGTTACACGCTGAAGCTGGCTTGTTCTAACTATGTTTCCTTTCAGTATTTTCGATTTTCATGCCACACTTCAAATGATTTTTAATTTAAAAGACCTAATTCTGTGAAAAAAAAAATCATTTAATTTTTTTTTTAAATGTTTATGTGCTATTTTACTTTGTTCAAAATTAATATGTGCATTGAAAAAAATGCTTTTATTATCCCGTGTATGAGAAAATTTGATTGGTCTACAACCATTTGTGTTTTTTCCTATTTTGGCGGGTTTGCGCACGAGATGGCTTGACCTATTCATAAATAGACTGGGTGACATTTTTATTGAAGATTTTTTTGAAAAATGTAACCTATATTCAAAAGTGGTTTAATTGATTCTGCTCCTTATTCTGATCAAACAATTTTCAGGTTTTACGCATTTATCGTTACACATTGTATAACCCAGTACCTATATAGTTACTAGCTGACTTAGCCAACGTAGTTCAACCATATAAATATCAAACAAATGGATTCGAGATGGAAGTAGGCGGGTAAAAAATACACTACGACCTATTCTCAGATCTTCCAAATAGTTTAAACTAAGCAATAATTGACGTGAAAAAAAACGTATCTTTATTTATTTATTTATTTTGTAATTTATGTACACACAACATACTGAAGAAGATAACACAAAATAAAACTTTACTTTTAAATTTATTGTTGATAGGTTTGCGCTTGACCGCTATCCCACCTGAAAGCGACGATGCGGTCGACAATGGAACGCGCTTACCTAGATGAATCCTATTCACTCTCGACTTAAAAATAAATATCATCTATCTCTCCCTCATTTATCCTGTTCTGAAGAATAACATATAATTTTCAAATTCTGTTTACTGCAATGGATCATAAACTTTGGCGCATTGTAAACCTCGCATTTTGCTTCTGTTAGCCCCTTAAGTACAATATTTATTTTACAAAGAACTAGTTGAGACTTTGATCTCGCCTGATGAAACGCTAATGTTTCAGCTAATAGCAATTCAGACCATCCAAAACGGAAATTCTTCACCAAAAGTTACAAAGAAACAAGATAAACCCCCAGCAAAATGTACAAAACAAAATTAAGCGTCAATTTCAACACAAGCGGCCATTTTTGGAACCATCCCCGAAGATTTAGCCCCATAATGACGGGCCGTACCCCGACCGACTGTCGGTCAAAACGTGAATTTTATCACTGGCCTGGATTAATTCAGAATCAATTACGACCGAGGGAGCCTCCATTACATAAACAGAGAACTCATTTAACGTGGAACGAGGGCACGTTTACACTGTGTAATAGTTTCAAATATTGGAATATATTTTATGCTAGTGATTTTTTTTTTTGAAGTCAAAAATCATGTAATGACTTCTCTCGGTCTACGTTGGAGCAGGAGGTTGTGTCACATATGTAAAAAACTAAAACCACCCCAATGTTCTTTTATTTGGCCTTTCTTTCTAGTACCATAGGTAACCTTTTCAGAATTAAACCCAAGTCCTTAGTACGCATTCGTCCCTGCTGAGTCCCTACGGTTTTGTTGAAATCTTTGAGCGTAAAATACTACGCGCCGTCGACTGGTGGGCTCGATCTGGGTGGTTACCGGACGGTCGGACAGCGAGCTACCCGGGATAGGAATCCCGGCGGCAGCGAGAGCACCTTTGCCTGATGGGGTTAGCCTCTTCCTTTACTAGCAGTACTGCTACGCGGAAGAAGGTGACCGCCTGCCACTCCTCCTCAACCACGAACTACCTGCCTATTTCTTTCTTCTTCTCTGAAAAATCCATCCAAAGGTTATCTGTAAAACATCGCTTTTAAGACCATTGTGACCAATTTATTAATTTTAAGTTCCCAGTGTAATTTTATTATTGGTGTATACTCTATCTATCTATCTATACCAAGACTTCTAAAAATGTCTATCTATGCTACAAAACTGTGACAGTCTGACATGACCCCTACAAAGAGGTCAACAAATAATTGCAGTCGTCCATTTTATTTTATTTCGCGTCTGATTCCCACTATTCAATTATCTGTACGGATGAGTACTGATGTGATTGGGTTGTGGATTCATGGAGCTTTTCACGGGTTTATACCGTAAGTAGAAATTGAAAATCAGGACAGTTGGAGAGGATTTAATAGATAAAATTTGTTACTTAAAAGAAGCTTTTTTTACTTCCTTTCTGTGTAACGTCTGTGAGATACGTTCATATTCAGAATGAATACAGTAAAAAAATGTTGTAAATTTTGATGAAGAACATTTAAAAACCATAAAAGAGAGACTACCATGAGAGATAGAAGGCAAACGCAAGCCCGTCAATAATAATTTGATAATAAAATAATAGAAATACTTTTATATGGGACAGACACAGCAAGACGATTACAAATCTCAAAGAAAAAGAACAAAAGTACAGAATGCGTTGAATATGCGTGCACCTAAGAATTTGCTGAGCGTCAGACAGCGCTGGTTTCCACTTGGCATCGCGCAATTTATACGTTATTGCTGTTTTTTTTGTTCTAGTATACATTTATCGTTCATTTGACCATTTTTACAACCATAGGTCTAAAACAGTGCATATTACTGTAACAACAAAAACGTAAGTGACTCGGCCTTATTCTTGAAGACAGACAAGACAGAATTTAGGTCTTAAATTACAAAACAGTACAAAAAAACGAGGCCCCCATTTCAATAAGACTTAACAACGCCTTCCATCCAAGACGCTATTAAGTCAAGAAAAACAAATCCTCCGACAAAGCATCAGTTAAAAAGGCCGCATATTTTCCAACATCAATTTCATGAAGGCAAACAGTAAACGGTAAGTCTTGGGAGCCTCGTAAAAGGGTGAGACGTGTTTATTTCCAAAATTCAAAACCCAACATTTACTTAGGTGAGGGTATGTAAACAAAAATATAATACGCACCACGTGATAATACGGTGCTGGTGAAGCGAGATGGTTTGCGTCGAAGCTGATAAAATATTTTCGTGAAATATACGTGTATTTTTTACTATATCCCTGGGTATGTGGTGAAAATTTTGCTAAGGCATGAGACTTCTTGACGTTTCTCTAAGACCTTAATCTTTCTATGTATTGAAATACATAATACAGCATCTTATAAGTACCTGAAAGAAGGTAGGTAGGGTCTCAGTGTCCATATGCCTGTGCTATTTTGGTTTGTCATGTGGACGAGTTGTGTGGTTTAGGAATAAAGTCAACTGAGAAATGGATAGAAGATATTTTAAACGACTTGGCTAGTGATTTGTCGCAGTTGTCAACATTACTGATAAACCATATTGTAGAGCCTTTCAACCAGTATCTCTTTATACAGTCTAGCACTGGCACAAAATAAAAATAAAAAAACGACAAAACGACTTGGAAGAATATTTTTAAATGTGATTGACACAAGACCGCTGTAGCCGATAGGTACAAGTAATCTCTACATAATTATACAACAAGATCCCCTCCGGGTCTATTTGTCTGTACTGAGTGCGATAAACTTTAAAATTTGTGAACGGATTTTCATGCAATCTTTACTAATAAATAGAATGATACATGAAGAAGGTTTCAGTGTAAATTATAAGCATATTATAATATACATACGAAAGTCAAGTTTTTACACCCGTGTTAAACATAGGTTTATCACTAGCGATATAGCTATATTATATTATAAGTATAGAAGGACATGAAAAATAAAAACACTTAACTAATTAAAACTATATATACACATTAAATCTTACCTAAAATATGGCGTCAAAAAATTCCTCCACATCGCTGTCGACTGGAAGTGTGCCCAAAAGACTGGTGGCATTGCCACGTTGTATGGCAATGCTTAATCTCTGAGCAAGGTAAAAGCCAGCCTTTGGGTCACACGAAGTGTCAACAAGGCTTTATTATTTTGACCTAACATAAAATAGCAGTTTTTTTTTTAAATAAATTAGTACTAGTTTAACTTGTAAAAGCTTTTTTTATGTTTCAGTTTCACAATATTATGACTGTCAATTTTGTGCATAAAATTGGATACCAAACTTTGTAGATATACTGACATAGCTTGCTACTAAAACCACTCACGTCGATATTAAACTCTTGCTTAAATCATCAATTTCTAAAACCACTAGCAAAGTTTTAAGCGTTGAAGCAGTATAACTTGTGGAAGAGCACATGTTTATGACTCCTGTGCCAAAAGTTTTGAAAGAAAATAATAAATTGCGAACACTACCGTGGCGAATGCGGTCAAGAAGTGGTCTGTTGCATTTGGCATGAGGTAATGGGGCGGGGCAGATAGCGAGTGCGATGCCATTTTCGATATCATAACTGAAGTTATTAAGTGGATTGAAATTTAGAGGTTCTGGCCTAGCGACATTGTCAAAAACATTGTTATTGTATTTTTAGTGATAGACGTCTATTCTGAAAAGTTATAAAGTAAATTGGAGTTTAAAATCCTAATTTGGTTAATTATCTTTGTCAAAAACATTGTCATTATACTAGTAGTGGTAGAAGCTTATTCTGATTTGCGTACTTTTTATGGACTAGTTTTTTCACCCTGTTTCACTCTCATAGCTTATTCTGTAAAAGTAAATTGTTTCAGAATGTGAACTTGCCTAGAATACTCTGCTGGATCGTGGGCTTCTTTGGACTGCGACTGTTGTCCGTACTTCAACCTATAAAAATAATATTATTTGTTAAGTAGTATTTAAGACAGATGAGACTGGTCATCTCTTAGCTGCCAGTGGCTTAATTCAGTTTCTATCTTTTAATTATTATTTTTAATTTTTATTTAATATCTATAATATATATGTATTTTATTTTATATAATTCGCTTTTTGTTTTCATTTACAGTATTTGTTATTTGTTTATTGTGCAAACCTACCACAGTGTTGTCTTTTTAACCAAAAGGTTGACTGGGAGAGAATGCCTTGTTGCATTAAGTCCGCCTATGTACCACTACTGTACATGAAGTTTAAATAAATAAATAATATCTATATTGTGCTCACATAATAGAAGCATCAAGAAATATGTAACCAAACATTATATGTAACACATAATATGATTTGAAAGAGTGTCCATGGAGTTTCTTGCACGTTCTTCTCCATAGAGATCTACGCTTTGGAACGTGCAATTTAGCTTCACTTTCTTGGACTGACCGACATTTGACTATTCAAAAGTGCATGCAAATGGTCTATTTGAAATAAATGTCTAAATCAAAATCAAAGATTACGAAATCAAAGACCATTTAAATAAAATTGATTCATTTGAGAAATAAAATTAATATACTTTTTTGGTAACTGTACTTTAAGGCCTTTTTTCTAGTGGTCCCAAAATACTATAAAAAAAAGTTGATTATTTTATAGGTGAAAGTTGGGAACGCGGTCCCGGTTCAAAGAGCCTGACCCACAATGTAAATTTTCGTAATCAGATCAGTTACAATATTATTATGAGCCCGTTATGACCTACTGCAGGGCAAAGGCCTCCCTTCCGTTATTATATTATTTTCTGTCCTTAGCCACTTCTGGCCAATCCTTGGTAGGAGTCCAAATTGTTACGTCATCGCCATCTCTTTCTGGGCCTACCGCGTCACCGGCTCCTGCTGTTTGGAACCCAATCAGTAGTTGGTTTCACCCAATTTTGTTGCAATATGCGACAGATGTGTCCTGTCCAGTTTCATGTTAGTTAGGCGGCTGAGCTACCTACGTCTGCGAATAGTGTTTTGGTTCTAATTATAAAATAAGATGTACAATTTAGAATTAAATAATGACATGTCTCCTGATAATAACATGGTGAGGAAGTGAAGTGATCTCTAAAGTCATCAATCATTTTGCCTTATATTAAATTACATCACTGTGTCATCTGACAACTGACAAGGATGTCGAGAGCGAATATATAATTTTATTCTGTGATAGAATCTAGTACTTAATAATATATTTCATTTAGTTCAAGTGGAACTTGAAATATTGAAAATTTTAATATCTGTCGCGGTGAAGTATCATTCAGAACTAATGAAGTCACAAAATTCGGTAGATGTTCAAAAGTTTGGTCGAGTAACTCAGTAGTTTCTTCAAGGACACTTAAGAATTCATCAAACTTCTTCGTTTATATTACTTGGTTTACTGGAAATTTTTGATCTGTCTTATTACCAGACTTCAATTTATCAAAACTTCTTGAGGTTTCATTTCATTTCAGTATCGATAAATTTTCCTTTTTGTTTTGCGTTACATAATCATGCTGGAACCTAATTTCTTCGTAATTAGGAGTTTCTATTCCCTCTGGCGCAAATGAAAACAAATTTTCAGCCAGCCCAATTTCCATACATACGCAAAGCAAAGTCCCAAAAGTTTCCCAAGATAGAATTTCTACTCAAAATACCAACAATCAAAGCTTTCTGGCTTTAATACAGCTAAGAAAACAATTAAATAAATTAACTCGATTCAGACTAAATTTGAAAATTCCGGTGTTTGGAATCCCCCAACAATATTTTTTCGTGGAATAATTTGAGCAGAAGATTTTCCTATCAAAACGTTTTAATTCCTTTTAAACGAAATTAAACACGAAACGGCTTTTTAACGCTCAAGGGGTGTTCTATACCCTCCAGTTGAATGTAATGGTCTTATTGTGAAAATAGAGGAGATACGGGGCGAAATATTGTGCGTGAATTTTTCAACTTGTCTACATCGATGTCAGAACGTTGGCAGTATTGCCACGCTGGATGGCTATTCGTTGCCCTCTGGTCATGCGAAGAGTCAACCAACTGTTTGCTGACCTATTTACTTGACTTACAATAAATGTGACATTGCATTTCACTTCTCGTTAACATAAACTACTACAAACATAACATTACAACTATTTTCCCTGAAGCGTTTTTTTTGGTTCATTTGAGAAATTGTGTCGTTTTTGAGTTATGTTATGTGTAGCATTCTGAGTGGCCACCCAGAATGCTTAGGTGCATAGATGTTGTATATCTACACTAATATTATAAAGAGATAAAGTTAGTTTTTTTGTTTGTGTTGAGGAGGTAATCACTGAAAGTACTCGGCCGATTGCGAAATTTTTTTCACCGATATAAAGCTGCTGTATTCTTGAGTGAAATATAGCCTATGTGGCTATATTTTAGATCCGCGGGCGAAGCTACGGGCAGAAGCTAGCACACAATAAAAAAAAACTAATCTGTAGATTTACCGTCAGTTTAGTGTACCGTGGCTAAGTATGGGCTATATATGTATGGGCTATATATAGGCTGCTTACCACTTACGGCATGCTTATTGACATCCAAGAAATGTTGAGTATCACAGCATTTACAACCATTCTACCAACCCGTGTATCTCCTTATAATTTTGCTGTAAAAAAAGCATTTGTTTTTACAGTTCCTACTAATGTTTAGGTGCTTAATAAATTGCCGAGCCCTCGTTAGGGGTGATCGCATAGAAATTTATTTGCACGCTAACACCAGTAGGAGTGGCTCAATACCTTTCGATTAGCTGTTTACATCCTATTGGAAATTAATTAATTGAAGTGGATATTAGATTTGTTATGTAATCTCTTAATTAAGAAATGTTAGAAATATTTATCATTTAGGATCAAATTTGTGTACCATAAAAATCTTCTGCATAGTACATACAAAAACAACTTTTTTTTTATTATTATGTCAGTATAGGCTTGCGTTTAACCAGTATCTCACCTGCCAGCTGTCCCTCTAGCCAAGTTACAATCGTTTCTCTTGCGTCGAACGCCTTAAGTCGGTCACGCCCCCGATTCTTTTGTTCTGACCACGTGCTTGAGCGTTAAGATGACGTCATTCCCGTACATTAAAAAATTCAAAAGTTTTCTACTAGTGTTAACTAACGATTGCAGATTATCAGCTTGGCTTGGGGTACTGATGGTAAGCGATGATGTGGCCGACGACGGAGCACGCTTGCCTAGAAGTAACGTATTTAATCTTGAATTCAAGACCTTTTGATTATAGCTATTGTAAAACACAGACTCCGTCAAAGTAGACGTAAATATATTCGTATGATTTCTTTGTTATAATTATACTTTCATAGATTTAAATGAATATTTGAGAAGTTATTTATTTCTTTATACTTTATTGCACATCAAGAATAAGAAATATACAAAAAGAAACCATATATGTAATAGAAACGACCCCCCGACTTACGAGTTGTAGGTCGCTTGATCGAACCCAGCCAGGCGCATTACTTTGTGTAATTTATTTCATCACCACTGCTCTCAAAACGGTGAAGGAAAACATCGTGAGGAAACCGGCATGTCTTAGAACCAAAAATTCGACGACATGTGACATTCACCAACCCGCACTGGGCCTGCGTGGTGGATTATGGCCCATTCCCTCTCCTAGAGAGGAGGCCTGAGTCCCAGCAGTGGGAACATTAAAAGGCTGATGATGATGATGATGATGTAATAGAAAACACAATTGGCGGCCTTATCACACCAGGCGATTTCTTCCAGGCAACCTAGAATGGACAGAGATTGCCTGGACACAAAATGAAGTTTTCCATAGATAGGTAATTTAATTTGACCCTGAATAATATTCTGGCTTGGTTCAAGTTCACTCATTACAATAACAATTAAAATACCCTTAGCCCTTAGAATCCTTCCAGTTAAATTGGTTTATTATTTTTATGTAAATACCAGGAGTAAATTACTAGTTTCAGCATAATATCCACGAGTCAGTGACCCCTCACTACCCGAACAAAGAGTACCTAGCAACAATGCTTACAATAGACTATAAAATATGTAAACGAAGATTGTGCCGTCAGTTGTACTCTACCGGGAATTATCCGGGTATAACCGGTTCCAGCCGGGTCCGGCCGGCTTCAACCGGGTTACGTGCTCTATCGCTCATAAGTTTTTTTCTTTTTTTTTAGTGGCTGGTGGGACAGGTTAGAAAGTTGATTAAAATACAAATTTGTAAGTTAACGAGACAAAAATATATTTCAGTTTATGTGGCACACGTACATTTCAACACTCTCAAAGTAATCAAAATTCATAGGGTACTTCCCGTTGAGCAAGAATCCTGAAATTTGGCACAAAGCATAGTCTTATAGCACAAGTATATATCTGAAAAATGTAAACTCGTTGTTACGTCACACTGTTTTTAGCGATCCAGAAAATTTTTCCGAGACTCCATTTCAGCATTTAACTATATACTCATAAGTTTGTATGGAACTCTCAGAGTGCGATTCCGAATCGCACTTGCCCAGTCCTTTTTTTCGTTTGCTTGCGTGTGGGTATGTAAATCTTGTCTTGATTTTTATGCGTCTTTATGTTTCAAAAATTTTCTGTGTATCATATTGTACCAATAGATTCAGTTTAAAAAGGAACCACGTTGCCTCGCGATAAGGTTAATGTTTCACGATACGGAGATAAGAAATTTGTTTCTTAGTTTTTTTTTTTAAATAAAAAAAGACCCTGTATTGACATTTAAAAAATACCCTAGAATGCAACTTGGAACGGAACTGAAAGAAACTATAAAATAATAATTATGATGGAATCAGGAATATATTGATAATACGCAAAAATAATACCATTTTTGCGTATTTAAGACGAGAAAATTTTCTTTTGAGAAATGTCAAAACGGCCCTTTTATATTTCGTCAATTTTAGTTTTCATGAATGTTTACCACAAAAATTTTATATATCCTACGGTTATCCACCATTAAAAAAATATATATACAGATCTCAGTAAAATAGTCAAGATTTCTTCTTTCATCTTTTTTTCAGCTTTATCTAATTCGATGAATACTGGCAAATCTTACTAACAGCATCTTGCGTATAATATCACAAAAGCTGGAGGGCTGCAATCCTCTTAACTTTGATCTAAATGAAGAAAAGTACTTACACAATATTATTTTAGTTGAGGGCCTTGAGGACAGATAATACCATAATCTCTTTAAAGACGAAAGTAATCCCGAAATTCATAAAGGTTCTCTTTCATTATACGTCATGGCAACGTCAAATGTAGTTTCTGTGGTAAAATTATTTTAATGTAATGAAAACGTCTGCGGTAGTATAAATATACATATAACTATAAATATGCATATAACTATAAATATACATAAAAAACATATAACATGCATACACAATTTAATTTAAATAGATAGTTACTTAATTTACAGGATACATATATATATATTTTAATAATGATGACAAGTTAGCCTTCGTCCTCTCTCCAAGCTTTGCTGTGCCCGACAGGGTCCATATTGATTATTTTTTTTATATACCATCATAAACACATATGGAATGCAATAAAGTATTGAGTATTGAAATAGAGCCAAGTATTTATAAACTATTCTGGCTTTTCTGGCTACCAAAATAGTCCTTTTTTAAACATTGCGACCAAAATCTACAAGATAAGTATTCAGAAAAATTTCTAAATGTAATACATAAATGTTAGACTGTAAACGTCTGTTTTTGTGATTAAGAATATAATTTAATATACAATCTTTGCAATCGACTAATTGTACTAGTGTCACTGAAAAAAATTACATTGTCTGTGGTAAGGTATGCGAGTATTGGTATACTCACACACTCACATATTTTATCTGACTTTAATCGGGAATTTTTAGGAGGAAGTTTTTTGAGTGAAGTTCAATATCTATTTTGACCGGTTATTGTCATGTAAAATAGATGTAGTTTTATACTTTAATTCATGAATTCCCAAGCGACCACCGGTGGCCGCGCATCTATTGTCTTACTATTGTGTCTCTAATTGACGGTATCTGAAGGGTTAAATGAATAATTTGTGAAATCATTGAAATAGACATGATCTCGGTAAAAAGGATCTGACTACCTCACCTCAGCTTGTCAAGTGGGCTCGATACTTTTGCTGCCATATACTACAAAAATATTCTAATGGAACGAAGTTAATGTTTTATACGAAGTTATGGCTTAAAGGACTTGGTCTCTTAGCCAATAAAATTGTAATGGCGCGTGCAGGTTTTTAAAAACCGTGTTATTTCGTTGGTACTGTTATAGACTGGACGCAAAAGAGTCTCGTATTAAAACAGGTAAGCTTCTAAAATATTTTTTTCATTTCATATTTACCTACCTACTATCACAGAACAATGGAATCACACAGTAGCCTAATATTATAGCATCAGCCTTTTAGTGTTCCCTCTCCTGGGACTTAAACTTCTCTCTAGGACAGGGAATGGGCAGTAAGCCACCACGCGGGCCCAGTGCAGGTTGGTCAAGGTCACATGTTTTCGATTTTTTGGTCCTAGGACATGTCGGTTACCTAACGATATTTTCCTTCACCGTTTTGGTTATGAAATAAATTACACAACGTAATGCGCCTGACTCGGTTTGAACCTACTCGTAAGTCGAGTCCGTCACCACTTGGTCACCACTGCTCCATTATCTCTTATATCTGTATGTTACAAAATTAGTATGACGTTGATATTAAATTTTACTATACACATAATCTACCTCAAAAAGTAGCACAGGAGAAAACATTTTCACTACATCACAATACTGTCCACTCACAACAAAATGGCGGCCCCGTCAATCCATATAACTAAGTTCACTGATTATTTCAACAAGATGTTACAAAAACAGGAGACCCGGGAGATACGTCTGTTTACTTTGCCGGATTGAATCTCTAGGGACTTGGTTTTTTGTACCGCATCGTGTATATGTTTTTGAGATCGATTTCGACCTTTCCGATTCGTCGGTTCGATCACAAGTTTGAATTACTACGCTCAAAGGTGACTAGTTGTCCTGTCCGGCCTGGGCAGACAAGTAAACGTTCGCTCTCTCAATTTCTTTCTATTGTCTCTAGTTACGGCAATTGAAAGTTAATATCGGCAACCACTTAATATCTGCTAATGGTTTTATTAACCGACTTCTACAAAAGGAGGAGGTTATCAATTCGGATGTTTGTATTTTTTTTATGTTTGTTCGCGCATAACTTTGTCGCTTGCCAAACGATTTCAAAAATTTTTGTTAGAAAGAGTATAGTTCCCAAATGGTCCCATAGTCACCAAGTTGAACCTTGGCAAAATCAAGGGAACTCCTCAAATTCATTTAAATTTTTTAGTGAAGTCGGTTTTTTTTTTTATAAAAAGTTTTTGGAGGTATGAAATCATCTTATGACTTCTCCCGTCGAAAGGTGGATCGAGGGGATATGTCAGATTTATACTGACTAAAACCATACCTATGTTCCTTCAGTTGCCTTTTGCGTTCTATGAACACGAATATCCTTGCTTGCAGGAGAATCATTCCTCTCGTATTCTTTCAATCAAAACAACCCCTCAGTCGCCTGGATGGCCCGGTGACTATGTATTTTTGCTGACTTATGGGAAATCACTAAGTTATAAGCTAGTTTTCAAGCTTATAACTTTGTAATTTTTTTGATACAGTTATAAAATTTTGTACATAGATTTCTTACATAAAAATACGTAGACACGTGTTTCGGGTTTCGTTTATACTAAAAGTTATGTTGTGTAAGACAGTGTTTGTAAATAAAACAAAAGACACTAGTTTGTAGCTGACACCAAACGTATGATCTACAGTGCTTTTCACTGAAGAGGTTCCTTTGCCGTAATGTTGGCAATACGGAAAAACAGTGTTGCAATATTTTTAGCAATTAAATTATTTAATATTAGGGAGATTAACTGATACTTCGTTACTTTTAATAATTGCCTTTTTTTACTATTTTTGTATAACGTTTAGGACACTGGGCTCTATTCCGATTGTCCTGCAATTCTTTCAAATACGGAAAACGCTACGCCACAATAGCGTACCTCTCTATTAACGACTTCCTTTTAAACCTGTTTTTTTTTTAAATAAAATCCCATTCTCCTCATAATTCTCCAAAAAGTGTTGCAACTACCGTTAAAATCGATTTGGTTTTGCATTTCGGGGAATAATTTTGGTAGAGTAGGCAACTTTTTCCTTTTTTCCCTTCTTTTTTGTGTAGACAGACAGAGGAGCCAACATTAAGCCAAACGAACTTCTTAAGTGAAACGCACTGTACAAGATCTCACATTTTCCTACAAAATACCTACCATTTTGAACTCCTGTCTCTCACCAGGTGCAGTATACCTCACCTCGCCAGTATACACGTCATATTCGGAACATAAAGACGGTGTAGCCGGATGTTTACCTAGTTACCACATGCGGGATTAGGACAAGATGCTGACATTCAAGATATTATTTTCCTTCAGCGGTAGACCGTTGGGTAAATTAATAACAGTTTTTCCTTATAGCTTGAGTGATAACTGATGGAGACAGATGATAATCTACTTTTTGTAGAACTTTGGGCACGTATGTGCTAGTTTTGGTAATTGATTTATCGGACTGGTTTTTTCCATAAGTTTTTTTTTTTGTTGTGGCTTGCGTTTGACCACTATCTCATCTAATAGTAAGGGATGATGTGGCCGACGTTGGAACACGCTTGCCTAGAAGTATTGGAATACAATCTTGTTGATTCATTCACTCTTGTTCTCTATCCCTCTTTCTTGCTTGTACTTTCTTCGCTTTAACAGATCAGTTTAGGTCGTCAAATGGACCGCGTTAAGAGCTCGTGTAAGGGCCTCTGTTCTGCGTTCTTTACTAAATGGTAAAAAATAAACCCACAAGTTGCAGCTTTCCTCTCTGTCCGTCTGTTTGTCACTATTATTTGTTTTAAGGAATTGAACTGTAATCGATTAAAAATTATCATTAATCAAACACAAACATCACACACATATATATATAGGACTCAAACATCCTGAAAGCATTTATTCGTGCCCATATTATTTTGTGATGGTTTGCACGTAACTTTTTAATTTTGATTTTATTTTGCGGATTATTATTGTTATAACTGAATTATTTCTATTTAATTTGTTTTACTAATTGTGTTTTTTTTTATTGTGACTATATTTTTAAAATTTATTTTATTATTTTATATGAGCTTGTCCAATCTTTTTATAAAGGCAAAGAACAAAAGGAAATAATATATCATCAAACACATAACTTGTACAAAAAAAGCAGGGCTCGCAACTCAGTTCTTTTACCATAAAAAGTTATGAGATTCATGTAATACCAAGTTGGTTGATTTATTCAGTCCTTACTTATGGTACCTTGATGACCTAGATTCACTTGGCATGAGCAGCAGCAGGAGACATATACTGGAACAAATCGACGAATCATTCTTTAACCGGATCATATAATATGAAGGAAAAACATACTACCATTGAATTTCTTTCACAAAAATAAAACCTTCCCTTTATCCTCAACAGTAACTTAATGCTCCAATATCCCAAAACTCCGCCAAAAATTCACTCAATCTCTGTAGGCCAGTTAATTGCTGCTCTTGCCACAATCTGCAGGTAAAAGGCGTCCAAATTAAATAGACCTTTGCTTTCCCCTTAATATAGATGGAATAAGTAAAGGCAGAAGGTTCATCTTAGGTAGATAGTATCTATATTGTTTGTGAGCACCATGAAAGATACGAAAAAGAATCAAAGTTAATGATAGAGCTCATAGAATCGCCAAACTTAAGTTACATTAGGCACATTGCTTGCATATAATTTGCAAGCTTGGTGGATGGGGCCGTTGGAAGGTCTTGTAAGATCTCATACCAAACCTGCCCCCCTAACCAAGTTAGAATCGTTTCTATTCTTTTCTAAGAAGATCCACAGGAGAACAAAGGTCACCGATATAGCCCGAAGAATTTCCAAACTGAAGTGGCAGTGGACAGAGCAAATTTGCTCGTAGAACGAATAGTCGATGGAGCCGAAAGGTTTTAGCGGCCGCGCACCGAAAAACGAAGCTTTGGAAGGCCTCCCACAAGGCGGACCGCCGACCTGCTGAGAGTCGCGGGAATGTGGTGGATGCGAGAAGCACAGGATCGGTCGTTGTGGCGATACTTGGGGGATGCCTATGTCCAACAGTAGAAGTCTTTGGGCCTGAAATGATGATGATGACTGCAAAAACATGAATATTGTGATATATCGTGACGAAAATTTTGGAAAGGAATTAAGAAAATTGCGTTTCCGAAATTTTCATTCTAATTCAGCAATATTCCCTTACGTTTCCATGACTGGCTTTACTGTATGTTTTTACTCTTCAATATAGACTTCAAATTTATCGAGCAAAAATGGTTCTGTTTTAATTTCGTTCAGATTTTCAATCTCCTTGCCGTAATGGCACGCTGGCCTGTAATCTGTTTGATAAAAGTTAATGACTATCGTTTATAAACATAATAGGTTTACCAGATGGTTATATTTTTTGGTAATTAATAAGAGTTTTTTAGATTAGTCGTGACTGGAAGGTGATGTCTTGTTGATGTATTCATTTCTAATTACATATATCGGTTTTATCTTAAACTGTAATACATAATTGACATTATTTTAAAGCATATTTATCTACTTTTTCAGAATAATTGGCAGGTAAACTATGAATGAATTCTGGGAAAGTGGTTATAGGTTTAATTTTTTCAAAAGAAACTCATTTGGCACAACGAGACTAATCTGGATGAATCATTGAAATTGGCGCGATCTCGGTAAAATAAATCTAATTAATTTTATTTTAGTATTGACTAAAAACTTCTTGTTAAGAGGGCATTTGCAGTGAATTACTGCAAAAATGTTAGAAGGCAGGTAGGTACGTACACGGTATAACTCCGTATTGTAATGGAAAAAAGTGACTTCTTATTATAATTATGTAATACAAGTGGCCCGTCCCGGCTTCGCACGGGTAGACATAAGATTTATATGGTCTATTTTACTCAGGGTAAACGTAGCTTTCCAATAGTGAAAGAATTCCTGAAATCGGCACAGTAGTTTTTGAGTTTATTTATCACAAACATACACACAAAAATACAAATTTTCCCTCTTTATAATATTAGTGTAGATACATGTTTAAAAACTTTCAAAATTTGACACTGGCACAAACCATGCTATATTGGCCAAAAACAAGATTTTGACTGATAAGATGGCGATAAAAACAGACGTTTAGTAGAAAAAAACATGCTGCGCCTACAAGAATAAATTGGAAAAATAAAGGACAAGGAAAGAGATAATATTTGCAAATTGAATCGGTGAATTTTGAGGGAAAAATCACATTTAATTCAATGATTAGCATCAGGATTTACGAATTATTGCAAAAATTATTTCCACCAGGAAAATGTTGGAAGTTTTCCTTGACAAATACGTCACCATCCAGGAAAAGGAAAGGAAACACAATTTTTGCTACACAAAAGTTTTTTGAACATATTTATTTGTTAACAGTAATGATACATCTCGTTACATTGGATGAAATTAGTCATGGTATACGTAGGTTTGTATAATAATAATGATAATTATTCGTTCAGACGATAGTACAGTAAACATTGTACAGTTTGTCGATCTGGGAGATTTTATCGCCTGCCACCAAGACTGGCTTTTCCCATACCAAAGGACCGACCACGCTGGGAGAAAAACACGAAACTTTGCAGTATCTTTAGACCTTTCCCTGATAGTAAAGCAAGGGACACAGATGCCTGATGTAGTCTGATCATACTGCCAATTGTCTGAACCTACTGCTGACCACCGATCCGGATAGACGTATCGTAACAGTTTCCTCACCACTTTGGACTTCAGATCACTGTCTCGTGAAGTCTGTATCGTCTTTCTTCCCACCTGTCCGCGACACACTTGGTAAACGGCGAATGTGGCGTTACAAGTCGGCAGATTGGGATGAGATGTGGCACTTCTATGCGGCTTATCCTTGGAAGCAGGTCTGCTTCTCTTCTGAACATCCGTCGGCAGTGCGGATGCTGTAAGCGATGTGGTACGTCAAGCTTACGTATTTCACTTGGCAATAAACGGAGTTATGTGATAGTTGTGTAATATTATATTATTTTTCTTTTTATTTATCATTTTAACTTATTCAATAAATTATATATATAAAAATAGTGTCCCACCGGTATCGGGAACAGCGTACGAGTTACCGGCACGGGCAGTTAGGGCTCCAGAGAAAAGAACCTCCTAACAATACGAGCCGTGTCTAGAAGTACCACTCTCTGAATCAAGCCCTTGATCCAGCCGCCTAGCGATAGCCTCCTAAGGCGTATATTGTTATTATTATATTGTAGTTTAATCTCATATACCTATAATTTATCAGTTCAACGCACTCTTCACAGAAAGCCTAATATAAAGACTCAGCTATCAAGTAGATCTTACTTATCGTGACAGTTTGGCTGTGGTGGAATCCACCATTAAAGTGAATGCAAGTCGTAAGATTATCTCAATGTTTCAAGGCTTGGAGATAAAATTTCATATCTGCAAAGGATTAAGTTGGTGAGGAATTGTTATTGTTATTGCAGATGGTTTTTGGAAGGTGTTTTTGCGCTTTTTTGCAATTGAACGACTTTTCTGCTGGAATTAATAACATTTTATTTTTCAAAGAAAGAAAAAAACACGTTTATTTGACACAATTACAAAGAATAATAGACACAATAAGGTTTAAGGTACATAAATACAAAATGAATTAATACTCGTATTAATGCATAATTAACTCCTGCAGTCTCCGTTTTTTGAGACTGGTTATCTCTGCTGCCAGTGGCATAACTCAATTTCTATTTTTTAACCGACTTCGAAAAGGAGGAGGTTCTATGTTCGGCTGAATGTGTTTTTTTTTTGTATGTATGTTCACCGATATTTCGGTCAATTGTGGACCGATTTTGAAAAATTTTTTTTTGATTGAAAGGTTATGCTTCCAAGTTGGTCCCATAGAAATATTGTTATGATCTGATCATGAACTTCGAAGATATGGAACAGAACTCCTCATAGAATCATAGCAGAATTGTCGTAACAAGTAAAATTGCTTTGTTTATACGTGTAGTCGATGACTGACTGAAAGAAAAGGGGGAGGGGAAAGGGGGAGGGGGTAAATTCATGTAATATAACCGTATTACGATTATAAGAATCGTTATGAGATGCACTCTGGCTATAAGGTAATTTATGTTTAGCTGAAGGGTAGGTACTTTTTAGTGGTGCTACCATAACTAAAAAGTGAAAAATAAAAAACTTTTTACAAAAAAAATTAAACCGACTTCAAAAAGTACAAAATAACTTTAATTTCGGAAGTCGGTGTTAAATAACGAAGAGACAAGATTAGGTATCTATTATAGAAACACCGACTTCCGAAATTAAAGTTATTTTGTACTTTTTGAAGTCGGTTTTTTTTTATTAGTTTTATTTTTTATTATTACTTACCTACATTGTGCTCACATAGGTAGGTATTAGAAGGGAAAAGAAATATGTAAGCAAGATTTAGAATAAAATAGAATAGAATAAACTTTATTGTACACCAAAAAGTAGCATAGCTTGTACATTAATAAACTTAAATCTAAGTAACTATATTTATGTTACTGATAATTAAGATTTAAAAGAGTGCCCATGGAGTTTCTAGCAAGTTTTTCTCCATAGAGATCTACGCTTTGGAACGTGCAATTTAGCTTCACTTTTTTTTTGACTGACCGACATTTTAACAATTCAAAAGTACCTGTAATTGTTCTATTTGAAATAAACGTTTCTAGTTTCTGCCAACGGCTTCGCTCATGAGAAAGCAAAAAACATATTCCTATGTCACTGTCTTGGTAATTCTATTATTGAAAGATTTTTTTAAATCAGCCCAGTGGCTTTTGTGTTCGTTCACAAACGAAAATATAAACATTCAAAAATATAAATCCTTCCTCTTTATAATATTAGTACAGCTAATAATCATTCTCATTTTTGGAGTTTCAACACTGATGTTACTTATAAGCTAATCATTTTACGCAATAAATTATTACTTACTTAATGGCTCTCGTTTTCTGAACAGATTACGGCTATGTTTCTTCTTTTCTTGCCATTAGTTTGCTTATTACGTAATTACGTACGCATATTTGTTGATGTCGTAATTTTTATAGACGTTGCGTATTTCAAATATTTTCCAAAAATAAGTGTGAATACAGAATGCTTGCAATTTTTTATATTTAGTACATATCAACACTTTTTTAGTTCTTTCTTTATTCTTTTTTTTTAGTAGTTCGCGGGTTCGAACCCAGCCAGGCGTATTTCTTTGTGTAATTTATCTCAACACCACTGTACACTGCTCTCAAAACGGTGAAGGAAAACATCGTGAGGAAACCGGTATGTCCTAGAACCAAAAATTTAAAGACATGTGATATTCACCAAGCCGCACTGGGCCCTCGTGGTGAATTTCGGCCCATTCCCTCTCCTAGAGAAGAGGCCTGAGTCCTAGCAGTGGTAACATTATTTCATGAATCTCCAAGCGAACGCCGGCGTTTGCGCATTGTCTTACTATTGTGTCTATTGTGTATCTGAAGAGAAAGGCTGATGATGATGATGATATTCTTCTAATGCTCAAAAATATCTTTCTCTTTGAGAAAAGTCATTGGATGATTTCTTAAAAATACCCGTGTTCTTTCAGTTGCCGTTTGCGTTCCAACGCCACGGTAACTCTTAAAAACGTTCCCGCAACCTTGGCAAACATAATAAACCTTCCATTTCAATTACGTTCCATCTAATCTCCCGAATATCCCAAGAACATCAACGTAAACAATGTATACCCGCCTAAACTCCATTAAAGAAACATTTATCGCTCCCTTTCGACCGTTTCACCAACAACCCCCTAAATCACACATAACGCTTAATTCTCTAGTCGGCCATTTGTTCGAGTTTTGATTAGCTACACGTTCGGCTGTAAGTGGCCGACAATCGGGGAGGCGCTCATTTAGACCGGATTAAGAATTAATTCCCGGGTCCCGGTTCCGCGATTAATTTCTGGGAGATCCCGCGGTTTCGCATCACTAGTCGCAGGGGCGGATTAGGGTGAGTGTGAGTATTGGTTCAATTATCACCTCGAATGTTGATAATTATCATCATAGTATCGCCTCGTTAATGACCACTTCGCAAACATTTGTACCACATAATAGTTTGTAATGGCTCAATTTTAGGCGACACACGACAGAAATTGTTTTGTTTAAATTTTGTACTGTCTAAGTCATGTTAGTTTATTACATATTTTGACTGGCCTGTTCGTCTAGTGGTTAGAGGCCCTGACTGCTGGGCAAATGTTTGTGTGATGAGCACGACCATTTGTTCTGTGTCTGGGTGTCATTTATCTACAATATGTTTATATTTAAAAATAAATAAGTTGGTATGTTTATCAATTGTTTAGTCCATAACACAAGCTCTGTTTAGCTTGAGGCTAGACAGCGTTGTGTAAAAGTTGTGGAATATTATATTATACTGGCTCCAGCCAACGGCTTTGCCTACTCACGTGTTGGTCATTACGGATGAGAAACCGAAGTCAAAGACTGATAAAAAGCAGCTTGTGTCCATCTTAGGAGATCAAGCTTCCTCTGTACCAAGTTTTATCAAAATAGGTTTCGTAGTTTAACCGTTAAAGCGTGGCAGACAGAGTTGCTTTCTCATTTATAATATTAGTATGGAAACATCCATGTTAGTAATTATTATCATCGTTTTGTAACAATGGTTGCAAAAATAAAAGTCCTATCACAATACAAGTTTTTCAGAAAAAAATTAACAGTAAACAAAACTGTATTCCTTAGTCATTTCACTAGTAAACATCTAAACATTTATTTATTGCTTTTCTTCACCCTTTTATTTTCAAAGTAAATTCCAATACAAGTAATACCATCTTAGCTCTTTGTTTAAAACAACTTCAACAGAAAACTTCCACAAAAACCCTCTCAGGCTGAGAAACATCTGTTACCCAATGTTTTTCTTCAATTCCTGGACTAGATAAACAAAACAAAACAAAAAAAAACAAATAAGTAGACTGCACTGCAAAATACGAAGAGCAGGTGCAAAGTAAAGTAAAACAAATCTAAGGGTGATGGCAGACACAATGTTTTACGGCCAAGATTAATAAATGCTACTTAGCACTTTGGCTTAGTGTTCCCACTATCTCTAACATACAATAAGAACAAAATAGAGACAGAAACATAATTCTCAGTTTCTTCTTGATCTCGAATCGATCGAACTTTTCCCTCAAAGTTATTGGGCTCAGTAAGTGGCCACGTTTATACACGCGTCAGTGGCGGCTTAGGAATCATTTTGGCACTGCACTAAGTAAAGTGGCAGAGTAAGTAGTAGGTAGTAGTAGTGTAGTGTAGTAGTAGTGTAGTGTAGTAGTAGTGGTGTGTGTCTGGTCATTGCGACCGAGGCGGAATTCGCACGAGCCATAGGTGAGTGTGTTTTGGTTGCTGAGGGCTGCAGCATGTGTGTCAAATGACTTTTTTCAATACTCTGACGAAGAAATTAATGAACTGGGGTTGACAGGCGACGCGCGCCCAGCTTGAGACGATGAATGTAATAAAATTGTGGCGGGGAAAGCACGCGCACTTTTCTGCACTAGTGCGGAAAACAGTCTATTGCGGGACTAAAAGCGGTGGGATAGGAGCAGAATTTCGAGTAAGTGTATTGAAAAAGCATTGACGAAATCATTGGAGCCTGATCACCAATAATAAATCGCTACAGAAAAAGTCTGCTACAGCCCTAACTTATTTCTCTCACTAGATTCAGCTCTGGCAATATAGATGAACCGGATTAGGTGGTCCAATTCAATCGAATTGAATTTTAATTAAATTACCTGCCTGCTTCTGTGAGAGGTTTAATTTTCTTCGAAAGAGATGGGACTAGTGAAGGATTTTGGTTTTAAATTACACTCCAAAAGGAGGATAATTTGGCGCGATTAGACATTTGACACGGTATATTTACGGAAGTATTTTGTCAAGTATTTTTATTTCACAGTGATTTTGCGCTTATTTAGGTTATTCAATGGCTTGGAATAGGTTTCAATTGAACGTGTAATTCCTAAATATATTTTTGGTTCTTAAAACTGACAGCTATACTAGGACTAATAAAGTTATAATACTTCTGCTGTACAGTGTAGGCTCCTACAAGGTGGGCCTGACATGACCTGGTAAGGGTTGCGGGAATCCGATTGGTGCAAGACGCACAGTACCGTTCATTGTGGCAGCACTTGGGGGAGGTCTATGTCCAACAGTGGACGTCTTTCGACTGAAATGATGATGATGATGACTTCTGCTGTATGTTGTTTATCGGTTTTGGTATACATAAATGTTAGAAAATGGAAACATTTATATCCTTGTAATTATTAAATTGGAAACACTTCTGGACAATGTTTTTACTTTTATAGTTAGCCCATATTATTTCACTGCTGGGCAAAGGTTTTCCTCCACTCCTTCCAACGATCACGGTTCCTCGAGGTAGACCACTAAGGAGATGGCCTGATGACCTGGATGGCTTCCTTGAGAATTGGAATGAGAAAACGAGGAATCGCATTACATTAGAAGACAAAAATACATTTATATATTTTTATGTTAGCTGCATACACTTAATAGAAAAGATTATGATTTTACTAGCTGCAGCCAGCGGCTTCGCCCGCGTGATAGCAGAAAATTATCCCAAGGGAACATACTTCCGGGATAAAAAGTATCCTATGTCCTATTCCAGGACATGGTCTATCCGTGTACCTAGTTTCATTAAAATCGGTTTTGCCATTTAGGCGTGAAGACGTAACAAACAAACAAACTCACTTTCGCTTATATAATATTAGTAAGGATTTTTTTTACACACACAGAATATACTTTTTATTAGGTTTGTATCAACCTAAACTATAACTATAACTTACTCATTTCTAATCACTGCCTTTTAAGAGTGTTTTAATATCGTGCGTATCTTATCACGCATGCGGGTTTGCACCGCATGCGGAAAATATCAAAATGCAAAAAAAAAAAAACGCGTTCTGCGTGCGTATTCCACGCATTACAATAAATACTTGTATGAAATGGACATTTGCGGGAGTTATGCGTGCGGAGCAATACCGCATGCGTGATCAAAACCACACAACGTCCTGTACGAGCCCCAGCATTATGCTGAGCACTGGCCGCTTTGCGCGGATATGACGCATATCCTATTTACCTGCTAGTTATTGTTGTTATTGTTTTTTGTTAATATTTTTTTTAAGATATGCGCCATATCTGACGCGAATAAACTCTTTTTCTTTCTTTCTTTTCACAAAATTAAAAATACCCTAAATAGATACTTGAACGTAACAGAAAACGTACATCTCAGCAAATTGTAAAAACCTTAACAAGCTTTTCCAATACTCAATACACAGCACTTCCACTGCATCTATAATTAGGTCTTCCAACCATCAAGTCCTCGTTTCTCTTTGCAACTGTAGCCTCAAAGTAATTACTCTGGAAGCACTTACTGCTGGATTTAATGACAGTCGATAGCCATGTCGGACACTGGCCACTTAGTGCTTGCTCAGCTTTCTGAGAACTATTTTAACTTTTTCCATTTTTGAAAATGACTTTTATTACATTTTTCTTTGGTTACTGATGGGTTGGCGGTTTGCCAATGGTTTATGGAATAGCTTAGTGAATGACATAGGGATTCCGTATTAAAATTTGTTTTACAAATTACCTGGTACTTTGTTTTTTAAGGTGGGAAATCTTCGAATAGACTGGCCTGTTGGTCTAGTGGTTAGTGGCCCTGACTGCTATGCCGGAGGTCGGTGGTTCGATTCCCACCCAGGACAAATAGTTATGTGATGGGCATGATCATTTGTTCTGTGTCTGGGTGTAATTTATCTTTATTGTGTATGTATTTAGATATATATATGTAAGTATGTTTATCAGTTGTTTAGTACCGATAACACAAGCTTTGCTTATCTTGGGACTAGACGACAACGTTGTGTGATAGTTGTGGAATATCACTAAGCTTCGGCCTTGCTAAACCCCTATACTTTTTCTGACATCTCTTTGAGGTGTGCGTGGAACACTACTTGCCATCATTGCCAGGTGCATAGGCATATTTGACTGGCCTGTCGGTCTAGTGGTTAGTGGCCCTGACTGCTATGCCGGAGGTCGTGGGTTCGATTCCCACCCAGGACAAATGTTTATGTGATGAGCATGATCATTTGTTCTGTGTCTGGGTGTAATTTATCTATGTATAATATGTATGTATTTAGAAATATATAAGTATGTTTATCAGTTGTCTAGTACCCATAACACAAGCTCTGCTTAGCTTGGGACTAGACGACGTTGTGTGATAGTTGTGGAATATTATTATTATTATTATTATTATATCTGCCCCCTAGTCAAGTTACAACCGTTTCGCTTGCGTCGAAGGATTCGAGTTGACCTTGCCGCCAATACTTTTGTTCTGACCACGTGACTGAGCGTCGAGACGACGTTATTTCCGTACATTTGACGCTTTTTACAAGCGTTAACTATTGCGGAATAGCAACTTGGCTATGGGTACTGATCTATGTCTGCTAAACTCCATATTGTATTTATTTTTAATTTGGTTTTTCGGAATTTGTTTTTGGACTTCAAGTTTTGTTTAGTTCTGTCTATTTAGTAGCTTCGTGCAAGGGCCACAAAGCTAAATAAGTATATTTTCATAGAGTATATTGTTATTTTTCTTATTGGTAATATGCTTGCTGATTGCCTAATTTTATTGTTGTACCAGCTTTTGGCAGCGGCTTTGCTCATGTACATAAAATATAGACTATGTCACATAGAAATGAAGCAGCTTCCTATCGGTGAAAAAAATTTAGCAACCGTAGCAGTAATTTTAGAAATTACCTCCTATAAACAAAAAAAAACTAACTTTACCTCTTTAATAAATTATATTATGCAAGGTGTAAGTGATAGCCCTCCGCAAACTTTAAGGGCTTGCTCAGTAGACGAAACTGAACAACCTTCCACAAGTTTTTTTTCAGGAAACTGTAAAAAAAATCAGCCTCACTACCTGAGCACCACCCCTTAAAGTTGCCGCCGCCGCCGGGATTCCGATCCCGATTCCCGGCCACCGTAGACGCGGGCTCGCGGACGGCGAGCCATGGGTAGCTCGCTTTCCGATCGTCCGGTAACTCTCCGGACCGAGCCAAGGCGTCGACGGCGCGCACTGTTCCCGCGCGCCTCAAGGAGTTGTCAGCAACAGGAGGGGCCCATCTGGGTCGAAGCCTACCAGGGTCGGGGTTATCCGAAAGGAAACTAGAGCCCCGGTATGAAGGCTAGAAAAACGGCGCGGGGTTTTTAGTCAGTAAGACTCTGACACTGTCTCCCGCTCCACCCAAGAGCGGGTTTCGTCAATGATGATTTTCCCCGTCGAGAGAAAAAAAAACCCTTAAAGTTTGAGGAGGGCTGTCCCTTACACCTTGTATATGTGTACTTTACCAGTAACCATACCAACTCATGGAACAATTTTTTTCCGCCCGACACGTTACCTCTAAGCACAATATACATACTCAGCATAAATAAACTTACAGGTATATAAACTGTATACAGGTATACAGTCACCTATACTAAGTTTGCCTATCGAACACGCTCACCTTTTCCTTCTAATTATTTGTGCTAACTCACACCTCGGAAACTAAGCCTCTTATGGGCCAATAGAAGTATAATTACTGGATGTGCTTCAAACTAAGCATTCATTTTGATCGTCTAAGTATTTTCTTTACTCAATTATGCTTCTTTTTTGTTAGTTAGTTATCAAGCTCCTTTTACACCCGCTTATCGTTGATTCAAGCATGATTTAAAAGCTTGTTGCTTCTTCTATCGCAATTCAATGCGATGTTAGACGAAAAGTCAATGTAAAATAGAGAGATAACGCCTGAAACACTGTTAGCATTCGGTAATTCCATGATTCACTCGAAGTTTTTTTTTAAGTGGTAAAATCATACAATGATATCCCCCGCTCTTGGGTGGAATGGGAGATAGTGTCAGATTTTGTCTGTCCAAAAAAAAAACTCCTGTTCCTTCGTTGCCTTTCGTACTGGGGTCGGGCGTGCGTACAACAATACGCGCCGTCGACGTCTTACTGCCGCACTCAGAGACGCCCATTAACGCTAATCTCTGATTTACTAATTTTGTCATTGAATAATAGTCTATATCTTTATGATGTTGAGTACCTTAGGTTTTGCTTTAATTGACATTAAAGTAAAGTGACGTCTCTGAGTGCGGCAGTAAGACTCGTAGACTTAGCAAATATTTATTAAGTTTAGTTTAGGAGTGGTTAAATATTGAAAGGTTAAGAGATATATATGTAGGAAGATTTAAAAATTTCAAATAAACCCCCTAACAGGGGCAAAACACGTCTACAGAAGACACTCGTTGCGACACGTCTTAAACTTCACGTTTCACCTCGACCTCGATTGACATTTCAAGTAATTGTCAGTATTTGTGTAGCTCAATTCATGAGTAAACAAAAAAGTTTTTGATTGATTTCTTTACAAGCAGTTTAGCATCCATAAAATTTATGACCATAAGCATTGTTTTGTAATTGCAATCTTATATTTTTGTCTTTCACATTATTTAAGAATGCAATTCTTGTGCTATATTTTTGTTAGTCATAAAAAAATCTGCTCGTTAAATTAATGTCGGGATTTGAGGTATGTCCACTTTATTCTTTTGCTGTATGAAATCGGTCTCGGTACAAGAGTAACTCTACCTAATTCCGGCCTCTGGTCATGATCTACCCTGTATTATATTGCATATTGTTAGCAGTCCCACCCATCATCTTCCTGCCGTTGTCTCGTTTTATTTGGGGTCAGCGCAACACATTTTTTTCTTCTATTCTGTCCTGTCACTCGTCAGGCTATTGCTACCTCCCTATTCTTTCATATCACTTCGCACACAATCCATCCGTCTCTTCTTTGGTCTCTCTCTCCCCCTCCATCCATCCACATGTAAACTCATAACTTTTTTAGCTACATGCGTTTCGTCCATCCTTTTCACATGACAATACCAAGTCAAACGATTCCATTTCAACTTTTCAGTCACTGGCGCCACTTTCAAACTTCGCTTAATATTCTAATTTATCTTATACTTTATCCATTTAGCATTTAGCAGTAAGCCACCCAAATAAAATAAAAAAATAAAAAACACTTTTTTCAGCATCCAAACGTAGCCTTATCCAGTATATCTCCGATCCACTCTTTAGCTGCACAGCCGGTAAACAATCTAACTGCGTTAATACTAAAAGCTTAAAGCAAATCTCAACTGACTTATCCGTTTCCCAGTTCCGGGTAGAACGTTGTTATAGGTACATAGATTAAAGGTATACTTTCACTATACTACCTACTAAACTGAGCTGTCGATTTTAAGCCAGAGGGTTTAACCAAGTTGATAATATACAATCTTAATGCCAGTAGAAATTCTCATAGCATAGCATATATAATGTTCCTATTATTGGGACTCAGGCCTCCTCTCTACGAGAAAGAATGGGCCGTAATCCTGGTGGATTCCATACCACGCGGGCCCAGTGAGGGTAGATGGATGTCATTTGTCTCCGAATTTTTGGTTGGAGGACATGCCGCGGGTATCCTTACGATGTTGTCCTTCACCGCTTTGAGAACAATAGTGATGAAATAAATTATGCAAAGACAAAGTAATGCGCCTGGCTGGGTTTGAATTCGCGACCTAAAACTCGTAAGTCAGGGCCATTACCACTTGGCCACCACTGCTCCTAAAAACCTCAAATAATTATATGTGAACGACATCATCTCAACGTTAAGTCACGTGGTCAGAACAGGAATCAGAGGCGTTATCAGCTGTAGAAAAAGTTCGAGGAGGATTGGCAGGCGGTCGCCTCCTACTGCGAAGCAGTAATGCTAGCAAAAGAGGAGGTCGCACGCGCGAGGCAATGACCTTCGCGCCCCCGCCGCCGAGATTCCGATCCCGATTTCCGGCCACTGTAGGCACGGGCTTGCGGACGGTTAGCAATCGATCGCTCGTCGTCCGACCGTCTGGCAACCATCCGGATCGAGCCCGGTTCGTCGATGGTGAGTGGCTCAAGAATTTGTGCAGCAGGGTTGAAGCCTATTTTCGGATGTCATTGGATGACTTTCCCACTTAAAAAAAAACAGTAGAGATTCGAAATGAAGGCTTTCGATAACGGCAACTTGGCTAGGCCTACAAGCTAATGTAATCGTCAGAAGGATTAAACGGCAGTTCGATATACACCGGGCCGTAAAAATCTGGGTGACTACCAAAATTGGTGAAACTGTAGTACGTGAATGGCAGATTAATTAATTTATTTTTTAATTAAAACAATGTTCTCTCGTTTATAAACTGTATATTTTTATAGAAAACTAGTTCTTGCCGGCAGCTTTGCCTGCATATTTAAAATATAGCATAAGTTAATAATTTTGTACCGATATAGTAATTTAGATGGTTTTCTAAAACATTTCCAAATAAAATTAAACCTTTGGGGTACTTTTTTTTAGATTCTGCCAGCAAGGAGTCCTTATTAACCGAATTGAAGGTATTTTTTATGTCAATCTTCAGGATGACCCGTCCTAAGTCAGAATTTAGGTAGGTTGACAAGGTCTGTAAACTTGCAGCTCTCTTTCTAGCCGAAACTTAGTTGCAGGAGCTAGAATTCTTTCGAAACAGCCTCACCTTATTTACAGCAAATCTTGGCTGCCATACGACGGTAGGTAGTGCCCACGGCAATGGCTCTGTTGCAACATAAATTGGGCCCTCGTTCATCTTGCCTGAGAGCGTTAGATTAACCAGAGCCGTAAGCTCCTTCAAGAGCAACTCACCAGTTTCTTCAGCACCTGACCAGATGAGGTCTTTCAGGTGTTGAGGACTTAGGCCGTCGAGGCCGCCAGCAGAACCGTTCCGCAAGGAGCAAACGGCTAAGATTATCTCTCGACCTGTGTATTGTATGACCAATTAGTGTAACAATAAAATCAATCACATTGAATTATAAAGGCTAAAGTTTGTGGGTATGTATCTTTTTCACTCTCAAATGGCTATGGATTTGAATGGAATTTGTCACACTGGTAGATCATGTCCTTAGCACATAAAATATGTTTTATCCCTGGAAACACCTAGCAGAAGCTAATACACTAAATAAATAACAAACGTATCATTGAGAAAGAAGTGGAAACTTTTTGAATTATTTACTAAGAAACTTGTTTACATCATATTTATGAATAAAATCCGTGATCCTCATTAAAAACGCGGTGCATATTCTCATTATGATTCTCGCGGTCATGCTTGTAGTAACCTTAACTTGCCATCATGAAAAGACTACATATACATGGAAGTTAAACCTTAAGTAGAGTGATCTAAGGTTGGTTTTTGAATAGCGGTGCAAGGTCTTAAGGGTGGGATGAAGGAAAACGTAAGTTTGCCAAACCTTGGAAGCCGCAGGCTGCACAAAATTTCCATTTTCCACACGATTTACCACAAATTAATGCTTCGAATCCGTCCGCGCTTCGCCAATTTATAGTGGGGATTTGCACCTAACCAGCTTATAGTTAAGTTTTTCTCGGTCGAATGGTGATTGCGTTTTATTAATAGAGTAATAGGTTGGGCGGAGGTTCTAATTTTGTTTTTCTCGGCGAATTGCCTCTGAATTTATGGTTATTTTTCATTTTCAAGGAGAAAGCTGTCGGTTTTTAAATTTCTTCCTTTCTAGATTCTGTCTATTTAAAATATTTGTTTATTTGCAAATAAATAAAATTTACATAAATGTACATAAAAAAACTTAAACTAATTACTTATACTAAAACCTAAATAAATATATAACGTACATAAATAATTTAAAATGTTAAATCGTCAACATCATTTACTTCAATGTCAAATGTCGATTTAGCACTAAAATAATAAGAAGAAATCTTCTCATGTTTGTGATCGACAGTTAAATAAAAATAATATTTTCACAGTTCCCTACCAAATAGAAAAAAAAGACCAAAAAGTTTATATTTCCAAGATCAGTAAAACAGAGAAAGTAAAAGATTATTAATTTACTTAAAATTCATCATCACCTTCCGGTTCTTATAATTATTATTTTTGACTGGCCTGTTGGTTTAGTGCTTAGTGGCCCTGACTGCTATGCCGGAGGTCGCGGGTTCGATTCCCACCCAGGACAAATGTTTATGTGATGAGCATGATCATTTGTTCTGTGTCTGGGTGTAATTTATCTATAATATGTATGTATTTAGAAATATATAAGTATGTTTATCAGTTGTCTAGTACTCAGTGTCTCGTGGACGGTTGGACAGCGAGCTACCCATGGCTCGCCGTTTGCGAGCCCGTGTCTGCGGTGGCCGTAAATCGGGATCGGAATCCCGGTGGTGGCGGAAATGATGATGACTTCTAATACAATCCATCAATCTTTTCTTTGATCTGCTTCTCTTTCTCCATCTACCCACATTGATATTCGTAACTCTTTCAGTTACATGTGCTATCCCTCCTCTTCATATGACTAAACCAAGATAATTCATTCTAAATTTTATCTTTTTTCACTGGCTTCTCAGATTCTCTAAAGGCTTTGCGGCTCTTTACGCATCAAAGATCACAAACTTTCAACTAAATCACCTTTAGAAAACGCCGGGAAATTCCATCAGAATCTACTGACTAGCCCAGACTATTATAAAACACGCCCGTTCTAATTCAGAGGCTTATTATCATTTTATCCGTGTCCACAATCAAAATTCACGTCTCACTGCCTCTGAGTGACGTGCGGCTAACGACCGCCGGCGGCGACAGTTAGGGTAAGGGTAGGGTGCTAGCGTGTCGCGGGGTTCATTAACCCTTATGAAAAAAAAGAACAATTTGCAAGATTTTCAGTTCCTTGCATCCTTTAAACTAACAGGTTATCAGTTCTGTCTGATTTTAGAGTGAACACTTTTACAGCCTAGTTATGACTTCTACCTTAGGGATGGGGCGGCAAGCGGAGAGGCATCGGTTAGCGGGCGCGCGGTGACTCTGGGCGTGCTTTAAACATTTTCATATTTCGACCTATGAGTAGCTCTCTAATCGAGAACTAGTCATCGGTCGTCGTCTACAAGCCCTCCATGGCTGGTAGTCGGGGTCGGGGTCGCGTTAACTGGAAGGTGTCCATTCTCTTACGCGTGCGGCCGTCTCTTCGCTAGGCTTTTGCTCCAGACCATTGCTTGAACCAAGGTAAAACCAATCGCCTCCAGGAGGACACAGCTAACAGCGGTGCTCTTCCCAAGTGATGTAAAAATTATTGGAATCGTTTCGGTTACTGATTCTGAACAAACTATATTCAGGTTTCGCATAAACTAAAACTAAGGTTGACAGGAGTCAAGGGTTGACTTCCGCAAGAGAAACCTGTGGTGGGTGCGCTTGCTTAAAAATAACCTATTTACTCTTGACTTAAAGACCTCCAAGTTATATATATCAGGAGACATAGGCTCTGGCAGAAAACTCTTCTCCTTGTGTACCTACGTACCATTACACGAACAGAAGAGTACGGTGAACAGAGAGTAAAGACCCGCAAACCTCCGTTGGAAAGGGAGGATCCTCCGACCGGTGTTATGGTCTGGTGGGCGACTGCCCGATAGTTGATTTAGGGCTGTCGTATATATTCTAATCGCGCGGAGAACTTTGATTGCGCGATGCAGGATTTCGTATTTTCTTCGTAGTGTCTATGTGGCATCTTAGATGTCGCTACTAACTTTAGGAATGTCATAATTTCGGTCAGTCAAAAAATGGAAAGATAGATTAGAATAGAATAAATTGCATGTTCCAAAGCTCTACCTTATGTCTCTATGAAGAAGAAAGTGCAAGAAACTCCATGGCCACTCTTTTACACATTTGATTTCAATAGAAGCCTAGATAATATCCACAAGATACTGTGTTTTATTTTATTTTAATTGATATTAAACTAGTTCTTGACAGCGTTCCCACCTGATGGTAAGCAGTGATGCAATATACAAGGTGTAAGGGACAGCCCTCCGCAAACTTTAAGAGCTTGCTCTGTTCAAATTGTCCAATCAAGTTTATATTTTTTTTATGGTTAGGCTATTGTTTTTTTGTTTCCTGAAAAAAAATCTTGTGGAAGGTTGTTAAGTTTGGTCTACTGAGTAAGCCCTTAAAGTTTGCGGAGGGCTGTTCCTTACACCTTGTATCTACTGATAATTATGTAATAACGTCAGAATATAGCGGTTGTATGAAAAACAGTGAAAAAATGTTTCGAGTTGCATCCCCTTAAACCAAACAAAGCAATACATTTGAAACTTCTATTTCCATTTTTCCAAAAAAAATATCATCCCTGAAAGTGAGTCACACCACAACCTAACTGCGTTCGGTCACGCGTTCGGTTCCCGGTTGAATCACTGTTTAATCGGTGTGGCCGACAGAATTAATGGGAATCCTGCTGGCAATTTTATACGGACCTGTTTGTGACTTATATTTATTTATATCGGCTTTTTGACAGTCCTTTATGACTGAGCGTGACATTTTATTAGGGGTTGTTGGTGAATGGGATACGTTTAATGTGTTAATGGATACTTCGTTCAGTTACTTTGGTTAAATTGATAGGTACCGTGATTGAACAAGCTGTTCGGTATGCTTTTGGAATTGAGAGGCTTGAGGTTTCAATGTAATTTAGCATAACTATGTAATGTGTATATGTGTAAATTGTAGTGTCTTAATATGAGAATAGAGCAGTGGTGACCGAGTGGTAATGGCCCCGACTTACGAGTAGGTCGCGGGTTTGAACCCAGCCAGGCGCATTACTTTGTGCAATTTATTTCATCACCACTGCTCTTAAAACGGTGAAGGAAAACATGGAAACCGGCATGTCCTAGAACCAAAAATTCGAAGACATGTGACATTCACCAACCCGCACTGGGCCAGCGTGGTGGATTACGGCCCATTCCCTCTCCTAGAGTGGAGGCCTGAGTCCCAGCAGTGGGAAAATTAAAAGGGCTGATGATGAATATGAGAATAATTTCCTGATAAATAAATGATGATTATTATTATTAATATGGAATATTAAGACCCTCGCCTTCAGCGACTTTTTATACCGATACTGTGGCGCTGCTGAAGCGCATTAGCAGCACGTTGACATTTTTTCTATAGCACTTGCAAATGCGACTAACGCGCGTAAGTAGCGATTCTGTAGCTGATTCGTAGATACCCCCCAGCCAAGTTGCCAATCTGCAATCGGAAACGCTAGTAGAAAAAAAATGTACGGGAATGACGTCTCTCAACGCTCAGTCACGTCGACAGAACAAAATAATTAGCGGCGCGGTCAACTCGAAGCGTTCAGTGCAAACGAAACGGTTGTAAATTGGCTAGGGGGCAGTTCCTACTAAAGCTAATTCTTTAAACTTCCATATTTCTACTACGCTGGTTCGCTACTCAACAGTCGACCTACTGAACTCACTAAGACTATTCATATCTTGAGAGTCAGGAGTGGCAGGCGGTCGCCTCCTTTTGCGAAGCAGTAATGCTAGCAAAGGAGGAGGCAGACCGCATCAGGCAACGGCGCCCCCGCCGCCGCCGCCGGGATTCCGATCCCGATATCCGGCCACCGTAGACGCGGGCTCGCGGACGGCGAGCCATGGGTAGCTCGCTGTACGATCGTCCGGTAACTGTCCGGACCGAGCCAAGGCGTCGACGGCGCGCACTGTTCCCGCGCGCCTCAAGGAGTTGTCAGCAACAGGAGGGGCCCATCTGGGTCGAAGCCTACCGGGGTCGGGGTTATCCGAAAGGAAACTAGAGCCCCGGTATGAAGGCTAGAAGGAACGGCGCGGGGTTTTTAGTCAGTAAGACTCTGACACTGTCTCCCGCTCCACCCAAGAGCGGGTTTCGTCAATGATGATTATCCCCGTCGACAGAAAAAAAAAAATATCTTGAGAGTCTATGAAGGCTATTCGTCTTCATAATATGCCATTTCTTCTGTTGCATAATCTGATAAGGATGTAACTGAATTCATCCATTTCGTATTATTATTTTGGCTTCTAGTGTTATACTCGTAGACTGAAGATTTTTTCATTAACCCTTCAGATACCGTCAATTGGAGACACAATAGTAAGACAATAGGTGCGCGGCCACCGGGTGTCGCTTGGGGATTCATGAATTAACGGTTTGTTTGGTTTTTAGAATACAATAAACTTTATTACACAAAACACTACTAGTAGTAGTAGTAGTAGTTGTTGTTGTTGTTTTAATAATAGTAGTAGTAGTTAGATATTAGAATTGTTTTTTTTTTTTAATTTCTCACTAGCTTTTAGACAGCAACTTCGCCTACCTGACAACTTTGGAACTCTGGTTCGTTACCTTATGAAGTTAATTTTGGAAAATTCTGATTTGTTATTTGTACACGTCATTAAGAGTCTGATTCTCTCTCGCTCTACTCAAAGTGGGAGGTGCTATTTGATGATTTCCCACGTCAGACTACTGTAAACTGTCGCTGACAATGTTCTTACAGAAACGGCTCGGTATATTCAGGTGCTAAGAAGTGACGGCCCGCAAACTAACCGGTTGTAAGGTCACAGTCCTAACCCAAGTGCTAGGGGCCCCAATTCTCCACTTGTGTGGTTTTAGTCAGTAAAAGTCCAATACACCCTCCTACTGCACCCTAGAGCAAGAGGTGTCAGATGTTTTCCCTCACCTAAAAAAAACCTTAGGTGATTTATTTTTCATAATTTGTTTCATCATTACTGCTCTTCGATGAAGGGAAACATCCTAAAAAAAACTGACATGTCCAAGACCAAAAATTATCTTTTTTTATTCTAAAACATTCCTCACGATATATATCATCCAACACGCACTGGGCCCGCGTGGTGAATTACGACCCATTCCCCCTCCTAGAGATGAGGCCTGATTCCCGGCAGTGAGAACACTGTAAGGCTAATTCTAATTTATTGATTCTTTATTGTAAAACATTGTAACGATCGAGGATCTTGTTCCATAGTTTCAAAATAGATGGTGTCACTAGGCTCGTAATAAATTATTATTTGACAAGTGACGGTGGCGGGAAATTAGTGAGACCGCGCATAAGATGATAAAAAAAGAACAAAGAGATTCGAATGATTGAGTAAAGCTATTCCACATTATTATTTTATTTTGGCTAATTGAGTAATTTTATTGAAATATATCTAATGTAATACGTGCTATACGAGTGTCCGTGGTGTATTGAGCAGTTGTAGAACCTTTGAGTGCGAGTTGTGAAGGAAATGGGGTAAGTGTTTGCGCCTATTTTACAAATGGTTCTTTTGTGTTCGGGCATGGTTCACGTAAGTGGCAATGGGCAGGGCACATTGCTCGCCAAAAGGTTCTGGAGTGGCGACCGTGTACCGGAAGACGCAGCGTTGGTAGGCCTCCTACAAGGTGGACCGATGACCTGGTGAAGGTTGCGGGAATCACGCGCACGGGATCGATCATTATGGCGACACTTGGGGGAGGCCTATGTCCAATAGGACGTCTGTCGGCTGAACTGATGATGATGGTGAATTGAGTAATTTTATTGAAATATACCTAATGTAATACGTGCTATACGAGTATCAGTGGTGTATTGAAAAGTTGTAGTACCTTTGAGTGCGAGCTGTGAAGGAAACGGGGTAAGTTTTTGCACTTATTTTACAAATGGTTATTTTGTAATTGGGCTCAGTTCTACAATGCTGACGGATTTATTATTGTTCTCAGCTTGCAGAAACGCCCCTGTACCTGGACATTGATCAAGGTTTTCGACTTCAGCTCAAATTGCAACAGCCCCCTAGCCAAGTTAAAACCGTTTCGCTTGCGTCGAACCCTTTGAGTTGACATTGCCGCCAATTCTTTTGTTTTGACCACGTGACTAAGCGTTGAGACGACGTCGTCGTTCCCGTACATTTAAAGCTTTCTACAAGCGTTAACCATTGCAGATTAGCAACTTGGCTAGGGGTACTTACTTGTTGTTCGACTAATAAAGTAGCAACCGTCATATTCGCCGCAGTTATCAAGGAGCGATCGGCTTCTAGGCAGAGCCAGCAGACTGGCATTCCCTTTGCCACGGGTTCAGTAGGAGAGGGAGTGAACCGTAATCCACCACGCGGGCCCAGTGTGGGTTGGTGCTTGTCACATGTCTTCTTATTTTTGGTTCTAGGACACAGGGCCGGTTCACCGTTTGAGAGCAGTGGTGATGAAATAAACAAAGTTATGCGCCAGGCGACCTACATCTCGTAAGTCGGAGCCATTACCACACTACACTGCTCTCTCAAGTTTTTTGTGACATATATCCATCATCGTAATCATCCCAATCGTCGAGCAATGATGCAACGAGCATCAATGTTTTTACCCCAATCGTCGAGCTATCACTCCGTCTCATCTTTTTCTTTCTTTTCATTATACTCGTACTAAACATTACCACTTCTACCTGCACAGAAGTAAAAATTCACGAGCTGATGAAACCGGTTTGTAAAACCTTATCTGGACTTGTAAAATAAATTAGTTTCCACCCGCATACAAGTTCAATCGGAACTACTTGCTTCTCGAATTCAAGTCTGCCAAGACAAAATACAGGTGTAGATTTCTAGTTGTCGATTTTTATTGTAGAAAGTGCCGGTGCAATCGTATAATGTACAGAACTTTTTCTTTAAAAATCTTGGTGGACATCGAGGATTGAGGAAACTAAAACCTAAAGTTGGTAATGCAATATTGATTTCTGGAACCTATTTCCAGCATGATTTTTTTTTTGTTTAAAGATTACTATATACCAGGTATACATTAGTGTTAGTATATGCGAAACCCGAAACTTGTGTCCAGTATTTTTGTGTAAAGAATCTATGTACAAAATGTCATACTTAACTGTATCATGAAAATTCACAAAGTTATAAGCTTGTTATTTTAGCAAATTTACATTATCACTGGGCCATGCAGGTGACTGACGGGTTGTTTGGCACTTGCACTTTGCAATTGACTAGTCTGGTGGTCTATTAGTGGCCCTGACTGCTATGTCGGAGGTCGTGGCTTCGATTCCCACCCAGGACAAATGTTTATGTGATGAGCATGATCATTTAGTCCGCCTATGTACCACTACTGTACATGAAGTTTAAATAAATAAATAAATTTGTTCTGTGTCTGGGTGTAATTTACCTATATTATGTATGTATTTAGAAATATATAAGTATGTTTATCAGTTTTCTAGTACCCATAACATAAGCTCTGCTTAGCTTGGGATTAGACGGCGTTGTGAGAAAGTTGGCAAAAAAAAAGCAGTATACATGTTAATGAACGCACCTATGACACAGGAGTTAGTCTTCTTCAGCTTAACTGCTTAGCAGAAGGAGGCAGACGCCCCCCATTCTCCCTTGTTCCGAACCATGGCCTGAACTAGGGCTCGGCGTGAGAAGTCACTACTTCCTCATAGAGGCGATCGGCGGCAGTGATTTATCCTCCACCTTCCTCGTCTGCTGACGGTGGTGCTCCGCCCAAGCGGGGCACACTTCCACCGTATACTCCACCGTGTCCTCCCGATCGTTTCAAGATGAGAACAAGATCTGAATACCCCATTTGAAAGTGATTTAAAATCCATTATATGCTAATAACTAGGTCAATGAATATCTTCAAGACACTCCTTTGTCGATAGCGTCTGTTAAATAAAATTATGTTTGTACATAATGGTCAAAGAGACACGACTTGCTTGTGTGGAACATAGGGGAATTGTATTCCGGCTGAGACGATGCGCCAAAGAGGTATTGATTTAACACAATATTGACTATGTATATTGCATACGATATAAATTTTCTAAGAAACTCTTTGATAGGAGACTCTCAATTACCTTCTCGTATTTTTCTCAGGAAAAATATATCAAGTTTTTTCTCCTTTATAAAACAACTAGCTTTTGCCAGCGGCTTTGCCTGTGCACATATGTCACTCAGGAATATCATAAGGCTGACTGATGACCTGGTGAAGGTTGCGGGAAACCGATGGATGCGAGACGCACACGTTCGTTGTGGCGACGCTTGGGAGAGACCTATGTCAAACAGTGGACGTGGCGGATTACGGCCCGTTCCCTCTCTTAGAGAGGAGGCCTGAGTCCCAGCAGTGGAAACATTATAAGGCCGACTGTGCTGTGCTGGATTCATATAGAAGAAGTCTGACATGTCTTGCTCCATCATAGATCAGGAAAAGTCATTAGATGATTTAAATGTGGTTGAAGTCGCTGGGCAGCAACTAATTTATAATGGGGAAGTATTCATTTCATAAATAAAATAAAAACACAATAATTCAATCACGCATATCATTTTATTAAGAGTGTTGTAGCTAGGCTCTCTTCTATTTCTCAATTAATTACACATTAATTGACAATAATATAAATTATCCTTACAATTAAGGGTACAAAAATAAAATGTAAAAAATTACAAACTATCTACATACGTAATTACGATACAGGAGAATATTTGTTTACTAAGCAAAGTATTAAAGACGGGATTTTTTTTTGCCAAATATTAAGAAGATAAGAGGATAGACACGCTCCTGTTATATGAGACTTACAACATTGTGAATTACATGGCCATCTATGGCCGTCTCTCCACCACCGCCGTCACCGGGACCACATGAGTAGATAAACCGTACAGAGGTAAAGCTTCAAACAACCGCTCGAATCGGTTGCACTGCTACAAGCGTATTCGTCGCGTCGCAACAAGCGGACGGTGGACACTCACACGTTCCCCGCGCGCTTGTAGTAATGCAACCGATTCGAACGGTCGTTTGAAGCTTTGCCTCTGTACGGTTTATCTACTTATGTGCCGGAACGTCACCGAGAACGACATTATTTCGGGCCGAGTTTAAGTTTAAGATGCGCTCGGGTGACGGGCGTGCGGTGGACATATGGCCATAAAAATGTATGTATCGCTAAATCGGCGCCGTCATCTCATTCTCGGTGACGTCCCGGTGACGGCGGTGGTGGACAAACGGCCTCAGTATAACTCTGCTTAATTCTACAGAGAATCAAGGCCTGTCATTAGGTTACAAATTAAGTTATAAATCTTAAATGGAACAGATGAATGTTCAAAAAAAGTTATTTCAATATTAATATTGAAATTAGTGGTTTAAATTGGTGTCTCAAAATCATTTTATTTGTTTTGGAATAAGTAATAAAATTATATCGGGATTCTTGATATAATATTGATAATATTAATATTGAAATTAGTGGTTTAAAATTGGTGTCTCAAAATCATTTTATTTGTTCTGGAATAGGTAATAAAATTATATCGGGATTCTTGATATAGGCACCAAAAGTAATTAATTTGATAATCTGGATGTTTATAAAATTTACTTGTTGATGAATTGAAATTAAAACATTTTTATAAAGACTTGTTATAAATAAATATGATGAACGAAACAAGAAGATATTATAATAATGTTATGTGTTGAAAAGAGTCAATTTCATAATGTATATTTTTTCTATCTACAACAAACTTCGTACCTATTATGTAACTCCTATTAGATTACAAAGTCTTTCTGTTTTCTAAGTGTTTTTTTATGTTAACAAACCTTATGAATTATTTCCTATTTATTATACACAATTTTAATTTTATTGGCATTATTTATCAAATAAAAAGATAAAAGATAAGTTATTTTTAATTTTATTTACAGCTGGTAGCATTTACAGAAACAAAAAAAATTGTTTCGAAAAAAAAATTTTTAATTAGTGATAATAAATGCCAGTAAAATGAATAAAAACACGCTGAATATCTATGGGAGTAGAGATAGTTCACAAATTCACTAGAAACAGACCAATCAATGTTACATACTATATGTTTATTTATACATTTACTAAATAACTATTTTAAAATCGCTATCAGTCTGATTTCAACAACAGTAATTCTACACAGTTATTTATTCATTATTTATTTAATTATATACAGTTTTATTCGGATTTATTTATTCAGTAGGCATCATTAATGGCAGCTCCCAAATTAATTTTTAAATGAATTTCTGTTTTCATTTAAAATTAAAACGTAAAATATTATTTTGAACAGATAGTTATGTTTTTGAATGAATTTGTATCAAAATTATTTTTCATTTATTATTAAAACAATATTTTAAAAGAACCTTTTAATGATCGAGTAATACAAGCACGAGTGAATCCATGTTTTAGATTGGTTCTGAGAATTTAGGATTCGTTGTTATAAACATTGAAAATTTGTTATTTATATTATTCAAAATGAACTCGTAATTATAATTGATTTACAGAATTATACAGGGTGATTTTTTAAAAAAGGGCAGCGATGGCCAAAGTCCTAAATTATGTGGAACAGCAAAAGATAATATGTACAAGGAGTCAGTGGTTTGATTTGATGATAACTGAAAAGCAATTTTTTAAGAAATACTATTTTATTTTTGTTACATTACCCATCTTCATAACATTGTTAACAATTAAAGTTTGAAACTTTAATTGTTAACAATGTTATGTTTTTTTACTTATGCCTTTTACTGCGAAAAGATAATAAAATTTTGAAATTTGAGCACAATGATGTGAAAATGTCTACGCTGCGGGCAAGCGTTGAAAAAATAAAATTGTACATCATATTTCGAATAATTTCGATACAGTCAATATATGAATAAAAGTCATTATTTTAAAATATGAATTATGCTTATTAAAGTTCAATAGTATTCTTAAGTTTGCTGTATGTACTTCTGACAATGTGTCAAAATAGCCCCCTAATCTTTTGAGTATTTTTCGTTATTCCTCATAGTTTTGAATTTGACAAACCACGCCCACTTGAAAAATTCAGCCTGTATATTTTTAATTTATGAACTAAAGAAATATTAATGTAGATCTTGCTTCTAATTAAAGTTTTACAAGTTTTGGCAAGAAACGGCGTTGCTTTGAAATTATCTTTGGTAAAAATACGAAATAATGCGTGGACAGTTTAAAATGAATACAAGATAAGGTATATTTTTTTTAATGTTTGAAAACAAAATTATCGCACACGTGCTTTTGTTACAAAATACCATGTAATCGTGTATTCAGTTTAGCGTCCTTACATGATTACAATACATAGGCACATTACGGGATTATAAAACAACATTTAAATCTATTAACAATTAAGTATTTATTAATCAATCGATGCCTAAGATTACGTTAATTTAAAATAATTATTCTAATTATGCCGTTAAATCGTCTTTGGCGATAATTTAATTATTTTTATTTATTTACATAAAATGTATCCGTAGCTACGTTTTATTTAATTTACATTTTTGATGAGTAGGTATTAATTGCTTTAAATGGATATAAATATTATTCATAATAATATGGGCTTACCCAAGACGACACTGTTGGTGTAGTGGTTAAGCAAAGTGTACGTGTTACTGGTTCGGTGCCCGCACAGAACAACATTTTAGATGTTTGTGAACGCATCAACCATACAGGAGCGATTCTTAGTGTGAGATAACGTTTAAAAGAAAATAAATAGGTTAATAATAATATTTTAAAAATAAATAGTAGATACAATAGTAAAATTTAGTAAATATAAATATTTAAAAAATATTATTATTGTACTGTTTATTTTTACTCTTTTGCTTCACAAACATCTTTTTCATAAAAAAATTGTAACACCATTAATGTAGTTACTCTGCAATATTCTGATTTTTCACTCTCCAAATACTTTCATATCTTAAATGTAAGCAAATCGCATTTTACACTCAATGTTATTGACCTTTGGTCCTCCAAAACTACCCAAACCCTTAACGAACTGTCCATCTCTAAAAAGAAAAACACTTTTCAATGTCACTTTTTCATAAACAATTTTATTAGTATTCATACCTTGTAGTTAATTTAAAATATTTTACATTTCTTATTTTTATTATTTGCACCATTCTATAAAATAACACGAACGCCTTAAATGTAATTTTATTTTTTATTTACATTTTTTATTCATTTGATCTAATTAACTTCTACGAAAAGTAGCCAATACTTAGTGTATGTGTTGCTTTTTTTTATAATATGATTTTAACCAAAATCCATTGATTTCATGTCTTTACTGTTTATTTTACTTAAATGAAATAAACATGGTTATATTTAAATAAAAGTATTTAAGGCAAGCACGTTATTTTTAAGCCTTATTCGCGTTCTTAATTTGAATTAAAAAGGCTCAAAGATAAACTAACAAAACACTTAGCAATATTTATTTACAATTCTTATAACTTATTTTAAGTACTAATTATAACACGGCCGTATGAAGTAAGTTACTTAAAGCTAAAAGTTTCATTGTCTTTGGTGTGATTTCACTAAAGCCGGGTTATACACTAAATTGTCTTAGTCACAATACTACTATCACTTGGGCTTGAACTGTCATCAAGACGCTGGTTTCTCAGTTCCTGAAACAAAAATACTAAATTAAATTTTGTCCAAGCTCTCAATTTCCACCTTGCAAGTCGTTGTTTTAATGTTTTACACGTTCGAATTTGGTACGATGGATTTGGTCCGACTGTACCAAAGTCAAGCGTAATTTAGAGTAAGTTTGTTCGGTCGTTCCAAGTTCGAGAGTGTTATTGTATGAACTATAAAAGAGACTTTGTCCCCTAAGTTTGTTTCGATGTTTCTTCTCACAGCAGTCAGCTGGGAAACACCAGCCTCATATAGTTTAAACTGACAAAAAATTGACTTGTAAAGTGTTTTTTAAAACCTATTAGCAAAATAAATATCACTCATCGACGACGAGTCGACGTATGGTTATCTTTAGTGTACAGTGTAATATGGTTATCTATCTAGGGTTAATTAAGCTAAGACACGCTTGACCTTGGTACGGATGGACCAAATCCGTTGTACCAAACTTGAGTGTGTGTTAACACTATAAGGTACAAGTAGCTATTGTTGGCCTTTGTTCACGCTTAATACCCAACTGGCGAGTATAAATTGATAGGTATTTTTTTTATACTTTTTCAATTATATTTTCGTGTGGTCCATAGTCCAATGAACTATTAATTTAACTACACACATTTAGCTACCGTAAACTTTTTAAACAATAATTCGTTTAAAAAATTAACAACTAAGTTACTGCGAGTATAAAGGTCAATATTATAACTAGTTTGACGGTACCAAAGTATTTCTAGATAAAATTATAATTTAAAAAAATCGTTTATAAAGAACGGTTTTTATTTCACCAACTTATTGGTTGAACATCTTAATTAGAATACTTTGTTCATTCTTAATTAATAAGCAATTACAGAATGTGCCATCAGAAATTTATTTATTTTAGAAATCACAAACATATTGCCATTTTTTGATTACATTGGAATTATTGGGGAAACGCGTGGTATCTCAAATAATTTCGGCTTGGTAATAAGATCTGCTTCAAAACTACTCATCATTGGTATTCGATCATGATAGTCTAATTTAAGTTCACCTCTGCCCCTAATAATTCATTTATGTAATTAATATTCACCCCTTATTCATCCTTTTCCACCTAATGGTGTTCTATACTGCCTGACTGCTAAGCCGGAGGTCGTGAATTCGATTCCTACTCAAGACAAATGTTGGTGTGATGAGTACGATCATAATTGTTCTGTATCTGGGTGTAATTTATCTACACATATAATTAAGGAGAAGTTTTTAGTTGTGCGTGCATCATGTAATGTACGAAATCGATGTAGATAACTTTTATACATATATTAAAATAATGTGTAACATGAAACTTAGGCTTTGTTTCATTACAACCAGTTGACTCTTTCGAAAGATATATCTGCTACATTCATTGACTGTTAGGCGGTACGAAATTGACCGTGTCAGCTAGTAATATGTAAGTATTTAGAATTATATAATATGATTATCAGTTGTCTAACCACACGCTCTACTGAGTTTGGGACTAGATAGCGTTGTTTAAAAAGTTGTGGAATATTATTATTATCTCTTTATTTATCTTTTACATGCAATTTAAATTAAAAAAAAAATCATTTAAAAGTATCAAAATATATTTTTACATTTATTATTATAAAAACCAACCATTACTTATTTTTATAATCCTTTTTGTGATCCTCATCGCTATTTATTTTAATATAAGCAAAGTGTACTGATTAATATGGATAGGCCTTTCGTCAGAAGAAATTAAATTTATAACCTTTCCCTTAATTTTTCCACTCAGACGATAGACTTAACATTATTTTCGTTGTCAAAAGGATCAATTTATTCCAAGGAGAAATTATGATTAGCTCACAGAAGCGACAATTCTTTGTCAGTCGAGCATGAAAACGGGACATTATTGGGTTCACAAGGAATAATACATGCATCATATTTGAATATGTTCGTAAAATATACAGTTGCTTTTGAGAATTCCTTTGTGCTTTTTAGATGACTGTAAAATATTATTCTCAGAGAGTGTTGGACATTTTTGGTGTTTGAAATAAGGTTGGAAAATGAGGGTAGTAGAGAATTTTATGCTTTATGCGGCGCTAGCACTGGGTTGGTTAGTTTTATCCAGAAGCAAGTAAAGCGATTACTGCTTTAAAAATTGCACTAAAGCAGCTGTAAGTTCCAAATACCGGAATTAGAGACATAATAGAAATACAATGGGTGAGCGAACACCGGTGTTTGCTTGGGGTTTAATGAATTAAAATGTCTGCATTACATAGTACGCTTTGTTATACAAGTTAAAACAAGCAAATACAGTGCTAATTGGAAAGTTCACTTTGTACACGACTTTTTTGTCCATGATAGAGTTTCTTTCGAGATTAAATAACACTGGTAATTAGTAGCTCACCAAACTAAAACGTAACCAATTACGTTTTAGTTCTTTGAGTCACTAATGAATCGAGTTAAAATAATATAAACTAATCCTTTGTTGGAATCTATTTGTTTGGGTGAGGTTCTCATTTGATCTGTCATTTATTGTAATGTGTGACAACTGTTATTTAAAATTAAGAAATGACTGTCATTTTCCTTCTAACACTTTAGATATTCATGACGTATCATTACTCTAATTAACACAGATTACTAATAAATAAAATGATAATTGATATTTATTTTGCAAATAGGTTTTTAAAAACGCTTTAACACGTAAATGTTTTTGTCAGTTTAAATTAGATGAGGCCGGTGTTTTGTAGCTGAATACCCTGAGAAGATACACCGCAACCAACTTAGGGGTCAAAGTCCATGTAATGGTCAAATCATATGAGAACCATTCTTTGGAACCATTACAGATTAGTGTATGAGATGGTTTTTTGGGGAAAGAACCACACATATTTGAGTGGATCTGCCCAGTCAGTGCAAGCATTTGTCAGTATTCGTACAGCTCAACTTAGGACTGCTAAAAACTTAACGATTTGAAGATTCAAACAAAGGACATTTGGGTAGGCAACAGAAAATACTCGTAATTACCAGACATACTGAAAAAAAAGATCCACATAGTCGTCATATTCACAATTATAAAAGAAAATAATTATTTAAAACTATGTGTAGAAAACTGTAGTGTAATATTTATGTCAAAAATTAATTTGATTATTCTTACCCTGGAAGTGACGAGCCTCTGCACGACGATCTCGAGGCGGTCACCAGCGGAAGCGATCAGAGGCACCGTGAGGCAGCAGTCGTAGTCCACTGTCCGTGTTCCATTCACCTGGACGCCATAAAACGTATTAGAAGAGAATGACTACAAAATATATAGTGTTGGGTATGCGGGATTGAAATAATTTACATCTGAGTAAATTTACATCTGAGCTGGTTGAGTTTGGAATTAATATATTTTCGGGAGGTGCTTCTTGTATCCACTCTGGTTTAATGGTACTTCTGTACCAAAACTGTATTATAAAAGAAATAAAAAAAATATTACTAATAAAATATGGTTGTTCAATCATCTCATAAGTTTTTTCCTTTTTTTTTTAATAGGTTCGCGCTTGACCGCCATCTCACCTGATGGAAAGCGACGATGCGGTCGACAATGGAACGCAATAAATATGAATTTTATGAATACGTATGTCAACGCTACAGTTATTGGCTCTTGTACTGTTATTGACTATTTAAACTTTGACGGTCTAAAATAAACAAAAAACCTATCAAAATAGTTGATTCAAAACTACATTAATCAGTAAGCAGTTTTAAATATAGGTACTATTTGTGACTTTGTTTTTTTATATAATCTGAATTTTTTTTTTGCACCTGACATTTGTCTCTCCACCGCCCTTTACTTGCTTAAGATTAATAAATAGAGATTTGTGGGAACGTTTAAAACATTAATTCGAACACAATGTTAGTACGTAGATAGATTTGTAAGGATACCAAACTACAATAGAATCTTTTCCATGGAGTATTTTGATTATCAACCTCTTAGTTGGTAATCAAAATAATCTATGGAAGAAAGATTTTCAAAATTTAAAAATAAAGGATATCGTTGGTAGAAAGCTTCTTACTATTTTACTTAAAACAATTAAGTTTTTAACATACTCTAAGTTAGTCTGAAAATTTGTCAAACTTTAGCAACACAGAAGAGTCGGACACGTATTTTAATTGAAATTTCTAATCCTAAAATAGTCTTTAGTGTCACAGATGTTAGCAAACTTTTGTTCTATATAAGAGCATAATATAGCATTATCAGACTTTTAAATATTCCCAATGCTGGGACTCACCCCTCTAGGAGCGGGAATGGGCTGTAATCTACCACGCGAGTTCAGTGCGAGTTGGTGGATGTCACATATCTTCGGATAAAATTCTATAGACTAGGCAGGTGTACGATCATACACAATAATATTGTAAAAACATGCGATAAAATTTACATGAATAAACTCTTAGAATATTTAATAACTTTGTCTAAATAATCTGTGTTGTAAATAGGCTTAGATACCGTAACAAAGTTAATATCAAAAGGTGTATGAGGGCTTTAAAAAATAAAGACCTAAAAACTTTGTTTACAAATAACGAGAAGCCTAAACAGGGCAAAATATTAAGTACACCTGTGAGGCGTAATTGGGTCAAATAACCTTGCTTTACAAAGTAAAGTCAAATTCTAAATTAAAAACTGCTTTAAAATATTCCCTTTGATCAACAAAGTCCAAAATATTTGTCTATTAGACGGTTCGTTTAGTGGAAAAAGATTTTAATTTTTTTCTAGATTGCGTATTTTTTTATATTTTTTTATTGTTGTTAGGTTTACGCTTGACCGCTATCTCACCTGCTGGAAAGTGACGTTGAGGTCGACGATGGAACGCGCTTACCTAGTAGTAACCTATTCACTCTTGACTTAAAGATTCCCGGGTTGTAGCTATCAGGAAATACAGACTCCGGCAAGGAATTCTACTCCCGTAATTAACTAGTTCATGAGCTTATAAACTGTGCCTGTGGGTGTGTGTGGGTTCCGTACTTATGTCAGCTAAAATAGAACCTTTATAAGATTACTATGTTGTCTATTAGTCTGTATGTCAAGACTGTTTTTCTCAGGAATATGTGGAGTGATAAAACTGAAATTATCATCAAGTTTGCAACCCCAAGTAGCAGTGAAAAATTTTATTTTCTAAGTCAACGCAATCTAAAAGGCTGTTGCTGGTCTCTTTAGGTTCATATTCTGATACTCGCTAGCAAATCAAAACTTATATGGTACGTCCCGTTTACCTAGAATCCTAAAGTTTGGCATGAAACTGGGTCGTCTGTTCAGACTGAAAACTATAAATTTTTAGTCACGTCTTAAAAAAACTTCGCGAGGAAAAATTTTTCGAGACTCGATTCGGGAATTGAATTGTTTACACAGATAGGTTTGCACGGTACGCTGTGCGCGAGTCCGACTCCCACTTGACCGGTTTTTTTAGATACTACTACTTATTTGACATTTTATGCACACAAATATACAGATTACGACTTGACGCTGTAAGCTTTGGGATACATTGTTAATACCTAATTAGGATCAGTTACATAATAGCTAGACTGTTTACGATGACGCCATTTGTCATGATCCGTGCGACGAACGCCGACAGAATGTGCTGCTGTTATAATCATGCGGTAGGGACCGATCAAGACAAATGACGTCACAGCAAGTCGATTCACTAAAATTGCCGTATCTTCGTCATTTTTGGTCCGATTTAAATAATTTTTTCACAGTATTTACTGTTTTTTTTTACGCTATAAGTCTGCACTCCACAAAAATCATGATTGATCCTCATTGTTGAAAACAATAATAATGAGTTTATAACATAAAATTTTTAACATCAGATATATTTTTCTTTCAATACAATGAAATAAGTACAAACCTGTAAAATTCTATCATACGGTCTCAACAGCCCAACAATATCAGCCGGCCCGCCCTTCCGAATTCGGTTGATATACACTCCTCGTTCATACAACCCATCAGACACAGAGAATCCGTAATCATCGTAGATAGCATCTTTGTATAAGATGACGTGATGTACGGAACCTCTTGCTGGAGATACTGTTTCGGTACTGTAGAGGCCTGCGAAAAATATTAATATTAATAATAACAAGTTTATTTTCAGACAAAAAAAAAACAAATAAAATACAGTCGAGTATAATTTTTCAATTCGCTTTTCGAAAATCTACTAATATTTCGCACTAGTGCGGGAAAGCGCACTCGCAACAATCAATTGTATTTATCGTATCAGGCTGGGCGCTAAGCAACTTCTAGGAGTTGCTGGTTAACTCCCGTTTATTTATTTCTTTTTTAAGTGTATTGAAAATCTGCGTTTGATACACATGGAACATTTCATTGCAGTACTCGGATACATGATAATAAAAAAAATCCGTCTCAATAGCAATGACAAACTTTCTCTACTTTTATTATAATAAACAATATTATTATTGCATCAAAACCTAAAACAAATTGGTAGGCGGTATGATGAAAACTAAATAAAAAGGGGTATTTCTTCTTCCATGTATTATTACACGTACATGGATTTAATCCCCACGTGATATTACTTCTCTGAATTTGAATGATAGCAATACTGACAACGAAACATCAAATACTATTGGGATGAATAGTCAAATAAGCATATTTTCGCATCTAAATATACATGACTAACCAAATTAATTGTAGTTTTCAAACAAATTACATGTCAACCAAACGGCATTGTAAATAAAATAGAGCTGATATTGATATAGCAGTGTCATATAGTAGTGTCATAATTACCTGGAACTTCATTTTCATAAATTGGACTCGTCGAAAATTGGAAACTGGTACCGGGAACCCCAGGCTTCATCGGTGATTTCTGTGGCGTTGTTACAGTATATATTCCATTGTTCAAATAATCACTATCCCAATTCGGTCTTCTTGTTTTCGGTGACACTATCCCATAAGGACCCATTTGAACATAGTCACATTTACAAGAAGACCTTTCCATGTTGTGCAGTTGACAATCTTTCATGTTTGATGTTAGTATCTCAATTTGCTGAACATCATCTTCTCTTGTGATGTTCTGTTTATTTTTCAAAGTATTTTCAGGAATGATACATGTGTTTTCGTAGTGAAAAGTCTTCAAGGAGTTGTTTAGCGAATAATTTGGTAATGGTAAATCATTGATACTGTACGGTGCTGCAGAATTGAAGTTGGATGCCATGAGTTTGTCTTCGTCAGTTGGAGAGTATGGTTGCTTGTCCATCATTCTCGTCTTATCTGGTACTGCGTATTCTATTACTTCAGAGTTTCCTATAACATAAACTGCTTCTTTTATTATGTGACACTATCCTTTCGTACTCAATGGGTAAAAATGGGACCCTATTGCTAAGACTACTGCCCATCTGTCTGTCACCAGGCTCTATCTCATGAACTATGACAGCTAGACTAATGATATTTTCACAGATAATGTTTGTTGCAGTAAAAATAGTATAAAATTAAATGTGTAAAAAAAGTTGTAAAGACAATGGTTTCTGACTTGCACCGATTTGTTTCTTGAATAATTTAAATTAATAGTTTTTTCTTGGTACATGAATGATTACAATCATAACGTATTTGCAACTTAAAATCAAAACAAAGATAAAATTATGTGTAAATTTTCAAAGACTAACAAATAAATCTCAAGAGGTATATTAAACAATAAATCATAAGACGTCAACGCAGATTATGCATGTTTAACATAAAGTGTCTTACCGCAGTTAGCACTGGTCCTGACTGGCGTGTTCTGATCCCACGACTCAACAGCGCTGTCGTTGGATAAGCCCGGGCTTGACGTGGAATGACTGGAGTCTCTCGCACTGGATTCTGCACTCTCGAGCGACCCTAGACGAGGTGATTTATTAATCATGTGTGATTTAAACTTGAGTGACTTTATCTTCGCTTAAAATATTATATTGCTGTATAAATGTAATCAAGTGTTGTGTTTTTTGTGTTTTGTTTTTTAATATTTTCAATGAGACATTTTTAAAGTTAACAGTGTCAGACATTATGATATTAACCTCTATAGTAATTGAATCTCTAAATATGATCAGATATAATAAAATCTTTACCTGATACTTTTCTACACAACTGCAGTTGTACTCTCTGTCCACTTTGTTGCAACAATTTGATCGCTTCAGACAATGGTTTGTTTAGAACACTTTCACCATTTATAGTAAGCAATTCATCACCTATAGCTAGTTTACCACATTTCTCTGCCACACCACCTGTAAAGACACCATTGAATTTAACTACATTAATAATTGTTTTAATTTTAATATGTAAATTAAAATCTCAAGCTTTTCCTTGAAGGTGTTCTTTGTAAAAAAACAACATACCTTCAACAAGTCCACTCAACAAAATAGGCTGCGTTACATCTTCACTCCCTGCTATAGTCAACCCCAAAGGACCACTTTCTTGCTTAATCAGTTCAACAGTAAACACGGCTGTGTTTCCATTATCATTGCTACCATGACTCCTTTCACTTTCTTTAGCACTATTATTAGGACTTTCTGTATGATGACCAGAATCTTCACCACTATGGACTACAGCTTTGGTTTCTATATTGCTAAAGCTTTGCAGAGTTAGTTTGGCGTTGTGCTTGTGAATGTTAGACCAGTCTTCTGTTAGATCCCTTTTACGAATTTTTAAGGTTATAATGTCTTCTGGCGAGTTTTGGAGAATATTGAAAGCTGTGTCCTGTAATAAAAGTTTGATATTACTTGGCATAATAATAGCATAATCAATCTTATAATGTTCCCTCTGCGGGATCTTAGACTTCTTCTCAAGTAGACGGAATAGGCCGTCCACCACACGTTGGTCTAATGCAAATTTGTACATGTCTTTAAATTTTTTATACTAGGACAAGATAGTTTCTTTTCTGTGTTTTCCGTCTCTGTATTGAGAGCAGTGGTGATAGAATAAAATACAAGATAAAAGTAACGCGCTCATAGACGGCGCCAGATAACCATGGAATAAAGTACATTGGCCTTTTCCTAATATCTGCGCGTACCTGAAACACAAATGAATTCCTTTTCATTATTAGATCATGTAAGGGATCACGATACATGTCGATTCAAGACAGCTTTATGTCTTTATTTCCGTTTTTTAAATTAAGAATGTCTACAAATGTTAGGAGGGTAAATGACCATTATTCCACGTTTATCTGGCACTTACCTTAGCTGGGTTTACTCTCGTAACCTTCAACGAGGCCATTACCTAAGTGCCACCAATGATATTGCTTATTTAATAGAATTATTGGTTTTATTTACAGTAGCTCATATTATAGTTCTCCCTATTCGGTAGATGACTTTCTACTTTTCTTCTAACTTTCTCTCAATAGAGCTGCTCAAAAAACCGTCTATGACTTAGACTCCAGTAAAGCCATTTATTTTGTCGAAAGGAAATCTTATTCATCAATTATTTTGATATTGTGGTTCGATTGTCGATTGAATACCTAGTTAACCTCATCAAAAAAGCTAAGACCGCAATTATTGGAAGATATTTAGAACAATAGGACAGATTCGTTTCAATATCGTTCATTGTTAACGATGACCTAAATACAACTACAAAAAGTTCCTATTTGAGATTATTTTCGCGAATTACTTATTTTTCTTTAACTAAAATGTTATAATTCAAAACAGTAAATATGTGTGTGTTTAGATCTCACTTTGATCATCATAATTAATGCAAAATTTGTTAATTACTTTACCTTAGCAGCTTTTGGAGACGTGAAAATTAATAGAAGTCATTTTAAAAGAATTAATTTTGCACGAGAAAATTAAGAGCTATTGAAACTAAATCTAATTACAGGTAAATACAATTATTTTTACGTAAAAAACACTTGGTATATATATATGAAATAGTATACGAAAATCGTTTAAATTTTAAAAAGTAATAAAATTATCAAATAATTTAATAATTTTGAATAAATATCTTTACTACCAAAGATAAATTGTGCAGTGGCTGTCCGTTGATGGCTAGGAGTTGGTCTCCAGGTGCTAGGGCTCCACTCCGATGAGCCACAGATCCTGGCTTGATATCCGATATCACCATAGGTTCTTCGTTACTGAGCAGTTTCTGTTTGCATCCTGTGAAAATAAGTACTAGGTTACCAGAAGATTAAGAGGGCTCAAGCAAGCCAGTATTTCCTTGTCTTGGCTCTTAGAAAGGAGGACTCACTTTAAAGTACACAATGTAGGTATGATACTATATGATTAGTAGGGTAAGTTAGTATCTGTATACAACATTATTTTTAGTAAAAATGCAAAACCAGTATATAATTGGTTCAAAATCCATAACTGAATCGATTCCAATAATAATTTTTACACCATGTTATATTTTTTCCCAAAAGTACTTAAAAAAGGTCATAAGTTGAACAACCTCCGATACTAAGTACAACACAGGTCACGGCAAGTCGTAGCGGACATTAGGTGCCAGTGCACAGCTGGGTGTGGTAGTAAAACCACCCCTCAGTTGCCCGATTGACCCGGTGACCATGCATTTGTGCGGAAAACCAGCCAACATAACAAGTTATAACAGTGTGATTTTCTGTGATACATTTATGTTTGTACACGGATATTTTACATAAAAATACAAGACACGGTTTTCGGGTTTTGCATATACTAAAAACTAATGTGTTTAGGCAATCAGCCTGCTTTGTTTGTCTAGTACGTTAGATGTAGCAAGCGAACTTATTTTCAGGAACGTACCATGACATGCCTTATGCACATCTGTTTGGCTAACGCAGCCAGGCTGCGCAGCCATGTTGCTTAGCGTGGTATCTGTCAAAAATACTACCATGAACCTGTCTTCGAAACAGCCTAGTTTTATAAACAGCTTCAACATTCTAATTGTCAGATCAATAAGTAGCATGCATGAAAAAAAACTCGAATAAAACAATTTCAATAAACTCGTTAAAAAATGAAGGGCCCGTTTTGACATTTGAGAAAGACCCTAGAATGTGACTTAGGACGAAACTGAGAGAAACAATAAAATAATAACTGGGTGTCGGGTGTAGAAGTAGCTATTTTAGTAGTAGCTACACCGGACGAGACGCTAGGTAGTCAAAATACAAATGTCAAAACGGGCTTTTTATTTTTTGACAACTTTACTCATGAACAAATTGAAATGAAGAAACATAAGAAGGTGAATTGAACGAATATTATGAAATTGACAAAGACTAGGAAAAGAATAAAAAAAAGAAAATGAATAATGAAGGTGATCATAGAATTAACCGTAACAAATCAAATTTAACTAAAAAGCTACAAACCTGTAATAGTAACTCCTAATCCAGCAGTAGTTTTAGCTAGTTTCACATTAAAAACTCCACTGGAAGCTTCAATAGTATTCGGCATACTAAATTCCACATTCAAAGTCAAGTACTTCGGATTGTGGGAATCATTCCTTCGCTGAAGTATCTCATTGGCAACGTCAACTGTTAGGTTTTCGTGGCCGTTGATTGACATCACTCTGTCTCTGATTTGAAGGCAGCCGGATCTGAAAAGATAATGTTGTTACTGAATTTTCTTGTATCATAAAGTTATTATCGGTATATTCTCGTCTAACATACCACAGTATTTCAAGATGAAACTTTATAACCAGTGCGTGTGGGTGATGACATATGGCCCCAAAACGTGGTCGCTCACAAATGGGTCTCACCAGAAGGCACATATATTTAAGATATGCAAAAGGCAAAGGAAAGGACTCTTCTCGGAGTTTCAGTTTCAGAATCAGAAATGAGGATATCTCCAGAAGAACCAGGGTTATCGACATAGCCCAGAGAATCGCTAAACTTAATTAATGTGGCAGTGAGCAGAGCACATTGCTGTAGATCAATCAGATGATCATTGCGATCGAAAGGTTGGAAGGTCTCCTATAAGTAGGAACGATGACTTGGTAAGGATTGCGGGAATTTGATGGATGCGAGACGCACAGGATCGTTCATTATGGCGATATTTGGGGGCCTATGTCCAACAGTGGGAGTCTTTCTGCTGAAATGATAATGCTGATAAAATTGTTCGTCGTAAATCTAAGAACAAATGCTTTTCTTTCAAATTCGAAATACTATTTGTCTAGAGACATTTTCTAGTTTCATTAGTATAGAAGACCGGTTACATTGTCTACCAGGGTTGCATAATTATTTGAAAAAGGTACCGTGGCCCAGGAACGCTAAGGGTAGCTGAAGGAGTACAGGCAGGTTTTAATAAATAAAAATCTAATACTCTTTCTCGCTCCTTCCAGAGCGTGAATGGCTAATGATTTCCCATTTAAAAAATGTAACAAATCGACTTAAAAAAAATAGAAGAGGAACATTTTGAAATCCAAGCTTACAAATCCTTTTTAAATTACGATTATATAGAATAAACAACATCACAAGCTCTGCTTAGCTTGAGACTGGACAGCTTTGTGTGATAGTTGTGGAATATATTATTATTATTATTAAATACTTACCTGTACGCCGGTGACTGTGAAGCGACATGGGATATGACCAGCATAGCATTGTCTTCATGGACAGCAAGACCAGAGCTCTGTCCAGGTGGAACTTCCAACTGTATGTTCAGGGACTCAGTTCTGCATACACCCATACTCATGTAGTTTTGTTGACTATCTGTTGAGGAATACAGGAAATATTAGTCAGGTCAAGGTATATATAGAATAGAATAGAATAGAATAAACTTTATTTTACACCAAAATAGTAAAAATTTCACAGAAATTTAAATATATAGGTGCTGATGGAAAGCAGTGATGCAATTGTTGATAGTGAAGTGCACTAGTTTATCAAGAATATATTCACTCTAGCCTTAATGACACCTAAATTATAATTGTTCCAGTCCTTCGATGTACGCGGTATAAACGACGAGGTGAATCGTTTAGTCCGGACTGGAGAATTTGTGGGATGTGTTTAAATAATCATCATTTTAATTGAAGAAATACCTCCTCAGCCATACCCAAAGTTTGAGACATCTTAGGTTTTTGCTACCTGTCCAATAAGAATATTTTTATACCGGACGTTGTCATTTAGTAAATCAAGTTTGGGGTGAGAATTTTGCAGTATACATTTATGGCTCTCTATTTTGCCAGCAATAGCCTAACAGTATTATGAATATGTATCTTTATAAAAAGGCCCACGGCACTTCCTCAGAGACAAATAAAGAAATTTATAGTCGAAAGTAAGAGGGAAACATTGCACACCGCAGAAATTAATCCGAACAAATTTATACCCTAAGGCCGTTTGTCCACCGCCACCGTCACCGGGATGTCACTGAGAATGAGATTATTTCGGGCCAAGCTTAAGATGCGCTCGCGTGACGGGCGTGCGGTGGACACATAAAAATGTATGTATCGCTAGTTCGGCGCCGTCATCTCTTTCTCGGTGACGTCCCGGTGACGGCGGTGGTGGACAAACGGCCTTAGGCGTTTATCACACTGCCGTGCACCACGCAACGTAGCGCGTGAAAACGCACTTACGCACGTACTTGCGGGAGTGCAGTAAATTCACGCAGGCACGCAATGATTTCATACAAAATCACGCACGGCACTATGAGACTCAGTATGCCATACCTTGCGTGTCGCCCCGAACCCACACGCATGAGTGCATGTTTCTCCGCATGTAGGTGCGTGATCTGCATGAACACGCGTGGATGCATTTTCAGTATGTTGGTCTGTGCGTGTTTCCTATACAAACGGAGATACTTACAAGCAATGTAAGACACGTATTCACACACTACGCTGCAGGGTGCATGGCAGTGTGATAACCGCCTAAAATGTATAGTTGGTAAAGTTCAAAATTGCACGTTTTGGACCATGATACGAAAACCACGAATGTCCTGCATTGAAATCCACGGCATTTAGTGACACTACGTCAGCCCCTAACTAGGCTATTACGAGCTCCGTCCAATTAACATAATGTTTTAGACCAACGTGCGAGAGACGGCGAACAAACTAGGAAGTTGCAGGTCCTAAACAAATATGTGAGGAAGATATATAGTGAACTCTGTTTTTGGAGTTCCGTAACGAAAGGGTGAAAGTGGAAGTTTATACGTAGCGACTATTAGTCTGTCACTAGGCTGAAGCTTTTTAATACGTGACATTAAACGATGGACAGATGAGCAGAGAAACGGATCAATACAGACTGTTTATGTTTAGCTATAAGCTTAAAGTTTACTAGCTTACTGGAATTATCACAGAATAATGTTACTGTAACATCTATCAAAGTTAACAAAACTAAAATAGTTTTGATATTACGGAACCCTTAATGAGCGAGTACGATTCTCGCCTGGCCGGTTTTTCTGGGACAAATTAATTACTACGCCTATCCTTTTCCTGTTGTTTGAGGAAAGTTCGCCTGATTTTGTTTACGAGGACTCTGTTTGGGCTCTGGTACTAATAGTGGAAGGAAAATGTGGTTTCATTAACTTTGTGGACGGATTTTTGGTCAGGAGTTTGTAATTAATTGAACTGCTGTTTTTGGTGTTTAAACTAGCATTTGTAGTTTCCTAATTGGTGATTAACTGGGTAAACTGATGATGTTGAATTTGTTTTTGTAGATAAATTTGGAAATAGTTAAATTGAGATAGGATATAGTTATATCTAAGACTACATCATTCATTACATTGATATAAAGCGTTTTACTGAAAAATTTAAATAAGAAAATAATCATCAATCAATCCTTTTTTACTGTTTCTAAAGAGGCAAATACCGACATAATTCTTGGTATCTTATATTTACTGGTAGTATATACATACTTGATCATTTGTCACCACTAGATTGACAGAAAATTGTGCAATCATACAATAGGGTATTTTTTTTTTCTTGGAAAGCGTGTTCCATCGTCGACCACATCATCGCTTACCATCAGGTGAGATGGTGGTCAAACGCAAGCCTATCAATAATTATAAAAAAAATATAGAAAAATTTATAAAGAAGCGAAAAATACAAACTCTCTCCAAATATTAAATACATCAACGCTTGTTCGATACGTGAAGATACTCTTAATAAAAATATAGTGAACGGACATGGAGAGTCGCCCCAGTTCCGATACACTTCAGTTCAAGTGTAGATGATTTATTGCAGTTAATTTATAAGCTGGTAACTACGAATCAATAGTGATCTTTGGAGAATGTTTCTATTGGATCCAGCTATGTTTTGGTTTTTATTTAGTTAGTTAAAAAAAGCCGTTGGAATAACCTTGGCTTTAATTTTGCTATTACAGTGTTTATTGACACTGCTTTAGATTAAGTGTTGGTATTTTTTAAACGAAAATATATTATTGTATGTATACATTGTCTGTGTTTATTACTTCATGTAAGAGCATTATTTGCTTATAGAATAATTGCGAATATTACTTAATAATAAATATTTACATTATGAGAATGTTAATGCTCAACCTGAAAATAATTATTCAGAATCTGATATTGAATTAAGCTTAGATATTTTAAAATTAACATATTTTTTTTCGTAAAACTGGCCAAAAATTTTATTAGGATATAAGATATCTATTTTAACAAATAAAAAAAAAAGACTAAAGAGGAAAGACATTTTGATCGTATAGATTAATATGGTAACTGAAGAGGAGATGCTTTTACTGAAAGAGGCACTAAGCGAAAGCTGTTTTAAATAGCAAAAGCTGTTCGCAAATAAAATAGTAAAAAAAAATGACAATAATCCGATCGATAAATCTTGATAACTTCACACTTCGTGTTTATGTGTGCTTCCTTAAATACCAATATCGATGTGCTACTCATGTCAATGCTCATATTATTTGCCTACTATTTAAAAACAGTACTTTAGTGTATAAAAGTCATTTTGTTAATTGAGTTGTAAAAGGGTGTGCATTATTTTTATGATTATGCATTTTTTCTAGATTGCTCAATGTGTTAATATTTAGCCTTCTTAATGTTTTACGTGCGTTACATTTTAAAGTAAATTAATCAAAAACATTATCTTACTGCCTGTTCTATTCACAAAGTACATCAACCTGTAAAACAACATCAAAACAGAAACTCCTCGCTCCATCAAGTGCCACTTCGCTTCAAGCATCTCTCGGAACTTCACTTTACAACTTCTGATCGATCTTTCTCATAATGATAATACAATAGATACCCCATCCAATATCTTACCATAATCGTCTTGTAAACCTAGTTTGGGCATCGAGCTCTGCCTGTAGTTTCTCTGACGATGTTTCTTGGCGTTCAACGTCGATGTTCCCGATATTGAATTTTCTGAAACAAAGTGTAAGTTTATAACTTGGTATTTGCTGTGAGCATTTTTATACGTAGTCGTGTCATTATTGGCTTTTTTATGCTTATAGTGTCGCTTGTTTTGTTTATAATGTAACTCGTAGTATCATTTAAAAGAGTGTGCATGGAGTTTCTTACACGTTCTTCTTTGTAGAGACCTTCGATTTGGAACGTGCAATTAACTGTCCCCGCACACGGACTACAAAAGAACGTCGCTTCATGTTCCATTTTGCGGCGGCCTTTTTTTGTGGCTCGTGTGTGGCGGTGCCACCACAAGAAAATGCTTAAAGTGGCTTCAAGATTAGGCTTCGAGCCGGCTACTTACTGTCGCGCGCTTCAGCTGTCTTTTGCGGCGGCTTCTAGCCTTTTTTTGTGGCTGCTTCTAGCGTTTTTTTGTGGCGGCACTTTTTTGAGGCCCATGTTAGTTGGCTTGGATAGTTAGCTTTACTTTTTTTTGATTGACCGACACTTTGACAATTCAAAAGTGTCTGTAAAAGGTCCATTTGAAATAAACGTCTCTAATCTTTGATTACTGAATGTATATGTGACGAGGTTAATTACTATTCTCATTAAAAAAAAGTACTCGAGCAAAGAATAAATTACTATTAAAATCGCTATGCAAAATGTACATTTCAAAAGTTCTCAACAACTTATTTGGGACATGTACAACAAACAATAACAAATGGTTCCCTAAAGAAGTCATCTCATATATCTGTATATAAGGATTCCTTCGGGACCTATTTGTCTTATTAGTTACATTTCCGTGTAACTAAAGACTTTTGGCGTGACTCGAGTTATAAATTAACGTCGTTTCCGTGTGTTTATCTAAATCATGCTTTAGCATTTTGAACAAATATTTTTGTCATAATTTAGTCGTACTTGCTTAGAAAGACTCTTCAAAATATCTTAATTTCGATAAAAGCCGTATAAAATAGACGGATTGACGTCTTCTAAACTTCAAAAATACGTAATAAATTACCTAACTCAAAGACGACTTGAAGGCAGAACTTTAAACTTCAGTTTAAACTTGAATTAATGTGCCAGGTCTGTACATTAGTGGAAGCATATTACAGACATCAAAACTTAAGCCTTTTGAGTTGCACGAGCCAAGTTTGATGTTCATATATTCGTTCTTGTTAGACGCGGTTTAAGCGACGAGTGGAAATCTAAAGGATGTATGTCCAGAGTTCGTGGACTTTGAAGATGTTGGAACCTTCTCCGAAGATTTCCAGTTTGTTGGAGTGTTTTTGGACTGAGAAAACATTTGTGCTGAGATTTGAATAACCTTTCCTGGTTTAAACTTGGGTTTGAAGTAAGTTAGTGTTTTAGTTGCTGCCAAGTTGGTTGGGCTGATCTTTAAAATACACAAAAAGTTTCTATAAGAATGGTCTTTCGTATGCATATAATATACCTATGTATTTAACCAAAGCTGGTGTTTGCATATCCATATTGCGAGAACTCAAAATCTCCTCGCGGTTGTCATCAGAGTGTCTCGACAAGATTCTACAATACGTTGGTCACATAGCAAGAAAAGATGGCGGCAACTTCGGAAGGCTCATCGTGACCGGTAAAGTGGATGAGAAAAGGCCTCGTGGACCCAGCACAATAACTTGGTCCGACCAGAACTGTACCGTTCTGGACTCTACGGTGTACGATGCCAGAGACAGAAACAGATGGAAAAATATTGTACAAATGAAAGTGATGAAGCAGAGAAGAAGTTCACGACCCTCTGCATTGAGGAGTACGACGCAAGGAGGAAGGTCTTTGCAAGTGCATGTTTCCTGTACGGGTAAAACAAGTGTGTCATTAGCTCTATCCCAGCTCTTCAAGGAAGGTCAGAAGCACCTTTGTATTACTCACCATTATTTGAAGTTATGACAATGATTTTAACATTCTTTTATGAATTTTTGCTCTAAAAAGACCTCCATATGAACCAAAGTTGTCGACAAAACCCGAAAAATTGCCTAACTTAATTAGCAGTGGGCAGGGCACATTTTTCGTAGAACAGATGTCGATAGGGTCGCAAGCTTTGAGACTTGGTTTGGCAATAGGCAAGTTTTATTTTGTAGCTGTAACTACAAAAATATTGAAAAGTCATGCATAAAAACACACATGGGTTTTACCTAAGGCTAGGAATAAGCTCTTGACTTGGAGAAACCTAGTTCCCAAGTTCGGTCATTCGGCAAGTTGCCTCAGGCTTGCGAAGAATTAACTCCGTAATTATTATACCTCCGGAATTGCTTACGAAAGGTGCTATTGCAGAAATTATAGTAGCAGGGAAAGGGTATTAAACTTTCTCCCGGGTATTTCGCCTCGAGTGTTTTGTGAATAATTTTCGACATCCGTCGGTTTTAGTCGTGTCATGAATATCTATTTTTGTGTTTTTGGAGTACAAATTGTTGCAAAACGCAGTATAATACAACTTGTCGCTAACAATCCTTCCTTTAAAGGTATTTTTTTATGGTGGGGAAAATCATCCAATGACAACCCCGCTCTTGGGTGGAACGGGAGATAGTGTCAGACTCTTACTGACTATAAACCCCACCTCGTGCCTTCGTGCCTTCATAGTCCTTTAAAGGGTTGCTATTATTCTTGCATTGAATTGGAGTTCCAGAATTATGCCATCGGTGTATTTTTTTTTGAGGTGATCCCCTCTTCCTTTGTCTCTTCTTCCCCAATGACAAGAGCGAAAGGGCTTATCAGCCTAAAGGTAGCCATACACGCTAGGGTATACCTGACAGGTTTACCTGTACAGTTATACCTGTAAGGTAAGTTTGTGTGGAAAATCAGTTTTGCAACATACACGCTCTGGTTTACCAGTAAAACTCAACTGTACAGGCAAAGAGGCTACCTTTACAACACCTGTGTCCTTTAGTTAGCCTGTGCGTTCTATGACCATGGGTTTCCTTTTCAGAAAATTTCCGTAGCCCTAGCTGGCATCGGCATTGCTGGGCTTCAACGGTTTGCTGACATCTCTTTGAGGAGCGCGTGGAACACTACGCGACTCGACTCGGGCTTGGTCCGGGTAATTACAGGACGGTGAGCTACCCATTCTTTGTCGTCCACAAGGCCGCGGCGGTATAAAACATTTTTCGCAATTTTTTTATGTAAACTAATATTTTATTTTTTATGTAGGTACACTTTTTTTGTTCGTAGGAGGTAATCTCTAACAGTACTGGTCTGATTGCTAAAATTTTTCATCGGCAGGAAGCTGTTTTATTTCTGAGTGACATGGCTATATTTTATGAATACGGGTGAAACTGCGGGCAAAACATAGTTTTTTTTTTTTATAAAAAATAGCGTATTTATCATTAAAGTGTCGTTTTACTACATTCTCACCTCTAGTGAACCTTCCACAATGCCCCACCACGTGCCTGGGAGCGACATGCAGCCTCGTGAAGCCTCCCTCACAGTTCTCCAGGTAGCACATCACTTCTTCAGCTGTGTAGTTGTTGCCGTCGATTACATGGTCATCAAACGCCAGGATCTGGTCTCCAGGGTGGAGGGCTCCACATCTAGAATGAGAGGGTTCATTTGAAATTTACTTGAATTTTGTCTCGTTTTGGGATGTCACCTATGCATATACAACTTTTAACGTTAAATGCGCAAAACCTCAGACACCCCAAATGATTCTTGATTTAATTGATCTAATACAGTGAGAAAAAAAATATTAAAAAAATATATTGAAGGTTTTATGTGCAGTTTTAGTTTGTTTAAAATTAATATCTGCACTGGAACTTTTATTATCTCTTGTATGTGAAAATTTGATTGGACTACAACCATTTGTGTTTGTTTACCTATTTCGGCAGGTTTGTGCACATAATGGCTTGACTTATTCATAATTAGACAGAACGACATTTTATGTCAAGGTTTTTTTTCAAAAATGTAATCTATATTAAAAATTGAATTAAAAATCTGCTTGTTATTCTGATTAAACTATTTTCAGGTTTTACGCATTTAACGTTACACGTTGTAGATATAGACATACAAATAGCATAGAGGATTTTTAGTTTTTATTAATTGTTAGTTATTTTTTACTAATAAACACGACGCCTATATTTCTTCAGTTCCCTTTTGCATATCCATATTAAATTTATATTCTTTATTGTACACAACTTAGCGTTTGAGGATCACGGATTTCCCTTTCAAAAGCCAACCCATGGTTCTACGGCCCTTTTTTTTTTTTTGTCGACGGGGAAAATCATCTTTGACGAAACCCGCTCTTGGGTGGAGCGGGAGACAGTGTCAGACTCTTACTGACTAAAAACCCCGCGCCGTTCCTTCTAGCCTTCATACCGGGGCACGAGCTCCCTTTCGGACAACCCTGTCCCCAGTAGGCTTCGACCCAGCTGGGCCCCACCTGCTGCTGACAACTCCTTGAGGCGCGCGGGAACAGTGCGCGCCGTCGACGTCTTGGACTCGGTCCATTACCGGACGATCGGACAGCGAGCTACCCATGGCTCGCCGTCCGCGAGCCCGCGTCTACGGTGGCCGGAAATCGGGATCGGAATCCCGGCGACGGCGGCGAGGGCGCCGTTGCCTGATGCGGTCAGCCTCCTCCTTTGCAAGCATTACTGCTTCGCAGAAGGAGGCGACCGCCTGCCATTCCTCCTCGCTCCGGACCATGGCCTCGACCAGGGCCCGGCGCGAGAGGTCTCCGCCGCCGATCGCCCCCACGAGAGCACGGCGATGCTGTTCTACGGCCCTTATGGTTGTGCTAACTTACTTTTATCCCATGCAATTACCTTTATTGACGTCTTTATGAACTCCAAAATCCTCAAATAATACAGTAAAGATTTTGCAGATTAAAATAAATACCTACAAGAGCAATTTAGGAGTCACTTTAAATTTAAAAGCAGTTAAAACGTTTATCTTAAACCAAAAAAAGTCGTAAACAAAAGCCACATTTTATCACCGAATTAACGTTATCCGAAGAATACAAGTAACATTACTTGAAAAATTCGCACTGTGCCTGTGAGTCCCTTTATTCAGGCTTAGTTAAAGCCCAGTGCGATCCCAGGGTAAGCCAGTGCAGTAAGCTGCAAGCCTAGGCTTGCAATCAACGGTTCCAACTGTATCTCTATTTGTATTACTTTAAGTACGGTATTTGCTTTGAAAAATAAGATTGTGTGTGCGATTGTGGGTTTAGAAGTTTTTGTTTTAAAGTGAAGAACTAAGTAATTTTAATGGACTTTCTTTTTAGATTTTATGTGGTAAATTACTCTGGCCAGTAAGAAGTTAATCAATATTATCAATCAATTAAAGCATTTATCACAAATAAACCATTTTAGGCTCTTTTGAAATGTCAGTCAGTCAGAGAAATAAGTCAATTGCACATTCCAAAGCGTAGTTCTCTATAGAGAAAATGTGCAAAAAACTGTATGGACACTCTTTTACATCATGTTAAAATTACCAGATGTCTTTGATACTAATACCTAATGATTACTAACGATTCGAAAAAGCTAAGATCGAGCTTACCCAAATGCAGTTGTAAACCAGTATGATACCTAAATGGAGCTTCGTGGATGCTCATAGAAAGCCAATAACTTGTGCACGATAACCACTGATGTGGATGATTGTCCAATTTTCAGGTAATTGACTATCCGTAATGGTTCAAAAAGGTTTTCGTAAGGTAAAGTCGCTATGAATGTAAACGTACCTAAAAGAAACCACTTTGAAAACAAAGTGAAAAAAAAATCAAAATAAAAATTTTAAGGAGAAAATCATCAAATGAATCTAAAATCTCTCACTCTAGCGAGAGGTATGACAGACTTTTACAGTCAGTAAAAGCAGGGACAAAACCCACATTTGTCCCTCAGTTGCATATTGCGTTCTACGACAACGGTCACTCTTTAAAATATTTCCACAGCCCTAACCTAAAGCTTTTTTTTAATTTTCGCTCCTTCTTTTTAAGTAAATAAAATGTAATTTTCTCTCTCGGCTGATATGATGATGAGTCATTATCGTTTCAGCCGAAAAACGTCCACTGTTGGACATAGTCCTCCTCAAGTGTCACCATAATGACCGGTCCTGTGCGTCTCGCATCCATCAGATTCCCGCGAACCCCACCAGGTCATAGGTCCACCATTATTATTACTATTAGCCCTTCAGATACCGTCAATTAGAGACACAATAGTAAGACAATAGATGCGCGGCCACCGGTGGTCGCTTGGGGATTCATGAATTAGCATTGAGCTTGCACGCTCATAAGTAAACTTGAACTGAAACTTTAAACTTCAAAAACTAAAACTATAACTTCATATATAAAATGAAAATAGTAGAACTATTAGCGATAAACTTACACCAACTTTGCAAATGTTGCAACTTCATTTTGGCCATTATCATAAACAGAAAACTAACTACTCCAAAACCTTCAAAAGAATATAATGAAGCAATCAAGAAAGTTTTCATCTCACCAACAGCTCGGATTCATAAACAAATTACGAAGCTATACAATAAAAGTTTTGAACAATTTTAATTCAAGCAAAATGAGTTTCTTAAAACATTAGCTGAACTTAAAATGTCTCACAATATTAGTAAAGTATGAAGTAAGGAGTTAAGCGCCCTCTGGTCGGATAAGTTTGTAACTAATGTCATTTACTTGAAGACGATACTTATAAATAAATAGAAAGAGAACTCTAATATAAATTTAGCAAGGATTCGATTATATATCTTCTTTAAGAAAGTGGAAAATTACCTTTTATTTATTGCTATATAATATACGAGTAATATCAAGCATTTTCAAGAAGAACCTGCACTTATGTGACAAGTGTGGTCTTAGTCATTAAAAGCCTGACACGCCCTCCCACGCCACCTTAGATAGTATGATTTTCTACTTTAAAAAACCCGTCAATAGAGATGTAAACATTTGAGAAGTAGTTCCGGTAAACAAATATGAAAAAAAGAGCTGCTGTCATAAATGAGAACTTCGACACGGTAATTGCCGTACGAGTGTCAAAAGGCATGACACTAGAAAATGGTGTTTTTTCTTGTTTAAAATTGTTAATCTCGTTTGCTTTCCTACCAAAGTACCAAGATATTGTTTCCACAGTAAGTATTCTATTTTTGTATATTTATTGATATTTTACATGCAAATCCCTATATATTATAGCTTTGGGTTTCCTTTTAAAATTATTTATAATACCTACATATTCATTATTTTCATTTTCAAATTTTTGTTTAGGTTTTTATGTTAATTGACTGTAGTTGGTTTTTATTTCTGTAACCTATGTATCTTCGACATAGGTTTAAAATTCACACAAACAACGTCACGGCAAAATTGCTAGTCTTAATATAAAATTTTACATTCATATAAAAAGTCTCCCACCAAGATTAGGTACCAGCCTTATTCATTGAGCTCAATAAAGAAAACCCAAAGGGATGCTTCCTAAAGACTGATACTCGCATCGGAAAGCGAACATTTTTCTCTAAACGACTAATGAAATGTAATTAATTTTTCTTAGCCCTCTAATTGATTAAAATAATCGCACTGGAGAATTGGGGCTTGGAATTTTCATTTGGCTTAAAGACTTGATTCTGTGAATCGACTTAATTTTATTATTTTAGGCTTTTGCGGTTTGGTTTGGTTTTAGCAGTTGAATTTAAAAATCTTTCCACAATAATAGTACTGGTGTTCATCATCATCATCATGTTTGCCGAAAGGCGTCCACAGCTGAGCATAAGCCTTCCCCAAGCATCACTACGACTGCCGGCTCTTTACGTCTTGCATCCATCGGATTCCAATGACCTTCGTCCAAAGGAAAAACATTTATAAAAATAAATTTACAATAGTCGGGCTCACCACATAGGATAATAACTAACAGACAACCTTTGGATGAACTGAACGCAGAAAAAAAAGCTATTTCACGAAATCGATTAAGTATTAAAAGATATCACCTAATGCCAAATCTTCACACAGGTTTACGAGCGGACACCTTTTGTAGAAACTACTTACCTTGAAAGGCAAAGAGCATGACAACACCATATTGAATCTATTCCTTTTAAAAACACAATTGGGCATCGACCCGCCCTAAGACATCGAAGGTTGACAAGGGTCAAACATCCCTGAGGCGCGAAGGGCTTCCAGAGAATGACGAATGAAGATTCATGATATTATTTTTAAATTCACTGCATTGTTTTCCTAAAATATTGGCTGTTTCTTTTTTTGTCATGTCATCCTTTGTGCGATTGGTGGCTTGGTATGTAATGTATGTTTTTCTTGTTCATTGAATAAAAATCTTGAAGCAGATTGGCCGAGATTATCATTCATCATTTATGATTTCAGCTGAAAGACGTCCACTGTTGGACATAAGCCTCCCCCAAGTGTATTATGAGGGGGGTTTGCCATAATCATCTCGCTTGGCAGGCGGGTTGGCGATCGCAGTGTTATTGTTGTAATGCACAGAGGATGCTGCTGCCCATTCTCTGGTATATCCCTTAGTCGCCTCTTACGACACCCATGGGAAGAGATGGGATGGTGTAGGACATGACCGACACAGTTTTGCATTTGTAAGAGTCACATCTCAAGGTAAATGAATCAAGAGTGCACAAAAGTTAACACAAAACAAACAAACTAGAAGTCCCTTTATATTATCTAGCCGAAATCTAATCACCACCATAATAAAAAAAAAAACACCAAATAAATATAATCATAATCACCTGTAACTAACATAACTGGCGAAATAAGGGTACACAGGCAACGGCGCCCTCGCCGCCGTCGCCGGGATTCCGATCCCGATATCCGGCCACCGTAGACGCGGGCTCGCGGACGGCGAGCCATGGGTAGCTCGCTGTCCGATCGTCCGGTAATGGACCGAGTCCAAGACGTCGACGGCGCGCACTGTTCCCGCGCGCCTCAAGGAGTTGTCAGCAGCAGGAGGGGCCCAGCTGGGTCGAAGCCTACTGGGGACAGGGTTGTCCGAAAGGGAGCTCGTGCCCCGGTATGAAGGCTAGAAGGAACGGCGCGGAGTTTTTAGTCAGTAAGAGTCTGACACTGTCTCCCGCTCCACCCAAGAGCGGGTTTCGTCAAAGATGATTTTCCCCGTCGACAAAAAAAAGGGTACACAGGGAAAGGGTTTCCCTTAAGGAAAATATAAGATTGTGTTATGATGTACACAACCGAGCATGACGCGAAAACATCAAGATTCGATAAAAAAAAATCATCTACTCCAATAAATAATAATCCAAGAATCGTGAAGGATCATATTATTCTCGGTAGCTATACTTTTTCTGCCACGTATCAAAGTGCAGTGAGCTGGAACTAGGCTAAGCCGATATCTTGTAACCAATTTAAATATCGATAGCTCATCAGTTATGGTCTCGTCACTAATTATGCAGTGGAGCGAAGCTTCTACTTCAGGCTTTGTTGATTAATGTGACTTTTAGTACAAGGCTAGACTATATTTAAGCCAAGTTGTAAAACATAACAAAATGTTTGTGTTATGAGATGATAACCGTATCGTATTTAAAAAAAAGATGACTTATTCTTATGTATAATATATTGTGACTGGCTTGTTGGTCTAGTGAACTCTAGTGGTTAGTGAACTTGACTGCTATGCCGGAGGTCATGGGTTCGATTCCCACCCAGGATAAATGTTTGTGTGATGAGCATAATCATTTGTTCTGTGTCTGGGTGTAATTTATCTATAACATGTATGTATTTAGAAATATATAGATAAGTATGTCTATCAGTTGTCTAGTACCCAAAACACAAGCTCTGCTTAGCTTGGGATTAGACGGCGCTGTGTGATAGTTGTGGAATATATTATTGTATTGAGAATAAGTAAGTAGATAACTAGATCTTTAAAAGTAACTAGAACAATTAGGAGCATCTAATCTAGACGACCATTTAGTTTCGACAAGCCATTCAGGAATTTGACAGTAAAGTTTTTATTTTAAAAGACGTATTAAACCAACATAAGGTGGGGTCGCAGTCAAGCACTTATTTATATCGACAAAAAAGTACATAATAGTAAATAATAATAGGTTTTTTTTAATAATATGAAGTAGTGCTTGACTGCAATTCCAACAGATTACTATCAGTCGGGATTTGCAGCCAAGCAGTGACACAATCATTGATGGTGCATCACCAATAGTTTATTAATTTATTAGACCGCAAGCGAACGCCGGCGTTCGCTCTCTCATTGTACTTCTATTGTGTCTCTAATTACGGTATTCAAAAGGTTAAGAGCCATTCATTCTAGCCTTGAAGACACCTTAATTATAATCGGTTGGGATATATATAGAAATATTCGTTAGGGAATCACAAGCCTCCACAAGCGTAAATACAAAGACGAGGTTCATAGATCAACGGCAATATGTTCTGCCAAAAGCAGCTTGGTTTAAAAAATAATGAAATTAATAAAACGGACTCACCTGTCACTAATGCTAGCTGGCAATATACTATCGATATAAATAGCATTACACGTCCCAACTCTCTGATACGTGTCTGACCCAGAACTGTATACATCGTCAGAGGAACATCGCTGGTTAGTCAGGAACAGCCCCAAGTCCTCGTTGCAAGGCCTCTCTATCTCTATGAGGAGTGGACCAGTCGCTAGCTTAACTGATTCCATGATGGACACGTCGTATTCTATCGTTAAGCTGGTGACTTGGGGGCAGTTCTGGAGGATGTTGTGGACTTCTGATAGGGTTTTGTTGGTTAGGGAGACCTGGAAAGAAAAGTCTGTTGTTAGTTTATAGCTTCGAGGGCTTTTAAATGAACTGAAAGGTCCACTTCAAAACCGATTTTATAAAAAAAAAAACAAGTTGTTATCACCGTGTCCTTCACGTCGTGTCGTCCAACCTTTTACTTGTACGATATTTCAAAATCTAATAGGTATAATTTTTTAAATTATTAAAAACTTCTAATGATTTTACAAGTAAAACAAGACATACAACCATAAAAAAAAATCAATGATACCGTCGACCGCAGTATTATATAAAAAAAAACATTGAGATCCATATCTGTTTTAAAAATGCAAATAAAACTTACGTGATCAACCTTCAACAGTCTATCCCCAGGTTTTATCCTAGAAGTATTATACGCAGCTCCACCAGGTCTCACATGCGTCACCACCAGCGGCTGAGCATCTAAGGACCGGCTATTCAGTACCAGGTCAGCACTTGGAGCCGAATTCTCCGGAAGACCACCTCTGATGGTGATGCCCAGGGAACCATTAATTTTTTCGACCGGAACCTCTGCTAGCTTCGTCGTGATGTACAGTGAATTTTGGGAAGCTGAAACAAAAGAAGGTCGTATAAGTTTTTACTGTACTTCCATTAAAACGAATGGAAGCCTAACCAACTGTGGTCATTTGCGGTTCGCTGGATCCGTTGGAAAATAAAAGGAGTAAAATGTTACCGCGATATAATTTGTAGCGTAGTTACTGATGTAGACTACTCCTTTGGGACCATGGACTGTATTTAGTACCGGCTTAAGACTTATTGGTCTACATATTTTATGTTGAAAATTGACAATGTGGTTAAGTTTAAAAAAAATATATAGTCATAGTCATATTAGTTTATTGGTATTCATATTATATGTGTAGATATTCATATAAGGTAAGGGATTCTTACAAGTCATATACAGAATGTTACACTATACTTAGTCAGCAAATGATTACATAGAATCGAAACATTGCCTTTCTTGTGACCTAGCTTATTCATCCTTAACCCTTCAGATACCGTCAATTAGAGACACAATAGTAAGACAATAGATGCGCGGCCACCGGTGGTCGCTTGGGGATTCATGAATTAAGTTTTGTTATTTTAAGTTGAAAATTCTCATTTCTATCACAGTAAGTTTTACGAGTTACACCAAAACATTTCTCTACATCATGCTACTTACTGCCACCAGGATAAAAACCAAAAAAATATTATATGATTTCAAAATATTATTGTACACACCTACCACAATATTGTCATTTTAACCCAATGGTTGACTGATAGAGAATGCCTTGTTGCATTAAGTCCGTCTACGCACTACTAGTGTATGATAAAATTATAAAACGAAAAATGTAGAAGACTAAAATGAGTGTCGGTTGTTATGCTGAGCTGCTTATGACAACTGAGGAAACAGACGGTCGAATTGAGAGAAAGGATGAGCGCCATGGGCTATTTCTGTGTTCATCCGCGCCGCTCATCGGAAGTTCTTGCTCAAAGTGACAGGTGCAGCTATTTATAGTCCTTCTTGGGATGTTAGAATTTATTTTAATTACACGCTCTATAGATAGTTTTATTTGATTTAAGCATTGATGAAGTGGCGCCTGCTTTTTGTCGTCGGATCTTGAAGACTAATTAGTAAGAATTGGTTATTGTGGTTTACAATTGGAGAGGAATTTAGACGTGAATTGAAGAAGGATTTAAATTGGATTGATACTGTTGTTAACTAATTCAAATATCAAAATAAATTCAAAGACAAAGTTGAAAGAAAATGAAGATGATTGCTTTCGATTTTTTTTTTTAAATTTAAAAGTTTTAGAGTGTGAAATTTAGGCACTCCTATTCGCTGTACTGCTGCACTCAGAGTGAGAAAAGATATTGAATGAGGTGGGAAAAAAGCGTTGAATTGGCATACTTACTGGTAATAAGGCTGAGGAAGACTATCCGCTCATGATACAGTTCTACAATAGTATGAGGGGATAGGGAGAATCAGTCCAAAGACAACCAACCCACATTTAAAATGTACTTTTTTGATATTGTTTAACAATTACACACCTGTCTTAATTTTATTGTGAAAATTACTAAACGATTTCTGTCTATAATATGCCTATGTTATTAGGTTATTATGTATGTTCGTCTCATATTTTATTATTACAAATATATAGGGTAACGTATTTTTGGCAGGACATGTTAGTGAGGCTTTCTTTTTTTTTTTTTTTTCTCGACGGGGAAAATCATCTTTGACGAAACCCGCTCTTGGGTGGAGCGGGAGACAGTGTCAGACTCTTACTGACTAAAAACCCCGTGCCGTTCCTTCTAGCCTTCATACCGGGGCACGAGCTCCCTTTCGGACAACCCTGTCCCCAGTAGGCTTCGACCCAGCTGGGCCCCTCCTGCTGCTGACAACTCCTTGAGGCGCGCGGGATCAGTGCGCGCCGTCGACGTCTTAGACTCGGTCCATTACCGGACCATCGGACAGCGAGCTACCCATAGCTCGCCGTCCGCGAGCCTGCGTCTACGGACATGTTAGTGAGGCCAGGTATGCAACAATTTGCTAGAAATTTATTATTATTATTATAATTTTAGTTTTTTGCTAAACAAACATTGCTGACAAAGGCTATTATTGTAAACTTGGATTCTTTTAAGATTTTGACCTTCTAATACCGTAATTAGAGACATAGTAGAAAGACATTGAGTGAGCGAACGCCGACGTTTGCTTAGGGTTGAATGAATATCTGTTGTAAGGTGGTCATGTTGTTCCAAAACATTATTTTACTAGTTATAGGTACAATCGGTCGTGGGCAATTCTAAAATATAAAAGTTTCAAAACTGACATAAATAATATGAACATAATTTCAAATCCCAATTGGTCTTTTGAAAAACAAAGATTTATTCTAAAATTATCCAGACTTAAAAGATTTAGCACAATTAATGATCACAAGAACTAAAAGAGGTGTGTCAGTAACAAAATGAATTGTCTCCTTGTCTTGCGTGAAATGATATATGATTGCTAAGGTTTCATTTATCATATTGTAGTTTCAATCAGCTTTGTATTTCAACTCAAATATCAAAACGCTTAGTTTTGATATATTTCTTGAAATATAACTATGCACAGTACTATCAAAATAAATGGGCCTCTCCAAAATTCGCGTTTCTCGCGAGTATATTTACTAAATCTGCCTGAACGTATATTTAAAACTAGACAAGACAATTTTTTTAATGTTCCCACTGCTAGGACTCAGGCCTCCTCTCTAAGAGAGGGAATGGGTCGTAATCCACCACGCAAGCCCAGTCCAGGTTGGTGAATGTCCTTGCAAAGGAGGAGGCCGACCGCATCAGGCAACGGCGCCCTCGCCGCCGTCGCCGAGATTCCGATCCCGATTTCCGGCCACCGTAGACGCAGGCTCGCGGACGGCGAGCTATGGGTAGCTCGCTGTCCGATGGTCCGGTAATGGACCGAGTCTAAGACGTCGACGGCGCGCACTGTTCCCGCGCGCCTCAAGGAGTTGTCAGCAGCAGGAGGGGCCCAGCTGGGTCGAAGTCTACTGGGGACAGGGTTGTCCGAAAGGGAGCTCGTGCCCCGGTATGAAGGCTAGAAGGAACGGCGCGGGGTTTTTAGTCAGTAAGAGTCTGACACTGTCTCCCGCTTCACCCAAGAGCGGGTTTCGTCAAAGATGATTTTCCCCGTCGACAAAAAAAAAAAAAAAAAGGTTGGTGAATGTCACATGTTTTCAAATTTTTTGAGAGCAATGTGGATGAAATAAATTACACAAAGTAATGCGCCTGGCTGGGTTTGGACCCGCGACCGTAAATAAAAACTCGTAAGTCGAGGCTATTACTACTCGGTCACCACTGTTCTCAAAATAGTAATTTAAAGATGTCACAAGAACATCAAAGTATTCCCCGATTTGGTTGATTGATTAATTAACATCCAAAACCATATCGTAAGATAATTCATTATAACCAATACTATTAAGTATTGCCACGGTTCAATCGGACATATTACTATTAATTCAATTGAAATTGATAGCCTTATGTACTAGGTTGGTCAATATTATCAATACAGGCAAAATTTCATTTGACTATTCCAAGAATTTTGTATCACAAAGACAAATTTCCTAGCAATAATATTGAGACAGCCATCCAAATTCAATATTGAACATTATATAATACTACGAATTACTTTGATAAAGTTCTACTACTAAACCCATTAGTAGTCTGTCCAAATTATCGAGAAAGCACTTGTAATTAGTGTATTGATGTTAATTTTATTATCTACAGTCTCTGCCAGCTTTTTTAAGGTAAGAAATTGTTCATTGACTTTTCTTGCTCTAAGGTAGAGCGGGAGGCATGTCAGAATTTTACTGATTAAAACTACACCCATCTTTTCTCATTGTCTTGCGTTCCAGAACCCGGGTTGCTCTTTTGGAAGTCAATCCATGGCTCCAGTGAGGCCCCTGTAGTTTTACTGACATCTCTTTAAAGAACTTGGTCCGCACGAATTAGGTGCCTGTGCCCATGTCCGGTGAGGACTTGCGTTATGCGGCAGGTGAGGACACTGTGACGTCTTTTCAGCCACTCCTCAAAAAGTGGATTTATCCATATCCGGGCACACCATGATTATGGCGTCATGAGTCTCTGCGAGCTGACAATGGATTTAAGGAGGAATCTATTTTTGTGATTCTGGAAATGATAATTTCACTTTGCGGGCCACACACGGGCCTCAAAAAAACGCCGCCATGAAAAAACGCTAGAAGTGGGCACAAAAAAGCTAGAAATGGCTGTAAAAAACAGCTGAAGCGCGAGACACCTTGTGTTTGGAGAAGCTTGAAGCCGCTTCAAACTTTTTTTGTTGCAGCCTCCCCAAGCGTCGCCACAACGACCAGTCCTGTGCTTCACGCATCCGTCGATTTCTCGCGACCCTAACCAGGTCGTCGGTCCACATTGTTAGAGGCCTTCCAACGCTCCGCACCACCGCAATATTTATGCTACAGATGTTTTTTAAATCTTCATTAAGGAGCTTTGTCACAATATTAACTATGTCGCTCTATCGTAGTTTAATGAACTTTAAGTTATTATTATATTTGATATAGAACTTAATGAAGGATTTTTGCCAAGTAAAGTTTAGTAGCTGTTTTAATTATTCCCATGTTGAATCCCTGTGGATATTGCGATGTAAAATTGATGTAGTTTTGTAACTCAAATAACTAACTAATATGTGAAATCACTTGTTTATAATTTTAGAATGAATCCTCGTCTAATTTCCGATTTTGCCTAAGGCCTTAGAAAATTTGTATTATATTCAATAGATTGAAAAACTATGGACGCTGCTACGATAAATCATTTTGTTTACCTTTCCGATATTTTAGGCTTAATAAGAGACTTTAAATGCAAAACAATACGTGCTTTGACTGAAAAAACTTAATTTTGTATTTTTTATTAACCTATATGCCCGACCGAGACACCTAGTACACCCACTATACCACACCCAAAACCATTACACCATACCCATAGATTTAAGTTAGACATAAACTTAAATATATAGGTATATAATGTATAGTAGTGGTTACTTTTTTGGTGTACAAAAATGTTAATTCTATTCTATTCTTGTATTGAATCTGAAGCCACGAGATTTTATCGCGTTTCATTTAACGAACTGAACAAAACTATTACCTAAATAAATCAAGCTATGTAGGGTATATAAGGACCCTGATCTCAAATTATTAGATACTAGCTTCTGCCCGCGACTTCGTCCGCGGAAAATTTCTTGTTTTAAAATAAGATTACACTCGATTAGACGCTGCGCACGTTCAGCGCTAGATTCCTGAGCACGGGCCTGCGATGTTATGACATTTTGCCTACCAAGCCGCTGCGAGCGCTCAGCGCTAGTCTCCCTATCCCTTGTCTCAGAGACATGCTGCCTTAAATGAGATAGACGCTGCGCACGTTGAGCGCTAGATTCCCGAGCACGGGCCTGCGATGTTATGACATTTGGCCTACCCAGCCGCTGCGAGCGCTCAGCGCTAGTTTCCCTATCCCTTGTCTCAGAGACATGCTGCCTTAAATGAGATAGACGCTGCGCACGTTCAGCGCTAGATTCCCGACCACGGGCCTGCGATGTTATGACATTTTGCCTACCAAGCCGCTGCGAGCACTCAGCGCTAGTCTCCCTATCCCTTGTCTCAGAGACATGCTGCCTTAACTCAGATAGACGGTGCGCACGTTTAGCGCCAGTTTCCCGAGCACGGGCCCGCGACGTCCTCACATTTTGGCTAGCGAGGCGCTGTGAACATACAAAACAAACGTACAACGAAATTACGATATTTTCGATTATGAGGTATCTATCAACAACAACAACCATACGAACGAAACAACCGAAACCAATGAGCAACTGACAGAAGAACTCCAACTAACGACAACGTGGGCCTAATAATTCGAGAGGGTCATCAATCCACAGAAAGTCTTAACACCGCAATTCAGAAAAATTACGTAATTGCAGAACGCCATCTATGGGCAAATAGGTAAAACTTTGGGCACACCACAATTATGGCGGTAAGTCCCCTCTTTGAGGCGTGGCTGGAAAGGCCTCACGGCGTCCTTACCTTCCGCATGACACAGGTCCTCACCGGACATGGCAAGTTCAGGAGGTTCCTGCACCGAATTAAAGCGGAAGAGACGCCCGGGTGTCGTCACTGTGCGGAACGCCCGGAGGACACGGTGGAGCACACAGTCGAGGTGTGCCCTGCCTGGGCAGAGCATCACCGTGCCCTCGTGGGGGTGATCTGCGGCGGAGACCTCTCGCGCCGGGCCCTGGTTGAGGCCATGGTCCGGAGCGAGGAGGAATGGCAGGCGGTCGCCTCCTTCTGCGAAGCAGTAATGCTAGCAAAGGAGGAGGCAGACCGCATCAGGCAACGGCGCCCCCGCGGCAGCCGCCGGGATTCCGATCCCGATTTCCGGCCACCGTAGACGCGGGCTCGCGGACGGCGAGCCATGGGTAGCTCACTGTCCGATCGTCCGGTAATGGACCGAGCCCAAGACGTCGACGGCGCGCACTGTTCCCGCGCGCCTCAAGGAGTTGTCAGCTACAGCAGAGGCCCGGCTGGGTCGAAGCCTACCGGGTCCAGGGTTATCCGAAAGGGAACTCGTGCCCTGGTTTGAAGGCTAGAAGGAACGGGGTGGGTTTTTAGTCAGTAAGAGTCTGACACTATCTCCCGCTCCACCCAAGGGCGGGGGTTGTCATAAGATGATTTTTGCCCAACATATAAAAAAAAAAATAGCTAAAACGTATGCACGTCTGCACAATGAAAGTTATGCTAGGGGCATTTTGCGTTTTAGTAATTTTATATTATCTCCGAAACTGTATGACCAATTGATATACTGTAAATGGCAAATCTTATCTGTATGATGTTCTTGTGGTACTGAAATAATTTATTGTCATATGAATTAATATTTTGTTGCTCAAATAATCAACCAAACGTGAGTATGCCGAAAAAAAATATTTTTAATGCAATAAAAGAAGTATAAAAGATAAAATATAAAAGATAGAGATATGGTATCCCGGACTTTTTTGTAGAAATAATTAAGACGAACCAGGTAGTCATACATTGTTTTTAATTTTAAGCAACTGTTTAGGCAGCGCACGCCAATAATTCTGTTTTATGAGGTATTTTTTTCCGACTTGCTAGACAAAAGTTGTGATAGCTTGGTTAATATACATGCTATAGAAACAATTTATAGCCTATAGCACTCAGGAATAATGTAGCTTTTTGCCAGTAATAAAAAATTTAGAATTGGATTATGAGTTCCAGAGATTACCCCCTACATACAAACTTACAAACTTACAAACTAACAAACTTACAAACTTACAAATTTTACCTCTTTATAATATTAGTATAGACAAGTTGACGTTCTAATAAATAAGTAGTTTTGAAGATCTGTCAAAGTCTCCTTTTTAGATTTGATTTATAGACTTTTTTCATAGTAATCCTAGATACAATATTTCATAGTTCAATGATTAGAGTAATCATATCGAATTTTCGGAGTGGGTATCTACTTTAGAGATGATACTCTGAAAATTCGATTATAGTTATTTCTATCATAGGGATTCAATCAAGTTCCCTATTTATTTTTTTTGTTTACTATTTTCTGAGTATAACATGTCATATCACATTATTTATATCAAAATTACTTTGCGATCAGAGTTTTTGGTTGAAAAGATATTTAGGAGAGAACAAGGCGGTTAATCTTGTTTTGGACTCTAGTCATTTGCGTCGTTTTGCATAGATATTTTTCTTACATTCGATTCTTGAACAGAAACTGTGTGTGAATCAAAAATTTTACACTTTTCAAGTCAATTTTTTTTTAATGTTGACACAAACAAAATCCCAATACGAAACACCTGTAGCAAATATTTGTAGGCCATACAATTTTTTACTCTGGGTGGTAATTGAGTCCGCAACTCGTACCGCAGTACCCAATGAGCATCAGTCATGATTTTTGTGGAGTATGCAGACTTATAGTGAAAAAAAAAAAACAGTAAATACCGGTAAAAAATAATTTAAATCGGATCAAAAATTACGAAAATACAGCAATTTTAGTGTATTAGTTGCAGAAACGCGCCCTCGCCCCCGAAAAAGAAGGGACTCGCTGTGACGTCATCTGTCATGATCGGTCTCCACCGGCGGATGAATACGATCAAGCCGTTTGTCAGACGGATCATGAAGATGATGTCACCATAAGCAGTCCGGCTAGAGCGTGCGTTTCTAAGTAGCCGATTTCCGGCTACCGTAGACACTGGCTTGGTGACGGCGAGCCATGGGTAGCTCGCTGTCCGACCTTCCGATAACTGACCGGACCGAGCCCAAGACGATGACAGCGCGCACTGTTCCCGCGCGCCTCAAGGAGTTGTCAGCAACAGCAAGGGCCCAGCTGGGTCGAAACCTACTAGGTTCAGGGTTATCCGAAAAGGAGCTCGAACTCCGGTATGAAGGCTAAAAGAAATGGGGTGGTTGTTTAGTCAGTAAGAGTCTGACACTATCTCCCGCTCTGCCCAAGAGAAAAAGTATTTTGCATTAAATTTCGTGATGGCAAAATCCTGGTCTATTAAGCTAGAAGGTGAGTAAAGTTCACAACTCACCATAGTTAGGCATATAATATTCCACCTCGAGCGAGGCTCGTTCCTCCACATTGTCGAGCAGTCGCAGCACCTCATCATTTGTCAACCTTGCCGTGGAGATGCCGTTGACACTGCAGATCCTGTCTCCCGGAGCCAGTCGGTCCGACTCGAGGGCCACCGAGTCTTTTGTGAAGCCCACTATTGAAGGTACTATGCCGGGTTCCGAACGACCTGCGAACAAGGAAAAAAGATAGTGAAAATTCTGGTAACGCATAGTGTTCTTAAAAATACCATCATCCATTCTGAGTGGAGAAATGAAACGCATGTTACTAAAAGAATTATGAGTAATGTAGATAGGTGAAGAGGAAGAGGGAGGCCAAAGAAAAGATGGATGGACAGTGTGAAGAGTGATATGAAAGAAAAGGAAGTTAGTGATAGCATGACTTGTGACAGGTTAGAATGAAAAAAAAAAACGAGTTGCGCCGACCCCAAATAACACGAGAGAAGAGCTGGAAGATGATGATGATCCATTCTGAGTGGCACAAAACACAAAAATAGTCATTTCAGCCGACAGACGTCCACTGTTGGACATAGGCCTCCCCTAAGTGTCGCCACAATGATCGATCCTGCGCGTCTTGCATCCATCGGTTTCCCGCAACCTTCACCAGGTCATCGGTCCACCTTGCAGGAGGCCTTCCGACGCTGCGTCTTCCAGTACGAGGTCGCCACTCCTGAACCTTTCGGCCCCAACGGCCATCTGTTCTGCGAGCAATGTGCCCTGCCCATTGCCACTTAAGTTTGGCGGTTCTTCGGGCTATGTCGGCAACCTTGGTTCTCCTGCGGATATCTTCATTTCTGATTCGATCCCGCAAGGAAACTCCGAGCATAGCCCTTTCCATTGCCCTCTGGGTGACTTTGAGCCTTCTGATGAGGCCCATTGTGAGCGACCACGTTTCGGCACCATATGTCATCACTGGCAACACGCACTGGTCATAGACTTTCGTCTTGAGACACTGTGGTATATTGGACGAGAAGATACCGCGCAGTCTCCCGAACGCCGCCCAGCCGAGTCGGATTCGACGGTTGACCTCTTTCTCGAAATTAGCTCTACCCAACTGGATTGTCTGTCCGAGGTAGACGTAATCGTCCACTACTTCGAGTATAGAGTCTCCGATCTTGATAGGAGTGGGTGCTACATGGTTGTTTATCATGACTTTAGTTTTGTCCATGTTCATTTTAAGACCCACTCTTTCGGAAGCTCTACTGAGGTCATTGAGCATTGTGCTGAGCTCCTCCGTAGTCTCGGCCATGACTACTATGTCGTCGGCAAACCGAAGGTGAGTGATGTACTCGCCATTAACATTGATGCCTAGTCCACTCCAGTTCAGAACCTTGAAGACATCCTCCATTGCGGCCGTGAACAGTTTCGGAGAAATGACGTCTCCCTGCCTCACGCCCCGCTGCAGAAGGATAGGTTTCGAGGTCTGGTCCTGAAGTCGGACTGACATAGTGGCGTTTTTGTACAAACACTTCAGCACCTCGATGTACCGATAGTCTATCTGGCACCGTTGGAGAGACTGTAGCACAGCCCATGTCTCGATCGAATCAAAGGCTTTCTCATAGTCCACAAACGCTAGACAGAGAGGCAGATTATACTCCTCGGTCTTCTGTATAACCTGCCGTAGCGTATGTATGTGGTCTATGGTGCTAAAGCCTTTTCGGAATCCGGCTTGTTCGGGAGGCTGGAAATCATCGAACCTGCTCGCGAGACGATTCGTGATGACTCTGGAAAACAGCTTGTAGACATGGCTCAGAAGTGAGATGGGTCTATAATTCTTGAGCAGGGTCTTGTCGCCCTTCTTAAAGAAGAGTACCACCACACCTCCGCTCCATGCCTGTGGCGTTTTTCCCTCGAGTATGACGGAATCGAATAACTTCTGAAGGGCCTTTAGGACCGGTTTTCCACCCGCCTTCAGGAGCTCAGCCGTAATTCCGTCCTCACCCGACGCCTTGTTGTTTTTCAACTGTTTCAGAGCCATCCGAATCTCGTACAGGCTGACGTCCGGGATATCTTCAGTGTAGTGTCGAGTCAATCTAGCTCTTGGGTCGTTTGCTAGATTTGCAGCGGGTTTGGAGATTGACGTGTATAACTGTCCATAAAAAGCCTCGATCTCTCTCAGTAGCTCCGATTTGGCGGATACGACTCTGCCATCGTCGGTCTTCAATTTCGTGAGCTGGCTCTGCCCAATAGACAGATCTCGCGCAAACACCTTGGAGCCCTTATTCCGCTCAATGGCGTCTTTAATCCTCTCATGGCGTCTTTAGTTGTCTCACAAAAATAGTAAAAAATTAAATTGTCATGATGCATTTGCAATACTTTTTAGATTTTTGATTCTCTTATGATATAAATCTGTCGTAAGGAAATTTATTTCTAGATTGATTGCATGGGAGAAAGCAAAAAGAAACCTTAAAATTAAACCAAAAGTTAATGCTTAATGAATTCGAAAACCTTTTTTTTATTACTTATTTATATACAAAAACCAGGAAAAAAGGAGTAAGTTATTTTCACAGACCTGAAACCACGACCTGACAATCAGTACATAAAGCAAGTAAGTACTAGGCTTGAAGAAAACCAAGCACGTATTACACTAAAAAGTTAGTAAAAACGAAAACCTAGTCAGCCTAAAGACGTGTACAACCCACCCCACAAGTCCCGAAACGTCCCACAGCAACATACTAACAATGATGCTAAACTTGAAAGTGCTACTGTATGGGCTGGCCGTGCTAACTGAGTCATAAACATCTTGCTCCTTGAACCTTCATAAAAGGATCAAAATTGCTCATAAATATGAAATGGCACTTCTACTACCGGCTATTCTACACCATAGACATAGAGAAAGGGACTAAGTGTGCCCAGTCTAGCTGTCAAATGAATATGGTCAAAAAAATATGAAAGAGATAACGCGATCGTGTTGCTGATGACTTCTGCCACTCTGAGTAGAGTAAGAGGAAGTTCTAGTTTTAGACTTTTACTGTCTAATAAGTACTACACTCATATTTGACCTTTGCATGGGCCCCGGTAAATAGCAAATACAATATATTACCACATAAAATAATAATATTAAAAAAAAGAGTACAGAAATTCAATACAGTTGCATTGAAAGTGCCCGAACTGAAAGGGTCACCAACTCAGCAATTGCTAGGCGTCAAACACCCAGCACTGATTTTCAGCTGGCGCAAATCTTTCAAAAAATCCCGTAATCCCGGGGGGCGTTATCTTTTTTAGTGTTTTTTTTTTTTTAATTAAATATAACAATAGTTTACATCACTGTACTTACTTGTGTAGACTATTACTACAAATTCATTTTATTTAATTAAAAAATATTGTAAAATGTACTTTTTTACCAAAAAGCATGTTTATTTGGAGTTCTGGAAAGATCATAAACTTTCAGTGTTACCTTCGTCAATACGACATACAAAAAGAGATAGTCGGCTAAATCGTGTTGTCTCTTTCTACAGATAAGTCAACTTGTTTGTTCCGGTGATAACCGGTCCATTTTACGCTCTATGTCTATGTTCAGTACCGTGTGTAGTGCGATGTAAAATACCTAGTTTTTGTGAAGTGGAGGCAACCGTTTTTAGTGTCCAAACTTTATAGAGCATCCCATTTTGTTGGGTATTGTTTTTTATGTTGACTATTTCAGAGTGTTTCGGTTTCGGTCGATATTATGTTAGAACGGTTATCGTGTGGAAATTGGTAGATCGGAGTTTTTGGGTCATGAGTGATATAAATAACTTTGGAAAACCAATACGATACTGGTTACTAAACCTAAGTGATTACAAAAGTTAGATCTGTGTTCCTCCCATAATATATTAACCAAGCTGCTACTAACAGCTTTGATTGGACCTTCTTTTGATCTCTGTTTCATCCTCCTAGGAGGTGAAATTTTGATAACCCCCTCTTAGTGCACGCGTTCATCATAAGAGTAAACGTTGTTCAAAATTTCACGCTCCCAGTCCCTGTAGTTTCGGCTGTGCGTTGATATGTCAGCCAATTTCTTCTTTTATATATTGCGTATGCATTCTAAATCCTGTTGAGAGAGACTTCTTTTACTGCACTTGATTTTCGTTTCGTGTATAGATAGATATAGATAGAAGATTAATCCAACAAGGTGGACTGATGACCCGGTGAAGATTGCTAACCGATGGATTCGAGACGCAGAGAATCGTATGTTGTGGCGACATTTGGGGGAGGCCTATGTCCAACAGTGGACGTACATTCAGTCAAAAAAGTATCGGGAATGGATTATTTGTTTATGGTTCCTAATTCAAATTTTTGTTTTTTTGTAGTTGTTAGATTGGCACAACTGTTTTCCATTTTGGCGCGGAGTTTGAGTTGCATCTGTTATTTATATTAAATACAGTGCTGGTTTTAGTAATATCGTATATAGAGTGTATTGCGAATTTCATAATGGACAAAAATATCGAACAAAGAGTTTGTGTTAAATTTGCATCGCCAATGGAATTTCGTGTTCGGAGTCACTGAAAATGTTACAGAAGGCTTACGGTGAATCGACTTTATCAAAAACTCGTGCTTATGAGTGGTTCAAAGCGTTCAAAAGCGGTCGAGATGTGATGGAAGATTTGCCTCGCTCTGGTAGGCCGTCAACGTCTGCAACTGAAGTTAACATCGCAAAAGTGAAGGAAATAGTGACTGAAAATCCCCATTCAACTCTGAGAGAGATAGCCGCCGAACTTTCTGTATCTCACGAGTCGATCCGTACCATTTTAACTAATCCTTTGGGTATGAAACATGTTGCTGCTCGGCTAGTCCCAAAAGATCTGAATTTTCTCCAAAAACTCAATCGCATGAAAGTCGCTGAGGACATGCTAGAACGAGTCAGTTCGAACCCAACATTCATGAAACGCATTGTTACTGGTGACGAGACGTGGGTTTACGAGTTTTAGTCAACAAGCTTCGGAGTGGCGCCTTCCAACTGATCCGAAACTGAAAAAACCACGCCAAAGTCGATCAAAAGTCAAAGTCATGTTGACTGTTTTCTTTGACTATCGCGGTGTTGTGCACTCTGAATTCTTACCGGAAGGTCTAACGGTAAATAAAGAATATTATTTGAGCGTTATGCGGCGTTTAAGAGAGCAAATTCGACGAAAAATGCCAGATTTGTGGAAAGAAAATTCTTGGATTTTGCACCACGACAATGCGCCTTCGCACAAGGCTATCATTATGAACGAATTTTTGACCAAACACTCAACAAATACCATCCAGCAACCACCATATTCACCAGATATGGCTCCTGCTGACTTTTTCTTTTTCCTAAACTCAAATTACCACTTCGTGGCACCCGTTTTCAATCGATAGAAGAAGAGTGAAGAATGAAGTAGAGTATAGTAAAGAGTGAGAGTGAGTGGGAGTATAGTAGTGTATAAGTAGAGTGAGTGTGAGTGAAGAGTGGAGAATTCGCGGCGAGAACTGAACTCAATTGAGGAAGCAGCGTTTAAAAAATGTTTTGATGAATGGATTATTCGTTGGCGCAAGTGTATCGTTTCTAAAGGAGCATACTTTGAAGGTGATAAAATAAATTTGGATGAATAACAGACATTTTGTGGATCTTTTCCCGGTACTTTCTTGACAGAGTAGTATATCGGCTGAAATAATGAGAAGATTAATCACACTTCACTCTATTATTATACTAAAGGGGAACATTAGTATAGTTCATTTGTCACTCTTTCAAGATCAAATCGCTGCACGAATTTGAATGAAATATGACACACGGGTAGACCAAGTCCTAGAATAACACATATAGGTACATACATTTACCGGGAAACAAAGGGTACAGTCGAAAATTTTCTACTATCACGCAAGCAAAGGCACTGCACGCTAGTATTGAAGAAGAATCACAAACATATAATAGAGGACTAGCATGTATAAACTCCTGGTAGGAAAAACCTAATAACTTTTCTTAATCAGGAAATTGAACCCAGAATTTTGCGCGCTGTGGGATTTTTGGAAAGAGTTACCACAGCCCGGTACACAATGGACAATTGAAAGAACACTGATTGATTTTAGTCAGTAAGTCTGACACTTTCTCTCACTCTACCCACCACTGATTTTTTTTTTGTAGCGCAAAAATTATTCAATGACAACCCTCGCTCTTGAGTGGAGCGGGAGATAGTGTCAGACTGTTAGTGACTAAAAACCCACCCCGTTCCTTCTAGCCTTTATACCGGGGCTCGAGTTCCTCAGTAGGCGATCTGTACAGTTGCTACTACTAGCCCAGGCGATTATTTTCGTTGTTAGTCGATACCAGTTAGAACATTTGAGAAAGACTCTAGATTGTAACTTGGAATGAAACTTAAAGAAACAATAATATAACAATTAAGAGTCCGGTGTAGTAGTAGCTCTTTTAGTTATTTTAGTAGTAGCAATACTACAATGGACCAGCCACTAGGCAGTCAAAACACAAATCGCACGCTGAGAACGAAAGTGACTCAACTCAAAATTGCTAATTTTTGGGAAAGAGCGAAAATGTGTCCCGACGGACACATTTTCGCTCTTTCCCAAAAATTAGCAATTTTACAATAACACTAAAACATGGTAACAAAAGTTATGAATTTCTGTTGAAATTTATTGTTTCACTAAATAGCTTTAGAAACATTATATAGTTTTTGCAAAAAAATACGATTTTCTCGTATAAAATAAAGTTTAAAAAAAAAATCGAAAAAATAGGTCACTTTAGTATTAGAAGTTTTTAGATAATATAATATGATAATAATTATGATAGAATATACTTTTTTAAGTCATTCTGTATACTTAACTCATTTAACCAAAATTTTGAAATCGGTCACTTTCGTTCTCAGCGTGCGAAATGTCAAAATGGGCCTTTTATTTTTCCATAACTTTAGTCAAAAATATATGAAAATTTATAAAATTCTACCAAAATATTTGAAATAAAAACAGATGATGCGACAGTCTAAATGTCGCACCCACATCAAGGGCCTCATATTCCCTGAGATATAAAACTGTAACTTTTTATCGATTTGTTTTCACATAGCTACCTCTATCCTACGCTCCGGGAATATGAATTTGGGTATTGGAAACTTTTAATATGAAACAGTTTCATATTTGTTTTGGGTAAAGTTGGCTGTAGTAACTAATATAAGTGTTTTATAACGTATAAAATACCGATAATTTATGATAAATCCAGTTAAATTGTAAACTTTTATTTTCAATAAAACTTAAACGTAAATTTTCAATTTTGGATTTAAAGCTAGCTTCTGCCAGCAGTATTTTTTGCGTAAAGGTTTCTACTCAAACACCAAGCGAATGTGTCTGCATAGAGTATAAAATATTGAGCATTTTATTTATAGAGTATTTATCTAAGAACGTAAACAAGAAGTTCTTCATAAAATAATCTGTAAATATCGAGAATAAGCAAACCTTTTCGTTATTCTCTATATATACCTATAGATGTCTATAACATGTATTAGATATATAGTCTACCCGTGTGCCAAATTTCATACAAATCCGTTCAGCCATTTGAGTATAAATACGTAATTATACTCGTACATTGTAATGTCCGATACACACATGGCCTGACAGAGATACTGGCTTTTGTATTATTGACATTGTAATGTATAAATACGTAATTATACTCGTACATTGTAATGTCCGATACACACATGGCCTGACAGAGATACTGGCTTTTGTATTATTGACATTGTAATGCCCCAATGAACGCACAAATGCGTATATTTGGGGGGAAAAAAACAACACTGTTTTCTTTCTTTCTGTCAACTTTCGCAATGCGCTCAAGTCAGAGCACCGGCAAAAAGGTCAAATGCAATTAGATAGGCTGTCAGGAGCAGCTTGTGCCACGCGGTCCACTACGAAAGACCGCACAGCTTGGAGACGCGTCGTATGTGGTTACAATCCTGAACAGTGAGGAATAACGAAGACAGAGGTATTGCGCGTAAACTACGGATGATTTTACACATAGCCATACGTGTTTTTAATTAAATACTTATACAAGTACTTATACTTTAAATATATACTTAAGTATTTAATACTTATAGTAACATATCTCCGAATTTTTCGTTCTAAGACATGCCGGTTTCCTCATGACGTTTTCCATCACCATCATCATCGTAGACAATAAACAATTAAAACCTGTGATGCTCAGCCCAAATATTCATTAAGTTTCAGACCAAGTTTGGGATATACCTAAACTTTATCTAAAACTCGTTAGCATCTGCAACGACTCATTTATATAAATTACTAGCTGCTACTAGCGACTTCGCCTGCGTTATAGTAGAAAATTAATCCATCAGAACATATCTATCTCTGGGATAAATAGAATTATATGTGCTGTTTCAAGGCACGGTCGACAAAAACGATGAAGGATAACATAGTAATAAAATTATATGCCCTTGAACTAAAAATTTCGAAGAAATGTGACATCCACCAATCAGCACAGCGCCGTCATGTTGGATAAGTCCATTCTCTGACCTAGAAAGGAGGCCTGAGACCTTGCAAAAGGAACGTTATAGGGTTTATTCATATTATAATGTTGGCCATAGGTAGAAATTAAGTTCTTAAACTTATTATCGTAGCAAGTATCACTGTAACATATTTAAATTTTGTACAATATTTAAACTTACAACTATATATCAAAAATAAAAGAAAAACGTCATAATATACAAAATAACAAAGGCAACATAGTATCCACCAAACACTAGGGAAAATAAATAAATTATACATATTAATTGTCATTTGTCATAATTAAGCATTATTATTGCATTGATTAAATAAATCGTTAAAACATTTGTCATTTAGGAATGCATTTATTCGTTGATTATATTATTATGTGTTACGTAAATTAAACTGGTACAGAATAATATTATTATCTAGAATTACCACCTAACTGATTTTAGTCTAGCTGACAGCATTCAAAGTGAAAGATCTGGTCTTCATGACAGGGATAAGGGAGGTCCTTACATTTTGAAGATCTTTGCAGAAAAATCTTCAAAATACGAATACACAAACCATAAACAAATATTTTAATAAAAATTTACATTTCCAAACATTTTTTCATTACTCTTCATAAATATTAAATTTAATGACGATGTAGATTACATTGACGAATTTTCATTAAAGCCCAGCATAATCAGCTAATAACAAATTCAGATTGCGTCACAACCAACCCCAGTACAAAGCGAACTTCGATGACCCGGTATTATTTTGTGCAGATTTATCTAGGGACCGTAACCACAGCAATACATGCGGACAAAATATGTGGAATATAAATTATAATTTCCGCCGTTTCACAGGAAACGGGGAAGCACAGAGCAGAACGTTGAACACAGTGAATTGTATCTGTTGGATCCGCCATTTGTGTTTCGTATTTATTGATGTCTTTTACTAGAAGTAATATTATGTTCACAGGAAGGGACAAATCTTTGCTGTAACTGATGATTATGTTGGTTTTATTTTTATGTTTTTTTTTTTTATCATGATGAATACCGGAGCAATAAATTATTATTGCAGTCTGTGTCTGTACATCTTTAGAGACTTTAGGACTGGTACATTCTGAATAAAAGAGATCTAAGGAAATTAGGCTCTCAGAATTACAAATATGTAAATAAGTTAATAGTTAAGTAGGTGAGTATAATAATACTAACGTACTTAACTACTAACTTAAGCTAGTGGCTTCACCCATGTGAAAGTAGATTTCTCAATACAAACTTTGAATCCCCGTTTCACCCATTAGCTAGGCTCAACGCGGGTTGGTGAATGACACATGTCTTTGAATTTTTGGTTCTAGGACATGTCGGTTTCCTCACGATGTTTTTCTACACCGTTTTGAGAGCAGTAGTGATGAAATAAATTACACAAAGTAATGTGCCTGGCTGGGTTTGAACCCGCGATCTAAACTCGTAAGTTGGGATCGTTACCACTCCGCCACTACTGCTCTTAGAAAGAAAGAAAGAAAAACAGTTTATTTACGTAAAAAAGACGCAATCTTATAACTTGCTAACAAACATAATAATATAATAGCTTGAAGTTTTTTTGTGTATTTAATGCATGCATGTTATAAAAAAAAAAACCGCGGATTTTAGGGAGACTTTTGCCCGTAGTGAGAAAGAAAAAATTTAAACCGTTGGTTCTTAGTTCCAATAAAATCTTGATTCTATTGTAGTAAAATTATTGATGTTGTCGACCATTTTCACTAAATCCTTGAACGAATCATTAATTTTCTTTAAACTCTTAAATCCAACTTAATTATAAACGCTCGTTTCAGGTTTGCCTTTAAAGTTATCGCATTTTACCGAAGTACATAATCCCAGCTAAGTTTGTGCTAACTAGGCTAACTTATCTTTATTTTAAAGTTATTTTTGTGAAGCTTAAACTTTAAGCTAAGATTTTAAAGATTCATTTAGGCACGTTTTAATAGTGTTAAGTTGAGTTTGTAGTTTTATAATGATCAAGATATTTATTTATTAAAACTTTATGCAACATAAACGTACAAAGGCGGACTTAATGCCATAGGCATTCTCTACCAGTCAACCAAGGGCGGTGAAGAGAAAACTTACTTTTTTTATCATTAATAGGCGAGCGTTTGACCACTACCTTTCCTGATGGTAAGCGATAATGTGGCCATTGAAGGAGCACGCTTACCTAGAAGTAACCCATCTACTCTTGGCTTAAAGACCCCTAGGTTGTAGCTATCAGGGAACACAGACTCCGTCAGGGAATTCCACTCCTTAGCTGCCTTACTTAAAACATACCGACAGTTTAACTGATTGTTACAACAAATAACGGCTTTCTATCTACGGACGCGTTGCTTCATAGACGTTTCAAAATACACCAGTTTATTAGCCAACTTACGACCGTTTCACTTACTGATTTTATAACTTTTTTTTTAATAATGCTGTGTCGATAAATCATCATATAAAATTACGTACGCACCTTAGGCATACCTATAATGGACTCAATTTTTGTGTGCCACACACGCCGATGTGGGCGTGTCGGTTTCCATACATTTTGTACGGAAACTAGACTTGTAGAGTTACACTTGATCCACGCCACGTCGTTCTACGTACAAATCAGGCGTGTTATACGTGTGCGTCGGTCCACTGTAGTTCTAGCTTAAAGCAAGAACTACACTGCTAACACGCACAAGTGTAACACGCCTGATTTGTACATAAACGCCACGCGACGACATCGACGTTGTTCTACGTACACGTTATAAGTGTAGCTCTAGAAGTCCAGTTTCCATATAAAATGTATGGAGACCGACGTGCCCAAATCGGCGTGGCGTGGCACACGTGTTAGCAGTGTAGTTCTACCTTAATACTTCATAACAATTTTAACGATTTACAATAAAAAAAACAGTTCCGGAACTCGTGGATAACTTTAAATTATTTGCGATTTAATACAGTTACACTCCTGTTAAAAATAAACATTGATTGTGGAACAGTAATTACGAAGGTGACAGCCGGAGTACTTAAAAAAAAACCGAAATTAATTTAATAGAAAAGTTTAATTACTTTAAAATTACAATATTAATTTATAATAAATCTTAAGTCTAGACTTGGACGATGCTAGTACCAAAGTGCCGAATTAATTATTATAAAAATACAATATTCTAAACGATTGCGAAGTGCGGATGCGGCATCAGCAGATTGGAAGTAGGTGATCGGCTGCGACACGAGGAGTCGGATCAGCAGTCTTGGTGTTGCAATCTTGTGTGGAAACATCCGTTGACGTAAATGGCCATCATCTCGCTATTCAGCCGTTTTGGTGTAGGCAGGGCACGTAACACCTCCCCCCTCAGAACAGCAACTATTTGAGCAGTTTCAGCGAGAATGTTGCTGGTACATTTTTCCTGACTGTAGATGATTCTGCATCTTCATATTGATGATTTTCAGCGCTCTCATCTGGTGACTGTGGCTTTCTGAGCTTTGGGCAACATTTGTACCGGCGTATAGTGAGGGTAACGATCAGTACAGTTGCACCGAATATGACGACGTATAGTGGAATAGTCGTGTGATAAATCGATTGTTCCAGGTTTGTGCGATCGATCTGTAGAGGTTGCTGCATTAAGATTTTATCTTCGATCTCATGTAGGTTTTTCAGGTGTAGTGAGTTTAGCTTTAGATGTGGGATGGTTTGATTGACGATGTTCAAATTCATTGGTATTTCGGTGATTTTCATCGGTTGTCCGTAGATATGATCATCCGTGTTGATGATAGTAAATTGGTCTGTACGTAGTAAGCAGTTTCGCGGAATAGTGGCGAGATAACTTCCGTGCAGCGAGATGAATTCTTGACGTTCACAATGTAGTTCGGTGCGGGTTGGTTGTGGAAAGGTGAGTGTATAGCGTCGGTCGTCCAATTGCTCCATGGCTTCTTTGGTCAGCGTGAGTTTGGTGGGCTGGCATGACTTCTGTAGAGATTGGTGGAAGATGAGTCCTTGGATGCAGTCTATCTGTCTCGTCGGTTGTTGGTTGACTTCCTCTTCGCAGAGATGAATCCGGTTAAACTTCGGGCATTCAGCCTCTATGTACTTGAAAACTTTCCCATTGGTTGCAATGAAGGGGTAAGGAGGAATAAAGGTGTACATAAATTTATTGGGAACTATTGCTAATCTATATAATTCAAACTTATTAGGAGAAATTATTGGGATTTTGAATATAATAACTATTCTTTTTTCTGTGTAATAATAACCGGGTTTTATTACTGTATAATATTCTCTTAGATCTGCCTCTAGTAGCTCATCTGATCCGTATATAGATCTTAATCGTTTAGTCATATTACCTAAAGTATCTATGCTTAAAGTGCTATGGTGAGTGCTCGATGCACGTATAAAAGCTAAGGTATCTTCTATCCTGGTTATTTCTATAAATAAATCGTCTGTATTATCGCTAATTATAGTTAATAACTGAGCAAACTTTGCATATCTTATAAAATCATTTTTGGCGGAAATATTCTCGTCTAAAAGTAATTTTAGGGTACTATTGATTCTCTCTTGATTGCTTACAATTTTTGAGAGTAAGTTACTGTATCTAGTCATCCATACTTTATTAAGACTTATATGCTCGTTCAACTCTGATACCATCTTGTCATCATTATTCTCTAACAATTTAATGGCATTATTGTAAGTTTGGGCATCCGATTGATCTAAATTGCCAGTTATGCTTTTTATAACTGAACCTAAACCGTCTATGAGGCTTCTTTTGCTACGACCGGGTTCCAATGTTTTTAGCTGAGATTTAATCTTATCCAATTTATTAGACAAATGGTTAATCTGAAGTTCATATAAAATAAAGGTTTGGTTATCTAGTTTGGTTTGGAAATATTGTAGTTGATTAGTTACAGAGTCGAGTCTTCGTTCGATGTCGGTTAAGTCTATATATTGCAGGAAAGAATGATAATGCGTTATGAGTCTTGCTTGTCCAAGGTTGAAAGGCAAGAGTCCTGGTCCTTCGTCTAAGCTTTCAAGTCTTATCTCGAGCGCCAGTGTTGAGTGAACGGTCATCGCAAGTAGTATCCTGTAACAATTTTGGAGGCTTAGGGCTGCGCTTGAGTCGGGACTTAGCTACGGGGCCTTTCTTTTTAGATGTATAGATGTGAACCGGAAGGTCAGCCAGCACAGTGTCTTGAGTATAACGCGGTGCCAACTTTTGTCGACTGGCTGCTGGGTTGCTAATGAAGACTTGCTGCTCTGGTTGGTATTCTATTTCGGGCTCTCTATCCTTATTCCTATTCTGTATGATGTTCGTTCGGTCAGTAAGTGTGAAGTCGTTAATGAGGTCGTATACAGTCTTCATTTGGTCACGGTGCGTTAAGAGATACTGTTGCATTAGGTGTTCAGTCATGTTTATGTCAAGTGGGTCTCTTGGATCGAAGTGTCCTCTTATTATGTCATGGGGTCTGCACTTTGTGAAGCTGTGAATTGCGCTATTGTAAGCTAATATAGCATAAGGCATGAGGTTGATTACAGGTTCATCTTTCTGACGTAGTCGTAAGATACGTAGGTGTTCTAGTAACGTAGAGTGAAATCGTTCGATATTTCCATTATCGTTAGGAGAGTGAGCTAGGGTTCTATGGTGGTTAATTTTATGTAATCTAGTAAATTCGGAAAATAATTGATTTGTAAACTCGGTACCATTATCAGTTACGATAGTAAGCGGAAGACCGTGGTGTGTACAATAGTTTAAAACTGCCTGAAGAATACTAATTGCTGTGCCATCCCTTAAATAGTATGCCTGTCCGTATTTTGAGAACACGTCCACGATTGTAAGGTACTTTTCATTTTGGGCTGTAAAGAGGTCCATATGTACTATCTCAAATGGTTTGGTAGCTGGAGGTACTAGATTTAGTTGGGGTCTAACTGGATTCCTATCGTACTTGGCTTGTCCACAGATTGTACACTCATTAATATATTTAGTTATATCATCCTTCATTTTAGGCCAATAGTATTTCCGGGAAAGAGCAAGATAACACTCGTTTATACCTCTGTGATTGGTTTTGCCTTCGTGATAGTGTTTTATGATCTGTTGCTGCCTTAAATATTCTTTAACGTCTTCCAGTTCAGTCTTCGTAAGCACTAGGTGCATAGCTGAGCTTTTAAAGTTTTTTTGTATAATAGGTACTATTGAATACATGCCTAAGGGTGGAGTTATCTTTAAAGCGGTTTTAACTTTAGGCTTGACATATTCTTTTATGGCGTTTACCACGTCTTGTTCTAAGTTAGACTCTGAGACCTGAATATGTGTGCGAGTATGCGTGTCGAAGGGTTTAGTAGCTGTTGTTCGTTTAAGATAGGGGCTGTTGCTCACTATAGTTATGCATATTTGTCGGTGAAATTTATTCAACGGTTCGTCAGTGATAGGGACTTCTAAAATAGGATTTTCAGTGCTAGTATGGGCAGTGGCTGTCGTAGAACCTGTTCGAGAGGGTGGTCGCTCCGAAGGGTTGGCTAACATTGACTCTGTCTCCTCATTGTTAATTTCTACACGGGATAATGCGTCCGCATTGGTGTTATATTTTCCCTTTTTGTAGATTATGGTGTAATCGTATTCACTTAATTTAAGTCTCCATCTAGTCAATCTTTGATTGGGTTCTTTAAGATTCATTATCCACTGTAATGGCTTGTGGTCGGTGTATATTTTGAATTTACGGCCAAATAGGTAGGGTCTGAAGTACTTTGTAGCCCAAACTATGGCTAAAAGCTCTTTTTCTATGGTGCTGTAGTTGGTTTCGCTATCATTTAAAGTTCTCGAGGCGTAACAGATGGGTTTATCTGAGCCGATGGTACCTTGTGAGAGTACGGCACCTATAGCTACATTTGAAGCATCTGTTGTCAATATGAACTCCTTAGTGAAGTCGGGGTACTGTAAGATGGGGTCATTCGTCAGTAGTCTCTTGCATTTGTTAAAACAGTCGGTGTATTCGGGGTCGAAAGTAATTTTGTTAGTCTTTTTAAGGCATTTTGTCATGGGTTTAGTGATGCGAGCAAAGTCCGGGATAAATTTCCTGTAGTAACCTAATAGTCCTAGGAACTGTTTTATTTCCTTAGGTGTTTTTGGTAAGGGGTATTTTTCTATTGCTGCTATTTTATCAGGGTTAGGCTTAACACCTTCGCCGCTGACTATGTGTCCTAAAAACGCGGTTTCTAATTTCAAGAACTCGGACTTATCCATCTGAATCTTGAAGTTAGATTCCTGTAATCTTTTAAATACCTTTTCAAGATTAACCATGTGCTCTTGCAAAGATGTACTAAATATGATGACGTCATCAAGATACACTAAACAGATCTCATTTTGTAACCCTCTGAGCACATTGTCCATTACTCTTTGAAAAGTAGATGGGGAGTTTTTCAAACCCATGGGCATACGTAAGAATTCAAAGTGCCCATGCTCTACATTAAAAGCTGTCTTCGGAATGTCGTCTGGGTGCATTTCACATTGATAAAATCCTGATGCAAGGTCTAAAGTACTATAATAATGGCAGTTACCAAGCTTGTCAAGTATGTCATTGATGTTAGGGATTGGGTATTTGTCGTCTATGGTCTTGTCATTCAGTTTGCGAAAGTCTACCACTATGCGCCACTTTTGTTTTCCTGACGCATCGGCTTTCTTGGGAACTACCCAAATAGGTGAGCTCCAGGCTGATTCAGAAGGTCGTATAATACCTTGATCTAGCATCTTAGTTATCTGGTCCCTAACTTCCTGTCGGTGCACATAAGGGTAGCGGTAGCTTTTCGTATATACGGGAATTTCGTCAGTCGTTCTAATGCGATGCTTAATTTTATTTGTAAAGGTTAAGGGCTCTCCCTCAACATAAAACACGTCAGCATAACGGGCACATAATGTCTCTAAGTTAGTTTTTTCTTCAATGTTTAAATGGTCTGTGCGCAATCGACTTAAAACCTCTTTAACGCGCATCGGGTCTTGTTCGGTGCTCATGCACTCAGTATTAAATATCTCAGCTTGTAAAGGTCGGTCAAATGTAATAGTTATGTCATATTCCGTCGGGTTTTCTATTTCTACAATTCCGGTACAATCAGTCACGCGAGTAATGCACTCGTGAATAATGCAATTACAATGGATTTGCTGAGCTATCGAAACGTCGCCGTCTGGACTATAAATGGGAATATTCACTAGTTTTGATGAGTTAGCTGGAATAGTCTCTTGGCTATTTGATCCTTTACATTGGTAAAAACGTATAGGGATTGTTGTGAAATCTGTAATTAAATAATTATTTTTTAAGTCGATCTGTGCTCCGTCAAGTAGATCTAAACCTACTAAGCCGTCGAAGTAATTATGAAACTTATAGACAAAAAATTTAACATTAGTGGGGTTATTAAATTCAGCAAAGTTCGGAATCGTAATAGAATGCTCATGTGTACTAGTTACGCGTGCGTTTGTTACTTCGAAGGGGTCAAAGTTTAGAGGGATATGTGAAAAATATTGTTCGACTGCCTCGGGGCTAATAAAGGACTGATTAGCTCCGGTATCTAGTAATAATTTCAGTGGCGGATCCGATATCTGTATGTAACGTAGTTCTCTTTTGGACTGAAGGTTTAATTCTATTTTAAAACTTTTTGATCCCTCTCCCTGCGAAAATCCTCATCTGTTTTAGAAGTAGCGGACGGTTTTGCTTCTAAGCATTGCATGCTGCTTAATTGGTCCGGAACATTCTGTTGATTCTCGGGGTAGGACTGATAGTCATAAAAGTCAGAATAGTCGCCTGGATCACAGACATAATAACAGTCAGGTTGTTCGTAGTAATAGTCGGGGTAATTGTAAGTGTCGTAGTAGTCAGTCATTTCGGTAAAATTCATTTCGCGCGTTTTGAAATAGTTACTAGGTGGTGGGTTCCCTGACTTACGCCAATCGTGTGCTGGTACTCCTAGTGGTCTTGGTACAAAGTGACTAACACCACTCATCGGTTTCGGACCGGTATACTGCGCGTGGGGATTCCTACTTGGCAATTTAAACGCGTCATTTTGGGGGTTATAGTTTGCCGGGGGCGCACGGAACATCTGCTGTGTACGACTAAACATATTAGGTGCTCTTGGGGGTACCTGATTGTGCTGGAAGGGTGGTCTCCACTGCTGCTGCGGTGGCACAGGCCTAAGCCAGCTAGGGCCTGGGCTAGGGAAGCTAAAAACTTTTGGAGTGGTCATAGGGACCGCGGGTGGCATTCTATGGGTTGAATGCGTTTGCTGTGTAGTCTGGTTACGTCGCTCGGGAATACTCTCGTTACGTTGCTGTAGGTACATGACATTCAATTCCTGTTGTACAAACTCCAGAGCCTTTTCAATAGTTTCGGGTCTCATACACCGGATACGGGACCCGAGAGGTTCTTTAAGACCTCTAACGTAAGATTGCAGAGTAAGTTTTTTATAAAGATTGCGTTTCGCTTCGATAGTTGTAGCTAAATTTTCGTGCAAAGTAACATAAGTCATTATAGTACTAAAAAGGGTCTGGCATTTGTCATAATATTCCTGCGGTGTGCTACCTCCTTGTGTCAGTAAAGACATGTCATTGTAAAGGGCGGTCTCATCCCTTTGGTCGGAAAAATTATTAATTAATGCGTCACGAATACCTTGCCAATTTTCTGGGATGCCGTTGGAGTTAATAGTTGATGCTGCTGGCCCGGTGATTTTATTCAAGATGCCGTTAATGAGACATAAGTTAGTTAACTCGTAACTCGGGTCGTTCCTAACATATTGTATTACGAGCTGATCGCATATTTTGATAAAACGTGTTAGAACATTCGGATTGCCTTCGAAATTCGGAACTGCGCGCAAAGCGTTGTAGATAGTATCAGGGTTCAATGCCATGTTGCTACTATTAAATAATAAATCTAATCCTAAGCTATCTGAGTCTATAATTCTATTTAGATCTACTTCCCTACTCCTACTTATCTGTCTGGAGGAGACAGATTTCTTCCTAGTGTCTCTTGGGTGAAAAATTTTGATTTAATATTATAAAATATGGGTAAAAGGAACGACAAGGAAGCAACACTTAGAGAAAGTTTCAAGGACTTACATATACATGGTTTTTCTCGTTGTATCGATGTCTGGATACGTCCTCAGCTGCGTCTTCTTAAGTTCGGATACTCGACGAGGTACTTGGAAATACCGACAGCGACTATCGGAGTCGGCAGATTAACGATTTTTGGAAATCTATACCGCGCCGCGCACTGCCTCGAATATCCTACCGACTGCGCCAATTACGAAGGTGACAGCCGGAGTACTTAAAAAAAAACCGAAATTAATTTAATAGAAAAGTTTAATTACTTTAAAATTACAATATTAATTTATAATAAATCTTAAGTCTAGACTTGGACGATGCTAGTACCAAAGTGCCGAATTAATTATTATAAAAATACAATATTCTAAACGATTGCGAAGTGCGGATGCGGCATCAGCAGATTGGAAGTAGGTGATCGGCTGCGACACGAGGAGTCGGATCAGCAGTCTTGGTGTTGCAATCTTGTGTGGAAACATCCGTTGACGTAAATGGCCATCATCTCGCTATTCAGCCGTTTTGGTGTAGGCAGGGCACGTAACACAGTAAACAAACAAAAAAACAACAAACATGAATATATTGGTCAAAATGGTTCAATTTTTCACCATTTACTTCAGGTATGAATATGATTGTTTCGCCACTTCGGCAGTCCTCGGCAGACATCGGCAGTATTCGGGATTAAGTATACCAGGATTTCCGACATCAACAAAAAATATATTTATTTTGGACAACATCAACAGAAGCTGTATTTATTTACCTCTACAGCTGAATAAAAATATTTACGATGAATATCTCATAATAAGGATATCATGAAAAGGTTTATTGAAAATGAATAAGTGGCTCGCATTTGAGAGTAATGTTTAAAGTAGTCATGTTAATTTAATATTTCATGAGTAGAGAGTAAAAAGAAAAGTAAGATTTCAGATATAACGGGGAAGTGCTAGGGTTTTTGTTATTTATTTACATTTTGCTTACATAATAGAAACGACAAGAAATGTAACCGAGATTTTTGTGATTTGAAACATGATTTTAAAAAATGGCAGTGGAGTTTCTTGCACGTTCTTCCAAAGCGTAGATCTCTTCTACGCTTTGGAACGTGCAATTTACCTTCACTTTTTTTGACTGGCTGACATTTTGACAATTCAAAAGTGCATTAAATGGTATATATGTAATAAACTATTTAGTTTTGATTTGATTTTTTTCCATAAAAATTCAACTCACACTCTCAATCTAGAGTAGCAGGAATTCTTTAATGGTTTCCTTGTTAAAAAAGACTATGCACGCTGAAGTGTTTATATCAAGATGGATGGATTACAACTCGCACTATCTCTGAACAAATAACCATGTAAATACACCCATAAAACACACCTATTTTGATGGCAAAACCGTTCAGGACATCCCCATAATGCATTTCAATTCAAATAAAACTTCTTCCAATTCTGTATGGAGTAATAAAATATATTCAAAGCAAAATTACTAACGACCGGATCTCACATCAGCATACAACTACAGTTTATTCGTGTAACAAGCAGTTTGCGGCTTCAACGACTCACTTCTGTCCCTAACAGAGCTGTTTGAATCTCGTCCAAAGCTGGCTATGCACGTAATGGCATAGTATTATCGGTTTCATGTACGATCACAACAAGCAATGTACGACTGTAATAACGATTTTAACGTTGGATGCGGTTGTGCAGGATTATGTTGAGATATCGTTTGATTTGGTATTCCTGATGTAAGTTTTGTTTTGGAAACTATTGATGTAAGTCTATCGTTTTGGACTTTTGGTCGCTTGTTAAATGGCGCTGTTTAGTAAAATTAAGATAAAAATAAATAATCATCATCATCATTTCAGCCGACAGACGTTCACTGTTAGACATAGGCCTCCCCCAAGTGTCGCCACAATGATCGATCCTGTGCGTCTCACATCCATCGGATTCCCGCAACCTTCACCAGGTCACCGGTCCACCTTGTAGGAGGCTTTCCGACGCTGCGTCTTCCAGTACGAGGTCGCCACTCCAGAACCTTTCGGCTCCAACGGCCATCTGTTCTGCGAGCAATGTGCCCTGCCCATTGCCACTTAAGTTTGGCGATTCTTCGTGCTATGTCGGCAACCATGGTTCTCCTGCGGATATCTTCATTTCTGATTCGATCCCGCAAGGAAACTCCAAGCATAGCCCTTTCCATTGCCCTCTGGGTGACTTTGAGCCTTATGATGAGGCCCATTGCGAGTGAGAGTGGTCGCTCACAAAATAAATAATAATAATAATTTATTTCAAGTATCATCGACTCCCATAAAAAAAAACTATGCGATTGATTTTTTGTTGTTGTTTATAATTGTTATTAATTTTAAAAATGAATACCGATTATAATCACAGTTTCTAAATTAAATTAAATGCTGGGCTGCTCACTGCATGGCTGATTAAGCTAATTAGCTGCAATAATTACAGATTTCGTATAAATTCTATTTCACAATTTACTGTATTTTAACAGGAATTAATATTAAAAGTTTTTTTTTTAATAATAAAAAACGGTGCCCCATACCTATTAGGAAGTACTTATACCGTGGATAGATTCAAAAACATGTAAACCCACATACACAAGACACCCGGACTCGTAACAACTATCTGCAGGACATACAAATCTTTTTTTTCTTACGGGAATCGCACCCACAACACGCAAACCAGCAGCAGATCGTTTAACCACTGTGCTAACACTGTCGTCTCATTTTTGCACCGTCATCATCATATTTTCAGCCGAAGGACGTTCACTGCTGGAAATAATCATCCTGCAAGTGTCGCCACAACAAGCGGTTATATGCATCTCGCATCTATCGCATTCCCGCGATTCTCACCAGGTCATCGGTCCACCTTATGGGAGGCCTTACAACATTGCGTTTTTCGGTACGCGGTCACCACTCTAGAACTAATTCTCATTCAATCAATCAATATCAATATCAATCAATCAATCTATTCTTTCATTTTTATTTTACCAAAACAGGCATCATTGTTGTCATGTACCATTTATATCAATGCTCAAATGATAGCTTTCAGATACTAAAAGTACTTTGAACTAAGTATCGGTCGCCTATCGTTCCCTGGTTTGGCTTGACTCCAAGAAAGCTGTCACCAGTTACGTGTTTTCAGGCGTCATTACACCTTGTACTGATACTAGTTCAAAATACGTAATATTTATCAGATGGTTCTGTAAGAGAGGCGTTTTTAGGTGACTGTATTTCTCTTATTTAGTCAATTTTTTATTGTACACCATAACACGTAGATAAAGGAAACTAACTTCCACAACAGCTCTACTAACACTTTGTCTACATTTACATATTTTCAAGTCGCATAAGAAAACGCGAGCCCAGGTGTAAAAATCCAAATCATTAAGTCATCACCGTCTTAATTTCAGCCGACGAAAGACGACGGTTCTGTGCGTCACGCATCTATTGCATTTCCGTGAGTATCACCAGGTCATCGGTGGGCACGCGGACGGCGAGCCATGGGTATCTCGCTGTCCGATCGTCCGGTAATGGACCAAGTCCAAGACGTCGACGGCGCGCACTGTTCCCGCGCGCCTCAAGGAGTTGTCAGCAGCAGGAGGGGCCCAGCTGGGTCGAAGCCTACTGGGGACAGGGTTGTCCGAAAGGCAGCTCGTGCCCCGGTATGGTTATCAAAACCAGGTTATCGGTCCAGCTTAAGCGAGACTTTCTAACGCTTCTTCTTTTGTTGCGCAGTAGCCACTCTTTGACCATCTGTTTTACGAGAAATGTGCCCTGGCTACTGCCAATTAAGTTTGGAGATTCATAGGTCTATGTCGGCGACTTTGGTTGTCCTGTGGATATCTTTATTCCTGATATAATCACGTAAGGAACCTCCGATCATACCCCTTGCCATTGCCCTTTGGGTGACTTTAAGTCTTCTGATGAAGAACATTGTAAGCGACCACGTTTCAGTGCCATACCTATGTCATCAGTGTATGTGACCATTAAGCTAGAACTACCTGAGACCCACGCACACATGAAACACGCCTGATTTGTACGTAGGATAACATCGCGTGGCGTGGATCAAATGTAACTCTACAAGTCTAGTTTCCATATAAAATGTGTGGATTCCGTGTGGCGCACTGTACTTCTAGCTTTAAGTACATACTCATACGAGCGATATCATGCAATTGCAACCAACCAAGCTTATACTGGTATCGATGTTTTCCTTCACCGTTTTGAGAGCAATGGTGATGAAATAAATTACACAAAGTAATGCGCCTGGCTGGGTTCGAACCCGCGACAGAAACATCGTGAGGAAACCGGCATGTCCTAGAACCAAAAGATTCGAAGACATGCGACATCCACCAGTGGGATCATTATAAGGCCGACTATGCTATGCTATGCCAAGCTTATATCAACACAGGTACCTGCTAATCTCTGGATCGATTTTGATCCGTACATGAGGACGACGCACATAACAGAATTAGCCGAATTTGTCTCCACTTGTCAAATACACTTACCGATTCTAAACACTTGAAACATACCATCCTTGTGTGTCAAACGGCGAAATTATCACAATTAGAACGTTTGACGAACGCACAAACAATAAACGAACATTGCCGCAGTCATGTCCACTTAAAATTTCTGAGTATAATTCGTACGTTCGTATTCAGTTCGCGTTCACATCGATAATGCTTCACTTAATGAAGGTTGATTGCACGTTTGTGTGCCGCTAATATGGTGATATTAGCAATTTACGGAATTCCAAATGTTTTATACACAGAGCACGAAATCGTGGTACTGGCAATATTTTTTTAACGTTCCCCTATGGGTCGATTCATCTCGAAATGGCTGTGACGCGAAGAAGCCAGCAGAGCCAATGACTTCTCCCACTCTAGGATAAAGTGGGAGGATATCTCTTACTGACTAAAACCACCTTCATTTGCTCTTTGCGTTCTAGAAACACATGTTTCCTTTACAAAAATTCCTTGTTCACGGTATCGGCCCTACTGGATTGCTATTGTTTTGCTGATATCTCTTTGAAGCGCATGTGAAACTCTACCTTCCGTTAAAGACTCAGGTTTAGTCCGGACAGGGAGCTACACATTGCTCGCCGTCCGCAAGCTCGCCCCTACGGTGGCTTGTAGCCTTTTGTCGTGGCGTCTGGGGCATAAAGTACAAAATACATGGTAAGTTTTAGTCAGTAAAGTCTAACACAAGTGGGAGGGCCACTTCACCAACGACGGGATAGACTCGGCAGATTAATTGGCAGTAGTAGTCACTGATTTAGTCACATAGTCGTTCCCTTTTTTTATTGATATAAATTTAAGAATTATTGAAAAAGAATCTTTATTCTAGATTTAATTTGTTTATAATTTTGTAAATTTTTGTAATACCAAAATAGCTTTCTTGTATTTTTAGTCATTCCCTATAGCTGTCTATGGCAGCCACCCAGACGCATCGATGCTCTATGGTTTTATAGGTGTGAGCGGACGGATAAACTAATTTGGCGGTGCCAATAGGTATCGAATGTATTCGATCAATTTTGTGCCGCAAATCTGATTTTCTGTGGAGCGAATGATTTTTGGCAGTTGGATGTAATTTTGGTCTGTAATGCAGGTTCAATATTTTTTATTTGATTTTTAGGTTTCACATATATAATATCTTTCTACCATTGTCTCGTGCCATTTGGAGTCGGTGTAACACGATTTTTTTCCCATTTTGTTCTGCTCCCTAGCCAAGTTACGGTCGTTTCTCTTGCGTCGAGCGCCTTGAGTTGGCCACGCCCCTGATTCTTTTGTTCTGACCCCGTGACTGAGAGTTGAGATGACTTAATTCCCATAGGTACATTTGAAGTTTTCTACTAGCGTTAACGATTGCAGATTATCAACTTGGCTAGGTACTGTTACCTATCACGCTTTTACTAATTGCCTTTTCGTTCACCATCCATCCACTTTATTATACTCATAACTTTTTAGTAGATAATTGGTTTATCTCTCCTCTTTACATAACCGTACTAAAACAAACGATTCCTAATGAATGTTGAAATAATTTTGTACTGTTTGGTTTTCAGAACTATGAGCAACTAAACAAATCCTAAATTATTGAGCCAGGATCTTTAGAAAACATGAAGTATTAAATAAATAAATAGCAACCCGCATACTTTAATTCATGAATCCCCAAGCGACCACCGGTGGCCGCGCATCTATTGTCTTACTATTGTGTCTCTAATTGACGGTATCTGAAGGGTTAAAGCATCAAACAACTTCGTACCGGAAGACGTAACGTTGGAAGACCTCCCACGGACCGGTGACCTGGTGAGGGTCGCGAAAATCCGATGGATGCGAGACGCACAGGACCAGTCATTATAGCGACACTTGGGGTAGGCCTGTGTCATACAGTGGGCGTCTTTCGGCTGAAATGGTGATGAACCACTTCGAAAACATTTTCCAGAACTATTTCTATTAATAGACTTTTGTTTCGAAATGTTTTATGTATTTAGTTCTAGCTAAAAATAGCGAGACCTAGTTTAGTCGCTGCCCAAACCACCGAGGTAATTATATTTTTATTTATTTCGACATGCTATAAAATGTAATGACCAACTTACATATTTTTATGTAGTTAACATCGATTCTCCCGATTTGTTCCTTTACAGAATACCTCGTGCGTGGAAATTGGCAATAGCTACGATTTTCCTCCCCTTTATTAAACGTTAAAAATAAAAGCTTTTTGTATAGAAAGTATAATTTGTTTCTAGTTAATCTCTTTATAAACGCTTAATGAGATGGATGGAAAGGTGAATTTTATTAATTCGGTACTTTTTTAAAGTATTTTATACAAATGGAAATATAATGATCTAAAGGTGAAACAGCTTTAGGTAACCTTTAAATGGTTGCCTTGTTATTAATAACCTTGTTGTTACCAATTTGTATTAAAGCAAGTAGTTATCTTATTATTAGTACTGATAGATAGATGTTTTTAACCCCTCGAGCGCCGATTGTACATCGTCTGTATAACTTGAATGACCTTGAAAAAACTTAATTTTCGTTTTGTACACACGTTTGTACGAAATTTATTTGGCCGAAAATTTTGGCTTTTCTTTTTCAGTTTTTTTTTTTTGGTGATTTACGTAAAAACAGCAACTTTTCATGTTATTAACCCCCTGGCGCTCGAAAGGATCCGTAAATAAATTCATTATTACGCCCGTCAATCAAATTATAATCAACATACAGGTACAACTTGACAATATACAAAAAACATAAGAAAATTTGAATTTCGCGTAAGGTCTTCGCGTCTTCTAATTTTATAATCAAACTAGCTGCTCCCAGTGGCTTCGCCCGCGTGATAGCAGAAAATTATCCCAAGGGAACAAACCGGGATAAAAAGTATGCTCTGCCCTATTCCAGGAAATGGTCTATCCGTGTACCAAGTTTCATCAAAATCAGTCTTGCCATTTAGGCGTGAAGACGTAACAAGCAATCAAACAAACTCACTTTCGCTTTTATAATTAGTAAGGATTTGTAAATTTTTAGTAAATCGCTAAAATGCTTTATGTTTGCAACCACTATGTTCCGCATATTTTTCTTTTGTGTGCAGTCTGAGAGAGACAGTGTTCAAGGTGCTGCAATTCTTTTAAAATGTCGTTACAAACTTGAAAGTTATCGACACTAAAAAGACCAATCTTCAAAACAACAAAGTACATCCCAACAATAGAGAACTATGTTACTGTTTAATACAATAGAGATACAAAGTTCAAACCCTTATTGTGACCAGTCTTCTAAACCTTCTCAGAAAACAAAAGAAAAACAACCCTAAACAAAGTGAAAAACGGCTCGAAGTCGATTAACATCTATCAATAAGTTGGTACAGACAATTTAGTTGAAGAAAATAAAGCGTTTTCAAACTATTTTGTTAACAAAAGCAATAAAAGGTCGTGGTTTGTTTTTAAGGCCTGGTAACATTCTCATGGCGCGACATCGCTGACGTAAAATGTCGTATTGAGCGGATGCAAAATAGATCAGCGTCATTATTTCAACCGATAGATGTCAAAAGTTACAGTACATAGGCTTCCTCCAAGTGTCACCACAACGACCGGGCCTGTTCTTCTCGTATCCATCAAATTCTTGCAACTGTCAGCAGGTAATCGGTCCAACTTTTAGGAGGCCTTTCAGCACTGCCTTTTCCGGCACGTGGTTACTACATTAGGACTGCCCCTCTTGCCAAGTTGCCAATCTGCAATAGTTAACGCTAGTAGAAAGCTTCAAATGTACGGCAATGACGCTCAGTCACGTGGTCAGAACAAAAGAATTGGCGGCAAGGTCAACTCGAAACATTCGTCGCAAGCGAAACGGTTGTAACTTGGCTAGGGGGGCTATTCTGCAAGCAATGTGCCCTGCATACTGTCGCTTAAGTTCGGCGATTATTTTGGCTATGTCGGTAACCTTGGTTCTCCTGTGGATTTCTTCATTCTTGATACGTAAGATGGAAAGGCAATGCACCGTTTCTCTTCAACGATACCGTACCATAGTAATGTAGCTAGGCCTTTAGATGGTACTAAACTTTGTTTGGTATTACTTATCGCTGTATGTAAACTTTTCGTATTGTTAGTTCATAATAGATGCTTGTAATAAGTAATTCCGAGAAAACCACTTTATCATTTCATAGCCCCATCTAGGGCTCAAACAATTTAGTATTATTATTAAGGGTTCGGCAATATCGTAAGTTATTTTCGTTATAACTTCTTGTATAGTTTGATACTAACACAGAAAATCCACTAACCTCATATAGAGGAGGAAATATTGATCTCCTCACTGTCCAAACACCGAACACCGAACATCAACTGACGCATACCACTGGATGCGTCGGTTAATTACTTTGAAAAGGATAATTATTTGACATATCGTCTGCTTAGATGTGTAGCTACGAAATAAACCAAGCTATTTTACTCTATTCTACTTTGTAGTTTTCACATTTCAAATGGTGAAGTTCAATTCCGCTATAAACTCTAGACGCGCTATAGACAATTGAATATATTTTTATAGCGCGCTATTTTATACGCTATCATTATAACACGTTATAATAAAACTCAGCAATCAACTGAACGCGGAGACTATCATTTTATTCGGCAACGCGCTAAACGGATACAATAAACGCTATATTGCTATTCCGGTTTGGCCCCGCTGTTGGCGTTTTGTTGAACGAGTCGTTATATTATAGCGCGAAGGCGGAGCCAATATAACAAACGCTATACGCTATGAACTTATAGCATGTTATATTTTGGCGCTATACGTTATGAGGCTTCAAGCGAATAGGATAAAATCATGTCTAGAACGATTCAATGATATTCATATAAATAATATAGAATATTTTTCGTTTGACTGTACCGATTTTGGCTTGAATAATAGTTTTTTTTTTTTTAAGTTATCTATGAGTGGTCCCAGTCGCCGGAAGAAAATTATTTAATTTTTACGGATCCGGTGACTTGGACCGTGGTCCTAGTTAATTGCGGTCCCAGTTGCCGGAAGCCTCTACGTTATATTAGCTACCACTAATTTCAAACTCACCTTCATTACAATCACATAGCTCTACTCTTAGCAATATTACAAACTAAGAGACCTATTACAACCAGTTTCACTGCATATACCATCACAACCATACATTCTATACGCAGCATCAAATGATTGATTGACATGCAATTCTAAAACGAGACCTGACCTTACAGCCCTTAAAAACTACCCTAAGTAACCGGTACGGTAAGGAGCCTTTTGCATGGCAAAGTCCCTACCATGAGATTGAGATTTTAACGCAATCCATTTGAGGACCTAAACTGAACTATTAAAAGGGCGGAGCTATATACAATGTATCCATCCCTCTTTCTCGCTCGACTCGACTGATATTTTAATACGTTATGATATGACCCATTGTTCGAACCCGAAGGTCGACTTGGAGACAGTAGCGAAAATCAAACACTGGACTGGTAACTAATCGCGTATATTGAAACTTGTACCGAAGTAACCGAACCGAATCACAATGTTATACTGAACTCAAAAAAACCATTTTCTTAGACGTACCCTATGCTACACGCGGTAACGAAACCATAGCGACTTCTAATTCGACGCCAACGCCATCTATCGAGTTGAAGGGTACTAAATTACCCATTATTAGTCGCTATGATTCCGTTCCCTTTTATTAAATCTGAACACCCATGATAATTTGGCTCCGGGCTCATAGTCATTTCCAAATATTTGGAACTTTCAATAATCATTATCTTCTTCTTAGTTGGACCCTCTTGTCAGAGTGGTCGTGGCTGTTGATGAACAGGACTGCGGTCGACTGCGTAGCCCTGGTAATGAGATTGGTCCAACGAGTCAACGACAATCATTAAAAAGCTATGTACTTTTGTCTAGATCCCTTTGTTAACTAGAGCCCTATATCATTCTCTCGGAAGATCAATGAGTCTGTCTAAGCCAAAATACAACAAACCAAAATCAACTTCCAACCACCCCTATTTGACACTGATAAACACAATTCTCTCCGTCTCCCAATAACTTGGTACCTCACCTATCCATCAGAGCTCCGAGCGAATCTCCATAAATGCCAATAATAGCAGGATATATACGTGATCATGGCGTTTGAGACATTTCTCATGTAAATACGATGCAGGCTACGGACACGTGACGATCCGACTTGAGGCTGCATAGTGATTGATATTGTTTGAGACGTGGGAGGAACAGAATTGCAAATACTAGCAATATGTAAATTTTGTATTATCATCTGTAAGTAATGCAGATGATAATACCAAATCTTCTGTAAGTACTTACAGATGTTTTTCTCACGAAAACATCGTGGGGGAACCGGGATGTCCTAGGACCAAAAAATTCGAAGACATGTGACCTCCACCAATCTGCACTTTGCCCGCGTGGTGGATTACGGCCCATTCCTTCCCCTAGAGAGTATGCCTGAGTCCCAACAGTGGGAATATTATAAGGCGGACAATTATGGTATGCTATACTTAAAATGATAATAAAAAATCTACATAATGACTCGATATTGCCGGTTTCCTCACGATGTTTTGCTTCACCGCTTTGAAGAAATGTCCTAGAACCAAAAATTCGAAGATATGTGACATCTACTAATCCGCACTGGCCCCGCGTGGTGGATTATTGCCCATTTCTTCTCCCAGAGAGGACGTATGAGTCCCAGCAGTGGGAACATTAAAAGGCTGATTATGCTATGTTATGAATGGGATATTTACACGCGTCGAGTGTTCACATGCCAGGCTTTACAAGACGAGAATTTCTCAATTTTTATGTAAGATACCTTACCTGCTGACTTCTTTGTAGTTTAGGTGTAGGATCTTTAGATATCAAAATCAATTTATAAATTTTATCAGCATATTGACCAAAATAGATATCGGAGACAATCTTAGCTAACCAATAGTTTCAATAAAACAATAGTATTTCAAAGTCAGCCGATATTAAGTCTACAAAATTTCCATTACATCCAGAACATGTTCCAGACGGTAACTTTTAAAGTGAAATGCTTCAGAAGCTGCTCAAAGGTATTGCTTTTGAGAATAGATGGAGCGGGCATTCTTTGTGAATCTGTACTTTGTGTGGCATTCCACTAAACTAATGTATCGGTGTTTTCGGTCATACAAAATTTGTTCAGGTTTGTTTGTTCGAGCAGGGCACATTGCATGCAGAACAGGTAGTCGATGAGGATGAAAGGTTCTGGAGTGGCGACAACGTAGCGGAAGACGCAGCGTAAGGCCTCCAACAAAGTGGACCGATGACCTGGTTAGGGTCGCAGGAATCCGATAGATGCGTGACGCACGGTACCAGTCGTTGTGGCGACGCTTGGGGAAGTCTATGTCCAACAGTGGTCGTCTTTCGACTGATATGATGATGAAAATTTGTTCAGAGAAGTTTTGAAATAATCTACACTTCTTATAATAATAATAAGTGTAGATTATTTTATAAAATATAGTCTATGTATGTTTATCCTGTCCCAGTGTCTTAATAGATTTGTGGAATTTGTAGCTTTTTAACTACTACACGAGTTGAGTTTGACTTTTTCTAGCAGAAAGATGACAGAATTTATAAATAATTTGATTTTCATTTTGCACATTACATTGAGATACTAAATAATGAATAAAGAGAATAGTCATATTTTGTCAATATCAAGGAACGCAAAAGTACAAATTTTATCTCACACAATTATTCGAGTATCGTTTTTACAATTAATCTACACTATGTATCTACACTAATTTAAGAAAGAGGTAAAGTTTGTATTTTTGTTCAGTACTTCAAGCTTACGAAAAAAATTTTACCGACAGAAAACTGCTTTATTCCTGAGTGACATAGACTATATTTTAAGTACACGGGCAAAGCCGCGGGCAAAAGCTAGTTACAAATAAACTATGTAATTACAAACCAATTCAATAAACAAAGTAAAAATAACACCTAACTTTACTTAACAGCACGACTTATAAAATATAGGTATCTTAAAACCATTCTTATACAAAATCAGACCATTTCGAACGTTCCACAATAAAATGATTTCCAACCCATCGAGAGCTCACAATCCACATCTTTAATTCAGAAGATCCCTCCTTTTGAACAGCTAAAGTGATCTGGTTGCACAATGTGAATGAGTTTGAAAACTTCCAGAATCGTTACTAAGCAGTTAACTAGAGTTTACCGCGGGTTAAGAATTTAAAGGTACTTTAATACTTTAAATTAAGTTGCCTGTTTTGTTCGGTTGTTTTGTGCCAAGGTGCTAGTATTATTAAAAATTTCAAAGATGTTTGATGTGGGATTACTAGGTGGGGCGTAGAAAGGCGGATTAATATGTGATTTTTTCGTGGGATTAGTCTTTCAAAGAATTGAAGAATGTTTTTGATTTTTGTTAAAAGAATTTTTGGAGGTCACCTTTTAAAGATAAATTCGTGTTTACACAAAAAAATAACACCTCAGATACACTGGAGGACATAATGTCTCCCAACTTGACGCGGAACACTCAATCTACGTAACGCTGCAATGTTGCCCTGTGTCTCGCAACTTGTCGCCCAACATTTTGCAACGCATTCCCGTGACGCGGAACACGTTGTTAGTCAATTTGACAGCGTTTCGACATTTTGCCCTCCAGTATTATATTACTTTTTTTAAGGTGAGAAATTTTTGAATATTTCCCTCGCTCTGGAACGGAGATCTTTACAGACTTAAACCACACATGTGTATTTCAGTTGGCTTTTTCGTTCTAAGACCACGGGTTTCCTTTTCAGAAAATTCTCGCGGCGCTAGCGGGTATCGACCCTAGGAAGTTAAAGAGGCTCCTTTTCAATATCGAGCAAGGTATAAAAGCTTGTAGCGTCATCTAACACAATCCAACTCGACGTTTGATGAAGAGGCATCGCGAAAAAAAGAGAGATAATGCCTGAAAAGTCTGTTAACATTCGGTAATTACGTGATATACGCGAATATTTCACAAAACTTTTTACAGAAAATACGTGTTTTTTAAACCCTTAAAAGTTTTTGAAAAAAATTGTCTTCATTTAAAATATTGATATGTGAAAGGTTTTTATTGGTATATTTTTTTTTTAATTTTTGAGTACATTATGAACGATCAAAAGTCATGCTAAGTTGCAGATTTCCAGAGGTCTTGAATTAGTCTTACACAAATTTATAAATTGATTTCATTCTATTGAAATTAATTTATAAATTTGTGCCTACATAATATCCACAAGATACTGTGTTTTCAAATTTCTAATAAAAAATGTGTAATAACATCATAATCGCGTAAGAACGGTTATATAACAGTGAAAATGTATGTCGAGTTGCATCCCCTTAAGTTAATCGCTAAAGATTCCCAGTAATCAAACTAAAACAAAAGTGATCACTTAAAATAAGAAGCAACCAAAGAAGAAAAGTATCTACAAAACGCAAGTAAGTTATACTGCCCGAGGGAGATCAAAGGATGGCCGCTATTGGATCAGTCCAATCTCCTGCATATTACATAAGAGTTACTTCCCGAAATAAAAAACGCCTCTACCAAGCGATCCTGGACATCAATCTTTTAACAAGCATTATTTATGGAATAAAAAAGGAAAATAATAATTTTGGTACAAGTGCAAAAAAATTGTTATTGTGACCGAGGCATAATTCGCAATTTAAGCGAGTGTGTAATGGAGCCGAGGGCTGCAGTGACTGTATCGAACGACTTTTTTCAACACACATACGAAGAAATGAATACACGGGGGTTTAACGGCGACTCGTGGGGGGACACGATAATTGTAATAATATTGTGGCGGGGAGACCATGTGCACTTTTCCGTACTAGGGCAGAAAATTAAGAAGAAAAGTACTTATAAATATAACTTTCCTCAAGTTAAACTGCCCGAGGGAGATCAAAGGATAGTCGCTGTTGGATCAGTCCAATCTCCTGCATATTATATAAGCGTTACATACTTCCCGAAATACAAAACGCCTCTACCAAGCGATCCTGGACATCAATCTTTTAACTATCATTATTTATAGAATAAAAAAGGAAAAATAAACCAACACGACGTAACAAAAATATTTCACCTGTTTACTCCGTTGGAATAGATATTCAAAGATTTGTCCTTGAAAACACTGCCACACACTAGAAATTACTTTTAACAATCATTATTTATAGAATAAAAAGGAAAAATAAATCAACACACAACAAAAACATTTTACTTGTCTGCTCCGCTGGAACAGGCAAAGATGTAGTCATGTAGGTACCTAGTATTACTCCTTGAAAATATTGCCACTTATTAGAAAAAAATGTTTATTAAGTAGGAAATCATCAAAAATAACTTCTAAGTGGCGAAGGTATGTGACGATCTGATCATGTTCACGAGGCCAATTTGGCTAGAGATCGTCTTAGAGAAAGAGAAGGCCTTTGCCCAGCAATGGGACATACAATAGGCTATGAAAATATGGTTGCTTTCGTTGGAAAAACAGGGTGTGACACTTGTGTACCTTCAGTTACTGTAAGAGAGTCAAACAAACAACAAAAAACTACACACATTTAGTGCGACGAGAAGCAACTGTTCTGTTCAATGCTTGGCAGCAAACAAAAAGACTAGAGAAATCCAATCAATGTCATAGTGACACACGTAATACAGAACAAAAACAAAATCTTTTCACCATTACCTCAGTTCAATACCCTACATTACATAAATGTTAGTGACACTAACATAAAAGGAACCGTTTCAGCGTCAATCTCTCAGCGCCAATAATTTATTAAGAGCGAGCCATCACTAGTAGTGATACATCACAATGAGTCAACTTGTAGTGAATCATATCAGTGAAGATGGTACGTGTGCTATCTTTAATTCAGTAGCTCAGTGAAAGAGTGAATGGTGTGAGTTATGGGCGATAAGCGGGCTTAAAATATTAAAAAGAACCTATTTATAAGAGTTAGGTTAGGTTATCATCATCATCATCATCTTCCTGTCCTTGTCTTGTTTATTTGAAGTCAGCCCAACACGTTTTGTTCTTTCATTCAGTCCTGTCATCCGACACGCTATCACTAACTGCCATCTCTTTCATATCACTTCCTCACACAATCTCTCCATCTATCCACGTGTATCGTTTAGTAGCATGCATTTCATCTCTCCAGTATGATTGTCCAAAATCAATGTATTTTTAAAGAATATTACATATACTGATTGATAACTTGTGAATAAGACAAAAAAAGATATTAATAAATACGAAATAAAAACGAGGGATTAATGATATTTTTATTGAGTTCCATTTGTTGACAAACTTTCCTAATAAAATTATAGGGGGTTTGTATCTAGGCCAGCAAAAACGACAGTAACTGTCAAAACTCGGATGTCATCATTTAAATAAATTGTGTAATTTTTCAATTGGCATAGAAACACAATCAAATAAAAACAAAATGCAAACAAATAAATTCATGAGAAAATTAACTGAATGGCGCTAAGAAACATTTATTTACGGAAACCCACTCGCTACATAAACCAAATAATTTATTAAGTAAAATATAACGAGAATTCGTTCAAAACAACTCATTCATTATCCGCTATTGGCGCGCTTCCATACAATACACAATCAAATCGCTTCCGCTCATACATTAGAGAATGAATAATATATATTTTTGTCTCTCCAATGCTCTTGTATTTCAATATTTTTCACGCGAAACGAATTGGGATAACTAGAGCGGGAGCTCGGATCTCAATTTTACTAGATTTTCTTTTCATATTCATTTTGAGGCAATTTTCGAAAAAGCCCCTTCAATAATTCACATTAAGAAAATGTTTTGGTCTTTCGCTTGTTACGAATAAAATGAAAATCTTGCTGTTCCTTTGTTAGGCGAATGAATAAGATTTTCGTATGGAACAGGTGTTGATCGTAATGCAAAGAATGTAATCAACGGAATAAATGACTGTTGTTGTTCACAAAATCTTTGGGCTTTCTCAAATTACAAGCTTTTGCTCGTGACTTCGTCCGCGTACATAAAATATAGCCTATGTTATTCAGGAATAAAGCAGTTTACTAACGGGGAAAAAAAATTTTTGCAATCGGATCAGTACTTCCAGAGATTACCTCCTACAACCAAAAAAAAAACTTTACCTCTTTATTATATTAGATAAGCGCGCAATAAATATGAAATTATAACACCCAAATGGAGATAAGCTAAAAAAAGGAAGTCATTCCTCATAAACAGCATGAATAACAAGTTGCCAAAGTCGGTTACGAAACTTAGTAAGAGAAATTCAAAACCCGCATCACACCATCTCAGACACTAATCTGCATGGTTCTCATACAAATGTAACAATTACAAGTTTTCTAATATAGTATGTAGTATGAACGTTTGAAAGAGACTTCTACTTCTGAGTTGATTTCGGTGTATCTTCAGCTAGGAAACATCGACCCCATCTCATTTAAACTTACAAAACATTTTGAGCAAGTGTTTTTTTAAACCTATTTGCAAAACAAATATCATTTATCTAGCAGATAAATAATCTTTTTCTAATATTAGTTAAGCTAAAAGTGTGAAATATAAGGGCTTTATCTTACTACGGGTTTGCGAGCGGCGTGGCGGAGCGGGCGCGCAGCGAATACGTCGCAAACACGTGGCTGCACAGCAAAAACGTCGCAGACGCGTGGGAAATTTGCAACATTTTCAAGGCATGTTTGTAGCAAGGTAACTAACAATACAGTCAGTAACAAAAATATTGTGACGAAAAGACACTGCTGTTGGCTTTTTTACTTCGAAGACGCCGCAGACTCGCACCTCGTTGCCAGATCTCGTTGCGCGACCGTAACAAATTCGCTGCACATGCGCGGCGTATTCGTTCGCTCCGCTTTGAGGACGCACGCAATCGGCTAGTATGGTAAGGCCCTTAACAACTAATCCTACAAATCACTTGCTTTGACAATCACGGACATTCAGAGTAGTTAATGACAATTCAATCTCACTAAAGCCCACTGTCTCAAAACCAATTACAATTGTCACACTCTCTACTATAATAATAACATTGTAATAACTGAAGACAGCTACGGGCGATAAACTGTGAAATAAGCCTTACTTGGCTCGTGGCAACGCTTAGGGTTCACTGACTCATTTGATTGTTTCGTCATTATTGTGTCGGTAGCGACTTCTACGAAATTCTGACTCAAAACATTTTATCTTTCACCACGTTGAAAAGCGTTCGTGACTTGTTATTTTACTTTTAATGGTCTTTAAATATTCAACAACACTTTACAGAGTAAAAAAGACAGGCTGAAGTTAGGAGATGCCCTGAACTTCGGAAGTCACAGGACGATAATAATAATAATAATAATAATAATAATAATAATAATAATAATTCTTTTATTGACATAATAAACATTTACAAAAATAGTGAGGCCCTGACTCCTGCGCTAGGCATAGTGCCTGTGTTACAGGAGCCAGTGTCTTGTACCAATTACGTGCGTCGTTTTAAACAATAAAATACTGGAATAAAAAATACATTTATACAAAATTAAAATGAAGTAAAAAACAAAAAATATGTATGTGTGATGTTGATGTAGCTGTAGATGTTGGTGTGTAGTGTAGTGTTTGTGAATGTACATGTGACGATCCCTGGGTAAAAGCTAGCGCTCCGTCCGACCGCCCGGTAAGGATCGAGCTCGTGTCTTCAACAGCACGTAGTATTCCACGCGCGCTTCAAAGGAACGTCAGCAAAACCGTAGCGGGGCCTAGTAGTGCCGATGCCTCCTATGGCCCACAATAATTTTTGAAAGAAATAACGCGTTCTTGAAACGCAAAGAGTGGGTTTTTAATCCAGTAGAAAACTGTCAAGCACTCTCACTCCACCTTTAAAGTAAGAGAGGTCAGTTGATAATTCAAAATTTTGATAAATTGAGATTTACGCTTTAGAATGTGTAAGCATAATTGTATTTTTGACTTTTCAAAACTGCCTGTAAATCGGTAATCTACAACTACACTATACAATATAGTGTATATATAAATATATACATACAAATATATAAATATATAATATATGTTTTTTAGGAGGTAATCTCTGGAAGTACTGGTCCGATCCACCGATAAAAAGCTGCTTTATTCCCTGAGTGACATAGACTATAATAATATTATATGTACGCACGCGGACATAGTCGAGGGCTAAAGTTTGAAATAAAATGCTTTAAATTCTTTGAATCTATAGTGCGATTACTTGATTATGGAGTTCACGATTACGTGCGAACATTTTACATGAGCAACTTTACATCTTTTACATAATCTAAGAAGACTGTTCTCCGTGGGCCGTGACATCAGACTAGACAAACCTACGTCAAGCTCTATTCACTATTTTGTTACCAATCTTGTAAACAAATATATTATGTTACTATTGACATGTCACTGCAGGGTTTCTACTGAATATAAGCGCTGGGTGTCTAACGCCCACCAAATGCTGTGGTGGTCACCCTTTCGGTGCGGGCACGGAAAGGGTGTTTATAACCGCTTGGCTGTGCCTGTTCCGAATAAAAGTATTTCTATTCTACTCTATTCTTTTAGTAGACCCTTTTAGTTTCGCCCACGTATTTGGTAACTCGTCCGCTTAAGAAGGTCGTAACATGTTAGTATAAAGCCTATCTGTCATGAATCCATATGTAACCTATTGGTTATGAATCAAGCTGTCATACACTAACGCTGCTCGCCCACATCAGACTTTTTGTAGGACAGATAATTGGGCTGATTTTGTATATTTGTGACATTGTTCAGTACTTCTGACCGACTTTTTGTAGGACGAGTGCGTTGCACTATTGCTATCACTGCGTTCTATTTTTCTCCGACAAGAAATCGGTCACCGATTATCCGACGTGGGCGAGCAGCCTAAAAGAGTTTTTGCAGTATGACGAAAAGTTCCAGAGGTTTAAGCTCCGTTTTACCAAACAAAAACTTTTATGCTTTATTATAATATTAAATCTTTCTTTTAATAGATAGAGAAATTTAGTACTTATTATGAAAGTCTTGTTAGCGCTACATATTACAACTTTTTTTAATAGTATCTTCCGATCATTCTGAAATCGAATATTTCTAAGATTATTACGGGCTTTGAAATCTATCCATTTCCGGATAATTAACTTTATTTAAAGTGATTTAAAGTTGATATTTGTTTAATTAAGAATAACGTGAAATTGATATAACGCTAGCTACTTATTACACGAGACGTGAAACGTTTGACATTTCGTCTTGAACATTAATATTTGGGAGTGAAAATGAAGCTTCAGTTCTGTTCAGAATTAATTACTAATGTTGTTGATTCGCGTTAGTTTGATGAGGGGGTCGATTCCACGTAATTTTGGAGTAATGAAGTTATATTTAGGGCGTTTCAAGTATAAAGATTTAAACTAATATTAAAAAGTAACTCTAAAACTAAGTTACTAGATGATTTTAAAAAATATTTCTCCAGCAGAATACTTTATTTTTGCTGAGTGATAAATTATTACAGTAGCACTGCTAGATTTCCTCATCATAATAATAATTATAGATAATAAACAGTAAAATATAATTAAAAACATTTCAATAAAAATATGATTCACAAGCGATAAATTTTAACCTTGCTTTTTAATTTACTAGCTTACGCCAGTGGCTTTGCCCGCGTACATAAAATATAGCCTATGTCGCTTAAGAATAAAGCAGATTTTTATCAGTGAAAAGAAAATTTACAATCGGACCAGTAATTTCAGGGATTACCTCCTACAAACACAAAAACAAAAAAAACAACTCTTTTTATTATATTAGTGTGGATAGTTGTAGAATCTATTTTTATATTTTATTTTATTTGTTACGGTTTATTGCGATACGTAATAAATACACCACAAGGTTACCTATCAAGGTCGAAGGCTGTCTTGTGCTAGTCTAGTCCAATTTAACTAGAACTCTCACAATACCTATTAAAATATCACCTACCTAATTCAAATCCGTGAACCCTAATTCCTTCAATATGTATTCCAAAATTTGTTGGATCATAACCTAATTGATTGGACCCGAAGATTACCGTTATCCACATATCAGCACAATGTCAGTAATTGGGGTAATAACTTACTTATACATATTGGTTTCAGGGAGGCAAATGCTCATTAAGGGTAGTCAGGAAGCGATGCCTTTAAAGGTCGGATTTCGGATAATATGAACGTTATTTGTCGGATCTGTAATTACCGAATATTGTAAAGGCTTCCTGACACCTTGATTATATTATTTTGAGTGAAGATACAGGTGATTTTGAAGCAAATAAGGTCTTGCTGAGATTGCCACAAAAGCCTAGGAAGAGGTTAAAAAAAGGTGCATGATGGAGATAGGAATAATATAGCAGTTACTCTTTATACAAATCTTGCTGAGGGTAAGTGTTTATAATGAGAATCAAGTTATAGGAAAAATTATATAAAGCCTTGCCCTGGCCATAGTCGTGTTTCTAATGTAAAAAAACACTAACGTAATTTTTTTGTGGAAACTGGACGTGAAATAAATGACCATTAATAATTTAAACGTTTTTTTTTTCAGAAGGAACCGACACTCGGAATAAAAAGTATAGACTTTGCTCTGATCTGATTTAGATCTTTATTTTTTTTGTAAATAGGTTTTCAAAAAACACTTTTACATTTCAATTTTGTTTTCAGTCAGTTTTAACGAGATGAGGCCGGTGTTTCCTAGCTGACTACCCTGAGAAGAAACAACGAAACAAATTCAGGGGGGCTAGTGGGCTATTCTAGGACATAGTCTACCCGGGAACTAAATAACATCAAAATTCATTAACGTTAACGTTTTCGTTAACGTTTGAACGTAAAGAAAAATCAAACATACATACATCCACGCTTACAAATTTTCAACTTTAGAATATTAGTATGATGATAAAGAGGAAAGATGTATAAGGCACCAAGCCATAAGTTACAGCATCGTCACTATTTTGACTTACCCAGATTCGTATATCCCTAGTTTAGTTTACAAATGTGGCTTTTTGCATAAACAAACCGATTTACGGTGCGACCATAAAATAAAAAAGACGTTAAATCGAACAGAGTTGTAAATCCGATAATGGCGAGATTTACAGAAAGCATTCGACGTTATATAGCCCATCATAATGATATATGGTCCCAGTAGCCAGGTGGCCCGTTCCTATAATGCGAGGAAATTGGTTCAATTCTATGTTTAATCAGTTAAAAGTATGAGTACTATCAGTGTCATAATTCTGTACAGAAAACGGTCACGGTCTGTTTTTTTTAGGTCAAGAAGCAATCACTTTTAGAAGTATTTTCAATTGAAATAAACAAGTATTAGCAGTGGGATTAGATGCTTAATCCAGAAATCCGTACTCCCAGATTTTCTCAGCCCTGGCCACCGGTAGCTTGGCTCTGTTTTTTATGCTGGTGGGCTAGAATTTCTTGTATTTTTAAATGGTTTTATATTTTGATAGTTAAGAATGTAAATAGTATTTAGAAAATCAGCCGAAAGACGTCCACTGTTGGACATAGGCCTCCCCCAAGCGTCGCTATAACAACCGGTCCTGTACGTCATTTAGAAAATAAATGGAATATAATAAAGCCGCTCATCAAAAGCAAAAAAAAGTAAACTCTAATTATTTATTTTACAATTTATGTACAAACAAAAAAAAATAGAAAAAACACAATACTTAATACACATTAATACAAAGAATTGGGTTGAGTTGTGTGTTTGTTTATTTATTACGAATCGAAATAAATTTTTCAAATATATTTACTTATTTAAAAGTAATACACCAAAGTACAAAATGGCCGCTAGTCTCTCTTAGAAGAGAATACCTCAGTAAGCCTGAGGTATTCTCTTCTAGGAGAGACTAGCCATTTTGTGTCATTAGAGACTAACTAGAAAGTGCACAAAGGCAGCAAAGATATGAATTACAGTTGAAATCAAAACGGAACATTACCAAGAATCTCTATTCACGATCGTCGATTACAGACATCGTTGCGCGGCACTCGCTTTAATCGATTTAATCGTTTCCTGTAGGGATGTTACGGAAGCCATCTTAGCGGATGCGAAGGCAAATACAGAAAAAAAAACTTGCAAGAAACTAAACCGCATTCAGAAAAGGTAAACCATTGTTGGAAGGCAGATAAACACAAATAGGTCAATGGGGCCAAAAGGTGGCTAAGGAGGTAGGTGGAGGTCTATAGTGGCGACCGCCTTACAGGAAGATGCATCGTTGGGAGGCATAGTGAGGGTAGCGCGAATTCGACGGATGAGAGACGCACAAGACCACTCGCTGTTGGCAACACTTGGGGGAGGCCTATGTCCAACAGTAGTAGTCATGGTATTACTATTTTAGTATATTTATTAACATAAAAACTGGTTAGATAACATTTTGATACAAGTAGACAAACGACGTTTTTCAATACGCTTACGGTGACATAAATAAAGATGGTATGACACGTAACTCGTGGTATGTGATAAATAAAAGAAATTTTGATAAGGGCGAGTTCAGGTATTTTCCGTACTATTGCGGCAAACAGGAAAATGCGTACCTAAATATGGTAGGGATACAAGGGGCCAAGACGTCGACGGCGCGCACAGTTCCCGCGCGCCTCAAGGAGTTGTCAGCAACAGGAGGGGCCCAGCTGGGTCGAAGCCTACTGAGGCTAGGGTTATCCGAAAGGGAGCTCGAGCTCCAGTATGAAGGCTAGAAGGAACGGGGTGCGTTTTTAGTCAGTAAGAGTTTCACACTATCTCCTGCTCCGCTCAAGAGCGGGTGTTGTCATTGGATGAATTTTGCCCACCAAAAAAAAAGGATACAAGGGGATTTCCTATTCCTTGCGAAAGTCCACTCCAGCGGAGGATTGCAAATGGCAACCCAGTTCAAATACAACCCTAGTTTCCTGTATGAATCGTACGTTTCCAAATTGTCTTTGAAATCCTTTAAATGAATGGTGCGCTGATTGTGTGCGATGTTTTATATGCTTTTGTTCGTGTGGAGGGAGGCCGTATCGATTATGAGGGTAGGCTGCTAGATATCCGTTAATCGGCTTCATGTGTGTCAAAGGTTTTGGTTGAAGATCTTTTGGAGTAACAGGATTTTTTCTGCTGAAGTATCTGTTTTATGAGTTGAGGGTCTGAGAGCGAGAGAGTTCACCACAAGACCAAGTTAAGAGTTACTAAGTTTGGTTCTTTCAAGCAAATGTGTTCCATTTCAACTACCTCATCGCTTACCATCAGGTAAGATAGAAGTCAAATGCGTATCTATCAATAAAAATGGTGAGTAACATCCCTGAAAAATGGTGTGATAAATGCCTTACAAAATTAAAAAAAAATATTCTTAACTTTTTTTACGGTGGGCAAAAATCATCTTATGACAACCCCTGCTCTTGGGTGGAGTGGGAGATAGTGTCAGACTCTTACTGACTAAAAACCCACCCCGTTCCTTCTAGCCTCTTCATACCGGGGCTCGAGCTTCTTTTCAGATAACCCTGGCCCCAGTAGGCATATTCTTACCTTCCTCTTGTGAATGGAACAATTAGTTTGTTGATACTTCAGGTTGTTGTAGCATATATATTTCTTGAAATATACTTGCTACAACCAAAAATAAAATGAATGATTGTCAATCATTCATGTTAGAAGATATATCATCATCAGCCTTTTTAATTTCCACTGCTTGGACTCAGGCCTCCTCTCCAGGAGAAGCAATGTAACGTAATCCTCTACGCGGGCCCAGTGCGGGTTGTTGAATATCTACGAAGATTGTATCTTAAAACCAAATCAGGTCCTAATGTTTTATTCATGAATCTATTCTGTGAAACTTCAATTTATACTCTAACAGTTTTAGCTTCCTTTAGCTCATAATTGAGTAATTTCACACAAATAGAATATTTCCATCAAATCCATAATTCTCTCACAGCTTCGTATTCCTTTCATCCGCTTTCCTTCCTAATTCCAATTTCTCGTCCAGCTAATGACAATTCAATACTCCTGCGTTGCCCCAATTCGGCCATCGTTTATTATTAAAATTGCTCCTCCAAGTTCCTAAACTCGTAACGGATATTTATTGAAGCAATCCTTATAAACAATGACTAAATTCTAATATAGACTGGTGTTTTGCCTAACGTTAGCACAATCGCGTTCAAAATTATATTTAATGCTGTAATTTGGAGAAAATTGCGCTGATTCAGTTGCGGTGCCATTTATAAGCTGATGGTGGATTGAATTTAGTTCTGCCATATTTTTATTTGATATAAACTAGGTTTTCGGTTTGCGGTTTTCCCGTCCAATTATAATTTAGGTGTCTTCAAGGCTACAGTGAATAGGCACTTAATAAACTAGTGCGCCTCACCATCAATGATTGTATCATTGCTTACCATTAGGTCGGACCGCAGTCAAGCACTAGTTTATATCAGATAAAAAACTAGTGCTTGACTGCAATCCCACACCCTAATTAAACATGATGCGATGACTAGTTTTGTTAAGAACTTATCGTGTCCAGGCCACGGTAAATCCTTAAAAAAACTACTCTTGTGTGTTTTCTTGTTGTATATAACAGGGTGAAAGGTATTGGAATTCTGAATTCCAATATAAAAAAAGTGGAATTTCTAGTCGAAGTCTTTGTTTCCTGATTGTTTTAAATTAGGAAACTTGAATAGGTTACTTCTAGATAAGCGTGACCCATTGTCAACCACATAGTCGTTTTCCATCAGGTGAGCTAGTGGTCAATAGCGTGCTTAACATCAGTAAAAAAAAAATCTTCAATTAATTCATGAATCCCCAAGCGACACCCGGTGGCCGCGCATCTATTGTCTTACTATTGTGTCTCTAATTGACGGTATCTGAAGGGTTAAAAAAAAAAAAACAAACGGAAAACCGCTTCCACTCACGACTCGAACCAAACAAATTAAAGATTGCAAGTGGTAAATTCAGCAAGTTGCTCGTAGAGACAGGCCGGACATCGGCACTCGGAACAGATGGTCAGCTTAAAGTTTCTCTCGAGCGACTACAGATACGTACTAACGAGGACTGGGGCTGGTTAAGGATGAGATGTGCTGGACTGAAGTTTTTGTTTTGATGAAGAATGAGTATTGTACAATTTTGGTCGTATGGGCATGGAATGGAGAAAATGGACCGTAATCCGCGTTTTCCGAAATTCATCCCCTAAATGGATGAAACGGGGGTCCAAAGTTTATATGAAGAAACCGTCAGTCTCGCGGCTGAAGCTTCTGGCAGAAGCTAGAGTAACAATATACATCGATGATGCTCGTGTTAATTCACCCCAAGCAAACGCCCCCGTAGAGCAGCGGAGGCCAAGTGGTAATGGCCCCGACTTACGAGTTGTAGGTCACGGGTTCAAACCCAGCCAAGCGCATTACTTTGTGTAATTTATTTCATCACCCTTACTTTCAAAACGGTGAAGGAAAACATCGTGAGGAAACCGGCATGCTCTAGAACCAAAAATTCGAAGACATAATGTGACATTCACCAACCCGCACTGGGCCCGCGTGGTGGATTATTCACTCTCCTAGAGAGGCCGGAGTTCGAGCAGTGGGAACATTATTTTAGGCTGATGATGATGATGACAAGCAAACGTTCGCTCTCTCATTGTCTTTCAATTGTGTCTCTAATTACGGTATTCGAAAGGTTAATTATAGAAATTACTAGCTTTGCCTGCGCGGCTTCGCTCCCGCTCTTCCCTACTCCACCCTACTATACCCAACTCTACCCTACTCTACCCTACTCTACCCTACTCTACCCTACTCTACCCTACTCTACCCTACTCTACCCTACTCTACCCTACTCTACCCTACTCTACCCTACTCTACCCTACTCTACCCTACTCTACCCTACTCTACCCTACTCTACCCTACTCTACCCTACTCTACCCTACTCTACCCTACTCTACCCTACTCTACCCTACTCTACCCTACTCTACCCTACTCTACCCTACTCTACCCTACTCTACCCTACTCTACCCTACTCTACCCTACTCTACCCTACTCTACCCTACTCTACCCTACTCTACCCTACTCTACCCTACTCTACCCTACTCTACCCTACTCTACCCTACTCTACCCTACTCTACCCTACTCTACCCTACTCTACCCTACTCTACCCTACTCTACCCTACTCTACCCTACTCTACCCTACTCTACCCTACTCTACCCTAATCTACCCTACTCTACCCTACTCTACCCTACTCTACCCTACTCTACCCTACTCTACCCTACTCTACCCTACTCTACCCTACTCTACCCTACTCTACCCTACTCTACCCTACTCTACCCTACTCTACCCTACTCTCTACCCTACCCTACCCTACTCTACCCTACTCTACCCTACTCTACCCTACTCTACCCTACTCTACCCTACTCTACCCTACTCTACCCTACTCTACCCTACTCTACCCTACTCTACCCTACTCTACCCTACTCTACCCTACTCTACCCTACTCTACCCTACTCTACCCTACTCTACCCTACTCTACCCTACTCTACCCTACTCTACCCTACTCTACCCTACTCTACCCTACTCTACCCTACTCTCTACCCTACCCTACCCTACTCTACCCTACTCTATCCTACTCTACCCTACTCTACCCTACTCTACCCTACTCTACCCTACACTACTCTATTTTTTTTTCCATAAGAACCTTCTCCTCACAATAACAATCACAAAAAAAAAATCAGCCAAATCGTTCAAGCCGTTTTCATGCCAAGTCGTGACAACGGAAAACGGGGGTCATTTTTATATATATAGATGATCAATGGTAATGTCATTGTTCGTGATTGTACATTTTTAACCTTAAAATCCTTTACGATCTACATGACCACGAGTACCTAAAACCCTAAGTTTACTCAAGCCACATCATCCAATCCAAGCAGCTTTCAATTCCCTTTGAGTCCTCTTGCCAGTAGAGATTAAACGCCTAGTCTATGTGCTCAGGAATTTTGCCATACACAAAGAGAATTTTTGATTAGGATTCAGTCTAGGTTGTCGGACTAAGCTATGACGTAATCGGGGTAAGTGCGATAACTTGGTTGGTAGTTGTTTGATTATTGAGTTATGAGTTAAGCTTGTATTGGTCTGTTATAAGATGGACTTAAAAATGTTTTTATAAAAAAAAAGTTTCAATCTCTCAAGCACCAGTGCACCGAATTCGGTACACTTCAGTCTTAGTTAACTTAAACCTTATTTGGACGTAATAAGGTTTAAGTTCGGCTGAAATGATGATGATAAACAGTTTAAGTTAGATCGTATGAGGTGTACCATATTTGGTACACTGATGCCTGAGAGGTTAAAACCTACTTTAAATTTACAAACAAAAGTTACTTTGTCTTACGCACTTCACCTCTACCATGCATCTGCATCACCTTCACAGAGTAAACAAGATGAACTCACGCGGGCCGCTAAAAATGAAAATACAATTTTGCTCACTGTTTTCACGCAGCAAAACCTATCCAACCACTGTTTATAATTGCCGTAAGCTATAATCTACTCGCTACGTGTATAAATCACAGAAATGCAATCTATATATATAAAAATCAATGCCACTTTTCGTTGTTATTTTATAACTCAAGAACGGGCTCACCTATCCAATCCAATTTTTTAGGATTTTTTCGGACTATTTAGTAGATGGTTTATGTGAAGTTTGGTAGGGTAGAGTAGGGTATAGTAGGGAAGAGTAGGATAGAGTAGAGTATAGTAGGGTAGAGTAGGGAAGAGCGGGAGCGAAGCCGTGCGGGCAAAAGCTTGTAGGTATATAAATAGTATTCCTTGACTATGGCTAAACTAACATGTTAATTCATTAAACCCCAAGCGAACGCTCTCTCATTGTCTTACTATTGTGTCTCTGATTACGGTATTCGAAAGAAACGAAGAATTACTTTGAACGGACTAAGATTTGGAACTTGATCCTATAGCAACTTCTTATTAAGCTCAAAAATACCTATTCGACGACGTTACACACATAGCTTCTGAAAACTAGGCTCAAAATTCTTATTCTCCAAATGGCTGCTTGTGGACCAACCTATATTTTAGATTTATAAATATACCTTCAAAAACCATTAACAAAAGTATTTAAAATGTCTCCACCAGAAAGAAATACGACCAAAACAAACACCAGACCCGAAAACCGCTTCATAAAACATTGCACTGCGATACAAAACTTTGCAAAACTTCGGATATTTACAGAACAAGTGCGAAGTAAGCCTGAACAATGAATTTGGTAAATGTCAACCTTAGGCATCTGTCCTATTGCTGGCGAGTAGTGAAAAGCGAATAGGTAGGGCTAGCAGCTAGTGAGAGTGAGGCAGCTACAAGCGTCACGGCGTTCTCTTCCGCTGGAGACGTTCCAGACATCAGTAGTCGCAGAACGACTACCAGTCACTGTAGGTGCGGGTTTGCAGACGGTGAGGCATGGCTAGCTCATCGTCGGGTCATCTGGTGACTTTTACTGACTTAATTCTCAGTGTTCGGCCAGTTATTCTTTTATTTTGCGAGGGCTTCGGTAACTCCTTCAAACAATCCGCAGCCTTGCAGGCGTTGACCTTAACTGGTCCCGTCAATTTGGCAGACATTACTTTGAGGCACTCATGAAAGTCTGGTCATTACCAGGCGGCCAGACTGCAATCTACACATGGCTAGCCGTCTACGGCAACTTAGTTTCACTTTTTTTTTACTGGCCAATATTTTCACTTTTCAACAGTGCCTGTTATTGATCTATTAGAAATAAAGTTAACTGTCCTGTAATTTTGGTGGAGGCTGATAGCTCATGGTTGTTGCAGACTAGTGGAGAAGAAGTATAACAACCAACGACAATTATGAACTGGTCATACTTTGAGTGATGAAATAATGGAGAGCTAGTCGCTTTTTCAGCGGTGGGATAAGTCCGTTACCTCGACGGTCCAGGGCCTATAAATATTTCTATTTGCGGTTCAAAGGTGGGTAATTGGAAAACATCCTGCAATTTTGGTGGAGGCTGGCAGCTCATGGGTGTTGCAGACTAGTGAAGTAGGCGTTCTCGGTAGAGTGAAATGTCAGCAACCAACGACAGTTATCTACTGTTCATGCATTGAGCGGTAAAATAATCGAGAGCTTTTTATTTAGCGGTGGGACAAGTCCCTTACCTCGACGGTCCAGGGCCTATAAATATTTCTATTTGCGGTTCGAAGGTGGCACCGCCATCCGTTTGAAAAGGGTTCACGTGGTTGATAAACTTGGTTTGGTGAGTTTAGATTTCAGTAATTAAATTCCATTTTCGATACCTTTGGGCCTGAGATTAATGACCGGTATTTGTTTTGTGACATATTCACATATTATGTAACCAAATGTGGGCATATATTAGTGAGTATGTTTAGTTTTGATTAGAACCTCGTGAGTTGATTTAGTTATTTTGTCATTTGAGGTATGTACCTACCTATTTATTTATTATGATTAATTTTGTGCTTTTGCGTAGGTACAGGGTTGACTGGTCTACACTGTTCTTACATAAATCAATCAATATTGTAATAAACACATTTTTTAAAAGAGTAACCATGGAGTTTCTTGCCGGTTCTTCTCCATAGAAAACGACCAATTTGGAACCATGCACTAGCTTCTGAAGTTTTATAAGTGCCCATGTAGGCCTATGTGAAATAAAATATTTTGACTTTGACTTTATAATATTATAATACAACAGAACACGTCTGTTTTCCCTGAAGGGTTCAGCACACTTTAATTCATCCACATTTAGTTATAGATGTTGGTTTATAAGTTAGGATAAGCGCATTTATCGCATTGGGGATTTAAAAAAAATCTGTAAAGATAGATGTAAGATGAAGAAATAAATAAAATAAATTTATCTAACTGGGCATTGGTAGCCATTGAAATAATCTAGGAGGAAACACCCGATAACATTTTTCTCGACTCAGAAAACTAGACTAAAAACTGATCTCGAAGAGCCATGAGTGCTCGGAAGGTAGTAAATGAGGTAGTAAAAATAAAATGGTAAATCGTAAAAAAAAATTCACAACTTCAAAATAATTTAGTGGGGGACGCTGCTTCTGCCGATAATTCTGCACCATCCTATTTTCTAATTCGTCATGCTTCAGAAAACCTCAAGCAACGGATATATAACAACCTCGTCAAGCCGTTCTGGTTTGAAACTCTTCGGCCTTGGAGTTTATATGCTCATACACTATCTAAACACCTAGTTAACAATTCGCACGTCCCAAGGGGTGGCTTTGACCTCAGCCATAGATTGTCTTAAAATGCGGAAATTCAATACAGTTGATGTAGGGGAATTTTTTGCCGCTCAAGAAGTAGTGTTTTTTTTTTAAATAGTATTGTTAGTTCACGCGTGATGCAACGATCCTCACGCTCTAGCCGCCGCCGGGATTCCGATCCAAATTTCCGTCCGCCTTATGGCGCTTATGCGCGCGCGGGCTTGCGGTACTCGTCCGGGTCGAGCCCAAGACGTCGACGGCGCATATCGTTCCACGCGCGCCTCAGGGAGTTGTAAACAAACCGTAGGGGGGCCTCTCTGCTTAGGGTTTGCCCCTGCTAGCAGGGTCAAAACCTACTGAAGCCAAGGATTTGTTTCTGAAAGGAAAATTCGGCCCCGGTACGAAAAGCAATGAAGAAATAGGAGTGAGTTTTTACCGACTTCACAAAAAGGAGGAGGTACTACGTTCGGCTGTTTGTATGTTTTTTTTTTTTTTTTTTGTATGTTTGTTCGTCGAATACTCCGCCAAATGTGGACGGATCTTCAAAATTCTTTTTTTGTTCGAAAGTAGATAGTTCTGAGGTGGTCCCATTATCACCAAATTAGGATCTGATGATGGGATCTTGGAGAAATCGAGGGCAACCTTCAAATTTTATAGGCTCACTTATTGATTTTCGCATATTTTATGAAGTATCTTGTGTGTTTGCGTATGGTCGTCACTATCTCAGGTAGCTGGGCTGATGATGGAAGGTACAACTCCTTAACAGTAAAGGGTTAAGTCTAAATTAACCTCTCTCACGGGAGCACTACGGGGTGTCGTTCGATGCCTTCCACGTCAAGTACGTTATAATATATATAACGCTCTTATAAAACCTCACTTGGACTATCTAATAGAAGTATGGGGAACAGCGGTTAAAACCAATATTGAAACACTACAAATATCACAAAATAAATTAATAAAAACACTTTTCCATTATGATTACAGTACACCAACACAAAAAATATACAGTGAAACTAAGCTAATGAATATATCACAAACATACATATATAATAATTGCATTCTAATAAGAAAAATACTTAGTAAAAACATTCACACAGAAATACATTTTATTAAAAAACATCAAATACACAAAATTAGGCTTAGAAATTCCAATGATATACAATTATACTCACCTCGCACAAACTATGGCAAAAAAAATGTAATGTACGAAGGTGCTGCACTATATAATAAACTGCCAAATAATATTAAAAATGCGAAAACAATGTCAATATTTAAAAAATATTTGAAATTACACATTTTTAACAAACCGAGCGCACCTTAGTATATGCCGCTTCCAGTTGTTCGTACTCCGTGTATGTGTACGTTTTGGCCATGCAAATTTTTTTAACTACCCTATACTTTTTGATTACTTCAGACATTGTAATTAAGTCAAAACTGTATCTGTACGCTACTAAATAACGTTTTGTAAATTAGTTTTTAAGTTCTCATGTAAGTGAATTGTAAATTCTTATGGGAAATAAATAAAGATATCTCTAACCTCAACAGTAAGAAGTTACTCGAACAGGCAAGGACTGTTTTAGTAAATTGTTTTGATGTTTGATAGGGCATTTGCCACATTTGGTCTCATGATCATCAAGTCATGACCTGATGCTGCAGTCAGGATAGTCTGCAGAGTACCTAAGTCCTCGACAACAAACAGCAGATATATCGAGTTTAGGCTCATTGAAAACGGCTCGATGTGTGGAGAAACGTACTGCTAATAAAGAACACCGAAGTACATAGAGACCTGGCGCTGAAGCCAGGAGCATCAGAAAAAGTACAAACCTTGAAATTACAGCACCGTAGTCGTGTTTGGGCTCATTTTAAACAGGACTAAATTTTAAGTTCATTGCAATGTTGACATAAATCTGGCCTGATGCTACAGCCGGGATTATCAGCATCTAGTCTAATGACTGATTGAAAGATTTACCTTTGGGCTTCATCATCAGATCAGTTCGATATATCCTTTCCCTCTCCAGCATCTAGTCTAATGACTGTTTGAAAGAAGAGGGGGAGAGGATATATCGAACTGATCTGATAATGAAGCCGAAAGGTAAATTAATGTAATCTAACCGTGTTTGGGATTATTAGAACCGTTATGAGATGCGCTCTGACTATAAGGTATTTAAGTTTGACTGAGGGGTACTTTTTAGTGGTGGTACCATAACTAAAAAGTGTGAAATAAAAAAAACTTTTTACAAAAAAAATATAACCGACTTCAATGATAAAAAACACTGAAAAGTATCAAATAACTTTAATTTTGGAAGTCGGTGTTAAATAACGAAGAGACTAAACTATTAAAGAAACACCGACTTCCAAAATTAAAGTTATTTGATACTTTTCAGTGTTTTTTATCATTGAAGTCGGTTATATTTTTTTTTTTAGACAGCAAAAGACACTATTTCGCGCTCCGTCTAAGAGCGGGATATCATTGGATGATTTTTCCACCTAAAAAAAGCAGTATTGAAGATTATAATTTTTTATAATGAGTATATTTACAGCAAAATAAAACTAGTACCAATTCACTAAGATCGCTCATATTTGGTCACAGCAAAAATTTATTCTTCTTACAAAGAGCACAGTCAACGACAAAAGTCATATGCTTTTTATTTTATTTTTCCTCCCGTCTGTTCGGGTAGGAACAACTGTCATTCGCACTCAGACATGTAACGTCAAAGTTTACTTAGTTTTTTTGTAACGTTTTTAAGGTTCGAATTGCATATGATCTGTGATATTTATTACAGCTGGTTTTTGTGGGCTTATTTTATGATAAAGATGTACGTTTTTATTTCAATTTTAGTACACACGAATATGTATTTTTATTGTGTTAGTTTGTGCATGTTTAAAATAAAGAAAAAAAACATTGGAAATTAAAGCATATTGTCAAAGAAGCCTGTATGAAAAATACTCGCAGTGTTCAGTTTAGTCATTGATTATTATTAAAACACAATCAAAACATTAGAATATATTATTAATAAAAAAAAATCTTAACATTTTATTTAGCTCAATTCAATATAATATGAAAAATCTTATCCCATGAAGTAAAAATTATATAATATATAGGTAGGTAAATAGGTACGTACAAATATACAACGTATAACGTTAAATACGCAAAACCTCAGACACCCCAAATGATTTTTAATTCAATAGACCTAATGCTGTAAGAAAAAAAAAAACATTTAAAAAAATTAAAGGTTTTATGGACAGTTTTAGTTTGTTTAAAATTCATATCTGCATTGAAATAATAACTTTTATTATCCCGTGTGTGAAATTTTTTATTGGATTACAATTATTTGTGTTTGTTTACCTATTTAAGCGGGTTTGCGCACGTGATGGCTTGACTATTCATAAATAGACAGGTTAAACTAATTTCAGGTTTTACGCATTTAACGTTACACCTTGTATACATACATAGTTGTTCTGTGTGTTGATGGTAATCAACGGTTTGGTTTTAGTGAAGTAAAATCCCGCTGTGTCTGGACTTATTACCAAAATTCAGGCACCTTTTTAAATGTTACCGCTCGAAAAAAACATGTTCCTTTACACATTTTTTTTTAACAATATTCGCACTGCTCACCTAACTCAACAAGCGAGCATAAAATTATTCACTACACAATATTACGGTCGAAAGATTTCATAAAAGTCAATTGTGGGTCAAATCAAGCGTGTTAGAGTACAGTCATGCACAACGATTAATTGTCGCTCCTGCGACTAAATCCGTCTCCATACTTGACATGCGACGTTTTCTGGTCACAACTGTCAATTAGGTACATAGCGTAGGCATTGACGTTATAAAGTGGGGTTTAGACTATGTTCGGAAAGCTTGGTTTAATAGGAACGAAGCCTGGTGAGCCTAATGGTATAGTCCGCACATGCACGCGCGAAGGAGCGTCTCTCGTGCCCCGGGCGCCGGGATCCCGATTCCGATTTTTAGCCACCGTAGGCGCAGGCTTGCGGATGGCGAGCAATTAGTAGCTCGCCGTCTGACCATCTGGTGAACGTCCGGACCAAGCCCAAATCAACGGCGCGTAGTGTTCACGCGCGCCTCAAGGAGATGTCAGCAAACCTCAGGGGTCCAGCAGGTTAAAAGCCTACTGGGGCTATGGGTTCGATTTTGCAAAGAAAACCCAGCCCTTGTATGAAAGGCAGAGAGGGAAGGCAGGAGTAGCTTTATAGTCAGTAAAAGTCTGGCATACCCTTTCACATCGCCCCAGAGCAGGAGCAACACTTGATCTACGCCACGCGACGTCGTTAGTAGTTTATCTTTAATTCATTAAACCCCAAGCGAACGTCAGCGTCTCTCATTGTGTTTACGGTATTCGAAAGGTAATTGCTGAGGGTCGTGACCTCGACGAATACCTTTTTTGAGGACTATATTATTAGCTATGTTGTCTTATCTTCAGCGATGTGGTTAAGGTAGCGTCGTAAACAGTCTTCAGTATAGGACAAATTTGGTCTGACCAGTGTATCGGACTTGACTGTAGTGACCTTAATTAAAATTAAAGATTCCAGCCAGGACACACAAAAACTACACGTTAAGGGCACCCCTATGGGGTACAGTACCCCTAGCCAAGTTGTTATTCTGCAATAGTTAACGCTTGTAGAAAGCGTCAAATGCACGGGAACGACGTCGTCTCAACGCTCAGTCACGTGGTCAGGACAAAAGAATTGGCGGCAAGGTCAACTCGAAGCGTTCGACGCAAGCGAAACGGTTGTAACTTGGCTAGGAGGGCAGATCTTGGTTTACGTCGTTGCTTGGACAAACATAAAGGGACAACTAGAAGAAGTATTTAGTAAGTGGATTTTAGCCAGTAAAATCTCGATATGCTCGCGCAGAGTTTTTATGATGATTTCCCGCCACAAATAAAATAATGGGCCTTTTGAATTTTATCTTTTATTTGTTCAGTTGTGGAATATAGTGTTACAAATTGGAAAATCTGTATATTTAAATATTTGTTAACTACGCCTCAACAGCTGATCGATTTTTACGATACAGATGGACCATCAGGATATTTCGAATGCGATAAAACCATTACCGCAAGCGAAAACTGGGGAGTGAATTATGATTTGAATGTTTTCTGTTTTCCATTTTGTGTGAATTAAATAAAGGTAAATTTTCAGGGTTTCATAACCAATGGATAAAAACGGGTCTATAAAATATAGAGGTACAGAAGTCAGTCTACATACAAAGCGCGGTCGAGCAACGCTCACAATAGACACCGCTTGCGGACACGGTATCTCGGAGCGCCTCGGCCCGCTCGTCGAACAGATCCCGCTTAAACGCTCATATACATGAGATTGTCTTCTGTACCTATCTATTTGGTGACGAGACCCTACTGCAATTACTCCACTGTCCCTTTGTCTGTCATTTAGTTCTATCTTATGGACCATGACTATGACTATTGAAACACAGATGATGTATTTTTGTTGCTAAAATAATAATAGCATAAAACTGAATAATTATTTAGGTGGGGCTCCCATACGAAAAACGTGAATTTTTTGCCATTTTTGCCACGGATGGTACGGAACCTTTCGTGCGCAATCTGAAACGCTCTTGGCCGGTTTTGTTTTAAATCTCTTTTTTAACTGTTCTAACTTAATACTTATCGCGATTAAAAGACTCTTCTTCTTCTTCTTGCCCTTATCCCATAGTACTTGGGGTCGGCGCAACACGTTTTTTTCTTCCATTATATCCTGTCACCCGTCAAACTATAATCACTAGCTCCCTTTTCTTTCATATCACTCCTCACACAATCCATAAATCTTTTCGTCGGCCTTTCTCTCCCTCTCTATCCATCTACACGTATACTCAGACTCTTTTAGTCCTCTTCAGATGACCATACCAAGACAATCGATTACCTATCAACTTATCAGTTACTGCGATTAAAAGACTGACACTACAAAAAGCAGTACAATAATAAAGTTAGGAACTGGTCAATGAGTTCAAAATCCAGTAAATTAAAGCTTAATGTCGGGAATAAAGCCCCGTTCTTGTCACATGTCTGATTGTATTGGCTTGCTTAACGTTCTCTCGTCTAACGGGCATTAAACCGAATGAGATATAGCAGGACTTAATCCTGTTACTGATGAGCTGGAGGTAATTGCTTCTGAAGGTTCATAGAGCGAGGGTATACGTATTAGATTTTAGCGCTAAAATACGCCAAAATTTATCTTTAAATGAGTTTTTATTTGATTAGTAAATATTTAATTAATGAAAATGTAGGGTAAGGAGATATACAGGGCTAATTGTTAATTACTGGCAACCTTTATGGACTATTTTACTAATATTATAAATTACAATTCTTTTTCTATGACTTAAAAAATTATCATATTTTGGTTCATTAAAAAAAAAAATTATTTAAATTGAATTTTCTAAATGGTACGAAGTCCTATCTCTTACCACTGCCACTTATATTTAGCGATTAATTGAGTTATGTCCTTAACTTTACTTCTCCTGTGGATATCGTCATTCCTGATTCGATCACGTGCCTTGCCCTTGCATGTTTTGCCCATTTCATTGCAATTGAGTTGAAAGCGAAAGAATGATGATGAAACCAATCCTGTGGCAACCGGAAATTGCGTAACTTGTATGGCGTGTTCGGCTTTTTTCAACTATCTCTTTAATGGGTCAATTAATGATACCGAATTCATAGAATAGCGTTTAACTGTTCTGACGAAGTCTTAATTAAAATCGTCTTTTAATAGTTTTATTAGCACTAATTTTTTTTTCAATTTAACTTCATTGTTGGTACCTACAGACAAGCTGTATTAAAAGGTTCTCGTAAATGATATTATAATTATTTATTTGTGAGTTGACAGTTTATATGAAATAATATTGTGACATTCATAATATTTTGTCATTATTAATATTATTATTTTTATTAAAATTTTATTTTGTATGCTACCGAATTTGTATGTTTCTTGGCATTATGTCAAATTAGTAATTAGTACAAGAGTTTTTATTTTATCAAAAAAAAAAACGAGGTAAATTTTGCCCGCAGCTTCTCCCGCGCACATAAAATATAGCCTACGTCACCCAGGAATAAAGCAGCTTTCTATAAGTAAAAAAAAAAAATGCAATCGGACTAGTACTTCACCTACAAACAAAAAAAAAACAAATATAATATTAGTGTAGACGTGTAGATTTACTCGAAACTACGAGTTTTAATTTTAGTCTACCAACTACCAAAAGCGTTATATAAGAATATAGAAAAAGTAAAGAGTATACTAGTGTATTACATAAGTGAAGAAGGATACACGTGTCTAACAAGGCACAGAAAAACACAAGTCATCGAAAGCTATTAGCCGAACACCGAAGACCCTATGAACGTGAGCACAACATATGTCTTACAACTTGTAAGGAATCTTAAGTAATATGTAGTTTGCTTAACCTTTCCTAAACTTCTACATAGACAAAATACTTTTCAAAATCGAGCATTTATTCATTTTATAATTTATGTACGTTTATATTATAAGACACAGAGAGACAGAAACAGCACTGGGCCCGCGTGGTGGATTACGGCCTATTCCTCTCCCATAGAGGAAGCCTGAGTTTCAGCAGTGGGAACATTAAAAAGGCTGATAATGATGATGATGATGATCACGGTATGACAAGGTTTGCGATACCTTACAGCTTACTCCGTGCACTTCTAAAATATAAATCAGCATACTTTCATGCATGAAGTATAAAATAGTATAGAAATAAATCCTTATTTCTCTTGATCACGCCAGAACTTGAGAAAAACTTCACCAATTTCTATTTTTTTTTAAATTATATTTTTAGAAAGTTCTTTTGGAGAAAAAAAATTAAGAAAGTTGCGCAAAATTACAGGAAACTTACCGATTAATTAACATTTCCGCGTTTGACAAGGGTGACCGTGTGACAAAGAATATACATACCTATAGGTATAAGTACTTTAGGAAACACAGTCAAAAATCACACCTCACTAATCCCATCACGACCAGTGACAGTTCATTTTAACAAGATCCTCAAAAATTCGATTTTCTATTTAATTGAAAATGAAACCAGAACTGGGTAAAGGGCAACTGAAAGACACAGTTATGGTTTTAGTCAGTAAAAGTCTGACGCGCCCTCCTGCTTCGTCCAGAGCGGGAGAAGTAATTAAGAACAAAAAATATATTATATCTAACACAATAATGAAATGTGTATTACACTTTTATAAGTCAACGTTAACCCAAACTGAACCAACCTTTCCTAGCTGTAAATTTATTTGCTGTCAATAATAGTATTTCACAACTATCACACAACGACATCTAGTCCCAAGCTAAGCAGACAACACAACTGATAAACATACTTATATGTATATTTCTACTGATCAGACACAGATTCTAATGATCATGCTCATCACACAAACATTTGTCCTGGGTGGGAATCGAACCCACGACCACTGGCATAGCAGTCAGGGACACTAACCACTAAACCAACAGGCCAGTCAATGTTGGAAAAGGAGTTTTCATAAATTTAATTTTCACGGAACCCAACATTGAATTTCTTTACGACTGCTCCGATAATCAAATGAATAATCCATTTAGACGCCTTGTAGGGTCCGTGAGAGAAAAGACATTTTTTTACTCAGTGCTTCTATGGCACCAAATTTTATTTTCAATGTATTTTATTCCATTCGTATTTTGTTGGTCCATTAGGTCTCCAGGTAGGAACGGTGTTTCAAGAGGAATTTTTAATATGGTCCCCGAATGAGACTGTCGGTGACTGTACGTGGTCAAAATACTTTATAAGGCTGGAAGTCTAACTTATTGTATTTCGAAGAAAAAATTCTGTCGGATGTTTTCGCTGTTTCTTCTTGAATTCGGTATTATTTCTAGTCAAACTAATGCCTTTATTATAAACAGTGTTTTGTTTTTTTAGTTTTAAGCCGTATTTAATTTGATTAGGTACCATACTGCCGGTTCTCTTTTAAGGTAATGGCACGTGAACACGTTCGGAAGAAATTGGCAGAATCTTCACAGCAGTGATTTATTATACTCATTTCTCATAATAATTTTGTTTATTTGTATGTATTTATATAAGTATTTATTTTTATAATTATGTATTAATTTTGATTTTAATTTTTCTTTTTTGTTTACTTTGAAGTTCGCACCTACCATGTTATGTTTCTACACCACCCTAAGGTCGACTGGTAGATAATGCCTAAGGCATTAAGTCCGCCTTTGTACAGTTTATGTGCAATAAGCATTAATAAATAATAAAAATAAATAAAATAAAATAAAAATTTTGAGAATGAATTGTATGATTTTGTATCAAATATCATCACCACTGCTCTCAAAACAGGGAAGGAAAACATCGTGTCCTAGAACTAAAAAAAAAAAAAAATCGAAGACACGTGACATTCACCAACCCGCACTGGGCACGCGTGGTGGATTACAGCCCATTCGCTTTCCTAGAGAAGAGGCCTGAGTCCCAACAGTGGGAACAGTAAAAAGTGAAGAGAAAGATATATCAAATATCAAGTTGATCCAATAATATATCTTTATATCTTTCACGCTCATCCTTCGTAAAAAACTATGTACGCATCAAGCTAACTAATTCAGTGAAACTATACGATCATATATTAAAAACCTCATATTTTATGTAACTATTGTATAAAATGTCTCCACTGAAAAAAGGCACATCACTAACGCAACCAAAATGGCTGCTATACTTTTTTTTTACTCAACCGCGACAATACACATTCACATTTTCTTTTCATCCCATCTCAGTTCACAATGGGGAAACAAAATTCCTACCCCAACAAAACCCACGGTTAAATTTTAATTCCAGTAAGTAGTTCACAAAACGAGTTGTATAAGCCAGGCAGACATAACTCATCTCCCGGGTAGCCGGGTTCCCGTAAAAAATCTTGCGCAGCGTAGAACCGTCTCACTGCATTATGCTCATTATCATAATCCCAATTACTTACAATCCGTCGGTAAAATTTACCGCTTGGTTACAAGACTTTCTTAGTTTGGTATGCATTCATTTTTGCGAAATGACTTAGGATTTTTATGGGTGAGTTGTAAAAAAAGTTTTTACTGTATCTGTGGCTTTTTATGGAGTGTGGTTGTTACAAGATTTTTTGGCGGCCTATTTAAAATAAATGGGGTCGCAAAAATGTACACGATGCTAATGTTGTTTCTTTATAACCGAAATCTTTAGTACTAAACAAAAAAAAACTTTTTTTATTATTTAGAAAATACGTGTAATAACTAAGCTTTAATTTTTGACATAAAAAATGATATGCATATGTAAGTCCCATTGTCCTTTAATTGGCAAATAAAATCTCATTTTTCATACCTACATGTATACAGGGTTATTTGTAAAACACCAGCAACCTCTTAGGTGCTAGTAAAGAACATTATAAAGAACAACTTTTGTCCTATGACTTTTTACAAAACAGAACACAATTACCTTTAAGATTTCGTTATTCTATCTAACACATTTCAACTCTGTATTTTTCTGTATCTACTTACGGCTCCCGTGCACTGTTCTCGTAATAATAATAAGCAGGCTTCCGAAAAATTGTCATCACACCTACCTAGCAAGGATTCGCACCATTTTCGTGTACTTATCACAGTTGAAAATTGATACGCCAGCATAAACTTCGCAACATTTAGAACGTTCAATTTAAATATTTTTATTTTCTTATGAAAATCTGATAAATTAAAATTATATGTTTTTAAAGTCATAGAACAAAAGTTGTTGTTTTTGATGTTAGTACCATAATCCTGAGAGGTTGCCAGTGTTTTACAAATGACCCTGTATACTAATTTGAAAGCTGTATTACCATAAATAGTATGCTAAACTATCTCTTTAGCAAATGTGTAATGGTAATTCACAAATTACTATTGCAAATTGTCAATTAATATCTGCATAAACCATACGTAATATATAACTCTACAATATATTAGTAAGTTGATCTAATTCTGATATCAATCATTTAATAACTAGGTAGTAGAATAGTTAGGCATATCGGTCTATTGGGGTCGTTTATCAACATGTCTACTTATTATGATAATTAATACATTCGCGTTCAGCCATTGTCTTTTATTATTTTTGGTATAAACACTTCCTGACTTATCCGTCTTCATTATAGGAGTGTGTGGGATTATATCAATATTATTTGGAGTGCTTCTTGTTATGAGTGACTTTTGTCTGCGATTGTACTCTTTTGTTTGAAGAGCAGTTTTTTTTCTTTTTTGATACGGGTTATTTGGATTATAAATTGACACAATAATTAAAGGCTACCTCTTTTTTTTTGAAGAGCAGTTTTTTTTAAATAAACAAATTTATTATTTATTTATTTATTTGCATTTTTTTTCTTTTTGATAATAGGTTACTGGGATCATAAATTGACACAATAATTAAAAACTAGCTCCTTTTAGGAACTGTGGCCGTGCACAAGTAATTTCTCATTTATCCAAAGGGATAAAAAGTATCTGGACTTTCACTGTTCAGCAGTTTCAGCATAAAGGAGTAACAAACATACACACATATGCATATAAACCTTCATAATAGTAGAGTGATTAATTATCTCTGATTATTTTACTACTCAAAACTAATATACTTGTAGAACAAATAAAAGACAAAATAACAAGTATTTTCAGTACGTTATTCAAACTTTCTAGTTTTTCATACTTATAATAATTATAAGTATGAAAAACTAGAGTAGGTGCTCTAGTTTTTCTCTAGGAACGTACCCCTGGGATATTTTTTTTAGGTGGGAAAATCATCCAATGACATCCCTCGCTCTTGGGCGGAGCGCCAAGTGTTAGTGTCAGACTTTTACTGACTAAAAGCCCATTCCTATTCAAATCTTCCTTTCAGAAACAAATCCTTGGCCCCTATCGGTAAAAAAAAATCACAATTGGACCAATACTTTCAGAAATTACCGCATACAAAAAAGAAAACAAACTTTACTTCAATATTACTTACAATATTATATTAGTGTCGATACATTTAACAAACGAAAATCGACGCAACTCTTGATTTAAGGAAAAATATTCTTTTTTTAAATATTCAACCCTCTACCTGCCATGAAAGGTCTGATTGTCCTTTTAGGCGTAAGTCTGGAAACATGTACCTGTATGGAACACGCGCGACATCTGGCGTCAGAGGTGTCGATGCGAGAAAACGCGGCAGCTATAAAATTGGGAACGATTTAGGCTCAGCGTAGCATGTAAGCAACAGATAATGTGACATTTTTGTGATATTTTTCGTTGGATTTTCAATGGGCTTTTTTCTTTTTAGGTGGGAAGTCATCCAAGTTTTTTTACAAGCTCTAGGGTGGAGTGAGAGGGCGTGTAAGACTTTTGTCATAAAGGTACAGAAGTCAATCTACATAAAAAGCGCGCTCGAGCAACGCACACATAGACATCGCTAACGGACACGATAACTCGGAGCGTCTCGGCCCGCTCGTCAAACAGTTCCGGCTCAAACGCTCATTACTGTGCGTTCACCGAGCGTAGGTATACAAATTGAGGTACATACATAAGATTGTATTCTGTACCTATCTGTTTTGTGCTTTTATTTACAAAAACCCACTCCTACGTTTTTGCCTTTCGTTCCAAGACCACGGGTTTCCCTTTCGGAAGCAAACCCATGGCTGGCAATAGATTTCGGACCCTGCTGAGCTCGCTCATTTGTCCGCAGACTACCCCTGTATTATTTTAGGTTAAGGTTTTGGTGTTATGTATATTTAGTTTAGGTATTATTCTAACTAGTCTGGTAGATATTGTTGTCAGCGATAAGACTGCCAACTCTTAGATTTAAGTTTATGTATAAGTTGTATTACTTTTTTTGGTGTATAATAAAGTTAATTCTATTCCATCTCTTTGAAACGCCGTGGTTTTCCGCGATTGTGTAGGTACTTATTCATGACATTTATGTTGACCTTTTACTAAAAATTATAAAGGAATAATATCACAATTTCACATACATCAGTGAACTCTTCTGCCCACATGAAACCTCCCACGGGATGAATTACCGAGATGAATTGTATTCTATTTCCAACTCCAGGTTTACTCATGTAACAGTCCGTATCATTTAATTCTATTCATCTGTTGAGGTATGATTGATAAGGGTCAGTTTATTTATTTATGTATTGTCTAGAAAAACGCATGTCAAACTATCGTTTCTTTTCCAAGTCATACTTTTTCATTTCCCTACCTATCTCAACATTTTCTCCACATATACCCTACGCTTTAGTCAGACATACACTCATTGGGTTTCGAAGCACGTTTCCGAATCGACACGTTAGTGTCGGGTCATAGGACTTGAGTCTGGTATTTTGGACCCCGTGGTCCTTTACGGGTTGACGCGGCTGTTGGAGGGTTTTACGTGCACTTTTTAGGGAAGTCCAGTGATACGTTTTATTGGGCAATTAAATCTATTTAAAAATATTGAGAATTATGATTTAGCTGAGTTACATCTAGATGCACAGATTTGACAATTAACATATTCTCCCCCAAGGGTCGCCACAACGACCGTTCTTGTGCGTCACGCATCCATCGGACTCCCGCGACCCTGACCAGATCGTCGGTCCACCTTGTTGGAGGTCTACCAACGCTGCGTCTTCCGGTACGTGTCGCCACTCCAGAACCTTTCGTCTTCATTGACCAACTGTTCTACGTTCTGCGTGCAATGTGCCCTGCCCATTGCCACTTAAGTTTGGTTCGGTTTTTATTGGGCAATTATGAAGTCGTTTTTAGGGTTCCGTAGGTACCTCGATAGGAAAAAACGCTTATAGGATCACTTTGTTGTCCATCATAATAGTAAAAATACAAAAAATGCAGTTGATTATTACAATAAGTAAAAAAAAAAACTTTATAAAAGAAAGGAAAAAATTAAGAACAAAGAAAATGGAAATTACAAGGAATAAGAAAACTGCAAGTATTAATTAAATATTAAACCTTTCCAACAATAATGAATAGACGGAAAATGTTCCATAAGAAACGGTGAAAATACAGTGAAAATCTTGCAGCTGGCAGGGTTAATTCAAAAAATAATATCGTAAATTAATAGTTTGTAGCTTATTTCTTTGGATTATTTTGCAGAAAATAACTCTTATAAAATTGAAATATCTAGGTGAGAACCAAGTTATTAACGGAAGAGTACCTTTTTAAACGTAGCTACATGAAAAAGGTGCCTTTTTTATTGTCTTATTCTGGACGTTACGTTTGATGCAGTGGTTGAGCGATTGAATGCTGAGCTGGGTGCAAACAGTTTGATTAACTGCCCCCGCACATGGGCTTCAAAAAAAACGCCGCTTCAAGCTTCATGCTTCAAGCTTCTCCTTCAGCTGTTTTTTGCGGCGGCTTCTAGCTTTTTTTTTGCAGTCACTTCTAGCGTTTTTACACACGAGGGGATCCAGCTGGGTCGAAGCCTACTGGGGCCAGGGTTATCCGAATGGAAGCTCGAGCCCCGGTATGAAGAGGCTAGAAGGAACGAGGTGGGTTTTTAGTTAGTAAGAGTCTGATACTATCACCCACTCCACCCAAGGGGAGGGGGGGTGGGGTCGTCATTGGATGACTTTTCCCACCGAAAAAAAAAGCATTTTTTTTGAGGCCCGTGTTCGGGGCACAGAACAGATATTATTATGGACTATATATAGTAACTTTAGGTCACAGAAGTAATTCCTAGTGTGGGAAAAAATTTATTATTTCGGGTTGTCATAGTAACATGGTTGTGGAAAAAACATGCTATAAGAATTCAGCTAAGTTACCTCTAGAAGATAGACAGATTTAACAATTAAGACATTTTACTCAGAAGTGTATTCAAAACTACAATGCATTCCTTTTTTTATTGATTAGCGTTTGACCACTATCTCACTTGATAGTAAGCGATGATGTGGTCGATGATGGAGCACACTTGCTTAGAACCAATCTATTCACTCTTAGCCCTTCAGATACCGTCAATTAGAGACACAATAGTAAGACAATAGATGCGCGGCCACCGGTGGTCGCTTGGGGATTCATGAATTAAGGTGAATGCTCCAACCAGCCTGCGAAATTAAAATTTTCGTACGTTTTTTGCAATTTGCAGGCCAGTGACATGTTGTAACTTTACCAAAATATGATTCGCGGCAATAACAAGTATAATTTTAAATATAAAAATGATCAAAACATTCGCTCCACATCGAAAAGGTGTAAATTGTTAAAATCTTCGAAATCTAACTTACATGCAACTTTTCTATGTGAAAGCTGATGGAGCGAATGTTTTGATCGTTCTCAACTCCTTGCTGTAAGCATAATAAATATGTATACTTATTGTAATCTTGGTAGTATAATTCCTTACTTCTAAATTTTTTTTTTAAAGTGCACAGTGCTGATTATACTTCAGTGATGTTTAATTGTGTTCTTTTTTTTTTTGTCGTGCTTATTAGTGATCGTAAGTTTTCTCGTAGCCACTTTCTCTATTTCTACTCGTGAGAACCTGTGATTGGTCAATGGCTCTTATACTGTTGTTATCCTTTTGTTATAGCTGTTGGTTCTCCTATGAATAAATAAAAATATGTACAGATCGTTAATAAGTGCATAATATTCTATATGGTTTATTATAACGAAGAACTAGCTCTTAAAGTACGTGGAAAAGAATTGCAAAAGCAATCTTTTAAAAACCCAACCACAAAATTATACTTAATTAAAAATTCTGAAAACCATACCGACTTCCTCCACGAAAAGCCCGGCAAATTTTTCCCAACACCATTTGCCAAGAAAAAGAGTCGGTCATAACACTCATCTTCAGTCTTTCGGCATGGCCCGGGGCCAATGAAACCATAATTAGGGCCGAGTTACGTAATCTCCTTGAAATAACTGGCCCTCTCGATGGGGCGGGCTTCGACATCTTCTGACGGACTGACGGTAATAGACACGGCAGTATAGAGGTAATACTACTTTGGCGTTTGGGTGTGCTTATAAAATGTCGTTCTTATTTTTATTGATTTTAGTTTACGTTCTATTTTTGAATTATTTTTTTTCTTAAATTATTTGTTCACATTTTTGAAGTGACAAGAAATATGTAGCCAGGCTTTGCCATTTTTAGTGATACATAATTTAAAAGGTTATTCATAGAGTTTCTTGAACGTTCTTTTCCATTAAGATTTATACTAATTGCATATTATTAGTCTTATTTTTTTGACACACTGATTTTATGATTGACTGCATGTAAATGGTTTGTTTGTTTTGCTTTGAAATCGATTATGTTTTGTTACTGGTTCACGCTCTATGACTGAACGAATTTAGATAAAATTTAGCACACAAATATATCATGGCCTGTAATAGCACATTAGATTTTATCTCAAGAGTAGTCTTAGCATAATTTTCTACAATCGTGCAGGAAAACGGTGGACACCATGGTTACCGACATAGCACATTGCTCGCAAAACCGATGGCTAATAGGGCCGAAAGGTTCTGAAATGGCGAGCGAGTACCAGAAAACGCGGTGTTAGAAGGCCTTCCATAAGGTGGACAGATGACTTGGTGAGAGTCGAGGGCATCCGATGGATTCAAGACGCACAGGACTGTTCATTGAGTTGACGCTAGGGGTAAGTCTATGTCCATTAGTAGATGCATTTCGGTGAAAATGATGATGTCAATGTAGGCAAAGTCGCGACGAGGAGCTAGTTTATAATATTACTAGTAGTAGTAGAAAATGACTGTTCATTTCCATCCACATTTATTACGCAATCTGTTTGCTGAATGAAATAACTTCAGCACGACGTACGTACCTATACAATTTATAACCGGACGGTTCACTAAATTCATTGGCAACGCTTACCGCTGTAAACAAGAGTAGGTACACGATAAGCCTTGAATGGCACACTGGCGATGCATCTGCATTGCGTGTATTATACGGTTTAATTATGTATTAAGATATCACATGGACCACTGAACAAACAGTCTATCGATTTTAATAATAATATATTATTTCTCATTTTTATTTTCATATACAGGATATGTAAAACACTAGCAACCTCTCAGGACTATGAACATCATAAACAATAACTTTTGTTCTATGACTTTTAAAAATTAGTCATATTTTAGTTCATCAAAAAACTAAAATTAAAAATTTTAAAAAACCCCCGACGCAAAAAGAACTATAAAAAGTAAAAAAATAACTTAGTAAATTACTCTTTCAACCTTTTAACATCATTAAAGGAATCTATAAATATTTAAAAGATGAGTGTCACTAAGTCGGGGGACCGCAATATGAAAATTATTATTTTACTTAAACGAATTAAAAATGACAATTGCGGTCCCCCGACTTAGTGACACTCATCTTTTAAATATTTATAGATTCCTTTAATGACGTTAAAAGGTTGAAAGAGTAATTTACTAAGTTATTTTTTTACTTTTTATAGTTCTTTTTGCGTCGGGGGTTTTTTAAAATTTTTAATTTTAGTTTTATTTTAATTTTTTTAAATTAATCGAGGAATCCATTATTGTGATATTATCTTTTCTATATTGTAACAATCATGAAGGCCACACTAATACTACTAACTTGCAAACTGGCTAGATGTACTTTTTATTAAGGTTTATCTTTAAACAACTTTGACATTCATATTCAAAACTTGATTGACAAGACAATTAGAAAATTAATTCCCTCTAAATAATAATAATTAATTAATTTCATTAAATTAAATTTCATTCCTATTTTATAATATTGATTCTAGAGTTCCATTAGCTATCTCCCAGTTATAGCATCAGGTCCTCGGCATCATGAACAATGTTTAGAACTGGTTAAGACGAATCTAATGAGCATAAACTCGACGAGTTTACTAGTAGGCATTTCAGGGTTTCATCAACTAAGTACCTCCCAGTTCTAGCATCAAGTTTTCATAATCATGAAAAATGTTTGAAACTTGTTAAGACAAATCTGGTGAGCCCAAACACGACGGGTTTACTAGTAGGCATCCCAAGGTTCCATCAGCTACCTCCCAGTTCTAGCATCAGGTCCTCATGATGAAAAATGTTTGGAACTGGTTAAGACAAATCTAATGAGCCAAACTCGACGGGTTTACTAGTAAGAATTCCAGGGTTCCATCAGCTATCTCCCAGTTATAGCATCAGGTCCTCGTCATCATAAAAAATATTTAAAACTGGTTAAACCGAATCTAAAGAGCCCAAACTCGACGAGTTTACTAGTAGGCATTCCAGGGTTCCATCAGCTACCTCCTAGTTCTAGCATCAAGTTTTCATAATCATGAAAAATGTTGGAAACTTGTTAAGACAAATCTAATGAGCCCGAACAAGAAGGGTTTACTAGTAGGCATCCCAAGGTTCCATCAGCTACCTCCCAGTTCTAGCATCAGGTCCTCGTCATTATGAAAAATGTTTGGAACTGGTTAAGACAAATCTAATGAGCCAAACTCGACGGGTTTACTAGTAAGAATTCCAGGGTTCCATCAGCTATCTCCTAGTTCTAGCATCAGGTCCTCGTCATCATGAAAAATATTTAAAACTGGTCAAGACGAACCTAATGAGCCCAAACTCGATGGGTATACTAGTTCGCATCCCAAGGTTCCATCAGCTACCTCCCAGTTCTAGCATCAGGTCCTCGTCATCATGAAAAATGTTTGGAACTGGTTAAGACAAATCTAATGAGCCTAAATTCGACGGGTTTACTAGAAAGAATTCCAGGGTTCCATCAGCTATCTCCCAGTTCTAGCATCAGGTCCTCGTCATCATGAAAAGTATTTAAAACTGGTTAAGACGAATCTAATGAGCCCAAACACGACGGGTTTACTAGAAGGCATCCCAAGGTTCCATCAGCTACCTCCCAGTTCTAGCATCAGGTCCTCGTCATCATGAAAAATGTTTGGAACTGGCTAAGACAAATCTAATGAGCCCAAACTCGACGGCTTTACTAGTAAGAATTCCAGGGTTCCATCAGCTATTTCCCAGTTCTAGCATCAGGTCCTCGTCATCATGAAAAATGTATACGAGTATTTCAAACATTAGGTCACACATAAGTATTTATACATCCGTAAAGCGTTTAAGATCCCAGCCACAGCGAACAAATGTGCTGCTGACCTTGAACGCCTGATCAGATCTTCATGAATTGTATCTAAGAACCATCTTGGTAACGTCAGCTTTCTTACAAAAAAAACCGCATCCAAATCGGTCCATTCGTTTAAGCGCTATGATGCCACAGACAGACACACAGACACACAGACACACAGACACACAGACACCCTAAACTTATAACACCCCTCTTTTTTGTCGGGGGTTAAAAATGTTCATATGAAAATGAAAATATTTAAATTGAACATTCTAAATATTACAAATCTATGCAAAGCAAGCGATAGTACAATATTCGAATATGGTGGGATCGGATGGACAGACGTAGGTAGATATAGCTTATTTTTTTATTATGTTTTGTAAAAAGTCATAGAACAAAAGTTGTTGTTTATGATGTTAGTAATACAGTCTTGCAAGGTTGTAAGTGTTTTACATATAACTCTGTGTATAGTCACGACATGTGGTAGATATGACATGTAATTCTTTGAGCTCTTTATAGTACGAGATCCGATGGTAAAAATCTCTTCCTTCATCTGTTATTTGATTATGATATACAACGTGTACTATTAAATGCGTAAAACCTGAAAATAGTTTGATCAGAATAACGAGCAGAATCTAATAAACCACTTTTTAATATTGGTTACATTTTTCAAAAAAAAAAGTCATTAAAAATGTTGCCCATTCTATTTATTAATAGGTCAAGCCATCACGTGCGCAAACCCGCCCAAATAGGTAAACAAACCCAAATGGTTGTAGTCCAATCAAATTTTCTCATATGCGGGATGATAAAAGTTCTTATTTCAATGCAGATACGAATTTTAAACAAACTAAAACTGCACATAAAACCTTAAAAAATTTTTTTTTTTTTTTCTCACAGAATTAGGTCAATGAATTACAAATCATTTGGGGTGTCTGAGGTTTAGCGCATTTAATGTTGCACATTGCATACATTATATGCTAGGTAAGTGTTCATTAAGACAATTCGAATAGGTTGCCTAGGTAAATCTGCTGCCAATGATATTAAACAATAAGACGTTGTTACATTTTTTAAAACCACTGACCTCATTTGTTGTTTGGTCTAACATCAGCTGAAATAATGTGCGCCAAGGATCTGAAAAACTCTAGTTTGCCTCCTTTTTTTGGTGCATATAGGAGAGTTGGTTCACATAAAGAGGTGAGTAAATGGTCATAATTTACTCTCATCTCAATTAATCGAATCATATATCAAATGAGAAGAGACATATCAGGTGAGACCTGAAATGTCTCACTGCTGGCTAAAGCCGCTTTCTATTTGTTCCATTGTTCCCAACAACTTGTCCCTTACACACAAACATAAATACACAAACTAATTAGTTCAAATGTAAACTGAGATCAATATCGTATTTTGTGATACAGACAGACGTATTCCTTTAAATATACCGGTTTATTTAGAACCACTTTCAAGTCTGGTCGCCATTTTTCTATCGCCCGTGACGTCATAATGATGATTTATGAGCTAGGACAAGCTCAGTTTAGAATGAATATTTGTGGTTATTTTAACAGACTTTTTAGTAGGCAGTTGAGAAAACTTTGTAGCTCAGTAAGTAATAATAATAATTTAGCAAAAAAAAGTTTTTATTTTTCTGCATTTCATAATATCAAAAAAAGGTATAAGATAATCGCTTGATTGAAAAAAAATGGCTCCTCAACGTCAAAGTAAATAAGATTGATATTATGAAATTATTTATTTTTCAAGTTAGGAACTTTCTATCAAATAATTTTTCTGGCTTCGGTTGGAACGAGATTGAAGCTACATTAGACCAACGCACACATGGATCACGCCAATTTGTACGTAGAAGACGTCGCCAGGCGTGTATCAAGTGTAGCTCTACACGTATGCCACGTACGCACTCAGATCGGCGTGTGTGTCACACATGTGAGCAGTGTAGTTCTACCTTCAAGGTTACATTTTATATGGAAACGAGACTTGTAGAGCTACACTTGATACACGTCACGCGACGTTGTTCTACCTACAAATCAGGCGTGTTACACGTGTGCGTCAGTCTAATGTATTTCTAGCTTGAATGTCAGTTATTGACTAAAAGTCATCCGTGTCCTTTTGCGCTCCAGGGCTCCGATTTTTTCAAATAGTTTCGATTTGAGGTTCGGGATTGAAGAATAGCGCTCCACTCCTAGTACTTATGTGAACTCAACGATATTGAGTGGCGATTCTGTACTCTCAGGGAGCATTGTAAGTCGAATACAATTTCTACACTTACTTTTGTACCAAATAGGAATTTCTTTTTCATTTATCTGATTCTTGCAACGTAATAGTTAGAACGGCCACATAAAATTGATTACATCTAAATAACAACCATTCTTGAAAATTACAATGAAAAAAAAAATGATTTTTATTAAGTAATTGATTTATGACAAGATGCCTTGAGTGAAATTTCCTCTTTTTTGAAAATCTGTTGAAAATGAAATAAAATCAAGTAAACAAGCCATTTTATTTATTGCTTAAAAACAAAGTAAGTAAACTAATCTTAATCCTATTAGTACAAAATAATTTAATTTGCAAGAACCCCTCCTAAGGTGGAGGACTCCAAAGAGTACCAACTTTCTAAATAACTAAACTTAATTTAAGTTGGATTAATTAAAAATTGCGTTCTCAATTTCTTTAAGTATCTTTTTGGTTGTTGCACATTATTTTATTTCGATTTTACTTTTATATTATTTGCTTTATTTGGATTCGACGGGGTCAAATGTTTGGTACATTTGTGATGATAAATTTGACCTGAAATCATCGACTTATATTCTAGTGATAGACAAGCACGTTCATAGAAACTAGGTATTTGTCAAAATACTGAAAAGTTAAAAAAATTTTCGCTGCAGCGCTACATTGGCATTATGTCGTCTAACAGAACTATTAACATACCTACATACAGCGCTAAGATGGCTTTTAGAGGATACTTTTTTGCGACCAGAATGTCTTTCACGGTACTAAAGCGTTTCGTTCAACATAGTGTAATGTTTAAGGTGTACGGACTACATTATACCTGAGTCGATTGCAGTGAGAGTTCGAGATGCGTAATTTATATCGATGCTTGATACAAAATGCTTATTATTATTAGTATTATTTGAGGATCAAACTAAATTATTTCAGGTATTTGAACTTCAAACAATCTGACCACTTATCAACGAAGATGTTCGAGAAATTCCTCTCTCAAAATATCCTTGTCTAAGCATAGTGCGCCAAGTATTTGAGAAGGATAATAAGGCCAGCATTAGATCGGCCGTCGAATGAGGTCACCGGAGGAATGCCTAGGACATTAGTGATTATCAAGTGGGTAGGAGCCTGTGTTTAACGGCCAGGCTTTGTGGCGCTGGTGAGATGTTGTGGGAAGTAGTGTTTGGCAAATGAGAAGATATTTTCTATAATTTCTTGTCAAGGAAACAAACAATAAACAAACTTTACCATTTTAAAATATAATAATAATCTACAACTATCACACAACGCCGTCTAGTCTCAAGCTAAGCAGAGCTTGTGTTATAAGTACTAGACAACTGATAAACATACATGGATGTCATATTTCTAAATACATACATATTATAAAAAAATTACATCCAGACACAGAACAAATGATCATGCTCATCACATAAATATTTGTCCTGGATGGGAATCGAACCCACGACCTCCGTCATAACAGTTAGGGCCACTAACTACTAGACCAACAGGTCAGTCAATTATTATACAGTGGTAAAGTTTGTCGTTATATTTGTTTGTTTGTAGGAGGTAATCTCTGAAAGTACTAGTCTGAATGCAAAAATTATTCACCAGTAAAAAGCTGCTTTCTTCCTGAGTGACATAAGCTTCGTTTTATATACGTGGGCAAAGCCGCGGGTAAAGCCGCGGGCAAAAGCTAGCTTTTACGAACAACACAACAACAACACACAACATAATTAAATTATTATGTTGCTTCGTTGATTAAGCCTGTGTAATAGGGGGTACAACTCTCATAGAGAAGTCTATACATGAAAATTCTGATGTTTCCAGGTCTGTTCCTACAGCTGAGACTCCGCTCTGAAGCCCTTCGCCCACAGCCCCTTTTTGTAGCGATGCTGTAACATGTTCGCATTGATACAGTCGCGATACTGTAGCACGTTAGTGTAGCGTTGATATTTTTTTTCATAGCGCTGGTATAAGCAACTAATGCGCTTTAGTAGTGATGCGCTTGCGAAACGCACGACAGCATCGCTATAAAAAGTCGTCGTGGTTTAGGGCCTTAGAGAAATAATGAGTCATTCACAGGCACACTGCTTCTAATAGTTAAAAAGACTTATCTAACAAAAACGAAAACGTATAACAAATTGTTTTAATGAATGAAACGGGACATCGGGCCTGTTTTCCTTGTGTTAAAACCGCACTGGAGAAAGTTAGCAAAATATTAAAAACTAGCTTCTGCCAGCGACTTTGTACGCGGATCCTGTTGCTTATGCCAGCGACATTCAGTGTTATAAACGTAAGAGTAGACAAAAAACAGAAAGCTCAGAACTGCTAAGCTATCGGGAGTAACACGTGTTATTGTGAGTTAACCATAAAAGATAGACGTATGCTGTCGTGGGACATTTTTTATATAATTTTGAGGAGAACATTTCCGTTATACATGTTTTCTGTGTAGCTTTAACCATTAAGGCTGCAAACGCGACGGAAGCTTAAAAAATGGAGTAATTTCTCCCGTTTCCCCAACATTTCCCTTCACTGCTCTGGTCCTATTGATCGTAGCGTGATGAAAAGTATACTATAACCTGCCCAGGAGTATGAAGAATGATTGTACCAAGTTTCGTTAAAATCCATCGAGTAGTTTTTGTTTCTATAAAGAACATACAGACAGACAGACAGACAGACAGACAGACAGACAGACAGACAGACAAAAATTTTACTGTTTGCATTTTTAGCATCAGTATCGATCACTAATCACCCCCTAATAGTTATTTTGTAAATATATTTCATGTACAGAATTGACCTCTCTACAGATTTATTATAAGTATAGATATAGGCAGATGCGCTTTTTTCCTGATTCCAGCAATGTATATAACTCAAATCTGGAAAACAATTAAGATGCGTCTTTTTTACTAACGGGGGCAGCACAGTGCTGTTTGGTTAATGTTTTTTTTTTTTAGAGCTGCGATAATGAAATAAATTACACAAAATAAAGCCAAGTTCATCCACTTCTGGTGAACTCACGATCAACAAATTGAAAAATTAGGGTCGTTTTATTTTTCATTCTGAATAGGCTTGTGTTTGACCACTATTTCACCGGATAGTAAGTGATGATGGAACACGCTTACCTAGTAGTAACCTATTTACTCTTGACTTAAAGACCCTTAGGTTGTAGCTATCAGGAAACAATCATTCCGTCAGGGAACTCCACTCCTTAGCTGTACGCAAAATGAAGGTGTTCCTAAAACGCCGTTACCTCTAGAGCACCGCTCCGTAACCCAATTCACCCCTAATTAATATCGAAGCTCACCGTGCAAATATGCTAGTCACCTGAGCGTCAAATAATCTGATCCCTCCTTAGAAACGCAAACGCAATCAATTCAGCCTCCCGCAAGTACGGCCACAAGTTATAAATAGCAGTGTATTAGTAAACAAACTGTTATTGGGGCAAGCCGCAACTCCGCCGTTCCCATTAGAAAGAGATTTTGTAGTGATATCGTCATTAGATGTGAATTTGAGTTGGAAAGTTAGACAGACAATTTAAGGAGAATTAGGGGGTGTTGTAGTGTGTTAGTATACATTTCCGATAGTTATTTATTTATCTCAGGACCCTAAGGTCCTGGACCTTTGGAAGGCGTACGAGGAGCCGAAACCAACTCGCAGAGGCCCTTTTAGATGCTTTTAATGATGGATTGTGGTACCAACCGGTGATTATCCCTGTATGCGCTATGCTAGTGCATCCAAGGACAACCCCCGGTTTGAAAAACTATTGCGATACAATATGGAAAACAAAATAATAAGGGTATGATTTTTTCCGATAGTTATTATTATTATTTTTATTGTTGATAGGTTCGCGCTTGATCGCTATTTCACCATATACCTACCGGGTTCGGGGTTATCCGAAAGGAAACTAGAGCCCGGTATGAAGGCTAGAAGGAACGGCGCGGGGTTTTTAGTCAGTAAGAGTCTGACACTATCTCCCGCTCCACCCAAGAGCGGGTTTTGTCATAAGATGATTTTCCCCGTCGACAAAAAAAAAAAACCATTATGTGCGATTCTCTAAAGAAACCAGCCTTGAATGCAGTGCTAGTCGCAGCAACGAAATCCAAATAGGTACATTGGATTAACGATCCAATGTGCCTATACATTGGGTAGTTAATTCTACGAACTGCACACTCGATACGTTGTTGTGGCCAGTACTGCGATCAAGGCTGTTTTCTTAGAGAATAGCACCACTGACGGAAAGCGACGATGCGGTTGACGATGGAACGCGCTTACCTAAAAGAAACCTATTCACTCTCGACTTAAAGTTTCCCGAGTTTTAGCTATCAGGAAACACAGACTCCGGCACGGAATCCCACTCCTTAGCTACACGCACAATTAATGTGTTCCCAAAACGTTTTGTGTGATATTAGATAAATAGTGTAGTCTCTATCAAAATGATGTATGTCAAGCATAAATCCTCTCAAGTGAATTTTACACGTTGGAGTGCTATAAGTACTCGTACACTACCACTTTCAAGGATTTAATGGATCCTACCGATGCTGCTATCAACGTAGCCACTTACTGGAATTTTATTTTTTATTTATTTATTTATTTATTAAAACTTCATGCAACATAAGAGTACAAAGGCGGAAAGGGGACGGGGAGTACTAGGCTTTGCCGTGTACATGCCTATGTCACTAGGAAATAAAGCAACCTTCTGTCGATGAAAAAACTTTTAGCAATCGGACCAATACTTTCAGAGATAGCCTCCTACAAACAAAAAAACAAACTTTACATCTTTTAATATCAGTACGCCTAGCCAAGTTGCTTCTTCAAAACTTCAAATGTACGAGAATGACGTCGTCTCAACGCTCAGTTACGTGGTCAGAACAAAAGAATCGGTGGCAAGGTCAACTCGAAGCGTTCGACGCGAGCGAAAAGGTTGTAACTTGGCTAGGGGGGCAGTGTAGATAGAATAGCTCACCTAAAAATAGGTCCTAACAATGGGATCATTATAAGGTTAATTATGTATGTTATGCTATGAAAAAAGAAATTCTAAATATTCATACATAAAATTAACAAATGATCTAGTTAAACATTTTTTTTTTTCAAAACATACGGACAAGCCATTCAGACGTGATATTGGAAATAAAATAATCACAAATAATCATAATAATTATCATAAAAATCTTCAGCTTGGCATAAGCATGCTAGACGATTATTTAGATAAGTAACTTATTATCCGCAATTAACCGATTTGAATTCGAATTTGAATCGAATGAGAGATTTAAACAATCACACATCGTAGTGCAAAGGTATTTTTCAAGTATATCAAGAAGTATTTAGAGTAAAGGGCTTATTACACTAAGCGTTATTCAGACCGTTTTAGTCTATGGTTTGACGTATCGCGTAATGTAATATGGGTCAGACTGTCTTATTCGGGAATAAAAATAAGACGAGTCTGAATATCGCACGCGTTATTCAGCGTAGTGTAATAGGCCCTTTTTTACGGTACGGTAGGCAAAAAACATCCAATGACAACCCCCACTCTTGGGTGGAGCGGGAGATAGTATCAGACTCTTACTGACTAAAAACCCACCCGTTCCTTCTACCCTCTTCATACCGGGGCTCGAGTTAAGTCAAAAGTACTGACATGATAACAACAATACCATTGTACACTTAGTTCGCAATAAATGTTTTGACTTTGACTTTGACTTTGACTTAACCCTGGCCCCAGTTGGCTTCGACCCACCTGGGCCCCTCCTGTGTAATAGGCCCTTAGATACTTCAAGCTCTTAGAAGTCTTAAAACGAGTGACACACCACACAGAATTGACTCTCGATTCCCAGTTCTCGATCTCTCCATCATAAAATCGATTGTAGTTGCCTAACTACGAATTAATACGGATTGAAGCCGATTGCTATCAAGGGAATAGATTACTAATCCGACTTCATGTATTATGTAACAATATAATAGGAAGTAATTACCTGCTATTACTAAAGGTAATATAAGTTCAGAGTTTCATACATACAACCTTATTTTTAGTTTAAGCGAAACCTGAATATAGTTTGTTCAGAATCAGTAACTGAATCGATTCCAATAGGCTCATAAACTAGTGCGCCTAAGCATCAGAGATTGCATCACTGCTTACCATCAGATCGAGTCGCAGTCAAGCACTAGTTTATATCAATTTAAAAAAAAATATAATACCATGTTATATTTTTCCCAAAATTATTTAAACATAGGTCACAAGTACAACCTACACTAAGTACAACACAGGTCAAAGCGGGTATGAGGCACCAGCACATAGCTAGGTGTGCAAGCAAAATAACTCCTTAGTCGCCCGGATGGTCCGGTGACCACGTATTGGTGCGGGCAAACAGGTGACATAACAAGATTCGTAACTTTGTGATTTTTCATGATACAGTTATGAAATTTTGTACACAGATTATTTACATAAAAGTAGTAGACACGTGTTTCGGATTTCTCATAATTAGGTATACTCTAATGTTTTACAGTAAACTGTTTTTTTAGCACTGTACCAGCAATTTTCTTCTTGAGGATTTTTTCAATAAAACTTTAACACCACTTAAATCTAATTGTGTTAAAAGCATTGTTGAAAATCTCATAAGGTATTTTTTATTATTTGTTTTGAATAAAAATTGTGTTAAATTTTAAGTATATTAACCCAAAAAAGAATCCTCTATACAATCTTAAAAACACCCCAAATTGTTTTATCAGCACTAGTTTTGTAAACGAATAACGACAACCTGTATTGTTTACATATTTACTGTTTGTATTTTCAAGTAAACTGGCTTTCAGATGTTTATTTATTTATTTATGTACACACAAACACTTAAAAAAGAAAAGAACAAATAAGAATAGAAGAGTACAAAGGATCTGCTTATCTCTAAAGAAATTTCTTCCAGCAGACCTGTGACAGGACAGTTGGATAAGAAATGTAGACACAGTGTGTATAAATTAAAAAAAAAATAAACAAAATAAGTAATGAAATAGACTATAATTCAATTAATTTAAAATTAATAATAATTAATTAATTATTTATAATTTTATTAATTATATTGTTGTTATGAGTCTGAGTGTCTAGTGCATGGGAATTTACATTTCTATAAACGCACAATAGAAGAGTAACTCCTAATGTGGAGCAAAAAAAGAACATCTTTTACACTACATGGAATGTAATTTTGCATACAAACGAAATTCCTCCTTTTCACCCCCTTAACTTTTCAATCGTGATAATTAGAGACACATTAGAAAAACAATGGGTGCACGAACGCCGGCGTTCGCTTGGGGTTTAATGAATTAAAGGTTGAATTTAAAAAATGCCTTTCTTAGTGCTCGCTTTCGTCATAAAAGAAACCCTTGTGCAAAACTTCATGCTCTTTGAAACAATCGTTTCAGCTGCGTTGATATGTCAGTCAGTCAGTTTCTCCTTTTGTATACATAGATTAAATTCACTGAAACAAGTAACATAATGCACCTAATTCTCCGTAACAAGACTAGCGCCAGATTGTAAGCAATTCCAATTCCATTAAACATTCTAAGGTATCTGCAAATACAAAGCTGCTATGGAGCTGCGCGGCGCGGTAGTGTTACAAACTCGGAATGAACGTGCACCTCTAGTCTATACGTCAGTCACGCGCACAGAAATGCAAACTAAGATACCTGCGTTTCCCCTCTCTAATCAAAACTGTCAACACTAGAAGTAGTCCTTATACAACCGCGGATTGAGAACAGATTCGCTCGGCTCCAATTTACACAAATACCAGTCAAATCGCGAAGCTCATTCGGGTTTTCGCGACGCATCCCTTTAACAGAAACATCTAATTTCGAAGTTTGTTGGTACGAAACGAACAAACACGCCCGCACCTCATTAAGCCGTGTTTATTTTTGCATTAAACAAATATAAGCTGTTTATAGCCAAACTTACGTCTTTGATGTCGTCTCACACGAGACAGAGTTGGAGTTTTCGGCGGTTTGGTTTTGACGCTTCTGTAGCAGTATTGAGGTTCTTCTTTGCTTGTTTTTTGCTTGAGCATTGGCAGTTTGAAGTTGGAGAACATTGCCGTTAGCACATCACTCACACACTTAAAACACAAAACACTATCACTGTCACAATTCCATTTTTGAATCGATTATGGAACACGGTTGCTAGAAGCGTGCGTTCTCGCTTCGGCTTCAAAATATTGTGACTTGTTATTTTCTGAGCACGCGGGTAGTTTATATTTAGATCGCACGCGTCTGGTGTTCGCTCTGGCCGTCCGTTATGCATATACATTCGTTTTTAATAAATAAAACTCGATACAAATATTACCGGCAATAAAGTATTATAAATAGTTTGTTCGTCTTTTATCTTGAGTTAATGGATGGTTCTCTGTGCACGTGTGATTGGTCTTATTCGGTAGACAGATGTTTCTTCGTTATTAATGGTTTGTATCAATATGATGTACTACCTATATCTATGGCGCAAGATGCAACAGTTGGTGGTCGGATTATTGTACTCTGTCCCGGTGTACTCTAACTCGACACGCCATCATCATAATCATTTCAGTCAAAAGACGTCCACTGTTGGACATACACCTCTCTATAAGTGTACAACGAACGCTCCTGTGCGTCTTGAAACCGTCTGATTCCCGCGACTCTCACTAAGTCATCTGTCTCTCTTGTGGGATGGAAGACTTCTGACGCTGTCTTCCGATACGCGGTCACCACTCCAGAATTCTTAGGCTTCATCGAGTATCTGTTCTGTGAGATACGATAGGTAATATTTAGAAAACAAGTGATAGTTATTTATGATTGCAACTCCCAATTAATATAGATCCCAGACCTGCAAAATTATTCAAAAGAGTTACAGAAGCAAATAAGTTTTTGTTTACATTGCTTTTTGAGTAAATTTTTTAAACAGCAAAATTAAAACAGCGAAAAGTTTAGAGGTTTTGCGGAACAGAGAGTAAAGTCCCACATACCACTGTTGAAAAAGGACTGGTGGGCAACTGCCCGATAGATGATTTGGGGCTGTTCTATATTATAGACTTAACTTAACTTAACTTAACTTTTATCAGAATTTTTATGTTCTATTCAAGCGTAAGACTTTGATTGCACGATGCAGGATTATTTCTTATGTGGCGCCATAGATGTCACTACAAAACAAAAAGATACTCCTAGACACAAAACTAAACCTAGAAATTTTATTCAAGGTTTAACTCGTACTGAGAGAACTCGACACTCGATATCGTTGAAGTTCAAAAAATACTAGGAGAAGAAAAAGCCTTTCTTCAATCCGGAACCAAAATTAAAATGGAACTGCAGCTCAGTACACAATAGGTGAGCTTAAGTCAATAAAAAACTGTAACTTCCTCTAATTTTACCCAAAGCGAGCGCAGTCTTCTGTCAGTCATTAGATCTTTTCTCACTAAAAAAAAAAAAAAAACAATATTATGTAAATAGGTAGAAAAAAAGTGATTCACACTGTCCAGACATAAATGAATATTATGCCAGTCTCAACTCGCATTAGTCATCTGTTTCTAGGAAACGGCTGTGACGTTTGACTGAAAACTGTCTAGGCAAATCTCCGTAAGCCAGATGTCTCAACATCTGTTGTTATCTTATAATAAGTGACATAATCTATATATAGGTTAATTTATTTTTTAGTCTTATACTGATTCATTAAAATACAAGTGTTTACTACTTCTTTAAAAATTATATAACTATCATCTATATTTATAATAGGAGTAAACTGACTGACTGACATATCAACGCACACTCACACGCCTATGTAAAAGTACCACAGTATTTCACAGGGTACTTTTATGACTTAGAGGAGCACTAAGTGAGGATTTTTCAAAGTTCACCCCCTAATGGGATGGAACGAGGGTCCAAAGTTTGTATGAAGATACCTATTTTGACGCGGGCAAAACCGCTGGCTGAAGCTAGATTTATTTTTTCCAAGATATATCGTGCAATCAGTCCTTCCGACTATGAGCAGATGCGTTGAAAGAATAATTCTGGTGGAGTGATATTTCTCATTAGCAGTTTCCTCCATACTAATAATTATAATTAACTAGATTTTTATGAATATTATAATATATATTCGCGGAATTCTTACTTGAGTGCGAAAGCTGTATCATCGAAATTTGTTTCTTCGAAAAATGTCTTGTAATCTACGTTTTGTTACTGCGATATTTAAATTCTATTTTTTGTTGATGGCAAATAGAGCCGTTGTCAACTATTCTGCCAATCTCCAAGTAAATTAGAAAAGCAAGTAGTGTATTAATAATAATATAGAAAATGAAAAGGACCAGCAACGGAAGACTTAAAATTCTTCGAGTGATACGGCAATGTGCCGTTGCCGGCAATCTGGGAATATTGCTGTCAATATTCCCACCGATATTCATACATCGGGCAATATTCCCGGCAATATTCCCACTTCTCGTCGTTGTTGCGTTACATCAAAATACCGTACTGCGAACGATTTTACTGCGATTTTTTTTCATTGATTATTGACTGGCCTGTTGGTCTAGTGGTTAGTGGCTCTGATAGCATGTCTATAAATGATAAATGATAAATGATAAATGATAAATGATAAATGATAAATGATAAATGATAAATGATAAATGATAAATGATAAATGATAAATGATAAATGATAAATGATAAATGATAAATGATAAATGATATTTATTTTTGCAAATAGGTTTAAAAAAACACTTTTACACGTCATTTTTTTTTTTTTTGTTTGTTAAGCTAGATGAGGCCGGTGTTTCCTAGCTGACTACCCTGAGAAGAAACACCGAAACAAACTCAGGGGTCAAAGTCTCTTTTAAAGTCCATACAATAAATATGTAATGGTCAAATCACATGAGAACCATGCCGATTAATCTGAGATGGTCTTTTGAAGAAAGAACCATACAGATTTGAGTGGACCCGTCCAATCAGTGTAAGCATTTGTCAGTACTCGCAAAGCTCAACTCAGGACTACTAAGGAGCTCAACGACTTGACGAACAATACCAATGAAAGGACATTTGGGTAGGCCGCAGAAAATACTCAAATTGCCAGACAAACGATAACGAGAAATAAAAAAGTAACCAACATAGTCCTCACATTCACAATAATAAAAAGAAAGTTAATTTTTACAATGTAAAAATACTTACAAAGTAAATATTTATGTCAAAAATTAATAATAATAAACATTATTTAATGTAACATGTCAAATTGTAAAATAAAATAATTTACAATGTCAAATTGTAAAATAAAATAATATTACAATGTCAAATTGTAAAAACTAAACATTAATGTCAAAATGAATAAAAAAATGAATAAATAATAAACACAATTTAAAACAAAAACAGTTATGTTATAAGAATTAGAGGGTACTGGAGCAGGTCAGTCCCAAGCCTTTTCGTCATCAACATAGTCCTTTACAGTGTAAAAAGCTTTTTGGAAAAGTTTTCGCTTTACAAATGATTTGAATTTATTAAGGCTGAGTTGTTGAATATGACTAGGCAGTTTATTATAGAAGCGTATACATTGACATCTAAATGAGCCCCCTATTTTTTTGAGCCTGGTTGCTGGAACTACAAATTTATGTTTGTTTCTAGTATTAAAATTATGAATATCACTGTATTTTTTAAACATGTTTTTATTTTTATGTGCATACAAAATGTTCTCGTAAATATACTGAGAAGGTACAGTCATTATATTGATATCCTTAAATTTATCTCTAAGGGAGTACCTGGGACTTAGTTTATAAATTGAACGAACAGCCCTTTTCTGCAAAACGAAAATTGTCTGGATATCAGTGGCATTACCCCACAGTAGAATACCGTACGACATGACACTATGGAAATAGCTAAAGTAAACTAAACGGGCAGTCTCTACATCAGTTAAATTTCGAATTTGTCTAACAGCGTATGCTGCAGAGCTAAGTTTTTTTGATAATTTGTCTATATGTGGGCCCCACTGAAGTTTAGCATCTAGAGTTATGCCCAAGAACACTGTAGTATCTTCAGGACTCAACTCTTTACCTTTTATTAGCACACTAGTTTCTACTTGCCTAACATGAGGCATGATAAACTTAATACATTTAGTTTTCTTTTCGTTAAGAAGTAGGTTATTTACATTAAACCAGTGTACTATTTTTGAGAGAGCTATATTTATATCGTCAGTAACCGCTTGCTGACGTTTAAGTTTAAACAAAAGTGAAGTGTCGTCTGCAAACAACACTATATTATGGTTATCCTTTATGAGGTAAGGTAAGTCGTTTATGTATATAAGAAACAAAAACGGGCCAAGAATTGAGCCCTGGGGGACACCCATTTTAACTACAGATCCAGGAGATCTTTTTCCGTTTACATCAACTCTCTGAATCCTTTCACTAAGATATGATGTAAGAAGATCCAGGGAGGAGTTCCGGATTCCGTAATGGTGAAGTTTCCTGATTAATGTTTCATGGAGAACGCAATCGAAGGCCTTAGACAAATCGCAAAAAATGCCCAGGGTATCGCATTTGTCTTCCCATGCATCATAAATATGTCCTAAAAGTTCAACACCGGCATCGGTTGTTGAACGACCCCTTGTAAAACCAAACTGTTTGGTATGCAACAATTTATGTCTGTTAAAAAATCTTTGAAGTTGCTCTAAAATAAGTTTTTCAAATATTTTACTAAAAGTGGGTAGTACAGAAATGGGTCTGTAATTCGTGGGGTCAGATGTACTACCCGATTTGAACAATGGAATTATTTTACTATTCTTCATTAGGTCAGGAAACTCACCACGATCGATACAATTATTAAAAATATAAGCTAAAGAAGGAGCTACAATATGGATTATAGACTTAACAACTTCCACAGAATTACCCCATAAATCTGCAGTCTTTTTTACATTCAAGGAGTTAAACGTCTTAATAACATCTACATAAGTCACATGTTCGAAACTAAAATCCGAATCGCAAACTTTAACATTTTCTTTAAGCAGAGACTCTGCAGCAGTGGGTGATGAGTTCAGAGATTTTGTTGTTGATATGGGGATCTCTGAAAAGAAGTTCTCAAAAGCCGCGGCAACCTGTGAGTCCGAAGTGATCACATTGTCATTAATTACAAGTCTATAGTCACTAGATGGTCTTGTAGATCTTCCAGTTTCACTATTTATAACATTCCAAGTGGTTTTAATAATATTATTACTATTTTTAATTTTAGAACTCAAGTAACGCGATTTCGCTACAGAACAAAGTTTTTTAAATAATTTTGAATAATTTCGCACATATAAACTAAATTCAGCAGTATTGACAAGAATCCTTTCTTCATACAATTCGTAAAGCCGAGTTCTACTTTTATGAATACCAGTGGTAGCCCATTCACTAAACGACACGTTACTATTGACCGAAATATTCTTAGGTATAAAAGTAGAATTAAATTGATTACAATACATGTTAAAGAAACCTTCATATTGATGATTGAGATCATCATATGTAGACAAGTCTGGTAAATTATCAATGAGTTTAGTTTTAAAATTTTCAAAACGACGTGCAGTTTTAGGGTTAACAGTGATATTCTTTTTAGCCACTATGTGATTTTGATTCTGAAAAATAATTAATTGTCCAGAATGATCAGAATCTAATAAATTTATAATTTCTTTGTGAGTTGGTACAACATCCGTATAAATATTATCTATGCAAGTAGCACTAGTAGGAGCTATTCTTGTGGGCTCCAAAAATAAGTTAACAAGATTGTAGGACCGAAACAGACTTATAATTTTAGTACATAAACCTGAGTTTTCTAATAAATTAACATTAAAATCACCACAAGTAATTATGTATTTGTTTGAATTGCAAATCTTGTGGAATACTTCATCCATTACCTTTTCAAAGCAGTCATACAATCCAGAAGGGGGTCTGTACACACTTAACCCTTCAGATACCGTCAATTAGAGACACAATAGTAAAACAATAGATGCGCGGCCACCGGGTGTCGCTTGGGCATTCATGAATTAATATAATAAACTGCTCCAATTCAATACAGGCTATTTCAACTGACCGCTCAACAGATAGGCTCACAATATCCTTACGTTCTTTGAATTTAAGGTTGTTGCTTACTAAAATTAGTGAGCCACCCCGTATGGCATCACATCTACAGAAAGAACTACCAACCTGGTGATTACTAAAATTGAACATCAACTGGTGGCTCTTAAGCCAATGTTCTGTTAAGCAAAGAATATCATTATTATTGCAATTAAGGAATAAGTCTACTTCTAAATCCTTGTTCATAAGTCCTTGTATATTTTGATGCACCAAGTTGATACTACTTAACGATTTTAAAACTTTAATGGAAATATTTTGGTTTACATTTATGCTAGAGATTGACTCTGTTGTCTTTATTTCTAATTTAAATTAATATTTGATGCCAAGTTATTGGCAAAATCAATTATTGTGGTGTTGCGTTGCTCAATAGGAGCAATTTGTTTAGCCAAGTTCTTGGCTGTAATAGAAAAATAGTATGATAGCGACATAGCTATCTGTCTCCTACAATACTTTGAAAGATAGTAATTATCTACAAGATTACTATCTTTTGTCAAATAATAGTCCTTGCCAACATAATTGTTGGAATCAATTAAATGAAATAAATTATTATTTAATGTTAAATTGTACAAAGTTGTATTGATCTTATATCTAAAGAGATTTTCTTCCTGTGGCAAACTTTTACTATATGGGAATGTAAACATTACTATTTTTTTTACACTCAGGTTACACAAGGTGCTATAATATTGCAATAGTTCTCCTTTGTTTACATAACCCCTATTACCAACAAAAATTAAAAGTATGGTATCCTGGTGAAACTTACATTTTATAATTTTTTTCATAATATCAAATAATGAACAGCCAGGCATACAGTTATTTATTAATGAGTGTCCCGGATATTCATGTGCCAAAAAGTGGCCTAAACCTTTTCCAATTTCATCACAAAATATAACTATTTCTTTATTTACAATCTGTTGTGACAAACAATTAGTAATTTCCACTGGCAAACTGACATTAGACTGGGGTAAGGTGGGACTACATATTGTCAATGAATGATCCAGCGCAGAAGCAATAGATGGTGATTGACAATGCTCGCAATTCGTTTTTTGTGAGCTCACCAGCTCATTCATTGCCAATACATATTCCTTCATTTGATTTTCAGAGGCTGTGTATTTTATGGTCATTGAACTCAGTTTGTGTTGAAGACGGTTTAATTCACTCTGCAAGTCTTCAGTGTCAGTTTGATATTTTCTAGTACTTTTTTCTAAGTTTGAAGAATAAATGTCTAATTGTTTCAGTAGATGTAACCTTTCCCTATTTAGTTTGACATTTTTGATGAAGAACTTTTGTTTTTTGACCATTTTCTTGGTTCTCACAATATATTTGTTGATTTTAATATATTTTTTCAGTTTATTTTTACTAGTAACTACCCTCACTCTCTTACATGATGTAGAATCATCATCACTAGTCAAATCTATAGTATAGGAGGGCATAATTTGCGAAACCATTGATGGGGCAATAGGCACCAACTCGCTGAATAGGCTTTGATTCAACGAGGCAGTAATGTTAAGATTAGTGGTCTCTAGTTGAGAAATTTGAGTTTTAGCCTCTTGCAGCTGTTGTTGCAATAAGTATTTGTGACTCAGAGCATGTTCATACTCTGTGCTACATTGGCTGAACCCGTCCACAACAAGTTGGAGCCTATCCCGGTCTTCTATGGCCTCAGTGAATTGAATATATAACTGAGCCATTTCACTTTTTAACTTTCTATTGTTTTCATGGGCTTCGAAGAGGACGTTCTCATTGTCATCTATTTCCTTTTTTAGTTGGTCACAGCACTCCCTCGAAGCCTTTAATTCGCTCAAAGCCAGACTGAGTTTGGACTCCTCCTGACGAGCATAGGCACTACGAGTCATAGTCATGATTATGAAGGAATTAAACTAGAAAATAGAATAGACTAGGTCGATTGTAATAGAAGTTTAAAAGATAGGTAGTAGTTAGTGAAAAGAAAATAAACTTTAGAAAGTTAAGTTGTCACCAACCAAAATTAAGGTTATGTTTATGTTTAACAATTGTCATTCACAACAATAAGCAGCTGAATCAAAGTACTAGGAATGTAAAAATCATTAAATTAAATGATCACAAACAATATGCAGCAAATCAAATGTAAAAAATTGTACCTGATAATAAGATGACAATGAAAAAATCACTCGTACCGGTAACCTCTACCTGTCACAGTTTGATTGATATTTTTGCACTTATTTATATCTAATTGCACGACTCTAACACGTAATACACTTAGATATCTTATTTACTTGATGAATAATTATGAATTATACATAAAAAACAAAGATATTTAATATTTAAAATAAAAAATTTAAGGAACTAATTTAAGTCAGCTGTTAGCTGTAGTGTTGCCACAGGAAAAAAAATATATATACTATGTTCGCATTTAGAAATATATAAGTGAATCAGTTAGCAAGCACTCATAACACAAGCCCTGCTTAACTTGGAACTTGACGGCGTTGTGTGATAGTTGAGGGAAAAAAAAAGCGAAACAATTTCTACTGAGCCAGCTGATATCGCTATAAAATGTGCAGTAATTGTCATTACTACTAGAATAAAAAAATAAATAAGTGGAGTAAGAAATCATTACACATACATATATTGCTCATATCCTCAACCATTTTGTAGAATCAGTTGAAGCAAAGTAATATTTATTGGTTGTATAAATTCTGATATTTTCCTTCAGTAACGTGAGAAGTGTGAGGGTGATGATACTAAGTGATAAAAAACATAATATTTGAGGTAACATCATGATCTGTTCTTGACAATAGAGATACTGGTTATTTTGGCGTTAGATCTTATATTGTTGATAGTGAAACATGGAGAGGTGGATTTTTTGGTTTGATTTTTATAATCGTTTCCATTTCCATTATTATTATTTCAATAATTTATTTGAATATTAATTTTAATTGTGACGTCTGTTGGTATTAATTGTTTATGAGTCATTGAAACTTATTATTATTATTTCCGAACTCCTTGTCATCATCAAATTCCTTTCAGTCGTTGACTTAAGCCTCTCCCAAATGTTGTCTTAATGACCGATTCTGTACGTCCTGCATCCATTGGACTCTCGGACCCTCACCAGGTCATCGGTCCAATTTCAATGCTGCGTCTTTCGGTACGCGGTTGCTAATACAAAACTTTTTACCCCAACGACCATCGTTCTGCGAGCAATTGTTACTATAGTTACTCCTGCGGATATCTTTATTCCTGGTTCGGTAACGCAGGAAAACACCGAGCTGTTTCCTTTTGGTGACTCTAAGCATTCTCTTTAATTCCTGACAGCTACAGATTAATCATCATCTTCTGCCTTTATCCCGTTTTATTTGGAGCCAGCGCAGCACGTTTTTTTCTTCCATTCTATCATATCAATTCCCACACAATACATCCATCTTTTCTTTGGCCCCCTTTTCTATCCACGTGTAAATTCATAACTCTTTTTGCAACATGCGTTAATTTCTCCTCTTTACATGATATACCAAGACAAACGATTTCCTTTTAACTTTTCAGTCACTGGCGCCACTTTCAAACACAGCTACAGATTAATATGAAATTGTAAACCCCAGGACTTTACACCCGACTTAACCCTTCCGATACCGTCAATTAGAGACACAATAGTAAGACAATAGATGCGCGGCCACCGGTTGTCGCTTAGGGATTCATGAATTAAGAATTGAAACCAGGACCTTTTACTCATTAGTCACGCTTGTAAACACGAGACCAAAAACACAACACGTAACTAACAAACAAATGTTCTATCCAACTTGTTTTTTTCTTCAAATGCAATAAAAAAGCAAACGTGACGACATACTAACGCTCCTAACCTACCTACATAAAATATATGAGGTAGGTACTGAAAGGCCACTTTGGCACAAAAGAATACAGACTCAAATGTTGACTCAATGTCATCTAATAGACGATGATGCCAACGGTCGCGTCATTTTAGAAAAACACTCTGAAAATAAGCCGCCGTCGACACCGGAAATCAGCCATCTTGGATATACATACATACGTCAACGTTAAAATTATGTTTTTTTGGGAAGTGGGTTATGTTGTAACCGAAAAACATTAGGAGACAAGAATTTGGCATCTGTAGGTTAAAACTTGATTGATGTATCGATTTGTGATGCTACTATTGTTATGCCACAAACACGGGCTTTTTTTTTTCTCGACGGGGAAAATCATCTTTGACGAAACCCGCTCTTGGGTGGAGCGGGAGACAGTGTCAGACTCTTACTGACTAAAAACCCCGCGCCGTTCCTTCTAGCCTTCATAACGGGGCACGAGCTCCCTTTCGGACAACCCTGTCCCCAGTAGGCTTCGACCCAGCTGGGCCCCTCCTGCTGCTGACAACTCCTTGAGGCGCGCGGGAACAGTGCGCGCCGTCGACGTCTTAGACTCGGTCCATTACCGGACCATCGGACAGCGAGCTACCCATAGCTCGCCGTCCGCGAGCCTGCGAGATGTCCACCATGCACCGATGGCGCATTGCCGTACGCCTGATGGTCCGATGATGGAACAGGCTTGGCAGAATCAGACTATGCAATTCCGATGCATACGTGCCGAAATGTGACCGGTGCGTGTTGGTGCATAAAAATGCACGTTAAAGTGATAATTAGAGAAACAATAGAAAGACAATGGCGGCGTTCGCTTGGGGTTTAACCCTTCAGATACCGTCAATTAGAGACACAATAGTAAGACAATAGATGCGCGGCCACCGGTGGTCGCTTGGGGATTCATGAATTAATGAATGAATGTCGAAAATCTTCTACTGGCTTCTTCTTATGGTAGAGCGAGACAGTATTTTTTTATTGTTTATAGTGTTGATAGGTTCGCGCTTGACTACAATCTCACCTGATGGAAAGGGACGATACGGTCGACGATGAAGCGTGCTTACCTAGAAGTAACCTATTCACCCTTGACTAAATATGAAGTGTATGGAACCTGGTAAGAAAAGTACGGAGCTTCAAACTTCTATTGAACTAATTAAACTAGTTTTATATTAGTAACTCAAACAATCGAAATCAAATCTATTAAAATCAAGTTAATCAAAAACATTTATTTCAAATAAAACATTTACAGGTACTTTTGAATTGTGAAAATTAAGCCAATCTGTTGAAATCTTAGTACCAAGGTACTAAATATTCATAAGTTTCTGAATTTATTACTTTGTGAAAGGACTTATCCATGCTTTATTACCATTTGAATAATATTATAAAGAACTAAAGTTTGTTTTTATGTTTTTATATATTTTTTGTTCCTCGGAGATAATCTCTAGAAGTACTGGTCAGATAGCAAAAAAAATCACCGTTAGAAAGCTGCTTTATTTTTGAGTGATATGTCACTATGGGCTATATTTTATGTATGTGGGCGATGCCGCGGGTAAAAGCTAGTTAAAAATATTATTATACATATTATTATCGAATAGCGTGGACCCTCAACCTAAATAATTACACCAACCGGCTCATTACCACACACAAACCCAAAACTCTTTCTAAACCACAATTATCTAAATCACACTATACAAAACTTATCCACATTCATTTACCTTAGCCTATAAAGTTTAGGGTTCCGCCACAAAGTATCCAAAAACTATAGAACCCAGGAAACAAAAACACATCGTAAGCGCAAATAACTAAAGTTAGACCATTTTCTACCTGTCAAGTACCACCTGGACTTAGGGTGCTATTCCATCAAAGATGTGCGATATAACTAAGCGTTGCGAGGATGTGTTGTGGTGCTATTATTTATTTATATACTTTATTGTATACCTCATAATGTGAATAGGATAAAAATATACGAGAACAAAGTGTACAAGCCGGATGGTCTTATTGCTCAGGGCAATCTCTTACAGACCACCTTAAGATGGACTGAATGAAAGATAGATTAAAAAAAAGTTATAATGTAAAACCAATGAAATGAAAATAATGATGATGTGATGTAATGTGAATGTATGTAATGTGTGTGTATGTGTGTTGTGTGTGCTAGACGCCAAACGAGAAGCTTGCGCGGTGCAAGAATACGTAGCGAAGCTGTAAAAAGCCATGTAACTGAATGGCGTAAAGGCGGAGTTTTTCCGCTGTATACATCTTATTCACCATATTCTGTATACATATTTTCATCTGTATGTGCAAAAAATGCCATTGCTGGACTTCATCATAACAATAAGTCAGAAAAAATAAATAAACGAGTTAGTAAAGTAATATTCCACAACTTTCACACAGCGCCATCTAGTCTGAAACTAAACAGAACTTGTGCTATGAATACTAGACAACTGATAAACATACTTATATATTTCTAAATACATATTATAGACAAATTACACTCAGACAGAAGATAAATGATCGAACTCATTACACAAACATTTGTCTCACCTTCGGCATAGCAGTCAAGGCTACTGACCAGTAGACCAACAAGCCATCAAACTTTCTCCTCACGTGTCTCCAATACTCCATCTGTATTTTGGTGTACAATAAAGTTGATTCTATTCTGTTCTATTCTGTATAGGTAGTTATCTAAATGTAAAATCTTAACAAGTCTTTTATCGAAAAAAGCCCAATCTTGAGTGTTTGTGCGGCATCTCCCCGCAGACGATGTCCCACCTTCCATCCTGCATCACGTGCCCGGCTACCTGCTCACGTAAGGACCTAATGACAGCATCAGTGGACGGCATTGCCTTGGCCGAGTTCTGGGCCGGGCAAGGAATTTGACTAGTTTTGCCACCGGATATGCTAAGACGAAAATAAATCTATTTCTATTTTTTATGCACCTGCCATGTTTCCTCTTCACCACCCTAGGTTGACTGGTGGAGAATGCCTAAGGCATTAAGTCCGCCTTTGTAACTTTGTGTTGCATGAAGTTTTAATAAATGAATAAATAAACAGATGATAGGTAATTACCTAAATTTAAATAATCTTTGTATGCCTTATAAACAATTTATTTTATATAATAAGACATATCAAGATTGTTTACCTTTACTTAACTACACAAACCGATGGAGTATAACTACCTCGCACATCTCTGATGGTAAGCACCTTTGACAAGGCCTTAACGACACACCATCGGCCCCGTTAACTGTGTAATTAAACCTGCCGCGCGCTCATGAGTCCATTCTTAGTCCCTGCGGGGCTATTATAGAGGGGAGCATTGATGTAAAGTCTGTTGTCGAGTTTCTGTAGAGAGTTTAGATGGAGTTGTAATGGGAAAATTTTTCAATAGCTTTTATACATTGTTTTTAGTATGTGCAAAACCTGAATATAGTTTGACAGAATCAGTAACTGAATCGCTTCCAATAGTTTTTACACTATGTTATAAATTCTCAAAAAAATTTTGGAAAAATAGTTGGACACGACCGACACTAAGTACAACACGCGACAGGTATTGGGCGCCAGCAAACAGCTGGATGCAAGTGCAAAGCAACCCTTCAGTCACCTGGATGTCCCGGTGAGTATTTTTTCTGATATAACAAGCTTATAACTTTGTGGTTTTTCATAACATAGTTATGAAAAATGTCTTGTATTTTTATGTAAAGAATTTATGTGCAAAATTTCATTACCGTATTATATAAAATCACAAAGTTGTAAGCTTGTTATGTTACCTAGTCTTCCGCACAAATCCATGGTCATCGGGCCAACTGGGCAAGTGAGGGGTGGTTTCGTTCACGCACCGAGCTGTGCCTGGCCCTCAATATCCATTGTGAGCTAATAGTGACCTGTGCTGTACCTACTTAGTGTCGCGCGGTGTCCAAATTGTGACCTTTTTAAATATTTTTAGTAAAAAATTTAATATGGTGTAAAAATGTAGTGTCTTTAAGTCAAGAGTGAATAGGTTGCTTCCAGACAAGCGTGCTATTTCGTCGGCCACATCACTACTTTCCATCAGGTAAGATTGTACGCTTGATTTGTGCGCCTCTGGGCAAAACATGGAGGATCTACGTACCTGTAACACCTCACACACCTATGTTTACAAATAAATCATTCTGATTCTGATTTTGAGATAGTGGTCTATATCTGGACCCATAATAAAAAACAAAAAAGTAAATATTGGAATCGATTCAATTACTGATTCTGAACAAAGTTTAAGCAGTTTCATACAGGTATGCATTTACACTAGTCATTTACACTAATAATAATGTTGTATATTTTATTAAAGTTGTTATTGATTGAAGGATTATTATATCTAGCGTGTGCAGAACTACTATTGAGCTGTCTTCCTCTCTTTGTTTCCGACTCTGAGTCACCTTGCAAATTCTTAAGGAAGGCTTCTAAGTCGTATCTACTTTGTGGTGTACCGCAACCGCGTTTGCCGATTTCAGAGAAGGTACTAATTTCATGTTTTTCGTACAAAACCCAACACCATCGGTCTAAAGTATTTTGTTATAATCTTTAGGCTATAAGGTTTTATAACTTGAGACATTTGAAAGCAATTTAGTAACTATGGTATAAGTTAATAATTATTATATTGTTACTGATACTGATTTAATAAATTTTAGCAGTAAATTTCTAAATGTGGTCGCATCTTAGGCACAAACCTTATGTTTTTGAGTTCTTATTTCGCCGCTTTGAAAACATTTTTTGAAAAAAAAATAAAAGCTAAAACATGTAACTTGAAAGTCCTGGTCATAACAATTCAATTCAGAATATTTTTGTTACACATAAACCGTTTCCAAAGCCTTGTCAAAAGCTAGTGAAAACTACCCCTGTGTTCTTCAATTAGGTACCCTTTGCGTTTTAAGACCACAGATTTTCTGTACAAAACTTCCCCGTGGCTTTAGCAAGCATCGGCTTTGATAGGTCCCTACGAATTTTGAGGCGCGTGGAGAAAAAGTGATTTTCTGATGTTATTAAGACTATGTTATTCATTATGTTTTTAAAATTAAACTAATTTCAATTGCACAAAAGCTTACCAAAGCAACCACAAATAAATTTCCTAATTAACACAATCATTCATTTCACAGACGAAGTTTTCAAACACAAATAAAAACGGTTACGAACATATGAACATCCAAATTAGTGCTTACATACAAACACTGAAATAATCCACCAAAACTGGTAAAATTAATTTCAAAACTCGGCAACGAGTTAGTGTAGTGCCACCGTAAATCACTGAAGTAAACCCCACTCAAGGCAAGTTAAATTAAGTCTTAGAAAGTTATTACTCTCCTAGGTAGCGTATCAATGGGCGACCTCGAGTTTGGCATGAACTGTATTTCATTAAGGCTCCTTTGCGCAGCCTCTACGCGACTATAATACGACTGCGTTGCTTGCTTCATAACTATAACCTAGAGGTCTTTAAGTTAGACTGATTAGGTTTGTTTTTAAGCAAGCCTTCTATGCGCACCGGTTGCATTTTGAGGCGTGTGCATCGGAATTGCATAGTCCAATTCTGTTAAACCCGTTCCATCGTCGGACCATCAGACGTACGGCAATGCGCCACCGGTTCAAGGTGGACGTCTCACCCACACGCGCATGTTTTGGACAATCGTTGTGCGTACAGTTAAAGCTAAGGAGTGGAATTTTCTACCGGAGCCTGTGTTTTCTGATAGTTATAACCTAGAGGTCTTCAACCTTCGAAGTGGACTTGCCACGCAATGGGTAGCTCGTCATCCAACCGTCCGGAACTATTAACCGGTAACCTTTCGGACCGAGTCCAGACGTTGATGGCGCGTATTGTTCCATGCAAGCCTCAAAGAGTTTTGAGCAAACTGTAAGGGCCCAGCAGATTCGAAGCCTACTGGAGCCAAGGATCTGTTTCTGAAAGGAAGATTCAGTCCCGATACGAAAGGCAACGAAGGAACAGGAGTGGGTTCCTTCAAAGTCTGACACTATCTCCCGCTTCGCTCAAGAGTGGGGGATGCCACTGGATGATTTTTCCACTTAAAAAAAAGAGGTCTTCAAACTAGAGTGAATAGTAAGCTTCTAGGCAAGCGTGGTCTATCGTCGTCTACATCGTCGCTTACCATCAGATGAGATTTAGGTCAAACGCGAGCCTATGTATTAAAAAGACGTGCTCTATCGACTACATCACTACACTTGCGCTTGACCACTCGTACATGTTGAACATCCCAGCTATAAGAACACAACGTTTTGGGTACACAATCATCGTGCCTACAGCTAATGAGTGTTTCCTGAAGCCGAGAATCTTTAAGCAAAGAGTGAATAAGCTACCAGGTAAACGCGCTCTATTGTCGATAGCAACGTCGTTTCACATCAGGTAAGATAACGGTCAAGCGCAAACCTATCAACAATAAAAAAATATCATCGTCAGATGTAGTAACAAAGTTATATTATCTGTAGCAATTCTTCTTTAAAGACGATTGTTATGCTGCCGCGTCTTGAAAGAAATAAAATCATTTTATTTGATGGAAAAAACTAAGGACTAACTTACAAATTATTGCATAAACCCTCGTTTAGTGCAATATGCGCCACGTTCGCGCTAAACGGCCGAACGCTCAGCATAATGTCATGCATGTTTGGTCATGCATGTTTTATCTTACATGTTTGGTCTTACATGTTTGATCTTACATGTTTGATCTTACATGTTTGGTCTTGCATGTTTTGTCGTGCATGTTTGCTGAAGCCTATAATGTTGGCTTTACTACCAGATCCAAGTTTATGGTTGCCAGTGGACTATGTATGTACAGACTTAAGATGGTATGTTAGTTAGGTTTGGCTTGCATTAAACTTCCTCTATAGGGAGCTTTGTTTATAGTGACATAGTTTTAATTGAAGATAGTTTTAGATTTGAAACTACTTGTGATGGCGTTGTATATTTTATGGACTAAGCAATATATTGTGGCATTTTTCAAAATGCATTTCGAATAATGAAAAGCTACTTAGGGCAAAATAAATAATTATAAATAAACTTCTTTATTTTTCACATTGCCTAGAAAATAGAAAATAAGTTTGTAGCGACATCTATGGCGTCACATAAGAACTAATCCTGCATCGCACAACCAAAGTTCTACGTGCGATTTGAATATATACGAAAGCCCGAAATCATCTATCGGGCATTTACCCACCAGACCACAGCACCTGTCTGGTCGGAGGATCCTCCCTTTTCAGTGGAGTGTTACCCTGTTCCACATAAATAAAATAATAGAAAATAAAAAGAAAGATAGTCAATATTATATACCTAGAGGTAAAGTTTGCTTTTTTGTTTGTAAGAGGAATCCCTGATAGTATGGGTCCAATCGCAAAATTTTTTTCACCGATATACAGTTTTTTTTCCTGAGTAACATAGGCTATATTTTATGTCATCATCCTTTTTAATGTTCCCACTGCTGGGACTCAGGCCTCCTCTCTAGTAGAGGGAATGGGCCGTAATCTACCACGCGGGCCCAGTGCGTGTTGGTGAAAGTCACATGTCTTCGAATTTTTGGTTCTTGGACATGCCGATTTCCTCACGATGTTTTCCTTCACCGTTTTGAGAGCAGTGGTGATGAAATAAATTACACAAAGTAAAGCGTCTGGCTGGGTTCGAACCTGCGACCTACAACTCGTAAGTCGGGGCCATTACCACTCGGCCCCACTGCTCTCATATCTCATATCATATTTTATGTACTATCAACCAATGTGAGCCAAGCTGCGGGCAAAAGCTAGTTATGAATATGGTTGTTCTTACTAGTGAAAACGGCATATAAATTATTTTGGTAGTTTTTGAGTTTATCGCAAACAGACTAATAGGGTGGTGGACTTTATTTCGAGGATGAGGATTATTATTTGTGTAATGGATGATCTCATCGCTAAAAATCGATTTAAAATTTTAATGTTTCAAACCCAAAATAAAAATTAATTCATAAGAATTTTCAATTATTTTGCCTTTGCCCAAGAAAAGTACGAAGGTTGAACTAAGACAGAGTTTTCTTAAGCACCCCTAAAGTCTATAAATTCTATTTATCGCCGGAGTCCAATAAAGGATTACTCGGTATCCAGATGAAATACACGAACAGAACTAGCGGTGAACTTAGTCAGACTTCTTCTAAGATTAACAGGATCCAAATGGGTTTCTTTATCTATGTCCGTAGTGAATTCTGAATCTCGAAATAGACCCGTTAGATAGACGATGAACTGAAGAGACCTCGAAGTAATTGAAGTTTGTTGTTGAAATATGCTTTTTTAATTCTAAACTTAAAAGAAAAGTTACGGTTTAAAAATAGGAAATAATAATATTCATAATTAAAATAGCATATTAAAGAATGAGAGGGAAATTACTTTAAATACTAATTATAGATTTTCTTGAGGCTTTATTTTAATTTTATAAAACAAACTGCATTCTAAAATTTTTATAGTTACCTGTAATCTTAATGGATAAGTAGATTGAAAGGCTCAATCATATGCAATTACATAAAACATAACAAATCAGCCTTTCAATGTTCCCACTGCTGGGACTCAGGCCTCTTCTCTAGAAGAGAGAATAGGCCGAAGTCCACCACACGGGCCCAGTGCGGGTTGGTGAATGTCACTTGCTTTCGTGCAATAATTTCTTCAAAATAACATAGCATCTAAAATAAAGGGAAGGAATTGTATTAAATATTCATGTATGTTTGTTTTTTCTGTAATAACTGTGTAACTTTTGTAATTCTAATATATTTTCTTATTTATGCGCCCTGGCTTATGTCTCTCCACCACAATATCTAAGGTATTAAGACCCCATTTATACCTTTGGTTGCATAAAGATAAAAAATGGAAAATAATTTCTATTCTTTACTTTTAAACTACGCGCAATCATTAAAAGCTACAAAATATATTTATCAGCAGATACAATTTATTTTGTAGGCGCGCCGGTACTTACATACTATGTTAAGATTTTCTCATAAACTTAGTGATAATGCTGTGCTCGAAGTTATTAATGGGATCATTCGAGATGCGCATACATTGTTGTAAAGCGTTTTATTTATCTTTACGGCGCTCTAAGATGTTGATTTACATATTTGAAGACCTGTGTAAGCACATGTGTTTTGACAGCGATGACATGTATTACAAACTATAGTCTGTCTAGAAAGTCAAAGGGTTCAGGTAATTATTAGGATAAAATGAAATGTGATGTAGTCAACACCTTTTTAGACATACTCTGCAACGTCCACAGAATTACCCTATAAATCTGCAGTATTTTTTACATTCAAGAAGTTAAAGTGAAAAGTTATATTTGATTTAATTCATGAAATAAGTACAAATAAGAGTTGCGGAGCAAATTCAAATACGTTTACATAAAAAAAAAAAATTAAAAAAAAAATGAGTTTCGAAAAGTCAATGAAGTTGGTTAAAACACAGACAACAAAATACAAAAATTATTAAAATGCATTTCCGTATTTATTGAAAATGTATTTTAATATTGACATTCGGTTTCATAAATATCATATTGGAATAAAATATTTTGATTTTCAGTAAAGTCAATTCAATGATACCTTAAATTCTATACAATAACATTTATCAATGTTTCGACTCTGTTAAACTTGTGCTTAGGTACTTGTCTATTTAAAAATATATCTATTTTTTATTATTGTTGTTAGGCCCGCTTTTAATTTGACCACTGTATCACCTGATATCCACCTAAGTGTAGATGTGGTTGATGATGGAGCACGTTTTTCTGGTATCTAACCAATTTAAAAAAAATCCATAGAAGTTTGTAGCAATCAGGAAACACAGGTTCCGGACAGGTATTTCAATCCATTAGCTGAAAGCATAATTAAAAATTGAAATTATAGTAGACTACAAAGAGTTTTTATTAATGCTGTATTAACTTCTAAAGATCATGTCTATTTGCTTATTATTAGGACATACTTTTGGGTTTCCAAGGAACTAAAGGATTGTTCAAAAGCATCATCGAGGTCCTGAATCGCTAAGGGCAACTGAAGGAATTCGGGTAAATTTTAGTCATTAAAAGAAGATCACTCTCGCTTCATCCAGAATAAAGGAATTATTTACTTATTTCCACCCCAAAAAAAGGCTCCAAAGAAAGTTTCATAACCTTTATGTACATTTTCTAAATCATGTAAAGAATTCATCTGAAACTTTCTCATTCACGAACAGTGAACAGCAAAAAAACAAGTCGAAAAAACTGAAGTGGTGGAATAAAATTACAACATTCTCAACTGACAGCCAATTCAGGCGTATATGATAAAATCACCGAACAACTTTCAATTGTCTGCGCCATCACCTCTATTTACGAGGCCGTAAGATTCATAATCGTTTATATTTTATTCGGAATACAGTTGTATAATTTTATCGACACTAACGCTCTTATTTATTGCACGATAAGGTTCATAATTGCTTGTATTTTATTCGCGATATAGTCGTACGTTTTACTATGAGAGTACGCCAGTTCGCCTTTATGGCGACAACTAATATGAAAGAATCAAGTTTTTGTGAGTACCGAGAATTGTTTGTTTTTGTTTTTTCGATTTAGTGTTAAAATGTTTTGTGGGCTCTATCACTTGTTGGATAAATAGATAAATAGTTTTGGAATGGTTTGTAAATATTTATTTGATGTTCTGAGAAGGGGATCAGATGTGTAACATCTTACTTAAGTGAGCTGTCTGGGAATAGGAAATAGTGCGAAGTGATCCGCTTTTGGTTTCAGGATTTCTTTGAAACTTTTGAACACTTTGACTTTGTTTGGAATAGCTTAGAGTATTTTTAAAACTCCAGTGGGCAAACAATAGCACAGACATTAGGTAGGGGATAAATCGCTAAGCTTAAGTGACAGTGGCCAGAGCACATTGCTCGCAGAACATGTCGATGGGGCCGAAAGTTTGCCACAACGACTGATCCTGTGTGTCCTTGAATCTATCGAATTCCTACGACTCTTACCAGGTTAGTATACTACTTTGTGGAAGGCCTACAAACGCAGAGTCTTTTAGCATGAGGTCGCCTTCTCACTAAACCACGCAACGGATTTAGATGCAATTTTTACTATTAAAAAGAGAAATAAACGAGAAAGGTTTCATTTGCATCCGAACGAAGAAGGGACATGTCAATAAAGCATGAACTTTTAGAATGGGAACTCTATCCAACCACCATGTGACATCAGGAAAAGCGGTGGCACAGTGATGATGTGCTGCCCTGCACAACGAGAGTCAGCAGAGAGAGTTCCGTGGTAGTCTTTTAAGAGGTCACGAGGCCCTCTTCTATCTGCTGATGATGATGATGACTGGAGTGGTTTTAGTGAGATGACTCCCACAATTCCTTGTCTTTTCTCCAAAAGTCCAGGCGCCTTTTAAAGGCTTACCACCAAGAACAAATAAAAATCCCCTTTTTTACAAGTAAAATATAAGATTAACAGAAACCGTAATGATTAATTACTTGCACTTGCGATCATGGACTTCGGAACATTAAACACACAACATTCATAAAATACTCGTAATTCACATAAAAATAATAGATAACTTAACCACCCAAGCGAATATGAAAACAATAACTTACAAAAGTCATTCATAAGAAACAAAGCAATAAATAGCGAAAAAAGAGAAGAAAAAAAAGAATGTGGATCCCATCACGCAAACAGGCCGTGAGTTTTGGCCCACCCCCGTTTACATAAGTCTGATTTATTCCAGCTATATCGGAGCCAAAGTTGTTAAGTACAATGTGCTGGTTATTTACATACATACATTTGTGTAAATATTACAAGTTACAGACGTTGAATTATGTTGAATTGGAATAGTGGAGTTGGGAACAGTTTTGGGACTCGGGTGGGTAGTGTTTTGGTTATGCATTGTTGTGTTGGGGGTCCCTCGTTGTGAATTAAGGGACGACTCTGCTTATAGGGGTCATTAAAAGGTAAGTTATTAAGTCTAATAGGTTTAAGTACTTGAGAAACACGTGTCATGATTGATACAACTTGAGTTTTGAATGAAGGAATGAATGCCGTTAAGTTGGTACCAATTTCAAAATTTTATCTTGAATGTTTTTTGAATCTTCAGGTAACAAAGACGAAGACTGCATTTATTGTAGTACTCGTAGTTAAATAAGGCGATGGTGTTTTAGGTTTCAAGACAAAAAACAATAAATAATAATAATGAGCTTAATAAAAACACTTAACTAATTAACCCTTCAGATACCGTCAATTAGAGACACAATAGTAAGACAATAGATGCGCGGCCACCGGTGGTCGCTTGGGGATTCATGAATTAAAACTGTTTATACACAATAACTTTTACCTAAAATATGGCGTCAAAAAATTTCTCCGCATCGCTGTCGACTCCGCGGAGAACCTCAAGCGGCGGAAATATTTTATATAACAACCTTTGGGTTGAAACTCTTGGGCCGTGGGGTCCGAGTGCTCATGCGCTTTTTAAACAATTGTCCAAACGCCTTGTTGACACTTCGCGTGACCCAAAGGCTGGCTTTTACTTGGTCAGAGATTAAGCATTGCCATACAACGTGGCAATGAGCTTAATTAAAAGTAATAAATGTAATATAACATACAGCGATCGGTTTCGTTTGTAGAAGTCAGGAAACGAAAAAAAAAATTGATCTCGCCATACAAATTGTCTAATCAAGTTTATAATTTTCTTTATTGTAGACAAACAATTTATACAAACAGTTTGTAAAAGTACAGTTGATGTACATTGGCGAGCTTAACCCAAAACTGGGTTTTATTACAGAAAACCACACAAAGGAGAATGAAAAACTACATTTTGAAGAACCTTCAATGTACAACAAAAAAAAATTGGAATCTTATTAATAATAATAAATTAAATCTAACTTAAAATTTTGTATGGTGAGACTCATTTTTTTTTTTTCGTTTACTGAAAAAAAATTGTGGGCTATTGTTCAGTTTCGTCTACTGAGCAAGCCCTTAAAGTTTGCGGAGGGCTGTCCCTTACACCTTGTATATTATCATTATTATATCATATCCATCAGATGAGATAGTACTCAAACGCGGGCCTATCAATAAAAAAAATCCACACGCACTTTTAACTAGAGCTACTATTGGTGAAACATTCAAAATATAATTATTACGATGATGTTGCAATATGGATCAGATTATAAAAATAAAGCATGTCAAAACCAAAATGAAAGATTTAATGAATTTATGAATGAATGAATAAATAAATAAATGAATGAACAAAATGAATCAATAAGTGAATGAACAAAATGAATGGAATGTGTCAGCTTAATGCAAGAGTTACTTCATCGCCTTGATACAATTTCACATTTCCAAGTTGATATGGGAGTTGCATTGTAGGCCTTGAGAAGATTGCAGCACTAGGGACCAATTAGTAATAAATTGCTGACTGAACACCAGCACAATTTCAGGCCAATTATTCACAGCACAGGTCTGTGGTTCACAAAAGCTTCTTGTTAATTATTATGTTACCTGAAAAAGAGTTTATTATACTTACATACACCGGTTTCCATAATCACCAACTAGTATCTTACCTGAAAAAAAAAAGAAAAAATTAAATAATAAAATCAATAGTATAGAGAAAAGACGGTACTTAATTATATAATGTTACTAAAAAAGGAATCATCATCATCATCATCATCATTTCAGCCGACAGACGTCCACTGTTGGACATAGGCCTCCCCTAAGTGCCGCCACAATGATCGATCCTGTGCGTCTCGCATCCATCGGTTTCCCGCAACCTTCACCAGGTCATCAGTCCACCTTGTAGGAGGCCTTCCGACGCGTAAAAAAGAAATACCTATATATAATGTAAAAAATCAATTAATTTAACTTAACCTTATAATGTAATTAGTCCTTTCAAATACCTTAATTAGAGACACAATAGAAAGACAATAAGAGAGCGAATGTCGACGTCTGCTTGTGGTTTAATGAATAAACACGATTAAAAACTAGACGTTAATCAAAAGTTATATTGTCAGCAGGGCTACAATAATGTTCAACAGAGTTACATCGATACTGGCGTGTACAAAGACTCAGAAAGAATATAGTAGACTTATAGAAAGTAAAAGCTCGAATGTCTCTCTCGCTCTTTTCAGAGCGGGAGCAGTTATTTTGAACATTAAAGAAAAAAAAAACAAAAGGCTAGATAAATGATATTTATTTTGTAAGTAAGTTTACAAAATCACTTTTACGCGTCAATTTTTAGAACCACCAGCTGTATAATAATACAATATACAAATCAGGCTCAGCTGAATGTCGAATGACAGAGGGTCAAAACTAAAAAAAATGCAAATCGGATTCGCATATGAAGACTTCCGTCATAAAATTAAAATCGAGGTAAAAATGCCGAACCCTTTAATTTTAAATTTTATTATTTGTAGTTGTACCAGCGAGTGGAGGGGTGCCACGACAGAAAACCTCCACGAGTGCCCGTGGACTGTAGTTCCCTTGCGGACACGTCCCGAGGGAAGACCAGTCTGCGGGACGGTGCACCCTGGGAGGCGGCCATAGACCCCCTTGGGCACTCCTACCCAAGGGCCTCTATGGCCGTCTGCGAATGTTCTGTCAGACGGACCGCTTCAACGCGTGTCCCTCTGCCATGGCAGAGGGTACAGTGGCGAAGCAAGAGCGGGCTCGGTGTGCACTCACACTGCCGCCGGGCAGGCAGGAGGAAGACGTGTTCCTCCTTCTGCCACCGTTAGTCTCGTAGCCCCAGAGATTGTCCAAGGTCATGTTTCTGACTCTTGATGGGGGACGAGGGCCTTGGCTTAACCGCCCGGGCCGCGAGGAAGACAACCTCTATAAAAAATTACCCCAAACCTCCAAGCGGCGGCGCACCGTGAGGGAGGTTGTTAGCTTGACTAATGGGTAGCTAAATTAGTCTCTAGTGCGAACCACGTATTTGAGCCAGTACCTAAAGTATCTACTCGTGGGAACTAAATGGAATCCAAACTTTTTAAAAAACCACGTGAGAGTGATGCGCGGTCGGAGTCCGGCGCGGCATCCAGAAGGAGCTCGGAGGGCTCGGAGAGTGAGGTGGAAGCGGACGGTTCTGGGAGACACTCTAGTCTCTCCCAGAAGAAGCGCTCCGCTTCTTTTAGAAAGGAGGACGGATCGTCCTGCTCCGAGGGGCGGGCAAAGATCTCCACCAACAGCCGTGGCGCGGGCCGAGTCCGCGGAAGGGGAAGGGGCCTCACGGCTAAGAAATCCGCCGAGCGAGCCAACAGGCTTGCTGCGGAGGGGCGCCAACCCGGCGCGGGCGACTCTGGGAGGGACCTCTCAGAGCCGTCCGGAAGCGAGAGGTGCACCGAGGCGGAGTCAGGTGGGGAGGCGGCAATGCCCTTCAAGGAGCTGGCCGTCACACTGCTGCGTGACGTGGCCCGCCAGCGGGACAAGGCCACGCGGGAGAGGACGATTCGTCGCCACGCCGCATCCCTCCAGGGGGCCCTAGACTCCTCCCTCGAGAAGAGGGTGGCGGAGCTCCGGGTGGAGCTCCGGGCCGAACTCTGTGCGGAGATCCGGGCGGAGCTCGCCAGAGCGCCGAACGGAGGCCACCAGGAGCCCATGGAGGAGGGGCGCGAGCAGGAGCAGGGGCAAAGTCGGCCCCAGCCCCAGCCCCAGCCCGAGCCGGAGAGTCAGCTGCTCACACTGATGCAGCGGGAACTCGCAGCTTTGCAGCAGGGGCTGCAAAAGCAGCAGCTGGAGTTCCAGCAGCGCATCCAGCAGCAGCTGTCTGTCCTGGAGGGCATTGTCCTGCGCCCTCCACTGGCGGCCTCTGGGCCGAAAAAGGCGGCTTCTTATGCCGCTGCCGCGGCCACGGGTACTGCGCCCAAGGCGGGCCCGTCGGGGCAAGCGGGGCGCGGGGCTGCGGCGCCGGAGTTCGCGAGGCCAAGGCCAGAGCTTGCGAGGCCAGCCCCGACGGGCAAGCAGCAGCAGCGGCGTAAAAAGGGTGCGGCGGTGCCTGCCGCTAAACCGGCAGGTTCTCCTGCCGCTGTGGCGACTAGGCCGTGCTTGCCACCTCCTCCACCCGAGGAGCCTGGCGCCGAGTGGACGGTGGTCGGTGCCAAAAGGCGGGCGGGCAAGGTTGCCAGGGCGGCCAAAAAGCGCGCGAGGCGGCAGGAGCGCAAGAAGCGGGCCATGGCGGCACGTCTTCGCGCCCCGAATTCCGAGGCTGTAGTAATTACGCTACAGCCTGAAGCGGAAAAGAGGGGCGTGACGTACGATGACGTCATGGAGAAGGCGAAGCAGGCGGTGTTGCCCCACCTTGGCGAGCTCGGAGCCGCTGCGGGCTTCCGCATGAGGCGCACTATCACCGGGGCCCGAATTCTCGAGGTCCCCGGTGCGGCCAGCGGCCCTGCAGCAGATGCCCTGGCCGCAAGGATCAGGGCGTCCCTCAGTGCGGAAGAGGCCCGAGTGTCCAGGCCCACAAAGTGCATCGACATGCGCATCATGGGACTGGACGATTCCGTCAAGGTGGATGAGGTGGTGGCCGCCATCGTCAAAGCGGGTGGGTGCACGACCGAACAGGTTCGGGCGGGCACCATCCGTGCTGACAGCACGGGCATGCGAGCCGTTACGGTGAGCTGCCCTGTGCAGGCGGCCAAAGCCATCACCGGGGAGGGCCGACGGCTTTTGGTGGGCTGGGTCTCCGCGCAGGTCAAGCTGCTGGAGCCCAGACCTCTGCGGTGCTTCCGCTGCCACGTGGGGCACCATGTGGGAGCCCACTGCGCCGCGGAGGATCGCAGCGACCGCTGCCACCAGTGTGGCCAGCCCGGTCACAAGGCCGCAGAATGCCGTGCTACGCCGCACTGCTACGCATGTGCGGCGGCCGGCAAGCCGGCTGACCACCGGGCTGGGGGCAGGTCCTGCGACCCCCCCGCCAAGGCCAAGGGCAAGGCCCACAGGCCCATCCCCGCCAATGTCCTCGCCGCCGCAGCCGCCTCCTTGGCCGCCGCCGCCATCGCCGCCGCACCCGCCGCCGCGGTAGTGCCCCCTAGGGGGGCTCGGGAGGAGACCGTAATGGAGTGTCAATAACGGCCCCATTACGTCTCCTCCAGGCGAACATCAACCACTGCGCCGCCGCTCAGGATCTGTTGCTCCAGAGCATGGCGCAGTGGTTGATCAATGTCGCCGTAGTCACCGAGCCGTATTTTGTCCTGCCCAGGGGTGACTGGGTTCAGGACCTGGACGGCTCGGTGACCTTAATTACGTCGACCGCCGCCGGTACCCCGCCCCCCGAGTCCGTCACGAGGAGGCGGGGTTGCGTGGCAGCACGGTTCGGGGACATCGTCGTGGTGGGCGTCTACCTGTCCCCGAGCCGATCTCTCGACGAACTCCATGTCTCTCTGTTGGAGCTAAATTCCGTCGTCGCTGGGTTCAGTTCCCTCCCCGTGATCGTTTGCGGGGACTTCAACGCCTGGAACACGGCTTGGGGTTCCCGGTTCACGAACCAGAGGGGTCGGATGGTGGAGGACTGGGCCTTAGAGCTGGGCCTGGTCGTACTGAACCGGGGTTCTGTCCCCACGTTGGTGAGGATGCGGGGTGAGTCGGTGGTGGACATTTCGTTCGCCAGCCCCGCTCTGTCGCCACGTGTCGTCGACTGGCGCGTGATGGAGGAGGTGGAGACGTACTCCGACCACCGGTACATCCGGTTTGACGTCTCCGCCGAAACCTTGGCCGCGCCGGTCCGACAGAGCCCTTGCGGTCCGCGGTGGGCGCTTAAGCAGATGGACCGGGAGCTCCTCCTGGAAGCCGCGACGGTACAGGCCTGGGTGCAAGCACCGGACAGGCCTGTCGACATTGACGTCGAGGCGGAGTGGTTCCAGGAGGCCATGTCGCAAATTTGTGATGCGGCAATGCCCCGTGTCCGTCCAGGACGAGCTAAGCGCCAGGTGTACTGGTGGTCGCCGGAGATCGGCGCCCTGCGCAACGCGTGCAATCACGCGCGACGCCGGTACGCCAGGCACTGCAGGCGCCGCATCCGCCCGCCGGATGCGGAGGCCAGAGAGGCGGAGCTGTATGAGGGATACAGAGAGGCGAAACGCACCCTCCGAACGGAGATAAAGCGGGCCAAACTCGAGGCCCGCAACGTGTGGCTGGGGTCTCTGAACGCGGACCCGTGGGGGCGCCCGTACAAGTTGGTACGGGATAAGCTTCGCCCCTGGGCTCCGCCGCTGACTCAGAGTCTCCGGCCCCAACTCGTGGAGGGTGTGGTTAGCACTCTGTTCCCTGTGCAGGGGGAACACTCCCCCCCACCCATGGCTCCGCCTCCGCCAGCGGTGTCTGACGCGAACCGCAACAGCGACGACGACGACGATGCTCCAGAAGTGACCGAGGTAGAGTTGAGAGTGGCGGTGCGAAGGCTGAGTGCCAAAAACACCGCCCCAGGACCCGACGGCTTGCCAGGGAAAGCCTGGGTCCTGGCCATGGAGGCTCTCGGGCCTCGACTGAGAGGGCTCTTCAGCGCATGCCTGGAGAGGGGCCAGTTCCCACTTCGCTGGAAGACGGGGAAACTGGTCCTCGTAGCGAAGCCAGGGCGCCCTGCGGACTCTCCGTCCGCATACCGGCCCATTGTGCTGCTCGACGAGGTGGGCAAGCTCTTTGAAAGAGTGATTGCAAACCGCCTCGTCGTGCGGCTAACACGGGTGGGGCCGGACTTGTCGGACGGACAGTTCGGCTTTCGCAGGGCGCGCTCTACAATAGACGCCATCATGCGCGTGCGAGCCCTCACGACAGGGGAAGCGGTGTCCCAGGGTAGGTGTGTCGTGGCAGTGTCCTTGGACATTGCCAACGCCTTCAACTCCCTGCCCTGGAGTACGATCCGGAGGGCACTCCGGTACCACCGGGTGCCCGAATACCTCTGTCTAGTGGTCGAGGCGTACCTGTCAGACAGGTACATTGTCTACCCCGGTCACCAGGGAGACTGGAATCATCGAGAGATGTCGTGCGGTGTTCCGCAGGGGTCGGTTCTAGGCCCACCCTTGTGGAACATCGGCTACGATTACGTGCTGCGCGGCGACTTCCCTGACGGGGTCAGCGTGGTTTGCTACGCAGACGACACGCTGATCCTAGCGCAGGGAGAGTCGCACCAGGCGGCGGTCGCTCTAGCGACACGCGGGGTTGCGATAGCCGTTGGTAGGATCCAGGAGTTGGGACTCGAGGTGGCGCTGCATAAATCCGAGGCAATGTGCTTCCACGGCCCTCGGAACGCGCCACCATCGGACTCCCAGCTTACGGTAGGAGGAGTTCGCATCGGCGTCGGGTCGACGATGAAGTATCTGGGACTCGTCCTCGACAGCCGGTGGAATTTCGTAGAACATTTCCGACGTCTGGCTCCCAAGCTTCTCCGGGCTGGGGCTGCTCTCAAGCGGCTCCTGCCCAACCTTGGGGGTCCAGACGCCTCCTGCCGGAGGCTCTACGCGGGGATCGTTCGGTCCATGGCCCTCTACGGGGCGCCGGTGTGGGCGCCGTCGCTGGCAAAGCGACCGGCGTCCATACTGAACGCCTGCCAGAGGGTCATGGCAATACGGATGGTGCGGGGTTACCGCACGATCTCCCGCGAAGCGGCGAGCCTTCTGGCTGGCCTACCACCGTGGGATCTGGAGGCAACAGTCCTTGCACACATGCACGACATGCGCGTGGAGATGCAACGCCGGGGTGAAAGTCCACTGCCGCAACATGTCAAGGCATGGCGGACAGAGCTCCGGCGGGATCTCATGGTGAAATGGCGTCAACGGCTATCGCAACCCAGTGCTGGGCACGCCACGATTATGGCGGTAAGTCCCCTCTTTGAGGCGTGGCTGGAAAGACCTCACGGCGTCCTTACCTTCCGCATGACGCAGGTCCTCACCGGACATGGCAAGTTCGGGAGGTTCCTGCATCGGATTCAAGCGGAAGAGACGCCCGGGTGTCGCCACTGTGCGCAACGCCCGGAGGACACGGTGGAGCACACCGTCGAGGTGTGCCCTGCCTGGGCGGAGCATCGCCGTGCCCTCGTGGGGGCGATCGGCGGCGGAGACCTCTCGCGCCGGGCCCTGGTCGAGGCCATGGTCCGGAGCGAGGAGGAATGGCAGGCGGTCGCCTCCTTCTGCGAAGCAGTAATGCTTGCAAAGGAGGAGGCCGACCGCATCAGGCAACGGCGCCCTCGCCGCCGTCGCCGGGATTCCGATCCCGATTTCCGGCCACCGTAGACGCAGGCTCGCGGACGGCGAGCTATGGGTAGCTCGCTGTCCGATCGTCCGATAATGGACCGAGTCTAAGACGTCGACGGCGCGCACTGTTCCCGCGCGCCTCAAGGAGTTGTCAGCAACAGGAGGGGCCCAGCTGGGTCGAAGCCTACTGGGGACAGGGTTGTCCGAAAGGGAGCTCGTGCCCCGGTATGAAGGCTAGAAGGAACGGCGCGGGGTTTTTAGTCAGTAAGAGTCTGACACTGTCTCCCGCTCCACCCAAGAGCGGGTTTCGTCAAAGATGATTTTCCCCGTCGAGAAAAAAAAAAAAAAAAAAAAAAAACCAGCGAGTGGAATACACATTCTGTACACTTTATTTCAACTTTCTATCCCTTCCAGTTAAGAAGGTCCTTTTCCACTCGCCTATCGTAAACATCGAAAATGGATTAAAAGCTTGTTACTTCATTTAATGCAATCTAACGCAATGTTTGACGAAAAGGCAACGCAAAAAAAAGAGAGATAACGCCTGAAAACTCTGTTAGTATTCGGTAATTCCGAGATTTACTCGAAAATTTCACAAAACTTGCTCCAGGAAATAGCTGTTTTTTTAAACCCTTAAAAGTTTTTGGAAAAGTTGTGGTCATTTAGAATCTTAATAAAATTTGCAAGATCTCTAGAGGATTACTTCTTTGACTTTTTAAATTTTTAGGCAAATTATGAAGTGTCAAAGTTCATACAAAATAGGACATTTTCAGAGGTTTTTACTGGATTAGTTTTACGCAAATTTAGAAATTGGTTTCTTTAGAAACCTAGATAATAGCCACAAGATACTGTGTTTCCAACATATCTAATGAAAAATGTGTAATAACGTCATAATCAGTTATGAGCGGTTGTATAAAAAACAGTGAAAATGTGAGTCATGATGCACCACCTTAATGAGATACAGCCCACTGTTTGACAGAAGTATAGACAAACAGTTGAAGCAGACAACGGAGGCTTAGTAATAAACGATAACATTATTCAACACATCAACGAACAATTCAGAAGAACTCATTATGAAAAGAGATCACATACCACCAATAAAGAACACATATTACCATAATCTACAGCTTCGCAAACTGCCAGTAAATTCAGTTAAACTTCCACAGTGTGAGGACTAAGGGGTACTGGGGTGCTGGAAAAAAGCTCGCCGTACATCATTATCAAAAAGTTATTAAGGCGGGCCTTGAAGCGTCCAATTTATTACGAACGGAATCGCTGTAGCTGCCAACTTAGGCGTGATCATTATAGTTTATTGGGACAGCAGTGGTGATAATAATTTTTGGTGGAAAAATACATTTTGATTTGTGTGGTTCGGTGATAAAGTACTTATGAATAGTGCGGTCGTTCGTTTTGTTGTAACAGACATTTTTTTTTCATCCTAGTGGTAGTAGTCCTAGAAAAGAAACCGTTTGTCTTGGTCATCATCATCATCATCAGCCTTTTTTTTTTAATGTAAAGAGGAGGGATGAAACGCATGTTCCTAAAAGAGTTTTAATTTTACAAGTGGATGGATGGAAAAAAAGAAGGAGGCCAAAGAAAAGGGAGTTAGTGATAGCGTGACGGGTGACAGGACAGAATGGAAGAAAAAAAAAAACGTGTTGCCTAAAACCCCAAATAAAACGGGATAAGGGCAGGAAGATGATGATGGTAGTAGTCCTTGATACGTGTGTAAGAAGGTATTGCAAGTTTTTATTTTGTTTCTGTAAGTAACTATATTTAAAAGAATGATATTTTGCTGTCCTGAGTTCATTAGTTTTAATATTTTCTTAAAATGAAATTTTATGTTAAATGCAGTTTTGCTTGCTATGAGCATCTCATAACATATCTTAATATTTGCATGCCAACTCATGGCAATAGTGTCTGCACTATTATACTAAGTTACCATCTCTTGTACCGCATTTAATGCAAATAAATGGCTTTGACTAAGACTTTGACAAGAATTGGCGATAATAAAAAGGCTCAGTCGCACGTCAGTGTGGGGTTAATTATTTCGACCGACATAAATCTCTTCAGACTATCTTTATCGTTTAAAACTCGAATTTCTGTTAATACCTTACTAACAGCTGCCGTGTGAATTTAAAAATTGCATGCGCTAAAGAGCAGGAGATAGTGTTACATGCGACGCTATCTCCTGCTCTTTGGCTGAACGGGAGATAGTTTCAGACTCTTACTGACTAAAAACCCACCCCGTCCCTTCTAGCCTTCATACCAGGGTTCGAGCTCCCTTTTGGTTTAATCTGGCCCCAGTAGGCTTCGACCTAGCTGGGCCCGTGCTGTTGCTGACAACTCCTTGAGGCGCGCGGGAACAGTGTGCGCCGTCGACGTCTTGGGCTCGGTCCGGACAGTTACCAGACGGTTGGACAGCGAGCTACCCATGGCTTGCCGTTCGCAAGCCCGCGTTACATGCGTCACCTGCTATACTGCCCATTCTGCACAACTAATAACAGAGCTGTACAGGTTGCCAAATACTGGTCAGAAAACAAAAAATAATTTGAGTCCATCGACACGAAAAGAAGAAAAAGATTTTAAATATTTTATTGAGAACCGAGATTTGCCCCATTTTGATGGATGATAAAAGCTACCAGGATCACAACAGCACCTAGATATTCCCAATAAAACTTCGATCTTTTCTAAAACCGATACAATGTACGGGTCGGTCGCGTCCTAAGGGAATGTGTGACACTTGGATCTAATTCTATCGTCGGGATATTGAAGGATAAGTCGTTCAAAAGATTAATATATCCTCCTTTAACCTTTACTACATATATATTATGTACGAGTAGGTATTAGGTTTTTCCCTTGCTTGCTTCCGTGGCCTAACCCGAAGAATATGGATATTTTTCAGAGTAAAAAGTAACTTATGACACTCAGTAAAGACAGCTTTATGTATCAAAGAAAAAAAATCGTAATTGGGTAAATCTTCTAGAGGTGGCTCTATGCAAAGATAGTAAGCTAAAAATTCATTTATACTGTATATTGTATAATCTTGTTAAATTAATGGAATATATAGAGCCCCGAGATGGCCAAGTGGTAACAACCTTGACTTACAAATTGTGTGTCGTAGGTTCAAACCTAGCAAAGCGATTTTTTTACTTTTTGTAGTTTGTTTAATCACCACTGCTCTCAAAACGGCGAGGCAATACATTGTATAATTCATTGTGACATTCAGCAATCTACACTGTACCTACGTGGTAGAGAGAAGGCCTAAAACTCAGTTGTTCTCACTACATCAAAAGGTTTGCTGAAAAGACTTTGGTTATGTGTATTTATGTGTGGCAAATAAAATATTTTTCTGTCTTTCTTTTCTTTACATATTTCACAAACAGTTATCTGCTTAAACTTGGATCGCTTGCTGTCATAAGAAACAGCTTATGTACACTGAAACAATCAATACCCCTCTTCAAGATCAATCCACCTTCATAAAGTACAAATATCTGTACAAATGTGTATGTAGGTAACACAATATTTTATGGGAAAATATTTATGAAACAGGTAAATACGTCATAACAATAGCATTGTCAGGTCATTCTTCTGAAAAGGCTATAGATTCGAGAACACCCACTAAAAATTTTACTAACCTTAAAATTCTTTACGAAACACGTCACTATATGGGATTATATGATAGTTTCCCAACGGATGCGAGGCGGTATCCACACCTTTTTGGCACAATTTTATGGCCAACTAAGCCTCTACGTATGCCTTAATGGGCAAACTCACTTAGTCTCTTTATCCATGATAGCGGAATACAGGTTTTTGTATAGCGGTCTTTTAGTGAATGAACTACAAATTATGCGTGCTTCTAGTGGGTCAAATGAAATTTGTATTAAGTAGTTTTTTTTATGGTGAGGAAAATCATCCAATGTCAACCCCCGCTCTTGGGCGGAGCGGGAGATAGTGTCAGACTCTTACTGACTAAAATCTCACCCCGTTCCTTCTAGCCTTCATACCAGGGCTCAAGCTTGTATTAAGTAGTAAAAGTGCACAGACAATATTGATAAAGAAAATTATGTGTCCGGCCTCAATGACATTTCACTTGTTCAAAATTCTTCTTACTGATAAATACCCAATTAAATTTCAACAAACTTTCATTGAGCATCCAGACTTTAATTTTCTTCCGGAATATCCCAGTTATCTCGCACATGGTTTCACTGGCTAGTTTTAATTTAAAATGACAGCTGTAAAGTTTTGCTAGCTTGCATTTTAATTTCCGTACTTCTATTTTATTCAATATCGGTAAAACAAAAATCACAACATAACTGCGATGTTTCGCTTGGTAATTTTAATTACCTAGATGCCAAGTGTTGCCATAACGAACGCTCCTGTGATGAGATTTCCGCGACCCTCACCAGGTCATAGGTCTACATTATGGTAAGCCTGTCAACGCTGCGTCTTTTGGAACACGATTGCCATTGAAGAATCTTTCGGCCCTATCGACCATTTATTCTGCGAGCAATGTTCCTTGGCCATTGCCACTTAATTTGGCGATTCTTTGGGCTATATCGGTGACCTTTGTTTCCCTGCGGATATCTCTGCGGATGTTACGCAATATTATTTAACTTTTAAACGATAACAGTAAATTCTGGCACGGGTTTGATTACCCCACTAACTGTTTTTGATACCCATTTGTTTAAAATAAAATTGGTTTGAACCAGTATGTTTATGCATGTGAATTTTCGTATCTGTAAAAAAATTCCCGATACGGGGAAAAAAGCAACTAGAGGATTTTTTTTCAACATGTTTATATTTTTTACTTCCTATCATAATGGTAGCCAAACACGTTCCAGTTATCATCATCATCATCATCATCATTTCAGCCGAAAGACGTCCACTGTTGGACATAGGCCTCCTCAAGTGTCACCACAGTGAACGGTCCTGTGCATCTCGCATCCATCGGATTCCCACAACCTTCACCAGGTCACCGGTTCACCTTGTCGTCTTCCGGTATGCAATCGCCACTCCAAAACCTTTCGTCCCCAACGGCCATCTGTTCTGCGAGCAATGTGCCCTGCCCATTGCTACTGAAGGAATGCTATTTATAAATCCTTTATATTTAGGAACCCTTATCAGATCATCGGACCACCTTTTAGGAGGCCTACCAACGCTACACGGCGTACGTCTTCCGGTACATGGTCGCCATTCAAGAACCTTTCGGCCCCATCGGCCATCTGTTCTGCGAGCCCTGCTCATTGCCACTTAAGTTTGGTGCGTTCCAGTATACTTGCGCAAGTCTAGACTTGTGCAAACACACGTTATTTGAAAGTGACCAAAGTCTGCGCAAAAATCTTCCAACACACGTTTCAGTAGACAAGTCTAAATTTGCGCAAGTATACTTGTATAGAACGTGCGTGGCTACCATTTATTATTATTATTATAAGTAGCCCACATTGTCCCACTGCTGGGCAAAGGCCTCCCTCCACTCCTTCCAACGATCACGGTTCCTCGCTTTCTCATTCCAATTCTCAAGGAAGCCATCCAGATCGTCCCGCCATCTCCTTCGTGGTTTGCCTCGGCTCGGCTGTGTCCGGGTTTCCTGCGTTTTACGCGCCCACAGCTCGTTGGACTACCATAATATTGTTTATTCGTGGCTACCATAATATTGTTTATTCGTGGCTACCATAATATTGTTTATTCGTGGCTACCATAATATTGTTTATTCGTGGCTACCATAAAATTGTTTATTTGTATTAAGTCATAAGGGAATATCTCATAACTAGCGCACTCTAATGTTAAACTGAAATACGTACTGAGTGAGATATTTCTCTAGAGAATCGGAATTACGGCGGAAATTTACCGGACGGTCGTTATTGAAACCGGAGATGCATCGTGCGTTGATATTCAACGTGTTTAGAGAGAGTGGATAATGTTGTTACGTTATTAAGTTTAATGTTCGCGGAAATGGAACGATACTTTAGTAAAGTTAAATGTATTATACTGACATTTTTCTTTGTCAAATGAGCAGTTATCCAGCACGAATATTAAATTAACTTTTTACACAAACTCGATAATGCTATTTTATATGTCATATTATCCTCACTTAAAGCAAGTAATTCTATCTTTGGCGATCTAACATGGTATGAGCATTCCTTAGGGAATAATGTGGAGCGTATTGGTAGCACAGTCATATTAATACCACACATTTTAGATTTTTAATTATTTTTTTTTCGATATTTTTTTATTTAGGTCGTTTTTATTATCGTGCCCCGGGTGCAAAAAAATCAAAACGCCAAAAAACGCGTCACGCACGCGTATTCCATGCATTACAATATATACTTGTATAAAATGAATATTTTTGGGGGTTACGTGTGCGGAGCAAGCCCGCATGCGTAATAAAACCATGCGATATTAAAAACACCAATAGGTCCTTATTTTGGGTTGGGAAATCATTCGTATGTACTGTCTATAACTCTAACCATAGCGGTAGGAGTCTCGCTCTGGTAGAAGCAAGAGTGTAAGACTTTTATCGACTAAAACCAACCTGTGTTACATCAGTTGCCTTTTGCGTTCCAGGGCCCTTTGGATCAATTTATTTAGGCCCTGCTAACTATTCGGTTAACGCCGTAACATAATATTATTACTAACTAATGAAACAATCAAGAACCCAAAAAACCTAATCGATTCTCGAAGTATTTGTCAGACAGCTATTACGTAAGCCTTCGGGGCCGGAAGTGGCGTAAGTAAAGCAAATATGGCGGGCGGATGTGGATCGTAAGTCACGCCGCAGATACCCGGGTCGACATCCGGCCGACTGGCACAAGACTGTGTGTTTGTCTGTCTCGGTTCACTTGAGGGATTCGCTGGTGATTACTAGTTGTTTGATTTGGTATACGCGATTAGATTTGTTTGTATGTTTTGTTCAACCACGACGTTTAACAAGATTCAATATTTGAATTCAAATAGTTTCGAACTTAACAAAGTTTTGAGTTATTTATATAGGTACATATATTTTATATTATATTTTCAACCATATTCGAAAAATTCAAGAAGATGGTTTATAACTCAAGAGTAGAGATTGTTTTTAAATAGTTTTCATGCTATTTTGATGTTTGTCAACTCAGAACTTTGTTATTTATGAAGCGAATTAGAAAACTCTTATACATATAAAAAAGATAGGTACTTCCAGATTGGTTTTATTTTATAAAAATCTCGTTCTAATAAATATATATAGTCATTTTGGCTTCAACGCAACACTTTATCTAACGCAATCCAACGCGATGTTTGACGAAAAGGCAACGCAAAAAAAGCCAACGCCTGAAAACTCTGTTAGTATTTGGTAAATCTGAGATTTAATCGAATATTTCATAAAACTTGCTCCAGGAAATAGCTGTTTTTTTTAAACCCTTAAAAGTTTTTGAAAATTTGTCGTTATTTAGAATCTTAATAAAATTTGCAAGGCTTCTATAGTTTTACTTTTTTGACTTTTTAAATTATTAGACAAATTATGAAGTGTCAAAGTTCATATAAAATAGGCGATTTTTAGAGGTCTTTACTGGATTAGTTTTACACAAATTTAGAAATTGATTTCAATAGAAGCCTAGATAATATTCACAAGATACTGTCTTTCCAAAATATCTAATGAAAAATGTGTAATAACGTCATAATCAGTTATGAGTGGTTGTATGAAAAACAGTGAAAATGGGTGTCATCACCTTAAGGTGGTGCATCATGACCCTCTTAAAGCCCAATCTGTCTCCTAGAAAAGAAGCCTGAGTCCCAGCAGTAGCAACAATAAAGTACTAATAACTAACTGTAATTCAGAAAATTCGGTGTTAAATAAGGAAGAAACAAAACGTAAAACCGACTTAATTTTTTGTGATTTTTACTTTGAAATCGCATGCATTCCATTCTCATTCGACACAAAGGAACATTTCCAATGCAATGAAAAAAAAACCGACAGTAATCTGCAATATTGCAAAATATTCCAATGGAAAACAGAAGTATTAATCCTACAAGTAAAAACTTGCACAAAGAAATCAAAGTAACCATTACCAATTTACTAACGAACAATACTACAAAGTAAGATGCCAAAGTACAAACAATAAACAAAAGGAAATGTACTAAGCTAAGTATAAACAGGAATAAATCCTTCCCCTACGTTATCATCTCGGTATTACCGAGGTATCCATTAAGTTAATAATATATGCACAGACTGGCTTACTTATATGAATATAGACGGTATCGTATGATAAACATTTACTTACAGAGGATTATGATTGGACTACCTTCTGTTCGTGGTTTTACTTGCTTACTTGGGTAAATTTAATTCCGCCAAGCTCGTTTCTTCTGTTCGTTTGAGATGTGGTGCTGGAGAAGGATGCTCCGTATACCTTGGACAACATTTTGAACCAACGTATCTCTATTGCGAGAACTCAAAATCTGCTTGCGGTTATCGCCAGTTCCTACACAAGCTTCTACAATATCTCGGTCACGTTGCAAGGAAAGATGGTGGCAACCTCGAAAGGCTCATCATAACTGGTATCAATATTTAATTAATTTAAATATCAAATAAAATGTCTCTGTGCCCAAACAAGGTCTAAAATGATGCATAGCTCTAAGCTAGTTTTGTACCATCTTACCAACATTGTAGATGCAAATAAATGAATATGAATAAAGTGCGTGGGAAAAGGCCTCGTAAGCGCAGCCCAATACGTTGGTCTGACCAGATCTGCACCGCTCTTGACTCTACGCTTTGTAATGCCTTTCACACCGCCAGAGACAGAAACAGATGGAGGAATATCGTTTGAACGAAAGTGATGAAGCAAGAAGGTCACGACCCTCAGCATTGAGGAGTATGACGCAAGGAGGAGAAAGAACCTCGTGTCATTTCAGATCACTGCCATGTTAAGTGATGCACTACAGGGACGCTGTCCGTACGCATATTTTTTTGGGAGTAGTGGTATTTCAAGTGCGTGTTTCCTGGTAGCTGCAACCTGGAGGTTTTTTGGCTCGACAGTGAACAAGTATGATAAGAAAGCGAGCTCCATCAACACTTACCATCAGGCGAGGTAGTGGTGAAGTGCGAGCCTATCAATGAAAAAAAAAATACAGCAAAAAACTAAAATTAATATCAGAATGTTTAAGAAGGAAGCATGACCTGAGGTCAACAAATTAGGTATAAATTTAAATAGTGTAATTGGTTTCGGTTGTTCTACCACATAAATAAACTAAACCAAATAAATATTTTTGTTATCTATAGAACATTATTATTAGTATAATTATGCGAAACCTGAATATAGTTGGTTCAGAATCAGTAACTGAATGGATTTAATAGTTTTTACACCATGTTATTTTTTTCCATATATATTTAAAAAGATTACAAATTAGAAGCCACAGACACGAAGTACAACACAGGTCACGGCAGGTCATAGCGGGCATTTGGTGCTAGCAAACCGCTGGTTGCAAGCGCAAAACAACTCCTTAGTCGTCTGGATGGCCTGGTGACTATGTACTTTTGCTGACATAACAAGCTTCTAACTTTTTGATTTTTCATGATACAGTTATGAAATTTTGTACGTAGATTCTTTACATGAAAATACTAGACATGTGTTCCGGGTTTTGCATATACTAATACTAACATTGTATTATATACATATTTAGATTACTAGCATGTATCAAATCGAATGTCTCAACTTCTAAAGTAACATCACCTGCGTCGTTGCTATCGATGTTTTCAGAGCATTACACATTCATTTTTATGATCAAAATGGCTGTAGAACAATAAAAATAAAATATATTCCCTGTAAAAAGTATCAGGCGTTAAGATAAGGAATGTTGCGCTTGAACATATTGATTTTATTCATTCATCTACACTTCTACACTTGATATTATAAAGAGGTAAAGTTTGTTTTCATATTTTTTGCATGTAGGAGGCAATTTCTGAAAATACTGGTCCGATTGCTAATTTTTTTTTTCATCGATAGAAAGTTGCTTTATTCCTGAGTGACATAGTGTTATAAAAAGGCAAAAGCTGATTGATAATAATAATATTAAACATTTTAGATTTTTATACATCTATATATATAAAAATGACCCCCGTTTTCCGTTGTCACGACTTGGCATGAAAACGGCTTCGGCGGTTTTGTCGGCTTGACCGATTTGGCTGTTTTTTTTTTGTTGTGATTGTTATTGTGAGGAGAAGGTTCATATGGAAAAAAAATTTGGGTAGTGTAGGGTAGAGTAGGGTAGAGTAGGGTAGGGTAGGGTAGGGTAGGGTAGAGTAGGGTAGAGTAGGGTAGAGTAGTAGGGTAGAGTAGGGTAGAGTAGGGTAGAGTAGGGTAGAGTAGGGTAGAGTAGGGTAGAGTAGGGTAGAGTAGGGTAGAGTAGGGTAGAGTAGGGTAGAGTAGGGTAGAGTAGGGTAGAGTAGGGTAGAGTAGGGTAGAGTAGGGTAGAGTAGGGTAGAGTAGAGTAGAGTAGGGTAGAGTAGGGTAGAGTTGGGTATAGTAGGGTGGAGTAGAGAAGAGCGGGAGCGAAGCCGCGCGGGCAAAGCTAGTTTTTCATAAATTTAACCGTTTTCATGAATGAGATCGTTTGTTATGTCAATGGGTATAGGACGTTCAAATATTGGTGTCACCGTCCTGCTACTACCTATCCACGATAGGCTACGCTAGTAATGCTGAAGAAAATTTAAAAAAATATAGGTTTTAGTATAAATAGTTAAAAAAAAATTATGTACATATGTACATTTTTATTAGTTGTTAATAAACGAATAAATTCAGTCTTAAAAGAAAATATCAATTATTTCTGTAGATTATCAAAATTCTACTTAAAAAAAAAAACTTTGTGTCTACGTCGAATATCGAGAGATTTTTTTAAGACTAGTGCTTGACTGTGATCTCACATGATGGTAGGTAAGCAATTATGCAATCGTTGATGGTGAAGTGAACTAATTTGTTATGCTCTAGCCAGTTGAAGGTTCTTGCATTATAATTGGACAAAAAGACCACAGCAGGCAAATTATTCCAGTCCTATATATGTAAACGATGAGTCGAAACGTCTGCACTATATAGATGCAAATAAAGTACGCTGGATATATTTCACAAAAAATCGGATTTTAAATCCCCGACATCACATTTCGTCATTTTTTTAAGTATAAAAAAGTGTTGCGCCGACCCCAAATAAAACGGGACAAGGGCAGGAAGATGATGATGATGATGACAAATTAACACTACAGTAAGTTACACAGTACACAATTACACAGTTAACACATATATACAAAAACATATAAGTAATGTAAATATACAATTATATCATATAAATATGTCTAGACAAGTACACATATTGAGTTTGTCTAAAAACATGAATATGGAAAATAAAAATTACGTATATTATTATAACAGTTATTAAGAAATTAGATCGTCAAAATACACATTTATTTACAAATAGCTTTCACAAAATAAGTAAGTACCTAATACAAGATTTTATATTACGAAGTAATTTACGAAGATATTCTATATTTTCGTAACTTACTTATTTTATTTTATTTTATTTTATTTTAAAACTGAACTCTGATAGAATAGGGCTTATTTTATCAGAGTTAAGTTTGATTAAATTTAGACATTTTAATTTCGCAATACTGGTTTTGCTCAGTTCTTTCATAGTACAATTTTAAATATCCGAATTAATATACCTATATATCCTCAACTACGTATAATAATTATTATTAATAATCTCATATTGTTAGAAAGAGAGGTGATAACTTGGAAAAGTGGCTTCTGACGGGAAAAATTTATGGGAAAAGACCCAGGGGCAGGAGTCCATTACGTTGGTCAGACCAAATCCGTGTTACACTGGAGACCACAGTCTGCGACGCCATCCACATCGCCGAAGACAGGACAACATGGCGAAATATAGTCCACAAGAAAATCATTTGTCGAGGTCACGACCCTCAGCATTGAGGATAAACAACGCAAGGAGAGAGGATATCCTCAATTAAGTATTATTTTATTAAACCCTAAGCAAACGCCGGCATTCGCTCCCTCATTGTCTTTCTATTGTGTCTCTAATTACGGTATTAGAAAAGTTAAAGGTAGAACTACACTGCACACACGACGATCCAGGCACGTCGGTCTCCATACATTTTATATGGAAACTAGACTTGTAGAGCTACACTCAACCCACGCCACGTCGTTCTACGTGCAAATCAGGCGTGTTACGCGTCTGCGTCGGTCTAATGTAGTTCTAGCTTAAGAGGGTCCTTCTCCACTCGCTTATCGTAAACATCGAAAATGGTTAAAAAGCTTGTTACTTCATTTAATGCAATCCAACGCGATGTTTGACGAAAAGGCAACGTAAAAAAAAGAGAGATAACGCCTGGAAACTTTGTTAGTATTCGGTAATTCCGAGAAAATTTTACAAAACTTGCTCCAGGAAATGGCTGTTTTTTTTAAACCCTTAAAAGTTTTTGGAAAAAGTTGTCATCATTTAAAATCTTAATAAAATTTTCAAGGTCTCTAGAGGATTACTTTTTTACTTTTTTAATTTTTAGGCAAATTATGAAATGTCAAAGTTCATACAAAATAGGACATTTTCAGAGGTTTTTACTGGATTAGTTTTACACAAATTTAGAAATTGGTTTCTTTAGAAACCTAGATAATATCCACAAGATACTGTGTTTCCAAAATATCTAATGTAAAGTGTGTAATAACGTCATAATCAGTTATGAGCGGTTGTATGAAAAACAGTGTAAATGTGAGTCATGATGCACCACCTTAAAGTGCAATCATAACTATCTTCTTCTTCCTTCCCTGGTCCCATTACTTAGTGCCGGGACTCCTCACTTTCCTAAATCCAAGTTTCTCTGTCTAGGGTTGTCAATTTTGGCAATAGAGCTTTCTTTATGTCCCACTTTTTATTTGAACACCAGCCCCCCTAGCCAAGTTACAACCGTTTCGCTTGCGTCGAACGCTTCGAGTTGACCTTGCCGCCAATTCTTTTGTTCTGACCACGTGACTGAGCGTCATTCCCGTACATTTGAAGCTTTCTACTAGCGTTAACTATTGCAGATTTGAAACTTGGCTAGGGGGGCAGGTCGATACACAAGTGGTTGGTAGTAGTATGTTGGTAAGCAGTACATAACTAAATTTAATTCTGAATTCAAAAATGTGGTACAAACTATGGAAATAGACAATTTTAAAGTCGCCAAACTTTCATTCAACATACATTTAAGCCGAAAGACGTCCATCGTTGGACATAGACCTCCCCAAAGCGTCGTTAGAAAGACCGATCCTGTGCGTTCCGCATCCACCTTATTCTCGCGACTCTCATCAGTTGATGATCCACTTTGCGGGAGGGTTATCACTGGAACACATTTTTAGATTTGTTAAAATTTCCCTTTTACTTCATTGAAAAATCATCGTGCAATATTAATTTAACCCTTCAGATACCGTCAATTAGAGACACAATAGTAAGACAATAGATGCGCGGCCACCGGTGGTCGCTTGGGGATTCATGAATTAAGTTGTAGTTACAATTTTGATGTATCAGAAGTTAATGAAGAATAATGTATATCATGTGAAAGAGTATTTTATTATGGGCATCGACAATGATGTTTTCAGGTATATGCAGGGCTGCCAACCCATAAAATACTGCAGGTTTTTTTTTCATTACATACCAACAAAACAAATCTTAATAATATATTTTTAATTAAACTTAAATACAGACTATGTTCTGCCAGCAGCTTCGCTCGTGGTAAAGTAAGTTTCTCCATACAATCTTTGGACTTTCTTTCTTTTAAAAGTTAAATTTCCAAGAATTATTTCTTAGTGCTCGCCTACGTCATAATATAATATAATAATAAAAGGAAGCAATCTGTTCCAAGTCTCAGTATTTTCGGATGTGCGTTGACATTAGTCAGCTGGTCAATTTTAGCTTCTCTACACTTGTGTGCAAAAAAATAGACCCACCCCATAGGCAGTTCTTTGGAATCCAATAATTAACCAAAAAGTTGAATAATTTAAAAAATATATTTTATTATTGCTGAAGATAGGTTTATAAACATTTTTTAAACCTACTCTTCATTTTGAACCGTGGTTTGGCAACCCTGAGTAAAAGATACAGGAAACGAGAACATAAAGGCGATGCCGCTGAGAGTAATTATGAACAATTTCAATCAATGCACACAATAAACATATCCAGGGAAACATAATGAGAACGTCAGTGTTTAATTTGTGCCTCCGTGAACACCTGGCGATTTCTCGTTATTCGAGATTTTATTGAAAAGGTAGATATTTCACAGGTGTTCTGAATGTTTCGGAAAATATTGATAATATGGTGTTGTGATTTGACGTTTTGTTTTTAATTTAAGATATGAAATCTGTAAGCAATGTGGGCCTTTAGTAGGTTTTTTTTTGTGTTTTGTTGTTTTTTTAAGTTAATATTACGGTTTGTATTTTTGGTGCAAATACCAAAAAATTTGTTTCCTTTCTAAAAGTGGATTGCGTGAAGTATGGTCAAGGAATAGAAAATATATAATGAGGTAACAGCTGGAATGCGTTATAGAAAATTAAAACTATAGTTCTATTTAGCAGTGAATTTGGTTACATATCGAGTGGCAGTAAATGTTAATTTGTAAATAATACTTATATTCTTTATATATATTTTGATTCAACTTTAATTCCTACTTATTCTTTGGACGGCTTGGATTCCTTATTTCTATCGGGTTTCTATATAAACTCCCTCGCGGTACTCGGGAGTTAATTATAAAAATCCCTCACTGGCGTTCGGGATTAAAACTTAACAACCTCCGTTTTGTTTGGGATTCAATATGCCGCCCGCGACTTTAAGTTACTGCTTTATACCCTTTTAGTTGTATAATCTACTATTATTTTTAAACTTACACGCGTGTGAAACTACTGGCTAAGGTTAGACATATTTGAATAAATAATCAACTGCAAAAAAATATAATGAGCCTTTTCTCATCAAAATTGTTCCTGTACTAAAACCTACTAAATAACTTCGTACTCAAAATAAAACATCTCAACAGTTTTGACTGTTCCAAAAATTTGCCAAAGATTTATTCCCATACAAGAAACTTCTTCAACTACAAGACGTTGATTTACATTGTTTTCAAGAAAACTGTAAACGCTGATTGTGCGATAACAGAAAACTACATCTTTGAAGGAAAAACTTTCTTGGAGGAAAGGAAAGGTTGAACGATGAAAGGTGTTCACAAAGGACTGGCAAACTTCAAACTTTAAGGCTCGGTGCAAACGGGCCACCAATTACAGCCACTGGTTGCCAGCGACTGTGATTTAACAGACTTTTTCATATATTTTGTATAGACACGCCGCACACTTGTAGCCAGCTACGCGCTAGAGTAGCGCTCCCTTCTGACACTGTTGTAAAATGTGGCGGTAGCGCGCGACAGCCACCGATGGAAGTGGTCAGTGGCCAGTATGCGCCGAGCCATAGATAGGATGAAGTATATTGGTTTTGAAGGCTTTTGAGCATCAGTTTTGTTTGATTAGTTAGTAAAGTTTGGATTAGAAATGTTTTTGTTGTGTTCACGTTTAGAAATACAATAAGTTTCAGATGTTTTTGGACTATTTGAATATTCTGGGAAGTTGATTTCGAAATGATTTTAGGTAAATTTGTGTTTAGAATAAGTTAGATATTTGAAGCAATCGACTCGGTTTCTAGAATCACAAGCATAAATTGGTTTTCATGAAATCTCTACATAGAAGAGCAGTGGTGACCTGGGCACGCCACGATTATAGCGGTAAGTCCCCTCTTTGAGGCGTGGCTGGAAAGACCTCACGGTGTCCTTACCTTCCGCATGACGCAAGTCCTCACCGGACATGGCAAGTTCGGGAGGTTCCTGCATCGGATTCAAGCGGAAGAGACGCCCGGGTGTCGCCACTGTGCGCAACGCCCGGAGGACACGGTGGAGCACACCGTCGCGGTGTGTCCTGCCTGGGCGGAGCATCGCCGTGCCCTCGTGGGGGCGATCGGCGGCGGAGACCTCTCGCGCCGGGCCCTGGTCGAGGCCATGGTTCGGAGCGAGGAGGAATGGCAGGCGGTCGCCTCCTTCTGCGAAGCAGTAATGCTTGCAAAGGAGGAGGCCAACCGCATCAGGCAACGGCGCCCTCGCCGCCGTCGCCGGGAGTCCGATCCCGATTTCCGGCCACCGTAGACGCGGGCTCGCGGACGGCGAGCCATGGGTAGCTCGCTGTCCGATCGTCCGGTAATGGACCGAGTCCAAGACGTCGACGGCGCGCACTGTTCCCGCGCGCCTCAAGGAGTTGTCAGCAGCAGGAGGGGCCCAGCTGGGTCGAAGCCTACTGGGGACAGGGTTGTCCGAAAGGGAGCTCGTGCCCCGGTATGAAGGCTAGAAGGAACGGCGCGGGGTTTTTAGTCAGTAAGAGTCTGACACTGTCTCCCGCTCCACCCAAGAGCGGGTTTCGTCAAAGATGATTTTCCCCGTCGACAAAAAAAAAGAGCAGTGGTGACCCAGTGGTAAAGGTTTTAAATGCGTGTCTTAGTTTTTCAAGTGGAGCAAGTTACGGACTGGAGCGATAGTATATACTTTGGAGGTAAGCGGAACAGAGAGCAAAGTCCCGCAAACCTCCGTTTAAAAGGGAGGATCCTCCGACCAGACAGGATGTTACAGTCTGGTGGGCGACTGCCCCGATAGTTGATGTCGGGCTGTCGTATATGTTCATATCGCGCAGAGAACTTTGATTGCGCGATTCAGGATTTCGTATTTTCTTCGTAGTTCTTATGTGGCGTCATAGATGTCGCAACAATACTATCGCGGTCATTTCTGCCTGATCACTTAAAACAAATTTTCGCTTCAATCTTACGGCGTGACGCCAAACCAAACCCTTTGAAGTTTTCGTTTCGAGTACAACCAAAAATGAATTTAGCGGTGGTCAGGTGGAAATGTCTTCGATGTCACGTATGCTTGTTTCACCCTACATATATAATAATGTAACCTGTGCTTAAATACTATTTTGTTTTTTTCCGGATATTTTAATGGAGGCTTTAGCATTTTTATCCATATGAGTTACGAGAAAGACTGTAAAACCACAAAAAGATATCAGTCCTTGCGTTGATTTGTTTGGAAGAGACCAAGGGTGGATCCAGAATTCTGAGGGGCATGTGCGTACGTGCCCCCTAAAATCCGCCCTTGGAAGAGACTGGAAAAAATTGCAGCACTATGAGAGAGAGCTCAGAAATACAAAGGTAATAATATCTTGACTTGACTTGAATTTTATGTTGTCTTACCACACTTTTTCTCATCCTCCATCAGATTTCTGAAATCCTGTATATAGGTAACTTCCCAGAAAATTGTAGTTTTTCTAGACAAACTCGCTCTAACAACATAAAATATGTAGATGATATCTACATAATACACCATTCCCTGAAATGGTCAGCACGTATAGAACAGTAACTACCCACACTAGAAAATTAATGCCAAAGTTCAGAAGCTTAGGAAGTCTGACAACGAAACATTGCCTACTGTGCGTTTACTTTGTCCTAGCTCAGAGCTTGCGCAGTAAGGCGTTCTTCATTTGTTGGTATTGACAAGACTGTTTTACTTCCTCATAACCAGATTAGAACTTCAAATAGCTCTTTATGCATGCTGTAAGGCCTAGAGCATCCGCAAAGTACTTGGGGGCATTGTGGTAGCACGGTAGGTATACAACATAATTTTCAGTTTATGTGAAACCTTATTATAGTTTGTTCAGAATCAGTAACTGAATGGATTCCAATAGTTTGTACACCATGTTATATTTTTTTCCAAAAATATTTAAAAAGGTCACAAGTTGGATACCTACGCCACTGAGTATAAAACAGGTCATGGCAGGTAAAAGCGAGCATTAGCGCCAGCGCAGATCTGGGTGCTGAAGCATAACCGCCCCTCAGTCGCCCGGATGGCCCGGTGACCCGGTGATCATGTATTTATGTCGCCAACCATAACTGGCTTATAACTTTCTGATTTTTTATAATACTGTTTTGAAATTTTATAGACTCTACATAAAAATACTAGACGTGTTTCAGGTTTGGCATATCATATATAATCAAAATACGGTTATATATATAGCTCCATTTCAGTTTATTTTAGGTTGTCAAAAGACTCTATTGACTCAATTGACAAGAGTCTACTCTGTTCAAAATAACATTAGACATTTATGAAAACCTTTTGTTACTGTCCGTTCAACCGATTTTGACTTTTATTACGTTGGTGGCATGACAAATGGCGGCTGCAGTAAATAGTTGGTTCTGTAATCACTTTTTGCTATTATTGCCATCCTTATGCCTACGAAATAGAAGTTAAAATCGGATGAACAAACAGGAAAAAGGTTTTTACAAGCTTTTATTTAGTTTCACCTGTCCCGATGTTTGTTTGTAATCAAATCTTGTAAATTAAATTTAACTCACTTCCCGGTTATCGATTGAGCTGTTTTGAATGCGTGTAAATCAAATGGCAATGCAAAATTATTATGACAAGGAGCTAATCTGTTGATGGAACCGGAAGGTGGCTATAGGAACTTGGTAGTTAAACGACACAACCCCATCGAGTTTGGGCTCGTATGATTGGCCCTGACGAGTATTAATTATATAGGTATACCCAGCTATAAAAGCTTGCTGTGAAAAAATGATTTCGTTAAAGGCTTGTTTTAAATATCTAATCCTAACGCAAATAGGGCTTAGGTAACCCTAAACCCATTACCAAACCACTAGCACTTGATTCATAAAATCAAGCGTCATAAACGTCTACACCGCACTTTGCGAGACATGTCTTAAACTCTAGAAGTTATAATGAAAGTCCGTCCAGGCATACCAACGAAATTTACATACGGAACGCAGAGTGAAGAGACAGTTATTACTTTATCATGTTATATTTTGAAATTGGGTTGTCTTTTGTGTATTTTAAGTATTAATTTTAACGGTATGTTTTTCCGTTGTCTTCTTTTTTAATGCTTTGCGAGATATGACATAATAACCACCGTAGGCGCGGACTTGCGGTCAGTGAGCAATGAGTAGCTCGCCGTCCAACCGTCCGGTAAGCGTTTGGACCGAGCCCAAGTCGTCGATGACGCATAGTGTTGTACGCGCGTCTCAAGTTGTCAGCAACTGTAGGGGCCCAGCATGGTCGAAGCCTTCTGGGGCCTTGGAACAATGGCAAAGAAAATGGAGTAAGTTTTTAGTCAGTAAAAGTCTGACACGCCCTCTCGTTCTACCCAAGGCCGGGAGATATCATATAGGTGATTTTTTCACCTAAAATAAAACACATAATAAACTTTCTACGTAGTAACTAAGGATTGTGTTTGTCGTTGTATATCTTAACTAACTCTAGCGACAACATGGAAACAGAAAATATATCCGGCATCAAACCATGATGTCCCTTCACCAAGTTACCCACCATTATTCCTGCCTGGCTCGATATCACGAGTTCTCATATTCTGCAACGCTAGCTTATTTTTACGGCACAATAAAATTTCTTGAATATTGATGAATACAATATTCATAGAAACACACACATACAGAGTATGTTTGTGTGTGTCAAGTACAAATTTTATACTTGAAAGTGTTATTTCGTCTGATGTCGACAAACGACGCTCGCAATAAAACATGTACGCATCACAACACTGTGAACGATCTAGGTCTAAGCAGATCACAAAGATAATTTCAACATAAACCCAAGCTATAACAACCCATATCCCGTTCAAAATAGAGCCCATACTGACCGAAACTACCTTTGGTAATTTACGATCACATCAAAACAGACGAGTTCTCAAAGAGAAATCAACTTTATGACCCACAAAATTAAGTTCGAATTGCGTTGGTCTCGTAAATGGAAGTTCCACGGCGTTATAGGGCCCAACAAGTACATACATAACGCTTGAATGGTGTCAGATATTCGTTTTAGTATTCGCTGAGTCTCGAAAAAATCTGATAATATTTCTATGGGTTTGAGAATGGTGGCTCTCAATAAAACTTATCACCAGCTTGACTGATCAGTCACAAAGATTAGGCACTCCAGCAGAACTGAATTTTATTTTTTACGACTTAGGACATTCATCGCTTAAGTATTCACCTACCTAAACCCTTGATTTATGACCGTCTACATAAAATTTTATATAGTATTATTATGCCTGTGAGAGACGAAAAATTGTAGGATATACATAGTATACATACTTACATACATAGTATACCTAAATATATATATAATTATACTAGTATTAGCTGATAGGTTTTGTTATATCGACAAAATGATAAATGATCTTTATTTTGTAAATAAATTTTCAAAAAGTACTTTTACACGTCAATTTTGTTTTCAGTCAGTTTTAACGAGATAGGCCGGTGTTTCCTAGCTGACTACCCTGTGAAAAAACACCAAAACAAACTCAGGGGTCAAAGTCTCTTTTAAAGTCCATACAGTAAAGAACATGTAATGGTCAAATAATGTCACAGAAAAAAAATAACGGTTACAACAGTCAAGTTTAACCCTTCAGATACCGTCAATTAGAGACACAATAGTAAGACAATAGTTGCGCGGCCACCGGTGGTCGCTTGGGGATTCATGAATTAATGAATCGAGTGGAGTCGAGTTTGAGGACATTACTAGGAATAGAGAAGTATTAGCTCAAAGAAGTAAAGTTAAAATGGGAGGGTGGGGTAAGAGAATAGAAAGTAGGCTGCGATCTATTTTCAGACCTATCAAATGCTAACGAAAAATCCAAAAAATCTGTCAAGTCTTTTGGGAGAATTTCGATAACAAACACTGTGACACTAGATTTTTGCTCTTGTAACAAACATTTTACACTGCATATACTATTAAATATAATTTCTTCTCTTCTAATCTTTTCTCAAATATCTTGGAGTCGACTTCCAATCTGTTTTTCACAGAGCGATTTCCTATCAGACCTCCAGTTACTGGGCAACAGGATACTCCTAGGATAGACTAATGGTCAAAATTTCTGACGCCTGACTGTCAAAGCTCTACGAATGACAATAGGACCTATTATTTATTTATATCTTCAACTAATCCTATACAAACTCCTGTTCAAATTTTAGGACTCATATATTTTCTGTTGACAAAGTGCGCTCTATCAAAAAGGCCTCCTCAAATCTTATTCCTTCTATATTAGGACGAGTATGCAAAAAAATACTCATAATATTTTATTGATATTACCAACAGCTAGTGCGTTTTACTTGATCAATACGAGGGTTTATATGGAAAAATATTTGAGTACATTCTTCCAGTTTATGAGGCCGATTGGCCTCCAAATCGGTTGGAAATAGATCCATCATCTTTCCTATGGAATTTTCCCATGCTGATTTTTGGAACAAAGGGTGATCATAAAATATAGTTCCAGGTTTGCTGATAAAGTGGGGTTTATTTAGAGAGGATTGGGTGTGAGCATGATATGGACTTTAGTAAGATATCGAGGATAAAAAAGAGCCACTGGTAGAATTACTCTGGTTTCGAGAGTGTATCTCAAGCTATTGTATCTATCAATAGTAGTGGTGACGAAGCGGTAATGGCCTCGACTTAAAAACTCGTGGATTCAAACCCAGCCAGGCGCACTACTTTGTATATTTTATTTTATCACAACAACTCTGAAAAAGCTGAAGGAAACATTGTGAGGAAAGGAACGTCCTAGACCCTAGAAATCGAAGGCGTGTGGCGTCCAAACCGCAATGGGTCTGCGTTGTGAATTACAGCCCATTCCCTCTCCTAGACAGGAAGCCTGAGTCCCAGCAGTGGAAACGTTATAAGACTGATTATGCCATCAATCCTACAATTACAAGTGAGATGATAGTATCACATGTCTCGGTGCAATTGCATGTGAAAGAAAAGTGCGATAAAATAATTTGAGCAATCATCCTATACCAACTTAATTTATAACTTTATGAGATGAATGTCAATAATATTTTATAGTTTAACGAAGAAATAACGAAGGTAATGATTTTTATTTTTCATAAATGTGGAGTTAAAAACTTAAAGTAGGTACTTGTCACTTTTCCAAATAAAATATTTCTTTTAAAATAACTTTGAACCTCTTAGTACAGACTAAGAGGTTCAAGTTATTTTAAGGAGCGAGGCATCTATCCTAATCTTACTCTACACAAAACAAAGATGGCGTCGGTACAAGTTCAACAACCTTTTTCTAACAGAATCACAAACTTAAATAAACCAGCATTTATTCACAATAATCCTCTCAAAAGTTATCGCCTACGACGAGAGAACTACTATTTAAAGTTGAACTTTTCTTTAACACAATAATTTTTACTTACAGTGGCAGCAAAACTAAGTTATACAATAAAGGTAACTTGACACATTAATGTGAAAAGTTGAAATTTTTATCGGATCATAAATCACTATTAAACGGTTCAGAACGCCGTATCTCTATTTTCCAAAGTTGCAATTTTAAAAATGTTATTTGTCGCGATATTGGCTGCGTTGCCTGGGGCCGTAATAGGGCTGCTTCTAGCAAACTACTTCACGTTTCCAGAAATGTATGCAGTTGTGACAGGTTATTTTAAATTGCATGACTTATGCCTTATGGTAGAGGAAACCGTCGCAAGGAGAGTTTGTTTTGTTTGTTTAAAATAACCAGAGAATAGCGACAAAGTATTGTTATTGCTACTTGTGCCTAATACATGCTGTGTAAGAATTAGCCTACTGGGATAAAACGCTCACGACTGTTTTTTTTTTAAAGTTTCGTAACTAGTTATAGGGTAAAGCTAAAACTCTGCATTCTACGAGTATCTGTCTATCTCATGAACTGTGATAGCCAGATAGTTGAAATTTTCAAAGTTGATGTATTTTTGTTGCCGCCTAATAACAAGTACTAAAAAACAGAATAAATACCATACAAAAAAAGTGATTTTTTGTCGTTTTTTGTTACGGACGCGGGACGTTACGGAACCCATCGTGCGCGAGTCTGATTCGCACTCGGGCGGTTCTTATTTTTAATTATTGCGTCGATGAACACGTACTTTTTCATCATGGTAAGACTCAAATCAAAGAGGCTAAGGATTGTCCAAAAAAAATCGACACAAGTAAAGCTTAGTCAATAAAACTGTTTTTAATTCCAACTCACGAGTAGAAAAAGTTACTTGGCAATTAAAAAAAAAAACAAGGACACAAAGAGGTCTTCGTTTTCTTAGATACATCATTTCATCATCTCGTAATACATATTACACTAGTAAACCGTTAATTTTAACTCCAGAATTATTTAGCAGAGTAGAATAAGTTACAAGTTGACAATTTAATACACAAATATAGACAAAGACCCCACGGGTTCTTCGTTTTTTTTAGTTACATAAAGAAAGAAAGATGGTATGTGATGGCTTGGTATATGAAAGGCAACGAAGGGAATGATGTCATGTATGATTTACCCACCAACAAAAAACAAAGGATGGTTTGGCAGAAGTGTAGTATGGGTTCTTCTGGTTACAGTATGTAGTTAGCTATTAGATTTCATGCATGCAGAAGAGCCTATATTCTTACTTTGGGCACGATGCCAGCACTAAGCTCTATACAATAATTGTTAGGAAAAGTCGTTTAAATATGCAAAATACTTGATTGTTTAATAACTTTGAAATCTTTATTTTCAGACCAGAGGTTCTACCAGCTGTCAACGCGATTCATTTGACGACCTAAACTGAACTTTTAGAGGCAACTGGAAATATACGAAATTATCTTTAGTTTATGCGAAATCTGAATATAGTTTGTTCAAAATCGCAAATAGTTTTTACACCATTTTTCATTAATTAATTTTCTGTGTTTTCAGAGAACAGCGGGCAAAAGCTGCTCTCTTCACAATGGACCCCAAACGCCAGAAAACGACAATGCGTTACCGATACTGGTGCGCTATTATTTTTTATATTTTTAACCGACCGATTTCTTTATCAATTGACAGTATTATTTATTTTGTTGGGCAATGAAATTTCCATTTGTATTTTCTTGGAGTGATTTATTTTAAATATCTGTTGAAGAACTTCTGTAATAGATAAAAGAACTCTTCGATAAATGATAATATATCTTCAACTATTAAACTTTTTTTACGGTTTCCAAAATGTACTTTTTTTTTAAAGGTTGTTGCATTTTTTGTAAAAAAGTTTTTTTTATATGTACTAATATTATAAAACTAAAGAGTTTGTTCGGTTGAACGCGCTAATCTATGGAAATAAAAAAATCAATCTTTGAGAATAGTAACCAAAAAAGCGGGTAAAACCACGGAGGATAGTTAGTGTTATATTATAAGTAGGTATTGTCAATATACTGGGTTATTTGTAAAACCACTGGTAACCTTTCAGGGCTATGTTACTGATATCATAAACAACAACTTTTGTTCTATGACTTTCAAACATTCACATTTTAGTTCATCAAAAATAAAAATATTTAAATTGAATGTTCGAAATATTACAAAGTCTATGCGAAGCAAGCGATAGTACACGGATGTGCTTGATGCGCTTGCGTCGCGTCATACAAACGTAAGTAGATATAGCAAAATACAGAGTTAAATTGTGTTAGATAGAACAACGAAATCTTGTTAAAGTAAAGAAATTTGTTGTTTATGATGTTAGTATTACAGTCCTGCAATGTTGTGTGTTTTACAAATAACATTGTATAAATGAATACGTAATTACCTCAAAGGCTTTTCAAGGAACACTATATACACACATTTCAAAGTTTGATATTTCATGTACAGGCATTGTATCATCAGCTGCCACAATGTAAATCAAATTACGTTTCACTGCAATCCAGTACAGTCAGTAGTGAACAATAATAATCCAGTTCAGTAGTGTACTCATTACCTTTGTTATTTTATTGCAGTAGAAATACGACAGTGTAGAACTAGAGGCACTTCACTGTACACTATGTGACCAAATTACAGTGTTAACTTCTGTAAAGGGGAATGGATTATGAAAAACCCATTATTTTTTATTGGGGTATGTTTCTGTATTAAACAATGATGAGACTACACCGACAGTAGAGAGTTTCGGGCACAAAATAGGTAGGTACAGAAGACAATCTCATGTATGTACTTAACTTTTTATACCTACGCTCGGTGTACGCACACTAATAGGCGTTTGAATGAGAACTGTTCGTCGAGCGAGAGATATCGTATCCGTGAGCGGTGTCTATGTGTGCGTTGCTCAAGCGCGCTTTGTATGTAGATTGACTTCTGTACCTACATATTTTGTTCTTCGGGCATGTTCGTGGAGTCACGTGCCGACTGTTTCTGCGCAACAATGTGCAAGCGCAGCGGTATGCGTTCTTGGTACGCATAGTGCGAGACAGCGTCAACGCCATTCTGGCGATGATTGCCAACAGACTAGATTGCCTGTAAATCCGGCAGTGCTCAAAATGTAAGTGTCGGTGTGTCTGTATTTTTAGGTGTAATTGTAATTGTTATAAAGAGAATGGGGTACCCATTCGCACAAAACGTTTTGAAAACACATCAATTGTGAAGACAGCTAAGGTGTGGAATTCCCTGCCAAAGACTATGTTTTGGATCTACAACCTGGGGATCTTCAAGTCAAAATTGTATATGTTACTTCTTTGCAAGCGTGCTCCATCATCGACACTATCATCGCTTTTTTTTTTGCCATGCGCGATCCTAGTCTATACATACAATAAGTCTACAGAAGTTGTTATGCGCGCATGACGTATAATGTACAAAATCGGTGTAGATAACTTTTGTATATTAAAATTGTGTGTAAATTGGTATATAACTTAGGCTTTGTTTCATCGTAATCGGTTGACTATATCGAAAGATATACTACATTCATTGACTGTTAGGCGGCACGGAGTTTGCCGGGTCAGCTAGTAAATAATAAAACAGGAAATAATAACTTCTCCCTCTCTGAGTAGAGCGAGAGGGCGTGTCAGACTTACTGATCAAAACCCACACGCTTTCCATCAGGTGAGTTAATGGTCGTGGCAAGAAATCATGAGCCTATCTGTAGTAAAAAAATAACGTTTCTCAAAATTAAGGAAAAAATTTAAATTAAGTACAGTTTAGTAGCAAAATTCGCCCTAGAGTAGTTCGACGTAAAATACTTATTATCGCTCTAGTGCACCAATTTTCAATTTTCGTGCAGCTGAAACTGAATTTTCGGGCTATGACTGTGTATCGACTTCAATTAACATGTATAATTTGGACCAGAATACCTATTGATTGCAGATAAGTAGAATTGGAGCTCTTACTAGTGTAGGTTTTTGTAATATGTTCCATTTAATAGGTACGTAGTAATGTTGTGGTCTGACACAAATGCGGACAACCCGACGTACGGCGGTATATTCCTTATTTATTTATTTGTTTTACTATGATAAAAACGGCTATACACCAAATATATATTAATATAGACTATCTATATTAATATACAAAAAAAAAATCACTTAGTAATAAAATACACATTAGTGGACATCCCGCCTACACGTACAAAACGGTTTGGAAACACAATCATTGTGCGTACAGCTAAGAAATCGAATTCCTTGCCGGGGTTTGTGTTTCCTGATAACAACAACGTGGGAATCTTTAAGTCAAGAATCTTTAAGTCGCTTTCTATCAGGTGAGATAGTGGTCAAGCGCAAACCAATCAATAACTAAAAAAAAAAAACACACACTCGTCTCACAGAACTCCAGACATACTGACATGATCGTCATCCATTCGTCCGCGAGCACATCATAGTCAGGGTGCATGTATAACAAGAATAAAAAAAGTTTAAAATATAGCAGTGAATCCTCGCAACCCTAAACTACGTACGTCGTGGCGCGTCTTTCCTCAAGCCAGCCATTCACTACTACCATTACGTTACACCCTTCGTGCTATAGCGATCTTCTTGGGTTTTTGGGTCATCTCGAACCGGTAGAAGCAATCTGTCTATACTTATGTAAAGTTAAATTGGCTTTCCCTCTATTACGCGGGTCTCCTAACTTAGCTGGTGAAATATGGATATTCGGTCGACCCACAAAAACCTTAAATGTATAAGGTTCTTAACCTTTTCAAATGGCTATGCGTCTATATTTTCTAAGCATCTATATTTTAGATGTGGGTAACCACTTAGAACCATGTCATATTATGCTATGGAATTGCTGGCTTAAAAAAAAAAGCGTCGACAACGAACTTTTAATGATCATTCATGAATAAAGAAGAGAAAAAGAAAGAAGAGAAGCTCTTAATCACTACATAGTATAAAACAAAGTCGCTTTTTCTGTCCCTATATCCCTATGTACGCTTAAATCTTTAAAACTACGCAACGAATTTTGATGCGGTTTTTTTTAATAGATAGAGTGATTCAAGAGGAAGGTTTATATGTATAATAACATCCATTATATGATTTTTAATATGTGTGAGGTTCGAATAAACGGTTTTCTTTCTTTCTTTCTTTTCTTTTCCATTAAATAGTGGAGAAACAGCCGAGCGAAGCAGGGGCGGGTCACTAGTAAACTATATAGTGTGGTTCATCATAAAATGTTTTTATTTCTTTCTTTCCTTTTGAACCCACCTGATGGTGGCATCGCAGTCAAGCACTATTATATATCATAAAAACAAAACACTATATAAAGGTAAAATTATATTTGACAGCAAAGTTAGTGCAATGATTGAGTTATTGACTGCTGTGCTGCAAGAGAGTGAATGCCCAAGTTGTCTATTTAAACTAAAACTACATTAGACTGACGCACACGTGTAACACGCCTGATTGGTACGCAGAACGACGTCGCGTGGAGTAACTTGGCGCCACGTGTCGTGTATCAAGTGTAGCTCTACAAGTCTAGTTTCAATATAAAATGTATGGAGACCGACGCGCCCAGATCTGCGTGTATGGCACACGTGTGCTCAGAGTAGTTCTAGCTTTATTCACGTTGAGAAATTAGGGTCACTCGATCCAGGATGGTTCTGGAGTAGCGGCACATACCAGAAGACGCTGCGTTGGAAGACCTCCCACAAGTTGGGCCGATGACTTGGTAAAGGTCGTAGGTACCCGATGGATGAGAGTAGCACAGGACAGGACATTATGGTGGCTCTAAGGGGAGGCCTATGTCCAATTGTGGACGTCTTTCACTTGAAATGATGATGATGATTTCAGAAACATTCCACCCGACATTTCTACCAGAAGTTATAGCAATATTGCGATACTTTATATCAATTACGAGAAGTAAGCAATATTACTTGCCAGAGGCAGAGTAAGAAATCCAATAACAAAACGTTCAATATAGAAAGATTTCTTCCTTCATAATTTTATCAACACAATATCACAAATTGTTATTTTTGGATTGTAGGTACAAAAAAGTTGAAATAGCATTATCCGTCTGAAACCCCTTACGTCAGCTAAGGTGAACGACCCCAAGAAAATAAACTTTGAATAAGTCGAATGTTTGATGTCTCCGAGCGAGTGTAATGTTCACTTTTACATCGATCAGTGTATGGCAGGTTCGTTTATCTTGTTACATTTATAAGACTAGGTTTTGGATAGAAAATATTATTATGTTATCAAAGTAATATTATAAAGGTTTGTTAATGTGTATGTTTATTACTTCTTTACGCTTGTTTGAAACTTGGTACATGAGTAGATGTTGAAAAAGCCCTTGAGATACTTTTTATTTATTTATTTAATACTTTAAGCAATCAAGAGTACAGAGTCGAACTTAATGCCTTAGACATTTTCTTCCAGTCAACCTTTGGGTGATGCAAAGAAAAATTAGTGGTAGGTGTAATAAAACAGTGAGAAAAAAAGCGAATTCAAGAATTTATTTAAGGACAACCAACAAAGCATACGCCATTATTCATGCTTAAGATTCTATATTTTTACATTATATTGTATAGCCTTAATTAAAGGCTACCACGGCCAACCAATAAAAAAAGAAGTACGAAAACAAAAACTAATTCTAAATATTTAAACATTTACAACTTCTAATATAAAGATAAAATATACTTATAAACAATAAAATAGATATACTAATAAACCAAAGAATCTTGGAAGTATGTTCCTTTGTGGCAATTTCCTACTTTCATGCTGGCAAAACCGCTGACAGCAGCTAGTTACACCAGTATAAGAGAGGCTAAAGTTTATGAGTGTTTGTGTATCTTTGTTATGTCTTCACGCTTGTAAGGTTAAACAAGATTTCAATAAAACTTGGTACACGGGTAGATTATATAGGATATAGGATAAAGCACATAGGATACTTTTATCCCGCGAATATGTTCCCCTTGGGATAATCTACCTTCACGCGGGTGAAGTTTCTGGCAGCAGCTTGTCTATAATAAACGTGAGTAGATATTGTTTTCCTAGATTATGTGATTAACACATTTTATATATGATCGCGAGTATAAAATACCTCTTCCATGACGTAGATATGTGCCATTTAATACAAACCCACGCATTCTTATAATGAATGATAGATACGTTCTTGAAGCACTTCACCCTTTTCAAACGTCTAAGATACCATAATCTACCTTCGTATGAGTAAACGTTTTTGTGATTAGTATAAAACAGTGCACGATCAATTTTAATTTTCATAATTTTGATTAATTATTTTCATGTTGTCTGTTGGAGAATAAATAAGAACTCGCAAATTGCTGAAGTAATTCTTGGCCTATTCGTGTTAGGAAAATAGTGACTCATCGTTTTCACTCAGTTTAGTCACGCCCTATAACCAATTTGTGTTTGTATTACGGGCTGGTGTGTGCAACTTTGCATCGAAAGCACGTATTTTGCTTACGGGTGAAACAAATATTTCATTCGATCCACCCCATCTCCTCAAGGAAGACCAGAAGCGCCTTGGTGTTACTGACTGTTTTGCGGAGAGTACCTGGGTTCACAAAGTACTTTGCTCTATATACAGTGACCACTGTGCAGCTTAAAAACAGATGAGCTGCTGTCTCATTCTCCTCTATGCAGGCTCTGCAGTTTGGACTGTCTGTAACTTCTATGATAGAGAGGTTCTTATTAAAGGTCCCTTGTTTATATTTTCGTCTTTCAGATAGCATGGTTGCGTATTTATGAATTTCAAAAATAAATATGTTTATTCGTTTTTTAAACCTTGACACACGTTCAATTGAAAGGTATGACAATTTTATTTTCAGCATGTGAAGAGCCTATAACTCTATGAACGTAGTACGTTTCTAATACATGAATAATATATTAAATTTATATCGTTGATATACGAGTACTAAACAGTATTATTACACATACTTGCATAATAATTCACCCAGCACAATGCTATAATCAGCGCTCACATGAACCGCTAATCGGTTTAACAAAGTCGGATTGACGCCATACTGAATGTGTGATGTGTACTACTAAGATTGTACACTGTGTGCTGTATACATTTGCCTGGCATCATGTGTATTGTTCCATATTTACGTTGAGATTTGGGAGAGAAGGATTATGTTGGTATGATTTCCTTGAATTCAAATGGTAGTGAATTTAGGATAACAAGTATTCTAAATTCACTACCTTTTGAATTCAAGGAAATCTATTGGATAAGTAGAAACTAAAGTAACTATAAATTATATATTAAATGTAGAATTTACTGCTTATTACAGACCTGTAACTTAATTATCGGTAAACGTTATTTATATTTTTGCCTATCGTTACATGTGTCTATCAAATAGCATATTAAATGTGTGTTTATTGTAAATACATTATTGTATTCAAATATTATTAGTATTATTTCGCCAATGACAGCCCAATTTCATGTCCATTCTATTACTGTCCATTCTATTCTTCTATTTCAAATTCTTACGCTAACAACACAGAAAATTAAAAACACTTCACTCCCAAAATAATCTAAACGACACGTCTTAAACAATCCCTCCTAAGATTAAGCAAATGCGATAAAAACTAAGATTAAATAATCTGAGACAGAAACACTGTTACACACAATAAGAACTTGACTTCATTTAATTGAAAAACTTTTTGTTTTCTAAGCAAAAAAGCGCTTTAATTTCATTAACGTGGAATGACTCCGCTTTGTTTCTCTGTTACTATCGCAAATAAAAAGAAAACTTATAGCGACTTGATTGCTGTAAGAAATTGGGAGTTTGTTGCTTGAAGCCGCTAGAGAACAAAGGTTTGCGTCCGACTGGGGATAGTTGAGTCAAAATTTCAAGAGTTTCAAAGCCATCTTACCCATTTAATGTGTATTTGTGAAGGAAGGGTTGAATTCTATGCCTTTTTTCATCATCCTCCAAAAGTTACCACAACAACCAATCCTGTGCGTTTCGCATTCATCAGATGCCAAGACACTATGCCTACCAGTTCATCTTGTGGGAGGCCTTATATAATTTGGAAAATCTCCTATGACGTGAGTAACGTTACAGAAGATTTTTTTTTAAATATTTAATTTGATAAAGTATTTATTAAACAAATACAAACAAAAGAATCAATATTTTACAATTAAAAGTAACGTCAGATGTCAATAAATAACTCGCCCCTGGTCGTTCCCGGTGCAAAAGTGCTCATAACACTCGCCGCATTACCTCGCTGAATAGCGATGGCTATCCTTTGCACCAAGAACGACCTGGCCTGGGAGTCACCCGTTGCCTCACCGAGCCTAGGGCCAAATCCCACACAAAACACCTTGCCTCCATACTTCAACTGCCCAGAGTCTCCACAGCAACAGGCACAAAATGGTAAAGCTGCTCCAAGGAAGCGTACTTCAGCCTTTTATTAGAGCAGGCGTCTTCAGCGGCGGCAGAGGCAGTGTGCATGGTGCGACTCAAGTGACTGGCCGAAAATTTATTTAAAAAACATTTGTTTCTCTTCAAAAACGATTCAGTAACGAAAAAATATTTCAATACACAAAATGTATGCTTGTAATGTATGCCTTTCCTGTAAAAACATTGTAAACGAAAACAAAATATATAGTCTCATTTATATAAAACTCTAACATACAAATATCAAAATAATGAAATGGAAAAATGTATTGCCAATTCGTGGAAACACGTAGGCTGTATCCAATACTAAATACAAGGCAACTATATTATTAGATCTTGTTTGAGATCGGTATTATTAATTTCTTGGAACTTTCTATTATTTCAATATCTGAAAATGAAATAGGTACAATTGTTACTAGACAAATCAGATATTAATATCACAAATATTAATATGTGTAAAAGAAGGAGAAAAAGAAATATTTAGCGGAACAAGGCGTAAATTTAGGACTAACAATTTATAAAACTGTAAAAAGCATGCGCAAAACGGCCGAACGCTCAGTATAATGCTGTGATCACACGCAAAATGCGATGAATCTACGGGGCTGGTTTCCAGCGTGGGCCGGTAACGGTGTGGTCTTAAAGACGCCAGCACAATACTCAATATCGGCCGATAATAGCCATTATCAAGCTAACACTATGCATTGTATGCAGACTCAAAGATGCTAATAACTTTGACACAACTATATTGGGGCTTTCATATGCTGTTCATTGATAGTGAGATGAAAATTCTTGACTCGTGTAAGTTTGTAATAAACTGTTGAATTGCCAAATTATAAATGAATAAGTAAAAAGTCCACAAAATAATAACTTCCTTAGCATTTTTCTGACATCTTTAAAAAAGATGATCACGTATTTTGTGCTGAATTTCCTAAAACGACCATCCCGCACCAATTCATTAAGAAGGATGACGAAGCTTCTCTCTAATTCACAGAAAAGGCGCTCTTAATTCGTACCCAAGTGTCCTGATACTTTAGAACCTCGAGGATAATCTGGTAAAGCCACCAAACCATTTCCTGGACTTAATCCATCCACAAATAGGATAAGACCCATCGAGTTGGAACGAATCAACTGAATCGCCGATCGAATTACTCGCTAAGATACTTGAGACCTTTAATTTGTTTTCTAGTTTTCGTCATGATTTGTGAAGACAAATTGAGTGTCTGTGTGTTGTCTTGGGAACTGATTAGTTGTTGGACAGTTGAGGAATGTTACTAGTTACTGAACTACTACAGATCCATCCTAGTCGATACTGTGAGTTCCCTGTTCCGTCTTGTATAGTTTGGCAATTCGAAAATTGGAATACTAAAGGGTGCGTTTAAGATGGTTGTTATAGTCTGTCTAAAAAATCAAATGACTTGCGAAATTTGTATAATATTTAATCATTTAAAGAATACTTATATTCGATACTTTTTATAAGGTTCTTGTATTAAACAATGATCAAGATCTCTTAATCAACCTTGATTATTGAACCCGTGTTGGCTACATAAGATTTTATTTTGTCCTAATAATTACCCAAGTCGTTTGACTTTTTTGACAGATTCTATCTAAAACAAGCCTAATTTAAAAACAACAATGCTGCCATTTTGTACATCTATAAATAAGTAACCCATAAATTGTTCAAGTTGTACAAACCCTAAAAATACACAGCCGTGCAACCAAAATAACCGTTTACATTTAAAAATACAATGTCGTGCAAATAAAAAGAGCCGTTACGTTATTCTTGGTATAATTTTACGCAAAGAAACATTACAGTGAGTGGCCAGAAAAACTGCATATATATCGTATAAATTCACACAAATTCTGACGGCTACGGTTGATTTGTGGCCGCGGGAATCCACTATAAATCTCCGTTCTTTTCTTTTTTCGTTTGAGTCAGGAGCTTAGAGCGGTTGTCGCACTGTAGTGATAAGATGACTTACATGTTCGGTAAAATATATAGGTGTTAATTTGGATTTGAATTTTTATAAAATATACATGCCCAGGCATGCAAATATGGAAGGAGTCGAGGGAGACCTTTGCCTAGAAGTGGGACAAAGAAAATTCTTTGCAGGTTTGACCACTAGTAATAAGTGTTAGCGATTTTCATGTCTTTTACATAACAAGTGATATCTGTATTTGCAACATCAAAACGTATATTTTGCACTGGTAACAAAAATTTACTGCTGCACTGGTCAAATCAACGCCATTGATAATAACCATCACTTTTAAATAACGCGATTTGTACTGTCCTCGGCAGTCCAATAACAAATTTGAAGAAGACAGCACCTCATAGAGTTACTGCTAAGTTATTTTATTAATACAATTAGTATTGACTGAAGATTATTATTAAAATGTTTCTTCTAGGTAAGCGTGTTCCATCGTCGCTTTTCATCAGGTGAGATAGCGGCCAAGCGTAAACCTATCAACAATTTAAAAAAAAACTATGATATCAAAGCTAAAGTATACTAGTAAGTAAATAGTTAAAATATTGTTTAGTTTTGTGTTTGGAATTATGATTACATCAAGCAGAATATTTGTTCATGTTTGGAACCTGACCAAGCATTATACATTAGATTCAACTCAAGCGTGTGTGTATTTAAAATTACATAACATTTTACAGCTGATATTTTTTCATCCTTTCACTACCGCCATCTCTCATAATTTAAACCACACTATAGCAAAGGCATTCCCTTTGTTCCGTGCGCGAGTTTATTATTAAAATGTTATTAGGAAGCGGAGTGGATACTGCCATAGCTTATGACTTGGCAGACACTGTATATTACTTTTTTTAGCCTACTTCAAAAGGAGGTCTTTCCTGCTTCGTACTACAATTGACATTACAATACACTGGCTGGTTTGTTCTCGTGGAAGAAAAACTCGGTTTATCATGAATAGCGTCGTATTGTGTTGGCTTTTCTTTCTCTGAATTGTTTTAGTGGACCAGTTTTTTGTGGACTAATTTGTAATATGTTTCATAATTGTTTGTTGTATTTTCTATACACGTATAGGCACATTGCTCTCAGAATAGATGGTCAGTGGGGCCGAAAGGTTTTGGAGTAGTGACCGCGTACCGGAAGACTCAGCGTTGGAAGGTCTCCTACAAGGTAGACCGATGACCTGGTGAAGGTTGTGGGAATGCGATGGATGCGGGATCGTTCATTAAGGTGACACAGGGGGGAGGCCTATGAGACCGGTGCGTTCCAAACTGATTAATCTAAGGTATTGCAATGCTTAATTAATTAAACCCCAAGCGAACGCCGGCGTTGGCGCACCTATTGTCTTGCTGTTGTGTCTCTAATTATCATGATTGAAAGGTTAAAGGGTAGCTTATTAGTGTAGTCACGGCTGCCATACGTACTCAATTAACTACATATTACAGTGATTATGTTTGGCAATCATGTCAGTCATTGAATGCAATCAGAAACTTGCAAGATTAGGCCGTTTACTTGTTCCGTCACAATATTATAGGTAAGTTTAATGTACAGGTCGAATTCTGTATAGTGACAAATATTACACCACGCTGTAGATTCCCTATATAGTTAGAGGTGTTTTTGTTTTGAGTTTTGAAATCATACAATAACTTCTACCGCTCTTAAGTGGGGCTAGAGGGAGTGTCAGGCAGTTTTACCTTAGACTAAATCAAAATAGCAGAAGATAGATGACTCACCTCTAGTTTTTTTTTTGTCGATGGGGAAAATCATCTTATGATAAAACCCGCTCTTGGGTGGAGCGGGAGATAGTGTCAAACTCTTACTGACTAAAAACCCCGCGCCGTTCTTTCTAGCCTTCATACCGGGGCTCAAGTTTCGCGTGTACCGCTGAAATCAAGCCCTCTTGGCTTAATTTCACTCAGTCACATAAACGGGCGTATTACGCAAAATACAATTTTTTTGTCTTAAGTGCGATAAAGGTTATTAAAATGCCTTCGTGTACTTTTATGCGTTGTACAAATTACACAAAACAAAAAATTAATCAAATTTCACTCATGTCTATGTCTATGGCTGAGTATGGTTCCCGCACTTAGTCCAATGCGGACCATTATAAGTGGGACATAGCGACCATAACCTTAGGTGAGCTTATTCCAACCAGCTCACCTCTCTCCAAGAACAGATTAGGTCTCTCAGGTTTTTCAGGGCACTTATGAGGGAATTCGGGGATCCTAAGGTTCGTGTGCGTATTTCTGTGACACCTGTACAGTTTAGGAGCACATGCGTAATTGTCTCCTCCCCCTTCAAGCATGCTCTGCACTGGGGACTGTCGGTGATGCCTATTGTGTGAAGGTGCTAATTCAGTGTGCAGTGTCCGGTGATGATCCCCGTCATCAGGCGCAGCCCGTACCTCGTGCATGTAGTTGTGCATTGAGTCCAGGTTTTCGGATTGCTATGCTAGCGCGTAACATATAATAAAATCCACCGTGTTCCTTAATATATTCTGTATTGCGAGAGGTGCGATAACTCCTTCATAATTCCCAGTACAGTTATAATAGGCGTCGGCTTTAACTGGCCTCTATAATTCGGTTGATATATTTTTGAGAAACAGTAGCAGTTAAAGTTATTTGATGATTTCTTACGTAAAAAAATAAAAATTAAAAATAAACGAAACATATGAGCCCAAACTCGACGGGTTTACTAGTAGGAATTCCAGGGTTCCATCAGCTACCTCCCAGTTCTAGCATCAGGTCCTCGTCATCATGAAAAATGTATACGAGTATTTCAAACATCAGGTCACATATAAGCACTTATTAGTAAAGTATACATCCGCAAAGCGTTTAAGATCCCAGCCACAGCCAACAAATGTGCTGCTGACCTTGAACGCCTGATCAGATCTTCATAAATTGATCTAAGAACCATCTCGGTTACGTCAGCTTTCAAATAAAAAAAACCGCATCCAAATTGGTCCATTCGCTTAAGTGTTATGATGCCACAGACAGACACACAGACAACCTAAACTAACCCCTCTTTTTTGTCGGGGGTTAAAAATACTATAATAATACTAAACTCATCAATTTTTAACAATTCACGTACTAGATACACTCAAACCGTTCGGCATTTGTACTTGAATGGTATGGTTGAGCAATGCACAGTTATCACAGTTCAACCGTCAATGAACCCTGAAACCATTTACCTGGACAAACAGCCCCTGTACACCGCCATTGTTTGAAGTGTGCCCAACATTGAAATAAAAAAGGCTCGTTTTAAACATTTTGTCAGCAAAAAAGAAAGTGCTAATGTTGGACCGTTAATATAAAAAAGTTGTTTGTATGTGGCCATTAGACAGCAGTCATGTTTATAGCCGGTGGCATTTTTTTATTTTGTTGGGTCATATTTTGTGGTCGGTAGTGTAATGTACTTTGGGTACTGACAAAATCTGAACCGGGTGAACATTTTATTTTATTGTTTTGTTCTAGAAAATTACGACGGCCATATTTGTTGGGATTTGAGGTCATAATAAAGTTAAAGTAATGAAAAAAATGGTGGGTGCACGAGTAAGGTTTCATTCCTGTACGGAACAAATATTTTATAACCATGTGAGTTTATTTATGCGAGTTTATATTTTGAGAGCAGTGGTGGCCGAGTGGTAACGGCCCTGACTTACGAGTTGTAGGTCGTGGGCTCAAACCCTACCAGGTACATTACTTTGTGTAATTTATTTCATTATCACTGCTCTCAAAAAACGGTGAAGGAAAACATCGTGAGGAAACCGGCATGTCTAGAACCATAAATTCGAAAGACATGTGACATTCACCAACCCGCACTGGGCCCGCGTGGTGGATTACGGCCCATTCCCTCTCCTAGAGAGGAGGTCTGCGTCCCAGCAGTGGGAACATTAAAAAAGGCTGATGATGATGATGATGAGTTTATTTATATGTTATATGATGTATGTGAGTTTACATTTTTGTGAATACACCCACCATACAGGAAATACCCCTAGTAAGGTGTAGCTTTTTTTTTTTAATTTTCGCTACGTAAATTTTTGCATCAAAACTATTGAAAAGAAGTCAGTCCACAACCAGAGATGGAGGTTCACGAGTCAAAGCCAAAAACTGGGCAAGTGCGAGTCGGACTCGCACACTGAGGGTTCCGTAAAAACTTACCTATTTAAGTAGTTGAATTTCCGAATGGAGTTAAGAAAAAAAATTTTTTTTTTGTCATGTAACAATAAATTTACAGTTTTCCGATTTATTCCTATATCTGTGCTAAGACCTTGCTTTTTGCCAAATTTCAGGATTCTAGGTCAACGGGAATGAATTTTGATTGCCTTCACAGAGTCGAAATATACGTTTTTTGAAACATTAACGGCCGCATCTTTTTTAGCTTAGAATTTTGATTTCTTTGCAGCTTCAATAGACTGCAAACTTGAGTATATGGTTTTAATTTCAACTCGACAGCTCTACGCAATCCCAAGATAAAGCGTTATAACGGTATAAGAGTTTTCCTATAAGAGTTTTTACCTTTTGAAGTACGGAACCCTAAAATCCACAAACCCCCTGCGCCAGACTAATAGAAATATAAAATTACAAAAACAAATTAACATAACCATTGCAACCCACTTCAAATTTGCTCCCGTGCGTTGGACATTAAAAATAATCGTGTTTTTATTTTTATTACGTATATTGCGCGTACATTGTACCGTTGTCCTGTACTTATTATTTATTGCGCGTACATTGTACCGTTGTCCTGTACTTATTATTTATTTGTACTGTTTTGGACCCCAGAGCATATGGGCTGGAAATTATAGAGAAGTCACGTTTTTTGTTTGCTCATGATAAGTGTTTGGGTAAAAGGCTTTTGAGCCTGTTATTTTAATTGGGCTTGTGACACGAGGGTTTTAATTTTGTGACGTAAGATAAGATCCTGTTATATCTACGGGTAGGATTTGCTGGTGGTCAAGCGTAACTTGGTAATTAAGAGCAGAAAAGCAGAAGAGTAAGAAATGTTTTTTTTAAACCCTTGAAGTATAGCCTCAAGTATCATCATCATCATCATATTAACCAAAAGACGTCCACTGCTAGACCTAAGCCTCCCCCAATGACTAGCCTTAGGTATATACTCGTATTTCGACGGTTTAGCAATGTTATTTAAGTAATTTTCGTTAATTTTAATTTTTTCGTTCATGTTGTCGCTGAGATAGCATTTTGAATTCGATTTTAAATTTTGAGTTTGATTTACGATTTTAAGAGTTTCAGAATTAAGAATTCACAACTCCGAAACTTGAGTGTTTAATACGAGATGATGTTAATTATGTTTTTAGAATTCGGAAACGAATAAAATATTTTTGTTGACCGACTTTTCCCTTTAGCAGATTAATCAATCTTTTAAAATTCAAAATTCATTTATTTAAAATTCAAAATTCATTTATTGGTGTGATTTTTGGTACATTTTACATGAGATCTTAATAATAAATAAATTAGTTCCTCAAAAATCTACCTAGAAGGTGTACACTCTTTCTTATAATTCAGTTGTCATTGTAAATAAGAATAATCAACAAATTCAAATAAAATTAAGGATTATAACAAAACAATATAGGTCAATGAATAGAAATTAGGATAATAATGCAATGTCAAAGTTAAATAAATATGAATGTCAAATAACTTACTACACTCAAATATACAATGTCAACAGTAAATAAATGTCAAATAACTTACTATACTAAAAGATAATGATACAATGTCAAAGGTAAATAAATGTCAAATAATTTACTAGGTACAATGAAAATAATAATACAATAACAAAATTAAATTAAATATCAATGTCAAATAATTCATAATTTATCATTAAGGAATTCTTCAACAGTGTAATAGCATTTCTCCAATAACAGATGTCTTAATTTATTTTTGAATTGAATAATATTTAGGTCTTTAATTCCATTTGGTAATTTATTAAATATTTTAGGTGCCATGCAAAGTATACTTTTGTGCATCAAGGCGGTCTTTGATGGCCGAATGCATAGTTCATGTCTATATTCTTGTCTAATCATTTTATAGCGATGTTCAGATGCTTTTCTGAATAGATGCATGTTCTTTTTAACAAATAAAGAAGTTTCAAATATGTACAAGCAAGGTAAAGTCATAATTTTTAACGATTTAAAATAAGGTTTGCAGCTATCAGTTATTTTTATACCGGTAATAGCCCTAATGCATCTTTTTTGCGCTTTAAATACCATGTCCTTATTGCAGGAGTTTCCCCAAAACATGACTCCGTAGCGTAGTATGGAATCGACATATCCGTAGTATGCAGTGACTACCGCTGCTTGACTGACTACTTTCTTTAGTTTATACAAAGCAAAAACAAACTTACTAATTTTTTTAATTAATAAAGAAGTATGTTCTTTCCAATTAAGTTTATTGTCGATTGTTAAGCCTAAAAATTTCGTACTTGCAACTTCTTCAATTTTTTCGTTACTAAAGATTACATTTAGTGGCAAATTAGCAACTCTTTGACGAAAGTTCATAATTTTTGTTTTCTTCAAATTTATAATTAAGTTGTTATGCTCCAACCAGTTAACAGCTTGTTGAAATGCATTGAGTATGTTAGCTTCAAAGTCTTTATTATTTTTATCAAGTTTAACAATAATAGTACTGTCGTCAGCAAATAATGTCATAGGATAGGGTATATTCTGAGGAAAGTCATTTATATATATAAGAAATAATAAAGGCCCTAGCACACTGCCTTGAGGCACTCCAGAAGATATTATTCGTTCTTTGGATATGTATTTTATAACAGTTTTATTTAACTTACTAATTCAATCGACTTTCGTTCGAACTCGGCACTTGAAGATGAAGCTGCTACGAAATTTAATAAAAATAATCGTAGTGGTAGCTACGAAGCCAGGCAGCGTAGCCATGACCTCATCACGTTTGCTACGCCGTAGCTCGTAGCAACTTTTATTCTTAACACTATTATTTTTGTTCTCTGATCCTATTATTTGAAACGTTTTTGTAACACCTTGGGAGTAACAGAATATTAGTGTAAATAAATTACAATTTTGATCTTTAACATTTACTTTCGATGTTAACTTTTTGATAACCTTCAATAAACTTAACATCAATAATAAATTACGAAGTAGTCTTCATTTAAGGCAAGTCTATACTTATAATAAATGTGTAGAAGTTTTTAGTTGTCACGCATCACGTAAAATGTACTCTATCGATGTAGATAACTTTTAAACATTAAAATTGTGTGTAATTTGATATATTACTTAGGCTTTATTGTAACTCAATCGTTTGAATATATCGAAAGATAAATATTACATTCATTGAATGTTAAGCGGTACAAAGTAAGACAAGTCAGCTAGTCACCAATATAGGTAATTACTAATATTATCTATCATATCTATCATGTAGTCAAGCAAAGAAGAAGAATCACAAAACTTAAGTGGCAATGAGAAGAGCACATTGCTCGCAGAACAGATTGCTGTTGAAACACAAAAGGTAGACCGATGACCTGATGAAGGTAGTGAAAGTCCAATGGATGTGAGACGCATAGGATCGTTCATTGTGGCGACACTTGGGGGAGGCCTATGTCCATAAGTGGAAGTCTATCGGCTGAAGTAATAAGTCAGGCAAAGTAACAAGTAATTATCATTGTAGTGACTGAGAAATCGTCTTTTAATTAAACGTAAAGAATCCATTATCTACTGAGACGCAACAAAACCAAAAATCCATCCTATGTAATACTCAACTACAACCCTATAAATATGAAAACTAGCAGCATACATAATTTAACAACGATATATAGAACCTATAATAAAAATCGAGGACAGAAATCCATTCAGATCAGAACCAACCCTTCGTCCCTTGCTAATCCCCACATAAAATTGCTAAAGAAAGAGCCTGTAATCGAAGCACCGAATCGTAACTCGGTCCTTCACTTACAAAGGTTTTAGAATGGACCGTTTTGGAAATAGGCTACACATTTTAGGAGAACTGACAGCCTATTAATGGCCTAGTAGGCTGGAAATGGGTAATTTTTGTCTTAGATTTCTTTCGCACAGTTTTGGGATACAAATGGCTAGAGTCTCTGGGGAAATCCGTGAGCCCTGTTGGATGAGACTGGATTAAAGGGATTGAAAAGTTAAAAAGGATGAAAATTAATGAACCAATTTTCTGTATACCTACGTAAGTATTAGCAGACTACCTCTATGGTTCGAATTAAGCATTTCACCTCGTCGTTTATACCGCGTACGTTGAAGGACTGGAACAATCTGCCTGCTGCGGTCTGACCGTCCCATTATAATTTGAGTGTCTTTAAAGCAAGAGTGATCTCATAAACTAGTGCGCCTCACCATCAGTGATTGCATCACTGCTTGTCATCAGTTGGGATCGCAGTCAGGCACCAGTTTATATTGATTTAAAAAAAAGACCTAAAAATTTAGACTTGGTTTCATTAGGCTCACCGTCCTATTGACCTCTACCTATTTACCACACAGGACTAGCGGCCGCCAAAGTGCTTTTGTGCCCGTTTTATATTCGCCATTTTGACGCTGGCTGTACCGTTTCTACGGTACTCAAAATAGTAATGTGTCGCGCGGCTTATAATATATACAGGACTTGATTTTCATAGGTTTTATATAATTCGTGAAGCAGAAAAAACACGGAATTTTAACGAAATCAATTCAAAATTCAAAAACACTTCAGGGGTACACTTCTCTGCAGTCATTTGCATTATAAGTCAAAATTAGTTCTCTAGACATTCGCGAGTGGCGATTCAATTAGGCACCAAATATTAACTGTCAAACATATGGAACAGCCTGTCCAGTGGTATATAATAGGGGTCATTGGACTCACCACAATTCAGGCGGTAAATCACTATTTTGAGAAGTGGTTACAGAGGCGTCATACGGTTATTTCTGAAGTTTTCTGCTTCAGATTCGATGGAAAGAAATATTATCTTTGTATGGATCGCCTGAAAGACAAGGTAGAGGTGTGCCTAAAGCTGTGCCGTTGCCGGCAATATTGCCGAAAAATGGGCATATTCGTGACAATATTGGCGACACAATTCCCACTCACTGCTTGGGCGAAATACCGTCGCGTCTTTGTGGAGGCGATCGGCGGCAGCAAACTCTCGCATTTGTTCTGGTTCAGGCTATGTGCTGAAGCAAAACTGGAGCGAAGGGGACTGAGAAGCAGTCACCTCCTTTAATAACACAGTAATGCGAGCAAATGAATTGATGGAAAGTATGTGTGATAGGATAATCTCACGCTTGAGCTGACGTAGATGATGCTCCAGTGGTCAGAAGTCACAGAACGATTCCTAATCAGCGAAGATCTGCACCTTCTGCACTCACCGTCTGAAGTCTGCGCTTGCAGCTGGTGAATGCTCTTGCATTCACCAGCTACAGTCGGAGTCTTCTCCGACTGGCACTTGGCCGGTTTTTTCACTGAGCTGAGTGTAGCTGATGCACGTGTCATGCCCGTGAACGGGTGCCATCGGTTGAGACTGGTTATCTCTTAACTGCCAGGATCTTAATACAGTTTCAATTTTAATTAACTTTATTTTTTTTAATTATATTATTGGAACGTTGGAACGAAGTTCCTTATCGCGCGTTGTGAAAGGGGGCTAGACGGAAAAAATCTCACGAAAAGTTGTAACGACACTTTTTGCTATAGTATTATTATTATTATTATTTTTATTTTTTTTTTTGAAGGAAAGGGGCTATGCATCTCCCATAGTGTAGGAGATGTAGTCACTGCGACCTAAAAGATCTATTGTGACTCGCCACCTTGTTAGAGTAACTCTTTTAGCCGGGAGGCTTCCAGGAAGTCTAGAATACTCCTAGCTTTGAGAGTTTTAATCTCCTCCGGGCGAATAATGTGTCGACCCAGATGGATACTCCGTTTGTGGATAAGGGGCCCACATTCACACAACAGGTGCTTAGGCGTCTCCCTCTCCTGATTACAGTACCTGCAAACATCAGTGTCACTCAGTTTCATGTGAAAAAGGTGCCTGTTTAATTTGCAGTGGCCGGTTAAGGCGCGGGCTATCGCACAGATGTTCGTCCTGCTAAGCTCAAGAAGCTCGGCAGTTCGTTTTTGTGAGTAGCCTTCTATAAGAGATTTGGCGTGTAGCAGTCCTGGTTGTAACAACCAGTGCTTTTTTGAATCGCCAAATAGGTTGCCCTTAAGGGTCTGCATGGCCTGGTTCTTTGAGATACCACAGAAAGGTTCTGGTCCTATCTGATGACCCTGAGCCCCAGTCCTTGCAAGTTCGTCGGCTTTTTCATTGCCAGTAATTCCAGAATGACCCGGTACCCATCTCAGAATAACTTTATTCCTTTGCCCCAGGTCATTTAGTTTGTTAACGCAGTCTTTTACCAGTTTCGAATTTATTGTATTCGAGTTCAAGGCGTTAAGAGCTGCCTGGCTATCTGAGTAAATCAGAATTAATTGATTTATGTAGTTTCGTTGACGGTTGGCTTCCGCACATTCTATAATGGCGTATACCTCCGCTTGGAATATGGTGGCATATTTACCCAGATTCAAGCTTTTGCTGAATTTCGGGCTAATGCCAAATATTCCACATCCTACATTCTCACCCATTTTGGATCCGTCTGTAAACCAGATCAGGCTTCCAGCCTTGCAAGTAATGAGGTTGCTTGCCCAATCCTCTCTGCTCGGCAGTTCCACTGTGTAATTTCTTATGAAGCTACACTGTGGAAGCATGACGTCTGTTGTCATAGCTAGCTGATCGTGTTCAAGCACTGATTCGTGTAGCGATCTCAGTGCTTGAGAGCGCCAGTTTACTTTGCCAGTGCTGTTTATTCTATACATGCCCGCTTTCGCCTCCTTCGCAATTAATAGATGAAGTGGCGGAAGGTTAAGCAGGGCATTTAGAGCAGCTCCTGGTGTTGTAGACATGGCCCCTGTTGATATAATGCATGCAAGTCTCTGCAAACCATTAAGTTTGTTAATGACTGTCACTTGGGATGTTTTCCTCCACCATACTACGCAGGCATACGTTATTATCGGCCTAACTATAGCGGTGTACAACCACAGGGCGATTTTAGGGTTTAGGCCCCATTTCGTCCCTGCTAAGCGACAGCATATTCCTAAAGCTATTTTAGCCTTTTGAATCACATTATTAATGTGAGTGTTCCAGGTCAGTCTCTGGTCGATAGTTACGCCCAGGTACTTGACCTCATTGGAGAATGGTATGCGAGTCCCCTTTACAGTGGGCGTTACAAGTTTGTCCAACTTTCGCTTCCTAGTAAAGGGGACTATTGTTGTTTTACTCGGGTTAACCGATAAATTGTTCTCTGTGCACCATGTGTTTATAACGTTCAGAGATCTTTGCAGTATAGATGATACCGTGCTGTGACAGGGGCCGATAACACAAGCCACCACATCGTCAGCATAACTGTGTACATCTAAGTCTCTTTTAAAGGCTTCAACCAGCAATTGGTCAACAACGAGTAGCCATAGAAGTGGCGATAGAACGCCTCCATGTGGGCACCCTTTAGTTGTTTTGAAGCTTTTTGTAGTTCCGTGTAAGGTAACACTGATAGTTCTGTTGAGGAGCATGAATTCGATCCAACGAGTAGTTGTCTCGTCAATCCCTTTCGCCTTCATTCCCTTGGAAAGGGCGTCTATGGTGACGTTGTCGAAAGCTCCTTCAATATCAAGGAAAGCACATAGGGCTATCTGTTTATCTTCCAAAGCCCTTTCGATCCTGTCTGTTAGTTCTAACAGAGCAGTTTCTGTGGATTTTCCTTTTTGGTAAGCATGTTGCTTCGGATGCAGAGGGTTAGCCCTTAATGGTCCATCCCTGATGCATTCGTCTATAACCTTTTCCATACTCTTGAGTAGGAAGGAGGTAAGGCTTATTGGTCTGAAGGACTTTGGTTGAGAGTAGTCTTTCTTACCAGCCTTTGGGATAAAACAGACTTTAACTGTAGTCCATTTCTCAGGTATATATCCCCAGGCAAAGCTTGCTCTGAAGATTTTGATTAAGATAGGGATGAGTATAGTCTTCCCTTGCTGCAGGAGAGCTGGGAAGATATCGTCATCACCTGCAGACTTAATCGGCTTGAATGAGTCTATAGCCCATTCTACCTTTTTTGGTCTAAAGTACCTCGCCGCTCTTCTCCAGTCTTCATTTGTAGGCCTGGAGAGGCGGATATGAGGTGAATATGGTACGATGATGTCTTGTGCCATCACCGAGCCAGGGAAGTGTGTTGACGCCAAAAGTTTCAGGGTTTCCTCCGCTGATGCAGTGAAGGCACCGTCTGGTTTCTTTAAGAGTCCCAGTTGATTCGTAGGCGATTTGGATAAGACTTTGTGGATTCTGGCTCCTTGAGGGACTTTAGTAATCTCCTCGCAGAACTTCCTCCATGAAAGTCTTTTCGCCTTTCGGATTTCTTTATTATAGGTAGTTAAAGCTTTCCGATACCGATCCCAGTCGTCAGTCGATTTAGCCTTATTGAACAACCTACGTGATTCCTCCCTTAAAACATCGAGCCTTTTGTTCCACCATGTCACTTTTCTGTCCCTCACAGTTCTTAGAGGACAGCTCTCTTGGTAAGAGGCTGTAATGGCTTCAGTAACTTGAGTGACAGCATAGTCCAATGTTTCAGGGGAGCGTATGGTTTTAGGGACGTCTAGGAGTCTCTCCTGGAGCTTTCGTCTGTACAAGTCCCAGTCCGTGGTTTTCGCATCCCTAAAAGTGATAGTTCCGCAAATGTTGGATGTATTCAAAGCGAATTCAATAAGTCGATGATCAGACATAGATGGTTCATCACTGACATGCCAATTGGTTATCAGCCTGGCAGTGTGAATAGTAGCGAGAGTTACATCAAGAACTTCCTTCCTCGATTTAGTTACAAAGGTCGGTTTACATCCCTCATTAACTATTTGGAGGCGGTTAGTTAGTACAAAATCATGAAGCAACTCACCTCTATCGTTGATGTCAGTGCTGCCCCAGTTGGTATGGTGGGCGTTGGCGTCACACCCAATGAGAAGCTCGGCATTGTTGGCATAGGCGTACTCTACTACCTTTGCAAGCTCCTCGGATGGGTCGGTTTTCGTCCCGTCCAGGTATGCCGAGCACACGATGAGGCGTCCATTTCCGCTCTTGACATTGACATAAGCTGCAATCAGGTCATCGCTGCACAGGCCTGGTATGCATAAGAAATCAATATTATTATTGAAAAGTATACACGCTCTTGGTTTGACTCCACCGATATGATGAGCGACCTTACCTGCAGAGCCCAGTCCAGACACCGTGTTAGTATTAGCCAGCCACGGTTCCTGGATAAGAGCGATGTGAAGGTTCTTTTGTGTGAAGAGTTTTTCCAGAACAGCCGTGGCTGCTCTGGCGTGATGCAGGTTTATCTGCACCACTTGTGTGTTTATGTGTGTCTGTGTTATGGTGTGTTTGTGTTGTGTTAGTGTTATGTGTTTGTGTGGGTGGGTTAAGCGGCGTTATTCGACCTGCTTGGCTTCGAGGCTTTAGGGCAGCCCTGAGGTTTGGCCGGTCGGCTCGCCGCTACCGATCGATTGGGACGGTTAGCCCCTTTCGTCGGTGGTGCCCCGAGGGGGCGGTTCCTGTCGCCCTGGCCTCCGGGTTTCGGCTTAGCGTTTTGCCGCTTTGCCGTTTTACCAGAGACCCGGTCGCTCGGCCCCGCCTTAGGAGCGTGTTGAGCAGATGGCGAAAACCTTGCGCCAGATTGGCTAGTCCCTGCCACCTGCTCAGCCTTCGCTGGCGTATTATCGCCGCGAATGCGTACTAGGACTTTACGAAAGCCTAATTGCGGCCTGCAGTCTAGTTTGCGCAGGGCTTCTATGGAGGCATCATCGATAGAAAGGGCGGTCGTGATTCCGTCCCCTTCTTTCTTGACGCTCAGCACCTTCCACAATCCAGTCTGCAGGTCGTTTTGTTTTTCCAAGAGATTAAGGGCATCTCTTGGAGTTTTGATGACATCTTCTGTCTTAAAGTGGAGGATCCCAACCTTGGCTTTTGGCAGGTCCTTCTCGTTAATGAGCGAGAGTTCCGCCTCCGGCCACGGCTTTAGTGTCCCCACTTTTTCTTCAAGCCATTTCAGGCTGTAGTCGTTTTTGATTACGACTTGCAGCCATCCTGGCTTGAAAGTGCAACCCTCGATTCGAATTTTGAATTCGGGGGCTTTGGGCATAGGGGCGTTAAGAATCGCCCTCAATATGTCCTTAGAAAGGAGCCCCAATTGCACGTTCGACATGGGCTCTCTATTACGGATTCCCACTCGGATGTTGGTTAGGGCGTCCTTAAAAGACACAACGCTTGTCCCAGGCGGTGGTCCGACCTGAGCTGCGGACGTCTCGTCAGGGATCATTGGAATTGGCCCTGACTTTTCGTCCACACGCGTTGTCTTTTTGGCATGATCTTTCGGCGACTCGTCCTCGGATCGAAATCGTTTTACCGGCCTCTTCCCCGATGACGTATCGGCCACCAGATCAGTCAAAGGAGCACGCGCACTCGCCCACTGCTCCGTGACCAGCTTGTAGGCCTCAATGGAGTCCATACCGCCAGCCTTGAGGCGCCGCAGGCGCTTACGCGCGGCTCCTGGCAACCGTCGTTTCCTGGGGCTAAAGTCAGTTCCCAACGGCACTTCCGAGTCCATCTCAGTAGGCCTCGTGCCATCGTTTGCCGACTCCAGCTCAGGAGGGTTGAGTTCGGTGTCTAAAGTGACTTGGGAGTCTCCCTCAGAACCGAGTAAGAGAGTAGTCAGATCGGGTATTGACCCAATAAGACTACTCGAGGGTTCCGGACGTTCATCATCGTCCTGAGATGTTGTTGTATAAAACTGTGAATCCATACAGTTCCCACGAGTAGCTAGGGAAATAAATAGTCCACCCCGGCAGAGCCCCGCTTGCCCGGGTAAGGCAAAATTTACTACCCCAGGATTGCCATCTCGCTGGGGAGACACCGATAAGAACCAAGCTCCCCCTTGGCCACGCATCCCTCGGCTCGGTACGAATGACACCTTGGATTGGGATTCGCCAGGCGGTTTCGGTTACGTCTAATTCTGATGGAATTAGACCAAAAACGGGGTGGCAACCTCGAGAAGGTGGATCCGCCTGACTTGCCTTGAGGATCTTCACGACTGTAGCGCTCTCCCTCAAGACCCCGCCACCTTATCGCCTCTGAGGGAGGTGATAAGGTAGGCCTGCATCTATACTACCAAGCAAAGCAAAAGCAAAGCATGTCGTTGTGCAACCGCAAAAGCATACATACAGACCCTCCCCTAAATATATAATTATATTAAATAATTGCTATAGTAAGATAAAAAATTAAAAAATATATATTAAAAAATACAATTTTATAACAATTCCTTCACTAATTAATCGAAAGGAACTTCATTCCATCCGGGTGTCCCTTGACACCTGTCAAGTTTTTTTTTATTACATATCTATCTACATTGTGCTATCATAATAGAAGCGACAAGAAATATGTAACCAAGATCTATGTACCTCATATATGATTTAAAAAGAGTGTCCATGAAGTTTCTTGCACGTTCTTCTCTATAGAAATCTACGCCTTAGAACGTCCATTATAGCTTCACTTTTCTTGGACTGACCAACATTTGACTATTCAAAAGTGCTGCAAATGGTCCATTTGAAATAAATGATTTTGATTTGATTTGATTTTTATAACTGTAAAATACACAACTTATAAACTAGACAGTCATTTCCAAAAACGGCAAAACATTTCATTCTTTTACCAAATAGCTACCATACCAAACCCATTGACTCTCAAATATTAAAATCGAGTCAAATGGTCGGTTGAGTAACTGGAATTTTATTCAAAGTATTTCCAGGGTTTTCAGAAAGCAATTTTCGTTGTTATCATAAATTAGTAGTCCATTTGCGTCACCTTGTCGAGTCATGAACGAATGAGGTTCGTGATGCAATAACTGCCTCTTCAGCATTTCAGGAAAACGCGTGATGAGCAGGAAATCGTATTAAAATTTTGTAGATTAATTGAATAACGGGAGATTTGGAGGAAATAGGCTTGGAGATTTGGTTTAGAATGAGAATATAATGGAATTTATATAGAAATTTGATGTAGATGACACAAAATCAGGCAACAAAAATCTAATGAACCTCTAGATTGATCTTCCGGACCTGGACCCGGAATATCTATCTTTAGACCACACAAATATTTGTTTAGTGTGAATCGAACCCGCGATAAGCAACGTACGCAACGAAACAGCCAACCGTGCCGTTAAAGTTAAACTATCATCATAAACATTTCAGCCGAAAGACGTCCACTATTGGATATAGGCCTCCCCCAAGTATCTCCAGAACAACTGGTCTGGTGTATAAAGTTAAACGATGAAATTCACAAAAATTACTGATATTTATTTAATCGTATTAAACTTTAATATTTGCATACAAAATCAAACACAGGCATTAATATATGAGTAAATGTTAAAGTAGTAATATTATTGAAAATTAATATTGTTTTTGCAAGTGAAACTTTTGGCAGTAATACTATTAAGTATAATCCCCGAGGCGGTGAATGGAATTACAGGATCAGATAAGTTTAATATTGGTGGAATATATAATAATATTCAGTCAATATTCAGTTTGAAATAGTCATTAAAATGCCAGATCAAAACGAACTTTATTTATTTATTTAAACTTCATGTGTAGTAGTGGTACATAGGCAGACTTAATGCCACAAGGCATTCTCTACCTGTCAACCTTTGGGTTAAAAAAGACAACACTGTGGTAGGTTTGCACAATAAACATGTAACAGATACTTCAAACGGAAAAAAGAGTTATTTTTAATAATAAAATACATATCATATATGCTAAAATAATAAACTAATAAATACTGTAAAAAATATCAAATCATTAAGAGGACTTAATAAAAATTTCGGACAAAGAACTTCAAGTAGTAGTTAGTGTGAAGTAGCTTTTAATATGACAAGATATTGTTCCAACATTTCAATATAAAATCAAAAAATCTCGGACGCTGGTCTCGCTCAATATACTATGAGAAGAAAATAGTGACATGTAGCGGACATAATGCAATAAATCCTTTACAAAAAGCCAATTTATTTGGACACAAGGATATGTTTCGATTTTATTTGTTTATAGAGAAACACGCTTGTGAAATAACAGAAAAGCGCTCTTCTATTTTTGTTTTTTTTTTTAAGCTTTTGTTTGTATATTTAAATTAAATTAAATAATAATGAGTAAAATTAACTATTTTTTTAATGTGGTGTGGGTGCAAGGAAGGAACAGAAGTGAGTTTTAAGGCAGTAAATGTATGATACTATCTCCTGCTCCGCCCAAGAGCGGGAATGTCATTAGAAGATTTTTCCGCCACTAAACAAAAAAGTGGTTAAGGGGTTCTTCAATCACACCACGTCGCAACGACAAAATGCTGTCAAGCAGTGGTTACGTGAGAATAGCGTCGCTGCAGCTTATTGTAGTTGCGTTGTGGTACCGACAAAATGTAGATGTGGTTACGTTGTGCTGTCGGCCACTAGTTCGCAGTGCCGCTGGTGGTTGCGTTGTAGTTGCGATGCGGTCGGTATCAAACACACGGTCGATAACGACTGCAAAATGTGGTACGTGTGAATAGTTTAAATTATTTTCAATACGATATATACGCCCGACCACGTGGTATGGTTGAGGTGTGGTTGTGGTCGCGGTATGGTTGTGGTACGAGTGAAGAAGCCCTTCATCATCGACGACATTTCCTGCTATAGGGTGATGCAAGAGGGCATGTCAAACTTTTACTGACTAAAACCATACCTATGTCCCATCTTTGCTTTCCTTTTAACCCTTCAGATACCGTCAATTAGAGACACAATAGTAAGACAATAGATGCGCGGCCACCGGTGGTCGCTTGGGGATTCATGAATTAAGAATCCCGCGTGTTTTTTCAACCCATGACCCTAGTAGGCTTCGGCCCTGCTGAACTTCTACAGTTTTTTGACAACACTCTTTGAGGTACGTGTGGAACACTACGCACCGTTCATAATTCAGGCTCGGTCCGCACGGCGAGTTACCCATTGTTTGTCGTCTGCAAGTCCACGCCTACGGTGGCAAGTATATAGTATGTAGTGGCAAGATAGTACAAAATCTACACTAATATTATAAAAAGGCAAAGTTATTTTTTTTTTTTGGTTTGTAGAAGGTAATCTCTGAAAGTATTGCTCCGATTACGAAAATTTATTCACCGATAGAAAGTTACTTTATTCCTGAGTGACATAGGCTATGTTTTATATAAGCGAGCAAAGCCGTGGGCAAAAGCTAGTATTTAATAACCCCGCGCTCTGTATTTTTTATGATATCAAGGTTTTTTAGCTTCTGATTTTTCTTGTGAACTCCATTATTTTTTTAATTTAGAACCTAGTTAAATAGCTTTAGTATCTCATGAATTTTATGTAAAAAATAAAGTTTTGTAGCTCCTAGATATTTTCCGTAACAATAAAAATGCAGCATATTCCCAACTAGATTTTTCTCACAGCTTCACCCGCGTACATAACATTTCGCGCCATTCAGGAATAAAGCAGCTTTCTATCGGTAAAAAAAATGTTAACAATCAGACAGCAGAAATGTTAGCTTTCACCGATTACATCCAACAAACAAAAAGACAAACGTGACGTCTTTCTTTTCAGAAAACGAAAAAAAAAAAACATTGCCCCACCATACAAAATTATAAACTTGATTGGACAGTTTGTATGGAGAGGCTGATTTGTGGAACTGTGGAAGGTTGTTCAGTTTCGTCTACTGAGCAAGCCCTTAAAATTTGAGGAGGGCTGTCCCTTACACCTTGTATATGTATATTAGTATAGAAAAATCGAAAAATCTTGTGTCTTTGACTGAATTCAAGAAGCAGGCTCGCGGACGGCGAGCTATGGGTAGCTCGCTGTCCGATGGTCCGGTAATGGACCGAGTCTAAGACGTCGACGGCGCGCACTGTTCCCGCGCGCCTCAAGGAGTTGTCAGCAGCAGGAGGGGCCCAGCTGGGTCGAAGCCTACTGGGGACAGGGTTGTCCGAAAGGGAGCTCGTGCCCCGGTATGAAGGCTAGAAGGAACGGCGCGGGGTTTTTAGTCAGTAAGAGTCTGACACTGTCTCCCGCTCCACCCAAGAGCGGGTTTCGTCAAAGATGATTTTCCCCGTCGAGAAAAAAAAAAAAAAACAATTCAAGAAGTATTTGAAATGCTTGAATATATTATACGAGTATGTCTTTCCTCGGTCGTGGTTTGCGTTCAGTTAAACTGAAGACGTTTGTTTATGGCTTGTCTACATTCTTTTGTGGAAACTTAAACGTTTGTGTTCATCACAGGAGCACTTCGCGGAAGTAGAACAAAGAAAATGTATGCTGTATTGAGCTGCCAAAGGGTTTTTGTCAAATAGCCATCGTATTTCTTATTTGTAAATATTTTTTTCTATTCAGAGTAGTCCTGCCCCCGTAGCCAAGTTACAACCGTTTCGCTTGCGGCGAACGCTTCGAGTTGACCTTGCCGCCAATTCTTTTGTTCTGACCACGTGACTGAGCGTTGAGAGCGCGTCACTCCCGTACATTTAAAGCTTTCTACTAGCGTTAACTATTGCAGATTAGCAACTTGGCTAGGAGTACTGGTGAGGGTCGCAGGAACCCGATGGATGCAAGACGCACAGGACTGGTCATTATGGCTTATCATTATGGATAATATAATATTAGTGTAGTTGGCTAGGTATTTGCACTAATCATTTTGAGTAAAAAACGTGTTAAACCTTACTTTAATGACAAATTTAGATAGATTTTCAGGCTACAGTTTGAGAAATAGTTAACCCTTCAGATACCGTCAATTAGAGACACAATAGTAAGACAATAGATGCGCGGCCACCGGTGGTCGCTTGGGGATTCATGAATTAATTTAAAATGCTTAATTCTTAAATTGGAGTATTTATACTAACTTTAACGGAGTACACGTAAGCGTCGAAGTCATCATCATCATTTCAGCCGACAGACGTCCACTGTTGGACATAGGCCTCCCCTAAGTGTCGCCACAATGATCGATCCTGTGCGTCTCGCATCCATCTGTTTCCCGCAACCCTCACCAGGTCATCGGTCCACCTTGTAGGAGGCTTTCCGACGCTGCGTCTTCCAGTACGAGGTCGCCACTCCAGAACCTTTCGGCCCCAACGGCCATCTGTTCTGCGAGCAATGTGCCCTGCCCATTGCCACTTAAGTTTGGCAATTCTTCGGGTTATGTCGGCAACCTTGATTCTCCTGCGGATATCTTCATTTCTGATTCGATCCCGCAAGGAAACTCCGAGCATAGCCCTTTCCATTGCCCTCTGGGTGACTTTGAGCCTTCTGATGAGGCCCATTGTGAGCGACCACGCTCAAAGCGTCGAAGTACACCTCTATATTTCTGTCATCATATGGAATTTAGTTTTACGAACAAACTGAAACATTTAGTAATACTTGCACAATTTCAATATAGCTTAGTCAGCCTTATAATGTTCCCAGTGTTGGGCCTGCTCTCTAGAAGAGGGAATGGGCCTTAAACCACCTCGTTTGCCCAGTGCGGGTTGGTGGATGTCACATGTCTTCACATTTTTTGGTTCTAGGGCATGCCGGTTTCCTCAAGATGTTTTCCTTTACCATTTTGAGAGCAGTGGTGATGAAATAAATTACACAAAGTAATGCGCCTGGAATAGGACCGGTCGTTGTAGCGACGCTTGGGAGAAGCCTATGTCCAACAGTGGACGTCTTTCGGCTCATATGATGATGATGATGATGATGATGTGCCTGGCTGGGTTTGAACCCGAGACCTACAACTCGTAAGTCGGGGCCGTTACCACTCGGCCTTCACTGCTCAATTTCAATATAATGTTATTTTAATAAAAAATAATTACGATGATAATAATGTGAACTAAATGCATGTTTTTGTTTATTACTATACAAATGTACGATACCTACTCGTATAATTCCATTTTGAAAAATACTTTAGATTTTAACCCTTCAGATACCGTCAATTAGAGACACAATAGTAAGACAATAGATGCGCGGCCACCGGTGGTCGATTGGGGATTCATGAATTAATACAATCTGCAATACTTACAAATAAAATAAAAAAAACACTCGAGATTGTTAGTAAACATTCTTGAATAATAGAGTAGCCTTTATATCTAAGAAATCCCATTCAAAACAACAAAGAACCTTTTAAACTCATGACAAGTACATCTTTATTGTCAAGTAACCTATGATATAACAAATATATATGAAATACTGCCACTTTCGACATCAAAGTATATTTTTCCAAATATAAGGGTAGGACCTGCTAAGCAAAGATTACAAAATAAGTAGGTAAAGGGTGGTGGTTGGGTGGGGAGGCCTGGAGGGGGGATGCCCACCCACCCTTCGCCTTCCGGTATTCGCGAAAAATATGTTATTTGAAAGGTGGAATATTTTCAAATGTGATTTTGAGAAGGTATAGTTTCATAACGATAGTGTGGGAATAAATAGTTTTGTGATATTTGAGAAATGTGTTTTCGGTTTGATTGTCTTGCTTGCTTGCACGTTTGAGAAATTTTCTGTGCATAAATATTGTTTTAGTTTTAACTCCTAAAACATTTTTAAGCTTATAGTTTATTCCTTTACGTTTCTTTTAATGATAATTATAAACTAGCACTTGACTGTGAACCCCTCTGATGGCAAGCAGTGATGCAATTGTTGATGGTGAATTGAATTTTTTTAAGAGCTGATTCACTCTAGTCTTTATGACACCTAAATTATAATCGGATGGGGAAATTGCTGCAGGCAAATTGTTTCAATCCTTTGATTTACTAAATATCATTGGGATTGAAATGCGGTATAAACGACGAGGCGAAAAATTTAGTCTGGACCATGAGGTGTTTTTTTTGGGAAAATCTTCTAATTACATCCTCTGCTCTAGGGCGGAAGGGCGGAGCGGGAGATAGTGTCAGTCTTTTACTGACTAAAAACCCACTCCTGTTCCTTCGTTACCTTTCGTACCGGAGCTGAGCTATCTTTCGAAACTAACCCTGGCCCCAGTAGGCTTCGTCCCAGCTGGGCCCCTGCTGTGACCGTGAGGTGTTAGAATTACATTGTAAGCGATTTGTAAAGTGCTGTAAAGCAAAACCATAATTAGCTTTATGAAGTTTCCACTGCCATCAAGCAAACCTCCTCTCTAGGTGAGGGAACGAGCTGTTCCACCATGTGGTCCTGTATTGATTTGTAAATGTCACATATCTTCGAATTTTTGATCTAGTATCATACCATGTCATGACATGCTGATTTTTGATCCAGTATCATGCCATGTCTTGGCATGCCGATTTTTGATCTAGTCTCCTACCATGTCATGACATGCCGATTTTTGATCTAGTCTCCTGCCATTTGTCATGATTTGAAATTTTTGATCTAGTATCATACCATGTCATGATATGCCGATTTTCTTCACAGTTTCCTGTTTCAACAACATTTTTGTTACCTAATTAAATATTATTACACAGTTACACACTCACATCACTCCCTTTTAAAACCCTACTATACTTAACCTTTTTGTATAAAACTTTATAAGGTGAGAACCATTTTGTGGGTTCACGAGTTTTACCACAACACATTCGGGAGAAAAACCGCCTTTCCCCATTTTACAAATATTTTAAGTCTCGAAGGGAATTCGCGTTACCGCCTATGGCATGGCGCGAGACCGAAAAATTGGATCAACAATTTCAGGGCAGCAAAAAGGTTCTGCACAGCTCATTGGAATATAAAATTGACTTTTCGAAATAAACTGTTGCCTGCGCTTAAGTTGCGTCTCACTTTAAACATTTTTTGGACGTAAAATTAAAGTTTGCTGATATTTAAATTAGTCTCCCTTTTTTGAGGTTGGAAATCATCCAATGGCTTCTCTTTTTCTAGAGTGGAGCAAGAAGGCGTGACAAATATTTAATAATTAAACCCAACTGTGTCCTTTGTGCCATTTTGTGGTTCAAGACCAGCGGTATCCCTTTCCCTCATCTTCTTTTATTTTCAAATACTTTACATATAATGAGAGTAAATTGTTTTTTGTGCTCGAGTGGTGTAGAGTACCAACAATGGCCAAGCTTTTTTCTAAATAAGTTGGCATTGGTTTCCAGTCAAACCTAATAATTTATCTATAATATATAGGTATTTATTTATTTAGAACTACATAAGTATGGTTATCAGTTGTCTAGTAAGTACCCATAACACAAACTCTGCCTAGCTTGGGACTAAACTGTGATGTGTGATTGTTGTGGAATATTATTATTTACCAACTAGCTTCTGCCAGCGACTTTGTACGCGGATCCTGTTGCTTATGCCAGCGACATTCAGTGTTATAAACGTAAGAGTAGACAAAAAACAGAAAGCTCAGAACTGCTAAGCTATCGGGAGTTACACGTGTTATTGTGAGTTAACCATAAAAGATAGACATATGGTGTCTTGGGATATTTTTTATATAATTTTAAGGAGAACATTTCCGTCATACATGTTTTCTGTGTAGCTTTAACCATAAAGGCTGCAAACGCAACGGAAACTTAAAAAATGGAGTAATTTCTCCCGTTTCCCCAACATTTCCCTTTACTGCTCTGCTCCTATTGATCGTAGCGTGATGAAAAGTATACTATAACCTGCCCAGGAGTATGAAGAATGATTGTGCCAAGTTTCGTTAAAATCCATCGAGTAGTTTTTGTTTCTATAAAGAACATACAGACAGACAGACAGACAGACAGACAGACAGACAGAAAGACAGACAGACAGACAGACAAAAATTTTACTGTTTGCATTTTTAGCATCAGTATCGATCACTAATCACCCCCTGATAGTTATTTTGGAAATATATTTCATGTACAGAATTGACCTCGCTACAGATTTATTATAAGTATAGATATAGATATAGATATAGATATAGATTTACAACAATGCTTTTTATTGTTGCTAATTGTATTACTACAGTTGATATACGATACTAAATATATTCCTTCTATACTTACTCCGTGATATATTCTCTGCTTAAAGAATCACACAATACTTCTGTACACATTGTGTCTAAAACTATGTTTCTTTATAGGTACCTAAGCATCGTGTCATAACAAAAAAAGAAAACCAAATCCGCTCGCAACTAGAAAATGAGCAAAACATAATTGCTATTCCTGCACTCGTATATTTATTCCTTATTCGCTAACTTGATAATGACGTTAAAACACGTTGAACAATTTTCCGTTTTTCTACCACTTTTTCTCTTGACATTTTTCTTTCTTTGCTTTACGCCAATGTTGAATGGAAAAAATGACGCTGCAAATGATTTAAATCTACAGCCTTAATTAAGTCGAGTTCGTTAAAACAAACAGAGACGCCTAAAAAAATATTTTCTACAGTAAATTATAAAAGACCGGAGAACAATTCAAATTGACGACGCGACGCCTTAAGGTGGTGCATCACGACTCACATTTTCACTGTTTTTCATACAACCGCTCATAACTGATTATGACGTTATTAGACATTTTTCATTAGATATTTTGGAAACACAGTATCTTGTTGATATTATCTAGGTTTCTAAAGAAACCAATTTCTAAATTTGTGTAAAACTAATCCAGTAAAAACCTCTGAAAATGTCCTATTTTGTATGAACTTTGACACTTCATAATTTGCCTAAAAATTAAAAAGTCAAAAAAGTAATCCTCTAGAGACCTTGCAAATTTTATTAAAATTCTAAATGACGACAACTTTTCCAAAAACTTTTAAGGGTTTAAAAAAAACAGCTATTTCCTGGAGCAAGTTTTGTGAAATTTTCAAATAAATCTCGGAATTACGGAATACTAACAGAGTTTCCAGGCGTTATCTCTCTTTTTTTGGGTTGCCATTTCGTCAAACATCGCGTCGGATTGCATTAAATGAAGTAACAAGCTTTTAAACCATTTTCGATGTTTACGATAAGCGAGTGGAGAAGGACCCTCTTAAGGCAGTCTGCTTTTTACATTTTCACAGTCTATCATGATGGTAATGTATATTGATACCGTTTAGTAGTTAAGTTAGGTAGGCAAGTAGTTTTTTTTAAATAACTTCTTCCACTTCGGGTGGACTGAGAAAGAGTACGGACTTTTACTGGAGTAAACCCGTCTGTATTTTTTCAGTTATCTTTTTTTATTATTCAATGACTTCTCCTCATCAAGGGCGGGGCGAGAGGGCGTGTCAGACTTTTACTGACTAAAACCCACTTCTATTTTCCTTCTTTGCTTTGTGTTACAGGGCCCTGAGTTTTCCTTCCAAAAGCGAACTTACAGCCTGGGGCTGTACCCAGTAGGTTTCGGCCCCACTGGACCCCTAGTTATCTTTTGCAGTCCAGGGCCACAGTAACTCTTTCAAACAATCCCACAGCCCTGGCAGACATTGAGTCTAGTCATATGTCTTTTAGGCTCACGCGGCATACGATTTACTTACTGTCGGTCTGGTCAAGTCTTACCGGACGGCGAGCTACCTTTTGTTCTCCATTATACCCTGCTACTCCTGACTCCCCCTTGTAGGGAGGGAAGAGGAGACTATCCTCACGCCTGGTCTGAGGGGTTCGAGCCTTGAGAATTGTTTCCTCTTCACGCTTTTTACCACCTCCTTTGCTTGAATAACTGCTTCCCAAAAGTTGGTTATTGCTTCCTATTCCCTCTGGTTTTTCACCATGGTATGGACCAAGACCGGACGCAAGAAGTCACCCCAGCCCCAAAAAAAAAACCCAGCCTATTGCCTCCAAGAAGCCACGGTCCCCAAGTCGGTACGACTTCCACCATATGCTCGACCGCGTCCAAAATACTTAACTTGCTGTATCTATCGTTTAACCCTTCAGATACCGTCAATTAGAGACACAATAGTAAGACAATAGATGCGCGGCCACCGGTGGTCGCTTGGGGATTCATGAATTAAAGAGGTAAATGTATGATACCTAAAAGCCTGTTTATTCTACTTAATTTTACTTTGAATACCTACGTAACTTAATGAATTAGAGAATATAATAATTCGGATGAAAATCAGATCAAAGCGAAAACTTTCGAGTCCAATATGGAGCGATTTTCCCTTGAATATATCAAATTAAACCAATAAGGGCTGGGTTTTAACAGCTGTGCTACAAAATCCTTGCTTCGTTAGCTCTCAGATTATTACAAACTTTATACAATTCTGCTAACTAATCATAATTTTGAAATATAAACCTGTAAAACAAAACAACCATGTTTGTTGATTTTAATCCTTCAATCTGGCACACAATATATGTCTAAGGGCCACCGCTGCGTTAAGCGGTCGTACAGGCGGGAACGTGTATGACGGTCCCCGTAACACAAACCTTTTTAAAATCTTTTATTTAGTTTCATCTGTCCCAAATCTTGTAAATTAAATTTGACCCACTTCCCAGTTACCGATTGAGGTGAAATTTTGCATGCATATGTAAATTAGATGACAATGTAAAATTATTATGACGAAGAGCTGATCTGATGATAGAACCGGAAGGAACTTGGTAGTTAAACGACACAACCCCATCGAGTTTGGGCTCGTATGATTCGTCTTGACGAGTATTAATTGTATAAGAATACCGAGTTATAAAAACTTGCCATAAAAAAATGATTTTCATTAAAAGCTTGTTTAATTTCAACTTTAACGGTACACGACTACATTCGTGTTGATAGAGCACTTGAATGTATTATTACGTAGCAAAATGGGAACAGAGCGCAGCTCCCCGCGACGGGTAGCCGCGCTGGTCACCGCGACGTACCGTCGTGCACTTTTGTATTTCTTTTTTTTTTCGTGCGTGCGCCCACTTAACGCAGCGCCGGCCCTAAGGAAGATAAATTTATAGCCAATTTATAAACCCAAATTTTGAATAAAGGTTACCCTTAAGGAAAATTTTGGCAATAATGTATTTAACAACAATGTTTCAGCCACTTTAAGCTAACATACCGAAAATTTTATGTATTACATACTCGTGTTTATGTAGCTTTATTTATGTGTCTTTACTTTTTACCTCATGAGAATTTTGACTTACAGATTTTTCCTGGTATCTATGGTAAGGTTTGTTTGGTGCTTGATAATTTTCTGGGTTCACAATTTACCTGTAACAAAAAAACAAAAGATGTTTAATCATTGGTAGTTTATTACAATTAAAAACTTCTCCAATTTTTTATCTTTTTTTTATATCATTATCTTTTTACGTTCTATATTTTAGGTAGAGTTAAAAAAGTTAGCTAATTTGTAGCTAACTTTTACCCCCTCTTAGTTTTTCATCCCATTTTTTTTTGTTTAACGCCTACTTTGCCACTGCTGGGCAAATGCCTCCTCCATCTTTTTCCAGGTATTCTTTTCTAAAGCCACCTCAAACCAGACCTTGCAATAGGCGTGTAGGTCATCTCGCCACCTTTTCCCAGTTCGACCTTGGCGCTGTCATCCATCTTCAGGTACTTACTTTTTGGAGATTCTTGCCAAACGGCATGAGGCTGATGTGACCTGCCCAATGCCATTTCAGCCTGGCAGCCTTTTTTTTCTGTATTCCTTATTCTGTCATATCTTTTGACACCCAGAATGAAAGGAAAAAAAGAAAAAAAAGAACCAAATCTAACCGTTCTAATCTAATCTCATTGCATTACTTATTAACTAAACCAGTTATTAACTCCGACAGATACTAATAGAGGTTCAAATCAATACCTTTGGATCATATATCATGCTTTTGTCTCTCGCAGCTGACAGGTGCCTTCAATCAATCAAACACTGTATTATATCGCTAACAGATGGAGAAAAAAGGGTTTTAGGATATCTGGGTTGCACAGAGGCATTTTCAGATGTTTTTCTTTATGTTTTTTTTTTATTTTTTTTTATATTAAAATAATTATCTATACTTATAATAAATCTGTAGAAGTGAAAATTCTGTTCATTGAAAATATAAAAAAAAATAATGGCAGGGGTGTTACTGGACCGACAACGAACCCAAAAACGTGATTAAAAAAATTTTTGTCTGTCTGTCTGTTTGTTCAGGCATCACGCAAAAACTACCGGTTCGATTACGATGAAACTTATTATAATTATTTTTTAAAATCCTGGGCACCACACTGGGTACTTTTTATCCCGGAAAAGCATCTACAATAAAAAACAAACTTAATTTTGCGGTTCGATCCCTAGACCCGATAAACCCGGTTTTTGTATTCATTTCTGTGTACATTAACGATATTTGTTGAAAATGTTGGAAAAAAATAAGCCGAAAGGGGAACCGTGTTACCTCGAATTTAACACGAGCAAAGCCGCGGGCAAAAGCTAGTTATAAATAAGATTAACGAAAAACATTTGAACTAGAAAATATACAAGCATATACGATCCAAAATTAAATTTGTTCGTATACGTTTGTATAACTTCTTGTTCACGTTTTTAACTTCAACACGGACTAAACGTTTCGCCTCGTCGTACGTCAAAGGATTAGAACAATTTGCCTGCAGCGATTTTACGATCTGATTATTATTTATTTATTTATTTATTTAATCTTCATGCAACACAAAGTACATAGGCGGACTTAATGCCTTAGGCATTCTCTGCCAGTCAACCTAGGGTGGTGCAGAGACATTATGGTAGGCGCATATACAGAAAAAATTATTTAAGAAAGAGCAAAAAAAAAAGAATACATATATTTAAAATAAACATACATATATATTTAATATAATATATATATACTACATATATATTAATTTAAAGTAAGGACAGAAGTTTTGAGACGATTCTGCTATTGGTGAAGAAAATGATTCCGCAACTTCCGCTTAAATGCATACCGACTTTTGGCCGTCCTGATATCGAGAGGAAGCGCATTCCACAAAAGGATGGACTGTATATAGAAGGAAGAATGAACCAAATCAGAAGTATGAGAAGGACAGAGCAGTAGGAGATTATTAGAAGAACGCAGTTTTTTTTTTTTTTTTGATTGCAGATTTTTTTTTTATTATAATTTAGGTGTCTCAAAGGCTTGAGGGAATAAGCTCTTAATAGGCTACGCGATTCGATATCACCGATGGCATCACTGCTTACCATCATGTGGGATTGCAGTCAAGCACTAGGTATATCATAACACAAGCTTTTAATGAAAATATTTTTTTATAACAAGCTTTTATATCTCTGTATACCTATATAATGAATACTCGTCAAGACAAATCATAAGAACCCAAACTCGATAAGGTTGTGTCGTTTAACTACAAAGTTCCTATAGTCACCTTCCAGTTCCATCATCGGATCAGCACCATATCATATAATTTTGCATTGTCATCTGATTTACACCTGCATGCAAAATTTCAGCTCAATCGGTAACCGGGAAGTAATTCAAATTTAATTTGCAAGATTTAATGTTAGTACATTGGACAAGTGAAACTAAATCAAAGCTTGTAAAAAAACGATATTTTGAAGTTTCTCATGAAACAACGGTAAAACACGTTTACCGTTTTTTTTAATTCTTAAGTTTTGAAAGAATTTAGCTAAATAATCTTTAAAAAAACTAAAGACAGTTATTTACTCTAAGTCAAAACCGAAGCTTTATTAATCCAAATTCCCTAGAATCATATTTTATTCGTTATAAATAAAGTAAGGCTCGTCAACGAGAAAAAGTTAAATTAATCACTCTTTTATTCAAACATCCGAGCCAAATTACTACGACCCAACTTCGTCGTGACGTGGACCACATCACAGATTTAATTTTCATAACCTCTTTATAATTCTAAATTCATCCATAAATTAACTAAAAACAAACTCGACCACAAAACATTGGCGTCTGCCCAAACTGGCCCTGAAAAACTCCATCTGAATTTCAAATTTGAGACATTCACGTTACCGAAATGCTATTTCGCTGGTAACACTTTTTGTTGACACAAGCTAAAATCACCTTTAGGGTTTAAGACTTAAAGTTCACGTGGACTGTGTGTTTATGTTGGTAATTGGCTAAACGCTCGGATGGACTACATTTTCATTTTCTGTGGATAGAATTGTGTTGCTCCGCTATTACGTGGGGGGATAGTTGTGCAACTGTAAATAACAATCACACTTGATTTATACAGATTGAATTCTAAAAAAGTATGTTTTTAGGATAAGCGACAATATCGCGAGCTTGCGGACGGCGAACAATGGGTAGTTCGCTGGCTGGACTGTCAGAGCCCGGTAACTGTCCGGACCAAGCCCAAGTCGTTGAGTGTCCCACGCGCGCCTTATGAAGATCAGAGTCAGCAAACCATAGGGACCCCCTGCAGGGTCGAAGACTACTGGGGCCATGGGTTCGCTTCTGACAGGTAAACCCTGCCTGGAACGAAAGGCAACGAAGAAACTAGGAGTGGGTTATAGTCAGTAAAAATTTGATACGCCTTCCCGCTCCACACAAGTGTGGGAGAAGTCATTGGATGATTTCCCACCTAAAAAAAAGCGACAATATGCAAGACTCTGGAATAAAAATTCAAAGCATATATGCTCACATTCCGATACATGGAATTCCGAGAATTCGAACAATTGTCTAGGGAAATGTCTATGAAAATACGCAATATCAAACATTGGAATGCCTGTAAGGATAATGTGTATTTACTACAAAAGTAAGAGTTAAATAATAGGGAATCAGTAAAAAAAAAACTAATTTTTAGACCTTAGGCAAAACTTTAAAACCTATTGATACATATCTCATAATGCCCATGCTACATGTCAATTGCCTAAAGACTTCGCGCCCCAGCCACTGGAATCCCGATCCCAATTTCCAGCCACAGTAAACGTGAGTTTGCGGACGGCGAGCAATGGGTAGCTCGCTATGCGCCCGTCCAGTAACCGTCTGGATCGAGACTAAGTCCTCGTAGTAAAAATAGGTCGATTGCCCAATATTTCTCTGAACGAAAAAATGCTATTCACCATTTTTCACAATTTTATCCCAGCCAACAAACCCTCATATGAAAACTATTAAGGAGATCCAAAGCTTCTCTCACACAATCGCAACAGCTACAAAGTTAGTGCATTAACAATTTAAAAACAAAGAGCAGGCGACGCTAAGTGCACATGCGGACTTCGACAATGTGTTTCTTGCTGTTACATTGTCGAGTTTGTATGTATCACTGTTTATTGTCACTAAAAGGAACGGCCAATCGAGAGAAAACAATGTGATTTTATCGTTAGAGTTTAGTAGTATATTTGTGATTGTTGTTGCTTATTTTGTTAGGAACTTACAGCAACACAACTGTACCCCTAGCCACAAAATAGATAGGTACAGAAGACAATCTCACATATGTACTTCACTTTTTATACCTACGCTCGGTGGATGCACAGTAATGAGCGTTTGAGCCGGAACTGTTCGACGAGCGGGCCAAGACGCTCCGAGGTCTATGTGTGTGTTGCTCGAGCGCGCTTTGTATGTAGATTGACTTCTGTACCTATATATTTTGTTCCCCAGCAAAGTTGATAATCTACAATCGTTACCGCTAGTAGAAAACTTCAAATGTACGGGAATGACGTAATTTCAACCCGGAGTCACGTGGTCAGAATAAAAGAATCGGGGGCGTGGCCAACCCTCATACTATGGTTAAATATGTGCTATAATAATATTTCAAGTTGTTTCATTATTTTGTTCAAAAAAAGCATACAAAGATGCGCTAATAATTTGCCGCGGGTGAGTTTTTACAAGACTGCAGCCTTAAGGTAAGGGGGCCTCACATCAAAAGCGTTTAGCCCAGATGACTATCTGTTCTGCAAGCAATGTACACACACACTGTCAATGCCACTTAAGTTTGATGATTTTTCGAGCTATATCAGTGACCTTGGTTTGGAAGACAGTCGTTTCATGTAAAAAAAATATTTACTACTGAAGTTCAGGACCGATTGTAACAATTTGGGAAAAACTAGGCCTATTAGTTTTTTTTTTTTTTTAATTCGTATAAACTAGTGCTTGACTGCGATCCCACCTGATGGTAAGCAGTGATGCAATCTCTGATGGTGAGGCGCACTAGTTTATTAAAAGCCTATTCACTCTAGCCTTGAACATACCCAAATTATAATCGGACGGGAAGACCACAGCAGGCAAATTGTTCCATTCCTTCGACGTACGCGGTATAAACGACGAGGCGAAACGCTTAGTCCGGACCGTAGAGGTTTCAACAACGTATGGGTGGATACTCATTGTACGTCGGGTTGTCCGATGGTAGAATTGAGATGGCGGAATCAAGTCATGCAATTCCTGCGCACACTCTCCAAAAAAAAGCCTACGCCTGTGCTCAAGGCTTTGAAGGTTGGACTTAACCAAGTACGAGTATCTTTTTCTCCTTCTCTGTCAAATCCATACAAAGGTTGTCTGTAAAAAATCGCTTTTAGCGATAAGACCGCCCGTTGTGACAGTAAATTTCTATTGTAATTTTTTATTTTTGGTGTACATTTAAGATAATATACCTATAACGACTTTATTCTTATTCTTATTCAGCCATCTATAATATTAGATTTGATTAATCGTTTCCTAAGTCGTATGAAACTAGACAGGTCAAGAATAAGTGATGTAAATTACATTTTTCATTTTTCAAGTCGCCAGATAAACTTAAAGTACATTGACCTCTTCTTAATATTTCCAATAATATATCCAAGTTAACTACCCGAAAAGCCATCAATTAATTGTTTTTTTCAGAAAAGACCACGATAGATGTCGATTCAAGACATTTATGTCCTAATTCCTTTTTAAAATAGAGAATGTCAATAATTATAGGAGGGTCAATGACGATATTATACGTTTATACAGCGCCTGCTTTAGTATCTACGCTAGAATAAATATATAAAAAAACACAAAAATAAATTTCATATTTTCTTTATTTATTAATACTACAACCAAGTTACCCGATCAATACAGCAAGCCTGATCGAGTAAGAGGCTAATGGGCTCCGACAAGGCCGACCTCAGATGAGACCCAAGAGCCTCGGTTAGAATGTTTCATAAATAATAATGTTACGCCTCTCAGAATCGTCTTGAATTTGCTTACTGGCTGTTCATCATACATCTATAACTACAATTGTTTTACTATGTGTATACAATCTTAGTTTTAATATATGCGAAATTCAAAACACACGTGTCTAGTATTTTTATAAAAAAAGAATCTAAGTACGAAATTTCATAAATGTATCATGAAAAATCACAAAGTTATAAGTTGGTTATGTCAGCAAAAATACACAGTGACCGGCCCAACCAGGCGACTGAGGGGTTGTTTTGGACTTATACCCAGTGCCTCATGCCCGCTATGAACTGCCGTGATCTATGTTGTACTTAGTGTCGATGGTGTCAAACTTGTGACCTTTTTAAATATTTTTACGAAAAAATATAACACGGTGTAAAATCCATTCCAATCCATTCTGTACAAACTTTATTCAGGTTACGCATTAACTAAAAATAAAGTTGTATAGTAGTTTTGGCTTGTCTTAAATAGCATGATGCTTTTGAGCGAATATGCACAGTGAACTAAGTTCGGAAAATCATCTATGAGCTATGAATATTGTTATAATGTTGACTTCTATTTACCTTCTACTAAAGGATGCTGTTGTTGACGATAGAGTATGCTTACCTAGACGTAATCGACTGACTATTGACTTAAAATACTTGGAGTGATATCTAGCTATACCTACACTCATATTATGGTTCAATAATTCCGATATCTATTTCTATATCTGCGGTTTATTATATGAAATTAGCATAAAATATTCTGCATTTTGACTGACTTCTTTATAATTCTAAAGTAAATGATATATGTGCTCTTATGTATTGATTTTATCGCAGCAGATAATCTTAAAAACTGAAAATTTTGGCAAACTACATATGAACGTAAATTCTGATGATTCAGTGATTGTTCTAAAACCTAGACATAATTTATTATAGCACGCTAATAGATAAATGATAAATGATAAATGATCTTTATTTTGTAAATAGGTTTTAAAAAAACACTTTTACACGTCAATTTTGTTTTCAGTCAGTTTTAACGAGATGAGGCCGGTGTTTCCTAGCTGACTACCCTGAGAAGAAACACCGAAACAAACTCAGGGGTCAAAGTCTCTTTTAAAGTCCATACAGTAAACATGTAATGGTCAAATCATATGAGAACCATGCAGACCAGTGTCTCAGATGGCCTTTTGAGGAAAGAACCACACAGATTTGAGTGGACCTGTCCAGTCAGTGCAAGCATTTGTCAGTATTCGTGTAGCTCAAACTTAGGACTACCAAGGAGCTCAACGACTTGACGAACAATACCAAAGATAGGACATTTGGGTAGGCCGCGTCAAATACTCAAAACTGCCAGACATCATATAAAAATACAGAAAAGAAAAAAGTAATCCACATAGTTCCCACATTCACAATAATAAAATACTAATATTTACAAAATGTAACACTCGACATATATAAAATAAAATAAAAAAATATTATTATCAATATTTATCAAATCATTAAAATATTATCAAATTAAAATAAAATAAAGAACCTTCTAAGTTCTAAGTCTAATTGTAAAATAAAGTTTTAAACAAGAATCATCAAATGTCAAAATGTAAATAAAAATAATCATTATAATATATATAGTAGTAATCAGAAAATACTTATATAACAACTAATATAGACAGTACTGGAGCAGATCAATCCCAAGCTGTTTTGTCTTCAAGATACTCTTTTACAGTATAAAAAGCCTTCTGACAAAGTTTCCGCTTTACAAATGATTTAAACTTATTCAGGCTAAGTTCTTGAATGTGACTGGGAAGTTTATTATAAAAGTGTATACATTGGCATCGAAATGAGCCTCCTATTTTTTTGAGCCTGGTTGCAGGAACTACAAATTTGTGTTTGTTCCTAGTATTTACACTATGGATATCACTATATTTTTTAAACATGTTTTTGTTTTTATGAACATACAAAATATTGTCATAGATATACTGAGAAGGTACAGTCAAAATATTAATATTTTTAAATTTATCTCTGAGCGAGTATCTGGGACTCAATTTATAGATTGCACGAATAGCCCTTTTCTGCAAAACAAAAATTGACTGGATATCGGCGGCATTTCCCCACAATAAAATGCCGTATGACATAACACTATGAAAATAGCTGAAATAAACTAAACGGGCTGTTTCTAAGTCAGTTAAATTTCGAATTTTTCTAACAGCATATGCTGCAGAGCTAAGTTTTTTAGATAATTTATCAATATGTGGGCCCCACTGAAGCTTAGAATCTAGAGTTATGCCCAAAAACACTGTAGTGTCTTCAGGTCTCAACTCTTTACCCTTTATTTGTACACTAGTTTCCACTTGTCTAACATGTGGCATCGTAAATTTAATACATTTAGTTTTTTTTCATTAAGGAGAAGGTTATTGACATTAAACCAGTGTACTATTTTAGAAAGAGCTATATTTATATCGTCAGTATCTGATTGCTGACGTTTGAGCTTAAACAAAAGGGAAGTATCGTCTGCAAACAACACTATATCATGGTTATCCTTTATCAGGTAAGGTAAATCATTTATATAAATTAGAAATAAAAATGGTCCAAGAATTGAGCCCTGGGGGACACCCATTGTTACTATAGACCCGGGTGATCTTTTCCCATTCACGTCAACTCTCTGAATCCTATCACTTAGATAAGAAGTAAGAAGATCCAAAGAGGAGTTCCGAATTCCGTAATAGCGGAGCTTCCTGACTAAAGTTTCATGGAGAACACAATCGAACGCCTTGGACAAATCACAAAAAATGCCCAGAGCATCGCATTTGTCTTCCCATGCATTATAGACATGTCCCAAAAGTTCAACGCCGGCGTCGGCTGTTGAACGACCCCTTGTAAAACCGAATTGCTTAGTATGTAACGATTTATGTCTATTAAAAAATCTTTGTAATTGTTCTAAAATAAGTTTCTCAAATATTTTACTAAAAGTGGGTAGCACTGAAATGGGTCTATAATTAGTAGGGTCAGTTGTACTACCCGTTTTAAACAATGGTATTATTTTACTATACTTCATTAAGTCAGGAAACTCACCACAATCAATACAACTGTTAAAAATAAGTGCTAGAATAGGAGCTACTACGTTGATAATCGATTTTACAACATCCACAGAATTTCCCCATAAATCTGTAGTCTTTTTTACATTTAAAGTGTTAAAGGTTTTAATTATATCTAAATAAGTCACATGTTCGAAATTAAAATTGAAGTCGCAAACTTTCACATTTTCTTTAAGCAGAGACTCTGCAGCAGAGGGTGATGAGTTAAGAGATTTTGTAGTTAATATGGGGATCTCCGAAAAGAAGTTTTCAAAAGCCGCGGCAACCTGAGTGTCCGATTTAATCACATTGTCATCAATTACAAGGCTTAAGTCACTACAAGGTCTTGTGGACCTTCCAGTCTCATTATTTATAATATTCCAAGTCGTTTTAATGATATTATTACTATTTTTAATTTTAGAACTCAAATAACGCGACTTTGCAACAGAGCATACTTTTTTAAATAATTTGGAATAATTTCTAACATATAAACTAAATTCATCAGTGTTAACATAAATCTTTTCATCATACAACTCATAAAGCCGAGTTCTACTTTTATGAATACCAATGGTAGCCCATTCACTAAAAGATACGTTACTATTGACGGAAATGGTCTTAGGTATAAAGGTGGAATCAAAATGCTCACAGTAGCCATTAAAAAAACTTTCATATTGATGATTGATATCATCTAAAGTTAATAGGCTTTAGTGCATACTGTAAGTATAGCAAGCTATTGATAAATAAATTCTAAACTATTCAATGAGATTACCCTTAGATTTCATATTATATTCATGTGTGTACCAAAACACAAAACCTTACACTAAAGACACAAGTAGGTACACATCTAGAATAGTGGAATTCCTTTCACCATTTTCGTATTGACGTAACAACAAGCGGTCACAATCATGCTAACTAAACGGCTACAATGGCTACACTTGGTAAGCTTTTAGATAATTAAATTAACGGAAACCACGTTCATTAAGTCTGTTGGTTTCATTAATAAAGCTAATGTTAACAATTGTTACTAGGATAATCTAGTAACATCCCCTGAGTGAACTGTATCTTTGTTGAGCGAGTGGATATTACGGATCCCAGTGGTAGAGAAAGGTGGATTTATAGTGGCCGTGTTTTATCAGACTGTGCGAGATTAGTAATGAACAGGATATTGTTGCTAATTGTATTACCACCTGTTTTAGTTTACTGTTAAGTGGTAATTTATGAGCTTATATGTTTTTGCTCATTAGTGGTTTCGTATTTATACGGGGTTAGCAATTTTGCCTCTGTGAAAGTAAAGACGAGACGTTTTTTTTTTTTTCTGTCGACGGGTTAAAATCATCATTGACGAAACCCGCTCTTGGGTGGAGCGGGAGACAGTATCAGAGTCTTACTGACTAAAAACCCCGCGCCGTTCCTTCTAGCCTTCATACCGGGGCTCTAGTTTCCTTTCGGACGTGGTTTACTCGCATACTAAATTTACACACAAACGCACACACTTACACCTTTATAATATTAGTGTGATTATTATTATATTTCATCTACTCTTATGTCAATTTATGCATAGCATGTTTACTTCTTTTATGCGTCTCATTAGTTGCCATCATTTCAAAAATCATCTTCAGTCTATCATTTTTCATATTATCATTTATTTAAACTATTAATTCATCGCTTTTTTGGTCTTATCCGGTATAGATATCACGAATATGACCAAAATAAGACAAGTTTTTAGCAATGGTATCAAAATATTATACTGAAGCTTAGGAGATATCTTTGTACGACAAGGACTTCATATTTTGCTAATATATATTTGTTTTGCCATTAATCATAGTATTATTATAATTTTGGAAAGGATAGTGCTTATTTTAAAGAGTGACAATATCAGACATCTAAAGTCTAGTGGAAAAAAATGTGACCGTTTCTGAAAACGATACTTATATGCAATCAAGCGTGGGAGGTAACGTACTCATAGTAACTCCATACGAAATTAACCATTCAACGTCACAGCAATTTTGAATTTTAACAAACGCATTTATATGCATGAGGTGTAGCATTTTGATCGAATCCGTTCGTCAACTTATCTTTTATTTATTTTCGTAGAAATTCATGAATCTCACGTTGTCATATTATGAGTTATAAACGGTTTTATGTTGGAGCGGTGTTAGCGTTGATGTACTGGAGAGTGAAAATGATCTGTCGCTGTGAGGAGCCTGCACCGAGCTGATAGGCACACGTATGAAGTGTCGTATCTATTGTAACATATTCTATGGATGAATTTATAACTGACTTCTATAAATTTACGAAGTAAAAAGATAAAATTTGGTTGAAGTAAGTTTAATGATTTTACCTATAAATTTTTAATTGCTTTACTAAGATAATAGAAGTGGTGTTTCATGGCCCAGTAGTGATAACGGTCCCGACTTACGAGTTGTAGGTTGCAGGTTCAAACCAAGCCAAATTTCATCACCACTGTTCTCAAACCGTGAGGAAACCAGCACGCAAATTTGAAGACATGTAAAACCCACAAACCCGCACTGGGCCTGCGTGGTGGATTATAGCTGAATTCCTCTCTTAGAGTCGAGGCCTTCTTTTTTTTGTCGATGGGGAAAATCATCTTATGACAAAACCCGCTCTTGGGTGGAGCGGGAGATAGTGTCAGACTTTTACTGACTAAAAACCTATCCAGTTCCTTCGTGCCTTCATACCGGGGCTGCGCTGCTTTTCGGAGCTAACCCTAGCCCCAGTTGATCCATCTGGGTCCCTACTGTTGCTGACAACTCCTTAAGGCACGCGGGAACTGTGCGCGCCGTCGACGTCTTGGCTCGGTCCGGATAGTTACTGGACAATCGAACAACGAGCTACCCATGGCTCGCCGTCCACGAGCCCGCGTCTACTGTGGCTCGAAATCAGGATTGAAATCCCGGCGGCGGCGGCGAGGGCACTGTTGCCTGATGCGGTCGGCCTCCTCCTTTGCTAGCATTACTATACATATTATCTTATCTTACTATTATATTATCATATTACAGAAGGAGGCGACCGCCTGCCACTCCTCCTCGCTTCGGACCATGGCCTGAACCATAGAGTTGAGGCCTGAGTCTCAGCAGTATACATTATAAGGCTGATTAGATTATGCTTATACTAAGTATAGTAGCAGCAAAGACTACCATAAAAGACATGTAAACGAATAGAAGTTAGTCAAAATTAAAATGATTATGCTTCCCAAAGATCGTACAACCATTTCAAATAAAACAGATCTAAGTAATAGGCCATAAAACGCTAAGATGGAGATGAGATAATGAAATCATCCAGATAAATCAATATCAAATCCTTATTTCCTCACTTTCTTCGATTTCAGATTCGTAATATCGCGCCTACGCTGGCATTGTTACAGTTAATAATCGTATTATTGGACCTATAAAATTTTATGTTTACTATTATCGTTTGAATGGATGGTTGAAAGGGCATCTCCACTTGTGTCATTATATCTTGATATTCGTTATACGCACAAAGAATTTGAACGTAACGTTAAAGCCAAATTTGCACTAAATATTCTGGGAAAAGCTTGATTGAGAATTAGGTTTCCTGTTAGAAAGATCATCTTAAGTTTGTCCTTAATTCCAGATTTTCGTTCCCAGATGGATTGAAGTCTTTTTTCTGATTTTCGTTCTCGATTTTATCCGAATATACTTTTATCAGACTTTTCAAACTTTTTCTTGCTTGGGGCTAATCAGATTTTATTCTGGTTCTCGGTGTTTTTTGGTGCGAGGATTTCGTTCGGTCTAAAATCATGTAAGATTAAGTTGTATTATACAATAGCCTAATTTTAATAAACTATTCACGAATTCAAGTCACAGAATAGTGTAAATAGGTACTTGCGTCGCGGCATAATTATTGAAATGTGAAGGCGTGGAAAATTAGGGTCAAATCAACCAGGTCAAATTAACTCAAAGGTTTGTGAACAACGTTTATAATTACATTACATGGAATACCAGGACGTTAATTACAGAACCGTGACATAAAGTAACACATTATATCTCACTCAAGTATGACAAAAATGTGTTTTTTTTTTTTTACTCTTTGTACCAGATAAAAATCTCTGTTCATCATTTGCTTTTCCCGTTATTCGTTCACCCAAAACCTTTCCAATATTTTCCGTTAAAATTTTCCACGTTATACAATAAATATATTTACACACCACAAAATTCACGGTAATACCCAGCAGTCATCAGAAAAAAAATCACTAAATGTACGAGGGAGTGAACAAAAAGTCAACTTTTGTTCCTTGAGTATAATATGTCTCACTTAAGTACCTACTATTGTGATGAAACTCGCTGCAGATACTCATAACATTTACATCGAGTCTCACGATAAAGATAAAATAGATGTCTAATAGCTAGATGAACTTGGATATTGTTTAATTTTACATGGTTTTAAAGATACTAAACTTGGCTTAACATAGCTTGTAAACTTAACCCTTCAGATACCGTCAATTAGAAACACAATAATAAGACAATAGATGCGCGGCCACCGGGTGTCGCTTGGGGATTCATGAATTAAGGAGTAGTGGGCAGGGAAGATTGCTTGCAGATCAGATGGTCGTATGAAGATGGGCACAAAAGGAAGGAAGGCCTCCTACAAGTACAAGGTGGGCCGATGACCTGGTGAAGGTTGTGAGAATTCGATGGATGCGGGACACACGGGACTGTGGTCGTTACGGCAACACTTGGAGAGGCTTATGTCTAACTATGGATGACTTTCGGCTAAAATGATATCATGATGATAAAGATGGCATTTACAACAACAACAACGTGTTTTGAGAAGAACAAATTTGGTAAATAGATAAAAATTCAGGTTTTGTCATTTAAATTCACGCAGTTTGAATAATTAATTACTGCCTGAACGGCTATTAGGTAAAATATTCTGACTTCAAAGAAATCAGGACAAAATTTTGAATGCGAGAACACAATATACGAGTACTTTCAAGAGAATAAATATGACGACATTGTTCAACATTACAATAAAAACACATATAGACAAACTCAAAGTAATATTAAATTAACTTTAACAAACAACAATGAAAAATTCAACATCAACAATGCAAGAGAAAATAAAAGCCAACAACATAACGAAATTAACTCTCATAACACAGACACACGACAAATTCTCGACTTTCAACACCATGGTTACAGTTCGCCACTTGAGGCCGCCATCTCTTTTTGCACGGTTATTACACATGACACGCTACGCTTAGCGTACGTCCCAAGCTGCCACCCTCTAATTTTATTTAGCATATGAAATTTTATCTGCAACACATCAAAGGGACTTTGAAGTTCCTGTAACTTTGAAATTTTGTCGCGTCTCTACAGTTGATTGTTTCTCACGTGTATATTTTTTGGGTTAAGAGACTTTTAGTTCGCAACGAAGGTGTTAATGAAGCAATGTTGTGCGAGTATTTTTAATCATCTCTCTTCCACTTTTAGCTTTTGGGATTGTTTCACAAAAGGTTACAATATTATTGTCATTTTGAATTAAGGGTTCGGTTTTATTTATTTCTATCCAAAGTCTTTAAGACTAGAGGGAATAAGCGCTTATAAACTAGTGCGCTTCAACATCAACGATAGCATTATTGTTTAGTATCAGGCGGGATCGCAGTCAGGCTCTAGTTAATTGGCAACATCTACAAATAAAGTAAAAAATATAGTATTTGTTAATAAAGCAATTTCTTCTGTATTTATAATAAATCCTGCAACAACAGCTGCTTCTACAATAAATTCAACTCTTATAATATACTCGTAAGTTACGTTTACTGGTTCAACGGAATGGGCGCACCTGTGTAGGTTTATATTAATATGAAACAACCTAATTACTTATAATAAGATGCCTTTAATAAAACTCGCCTTTTGTAAATATACCTTAAGATATCTGGTGTTATAACAATCACATAGACTATCTGTAGATAGATTTTGCCATTTTAGATATCGATGTTTCAAAAATGCAACCCAAATGAGCTACAACCCTTATAGTTAAACCATTCTCGCATCAAATTCTCCACATTCCCGTTTGTCATCATTATCATTATCTATATCTGTCATCATTATCATTATCTACATCTGAAATCACTGTTCCATCTACCCTTTCACCTGATTTTAATTCCATATAATCATACGCTGTACCCACGAACATCCACTCATATTTTCATCTCAGTGTATTTCCATTAAGAATTTCATTTAGAATATTACAAGAGGTTGCTTGGGGACGACGTTCTGACACCATTGGCCTCAACGAACCTAAGTTTTTATTTACATGAAGGATGATAATAAAACCTTACACCGAATCACAATGGGAGTTCATTTTCTTTAAGAAAATTGTTTTTGAGATTATCTTCTCGTGTAGTGCTCTTTTTGCACTATCTTTTTGCGAGTATGTGCGATGCAGCGAAATGATAAATTGTTGTTTTTCTTGCTTGTGAAAGAAAAACTAAGAATATGTCTGTTTTTCAACGTCTCGAGTGAGCCGTAAAATTAGAGTGAAGGGGATAAGGTCACTGTGAACGGTCGTCAGTCAAGCAATTTCATCAACTTTAGTTTTTCTCTCTTCATATGCCGAATATTGGATAGGTTTTATTTGCCTATTCCCGTTTGTAGTTCCTGTAAGTTAAAGATTTCATTATTCCTGTCATACCTTTGTCAGAAATGATCAGAAAACGAGACATTGAAGAGCAACGATCCGAAATCCCGTCCACCATTTACGGTATCAAGTCATTCGCGAACACGACCGAGAGCTTGTCTATGTCTATTTTCCACGTTTTAACATTTAGCAAGTAGAACAACGAATCCTGGTAGTACAAAAATAAAATAAAAAAACAAGGGAACTAAATTGGCATTCAACTGCAACGCTCACATCCCCCAAGTGGACAGAGCTATCAGAATTTCCGATGAGTACGTCTGTTAGTTCGACGTTCGATTCTCGTTTTGTTATCGCTCCCTAAACGTGGGGAGGTTTCAACTCTTGATACCCTTTTCACTCCTTCGTATGAGAGTTTACATTCTTACAGTCTTTATCGAGTAACATTTTGAATTCAAGAAAATTGTAGCCGTATTTGCTGACGGTGAATTCAGTTAAAATAGGAATGCTTTCAAATGTGTTTTGCTTTTTGTTATGATCTGAAAATAGCAGGAAATTGAGGGGCGTGCGGAGTGAAGTAATGGACTGTTGTTTACACAAGTTTTGTAATAATGATGCTGGTTTACCGTACCTAATTCCAGTGTTGTTAGAATGTAATTAGTAAATTTAGGGTAATCATCATTTATTGGTCTTAATTTCATGTTCAAGCAATTATGCCTAGTTTTAAACGAGATAATCATAAGCCAATGAATCTTCTGATTCCGCTAATTTGATAGTAGATAATCATACCTACAAAAAATAGGCACATGTAACTGTAACTGTTCATTTCTGTGTCAATCTTTTAATGTGGGGGTTGCTTCAGCTTTCAAAATATTTTATTTGTTTTGGGGAGTATAAGAATTTCAGTATCTTCGAAACCTTATTATTCCAGTCTTTACTAAGAATCGTTCTGATTTTAAAGAATTCACTGAATAAAATAAGAATTTAATGTATTCAATGGGAATTCAGTACTAATTTTTAGGGTTTCGTACTCAAAAGGTTTCTTACTAAAAAAACAAGACCCTATTTCTAAGACTCTATTTCTAAATAATGGTACGGAACCCTTTAAGCACGAAATCGACTCGCACTTGGCCGGTTATTTTTAAATATGAGTTCCCAGTTAAATCACCAGAAGACAGTGAACAGATACAGTTAGTGTACTCGGTATTATAATTTACATTTACATTTCCTCTTCTAGAGAGGCCTGCGTCCCAGCAGTGGGAACATTAAAAGACCGACTATGCTTATGCTGCTTACATTTATAAATCTATTCAAGCTGTTGTGCATGTTAATTTGTAAAACAACATGGTACTCAATAATTAAGTACTGTAGCATTTTTGTCATCTGTCATATTTCTACCCATCCCACTTAATTCGACGTTTGTGGCAGTAGCAACCTCTTTTCTAAACTTCTGTTTGTAGATATTTCAATACTGCACTAGGGTTTTGCTGAGATTGCTGTCAATAAAAATAAAATAGCAATCTGAATAGTAGATACAAACTTCTGGAGAGTATTTTTTACACATTACCTACATACATACATACATAAATTTCCATCTTAGAGATATACTCCAACTCAACACGCGCGTCTCAAGAAGATGTCAGCAAACCGTAGGGGCCCAGCCGGGTCGAAGCCTGCTGGGGCCATGGATGATCCGAAAGAGACTCTTCGGGGCCCTGGACCGATGGTAAAGAAGGAGCAGGAATGTATTTTAGTCAGTAAAGGTTTGACACGCTCTCTCGCCCTCGCCAAAGGACAGGAGATGTCATTGGATTATTTTCCACCTAAAAAACAATCCTCAAATCAAGCACATCTCAATCATGAAAACAATAAAGCTACTAATAACTCCCATCACCGCACATTAGCAGGAAACACTTAAATTCATACGTGCCATTAAAACGGGTGCGGGCAAAACAATCAAAGGTAAATAAATAGAAGAAGTAGGTAACAGGAGGAGGGGATAACATGGCGTTGGTGGTGCTCCCGACGGCTGAATGTACGGGACGTGCCCTGGAGTAGGGCTGCCATTAGAGCTTTTGAATATTATGATCATTATTAGGTGTTTCGTCACAAAAATATGTTTTTTTTTTTTTTAGTAAAAAGAGAGTTTACAATTTGGCCAAATAGTTTCAGAGATTATACGAAACTCGCAAATACTCGCACGAGATTCTAGCAGTGAGCGCTCAGTTTGTAAACTAGACAAAAATATTGCAAGATTTTCTACGTCACGCTATACACGACGTTCATTACATAATTTTTTTATTATTATCATTATTTACATAATGAAAATACAATAAAGTAAAATAATATCTATAACTATATTTTTTAATTGATTACACAAATATATTGGTTATTAAAATCTTAAGTGTGCTGCAATGTTTTTTAAACCTTTGACTGAATTACACCTTGGCCTAATAAATTAAAAATTGCAACACAGTCTCCGGCAAGGATTTCCACTCCTTAGCTGTACGTACAATAAATAATGTTCACAAAACGTTTTGTACGTAGGAATAGGTGGGATGTCCACCACGCAGGTGGTGCAACGCGATACATCTAGTGGTTTGATGATGAAACGGACTTGGTGAAATTAAAATGTGCAATTCCAGTGCTCCTCCTTGTATCGCTTGTATTCCTCAATGCTGAGGGTCGTGACCTTCCGTTTCATCACTTTCATACGAACGACATTCCTCCATCTGTTCCTGTCTCTGGCAGTGTAAAGGGCATTGTATAGCATAGAGTCAAGAGCGAACTCTTTTTTTCTGTTTTTCGGCTGGCAAAAATCGCCTTATGACAACCCCCGCTATCTCTCGCTCCACCTCTTGGGTGGTGAGATAGTGTCAGACTCTTACTGACTAAAAACCCCACCCTGTTCCTTCTAGCCTTCATACCAGAGCTCGAGTTCCTTTCGGATAACCCTGGCCCCAGTAGGCATTCCAGTGCATTCTCCTCGAAATGTTAGCGAGAATATACATTTTTTTTGATTTCTTTAAAAAAATTAAAATAACATCTTCTAATTGCAGCCTACCAGCCCTGGCTGCAATTGCAACATGTAATTAGAACGGTTGTGAAATTAACGCGCCAACCGCTTTCAAAACCGAAACAATCGCGGTCGCAGAACAACTAGGAATACTGTAATTTATGTTACGTCTGTTTCCAAGTGGCTTTTGTGTGCTTGTTAAGGCACGGTGAGGTATTCGAGAGAGACGCCATTTTAAATAAGGAAAAAGATGTGATGATGTGTTTTTTTACGTTCAAAACAACAACACAACACCGTCTTTGTAAAAATGTATTTGGGGCTACGTTTTTCCAGATTTTATAAAACACTAGCTCTATTCGTCTTCTCCGACTTTGCCTGAGTAGATAATATACACCGCTAAAGTTTAATCGTTTTAATCCCGTAGAGAGTCGATCCGGTACGTACATGGAACACTGTCGATTTGTAAAGATAAAATAAAAAAATAAAGTGCCTTTTTTAAACTCGTATTAATTTACGCATGTACGAATATTAATTTCTTTAAGAAAAGTCAGCTGAGCGAGTCCGATGACCTGTAGGTACTTAGTACGCAACGCCGACTATGATCAAAATTTAACGGTGTATAAAATATATCGCCAAATGCTGGACATATGCCTCTTTCCAGCGTTTACATAACGACCGGCCCTGTGCGTCTCTCATCCATTGGATTCATGTGACTCTCATCATGTCTTCGGTTCACCTTGAGGAAGGCCCCCCAATGCTGCGTCGTCCAGTACGGCAATTTCCTCTTGAAAATTGTTTCTGTTAAGTACATTTTTTTTCAGTATTTCTGGAGAAAAAAGCAATATCTTTTTATAACTTAAATCACAACATTAAAAAAAGGTTTAATAAATTGTTCTAAGTCTATCGCTACATTTATTTTAATATTTTGACGTTTTTGATACATACTCAAGAAAGTACCGGGAAAAGATCAATAATACACAAAATGTCTGTTATTCATCCAAATTTATTTTATCACCTTCAAAGTATGCTTCTTTAGAAACGATACACTTGCGCCAACGAATAATCCATTCATCAAAACATTTTTTAAACGCTGCTTCCTGAATTGAGTTCAGTTCTCGCCGCGAATTCTCCTTTATGTCTTCTATCGATTGAAAACGGGTGCCACGAAGTGGTAATTTGAGTTTAGGAAAAAGGAAAAAGTCAGCAGGAGCCATATCTGGTGAATATGGTGGTTGCTGGGTGGTATTTGTTGAGTGTTTGGTCAAAAATTTGTTCACAATGATAGCCTTGTGCGAAGGCGCATTGTCGTGGTGCAAAATCCAAGAATTTTCTTTCCACAAATCTGGCCTTTTTTGTCGAATTTGCTCTCTTAAACGCCGCATACCGCTCAAATAATATTCTTTATTTACCGTTAGACCTTCCGGTAAGAATTCAGAGTGCACAACACCGCAATAGTCAAAGAAAACAGTCAACATGACTTTGACTTTTGATCGACTTTGGCGTGGTTTTTTCGGTTTCGGATCAGTTGGAAGGCGCCACTCCGAAGCTTGTTGACTAGTTTGCAAGTCAAACTCGTAAACCCACGTCTCGTCACCAGTAACAATGCGTTTCATGAATATTGGGTCCGAACTGACTCGTTCTAGCATGTCCTCAGCGACTTTCATGCGATTGAGTTTTTGGAGAAAATTCAGATCTTTTGGGACTAGCCGAAGCAGCAACATGTTTCATACCCAAATGATTAGTTAAAATGGTACGGATCGACTCGTGAGATACAGAAAGTTCGGCGGCTATCTCTCTCAGAGTTGAATGGGGATTTTCAGTCACTATTTCCTTCACTTTTGCGATGTTAACTTCAGTTGCAGACGTTGACGGCCTACCAGAGCGAGGCAAATCTTCCATCACATCTCGACCGCTTTTGAACGCTTTGAACCACTCATAAGCACGAGTTTTTGATAAAGTCGATTCACCGTAAGCCTTCTGTAACATTTTCAGTGACTCCGAATACGAAATTTCATTGGCGATGCAAAATTTAAGACAAACTCTTTGTTCGATATTTTTGTCCTTTATGAAATTCGCAGTACACACTAATGATATTACTAAAATCAGCACTGTATTTAATATAAATAACAGATGCAACTCAAACTCCGCGCCAAAATGGAAAACAGTTGTGCCAATCTAACAACAACAAAAAAACAAAAATTTGAACAAGGAACCATAAACAAATCATCCATTCCCGATACTTTTTTGACTGAATTTTTTGACTGACTTTTTTGACTGACCAATTTTTGATAATACAGTGAAAATGTTCCGAAAACTAACAATCATCAATTAATTCACTTTAATTTTTAAGCATAGAAAAGTAAGTCATAAAAGAACCTGAAATTGAGTCATGAAATCTACTAAACGTTATAACCGAGCTTTTTAAATTCGCAGACTGCAATTAATTTTAAAAACCCTCTAGATTCTTGCTCCGGCACGTATTCAAGCGTTTTAATCCAATTCAAACGTATCCCTATTGTCCAAACTATGCGGAACCACGGAGCTTATTCAACGTCAGAACAAACTAGATATCGCATCTGAATTTCAAATGTGACACTGCGTAAAACTAGTTGTTTTTGGAGACATTACTTTAAAGGTCTTGTCTGGATGAACGGATTCGGTATGCAAAGCAAATGTTTTCTGTACGTACTTTCTAAAAAAGTTATATTTTTGTTACTGTAAGTATTTTTGTAAGTTGGAAATGTATTTTAATATTTGTCTAGAATTTGTAAGCTATGGCACGACGTCGGAAAGTAAACGAATAAAAGTTTATGTTGGGCTTAGTTTTGACTTATTAATTTTACAATTACTCTAGCTGCTAGCCGTAAAGCCGTTGACGAGAATTTCAAATTAAAAGTACATTTCATCAACAAATAGTTTCAGATAAAACATCAAACAGAATCTATCAGTCACTATTAAGGACTAGTGACTGGTAGATTCTTTTTGATGTTTAGGCATTGGAAGGCCACAGCCTTTTAGGATCTTAAAAACATAATCCTTAGTGTAAAGACACCTTATTTCGTGATAAAAACGGAACCTGTAAGGCCAGGCAGGCAAACATAAAATAAAAATAAATTGCTTATAGCCTCAGTAATATTCAGTTATAGCATTTACCCTTGTATTACAATGTGGGGTACTTTTTTAAGTTTACTAGGCTCTTTGCTTGTTTTGAAGAAGAAAACATGATTGTGGTGTATGTTAACATTCACAATAATTAACTAATTGATTTATTTTATTTGTGGATTGCAACACTTCATTTTGGTATTAAATTTATTTTTAATTTTGCAAACAAAATATTTTGTACCGGTTGACCTTTTGGTTAAAATATACAACACTGTGGTAGGTGTGTATAATAAACAAATCTACACATATTATATTATAAAGAGGTAAAGTTTGTTTTTTTGTTTGTAAGAGATAATCTTTGAAAGTACTGAGCCGATTGCGAAATTTTCTTCATACAGATGAAAGCTACTTTAATCTTGAATAACATAGGCTTCATTATATAGGAAAAGCTAGAAATAAATATTACAAATAGTATTAATTTTAATCCATGATGCCGAAATTCTAACCAGCATGTCAATATAAAACTTTCAACACTCTAATAAAAAAACCAAACATTCTAAAACCAAATATTAAATGCATGATCTGCTCAAGATGAAACCGACGATAAAAACATCTTCAAAAACAATTTTATCTCGCTCATAAATCCACATTTAAGACCATTCTACTCAACGAACGCGTTTACCCAAATTCTTTTTGCCACATCAAAGCCTGGATCAAGGGGCATTTGAAATTCTGATGCGGTTTTCTAGTTTGCTCCACTCACGGTCGTCGTGTGGCCAGGATCCGCATAAAGACACAGTTCCCTAGATTGGTATGTGCTTTTACAAGGTTTAACGGTTAGTGCTCTGTTGTAGCAACAGTTTTTGGTAATAGTCATGGTCTCATGTTTGCTTAGTTGTTGACTTGGTAAGTGTGGAGGAGTGAATTGTTTTTGTCGGGAAGAACTTGTAGTTTTTTTTTCGTTGTATGTTTTTGTAAATACCTGGATTGCTTTAGCTAAGTAATATACCTAGCAAAAAAATTATTAATCTGCCTTACAATTTTCCTATTGCTGGGACTCAGGTCAGTCCACCATGCTGGCCTAGTGCGTATTGTTCGGTATCACACGTTTTCAAATTTTTAGGTTCTAGGACATACCAGTATTATCAGTATTTAAAAGCATAGCAAAGCTTCAGAATTGTGAAAGCCAATTTATTAAAGAGAGAAACATATTGACTAGTCGAGAGAGAATAATTTAAAACAGATAGAGCTGATAGCCTATCTAAAAACTAGTAGAAATGTAAATTGTAGGTGTATATGTATAATCTTACCTATTTTAATTTATGTTTATTACCGATTTTACTACTACAAATGTAGATTTTAGATGTAAAATCTTACCTATTTTATTTTTATCGTTTCGAAATGTTCTATATAAATACGTATGTCACCAAACTTTGGGGTGACAACATTTCCAATCATCCATTACTACAATTAGAGGTAGACGCTTCAAACATCAAACATGATCGACTGTCAGTCGCATGCCAGCTAATCAATGACCGGGTAGGACAAAGCTAAGTGTTCTGTGATTGGGTACCATTTGCCAAATGTTTTGGTCATCCCTTTGTAAATGCAGATGGAAATTACAAGAAATTAAACCTTTCAGGAGATACTCTTCCTGACGTTATTGTCAGTTGAGGATAAATAAGTTAACCTACACTAATATAATAAAGAGGTAAAATTGTTTTTTTTGTTTTTATATTTTTTGTTTGTAGGAGGTAATCTCAGGAAGTACTGGTCCAACTGCTAAAATTTTTTTACCGATAGAAAGCTGCTTTATTCCTGAGTGTCAAAAGTTATTTAATAATAATTGTTAATTTAGAAAGATCTGCATTTATTGTATTTGTCTGTCGAAACAATAGTGAATGATAATATCGGCATAATAAACTTAATCTTAAGAGCAGTGGAGGCAGAGAACATCTCGACTCGTGGGTCAAACCTAGCCAAGCGCATTACTTTGTGTAATTTATTTTCCATTCTCCCATCTCGGAAAGAGTATTTTTGATCTTCGATATCTGAGTACAAAAGTCGTTTTTAACTGACTTCAAAAAGGAGGTTATATGTTCGGCTGAATATATATATATATTTTATATATGTTCACCAATATCTCGGTCAATTGTGAACTGATTTTGAAAACTATTTTTTTATTAAAAGGTGATGCTTCCAAGTATGTTCCATAGAAATTTTGTTATGATCTGATATTGAACTTCAAAAATATGGAACAGAACTTATAGGGTCACAGCAAAACTGTCGTAACAAATAAAATTGTTTTGTCTAAACGTGTATTCGGTGACTGACCGATGGAAAAGGGGCATGTTTCGAACTGATGATGAAGCCGGAAGGTAAATAAAAACGTGTTAAATAACGAAGAGACAAGACTATTATAGAAACAGCGACTTGTGAATTTAAAGTTATTTTGTACCTTCTAGTGTTTTTTTAACATTGAAATTGATTGTAGTTTTTTTTTCTACAATTTTTCATTTTTTTCATTTATTATAAGTCTGATTGAATTTAAAAATGTGTTTATACACATTTCCGATTATCACGCAAACAGATCTACCAGCATATTAACTCCTTTTACAACTGTCCTGAGTTTATCTTTTAAAAATAACAAGAAGAAGAAGAGCTAGGCTTTTCGTCGGTTAACGAATCAACGTTATCATTCAACGTGGTACTGCAACCAGCATAAGGGACAGATTTGGAGCGCTTTAGTTTACTGATTAGTGTTGGTCTGAGGAACAAAATGCACTATGTGCCAGCGTTTAGTCCAAAGATTGACAATGTCGTTTTTTGATGGCCAATGAGATCTTTTTCTACCTTTTTGTACATATTATTATTTTCAATCAGTTATCATATGACTCCAAGTTATTGAAGAAACCCTTAGCAAAATTTTTCAAACCAGTCTGCAAATACCACATGCAGTCTCAAGTAAAACCTTTGAATTAGATTTCCCATACAAACAACATAAAGTTTGTTTGAACCTCGATGCTCTCAAGGAAGTTCATTATGAAAGAGAACGGTTGTAAGGCACGTGCAATAGTTTGCCAAACGCTGTAGGTTTCTTAGTATTCAAATACACGACGCCAAAGTTTACGCTAGAACGTTGTGCGACACTGTGTTTGAGATGAACGCATTCATGGTGTAGATACTTGTAGTTCTATGCAAACTAGAGTTATGATGGTGAATATGGTTATATAATTTAAACCTTTGGCTTTTTGGTTGGGGAACTTCCATAAGTGTACTTACACTTAACCAAAAAATAAAATGAGTAAACTTTATATTTTAAAATAATGTTGTATATGATTTCATCTCATCTCATCTTCAGCCTTTTTAATGTTCCCTCTGCTGGGATTCAGGCATCATCTCTAGGAGAGGGAATGGGCTGTAATCCAACACGCAGGCCCAATGCGGGTTGGTTAATGTCACATGTCTATGATTTATTTTGAATAACATCACCTGTCGGGGAGAATTGTACTTTCCTGCCTACATAATTAAAAATGAGAACTGTGTTTAACCCTTCAGATACCGTCAATTAGAGACACAATAGTAAGACAATAGATGCGCGGCCACCGGGTGTCGCTTGGGGATTCATGAATTAATATCAAAATAACTCTTTTTTACTAAATACATATTATTTCTGGCTTGTTCCGACTAATCTCCAAAACGGCTACATCGATTTCCATGGATTGATTTTTTTGATGGATTTTATTTTGCCTCTGGAACGGCATTTCATAGTATGTTAACAATGATTGTTTTAGATGAAATTGCTTAAAAAAGGAGAGTAATGTCCTTAAACTCTACGTAAACGAAGTCGTTTATAATAGATATTTTGTTATATTACCTAAGCAACCTTGTTACCAAATAGTAACAACAACATGAATAAAACGCTCGTTCAAGAACCTTACCATGACGTGTTAAAATGACAGTCATGCGAGTGAGAACAAAGGATGGAGCTATACACCCTATATTGCTCTATCATATTTATATGAGGCCAACAATAGAGCTGCCCCCTTAGACAAGTTACAACCGTTTCGCTTGCGTCGAACGCTTCGAGTTGACCTGGCCGCCGCCTGGGCACGTGACTGAGCGGTGTGAGGACGTCATTCCCGTACATTTGAAACTTTCTACTAGCGTTAACTATTGTAGATTAGCAACAAGGCTTTTTTTTTTTGTCGACGGGGAAAATCATCTTTGACGAAACCCGCTCTTGGGTGGAGCGGGAGACACTGTCAGACTCTTACTGACTAAAAACCCCGCGCCGTTCCTTCTAGCCTTCATACCGGGGCACGAGCTCCATTTCGGACAACCCTGTCCCCAGTAGGCTTCGATCCAGCTGGGCCCCTCCTGCTGCTGACAACTCCTTGAGGCGCGCGGGAACAGTGCGCGCCGTCGACGTCCTGGACTCGGTCCATTACCGGACGATCGGACAGAGAGCTACCCATGGCTCGCCGTCCGCGAGCCCGCGTCTACGGTGGCCGGAAATCGGGATCGGAATCCCGGCGACGGCGGCGAGGGCAACGGCGGCGAGGGCGCCGTTGCCTGATGCGATCGGCCTCCTCCTTTGCAAGCATTACTGCTTCGCAGAAGGAGGCGACCGCCTACCATTCCTCCTCGCTCCGGACCATGGCCTCGACCAGGGCCCGGCGCGAGAGGTCTCCGCCGCCGATCGCCCCCACGAGTGCACGGCGATGTTCCGCCCAGGCAGGGCACACCTCGACGGTGTGCTCCACCGTGTCCTCCGGGCGTTGCGCATAGTAAGGATACCCGGGCGTCTCTTCCGCTTGAATCCGACGCAGGAACCTCTCGAACTTGCCATGTCCGGTGAGGACCTGCGTCAATTAGCAACTTGGCTAGGGGTACTGTGCAGGTTGCCAAATATTGGTTAGAAAAACTATAGTTTGAGAGCATCGACACGAAAAGAAGTCAAGAAGAAGAAGTTCTATCGTTTTAACAGTTCAATTTAAATCGTCAAATGGATCAAGGGCTCGTAGTAGGCCTCAGGTCAGTTTGTGGACAGCCGACAGCCCATTTCACATTGAGTTCCCTTCGTTTCTCAAAAAGCACGCAAACCCATTGATCTTGGCTGTCATTTGTAAATCTTTAAGTCATTATGAAAAGTCAGATGTCTGAACACAGACAGTAAATTTTGCCAGAAGGAGATCGTGTTATTCTTTATCGTTTTGATTGGCATCTCGTAAAATGACTGACAAGCAAAGAGATTAGATAGATACAATAGAACGGCCATCAGAAGATTTATGTCTTTGAAAAACTGTCATCCTTTTGCTATAATACGATTTACAATGGTGCAATGCGCAACTCGGCATATACTCCAAAAATATTTACCTTTGGTGCGTATTATAGGCATAGCGGACACAAACGCGACTTGACAGGTACAGGTGACAGCGACTTGTTACTACTTTAGTAACAAGTCTCAGATTAGAATTTTGTTCGTTATGTCCGGTCTATTGGTAGTATATGTTTTTCCTGACAAGAAACAAGAAATTATGAATGAAGTATGATTTCCAAACTTGATTCCTAAAGTTACATTTATTGTGCGAACAGCTAAGGAGTGGGATTCCCTGCCGAAGTCTGCGTTTCCTCATAGCTAAAACTTAGGAGTCTTTAAGTTAAGAGTCAATAGGCTAATTCTAAGCAAGCGTGCTCTTACATGATCGTTTATTGTGGCAGCATTTGGGTGATGCCTATGTCCAACAGTGGACGTCTATCGGCTGAAATGATGAGGATGGAGCGTACTTCATTATCGACCACAGCATCACTTACTATCAGGTGAGATGTTGGTCAAACGCGAGCCTATCAATAAATTTAATTAAAAAAAAAAAACAATTTAAAACCTCTTCCTGAGATTAGCGCGTTCAACTTAACCAAGTCTTCAGTTTTATAATATTACTAGCGGCAGCAGCTTCGTTTGCGTGAAAATAGAAAATTGTACCAATAGAAGATATTTCAGAGAAAAAAAATATCCTATTTGCTATTCTATGATATGGTCTTCCCGTGCGCCAAACCCATTGAACCTTTCATCGTGATGAAGTAATTTAACGTATATACACTTTCAAAAACTTTTTCTCTTTATAATGAAGACTGTAGCGGGCAGAGACTCATCCCCACTTCAGTCTTTCGTGAGACGAGTAATTTAATTCCATTTAATTTAATTTCTTGTAATTTAATATTGCTTGATATAATTTATTTGAATATAATTTGTATTTAATTTAATTTTTTGCTATTTTGCGACTAACTAAATGTACCTATGGATATCTCAAATAAATAAAAAGTACAAGTTACACACAATTTTATACATTAAAATTGTGTGTAACTTGTAACTTAAGTTTTGTTTCATCGCAAATACATTATTACGTCAGACATTATTTAGGTCTAAATATTGTGATTTGTGTGAAGGTCAAGTTAGGAATATTTATTTGCTCCAAATTAAATTTTCGATTTCGTCAAATTGTACTCTCGAGACCCATTGATTGTATTGTTTGAGCCAGACGGACAATTAGGTTTTGAATTTGTTTACAGTATTTTTTTTTATTCATAAGAAAAAAAAGTTTATTTGCTTTTAAAACAGATATTATAATTTTTAAGAGCTGTAGAATAGATGTTGATCTGTACCCCTAGCCAAGTTCCTAATCTGCAATAGTTAACGTTAGTATCAAGCTTCAAATGTACGGGAACGACGTCATCTCGTCGCTCAGTCACGTGGTCAGAACAAAAGAATTGGCGGCAAGGTCAACTCGGAGCATTCGACGCAAGCGAAACAGTTGTAGCTTGGCTAGGGAGGCTGACTAGTTGTAATAGGTGAAACAGATAGACAATCAGAACACGATATTAAATTTGAATTGGAAAATAATAAGGAAAATTTCATTACTTAATTAAACAAAACAACAACGCAAATAAAACGAAACAGTCAAATTAAATATTTCTGACAACAAAACAAAATTGAGTATTCTAATAAAAATGTAAAAAATAATACCCTGTAAAAGTAAACAAAACAAATAAAAAAATTAATTATCCATATCTTCAATTTGTTTGATCCGACAAAAGACTCCCCTGAGGATATTGCTAACACTACAATAAATTGTTACCAAGAAACAGTCAGAGGAGAAAACCAATAAAGTACAAAATTCCCTAATGACTGCCAAGTTAGACATTAGCTATCCCCGAAAAAGAACCGAAGAGCCAGCCCGCAGACCAAACTTTTCAAACGAAAAACTAGAAACTTTTAGTCTGAATCGAAAATGTCCGAAAACGTAGGTATTTACCTACTGGAGTTTGTCCTAACTTTCTAACTGAAAACCTCTTTTGAATTGCCTGTGACATGTTTACTAATGCCTTTGCAGTCTGACCATTGGTCTGTACCTACGGAGTGTGTTGATACAGTTCTGTATTTTGGAAGATAGACCAACTTGGTTTTTTTTGCGGTCTGGGTTTTACTGTTTTTTGTTACAAACTCTGTTTAAAAATCAAGGATATGAATCAGGTGAAGAAACATTGACATTGATGTAGTCTTGACAGGTGCCATTTAAAAAGGACGTTATTTGTAAATTAGCCTTTAAAGGCCAAGCCCAAGTCGATCAAGAACTTCAAAAAGTACATCTTTTTGAGGTTCTTAATTGATTTGGGCAAAACCAAAGGAATTCTAAAGAATCGTGGCCTGCTAAAGCTGCGACAAAGTTCAAAAGAGTTCCACGGTCATGCTAGAATGTAAAAAGAACTAGGAACACAGATAAGTTTTAGTCAGTCAGTAGCCTACCATTAGCTTTGGCTACACCCAGAGTGGGAAAATATATTAGATGTTTTCTACCTTAAAAAAAGATGTTTAAAGTAATAAAACAACATTGAAACGTCATCATTTCAGCCGAAAAACAAAACATCCATAGATGGACATAGGCCTCCTCCAAGTGTCACCACAACGACCGGTTCAAAGCGTCCAGCATCTATCAAATTCCTACGATCTTAATGAGGTCATCGGCTCCTCTTGTGGGAGGCTTTCCAACGCTGTCATCTAAATGAAAACGCTACTCTATTTTATGAACAAAATGAACAACAAAGCGTTAGTTCGGTGTCTTTATTACTTTTCTTTGCATTCTCCGTGTACTTTACTGGCGTAATATTCCTTAACCGTCTTAAAAAAGCTAAGCTAAAACGTGACTTTTCTACAAACGATAGCTTACACAAAGAATATGTTTATTTCCAGCAGAGAAACAGTAGTTTGTTCAAAACTTAAATACTAAAACCGTTATATTTTTCTCCGTATAAAGGCGCGGGCCCACCGCGGCGCATGCCGTGCACGCACACGCGGCGCATTTAGCTGCGTGTATTAAGTTGTTTGACAACGTGGGTCTACGTTTCCACTGGATTAGGTACACGAAGACCCACGACTATGTATAGCGTGACACGGCGCACGGAGAGGCTACGCACGTGCCACTGCAATCCACTGACACGGGCTTCACTGCGGGAGGTGTACTACTGAAAACAACGCTGCTATAAGCGAGCTGTACATAGTCGTGGGTCGCATTGGTGTACTCCAGTGGAAACGTAGACCTACGTCGACAGCGTTGAGCTATGTAACCGCCTATTCGAGCAAGCCACGCATGTATCAATGACGTCAATTCATGCGTAGCCTCTCCGTGGGTTGCAGTGGACACAACCACTTACATTTTCTTACAACACGGAGAAGCTACGCTATTCGAGTAAACCACGCATGTATCAATGACGTCAATTCATGCGTAGCTTCTCCGTGCGCGGTGCCACGCTATACATAGTGGTGGGTCTTTGTGTACCTAATCTAGTGGAGACACATGTTGTTAAACAAATTAATAATTATCATAAGCCTTTTTAATGTTCCCACTGCTGGGACTCAGGCTTCCTCTCTAGGAGAGGGAATGGGCCGTAATCCACCACGCGGGCCCAGTACGGGTTGGTGAATGTCACATGTCTTCGAATTTTTAGTTCTAGGACATGCTGGTTTCCTCACGATTTTTACAACAAATTAATACACGCAGCTATAATACGCCGCGTGGTCGTGCACAGGATGCGCCGCGGTGAGTCCGCGCCTTTAAAATCACGTAAGTAACATCAGAAGTTCATACTTATAACGTTGAAAGAGGATTTACTTTAAAACTTCAATCTCAAAGATTAACACTTATGAAGTTAAGAGGAGAATTTTCACAAAGAAAATTAAGTGGGAACAACAAACTTCGACGCGGCGCCGGCGAAAATGTATGTACCATGCAGACTGACTGTACTTGGATAGGGCTGTCACTGTCATCTGCCACGCTTTATGAACCGCTAACTTTTAACACAATTATATGAAGATATATTTAAGTAAGATAGATTTGAAATCATTTAAAAGGGTGTAACCACATAGCTACGTTGAAAAGGGAGGATTCTCCGACCAGGCGAGTTTTTTGTGTTGTCACTGCCCTATAGTTGATTTTGGGCTATGGTATAATGCTTCGATTGTCCAATGCGCGGAGAACTTTACTACCGCGATGCGGAATTATGAATTTTTAGTTCATAAGAGGTGCCGTAGATGTCACTACAAACACATTTTGAGCGGTGCTGTAACTAAAATATATTTGCAACATTTGATAATATTAAGTTTCCATATTGAATACTAGCAGCTCATACTTACTAGCAACGTTTATATCTCTTTTTACGTAAATTAGCCAAAAAAAGGCCTGGTCTGACAAACAAACTTATCCATAAGAAATGAATGAAAACTATGCCCACACGTAGTAGGTAGCTCTTCTGTTTTGAGAGGAAAATCATCAAATAACTCCCATTTTGGAAGCAAGAGGGCTTAGTTGATTTTTACTGACTAAATCCTGGCAAATTGCTTTTCGTATTCCAAAACTGCAATAACTCTTCGAACTACACCACAGAAACGTAGCAGCCCTGGCCTCAAAACCGGCTGGGACTAGTTTAAACTAGTATTATAACGATAAGACAGGGCGTTTGTTCTGTGCTACGTACGAAGCCACTTCGCGTGAAACGCTCCTCGGTAGCTTGCCCACACTTCTGTCGTTGTGACTGTACAGTCATGAGCATAAATGCTTGACACTTACTTAACCACAAGATGCAAAAAGGAATTCCTAAAAAAGTAATGCAAAGTTGTATTATTGTACGTTGACATAAAGTCTTATAATACAGGCATCTGAGAGGTGGTTTTGCATTTGCACCCAGCTGTGTGATGGCTTCTAATACCCGTTATTACCTGCCGTGACCTGTGTTTTACTTAATGTTGGTGGTGTTATAGGTAACTTATGATCTTTTAAAATATTTTTGGGAAAAAATATAACATGGTATAAAAACTATTGGAATCCATTCAGTTACTGATTCTGAGCAAACTATATTCAGGTTTTGCATAAACTAAAAATAATGTTGTATATTCTTTCACCTGTATAAGCTACAGTATCATCATCATCATCATTTAAGCCGAAAGACGTCCACTGTTGGACATAGGCCTACATTATACTGTATACCAAAAGCATTTTAAACCGAAAAAGAGCACGGTTCCCGTCGGATACACCACGGGACTAAAGCCACAGGAAAAAGTTAGTTAAAAATAAAATACATACCTATTTGGAAGTTAGGTACGAACAAATATGTTCGTAACAGAAATTTTCTGAGAACACTTTAGGAGAAAATGGCTTTTGATTTTAGTGTGACGAAACATGACTACACAAAGATATGTTTGATGTCCTGTCCCAGTTCGGTCAAAATCTGTATTCCAAAATAACAATAAAATAGCCATGTATTGTTTGATTCCGGATTGGCGAACGCGGCGTTCTTCCAGTGAAGACTCAGGATTGGAAAGCCTCAGTCCAAGATGGACCAATAGCCTGGTAAGAGTCACGGGAATCGAAATGGATGCGAGTTGCACAGGAACGTCCATTGTAGCGACACTTGGGGAGGTCCATGTCAAGTAGTGGACGTCTTCACAGCTGAAAGATGATAACTATGATGAGCCGTTAATTTCAGTATATCCCTCAGTACAGTGTACTTTTTGGCAGAGGCCTCCTTCAACAACCGACTTTGAAGTCTGCTTGTCCAGTGAAATCTTTAGATCAGGTAGATGTTGACTTTCTACCTTCCCATTGATCGACCCTGTTTTCTGACACATGGCTAATTACATAAGTCATAATCATCATCATCATTTCAGCTGTGAAGACGTCCACTGTTGGACATAGGCCTTCCCCAAACGTCGCCACAACGACCGGTCCTAAGTCATAAGTCATAATATGTGACACATATGCATCACACTTGTACTCACGATTGTACTAAGTCGTTGCTCATGGCTTGATCATACATTTATACACTCACAAACAATCGTGATTTTCGGAAAATCGTACTTTCAAATACTGGCAGTAATATGTACCAGCTTTCAACGTCGAGGAGTTGTGACGCGGTCTAAAGTTCCGACAGTTTGGAGTGTTAAATTCGGATTTCGAAATTTCTGAGCTCTCAAAGTTGTGTGTGATGGAAAATACAAAGCAGGAGGTGAGGAAGAAATAAAAGGAGGAACAAGAGTCTTCATAACAGCTATTAGAGTTTGAAGTCGGTTGAAAGACGATCAGGAAAAACAAATTCAGGAGATTCAAGTAACGCAGTGGAAGTAGTACCCAAGTTCTTATTCTATTGTATGGCAAAAATAAGAAAAACAAACCTTTATAAGTTGGGAACATGAGCAAAATAGCTTTAATTTTTCCCTGTAAAATCAGTGCACTTTTTTTTAAGAAAGAAATGTATGCGTCTGCTTCAGTAGCTTTCATTAAAATATATGTCACTAGATTCTGCCAACGGTTTTGCCCGGATGAAAGTAGAAAATTGTCCAAAGAAAAAATACTAACGGGATTTAAAATTTCTTATTGCCGGTTCCAGGACATATTAAAGTTTACCCATAAGTCAAATTTTACTTCATTATCATCATCTCAGCCACCATAATAACCAGTTCTATGTGTCCACGCATCGATCTGTTTCCCACAATCCTTGCCAGTTCATCGGTCCACCTTAGAAGGCCTTACAACGCTGCTTGCTCTTCCAGTACGTTGTCACTACGCAAGTACCTTTCGTCCCTATGGGCTACATCGTATCCTACCACACAGAGTGCCCTACCTCACTACCCTAAGATCCTAAACACTGCCTCTTAAGTTTGGTAGTGGCAGTTACTTAACCACTTCAATTTACAAATATTAAGAAATTCTCCTTTCTAATGTTTTTTGCCCATTAAAATTAAAACAACAAATAACTTCGCGCCAATAACTTAACACCGCGAGTGTACATCACTTGCTAGCCTAGCGCTGTTTGTGCTCGCTGCGGTAACGTTAATTAAGCTATACTAAGCTATTATACGCACGGATCTGGTAGGAAGTCAAACAGAATTAATATATTAGGTAAATTAATTCTACCTACAATGCCTTATGTGAAGGAACAAAAAACATAATAGATAGACTGGGAGATTATGCGAAAAAGTTGCTGAAGCTCCGAATTGCAAAGGGTAAATGAAAGAAGAAAGGTGAGTTTTAATCAGTAAAAGTCTGACAATCTTTGTCCGTCCACCAAGAGCAGGGAGAGTTATTTGATGATTTCGCACCTCAAAAAATAAGGGAAATCATCATCATCATCATTTCAGCCGACAGACGTCCACTGTTGGACATAGGCCTCCCCTAAGTGTCGCCATAATGATCGATCCTGTGCGTCTCGCATCCATCGGCTTCCCGCAACCCTCACCAGGTCATCGGTCCACCTTGTAGGAGGCCTTCCGACGCTGCGTCCTCCAGTACGAGGTCGCCACTCCAGAACCTTTCGGCCCCAACGGCCATCTGTTCTGCGAGCAATGTGCCCGGCTCATTGCCACTTAAGTTTGGCAATTCTTCGGGCTATGTCGGCAACCTTGGTTCTCCTGCGGATATCTTCATTTCTGATATGATCCCGCAAGGAAACTCCGAGCATAGCCCTTTCCATTGCCCTCTGAGTGACTTTGAGCCTTCTGATGAGGCCCATTGTGAGCGACCACGTTTCGGCACCTAAGCAAATAAGGGAAATAATTGATGATATTGTGTCTGTACCTAGACCTACTAATAATACAATAAATATTCTAAGACTAAGCTTAGATAGAAAAGCGTCCAAATTAAGCATCTCGCCTCGTAGTTTATTAAATACCGCATATATCGGAGGATTGGAATAATTTGTCTGCTGCGGTCTTCTCGCGTATTTTACCTAAATTATAAAAATATCCACTGCCTGCCTTCAAGACTAGAATGAATACGCTCTAAATAAACTAGTGCAATTCACCATCAACGATTACATCACTGCTTACAGGTAGGATCGCAGTCAAGCACTGGTTTATATCATTAAAAAAAGCGTATAGTATTTCAGACTCCCAATTCGGAATACTAGAAAAAACTTGAAAAATATTTTTTTTTCCAAGTGCGATTAAATAAATAATAATAATATATATTCCACAACTATCACACAACGCCGTCTAGTCCCAAGCTAAGCGGAGCTTGTGTTATGGGTACTAGACAACTGATAAACATACTTATATATTTCTAAATACATACATATTATAGATAAATTACACATTACACATTGAGTTCCCTACGTTACAGTTAATTAATCAATCATTTCATTACAAGTGTTCTACAATCATAACTGCAATTCAAAACTCAGAAGTTGCAAAAAACTATAAAAGTGGGTCGAGAAAAACTTCAGAACAAAGTCGAACTTTTCCGTTCCATATTTTCCTCTCCTCATTGGCTGCGTGTTTAATACGGTAAAAAGCAACAAAAAGTAGTTTGCAATAAACTGGAAATACTCACTTAATTAATGCGCCTATAAAATCCTCGACTACTTCTAAAAAATATCAACAATGGATCATTGTATTAATATGTAACGGATAATATTGCACCTACCACGATTTATTTGTGTCTGCATCACCCAATGGTTGACTGATAGAGAATACCTTAAGGCATTAAGTCCGCCTTTGTACTCTGCATGAAGAATAAAATAAATAAATAAATTATAATAAAAACGCACAGTAACGATTTGCAAAACTAACAATCATTCGAGGAAAATGGCCGTCATATTTATTTCACAGTATCTGGTTAAAAATAGACCCCAATGTAGTTCAAAAAGATCAAACACAAAGCACCAGCTTCCAGTAAACCATGCTCAGGCATCGGTGTGGGCGCCGTCGCTGGCAAAGCGACCGGCGTCCATACTGAACGCCTGCCAGAGGGTCATGGCAATACGGATGGTGCGGGGTTACCGCACGATCTCCCGCGAAGCGGCGAGCCTTCTGGCTGGCCTACCACCGTGGGATCTGGAGGCAACAGTCCTTGCACACATGCACGACATGCGCGTGGAGATGCAACGCCGGGGTGAAAGTCCACTGCCGCAACATGTCAAGGCATGGCGGACAGAGCTCCGGCGGGATCTCATGGTGAAATGGCGTCAACGGCTATCGCAACCCAGTGCTGGGCACGCCACGATTATGGCGGTAAGTCCCCTCTTTGAGGCGTGGCTGGAAAGACCTCACGGCGTCCTTACCTTCCGCATGACGCAGGTCCTCACCGGACATGGCAAGTTCGGGAGGTTCCTGCATCGGATTCAGGCGGAAGAGACGCCCGGGTGTCGCCACTGTGCGCAACGCCCGGAGGACACGGTGGAGCACACCGTCGAGGTGTGCCCTGCCTGGGCGGAGCATCGCCGTGCCCTCGTGGGGGCGATCGGCGGCGGAGACCTCTCGCGCCGGGCCCTGGTCGAGGCCATGGTCCGGAGCGAGGAGGAATGGCAGGCGGTCGCCTCCTTCTGCGAAGCAGTAATGCTTGCAAAGGAGGAGGCCGACCGCATCAGGCAACGGCGCCCTCGCCGCCGTCGCCGGGATTCCGATCCCGATTTCCGGCCACCGTAGACGCGGGCTCGCGGACGGCGAGCCATGGGTAGCTCGCTGTCCGATCGTACGGTAATGGACCAAGTCCAAGACGTCGACGGCGCGCACTGTTCCCGCGCGCCTCAAGGAGTTGTCAGCAGCAGGAGGGGCCCAGCTGGGTCGAAGCCTACTGGGGACAGGGTTGTCCGAAAGGGAGCTCGTGCCCCGGTATGAAGGCTAGAAGGAACGGCGCGGGGTTTTTAGTCAGTAAGAGTCTGACACTGTCTCCCGCTCCACCCAAGAGCGGGTTTCGTCAAAGATGATTTTCCCCGTCGAGAAAAAAAAAAAAACCATGCTCAGGCATTTTGGATGATGGACATTCCAAAACAAAGATCTCTATAGAAAGATATAAGAAACTCCATAGACATACTTTTAAAAATAAAAACAAAAGCATAAAATAAAAATAAACTTTTTACAAAAAAAAATTAAACCGACTTCAAGAAGTACAAAATAATTTTAATTTCGGAAGTCGGTGTTTCTATAATAGATACCTAATTTTGTCTCTTCGTTATTTAACACCGATTTCAGAAATTCAAATTATTTTGTACTTTTTGAAGTCGGTTTAATTATTTTTTTGTAAAAAGTTTTTTATTTTTCACTTTTTAGTTATGGTAGCACCACTAAAAAGTACATACCCTTCAGCTAAACATAAATTACCTTATAACCAGAGCGCATCTCATAACGATTTTAATAATCCCAAATACGGTTATATTACATGAATTACCTTCCGGCATTATCACCAGATCAGTTCGATACATCCCCTCCCCCTTTTCTTTCAGTCAGTCATCATCATCATCATCATCATCATCATCAGCCTTTTAATGTTCCCACTGCTGGGACTCAGACCTCCTCTCTAGGAGAGGGAATGGGCCATAATCCACCACGCGGGCCCAGTGCGGGTTGGTGAATGTCACATGTCTTCGAATTTTTGGTTCTAGGACATGCCGGTTTCCTCACGATGTTTTCCTTCACCGTTTTGAGAGCAGTGGTGATGAAATAAATTACACAAAGTAATGCGCCTGGCTGGGTTCGAACCCGCGACCTGCAACTTGTAAGTCGGGGCCATTACCACTCGGCCACCACTGCTCTCAGTCAGTCATCAACTACACGTATAAACAAAGCAATTTTACTTGTTACGACAATTCTGCTATGATTCTATGAGGAGTTCTGTTCCATATCTTCGAAGTTCATGATCAGATCATAACAATATTTCTATGGGACCAACTTGGAAGTATAACCTTTCAATCAAAAAACTACAATATATAACAATAACAATACAATATCGGTGAACAAACATACAAAAAAAAAAAAACCGAACATAGAACCTCCTTTTCGAAGTCGTTTAAAAATGAGTGTCCCTGTTTAAGTGCAAAATTTACGTGTATGGCCAATTCCCATTTTCCTCGGATGAATACACAATGTGGGCGAAATGGTTCAAAATCAAAAGCCACCAAAAAATTGTCTATCAATCGCACGTCAATCAGAAGACTGACAACGATGTATCCACGTCGCACCGTCCACGCACAGAGTGACACATGACGCAGATTTTTCATACTCGTCAATATGCGGAATATGAAATGGAATAAGCAGCCATTTTATTTAGGTCACTGAATGACCAGTATTTAGTGCAGAAAATGCATTTTCTGTGGACTGCATTTTCTGCGTTAAGACCAACAATATTTTGATATTTTTGAATTTGTTTTGTGATGCAAAATATGCTGATAAGATGAAGCATTTTTTTTTTAATTTTGGTAATGTGAAAATACGGTATAGTAGCAGTTGATGGTAAAATTCATCAGTTCATAGGAACTGATGAATTTTACCATCAACTGCGAGTTCAATCAACTCGGGCACCTTTTCCTGACGAGTATATAGAGAGTTAGAGAGGTTATTTTGTAACTGAATTTAGAACCGGTATTTTTAAGCATTCTGATAGAAACAGGAAGCAAATGCTACGAAAACTCATCAAAACTATGTAAACTCACAACAGTCCAAACACGGAACAATAATAAGTGAAAGAGTAACTCACGGAAAGCACGGGGGAAGGGAAGTTCCTTGCAGGACAAGTGCTGTTAGGTTTGTATCTCCGATATAAGTTCTCATAAAAAAAAAAATTGGAATCGAACGCGTGAAATCAACCGGGAATACCAACCATTTAAAATCGAAATCGAAACTCCATAACACGGCTAATAGAGAAAATTAATAGACTGCACTACTTAAGCTAAATCTACCATAATGAAATGTTAATGCTCTCCAAAGAAACTCCCGAAATCCAATTCATCCATTCTTTTCACAACGCAAAAGTTAGCTAAAACCTGTTTCTTTCAACAAAAAAAAAAAACTTGAACAATATTTAAAATCCCTTCTGAAAGGAAACAGGAAATCCAAAGCACCAATTCCTTAAAAAACTCAATTGGACTTGTGATGCAAATTCACAAACCTACTTTACCGCTTCGGAGATCCGCGTCTGAATTAAACTCTATTTAGATATCCACGATTTGCTGAGTGATCTAACTCGTCCATGAAGTGGTTTCAGCTTATTTTGCGTGGAATTGGTTTTTAAATGAGACTAAGTTTAAATTACTGGTGTATTTTTTCAACGATTTTTATTTTTGGTTAGGGAGTGAAAAGCAAATGTAACAAAAAGTAGTTTAACCGTGAAATGATGATACAGATAAACAGACAGAGTTTTTTCTACATATAATATTTATGGATTGTTTTTGTGGATTTTTGAGTTATATATGTATAGGTACTAGCTTTTGTCCACGACTTGACTTACATAAAATATAGCCCATGACACTCAGGAATAAAACAGCTTTCTATCAGTGAAACAATTTTAGCAATCGGACCATCACTTATGTCGCACTGTGGAACTTAAAGCATTTAAAGAGTTAAAGATTACCCCCTACAAACACGGCGGCGGAGACCTCTCGCGCCGGGACCTGGTCGAGGCCATGGTCCGGAGCGAGGAGGAATGGCAGGCGGTCGCCTCCTTCTGCGAAGCAGTATTGCTTGCAAAGGAGGAGGCCGACCGCATCAGGCAACGGCGCCCTCGCCGCCGTCGCTGGGATTCCGATCCCGATTTCCGGCCACCGTAGACGCGGGCTCGCGGACGGCGAGCCATGGGTAGCTCGCTGTCCGATCGTCCGGTAACGGACCGAGTCCAAGACGTCGACGGCGCGCACTGTTCCCGCGCGCCTCAAGGAGTTGTCAGCAGCAGGAGGGGCCCAGCTGGGTCGAAGCCTACTGGGGACAGGGTTGTCCGAAAAGGAGCTCGTGCCCCGGTATGAAGGCTAGAAGGAACGGCGCGGGGTAAAAACAAAACTAAACTAAAAAGTCAGTAAGAGTCTGAGACTGTCTCCCGCTCCACCCAAGAGCGGGTTTCGTCAAAGATGATTTTCCCCATCGACAAAAAAAAAACAAACTTTAACAGGAACACAGGAACGTTCGTTGTAGCGACGCTTGGGAGAGGCCTATGTCCAGCAGTGGACGCATATCGGCTGAAATGATGATGACTATTTCCTGTACAACACCCAAAATCTGACATATAAATAAAATCTTTGTACTTTTGTGTACATAACATATTAAATAAATAATTAAAGTCCCGTAAACGATTAATTTATTGAGGAAGTAAACCAAACAGCTTCTGCGGAAATTTAATTTATTATTGTCGTGTATCAAAACCGAATTTACCTGAGTATAACCGAGGGTGTGTTACGTGCAATCAGAGTTTGTGTACAACTTTGTTGAAAATGGTGACACACATATTTGAGCTCTTTGGAAAGTGGGTCATGCGTTTTTTTTTTTCAATATATGTAAGTATTGGGAGAGTGTCAATTGAATTTTAGCCATCTATGGCTAAAATTCAATTGACACTTCAGTTCACTTCTTTCAGTGACTTTAACCAGATGATCTATCATCTGGTTAAGGTCACTGAAATCGGTAATTGAAGGATCTCCATGTCCAGAGGTAATATTTTGGGCCATTCTTAATCACGAAAAGAAAAGAAAACAACTACCTATCTATAGCAGACAGTAAGTGTAGTTTTACCATCATCTTCCTGCCCTCATCTCATCTTATTTAAGATTGGCGCGACACCTTTTCTTTTTTTATTCTGTCCTGTCTACTATTAAGCTTTCACTGACGCTCTTTTCAATCACAAGCTCATACAATCCATCTCCTTTAAATTCTCTCTTTTTCTCATTCCATCCACATGTATAACTGCTCGTAATTCTTTTAGTGATATACGCATATGTAAATTTTCAAAAATTTGGGAGGAATATTTGGTTGAATGTATTGATAGTATCTCTGTGATAAGAGTTGAAACAAAGGAAAAGTTCAAAATGATCAATTTTTTACTTTGTAAAGAAAATTGCACATTCACGGTTGAAAGTAGAAACCACACTTTAAAATAATGAACACAGAAAACGGAAACAAAGATGTATGATTCCACTAAAGTAGTAAAACTCCACAGCGGAACAGTACTAATAGTTACATAATTTGGTATCAAAATGTAGGGTGCTCATAAATTTTAATAAAACGCGGACGTTTAATCCGCCAGCGGACGTGTCTAGCCCCAAGTTCTGTTTGCACATGATATGATATTTTATTCATTGTATTATATTTTGAATTTAAATGGGATTTTCGTGATTTGGGAATATGATTTAGTTTGGGTTAGCGGTGGGCTACCATTCTGTGTGACCGTTCGTTTTGATGGTAATTCGTAAGAGTAAAGTGCTGTTCAACACGTACCTATATAAAGGACACCAGTAAAATAGAAAATGAAGACTGTTTAAAAAGGCAGCTTAGAGTAGCATGTTATTCGTGTCAAAATCGATCATATTCAGGCAAATGATGTTCTAATCTACTTGCATTTGTTTTCGTAAATTATGTATTAGTTTTTCTTTCTTTTTAAAACTTCTTTTTTTCATTTCTACATCCAAATATAGAAACAGTATAAAAATGTTATAAGAAAAAGATATTTTATTCCTATTTCTGATGCAAGTATAAATATTCAAATGCCCTGATTTGAATTAAAATTATAATATAAATCACATTTCTCGAGAAAATTCAGTGCACGTCTCATTAAAAGTCAGACGCGCGGTCATCCTACTCACTAAGCCGTATCGTCCGCTGTATGAAATTCAAATACTGACCCGCTTGTAACGTGAAATAGGAATAGTTTGACTTAAGGCGGATAACGGTGGGTTGTGTTTATCGTTTGCAGTTCATTCTTGTTTATTACAGAGGCAATGGTTTATTGTGGGTATACGAATAAACAGCCTTCAACAGTTAAGTTTATAACCAGTACGTGGTACCAGTCATAACTTATGGCAATGAAACGTAATCGATAACAATTATGAGCCTCATCACAATGCTTAAATGGAGAGGGTGATGGAAAGGGCTACGCTTAGAGTTTCTTTGCGTGTTTAATTCAAGAATGAAAAAGAAAAGAATAGCTTAGGCCAGAGGATCGCTAAACTTGACTGATAGTGGGTGTTGCTTGCAGAACATATGGCCAATGGGGCCAATAGGTTCTAAAGTGGCAATTTTGTACAGGAAGGTAAGCCGTTGAAAGACCTTGTGGGACAAGGTATACTGATGACTTGGTGAGAGTTGCAAGAATTGTGGATGCAAGACGCACAGGAACAGCCGTTGTGGCAACACTTGAGAGTGAGTAGCTTATGTCTAGCAATGTTTTCCAGCAGGAATGATGAAAAGCTTAGTGGACCCAGAATCAGACCTTGGCGAACACTTTTGGGTCAATAAATATTCAATTTTTATATACTTTTATATGTGTGAAACGACTTTATTAACAACTTTTAGGTAACAATTGAACATGCAGTGAAACTTTAATTCATAAACATTAATAATTACGTGTTACCATTTGTATACGTATTTTTATCACGTACTGCAATCAAAATGACTATAAAATGTATACCTTTACAATTTTGTAGTCATAATAATATGAATTTTGTCATTTGTATGTGGTTTTATTTCCCTCGACTAATGGAACATATTTTGTGGTTTTCTACATGTAAAATTTTAATATCAGTAATGTCAGTTATTGTTCTGAAATTCTACTGATTAACATCACTTATGACGTAAAATATGAGTAACTTTTTATAGCTAATAATATTATTAAAGTTGCAAACATTGAAATAAGAACAAAATATAGAGCCAATGTTGGTCCAGTAATAATGAGTAAAACTTAGGTAGGCGCTTTATTTTGTATATATCTTTTTTCATCGCCACTACTTTCAAAATGGTAACGAAATATTTCGAGAAGATACCGGATGTCCAAAAATTTACAATTTGAAGAAAGGTGACATTCCCATCCCATTTACTATCCCTCTCTATTCCTCTTTCTATTCACTACCCCCCCCCCTAGAGAGCGGGTCTGAATTTTAGCCATGAGAACTTTGTGAAGCTGCCTTTTATATGCGTCAAACAAAGTAAAGTAGTGCAGTACAATTTTTACAAATTAAGCTTGAAAACCAGCAACACCAAATTAAATTAAATAAAGCCAGAAAAGACCTCTCCCCAGAACATTAATTTCAAACTTACATAGAAAATAAAGGTCGCATTTCCAAAACTTACGTAACACTCTCGAGTACGGAGCTAAATAATCATAATTTATATCTCGCCACATATAAATTAACACAGGAAGCCATTATCAGGCTAACAGATGACAAGCGAGGCATTAAAGTCTAAAATTGTACAAAACTAATTACCACGAAGACCGTTTGTAAAGGTGGCCGCAACGTAACTGTAATAAGAGTAGGAGCTAAGTTTAGGAGCGTTGTAAACTTGCGATTTGTCGCAGAAAACTTGCGGAAGCTAGATGCACAGCGGCTTTTGTACGACAAATGTTAGTGCACTGCTAATAAGTTTTGGGGTCTTTGAGTGACATTTGTTGGTATATAATAGAACTAAGTAGCGGCATATTCTTGCGACAAGCTTACATTTTCCTTGTAAATACGTCGCATATGCTTCACATATCTAAGTTATGAAGAAGTAAAGAAGAGTAGAGATTTGTACAGCTGTTTTTGTAGAAAGATAGAAAAAATGGGACTGTTTGTGGCAATAACCAGGTAGTTTTCACTAAGCAAAGCTTTTATGACAATATACTGTGAGTATTAATTACAATAAAAGAACTTCAGTAACTTCAAATAAATATAATCGATTCTACTAGATCTTCTCCATAGAGATCTACGCTTTGGAACATGCAACTTAGCTTCACTTTTTTTTACTGACCGACATTTTGACAATTTGAGGTGTCTGTTATTAGTCTATTCGAAATAAAGTTTCTGATTTATGTCAATCACAAGCAATGCGGTGCATTTTTTGTTTTGTTTTTGAGAACACCAAAACTAACTTGAGTTTAAATGACGGCGATGCTTATCCTTTCCCTACACCCATGAAGTATTTTCGGCTACAAGTCATAAAATGTCTGACGTTTGCAAAAACCTTTACGGTCTCCCTTTAGTAATAGTATATTAAAGCGTAACAACTGAAGATGTAGTGAGTCTTTGAAGTGGATGGGGAAGACGACGGAAATGTAGCCAGTGGCGATAAATATCTAGGTAACGGTGCACCGTAGCCAATCGGCACAACCGCTAGGTAGGTTGCGGTTGATTTACTTGAGAAATCGTCACATAAAGGCATCGGAATAGGATCTGCTAAATATAATTTGAAGATTTTTTAAAGATGATGAAGTCTTAGAGTCATTACAGAATCGGCCGATGCGTTTTGAGGAAAAACTCGTTGTAGGTACTAATAATATGTCCACATATTTTTGCAGAATCGCCAAACTTAAGTGGCAATGGGCATAGCACATTGCACGCAGAACAGATGGTCAATGGAAACGAAAAGTTCTGGAGTGGTAACCACGTACTGGAAGGCTTCCACAAGGTGTACCGATGACCTGGTCAGGGTCGCGGGAACCCGATGAATGAGTGACGTACAGGACTGGTCGTTGTGGCAACGCTTGGGAGAGGCCTATGTGGACATCTTTCGGCTGATATGATGATGATAATGATTTCGCATGAGTGCAGAAAAGTGCGCAAGTTCACCTCCGCCACAATTTAAAACATTTATCGTATCAGCTTGGGCGGTAAACGATCCCAACGAGTTGCTCGTCAACTTCCGTTTACATTTTCGTATAAGTGTATTGAATAACGTCGTTTGATACACCTTGAATTTGGTCACTGCACACGGCTCCATAATATCCTCGTTTACAGCTCGGGTGAATTCCGCCTCGGTCACAATGACTAACTTGTATTAAAGCTTACTATATATCTCGGTACAGTGAACATACAGCAAATGCTGTTATGAATAGAAATTAATGCAGACAAAACTGTAGCAAAATGCAATAATATATTTGTAAAGCAGAAATTCCCATGGATGCAGCTAAATCTCTTACAAATCCTGCATACCGAGAATCTATTAATATTATTCACATGCAATATTCCCCTTTGAACGATAAAATACGTGCAAATTTCATATTTGATACTTATACGTGATGAGAGTCTTTATAAGTTGCCGCAACGTAGAATCTACTTTTGGTTTCGGCTTGAGTGAAAAACTTACGCGGAAAGAATCCAACCTGTGAAGCCACTGTTCTGCCGTCGTAATTAAAAGAAAGAAAGAAACATATTTTATTTGACACACATAGATAGATGAAAAACATGTTGAAACGTAAAAAACAGAACAACTAACATCGCGTGTCTCACATTTGTTCCAAAAAAGTTCTGTTTCGTGAAAATGCCGGATATTTGTATTATATTGGTATTTGTCTGACGCTATTTTGCAACTGAACCTTATAAAAAGGGTATAAGTAGTTTTTTTTTTTAATTGGGTTAAATACATTTTTAGAATCAGAAACCCATTCAGATTCCGAATATGTATATAAACAAAATTGAAAAATATGTTAGGCCTTTTTAATTACGATGGCAGTGTTTGTGTCTCCACTGTATCTAGAACAAAGGTTCAAGTGAGCAAATGAGATAATAAGTGGTCGTCATTTGTTTTATTCAAAGGAAATAATTTCCCCATATTGATAGATAGATAAATATATTCTTTATTGTACACCGACAATAAAAAAAAAAAATAATAGGAACTTAAATTTTATAGGGTGTCACAATGGGCGGTCTTATTGCTAAAAACTATTTTTTAAAGACAACCTTTGGATAAATTTGACAGACAACGAGAAAAAGATACGTAGATAGTTAGACAGGTCTACAATTTGTATTTAAATATATAATTTTACTGTATATAACTATATATGTATGACACATAACTTTTCCTAAATAGCTTGACTGATTTATGTGAAACTGTTTTCGGCCAAGACAACGTCTGGCAGGACCGCTAGTAATACAATAAGTCTTGATACACTGTAACCATCTTTATCACCTTGCCTGCCAGCCACCCGCTTCTACCTTGAACGGGGTTTTTCTATTTTAATGTAAAATATTTTGCAGCGCCTGCAACCAAATCTGTCTTGCGCGGCTATCTTATTAAAGCTCATTTCCGCATTTGGGATTATAAGGAAAGCAGTAATGGCATGGCTTTTATCTTAAGCAGCGTTAAGATAGCGAGGGAAATTGAGTTTTTATAGTGTAAAATTTTACCTTTAAAAAGTACTACTTCATAAAGTGCGACAACAAAAATAACGCAAGCTATTGTAGCGACATCTATGACGCCACATTAGAACTACGAAGAAAATACGATATCCTACATCGCGCAATAAAAGTTGTCCGCGCGATTTGAACATACAACAGCCCGACATCAACTATCGGGCAGTCGCCCATCAGTCCATAACACCTGGTCTGGTCAGAGTATCCTCCCTTTTCAAAGAAGGTTTGTGGGACTTTACTCTCTGTTCCGCATAACACCAAACTATCGTTTGAATTGAGTATAGGACACGCTTTAAAATAAAAACAAAAAAGTATCACAAGAGAAAAAGTTATAAAAATATTCGCACTTCTTCTAGGAATGTAAAAAGCCTGCACTTGTCTGGAAATAACTGAAAAACCCAATTTGAGTCCAACTGTATGGCGTCTATTCATTCCAAACGTTTGAATCCAAAAAAAGATAACAGAAACGGTTGCTATCCTAAAATAGACCGTAAATGTTAGTATCAAGAGTTAATACAGTTTGCAAACACCTCTAGGCTGTATGCTATTCCAAAGATCATTCAAATTTGAACTTTCACCTGCTTTGAATAGAATTCAAATTTCTGTCAGAAGCTTTTGGTATAGTTTTAACGCCCGCACGTGTGGAACTTGTGAATCATGCACCTTTGAGCATCGGAGTTTTTAAACTGGATTGACAAATATATCTCAAAAGAGTTAACTTTTTTATGAAAGTACAAATCTACAACCATAATATCATTGACACGAAAATTTCAGTTAACTTTGTAAATAATGGTTAAAATGAAATAATAATGATAAATTTAGTATAAGCTACTGCCTGCGGCTCCAATCTCGTGAAATTACTTCCCATCTTTCAATTAATTTTTCAATGGTTCTTTTTCCCATTTTTTTCTTTTAAACAAGACGTTTTATTCAAATAAACAAAGTAAAATAAATATAATAAAACAGACCAAGCTGTTTTTGAGTTTTAACGAGACTAACAAACAGCAATTGACTTATATGAGAAGAAAATTGGGTAATCTTGATTACCATTTTGAGCAATCAAAAATAAATGTCAATGAAGGCGATTTATTTTTTATAATACTTTTCTCGAAAACATATTTCAATAGTTACACAGATTTTTTCAATCAAACCTTTGACAGCCGGTCACAACCATCAAACCCTGATAATATATGGTAAACAACAACGTAAAACGTTAACAATTTCACCAGAACTGTTCACAAAATCCAATATTCGTCATAACACTATCAATATTGCTCACTTTTGGGTTTTACTTAATTTCACGGTGGACAAAGTAAGTGGATCCCACAAGGTTCACCGCTTGGTCCGCTAGTTTTTCAATTTGCCATGTTGCAATGCGCACGTGGCTGATATTGCGATTTTATTCACCCCACCGTTCAAATGGGACGCTTTAGATTGCTGCTATAGAGATAGGCTTTTGACTGTTAGTATTTGTAGTATTAAAAAGATAGGAACACGGAAAGCAAAGTAAACATTTTTGATGAATGAAAAGATTTCCACGAAAAAGTTAGAAGTTTTTAGTTATATATTGCTCTGTACAAATTTAAAAGAGGACGAAAACGTTCCATATGCCGTGTCGAACGAACTAAGTCTATCTACCACAAAAATGATTACTTGTAGCTTAATTTTATTCACAAAGTTTATAATATTTAGTTAGAATATTTAGTTTCAGTTTTGATTAATAGTCATGGAAAGTTTCTTTTAATTACTTTCGGCGCACTTATATCAAATATTTTAGAAGCTTCAATTAGAAATCAAGAAAGAACTAGCTTCATTCAGTTGTTAATTAAAAAAGATAGAGATGAAGAGGACTAAATTAAGAACAATAAAATAATTGTCTTGTCACATTTCCATTTACATAAAATTAACAAAAAGTAATAAAACAGCAACAAAACAAAAACGAATTTAAACAAAATCAATGAGAAACTTGTTTTTCATAGTAAATACGTTAAGGTAAAATATTAAAATAACAATTTGAAAACTTATTTTCCAATAAACGAGGCTTTCTTCCTCATTCACAAAACAATATTACAAGAAGAGCCTTCATCCTCCGCTAATATAATAAGTGCGACGTCTTTTCAGGCCATCGAAATTCTGATCCAGTTTGGAGGACCTGCAACTGACTTTCCGCTGGCATTGTGCCAATAAAAGAATATAACGCTATCCCAACGACCCGGGTACCCAGCTACCCTCTTAGCCTTTTGTTACTAACAGCCTCACTTGGTCCGTTGATGTTAATGAGCCTAAAACTTTTAGCCTAAATAAGTAAGACAACTTGGTTGTTTGAAAAATCAGGAGTATGAAGATAAATGGTTGGGGCAAATTAAATTAGTTTAGAACGAACATTTTGGCGACCTAAATGGATGTTGGACGGGGGCGCGGTGTTCTCTGTTTACGATTTAATTTTCGCCGAAAAACATTATATTTTTGTCAGATTACGTTGAAGACTGGGATTTTAATTTTCGTTTCCATAAAGACGTTGTGTTCTGTTAATGATAAAACAACGGTATTTTCAGGCTTACTTAAAGGTAAAAACAAAAATTAGACTACAAAACATAAAGATGAAACTATAAAATTGAGAGTCGCTATTTCACATAAATGAGACCACTGTCTTTCAAACTAGGAAGAAATCCTGTAACTTAAAGAATTTGCTTCTGCGCATATAAATAATTTATAAACCAATAATACGCCAACCCAAACAGCTGCAATTTAGAAAAAAAAACGCGTCTGTTTTTGATTATTGAGTTGTTCATAAAATATTGACATGATAAAAGTATAGGATTTTTTAGTGATTTTATAAATTATATTATTTTAAGCAGTGATAAATTATGGATAGTGTTTATGTAGAATGTAAGATTAATTTACAGGGAATACTTTGAAAATAATTAAGATTAACTACCGCACCGCTATGTGATCTATATCTCATAAATTTTAGCATGCATACTCACAGATATCTAATAAATTATTGATATTTATACTACACCCTAAACTCAATTCATATAAAAGTTATTGTATTTTGTCTACAATGCTGCTACGCGGTAAGCATTCATATCGCTATCTCAAATGATATGAAAGTGAAACAGCCTCTTGGAACGTTTCAAGATGGTTACATAAGCCAGTGTATTTCAGGTTTATATCTACTTAAAAGGTCAAAACAACTAGCGTATACAATATTTGCATTTCCCCATTTCTTCTCAACATAATCTCGATCATAATAATGGGGCATATTTTTCAAGAGGAAAATGCTGCCTATGCTAATCTTGGAGTGGAAGAAAAAACAGTATACAGTTTTATCTAAATGAAAGAAATTATTTTCCTGTCTAACTTGGAGGAATTAATCAGGGAAACGAATTACCATTGGAGGGTGAATGTGTCAACCGTATAATCTAACCGCGTCTTGAACATTGTTACGATCTTTGATGTGTTTATTTTGTGTGTTGAGAAGTAATTTTCTTTGCCACTCTCACGACACACGCGGCACCAATGAGGAACGTGAGTAATTGTAGCAAATTAATGAATTTGTGAGTTCATACAATTCGTAATAAAGAAATTGTTTCGCTTTTTAATCAAATTTTTATTATGCCTTTGTTTACAACATTCTCATCATCCCGATTTTCCTCAAGACTAAATATGTAATTTATTTTATAACTAGCTATATCTTTATCCATTTTTAAAAATCGCTATTAATTTATTTTTATTTATACTTTATTTACGTTACATTAGCAACATGAAATTCAACAAAGAAAAACTTATATTTAAAATGCAATCATACAATGGCTCAAATTGCATTTCGCGATCTCTTCCATGCAACATGGAATGGACAGTAATTGTTAGAACATGATATGGAGTTCTCATTAGTTTATTCATCCTTGGCTGTCAAATTTATTTTAAAATACAAATTCATCATCACCATTCACTTCAATCTTACTCCACACCCACACAATTACATCAACAAAAGACAACAGACAGCACCACAAGACCAAGTATTTTAATAAAACATTCAGTAAAGAGACAATACAATGAACATAGTATTTTCAATACTCGATATTACTCGGCGTCTGGCTGGCAATTTGTCGTTCTTACACGTACGTACGTTAAACGTAGGTCACAGGGTTAAGTAATAAATGTTGTAAGTTACTTGAAGCGATAACATCGCCTTAAGTGTCATGTCACCACAAATTGGAATTCTATAATTTATTGAGAACAGTGCGTAAGTAATTGCTTTTAAAAGTTCTTGCAAAAGATAGGGTTGAAAATTAATCTACGAAACAGACATTCTCAGAAAATTTACAATATTACTGCCTTATTATCTGAAAGGGTCACGATGGCTCATGGAATTACAAACGGATATCTATGAGGTTGTAATCGTTGTAGTCGTTACAGGTATATAGACACCAAAAAGTCTAGAAGCCGACCCCAAGTTAATGGTAGAAAAGGCTAGAGAGATCAAGAAGTAAACAGCTGAACTACATGTAGGCAGACTCACATGTTACCTACCCAAAGTTAAACTATAACAAGACAAAGTAGAAATAACACATAGTTTAGTAGGAAAGAGCAACTAAGCAACTGTTAGCATAATATAAGCTCTATGTGCATAAAGAACATACGTCTACCTAATCTTCCCTTTGTACAAACTTGCAAGTTGCATTGCAGAAAACAAATGAATAACAACACACAATATCTTCACCACAAGAGAACGCTTAAACACTTTATTCTTGAATATAATATTGTGTCGAGGATTTCATTATAAGCGTTGTTATAGGAATTTGTAAGGATTTTGCTTCGCTAGCTTTCCTTTTGTCTACCGCGGGTATTGTTTACGTAAATGTAGCCACTTATAAAATAAATATAGGAAACTAATATTCATGGAGCGGCTTTACTTTTATATTGTGCCTCAGGATCCGCTCAAGGCGGTATTTTGTTCTGTCCAATTTATATTGAGCTTGAAGCGATATTATAATATTGAAGACACTAAGTACAGTAGTAGTCATTTTACTATGAGTTTGTACTTAAAAAAAAACATATTCATCTATTCAAATACTACATTTAATATTAACATTATTGCTTATCTTATAGTGACATTGAGTCCACACAAAATACAAAATTATACACGTAACTATAGTGATATGTGTGTATAGGGTGTAAAGTATCGTAAACCTCCGTTGAAAATGGAACATCCTTAAATCAGAATGGTATTATGTCTGGTCCAGTAAGTTTTTCGATAGTTGACTTTTGCCTATTTGATATATTAACAAATAATAAAATTCAAACATTGCTTACACCCAACAAATAAAATCATCACAAATTTTCTAATGGCGCGAATGCGGTTTTACGTAGTTTTTAGTTCCTATGTGACATCATAGATGTTGCTACAAACACTATTGACACTGCATTCTTGTTTAATAGTTATTCATTAGGCTCATTGACATGAGCCACACACTAAATGAATCATAATGGTCTCGATTCCTGCATGGCAGAAATAGATAGTCATAAGTCAGTAGGGCCGATGCCCACTACAGTCACGGGTATTTTTATAAGGGAAACCTTTGTCCTAGAACGCAAAGAGAGCAACTGAAGGAAACAGATGTGCTTTTAGCCTGTAAAAGTTTGACACGCCCTCACCCCCCCCCCCCTCACACACCCTAGGGTGAGAGAAGTTATTAAACGATTTCATGTCTCAAAAGAAAAAACCCAATATCGCGCATATGCTCAACGTGGCTCGCCACCGAACATCTAGACATTGTGCCGATATCCTACAATTAGTCGTAAATAAAAGGAAATGTGGTTCAATTTTTTTATGATTCCCCAAAAAATGGTAGGTTTATCGTCCCGTCTTCCATCATACCAAATAAAGGTTCTTATTGCATCAAAAGCAGCAAAGGGGTCTCAAAAAGGTTGCTAATTAATGTCAGCGTCACAGCAATACCTCCATAATAGAGCGGCAAAATTTATCACAACTGTACTGGACATGTCGGTGCTAATTTGGGCTACTAAATGGGGCTGCTTTGACCCAAGGGTATCACCCGGCAAAGTTACAAAGAGATGCACCCGATTGATAATGTTGAGCTAAATGACGCAGCTGTATTTGGTAGTGCTATACTCGTATTAGTAAACTGAAATGGAGAAGGCTGGCTTGTTGACAGTTAATGGGTTTTTGGATTCAAAAGTGCAATTGATTTGGAAGAATGAAAATAGTAAATAAATAAATATATTTTTAAAACAGGCGCTTTTTTCAAAATTTGTGAGTTGGTTCCGTAATAGAAGTTGTTAGTAAGTATTTATGATGACCTAAATAGAGCTTCCGAAGAAGTGGGTCTTAAATAAAAATAACCATGTAGCACCCACTGCTGTCAAGATCCGAGACTCAATGTCATGAGATGGAGCCAAGACCTGATGAGAGTAACAGAAATTTGATGAATGCGTGACGCACAGCACTGGTCTTTGTGCGGGAAATCTATGTTGAACAGTGTACGTATTTCGGTTTAAACAATGACGAATAATTATGATGATAATATTCATAATTCCTGAAAACTATAATGGCCAATGAATTTATAGACATCTTATTTAAAACCAATCATTTCTGTAACACCAGTTGTAAACTTAAAGTACACGTTTTTTACATCTGCGAGTACATCTATATCTTTCTTTTTGATGTACAAATAAAAAGCAACACTCATTGCATTTTATGGATGGCACAAAGTACGAAATATATTTTTCGTAAAGTAACATACATATGTTGTTGGAATCGTTGTATTACTGCCGTTTAGCTGTTTTGAATAAATGAAGGAAATAAGCTACTAATATCTTTTCTTATGCGTAGTCTTCCCAATTAGTCTTTAATGTTTCAACTACTGAAGCGAAATCTTGTCTGTGCCATGATTAAAGTTAAACAATATTATGATCTAATTTCTATCTAAGTGAAAATTGAAGCCAGCCTTGACGCTAGATCTAATCTAATATTTCTTGTTTATATTGAAGTAAGCTTATTTTTTATCTATAAATAATAATATCACACTAATATCGTAAAGACGTAATGTTTGTATGTCAATCTGTGCTTGTAGCAAACAGCTGAATGAATTCGGATAAAGTCAGTAATTTTCCAATTTTTTCGTAACAAAGAAGCTGGCAAAAGCTTGTAAGATATAAACTTAAAAAAAGGCAGTGTTGCCATAATCGTAGAAAAAAAAATGCAAAAGATACTTCAAAGTTTAAAAACAATAACATGAACGTAAAAGCGAACATGCGTGTAATCCCAAAGGGTTGCAAGAACAATGATGTTCGTTACACGTCAGATAATGTCAGCCGTGACCGATGTTAAGCTTTAAATGATTTTGATGAGGATACATCAAAATAATATTGAATGTAAAATATCACTTTGAGATACAATGTTTTATTTTTATTTTAAGGTTTTATTGGGGAACAAGAAATGCTTAGGATATAAAAATAGCTTCGAAATTAGAATAACGTTGTTTTAATAAAGCAAATCCTATCAGTATATTCGACCTACAAAATTAAGCTCGGTAGGACTATCATTTTACATTGATAAATAGAATACATGTAACAAGCTAATAAATAATTATTAAAATTTGTTTATTTTTTTTCGAAAGAAATCATATTATCAATCCTGTTGAGATATACTAGATATAGAAAGTTAAACTTTGTAATACTATGATTCTGCATAGCGTAGATACAACAAACAAACAAAGAAATAATCCCTAAACTTGATTTGTTATTATTTCTTTCAAAACAAATCTGATCATTATTGATCATTCTAGGTAGAAACTAAACTTAGTTGAACATTAAACTTAGATATCATTTGTTACTTTTGACTTCGAAACAAATATATATTCTGCTCCTTCACTTACCTAAGATTAGTATGAACAGACAATCTTCCCACAAACTCAAATACAGCAAACGAAAGCCAAAAACTTATTTATTGTTAATCCGAGCATATAATGCTTAATCTTTCCGTATAGTCGAGCGTAAGGAGGCTGGAGATAAAACAAACGGTACTGTTTAGTAAGCGTAAAAATACAAAACTCCTACTACGAGTTTATTGTGCTCGTACACGCTGTGACAAGAGAATTTTCGTTAAATATATTTAGGTCACCTACTGCAATGATGGAAGAAACTGGTGAAGTCATTGTAAGACATATGGGAAAACAGAACATTATAGTAATAAAAATTAATGAGGAAACTTGTTATTTAAAAGTAGTATAACATATAAGTGGTTCTGAGTACAGATGTGAATGACGATAAGATGGGGAGAAAACCGCAGTTATGAAGGATGGCCTGTGCAAAAAATGATTCAGCATTAATAAAAATGTGAAAGAAGACAGAAACAGAGAGAGAACACATATTATTGTGCTGACACTGAATAAATTAAGGTCAAGGCAAGCAAATAATATTGAAATTAATAGGTTCAATAACATATGCAAATCTTGTAACAAATCTCTTTATACAGCTCATTTTGTCTAATACATTTTCTAAGCAGTGAAGCAGCGGTGGCCCAATAGTATACCCCCAACTTACAAGTTCCATTTTGTAGGTCCAAACTCAGGTAGGAGCTACACTTTGTATAAGTTATTTATTTTATTATCATTGTTCTCAAAACGATGAAGGACAACATCGTGAGGAAACTGACATGTACTAAAACCAAAAATCTGAAAGTATGTGATCTACCAACCCATGTTGCGTGGTGGATTGCGGCCCATTCACTGTCCTTAAGAGGAGGCCTGATCCTGACCGGTAGGAAGATTATTAAGCTGATTATGCTTATTATTTTTCAAGTACTTAAAACACAAACCATTAGTAATATTTCTTAAGCACAAGTACTCAATCGAGCTATCTTCTTAAATTTATTTCAGAAAACTCATGAAACCCAAATCGTTCTTAAAGTTGATTTATTCAAGAGTACCTCCATTTTGTAGGTTTATTTCTGTTTTATACTCTGTGAGATGATCGTTTTTCTAAATTGCTTTTTAGATTACTTGGCATCATCTATGCATGCCTCAATATTATATTATAGTTGTACAATAGACCAAATTCATGAACAATAGGTTAGACCTAAACTAATACATAGACATCCTGTCTACGATACGAGTATCTATACTGATATATTATATATAATAACAAAGACTAACTTAGGTTTTCCTTATTATGTATCACACTATCACACTAATATCACTGCAAAAATATTATAAAGGTGGATGTTTTGTTACTTCTTCAAGATTGAACGGTGAAACAGACCCCTTAGCCAAGTTGATAATATACAATCGATTACGCTAGTAGAAAATTTCAAATGTACGGGAATTTCAACGCTTAGTCACGTGGTAAGAACAAAAGAATTGGAGGCGTGGCCAACTTGCGGCGTTCGACGCAAGCGAAATGGTTGTAGCTTGGCTAGGGAAGATTCGAATGTTTGGCACATAAGCAAAACATGTCCTGGAATAGCAAATAGAATAGAGACATTCATGCGGGAGAACCCGCTGGCAGCAGTAGTATTGTTATAAGATTAACAAAGGATACGCTTCAGTGCAATGTATTTATTCACATCCGATATTGATCTAGTACTAAGTGCTATTTTCTAAAAAATCTACACTAAAATTATAAAGAGGTACCTAGTTTTGTTTTTTTGTTTGTTGGAGGTAATCTCTGAAAGTTCTGGTCCAATTGCAAAATTTTTTTCTGAGTGACATAGGCAATATTTTATGTACGCGGGCGAAGCCGCTGCCAAAAGCTAGTACACAATAAAAACTTAATAAAGTGAGGTTATAGTGAGCTGTCCTCATCATCTTTTAGAATGACATCTCTGCAAATACAAAAAAAGACAATGGCTTCCCAAAAAATACAATGATAATAAAAAACAAAATTGTGTCCTCTTCTTCAAATACTCGACCTCATCTCTCAAAAACCTCTCATTTCTCAAGTCAACGTAAAATATCCCTTATTCCAAGCCCAAAAATATATTTTAATTGGGGCGTCCAATATATAAAATAGGCGTCTTGTCACCGTCGAGAGCATTTCAAAGGTCCTGACGTAGAATTTTGAAGCCGAACACTTGGTTTTGTTAGCTGACGTCAGCACCGTCGGGGTGCTCGAGCCAACAACCTCTGTTCACGGCGGAGCGTCAGTCGATAAGTTAACTCGTTTATAAATTAACTAGGAGGCAGGCTTTGCACAAGGAAAACTTTCTCAGATAATGTTGTTGGTAGTGGTGGAAATAATAACAAAAAAAAAAACGTATTTGCGCTAGAATTTCATAGTAATGACGTTATTGATAAACATTTTTCAGTACACATACTTGAATACTCGCTCTTATCTCTTCCACTTTTAAGTACACCATTGACTGTTTTCCGCGCTAGCACGGAAAAGTGTGCGAGCCACCACAATTTATCGTATCAGGCTGAGCTTAGGCGACCCCCACAAGTCGCCCTTCAACCTCTGTTTATTTATTTCTTTGCAAGTTTATTGAAAAATGTCATTTAAAGGTGATTTATTTTTATTGCAGCACATACCTCTATACGTACTAATTTATTTATGTCAGCCATAATGCACCTTCGCCTGAGGCTCGGGCTAATTCCATCTCGGTCGAGATAACAAACTTCCCCCACTTGTATCAAAATGACTATCTGCTACAAATATGCATTTAGTTTACACCATTGTGCAGTTATCAAATAAATTGAACTATTTAATCAAAGCATATAATTCACAATAATAACAGTAGTAGTATATTATATCTACTGCAAAAAAGCAGTTTCTAGTAAAGAGAAATAAAGCTGGTGTGTTTTCATTTCGGCAGCCAAAAACGGCCGGCCACATAAAGTACAATAAAAACTTCGAAACCTACATTACAACACCCACAAAATTAAAAGAAACTACAAAAACAATTCTTGCTCAAGAGAAAACTTTAAAACTAAGCCAAAATTCAATTTCCTATGAGACGATTGAATTTAGTTCACTTAAAAGCGAAGCACGTGACCTCATTATAATTTTTCTCGAGTTCGATACATTTGGTGTTCAGAATAGAGTTTAAGAAAGAAAATCAGACAAAGAAAGAAAGAAAGAAACTGGACAGCAGCCAGGAGAGATCTTAAGGGATTTCTGCGTGATAGTTGTTGGGTCGAAAAGGGAAATATGCCAAAGTAATGGGATATTTTAGGAGTATATCCGCTATAGTGCTGTATGCGCGATATATCATTGGATTTTCTGTGTAAGTACTGGTAGAGTTATTGATGTTTTATGACGTATAGGGTGAATTATATATTGTCTCAGTTCTTTTACCATAGCTTCTGGTTTATGGATTATAATAAGTTATTTATGTATAAGTATATCTTAAAAGATCAAGGATCTTATTTTTGGCTACAAATGAACTTAATTTTTATTTTATTATTAAGGCAATTTTTTTTTTCGTTTAGCTCGCAGAAGATGGGTACAGAATAAAGAAACCAACGCCTGTTCTGCACATTTAAATTAGAAAAGATTAAAAGTGCAGAACATTAATAAAAGTGTTTAAGTCAATAATAAAAATTAAAAAGTCTTCATTGTTCAATTTCTAATACAAAATTATGTATTTTCCTTTATAATAATTAAAAAAATTTACTTTACCTTACCCAGATCAGCAGGGAATAAAATACTATTGTGATTTCATCCCGACCATTGGAAACGAAGCCCAAGATTTTTCATTCTCGCCAAGTGTTGTAAAGTGTCAATTTATAGTAGGAAGAGGTCGCGGTTAATTTTCTTCAGAGGACCATCTATTGAAGTGCAGTCTAAAAATAGGTTGTTGTTGTTCAGGGACTTGGAAGTTTCAAGTAATTTCAGGCTAGTTTATTGGAAAAAATGGAATAAGTTTTTTAATTCATAAATCCCCAAACGAATGACGGCGTTCGCGCATCTATTGTTTTACTATTGTGTCTATAATTGACGGTACCTGAAGAGATCACAGTACGTTAGGGTCAAAGAGGTAATCTCTGAAAGTACTGGTTCGATCACCAATTTTTGTTTTCACCAATAGAAAGCTACTTTATTCCTGAGTGATATATTTTATAAGCGCGGGCGAACCCGCGCGCAAAAGCTAGTATAAAATAAAATAAAATAAAATGATTTTGAGTTTGATTATAATTATTTTCTGTTCTGTTTACATTATGTTTTTATACAATAAAGACTAAAAAAGAAGACAGTATAACAAAAAATGTTCGTCTTATGGTGACTTATGTTTGTGTATATATATATATTCTGGTCTATTATAACAAATAATTAGTTTAAAAGTCAATTTATTGTAAAAAAGTACATTATCTAATAGTAACTTTATAGGTATTCACATTCAATGCAACTGTATTGTATTACTGTACTCTTTTTTTTTTGTTGTTTTTATCATTATTTTATGTTGTGGTATATTGTGTTGCTTGCTCCAAATAAATGCTATTCTATTCTATTTTATACGAAAAAAAAATGATAATTGAATCACCTTTTTTGGATGAATTCAAATCAAAGGAGATTTGTTCGCTTTGACTCTAGTCTGTAATTTACCAAGTAATTTCGGTACCGTACCTGTAACAAAAAGAAATTGTACTATATTAGTGATCATTAAACTTATAATAATCATTAGTAATTAACTTAAATTCTATATACCACGAGATATTATCAGGCCTAAAAGAATTTGTAATGACAATACTAATACAACGGCGAAAGTTTATATGTTTGTTAATTCTTCACACACAAATGGTTGGAAGGACTTGGATGAAAGTTTATGAGAGCTGACTATAGATTTTTGATATGATTTTCTATTTCATGCGGGTAAAGTCACTGGCAAAGGCTAGAAAAATATCATTTGGAGTCCCTTTGTAACGATGACAATCATCAAATTACTTCTCCCGCTCCCGGTGAAGCGAGAGATAATGTTAGGCTTTTATTGACTAAAACCCACAGTGTCGAGTCAGTTGTTCCTTTCAAAGGTTACGATAACTCTTTCGAACAATCCATGGCGCTGGCAGACATCGTCCCTAACTAGCCCAGTCTATTTTGCTGACATCTCTTTGAAGTGCTCTCAGAAAACAGCGCGTTATTAACCCGAGTTTGGTCTTTAGTGAAAGACGATATAATAATAATAATAATAATGGAGTCCCAGCAGTGGGTACATTATTTATTGCAAGTAACTTTGACAAATATTTAAATATAAAACATAATTGTAGCGACATCTATGACGCCACATAAGAACTATGAAGAAAATACGAAATCCTGCATCACGCAATCAAAGTTCTCCCGCGCGATTTGAATATATACGACAGCCCGAAATCAACTATCATGCAGTAGCCCACCAAATATAACACTTGTCTGGTCGGAGGATCCTCCCTTTTCAATGGAGGTTTGCGGGACTTTACTCTCTCTTCTGCATACCTCCAAAGTGGTGGTATTTCGCATAACTGCAAATAATAATAAAAACAGTCACAATCAAAATTGTGAAATATAAAATGTAATAAAATGTAGAATTAAAATCAATAAAGCTACATCATGCAGTGCATTGCTTGACACCTGCCAGCTACATAATTTGGAGTCCAGCTATATACTATTTAACAAATTATTATTTTATGTTTCTCAAGAATAAATACAAATTCTTTGGATTGGTTGCTATCCATATTTTATAAGTCGACTGTACGAAAACGCTTTCATCCGTGGCAACGTTAATATGATATTATCTGAAGAAGTATCATACATTTATTGTCACCACTCACTTAGTACACCTTGAATGACATTTAGAACGCTTCCATATCATCGGTAACAGACAGAATGGGCCTTACAACGAGGATGCTGATAAACGGTATTTAGGTCAATTTTTTTTTGTGTGTATAATACACACAAAAAAAAATTTGACCTAAAACTGTTTTGTGAAACCTACTAACACTAGTTTTTAAGATATTGTAACAAACAACATATGGACCTCGTCCAAAATAAATGTTTTATTATTATTGTTTATTTGCTTTTAATTAGCATATTTTTACATCCTTAAATATTTCTTAAATAAATCTAACAAAAAACATTTCAAATTATAAAAAAAATGTAACCCATTGCCATCAAAAACAGTATTCAGTTCACAAGGAACAAGGTAGTCAGGGCTCTTCAGCGAGGAATCTCCTAACAATACGTGCTGTGTTCAGGAGTACTGCCTTCTGGATCGAGTCCTTGATCCAAATGCTCAACGAGAGCTTCCTCAGGTGTTGGCCGACCCTCTTGGCTATTAAGCCATCGACCGTCACTACTCTCTAATGTTTTATTTTTTATTACAGTGTTATAATAAGGGCCGTGTTGTCCCACTGCTGGGTAAAGGCCTCACTCCATTCTTTCCAACGATCACATTTATCTGAATTTAAAATGATATAAAATCAAAATTTTAATTCGGGCAAATAATTGAAAACCAGTAAAAAAACCAGCCAACACGTCAAAACAAAAGTGCCTTGTTCAGAAAATTCGTGACAAAAATCAGAACATGAAAGCCACTCGTGCCGGCGACGTGACAACAGCGCGTTTTGACTTGGATGACGCGAATCGAGAGGCCTCAAGCGCTGGACCGCAAATGCTGACGCATTCGCTTTGAAGCCAAACGAGTTGGCTCTTAAAAGATCCGCAAGTTTGACGTCAGTGTCCAAGAGCCCTCTAGCCGTCAGCGAACGTGTCTCGTCAGTTTTTTTGATACGCCCACTTACATCAAAGGAGAGGTTATTGATCAAAGTGGATGTACGGAAAAAATCGGGACGATAATGGAAGAGGACGGATGCTACAAGGTTGGGTACAGAGGTCAGATTTAAGGGTCTGTTGGCGATGCAAAGACAATCCGAGATGGGTTTCCATTATGATTTCTCATATAAGAGAAAGGTTTTTATAGGATGTTATGCAAATAGGAAATATTGTTGTTCGATTATAATTTATGTGTTTTCAACGCTAGACTGAAGGCTCATAATAAACTAGTGCAGTTGTGGGTGGAACTACAGTCAAGAACTAGATTATATCTTACAAAAAATGCATGAAAATATATTTATTAACCAACCAGTTTATCAATAAATACAATATTGATTGTGAAAACAATATTGAAATTGGTGGTAAAGCAAACGAGATTTTAAACTAATATCTGTCCCTTACTGAGACCACCCCAGACGCCGTTTTCTATGACGGCCGTACGGGTATTATGGTTTTTGTGGTTAAAGACCATAATTATCGGACTTAAATTTCATAATATCAGCTTTGAAGCTTTATAACTTCATTGTTGATAAAGATTTTATTTGCCAGAGCTAAAAAGTAATAATAGCCTTCTGTCAGGCGGAAATAAGGTGCGCGCCTTCAACGGTTGGGTCATGCCGGTGTTAATGTACTCTTTCGGCATACTCAAATGGACTCAGACCGATTTAGACGCTCTGGATAGGCGGGTCCGTACATTGCTGACCGCAAATCGGATGCATGACCCACGATCTTCGGTGATGAGACTGTACATCCCGCGGAAGTGTGGAGGTCGTGGCTTTTTGAACGCAGATACTACACAACCGCGAGGTGTACAGCCTCAGAGAATACTTTCTCAAAACCGACGTGGGTATGCACCGCGATGTGGTCGCAGTGGACAAGGGACTCACCCCGTTGTCCATGGCTAAAGAGAACTGGCGCAAACCTGTGGTACTAACTACTGATGACCGCAAGGAAGTATGGAAAGGCAAGGAGCTCCACGGGCGCTTCTTTCGGGCTCTTCATGAGCCTGATGTAGATTTTTTGGCGTCCGTGGCCTGGTTACGATTCAGCAACCTCTTCGGAGAAACTGAAGGTTTTGTCTGTGCGATTATGGACGAAGTTATTTTGACGAACAACTACCGGAGACATATTATGAAGGACGGGACGGTTGACGTGTGTCGGGCATGTCATCGTCCGGGTGAGTCTATCAGACATATCATCTCTGGTTGTTCTCGTCTGGCTAACGGCGAGTACTTGCACAGGCATAACCAAGTAGCCAGGATTCTTCACCAGCAACTTGCTTTAAAATACAACCTAGTGGATTCTGAGGTACCGTACTACAAGTATGTGCCCGACCCAGTTCTTGAAAATGACCATGTCACGTTGTACTGGGATCGGTCTATCATTACTGACCGGACTATTGTAGCCAATAAGCCGGACATAGTGGTGATAGACCGATTAGCGCGCCGCGTAATGATAGTCGATGTCACCATCCCGCATGACGAGAATCTCGTGAAAGCTGAGAAAGAGAAACAAATAAAATATCTCGACTTAGCACACGAGGTTGTCGACATATGGAATGTGGACTCAGCTATCATTGTGCCGATTGTCGTGACCGCCAATGGCCTTATAGCCAAAAGCTTCGACGACCATCTGTCGAAGCTATCGTTGCGCGGTTGGATCAAGGGCCTGATACAGAAGGCAGTACTTCTCGATACGGCACGCATTGTGAGGAGGTTCCTGTCTCTAGAGCCCTAACCACCGGTAGCTTGGACCCTGCTCCCGACACCGGCGGAAACTATAGTTTTATATTTTTAATTTTTTTTTTTATAAATGTTTGTTAAAAAATATTTAAAAATGTAATTTTATATGTGTTCAAAATAAATAAAGAGATAATAATAATAATAAAAAATAAGCAAATAAAAAAATTCCATGTATATACCCTACTCATCTCTTCACAGCACCATTTTGATGTATACTAAGACAGTAATGTAATAGCCGTCTAGGTCCTTAGATTTCGGCATCAATTTTAATACTCTCGAGCCAAAAATTAAATTCGGCTTTAGACGTAAATTATTTGAAGATAACAGTGACTGACATTAATATTCCAGTAGTTATATAAGTTAAATTTTCAGCTTTTATTAGGTGCTAAGTGAAAAGTTTCTTTGTCTCCATAATGGTGTTCAGTAAGATTAGAATTGGAAATTGAGGAAGCCGGAGTAATTTGTTTTCTTCTATTACCAAGTTATATTTGTAACAATTCGCCTGTCATTTTACCAACAACTCTTCTGAAAGTTTCCTTTCTATCTTTTTTAAATTAGTTCAAACAATATATAGAAGAAATTTTTAACTATACATAACATTTTATTTATTCTTCAATGTTATGTTGTACTAGTTTTGTTCACGGCTTCGTCAGTTACATAAAATATGGCCTACGTCACTCAGGAATAATGCAGCTTTCTATCGGTGAAAAATAGAAAAAAATTGGTGATCGGACCAGTACTTTCAAAGATTATCTCCCACAAACTTTACCTCTTTCTAATATTAGTGAAAATAGTTATGAAATTTTGTAGTTTTAATTAACATCAGAGGTTTTTGCCAAAAGGCGTACTAGAGTTATGTAATGTCAGACATTTTTTAAGCCTACATTGTGACCCATTGCCGGAGCGAGGTCTTCGATGATCTCTGACCAAGTCCTGTGAACATGATCAGTGAATGTCATACCACCTTCACCGCTGTCTACCTCAACGGTGACATTCTCCTTCAAGAGTCCTTCAGCCATTCGTCCGAGCTAATTTGAACAGAGTGGCCAATTCACTCTCACTTCAGACGTTACTTACAAGTTATTAAAATAAATTGATAATGCTAATATTTTTAAATTTACCCAAATCTATTAATAACTTTTTTTTATTCTTTTGGAGGGATGTGGAACAGAGAGTAAAGTCCCACATACCTCCGTTGAAAAGGGAGGATCCTCCGTCCAGACCGGGTGTTATTAGTCTGGTGGGCGACTGCCCGATAGTTGATGTCGGGCTGTCGTATATGTTCAAATCGCGCGGAGAACTTTGATTGCGCGATGCAGGATTTTGTATCTTCTTCGTAGTTCTTATGTGGCGTCATAGATGTCGCTACATCACTCCCCTCCGGAGATCGGAGATCGATGATTCTTGATGCTTCTTGATGTGTGCCAGGCCAGCGGTAGGTTGGTTCCAGTGAGTCGGAACCGATGCCGCATAGTTCTCGGTGAGTCGGAACTGTCTGCGGTGATGCCCCAGTGAGTCGGGGTGTTGCTATCCCAGTGAGTCGGGATAAGTGAGTCGGGATAATGCCCCAGTGAGTCGGGGTGATGATGTCCCAGTGAGTCGGGATGATGCCCCAGTGAGTCGGGGTGGTGCTGTCCCAGTGAGTCGGGATGATGCCCCAGTGAGTCGGGGTGGTGCTGTCCCAGTGAGTCGGGACGATGCTGCAGGCTCCAGTGAGTCGGAGTAGTGCTGTCCCAGTGAGTCGGGACGATGCTGCAGGCTCCAGTGAGTCGGAGTAGTGCTGCTGGCTCCAGTGAGTCGGAGCGGTGCTTGTGCGACGTAGGGCTTGATTGCTGGCGTCGACCAGGAGAGGTTCTTCATGGCTCTTCATATGACTGGCCGAAGGTGCTGTGTGCCAAGGTCGCTGATGCGGCTGAGGTGGTGACCAGGTATGACCAGGTAGGCATACTGATGGTCAGGATACCCTTAGCCGAGGGTGCTGGCTGTATGGCTCGTTGCTCGAAAGCTTGAGGAAGTGATGATGACGTCACGAAGTAGTAGCTGCACGAAGGCTGCGCTGACGTTCTTTGTCGAGGGTCACCAGTTTGGAGGGATGTGGAACAGAGAGTAAAGTCCCACATACCTCCGTTGAAAAGGGAGGATCCTCCGTCCAGACCGGGTGTTATTAGTCTGGTGGGCGACTGCCCGATAGTTGATGTCGGGCTGTCGTATATGTTCAAATCGCGCGGAGAACTTTGATTGCGCGATGCAGGATTTTGTATCTTCTTCGTAGTTCTTATGTGGCGTCATAGATGTCGCTACATTCTAAACTATAATTTTCGAATTTGCGATATGAATTATGTCACATCTGTTGAATTGAGCTAACTAGCATTAGTTAATCTATTAAGATTATCTAGTTAGCTCAGCTTTTATGTAAAAGTTTTAAAAACAAATAAGTGATTTTACTCTTTACCATCACGGGCAATAATTGATTATTTAATTACTTGTCAAATGACATAATGGCTCTGAAACGTGGTCACTCACAGAAAGCTTAAAATCAACTAAAGCGCAATGGAAAAGGGTATGCTCGGAGCTTTCTTGCGGGATCACATCAGAACTGAAGATATCCGTAAAGATACTGACACAGCCCGAAGGATCGCCAGACTTAAGTGAGAGTGAGTAGGGCAATGAGTGGCGACGACATACCGGAATTCGAAGCATCGGAAGGCCTTGATGAGAGTCACAAGAATCCGATATATTCAAATCGCACAAGACCTGTTGTTATGGCAACGCTCGGGGTGGCCTACACCCAACTGTACATTTTTATCTGAAATGATATTGATAAGTCCAATTTCTGGTTGCTATTTGTAGATCTTACACAGTCATTACGAATAGTCAGAAGTCAAAGAATCTGAGATTAGTCTTACCGGTATCGGGATACATAGATACTGGGTTGCAGAGGTCAGATACCTATCTATCTTGGAGTGACTACCTAGTCGCACTAAGTACTACTTCTGTTTAGCTGCTTTCAGTTAAACTGAAAACCGACTTCAACTTATTTGGGAAATATCTAGGCAAAATCAGTAGTAAAGTTCTAACTCACTACGCTACCTTTGCGAAACTTCTAGTTAGTGCTTTCAAGTCTCGAGCGTGGTAAGGATGAACATCAAAAGTTAAGACACGTAGCTCCGAGGTTGCGTATTTGAGAGATCGTTACCCCTCATTAATGTGGAATCTACGTTGTAGACGATACACGTTCCGTGTTCCAGGTGACAATTAACAGAAACTTTAATAAAATTCATGAGAAATTTCAGTTCAAAATCAAATTTAAAGATATTTTATTTCATAGATACGATTATATGGACACTTACAAAATATCAGAAGCTAGTGCACGGTTCCGGATGGATGTTTCTCATGGAGAAGAACCGGCAAGAAACTCAATATTTGCATTGGTTTTTGATTGATTACATCAATTTTTCATCTGATAAACCGCAAGCAGCCAAAAACATTAAGATCTTTAAAATTAATTACTCTTGAAAAAGTTTTCGTCCTTCGCGTAAAGAGTTAAGACTCTTTTCAGGATTTTCGGAATTATCGAAAAAAAAAACAAACTTATATTATCTTATTGTTCCAGCCAAATTCATAAGAAATTCATGAAGATCAAACCAAACATTTCCTCAAACCACAATAACAAGTCTTTCCGATGATTTATCTTCTAAGAAATATCATTTTATTTTTGTTTCAATACCGTCGCAAGCTCAAAGAGCTTTTCTAACAAACAAGACTAAATCCTTGCACCCATCCTCATTAAAATTGTATTGCATTAAAACGAAGGAAAGGATACTGATAGACAAACGATGGATGCTCTCTTACCAACGTAAGAGATTTTACAAACACAACCTTTTCGCATAAGTAGTAGAGCTCATTTTTGAATGGATGAAGTATATAATTATGTTGGTAAAGCAACAAAGTTAAGAGATGTCAAAGAAGTGACATGAAAGCGTCGAAAGACGAAGTTACATCAAAGCTTGTTCTTGTTTTTGATATGATTATGAGTCATGCGTGAGAATGTTGGAAAATGTTTTTGTAAAGGGTTCATGACAATATGTGATTCGTTCTCAGAGTAATCATATATTACTAAAGCGTAAACAAGGGTCATTAGAACTGCGTTAGTCTTGTTAGGAAATCTAACTTGGAAACGAGATTTTAATACGTTTCAAAACTTTCCATAGTTTTACTTTACATAACTTACTACATAACTACTTATCTTTGTCAAATAATTTTCATTTTTAGACAGCAACTAGTTATATCGTTCTTTTTTGTCTTATAGTAAATTAATTTCTTTAAATTTGAAGTAGCTTCTGGAATCTGCTCCACCTCTAAGAAATATATTTTGCTGCTGGGCATAGTCCTCCCCTTAGTGTTGCCATGGCGAAAAGTTCTGTGCGTCTCACATTAATCGCATTCTGCAACTCCTACTAGGTCATCGGTTCATCTTGTGGGAAGCTTTTCAACGCTGTTTCTTCTTGTGTGGAGAATATATTATTTTAACCCTTCAGATACCGTCAATTAGAGACACAATAGTAAGACAATAGATGCGCGGCCACCGGTGGTCGCTTGGGGATTCATGAATTAATGATCTTAGGGGATAATAAGCAATAGAATAGAATAGAATAAACTTTATTGTACACCAAAAAGTAACATAGCTTATACATAAACTTAAATATATGGGTTCAATGACAGTCTCTATCGCTAATGGCGATATCTTTCAGACAACCTTAGTAATCTATGTACTATTGAAAACTTGAACCCTTTATTTAGGGCTAAAGGAGTACTAAATATATATACACAGGTATATACAAACTTCCGCTTTTATAACAGAAACCTAATAAAAAAGCTATCTTAATTAAAAGCTTAACGCGCTTTGAATAATAAAAACATAATGCTTTTAATGTGTTCACGTTAACAATTGTTGCATCCCAACACAGAACTCGAAGCAAATAAAAACTTACCTCATCACGAAATCAGTACAATAAACACTGAATCAACAAAGTTCCAACTTCAGCGCAAAACCGTTAGTTAGCGCTAGAACATGTCCGAATAAACACACGTGGCTGACGTCTAATAACTAAACGAATTGTATCCAAAAACCAAATTACCTTTTACCTCTCAAATAACCTCTACTACCTAAAATATTAGATCTCATTTCCATTGTCGAAACTCACCCGGTTAATTTGGACTTTTTCATACAAATAGTGGAATGCAATTTCCATGCTGACAATAGAAGGTATTACCCGTTCCGTGATATCAGCATTTTAAACTTCAACAAAGATTTAATTTAGTGCAAATGGTTTAGTTTTTAAGGTTTTTTTTACGGTTGGGAAAATCATCCAATGACAACCTCCGCTCTTGGGCGGAGCAGGACATAGTGTCAGACTCTTACTAACTAAAAACCCACCCCGTTGCTTCATGCCTTCATACCGGGGCTCGAGCTGTTTCGAAACTAACCCTGGCCCCAGTAGGCTTCGATCCAGCTGGGCCCTTACTGTTGGTAACAACTCCTTGAGGCGCGTGAGTACAGTGCGCACCGTCGACGTCTTGGGCTCGGTTCGGACAGTCACCAAGCTACCCATAGTTCACCGTCCGCAAGCCCGCGTTGCTTTTTAAGGTGTGATATTAGAATGAAAGACATAACAATGGAATAAACGGTTAACTGACTTTAAATGGGTTTAGAATGGAAATAACCACTTAAGTTTTGCATAGTGTAATACGTAAGAAGGAAGTTGGAAAGTGTTTTTAAGTAACTCAAGAATTAAACAACATTAAAAGAAAATTAAGAGCATTAAGAAAAACTTTACTGGTTTACTGTCTTATAAAACTTTATCACATTTATAAAGCCACTGAAAGTTGCAGCTTTGGGGCTCATGCTAAAAGGTGGATCGATGATTTGGCTAAGGTTGCGGAAATTTGATAGATACAAGATGCACAGAATTGGTCGTTGTGGTGATACTTAAGAAAAGACGTCAATAATAGACTTTTTTCAGTTAAAATTATGAATGATAATAGTAGATTATGTGACTAGAGGATAAAGCAGTGTCTTTAAGTCGCGGGCGGCATGTTGAATTCCGAACGAAACGAAGGTTGCTGATTTATATAATTAACTCCCGAGCATTGCGAGGGAGTTAATAAAGAAACCTGAGTGAAGTGAGGAATTGAAGCTGCCCAAGACAAAGACCGCTTTATCCCTGTGTTGCATACTCTACTTTTTACACCATCTGTGAGGTAATTAAAAGACAATTTGGTCAACCAAATCATATATTAGAGAAATATAAGTATTATATACAAGTTCATCAAAGAAACAAAATTCACTACTCCACGATTCTATAGTGTCCCTAGGGTTATAATGACTTGCTTTAAGTGAGGTTTTTACGACGTATAAAACGACATTATCGAGCAGGTGGGGTAAAAACACCTTTATAATAAAGTTATGTTTTAATAGAACTACACGTGCCTGAATTTCTTCAAATACGATTGAAGTATATACATTCATATGTGGAAATATAAAGGCGATTCAGATAGAATTAATTACGTGCATACCTTTCTTTGATAGAAGTCTTATTGATCCTCTAATCCTATAGTATTATAGACTGCCTACACAAGAAGATCAAACGAAAGATTACCAAGCTTTTCTAGAATATTTGCGATACATATTCGACCCAAAATCTGATCAAAATATCAAAATAGACTATATTAGTATTACGACTTATTAAAATGAGACCCAAAATTTACTGTGATATAAACTATAATTTGACTCTTGGTGCAACCTACTCTTACTGACACGTTAGCTTACAAATCAGTTTCAAGCGAGTGAACATCATAATTATATACAGGGTTATTAAAATTTGTAAAACACTAGCATCCTCTCAGGACTATGTTACTAACATCATAAACAACAACTTTTGTTCTGTTGTTTTGTTTAAAAATTTAGTATATTTCAGTTCATCAGATTTTCATACAAAAACAAAAATAATTTAATTAATGTTCCAAACTTTATAAATCTATGCAAAGCAAGTGATAGTACAATAGCGGAAAGGATCCCAGTTGGTCGTCGGGGGTGCTTGATGCGCTAGCGTCGTGTCAAGCAACTCCGCCGAATAGAACAAGGAAATATGGAAGGATTGTTTTTGGTAAATGTATTATGGTTTTTTTAAAGTCATAGAACAAAAGTTGTTGTTTATGATGTTAGCAATACAATCTTGCAAGATTGTTAGTGTTTTATAAATAACCCTGTATATAAAGTCATGCATTAATTCCATGGTGGTACGCAGAAACTGCAGAATACCACCTGCTATGACACCTACTCCTTTTAATCCTATTCATACTTAAATACTAAATTCAGTATATGAGAAACAATAAAATGAAAGATCAAAAATAAACCTTTTCACAATGAAGCAATAGAAAACAATCATTCAAAACCCCCGGTCAAATCCAGCCACGACTTTTCCAATTAACTCCTTAACAAAGTCCAAGGGCCATAAAATCGCAGCAAACCCTCCCACAGTAAAATGGCTTGGGAAAAACGGGAAACATATCACTGATGTTATCAACGTAACGTGTGTCCATTTATCAACAGGGTGAGGCATTGCGTATTATTCGTACAATATTGGTTGGGTCGAAGATAGAAGTTCCAGCGATAGAACTGAAGCTTCTTGAGACTTAAATATATACGGTACTGTGTTACATTTTAAATACACTAAATCGAATAACCACTCATAACCATACCATTTAAGGCACGCAATTTTTTGCACACTGGTACGGAAAAGTGCGCTAGCTTACCTCGCCACAATTTATTACATTCATCGTATCAGCTGGACGTTAAGCAACACCGACAAGGCGTGCGTCAACTGTGCGTGAAAAACGTTATCTGATACATGTGTAAAGTCACTGCAGAAATCCGTCTCGGTAACAAGGAGAAAGTGTGTACTTTTTCATTTGTATCAAGAAAAGTTTTTTACCCAAGAAAAACCCTGTCTTTTAGTCATGTGAAAAGTTGACGGTTTGCTGATGTCCAAGTGTTTCAATCCTCAAAAATATAATTTCCGATAAAGTTGTTATGGTCATTGCGTCTGCCTTTTCCCATCATAACGTATCACGCTTCATTTCATTTAATTTCATTTATTCATAAACAATTTGCATTGTGTTCAATTCAGGCATAAATATGTATGCAATAATTAACATATAATAAATGAAAAAACAAAAACAGGATATAATTCTGAATTTATTGTTCCAAAAAACGTTAACATATACTATTGGGTTCCAAAAAACAGCCAGCATGCCAGCGGTAACAAGAGCCCGAAGGATAATGTCATTAATGCTAGTGTGTTATGTTATCCAACTATTGGTCCTTAACTATGTGGAGCTCCACTCGGAGAACCCAGATGCAGGCTTGCGGCAAATCGAAAGGTATTGTCTCAGCATATTATTACCTATGTCAGGTGACTGAAGAGCCTTTAAACAGAGGTCCATCTTCTAATCACACACAACTAGTAAGCAAACATGTTCATTCATCAGTATTGGTGGACGATTTAACGAAATTATTACGTACTAACTTGCAGACCGGCTCATTGCACAATCTTTTGGAAGCCTCTTTTCAGACATTTACAGCATCGGTTAGGAATAGCACTTCAATGTTAATCAGATAGGGTTCAAATTCTTGAAGATTTTTTTAAAAAGAAGAATGCTGTAGATAAAACACGCGCTGGTAGGCTTACACTAGAAACTTTGCAAAATCCGAGCCTAACAAAGCAAACAAATAACGTGACTTAAAGTCGAGCACCTCCCGAATGATCTCTTTCTGGATTTGTATGACAATCAAATATGTTTTATGCTTCACCGTTTTCGACAACGTGTTTTCTTTTTCCCATTTCTCTTGCCAATTGTCATGCTCTATTGTCATACCAGCATGCACCTCAAGCAAGCATACTTGATCATCGTTTTATATATCATCGTCATCATAGCCTCTTATAACTTGTACCGTGTCTCGTGTTTTCAAGTCGGAGAGTGCGTGTATAATGTATCCTGGCCGTGCATTATATTAAAAGTTATAAATCAACAGTAGAGTGTGTGCTCCTTTTACTTCTCTAATCCTCGTGAGAGTACTTATCATTAAGTTCACCACAATTTATATCGCCTGGTGACACTAAATTATATATGTTTTTTATAAAGCTATAATAAAATGCTATTAGTGTTTTTGTACTATAAAAGAACGTTTAGTATCGTCTTACCAAAGTCTTGTCTACCACTTGTGAATTAACTTTTATTTACAATATGAGCTGAACTTTACTTATCTTCTGAAATTTTGGCATTACGAATTAGGTAAGCAATTAGGTAAGCAGCGTTAAGTTTAGTAAAATTTTATAAGAATTTTAGGCTGCAAGTAGTACTAGTGTAAAATTTTTGAGATAAACAAAATGGGAGAGCCCTGGGGCTAAATTTTAGGTCCTTTCTTATTTTCAGTTAATATTAATAAATCACCCTATTTATTGCAAAATCAACTTATATAATTTTTGAAGTTTGATGCATGTTCTTCTCTGTCCCAGCACCCTTTTCGTCTTTTTGTTTTTTGTAACTTGATCAACCTTCTTTTTTATAAAAGCATAATTTAAATAAATATTACAATTTCGGCTGAAAATAGTTCCCTTTTCTTTATTCGTTTCATACAGGTAGTTATTATCAGAAACATTTCTAGATTGTCATCATTATAAGATGTATTTTTCTTATAACTTGCACCAAAAGTCTGCGTGCTTCTAAGCCACGGAGAGCAAACGTAATGTATCCTAGCTGTACATAATATCGAGCTCAATATATCAAGAGTTGAGCAAGCGCTTTTCTCTACACTCGACCATAGAATAACAAATCCGTATAGAAGTGGAATTGCTGTACTTTGTATTGAGTGTATTCTGATGTTCTGGTTATAATCACCTACCACCCGCGCATAATCGAATATATGATTATAATAACGTTGACCAAAAGCAGTATAATATTATTATCTTTACCTTTTAGAGTAAGTATCGATAGCAAGCTGAATAGACAATAAATGCTTTGATTATATATTAGAGATACATCATTATCATCGTTTCAGCCGTAAAATGTTCACTACTGGATACAGGTTTCCCCCTAGTGTCACTACAACGAGTGGTGATCGGAATCTCCCAACCGTTGAGAGATATAAAACAAATTACGTGATTATGGAATATATTTTGCTTTTGTTACACTTATATAGGAGTTTTCTTCCAAATAATAATATTGTCATTATTTATTTCAATGAAGATGTATAGTGTGATATAGGTACCTATTTAAATTGATATGATATCGTCAAAATTAAGTTCATCTTTTAAGTATATACACTGAGTCGATACAGAATTATCTATGCATTTGGCTCATTAGTGGAGACAATAATTTCTGTAGAATGTGAATCAGTACCACATTAATATACTTCAGGGTAGACTGATCTATGAACTTAGATTAGCTGATCCTATTATAGGTACGTAGTCATAAGTTACACTTCCATAAATATTTATTCTATGACTCAACCTTGTATTAGTATTCTCTGTGTTTATCCAACTTCCAGTCACTTCATTCTTTAGCCTAAAAATTCACTAGTCATGGACTTCAATTTTGTTTTACAATAGAAGAAAATTACTCGAGTCATCTCGTCTTTATTGAGAGGCCTTCATTGATTATGTTTTAACGTATCTCTTTAGACGTTGTTATATTTATAATTCTTTTAAAATTGCGTGTTCATTTCTCACTTACTGCCAATATTTTTTGTTTGTTATATAGATCTAACATTTAGAGATGATTGTGCACTTTTCAAAATAGATAGTCTTTTAAAATAAATGCAATGTCTTATTTAGGATCACAATACACTGAGACACTTCAGATTTTATTAAATTTGTCAACCACTTATGATACCATTAAAAATCCAAGACCTGATATTGAACACCTACTTACATATTTTTCAGAAGTTGTACTTTTATTTTACTGAAGTCTGATAAAAACAGACGGTTCCATCAAAGTTTCAGATATCTTTTTGAAATATTAAATTCATCTGTAATAAAATAGCCTAAGGTTAAACCAAATCTAATTTTGTAAGTTCTAATTTTATTCCAATGAAAGACGTTTTGAAACAAACAGCTTAGATATCGTAATGAACTCGGAAATACATTTAAACAACTAATTTAAATATACAATATTAAGTTCCAAATTACGCTCCAGACTAACAAAATGAAGAAATTAATTCTGTCCTGCGCAAACTTTGCTAAGCAAATTTTACGAAATATTTGTACACTGTGCCTGAAACAATTTTCTCTAAATGATTCTGGCTTATCGTTTTAGGTCTTAGAGATCTAATATAGACATCCAAGAGACTGTACTCTCCTAGGAAATTAAAGCTGGAATCAAGAGAAGGCAAGATTATTGCGAAATTAGATCTCTTTTCTTCTCTTAAATAACGCTTGTCTTGAAAGTACAGCACGATACTCTCTTTATAATGCGTATCCATTTGAAATTCTATTATTTACATAAAGCATAATAAATCAACAAATGCACACGTTTATTCTTTACATTCCACATCTACATCTCCGAAACCTTTCAGAATCGTTGACATAGGCACAAAAAAGGAACATGACAAATCACCGAAAGAAGTCCATTACAAAAAGGATCTAGAATATTCAGAGCCCTTTATATTCATACAACAAAAACATTGGCTCCAATAAAAATTGTAGCAGCAATAACGGTTAGGTTTGTAGTGGGAAACAAAACAATGATGAACGCAAAGAATATTAGTGTGAATTTATATCAACCTTTGTTCTTCGGGTAGGGAATGCGCATTTTGTTTGTGGGATATACGGCTAAGCCAGATGATGAGCAACTTTAATGACAGATGTTTTTTTTGTTTTTTTTCAAAATATGTTAAATTATCGTAAAGGAGCCGTACCTTTCACTATAATATATGTACTCTTTATTCTCCTTTCTCAATATTATATTTGATATTTCTTAGTATATTGATTGATGTTGTATTTATTATTATTGTGTGTTATCATGATTATTGTACACTGACTGCCCTAGATTTATCTTCTTTCCTTCAGTTCATCCTAAGGTTGCTTGTAAGAGATTGCCCTCTGCGATAAAACCGCCCATTGTACACTTAGTTTTTAAAATGTTTATCGTGTCCAAATTATGAGGTGACACATTAATGTATAAAATAAATAAAGCTAGTAAGTCTCAGCGTTACATATGAACCTGCTTTGGATGACAACAGAACATACAAAACTCTAAACAGAAGCAAAAATTTAACAGTTATGTTAGTCAAAGTACTGATACCCTACGAGGTGGTAATCGTGTGCTATAGTGAAGACTGCGAACCAATAAATATAAAGTGGAAATTGGTCCAGCAAATTAGAGTAACTATCTTTGCAGACTGGTAGTAGCAATTGGACGAGACTTGCCAAAAATCTGGATATACAGCGAGTAAGTGAAGATCTAGCAGCAGACTACACTACACCACACATGAAGACTACACTGCATATGAAGATATTTCATGTCAATCTTAAGAATAAGATAAGCAAGAAAATATGAGTTATAAGTCTCTTGCTCTGTAAAACGTTTATGTAGCTCCAATCGAAATGAAGCATTGCACACAGTTCCGCTCACATTTTGTACCACAAACTTTGGTTCTCAATTGCAATTTTGCTCACCTCATAAGGCAAAACGCGAGCAGTGAGCACGAACAAACTCGATTACTTCAATGATATTTGCGAAAGTTAGTATATTTACGATAGTGGATAGTTTCTATCGCCGTTTATTAGTGAAAACTTATATTGAAGTTGCAAACGATGAATCTTTGCAGTAGTTTTTAGTGTATTACTGTACCTATTGTTTCTATAAGTTTGTTTGTACTCATTTAGTATTCAGTATTTGTCTTGTTTAGACTTACTCTGTGCGAAATATTTGGGTAAGCAAATTTGACCTAAATAAATATTCTGGAACTTTATTTAGAAGCAAAATTTTGTTCGTTTACTAAAATAGAACTCAACCTATTCATTACGTAATATTTTGTGAACCATTCGTATTTTTAAACTGAATCAACACAAATATATATACAACTATGTATATAAACATATTTTCTTTTCTTTCTTTCAAATATCAAAACTGTTCAAAACAGTTTTATTCGATCATGATGAATTTAATAAACATGTTGTGTTTCATTTATACCCAAAAACTTTAGATGGTTCCAAATAGTTCCACACCTTAGTCATACAATGTGTCTGTTTTGAATATAAAGTCCATCTACTTATACATTTATGAACGACAAGCTGCTGTCAATGGTTGTACTCGCGTGATAGTAGAAAATTATTCGAAGGTAACTTAATTATTGGGAATAGTCCTGTATGTTTGCGTAGATCTCCTATTGTCCTTCATGTATTTTTTTATTTATATACTCGCATTTGACTTTTAATAAAGAGAAGAAGAAATAAACATACAAGCATATACATTCACTTCCTCCTCTATAGTAATTGTGTGATTAGTCGTCCTCATCATCATCATCATGTCGGCAAACCGAAAGTGAGTGATGTACTTGCCATTGACATTAATTTCTAGTCCTCTTCATTCTAGAACCTTGAAGACATCGTTCATTGCAGCCGTGAAAAGTTTCGGAGAAATAACGTCTTCCTGCCTTACACCTCGCTGCAAGAGGATAGGTTTCGATGTCTGGTCTTGAAGCCGGACTGACATGTTGGCGTTTTTGTATAAACACTTCAGCACTTCGATGTATCGTGTGATTACTAGTCTATTTGAACTCCAAAAGATATTTATCCAATATTTTCAGCGCAAAACTGTTTTTCCTGACCTTGACCGCCATTTTACTCATCATTCTTCCAGTCTGTATGTATAGAGTAATAATGGAACATCCGCATAATAAATGGCGACACGTTCGCAAGGTAACATCGCTCTTTCATTTTTCTCACGGTCGATTAATCTTACTACGTTGGGATCTTTTGGTTGGTTATTCGACGAGTATATATCGACAAATGGCTGGGAATTTATTGTGTACGCTTCAGTGGTTCTTGAAGTATGGAAAGTATTAGGGTTTTAGTAAGAAATGTGTGACTTAGTTTTTTTTTTGGGAATTATTTGTAAAGAAATACTTTTTTGTAATATCTGAGACATAATATCTGCCTAAACATTTTTTGTAGTAAAATTGTAACATTGCAGAATATAAAACTTTTGCCCCTAATCGAACATCGACATTCGTAAAGGTAAGGTTTCATAAAGTTTGACTAGCAAAAGACATATATATGGCCTTTATCCTGGGCCCACGTGGTGGATTACGGCACATTCCCTCTCCTAGAGAGGAGGGCTGAGACCCAACAGTGGGAACATTAAAAACAAAGGCTGATGGTGATGATGGCCTTTATCCGCGTGAGCTTGCAGGCGATGAGCAAAGGGTAGCTCTCCATGCAGCTGTCGAGTCCGGACTGAGCCTAAATCGTCGACGCGTGTGCCTCAAAAAGATGTAAACAAAACCATAGCGGGCAGGGCTAAAGCCTACTGGGGTCATGGGTTGGCTTCCGAAAGGGAAACTCGGGATCCTGAGCTTAGTCAGTAAATGTCTGACACAACCTCCGCCCTAGAGCGGAACAAGTCAATAGATGACCCACCAAAAAAGAAGGTAATGGCCTCCACTACAACTTTACAGTTTGACTCCGTATTGTAGAGATAATAGATAATACGTCCTAAAATATATAATACTAGCTGAAAATACTTGATGCTTATTTAAATAAAGCTGTACAATTATCAATGTAAGGTATCACAAAATCCGGCTAGCATTGTTTTGACCAATTTAACAATACTGAATATTAATCAAAGAGAATGTATAACAGAGATGAATTTCACTTGGCTATTGGTAATTCAATCAATTTTGATTCTATTTACTTAATTGGTTGAAATTGTAACAATGATCAAGTACTTTGGGAAACAAAGACTGATAATGAGGTCTGGAGTTATTTAGTAAAACAGAACACGAACTTTGTCTAGAATTACGAGTATGTTTGCTTTTGCTTTGGTGATTTTGATAATCATAACATGACTTTTTTTCTTGCGACTTTTTTTTCTATCTATCTATCTTTTAATTATCTCAAAAATTTGCTGTGCAATAGGATTGATTGTACACTTCGTACAATAAAGAATATGTTATAAAATGCTTTATTTGCTTTAATGTACCCCAAAACTCTTACAAAAGGAAAACTAAAACCCATACACGCAGTGGGTGGCCTTATCGCATTCCTCGATCTTTTCCTGGTAACCTGGAATGGACAGGAAATAGGCTGCCATTCGTGTGAAAATACTAGAACTATACACAAATATTATAATAGATACACGTATACATAGGAAAATAAATATTGAAAAATATGAACAGAAATATACGAGTGATACTAATAAATATTCACAGCACACAGATAATGTTCCCTAACGAGTCATTGAAATATAAAATACAAATCAATTAATCAGTCAATTATTATTAATATTAATAAAATGGAATGTATAAGCATTGTAAATAATACATTGCCAAAATATATCCAGAAGTTTCAAAATTACAGTAATCATTTTTACCACATAATGCTTTCCAAAGTTACGCTCAAATCTTTGCCATCTTCAAAATAATATTGTGTTATAAAACTTTTCAAACAAGCAAAAATGTTCGTCGACAAGAGAGCGGAAGTCTTCGCCGGTACAATTTTAAAAGTTTTTTCTTTATTTTTTTCTTTTCCGTTTTGAAATTTCAAAATTCTATTAACAAATTTTGTATCATTCGCGTCGCTGTTTTCTTTGTCAAATATAAGACGGATATTTATTTGACTTTTATGTAATGTGCTTGATATATTAGTAACAGTATGACTTTGAGTAATGTGAGAACTTCGACTTTCACTTGTTTTAAATTTTTACATTTGTAAGAAATTCTAGAATGATTTTAGAAATATATTAGGATTTCTGACATATATGCTGTGTGACAAATAAGGGATATCCTTCAGTTCCTAAGACATCACATTTATCGGACCCTACATTATTGCTCTCGATTTGAGCAATCTTAGCCGACGGTTGTCATTCCGGAGAGAGACGCGTTCGACGGCCCGTTCCAATATTTATAAATTCCTGAATCTTACGTGACTAGCCTCATACTTTAGCTTGATACCAAAAAATAAGAGTACCTACTATAAGTTCAACGTGTGTGTATGTGTATCTGTCTGTTGCATTGGAGCTTCTAAATTGATTAATTGTTTTGTTTACCGACTTTGATCTTTTTTTTTATTTTAACGGTGGGCAAAAATCATCCTATGACAACCCCCGCTTTTGGGTGGAGCGGGAAATAGTGTCAGACTCTTACTGACTAAAAACCTACGCCGTTCCTTCTAGTCTCTTCATACCGGGGTTCGAGCTTCCTTTCAGATAACCCTAGCCCCAGTAGGCTTCGACACAGGTGGGTTTTGAACTTTGATCTTGGATTTTTTTTTTTGTTTGTCACGTACCATGATCAAAAATGTTCCTAGAAAGAAAAAAATCTGTTCAGCCGTTTAAAAGTCAACTATCAGCTCTTTTCTATAATTAGTTGATAAAGATATGTATGCAACTTCTACTGAAATAAATAAATATAATATAATATTCCACAACTATCACACAACGCCGTCTAGTACCAAGCTAAGCAGAGCTTGGGACTGATGTATTCTTGACTGGCTTGTCCGTCTGTCTAGTGGTTAGTGGCCCTGACTGTTATCCCGGAGATCATAGGTACAATTTCCACCTAAGACCCATACCTGTACTTGATCATATTCTCTTTATGTTCAAAATTGTCTGCTGAATCGATTTCAGGCATTTTTAATATAGGTATTTTTGTTCTAATTTATAGCTATTATAATATATAGACAAGGATGTGCATTATTTCAGTTACTTGTTGTGTATATTGGTGTTCAGGCCGTTATATGAAGAAGTATTGATATTTTTTTTCTACTTTGTTGTAATAAAGCGAGTGTTGTTTGTAGGACTTGTAGTAGAAATATATATATAAATAAATATTAACTCTCTTGCGTCGGACGCCTCAAGTTGACCACGCCTCAAATTGTAAAAGTAATGATGTGGCCGACAATGGAGCACGCTTGCCTAGAAGTAACCTATCATCACCCTTTAAAAGCATTATTGAATCGACAAAAATCTCTACCGATTGAGTTATAAAAGGATCAATGCAGTACCAAAATACTGCTTTTTTCTCATAAACGCAGTTCCCAAAAGTCGGTAAACTATAACACCCAATATCTGTTATACTCAGAATTCGTACCTCATTCAATTCCAATCGACAATTCCTGAAAATTTCCGTATCACAAGCGGAAGAGAACGAGACGTACTAAATAATTCCCCATCGTATACGGTCCATAAATTCCGCACATTTCTCGAAAACACTTATATACAATATTCCGGGCCAAATACGGATTTTCATCTATTTAAACCAAGCATGTGGATTATGCTGGCCCGGCGCAAAAATGTATGTAAATACATGGAGGCTATGCTAAAATGTTTCGGAAACAAATCTTTGTACGCATCATTTGAAGCGTCCTTGAGAGTTGGAACGCATTTACTTGATTACGAACATTGCCTTGTTTAGGGATATTACTTGGATTTGCGACTTTAATCTAATATATAGGGTGACTGGTAATTTGTGACCGATTATGTACACGTGATTGTACTCCTGATTACAAACAACTTTCCCAAACAAACTTTTTTTTATATTCATTAGATTTATCACAACGAAACAACTGTTCGTGCAAATTAGCGCGCGCGCGCCTGCGTCCGCCTGTTTCATGTAGCTCACCTACAATAGTGATAGTGCACCTGCACCGCTTACAAACCCATCGGTGAATGCAATCAGTGTAAGTACCTATTGTTGCTACTCATGTACCGGTTAATGTTATATGTTAAATAAAATTTGTGTAAAAATTTTTTTTTTGGGAACATGGTACCACTGTAATCTGTCACTATTTTTTTTTTTTACTTCTTTTTGAGGCTTATTCAAGGTAAGAAATCATGCAATTTCTTCTCCCAGTCTGGGTGCGTGTCAGACTTTTACTGACTAAAACCTACTCTTATGTTCCTTCATCGCCTTGTGTTCCAGGACCCTGGGTTTTCCTTTCATAAGTAGGTTTAGACCCTCCTAGGCCCCTACGGTTTTCCTGACATTTCTTTGAAAATCGCCTAACTAGTCTAACACTCGTGATCCTGCGTTATATCTATGTTTTCATGAAAAAGGCGTATCTTAGTTTATGTGAATTTTTTTTGTAGGATACTACTTTATTCTCTCTGAATTTCATATTTATTTTCTTAGACTATCAAGTATTTTTCTTTTCCAAGAATTAACGGAATCAGCTACTGGCTGAACAAATTATCGAAAAATTCTTGGGAATCATTCAAGTGTTAGAAAATGGAATAATTTTTACGTAAATTGGAGACTTGTTATATTTCTGCTGCTCAGCAGAGAAAAGTGATTCAATTATTTACCACCCAAAAAAAAAACGACGAGTACTTTGAACGGAATGAAAATGACACTCAATGAAATGCAAGGCTACAGTGAATAGGCTCTATAAACTAGTGCGCCTCACCATCAACAATTGCATCACTGTTTACCATCAATTGAAAACAGAAAAAAATATACACCAATAAAACGACAGCTTTGTTGGCGTATTGGGTCAAAAATTGTCTGCAGCGTTACATGAAGAGTTTGATTCCTTCACGGATTAAATATCTGTATAGCCAACAGCTAGCTTTTATAGTTACATCGAAGGATTGGAATAATCTGCTTGGTCCGTTTATAATTTGGGTGTCTTCTAGGCAATACTGAATAGGCTCCTCATAAACTAATGTACCCCACCATCAACAATTGCATCACTGTTTACAATTAGGTAGGATTGCAGTCAAGCACTATCATCATCATCATTTCAGCCGAAAGCCATCCACTGTTGGACATAGACCTCCCCCAAGTGTCAGCACAATGAAAGGCCCTGTGCGTCTGGCATCTGTCGGATTTTCGCAACCTTTACCAGGTCATCGGCCCACCTTGTAGGAGGCCTTCCAATGCTAAGTCTTCCGACACGAGAACTTTTCACTCACAACGGCCATCTGTTCTGCGAGCAATTTGCCCTGCCCACTCCAGCACTAGTTTATATTTAAAGAAAGTTATATAAAGTAAAAAAAGATATGTATAAAGTTCTGCAAGTACAAAGAAAAAGTACAATTGATACATAAAGAGTGAGTGCAGGAAATTAAGTAAATGGACCGCTGGGTAAGCAAGACGACGGCAATAACACAAGTCTCAACGAGCTACGGGAATATATCGCTTAGGATGATAGATATACGTAGTTAAGCTGTTATAATACTGATGTAGTCCACAGAGCAGTATCTTGGCTTTGTATATGATATGGACATGTAACTACTATTCCTTTGGTTGGCTTAATATATCGTGAAAGACCTACCGGATTATCATGTCTTAGTAACGTGTGTGATATTAATAATGTTCCAAGATACTTTCGTTTTGTTTTGGTGTAAGGCCCAATTTTTTGGAAGCGGAGTTTAATATTAATCTGAACAATTGGACTCCAACTCGCTCAACGAGATTTTTTATTGTTATAAATGCTGATTGCTGTTTGTTTTTATCATTGTAAATGAATTGTGAAAGTTTCGCTCATATTCCGTGAGTGTTTCTTTTATACTTTTACTCGTTTTTTTTTTTTTTTACTTTTTGTGTTTAATGAATCTATAAAGCATAGATTATAAGTAAAATCATCCTTATAACCTCTCTTCTAGGAGAAGGAATGAACCATATTCCAACACACGAGTCTAGTGCCTGTTAGTGGATATCACATATATTCGTTCTTTTTTTTTAAAACATGGTGATTTCCTCACCATTATTTTCGTCACTGTTTTGAGAGCAGTACTAATAAAATAAATCACGACTGTCAAGGCTGTTATCACAAGGACACCAGTGCTCTTTGAAAAGTTTACTCTATTTACGAATATTGATAACTTAACTTCATATACTTATATGTAAAACTAAATACACTTAGGCATCAAGATACCCCTTCACATGGCTATCGCCCTATAATTAACCGTTTCTATAATTTATTATGTCTCTGTATCAATCATGGTTGGACTTCAGTTGCATTAAGCCGATCATTGTGATCAGCTTGATTCATCTAATGGCATCTAAACAATGTCTTATCTTGGTCAAATCTTCACCACTTACAAAGGACTGTTTATCCCTAAAAGTTTCCGTGAACGCAATTTACTAATTAAATAAATGCTTTAGTTAAACTAGTTTGTTTAGAATGATGTGTGGGTGTTTGTGGGCGAGCGATAGTGATGGGCAATGCTCGGCAATAATTGAATTGACCGAGGCCGAGATACGGCCTGGGAACGAACGAGAGGTGTTGATTGGATCAACTGGCGATCGTAGCCCAGTTGTTGATATTCAGTCCATGGGTGCAGCTAGTTTGATTTTGGTCTGTGTTGAAGTGTATTGTTCGTATCATGGTCGTTACTGTGACGTTCCAATTGCTTTGGTTTTTTGACGTCACAGGATTTTTTGTCTGATTTTTGCGATGATTTCATTCGTCGAGTCGAAGCTCCAAAGTGTTGAGCATCGACGCCGAGTTGCTAGCCTGTCGGTTTTCTACCGGTTGCATGTCCGGGGAGTGTGCGTCGGAATTGCATAACCAGATTCCGCCTAGCCCTTTCCATTATCGGACTACGAGACGTACGGCAATGCGCCACCGGTACATGGTGGACATCCTTCCTACACGCTCAAAACGTTTTGGGAACACATTCATCGTGCGTGCAGCTAAGGAGTGGAATTCCTTGCCGGAGTCTATGTTTCCTGATCGCTACAACCCGAGAATCTTTAATAGAGTGAATAAGTTTCTTCTAGGTAAGCGCGTCCCATCGTCGACCGCATCGTCGCTTTCTATCAGGTGAGATAGTGTTCAAGCGCGAACCGAATATAGAAAAAAAAAATTGCTATCTTGATTTTCCAATTCTTGTTTGAGAATACCTACCTAAAATATTCAGATTCGAGAACGATCGCCTAAAAGCAGACTGATACATCGGCATGCGCCGTGATTTAGTATCACACTTCGAAATCCTTTTATATTCTCCTTGAATAAGATTAAATACTTCGCATTCTTTGTATGTAGCAGGAAGAATCCAATTCAAGAGCGTAACACGTACGCAAGCTTTAAGTGCTTCTTTTATTCCTAAATCAAGATAGCACATAAGACGTCACAATAGCTATTTATGGCTGAACTTTATACGCTGTGGAGTTCTAGTGAGAAAACCGAAGCAGCTTGATGGAAGGAGCAGATGTGCTTTGACTTACTTATGTAGCATAGCATAGTCTGCTTTATAATGTTCCCACTGCTGGGACTCAGGCCACCTCTCTAGGAAAGGGAACGGGCCATAATCTACCACGCGGGCACAATGCGGGTTATTGAGAAAATAATTATAAGCTAAATGATTCTTGACAAAGTGACATACTATCTAAGAAAAATATTAAAAAGTAAAAGCATTGGTTTTAGGAGTTGTCAACAACAGCACCCAGCCGGGTCGAAGCTTATTGGGGCCAGGTTTATCCGAAAGGGAGCTCGAGCCCCGGAATGAAGACTAGAAAGAACCGGGTGGGTTTTTAGTCAGTAAGTAAGAGTCTGACACTATCTTCCGCTCCGTTTCCTACCATAAAAAATAAAATAAAAAAAGCCGAACTATTTGCTACCGGAAAATTCGCACATCCCTAAACATATATCTGAAGATTCCTCACACGAATTGCGTAATTCACTACAATTCGGGCCTTAATCAAGATGTTTTAAACACTTGATGTATTAAAGGTTCTTAGTTACTTTCAAAGTAAATGTTGGTTGTTTGTACGGTCTTTAATTGCTGTTTGCATGAAGTTGATTACTTGGTTGTTAGAAAGTTTTATCGAGAATATGTTTTAGCTTGTTCAGATAAGTCAATTATGTGATGGTGGTAGATAATATTTGCAATAAAAGTTGTTAATATTTGTGTTTTATTGTAATTAATAGCACAAAATAGATAGGTACAGAAGTTAATCTCATGTATGTGTAGTGTATGTACCAAATTGTGGGTACATTGAAATTTGTTATTAATTCATGAATCCCCAAGCGACCACCGGTGGCCGCGCATCTATTGTCTTACTATTGTGTCTCTAATTGACGGTATCTGAAGGGATAATTATAAGTGTTGTAGGTAGTTATTGTAACATTAGATTTTGGCCAGTCATTATATGTCTACTGCCATGACTACGTGCTTTATTTATTCCCGTATCCAGAGTGCTTCCCAAACCCCGGGATTCCGATCCCGATTTCCGGCCACCGTAGACGCGGGCTCGCAGACGGCAAGCCATGGGTAGCTTGCTGTCCGATCGTCCGGTAACTGTCCGGACCGAGCCAAGGCGTCGACGGCGCGCACTGTTCCCGCGCGCCTCAAGGAGTTGTCAGCAACAGGAGGAGCCCATCTGGGTCGAAGCCTACCGGGGTCGGGGTTATCCGAAAGGAAACTAGAGCCCCGGTATGAAGGCTAGAAGGAACGGCGCGGGGTTTTTAGTCAGTAAGACTCTGACACTGTCTCCCGCTCCACCCAAGAGCGGGTTTTGTCAATGATGATTTTCCCCGTCGACAGAAAAAAAAACCCAAGAATTGTTCAGTATGTACTTTACTTTTCATACCTACGCTACCGAACCACCTCCTTTTTTAGAATTCGGTTAAAAAGATGAAACGGGGTTCTAAAATTTGTATGGAAAAATCTACATTGACGTGAGCAAAGCTGCTGGCAAAAGCTAGTATCGTTATAAAATAAAGTAAGCCTAAAATAATTGAGGTAAGATACCATGTTTATATATACTTATAATAAATCTGTAGAGAGGTCAATTCTGTACATGAAATATATTTCCAAAATAACTATCAGGGGGTGATTAGTGATCGATACTGATGCCAAAAATGCAAACAGTACAATTTTTGTCTGTCTGTCTGTCTGTCTGTATGTTCTTTATAGAAACAAAAACTACTCGATGGATTTTAACGAAACTTGGTACAATCATTCTTCATACTCCTGGGCAGGTTATAGTATACTTTTCATCACGCTACGATCAATAGGAGCAGAGCAGTGAAGGGAAATGTTGGGGAAACGGGAGAAATTACTCGACGGAATAAGCAACAGGATCCGTGTACGAAGTCGCTGGCAGAAGCTAGTATATAATAAGCAAGTACTTGTTTGTCTACAGATTTTACAACAAAATACCGTTGCCCTAAATTACAAGCCCTAAATCCTTACTCCCTAGAAAGCTGAAGACGGCTTATAATAGTAAGCCGATCTCAAACGCCGCTCTCTGTATTTCAGTTTCGGTCTTCGGCATTAAATGTAGGTGTTTTGTTATATTGCAAGATATTATATTAAATGGGAAGATTTATTTTGTGAATGGCCTTAATCTTATTCTTAGGATTCTCTGTCATTGGACTGGCAAGTAAGCTAGAGATACACAAAAATAGGTCATGTCATGGTACTCAGTTAGGTTTACTGGTGCTGTAAGAAAGAAAGAAAGAAAAACATTTAATTTACGTGAATTAGACGCATACTTATAACTAAATAACAAAAGTAACAAAAAAATCAGTGAATAGGGAAGATATGCGTCTCATCCGCGCAAAACGGCCCAACGCTCAGCATAAAGCTGTGACCTCACGCATAATGCGATGAGCTCACAGCGCTGGTTTTCAGCGGGCCGGTCACTCTGTCGACGTAAACGATGCAGTTAAACAAAAGATTTAATACTATATATAATAATAACAATAATAATATTTAATAATAAAATACAGATGATGTAACTAAAATAAATAGATAACGTGATAAATACATACATTTATATAAAGTGGCAACACCACGACACGCCCGTAGCACAAGCACCGCCCGTAGCACTGTAGTAGTAGCAGTAGCTCGGGCGTTTAACTGACCTTGAAAAATTACCAGCTAGTTGCAAGTTAGGCTTGCACGAGAAGAGTTACGTGTTGTTTAAGTAAAAACGGTGGCAAGTGCGAGTCGGGTTCACGCACTGTGGGAGGCTAGAAGGAACGGCGCGGGGTTTTTAGTCAGTAAGAGTTAGACATCTCCCGCTCCACCCAAGAGCGGGTTTTGTCAAAGATGATTTTCCCCGTCGACAAAAAAAAAACGCACTGTGGGTTCTGCACAAACTTACTAATGAAAACAATTAGATTTCCAAATTGAGTTGCGAAGATATTTCTGAATCGCAAAAAATAAATGGGACATAACAACTTCAACTTAATTTTTTTAGTTTTTTCCTTGTGAGGTAAAAAAACTGAAAAAAAAAAATAGTGGGGAATGTGTCCACTTTTGGGAGGATTACCCATGGGTCAGGCATGCAAAGGGCAACTTAAAATCATATACGTGTAATATTAGTCAGTAGAACTCTCCCCCTCCACCCTAGAGCAGATGATTATGGATTTTGCACCTTAAAAAAAATGTTGTGAAAAAACAAATCCAACCAACCAGTGATGTGATGATTGTACCAACTTCTTGCAAATATGCTCACGGTTCCTCACCTTAAAGGAAAATCTAAATCTGGTTGACATTTTAAGTGAACAAACTAAGTCCAAAAAAAGTTAATTCGTAACACGTTTCACTGACTGTGAGTGTACGATTTTGTATACAGCATTCAATCTAAAAGCCTAAGCGTGCCTGGAAATTCAATTAGGTAAAGTTACAGGTAGAATTAAAGTTGCGATACATAGGTACAGAACTTGACAATTTATCTAACTTAGGTACAAAGTGTGACCTAAGTAGGCACTTAGTAAAGAAGAAATATTTGCAATAGGAAATGTGAATGAAAAAAATATTTGTTGCCTAACTAGTTTATTTATAACTACACTGTACACGAAATTGGTACAAAAATAAAATCTGTCCTTTCGCCAAGCGGTTTTGTAAAGCGGTCGTATAGGCGTGACTAAATTTGACGTCGTAGGTTATTGACTATGCCAGACTACTTCAGCAAACCGTAAAGACACAGCAGACGCGGGCTCGCGGATGGCGAGCCATGGGTAGCTCGCTGTCCGATCGTCCGGTAACTGTCCGGACCGAGCCAAGGCGTCGACGGCGCGCACTGTTCCCGCGCGCCTCAAGGAGTTGTCAGCAACAGGAGGGGCCCATCTGGGTCGAAGCCTACCGGGGTCGGGGTTATCCGAAAGGAAACTAGAGCCCCGGTATGAAGGCTAGAAGGAACGGCGCGGGGTTTTAGTCAGTAAGAGTCTGACACTATCTCCCGCTCCACCCAAGAGCGGGTTTCGTCAATGATGATTTTCCCCGTCGAGAGAAATAAAAAAAAAAAAAAAGGGTCGAGGCCTACTGAGGCCTAGGGTCTGCTTCTGAAAGGATGATTTGTCCCCGATATAAAAGGCAACGAAGGAAGAGGAGTGGGTTTTTGGTCAGTAAAAGTCTGAGACTATCACCCGCTCCGCCCAAGAGCGGGAGATGTCATTGGATAGTGTTCCGCTCCTTTCTCTTGCCATTATAGCTTTGTAGTTTTATATCTCAGTTGTTGATGGTATTTGATATTTTAAAAAGCTCGTGTTTGACCACCTTCGCACCTGATGGTAACTAATGATGTGGTCGACGATGGAGCAGGCTTGCCTAGAAGTGACCTATTCACTCATCACTCATTTAGCTTTATGATTTAATTTAGAAAATAAAAAACATTGCTTACATATTCCCAATTAGTTTAAAATAAAAAAAAAATATTTACTCGCGGTTTGACAGAGGGTCGCGACCTGTACTTTGGAAGCCACTGTTCTAAGTAAACTATCAGTTATCCCCACTCATTTGTTTTCCGAGAAACCCATTGTTCATCCCAGTCCGATAAATAGTTTCATATTAATCTACCAAGGCACTTTGTTCCACTTTATCCCCAAAATGATTACCCCGATTTCCGTATAAATCACTGCAAGGGTTGGCCTACCCTTTCATCATACGAAGGCTTGCCTAAAATCATAATATATCTAAATGAAAATTAAAATCGCCTAATCCTACTCAATGTTAATCTCATTGCCATACAAATTACTTCGCACCCGGCATGTTATACAAAGTTGGGGTGCAAACGTACCCCAATCACGCGTTATAGAGGTCCAGAAGACGTAGGGTCTCTAATTCCGGATTTAATCATTATAATCGGGTGCGGTCACGGTGACATTAGAATACTGGAGTAATTTTAACTTAGATTAGTTGGTCGTTGGATAGGATTGCCTCGATGAATGACAAGGATCCGATTTGCGTTAGTGTAGGTGTACCTAGTTAATTTTGATGTACTTAATTTTGATGGTAGCTGTTCATATTTCCATGTAGGCGAGAGCTGCGCTTACAGTTAATGGTGTCCACTCCTCCTCCTTGCGTCTTATTCCTCAATGCTGAGGGTCGTGACCTCACTGCTTCATTACTAACTTTTATGATATTCCTCCATCTGTTTCTAGTGTTTCTGTCTCTGGCGGTGTGAAGGGCATTGTATATCGTAGAGTCAAGAGCGGTGTGGATCTGGGCGAACCAACCTCAACCAAGGCCTTTTCTCTACCAATTTACTGGTATAAGTCGCTTCAATTCAAAAAACTCAAATACAAAAAGAGATAAATATAAGTGTCAAATAAGTCGTGAAATTGTGAGAAGCAGCGCACTGACTGCCATCATGGTAGTCAGGCCAGTAGTGTCCTCTGATAGGGCTCTGTGAGTGTTTTGCCTCTGGTCTAAGTCTGTAAATATTTTTGTCTTTTTTTAGTTTTATTAATTAAAATAATCATTGATAAATCAGATTTTTTAATATATATTTTATTTAAGGATGGATGTCTCAACATAGATGAAATGTTTTATTACCTAATTAAGTTGATTACATTCGAGTTGACCCTTACCAAAATATATAATTATTTAATGTAAAGATAATAACAACCCGCTCAAGTCCAAAAATAAATTCTTAATTGTTTTTTTTACAAAGATTGTTTAAAAAAAAACGTACAACTAAATAAAAATCTGATTCCCTATCCTACCTAAACAAATCCGAGTCACCAACATGTAAGTTTGTGCCCCACAAAAGTTGTGAACGATAGAGTATTTAGTATTGACTCTTCTTATATGACAGTTCAAGAAGAAACGGATTCTTTGCCAGACTTTGTGTTCCTCAATAGCTCCCACTTTGGGAGTTTTAAGCCAAGAGTGAATAGAATAGAATAGAATAGAAACACTTTTATTCGGTACAGAACAGACACAGCACAGCACAACGGATAATAGACAAAGTAAACAAAAACAAAAGTACAAAGTGCGCCGAGCGTGCCCGCACCGAAAGGGTGACTACCTCAGCATTTGCTGGGCGTTAGACACCCAGCGCTGATTTTCAGTTGGCACCACGCAGTGACGCACGGACTAGGGTAAAGCATATATGTAATTACTCGTATGTGTAATTGAAATAAATATTGATGTTGTGTACCTACGGGTGTATAATTTTAATTGAAATGAAATACATAAATAACTGTTTTATAAATAAGAACGCAATATTATAATATAAAATTTGTGCCACATTGGATAAAAAGAAAAGAACCAATAAATAACTTAGTACCCACAATACCCCAATAAAAAATAAAAACACATCAGCCGACGCGCGGCGCGATGATCAACGCCATGACGTATAATCGAATAACTTCCTACTAAGCAAGCGTATTCGAACGTCGATTACATCAACTCTTATCATCAGATGAAATAGCCTATCAATAATAAAAAAGCCTAAATAAACTAGCGCGCCTCACCATCAACGATTGCATCACTGCTTACCATCAGGTAGGATCGCAGTCAAGCACTAGTTTATATCAATAAAAAAAAGAATTTTACCTCTGTACGACATTAGTGCATGCAGTGTTAGCTGTCTTTCGTTTTAGTAACTGACTCATTCATACAGCTATCAAATTCAAGACGAAATTTCATCGAAATAATAAACATTGACTGATATAATATTTGTTTGCATTCATTTCGACTGTTGTTTGTAACGTCGATTCCTCGTAAAAATACGTTTGAAACTTTCCATAGTTTGGTCATTAGTTGTAAACTGCATCAGTTTTCCATATTTAGGTATCTTGAAAGAACGTTTAGTAAACTTTCAATTTGATAGTTCACTAGCTGCTCCCAGGCTTCGCCCGCGTGATAACAGAAAATTATCCCAAGGGAACATACTTCCGGGATAAAAAGTATCCTATATTCTATTCCAGGACATGGTCTATCTGTGTACCAAGTTCCATCGAAATCGGTTTTGCCATTTAGGCATGAAGACGTAACAAACAAACTCACTTTCGCTTTTATAATATTATTAGTAAGGATTATAACACAGTACCTGTCTTGAGAATAGCATAAAAATTAGTTATTTATTGAAACAGAAATCAACATTCCAAAAATTTAAGAGTGGGGTGTCGTGGGAATATCTCGTTACCTCTTTTTTAACATATTTTTATTAGTGTAACCACCACTTATGAGCTCAATTTTGGCCAACTTTGGGCGATCAGTTTTTTTTAAACTTTGCTCAACCATCAAAGACCGATGACAATGCAATAATCCTATTAAAATATCCGATTATCCTGATGGTGGGCCAGGTGGCCGACAACCTGGTGAGAGTCATAGGAATGCGGTGGTTGCGAGACGCATATGATCGGCCGTTGTGACGATGCTTAGGGGAGGCCTGTGTCTAATAGTGGACGTGTTTCGACTGAAATGATGATGAATGCTTAGCATATAGTTTGTGTTAGGTTTCAAAAAAAGCTAATTATTTAATTTAATTTTCAGGTTTATTTTATGTGGCAACATTCAAATTGATTTGAGTTTGACTGGAAGTCGTTCAAATGATGGTTTTAAAATATTAAAGGGGGGGGGGGGGGCGGTCTTCCCCATTCGGACTAGCACTGGGTCGGGGAAGGGGAGTCGGTGGACAGCACTCGTAGCGTTCAGACGTAATTACTAGTGGCTTAGCAGTCTACATTTTGTACTAATAATATTTAAGAAACAGTGTGACTATCTGAGGAAATACACAGATGCATTATATAAGGTGTGTATTATTCTAGCTCGCTGTCCGACCGTCCGGTAACTGTCCGGACCGAGCCCAAGACGTCGACGGCGCGCACTGTTCCCGCGTGCCTCAAGGAGTACAGGAGGGGCCCAGATGGGTCGAAGCCTACTGGGGCCAGGGTTATCTGAAAGGAAACTCGAGCCCCGGTATGAAGGCTAGAAGGAACGGGGTGGGGTTTTTAGTCAGTAACAGTCTAACACTATCTCCCGCTCCACCCAAGAGCGGGGATTGTCATAAGATGATAATCCCCATCGAAAAAAAAAAAGTCCCGGTATGAAGAGGCTTGAAGGAACGGGGTGGGTTTTTAGTCAGTAAGAGTCTGACACTATCTCCCGCTACCCAAGAGCGGGGGTTGTCATAAAATGACCCACCGTATTTGCCCACCGTAAAAAAAGGTGTGTATTATTCTTTGAATAAGTTGTCTTACTACATTTCTTGATATATTAATAATTGAAAAATAAATGAGTTGAATACACATTTGGGAGTATCTACCTACCCGATTAACAAGTATTTTGAATATACTACTCGTAACGTTAAGATCCCAAAATGTCTATCTGACTTCTTGACACAAAAACGGTTCACATTACATAAGACTACTACACAGAAAACAGAACACATGTATTTTTAATACCTACTTTCAGGGGCGACAGCACACAAGTGTCAGACACTCGCTTCGCAATTTGTGTCGCAGCCTGAATTCAATTTAATAGCGTCGCGCTAACGCGTCTAAAACTACTAACAGTGACAACTGGTAAGCCCATGCTTCACACTTTCCAATTAGAGTTCAGAACTGTAGAAAGTTTTATAAGAATTAATGTCACGCTGCGAAAAATGGTAGTGCCTTCCGAAATCGTATTGGGTTTTAGAACTGTCTTAACTTTAAAATGTAGTGCCAATAATACGGCTCATCATTTACGGGGTATTGCTCATTGTTAACCTGGTCAGTTAGTGGATGTTTATCCTGGTTTAAACCTGGGATAACCTGAAAAATAAATGAGTGAAATTTTAAACTTTGGTTAACATCTGTATCATAATATCGAACTGACCTGCTGGTCCAGTGATTAGTGGCCCTGACTGCTATTCTGGAGGTCGTGGGTTCGATTCCCACCCAGGACAAATGTTTATGCGATGAGCATGATCATTTGTTCTGTCTGGGTGTAATTTATCTATAATATGTACGTATTTAGAAATATACTAGTGTGTTTATCAGTCTTCTAGTACCCATAGCACATGCTGTGTGTCTTACTAAATAATAATAATAAATGTTTCATCCAAATTCGGGCAGCCATTTGAGCGTAAAGAGGTAACAAACATACACACAAACTTTCGGCATTATAGCTTTGAGAAAAAGATACTGCCATTCCTCCTTCCTCTTTCCCTTCAACCTTTCAGTTTTAAAATAATTTATGTTAATACTGTAAAGATATTAATTCATGAATCCCCAAGCGACCACCGGTGGCCGCGCATCTATTGTCTTACTATTGTGTCTCTAATTGACGGTATCTGAAGTATCGGTGATCGGTATCAGTACTGCAGTAAACTACTCAAGAAAACACCTCAGCACACTATCTAAACTAAAATGTAGTTTTCAGCACTAGCCTTCATATCCTGCGCTCATTAATCTGTGTTATCTGTAGCGCCCAAGTTGTTGTGACCTACTTAACTTACGTCGGGCGAGAACCGAAATGTTTCAGCCTGTCTTGTGTCAGATTATTTTTGTTTTTGTTTGCCAGTATGTGTGTTTGTTTTGAACTAAAGAGGTTCCTCTTAAGACCAAAACATAAGTACATTATGCGTGTGGCTAAATGTACAGTCAAATCCTTGATAGCTTCGTCAGTCATCAAATCGGATTTTTCATATCGGAGTTCTGAATTTTTCAACCTACCTGATAGCTACAACCTAGAGGCCTTTAAGTCAAAAAATAAACAGGTTACTTTTAGGCGTGTTCCATCGTTGGCTACATCATCGCTTATCATCAGGTGAGATGGTCAAATACGAGCCAATAAAAAAAGTATTGGTGTTTTTTTTTTCTTAATGTCCTCATTTTAATTGGCAACTAAGAGTTATTCAGTCTTCTTGTATCGTTGAAATCGACAAGTTTTCAGACTTTATCTTGAACGAATTAAACAGATTTTAAGATGGTAAAGCTTACAGGGCCGAAGCCAACTAGGGCCATGGGTGGATTTATGAACAGGAAACCCGTGGTCCTGCAATGCAAAAGGGAACCAAAGGAACATAGTCGTGGTTTTAGTCAGTAAAATTCTGACACGCTCTCCCGCTCCGTTCAAAAAAGTCATTAGATAATTTAACACCTTAAATATAACATTAAGTACCACTAATATTTAAGTCGTACTATCGTGAACGACTTAAACAAAAAGAGGTTTTAATGTGGTGAATCTATTTTTACTATGACTGTACAATAACGTAACATTATCTTTGGTGCGAGTGCGGGTGCAGGCGTGCTGTTTAGACGGGGCTTGTAAAGACTTTCGACCAATCGAACTGGAGCACTGTGCGGTGTTGCTCCCAAGTTTGTATTATCTTTGGCGCTCACTCGCAAAGATGCAGAGCTTATGTCGGGTTAAGTATAAGGAAACACATTGGAAGTACTGTAATTGTTCTTAATAGCCGAGTAGAATATTATTACTTTATAAAATGTAGCACTATACACCACTAATTTTTAATTAGTACAAATACTTAAAGGGCTTATTAGAATAGGTCTCGTTATTATTTAGGTAAAGTTTTAATGAATAATATTCATAAACATTAAACTTATTAGAGTTTGTTTATGTCCTAAAATGTCACTAAATTTATGAAAATATTGTACAGGCTATTGATTATGAATGAAAAACAATAGACAATCACTGCGCGTAGTATTTCCTAGTAGTTTTTGTTATGAATAAATGATCCAATTGAGAATTTACCAATTATGAAAAATTTTGTGGCCAATTTTGGAATTTCGTTTTTTTTTTACTTTTGACTACACAAATATGACCAGTAACAGGTACGGATTAAGCCTCATTTTTTTTGTACTAATTAAAAAATAGGGGTGTATAATTATTTATACAAAACATCCATTTTTTAAAGGATGTTTTGAAAAAATAATTATCACCTTTTTTTTCTTGCTTCATATGGTTTGTTTATTAAGCCCATGTCTAAAAAAGAAAAAAAATATATACAGCGCAATCAGTCACTTGGTTTTATATGGCATATTTTCCCTATTAATTTATTTATATTATGGTATGTTTGTTGACTAGCTTTAAGATTGCGTCTTTTTTCGCATAAATAAACTGTTTTTCTTTCTTAAGTTTTTTGTTTGCAGAATTCAGTAGCAAACGTATCAACAAAGTCCAATCGACGAGATCCGCTGAGGCAGAGGAACAAAAAAACATTTAGCTCTGTTTCAGTTTTCTAGGTCCAAGGGTCGATAAGTAAGCGAATAAATCAAGAATTTGCCTTTTAGGCCAAAGAAAAGATGGATGGATTGTGTGAGAAGTGATATGAATGAAAAAGGAGTTAGTGATAGCGTGACGAGTGACAGGACAGAATGGAAGAAAAAAACATGTTGCGCCGACCCCAAATAAAACGGGATAAGGGCAGGAAGATAATGATGAATTATCAGATAAAATACTAAATACTACTAGGCTACGGTTGAGCTTAGAAATATCTTACAATTTCTATGCAGTTCTAATTCTTTTAAGCCTCACATTCAAACCTACTATAAACAGAACTGTGTACAACGAGCACAATTGCTTACAAAGAGAGCATTTTGCTAAACATCACTAAATAAATTGCTCGTAAAACTGTGTGCTACTCCGTTTTACGACCAGGTGTTTGGCTTTTTCTCCCTTTTTCCCTTTAGGGGAGTATGAGCAATGAGTAATAACATTCAAGTTGATTCGAAGATGCAAATAGGTTCCTTGTGTTATGATGGTTTAGTAACGGCTTGTGGTGCGATTCTGTTGAAAAGCTTTTGTTTTTGTTAAGACAGTTAAGCCAAACAAATTAACATGGAAGAGAGATAGATCTTTTATTTAAGGTGGTGCATCATGACTCATATTTTCACTGTTTTTCATACAACCGCTCATAACTGATTATGACGTTATTACACATTTTTCATTAGATATTTTGGAAACACAGTATCTTGTGGATATTATCTAGGTTTCTAAAGAAACCAATTTCTAAATTTGTGTAAAACTAATCCAGTAAAAACCTCTGAAAATCTCCTTTTATGTATGAACTTTGACACTTCATAATTTGCCTAAAAATTAAAAAAAGTCAAAAAAGTAATCCTCTAGAGACCTTGCAAATTTTATTAAAATTCTAAATGACGACAATTTTTTCCAAAAACTTTTAAGGATTTAAAAAAAACAGCTATTTTCTAGAGCAAGTTTTGTGAAATTTTCGAGTAAATCTCGGAATTACCGAATACTAACCGAGTTTTCAGGCGTTATCTCTCTTTTTTTGCGTTGCCTTTTCGTCAAACATCGCGTTTGATTGCATTAAATGAAGTAACGAGCTTTTAAACCCTTTTCGAAGTTTACGATAGGCGAGTGGAAAAGGACCCCCTTAAAATTCATGTACAGTAGTGGTACATAGGCGGACTTAATGCAACAAGGCATTCTCTACCAGTCAACCTTTGGGTTGAAAAGACAACACTGGTAGGTTTGCACAACAAACAAATAACAGATACTAAATTATATGTCTAATAATATAATATGGTTATATGTTGTTGTTGTTGTTTATGGTTATGGTTATGATAATATGTCTGCAGCGTTATAATATGGTTTTAATGTGATTTTAGTAAATCTGTTTTGTCTTAGTCGGTACCTCATAGTTCTTCAAGGCTCTTCTCAGCCCTTATGCTTGGTAAAATCGTGTTGTTATCAATACTGACAATGTTACTACAAGACTTGATTATTTCTAGGTGGGTTATCATCAAATATTTATTTATGCACACAAAGTACAGAGGCGGACTTAATGCCTTAGGTATTTTCTGCCAGTCAACCTGCCAATATCTTCTGCCGCTCTGAGTTGAGCACGACGGAGTATCAGATTTACTGACTTTAACCCATCCATATTTCTTCAGTTGCCCTTTGCGTTCTAGCCCTCCACAGCCCAAGTTATCCAACTTCGACCACAGCTAAGTGTAGAGCTCCCTTTTTATACTATTCTCCAAGCTCGCAATTTCAGATATGCATGACAAGTTTTTATGCAAATCTCTATGCTTGCCTTTTCAAATATGCATCTCAGGTTTTATAATATAATCTAGTGGGAGTTAAACAAGATTCATAGAATTCGATGCTATGGCAACATTTGGAGGACGCCTATGTTCAACAGTAGACGTCTTTCTACTGAAATTATTATGATAATGATTACAAATTTTAGCTATACGTAAGTTCTCTTCTCCTAACAAAGTGACCAAAACACTTCTGTTACTATGCAATGTACAAAGACTGCTTTCAGAGCAATTTCGACCAGTAATAGGATAGCCATAAACGCCTGGAATACAATAGTTTACGACTAACAGTTAGGTCGTATTCTGAAACTTATCTTTACTGCCCAAATCCCTAAACTATTTAAACTATGTACGAGCTTGTCATCACATCACTGGAAAACCAATTGATGACTTCATCTGATGAGTTTTACTTCAATTAATTGGAAGGAGACTATGGTTAAAATGTCAAAAAAAAAACACCGCAAGGAAACCGCATTCCATGAGTCAAAATTTCTAATACAATAATATGTGACATCCACCGACCCCCACAGGGCCCGCATGGTAGATTACGGCCCATTCTCTCTTATAGAGAGGAGGTGTATTTAAGAAACCTCATATCTATTAGTCAAAATTTCAAAAACAATAAATATGTGACATCCACCAACCCGTACTGGCCCGCATGGTAGATTACGGCCCATTCTCTCTTACAGAGTGGAGGTGGAGGTGGAGGAGAGTTTCAGCAGTGAGCACATTTTAAAGCTGATTATGTTATGTTAACATTACTTCGGTACCTTAATCGTAACAAGACGAGTTGAGGACCTTCTATTATTAGCCTTAAAACCAACAGCAGTCAGGTACTTACACTGGGGGCGTCGAAACCATTAATATTATTTCATAGCAAGTACCTAATTAGCGAACTGCGTTTGAGCACCACAACAGCGCATAAATTCTAACAAAGTAGTCTCCTTAATACATATTTAGATCGTAAAAATGTAAGTACAGGAAATTGGACTAACTCGTTTGTTTTTATATTGTTGTCTTGTATTTGTTAAGACTAGGAGAAATAACCAAGTTATCATTTTATACATTTTTAAAGATGATGAGGAAAAGAATAAAATCAAAAGAAATAAAAGAAAAAAAAAGAAAAAAAGAAAAGAAAAAAAAAGAAAGGAAAGAAAAGCAAAAAAACAAAAAAGAAAGGAAAAAAAGAAAGAAAAGAAAAGCAAAAAAGACAGAAAAGAAAGAAAAAATAGAACAAAAAAACCAAGAAGGAAAAATATTTAGCAATTTATTGCTGAAAATAGCAATAAATTATTATAAGTCCTACTCGTATTTTGCCAAATCAACATTTATTTTCCCAGCAGCTCCTTATATGGTTTCCTGCAAAGTATTTTTTACACCATCGCGTACTAAAAATGCAACTACTATTAAAAAAAATTCCAAAAATCTTGTCAAACGAAATTTAATATTGCACTACCCATAATTGAATCCCGTACGTAATTGCTCGCGAAATAACACATTGAGCATTTTACTAAACATAGCAAAATACTTGAGTCGTAAACAAGAACAGGATACTCAACTTTACGACACTAGTGTTTGCTCGTATTTTTCTGTCGGTAAAACAGAAAATTTTAAAACCAGTGGAAACGTCTCAACAGCTGCGCGATGTTAAATGTTACAGAGAACTAGAAAACATAGATGTGGCCTGGACTGTACTGTATTTTTTATAAACATTACTAGCTTTCCGCCCGCGGCTTCGCCCGCGTGGACTACAGTTTATATCGCTCGGGCAGAGACCCGTGCTCAGCAGTGGAATTAGGCTAGCCTATGTGTTATTCCAGTGTCTCTTCTACCTACCTACCAAATTTGATCTAAATCCGTTCAGTAGTTTTTGCGTGAAAGCGTAACAGACAGACAGACAGAGTTACTTTCACATTTATAATATTAGTAGGGATATTCATGTGTGTCCGTGGCATCGAAGTCCTTATTTGATTAACTATAATTTATGTCTACACATATATGTAAATATCCTTTTTGCCTCGCACAGAACTTTTTTCTGCTTTGTTATTTTATTTCAGTTGGTTGATTTTTTTTTTTTTTTTTTGTTGGTTCTATATTAGTCGCAATATACTTTTTTTCTTTCTCTCTTTATCCTCAGTTTTGTCTTAATATTTTGTAATTTTTGAGTAAATTTTATATTCAGTTTTTATAGAATTGGTCAGAGCTGTCTTGTTACATAATAATAATAATAATAATAAACGTTTATTTCAGACGTTTCCGTCCATAGGTTACACTTACAATTTTATAACACATTTACACACACAATATTAATACAACACACAACGCAGACAAAAATAAATAAACCTACTACACAAACAAATATTATACACAAACAAAAAGAAACACATACGAAAAAATAAAAAAATAAAACTCCAAATATTTAGTGCGGTGAAGGGGGAACTGTCCACTGCTCAACGTGTAGCGTGCAAGCGTATCCAGTGGTGCAGCAGTGGAGAGTCCCACCTGTCCGCAAACACGTTCACAATACGGTTGCTACTGGCCCTAACACGACTCAACAGTGACGCACATTGCTTCCTAATAAGGGCATGAAAGCCATCAGTGTGCGATTCTGCAAACATGGTCGAGGCACTGCAGAACCGTGGTAGCCCCAGCAACACCCTAAACGCGTTATTGTATTGAACACGTAAGGCGCTATATGCTCCCAGTGTGTAGTTAACCCACAGGCTGCACGTGTAAAGTGTTTGGCAGTAAGACTTAAAAAGAGTAACTTTCACTTGATTACTGCCACGTGCGAACCTGCGGGCCAACATATTACACCGGACAGCCAACGCCCTACGTGCTCTCTCAATGTCTGTGTTGTCTCTAAGGTCTTCGGAAAACCAATGGCCCAGATACTTAAACTGCGTGACTCTGTTTAAAGCGGTACCAGCCAAAGTGACTAAGGGTACAGTCTTATAACTTTTACCGCGCCCCTTAAAAACTAGCAGTTCACTTTTCTGCGCGTTGTATCTGAGTCCATGGGCCTCCGCATAAGACTCACACAATCGCACCAATTTTCGCAATCCACTAATCGATGGACTCAGCAGTACCATGTCATCTGCGTAGCTGATATTGTTAACACATACACCGTCTATATAGCACCCGACATTGGCACTGCTGAGCTCACCGATGAGTTGGTTTATGTACAGGTTGAAGAGCTTAGGTGAAGTCAGGCCACCCTGCCTCACCCCGCACTGCAACGTGTATTCGTCCGAAAAAGAGCCTGCCCATCTGACACAATTTTTCTGATTGCTGTACCAATATCTAAAAATAGAAATAATTTCCGGGCTGCACTCTGTCTCAGTCTGCAGCTTCTCCCACAGCTTGTTATACGACACCAGGTCGAACGCTTTTGAGAGATCTAGGAAGCATGCATAGACAGGAGTCTTTCGATCACTATAATATTGTACAGTCTGCTTGAGACACATGATAGCACTTTCCGTGGACAAACCAGATCTAAATCCGAATTGCCCATCATGGAGCTTGATATTCCTGCCCAGATGTTGGTCAAGCAGACTGTCCAGTACATATTGTGAGGATTTTTTTTTGCTGACATTGGTCCTGCTATGCCCCATACGGTTTTGACAACAATATAAACCGGTCAAACTGTTCTTACATAATATCTATTATACTGGAATATGGAAATATTTTAATAACAACCACTTTTTAAAAGAGTAACCATGGAGTTTCTTGCCCGCCCCCTAGGAAACGACTAATTTGGAACCATGCACTTGCTTCTGACGTTTTATAAGTATCCATGTAAGCCTATGCCAAATAAAAACTTTTGACTTTGAATCTTGACTTTGTTGACATCTCTTAAAGGCTTGCGTAAAACACTACAAGCTGTCGAACAATCGAGCTCAGTTCTTGCCAGAAAGCGAAAAAAAAAATCGTCACTTTCTTTAGTGCCTCTTATAATTTAGATCTTCATTATTACCAAGCTCATTGCGCGTCTAGCCAGTCACTTCCAGCAAATTCCCCTTCTCTATTCCTTTAGACACTTGAGAGTATTTTTACTTCCCCACACGTACAAATTTAGTTCCTCTTAGTAGCTGTGGTACTAATTGACGCTTTAAATCTGTCCTCGCGCCCTGAACTCGTCGTACGTTTATGATTTTATATGTATAACTAAATGTTTGCCCTGACTTTGCCTGTCAGAGAGGAATGAACTTGGTTCATTAACGTTGCTGTTAGTTTGGTTGAATGTATTGCTATTTATTTAACTCTCGTAAGCGTTTATTTTAAACGTTTTTGTTGAAAGTTTCATACGATAAGGTACGACAAGATATTACTAACCATGAATATTTATAATATTGTATGTTTTATCTCGTTTTTCAGTGGTTTTTAGTTCAAACTTTTGCTTTTTGTTTCAACTTGTTTACCTGATATTTTATTCAAAATAATTTTAATTTTAACCACTACAAAGGATTATAATTCTTGCGCTGTGGCGGTCATAATGCGCCCCAAAGTCAGCGTATTGACTGGTGAGGACATCTCGGCTCAATCGCCCGGTCGCGCTCATACAGTTCGGGAGAATGCACTGACGAGTGTGCGATCGCCTACCGTAGGTATAGATATAGGTAAAACGGGCTTGTGGTGTCCAGGGTTGCTGCTAGGTTGATAAATAAAAGTCACTAACAATGGGTTCACTAAGCTGCCGTAAACACGTGCGCACCCGCTGACGGTTGAGCAAGTAATGCCTCTTCTGTACCGTCCACGTGTATACGTCACTTGCCCTTTATTAGTACGTCACAGGGCTGTTAGCCGCAACTCCACGACTAGGGCGCGTATTTTGCGTACCTACCGTGGGTATAAAAAGTGAAGTACATAAATATATGAGATTGACTTCTGTATCTGTCTATTTTGTGCCAGTACTGACTGTGATTACCTCCTACAAACAAAAGAAACACAAGAAAAAAAAACACATTTTACGTGTTTATAATATTTGTATACATAATTTTCCGACGTTTCACATCCAACGTTTGTACCAGTAGAAGTTTATATCAGAGAAATTCAACTTTCTTTCTCAAAACATAAACCGACCACAACCCTCGCTGCTTTTGCGGTTAATTATGGTTTTCTTTGGTTATAAGAAGTTTAACGACTTGTTTCCTGTTTAGACGAGTCCTGAGTAACTTGTTTTAGTAATTAACCGTTTTGAAGCAAAATCTTAGTTTCATCTTTTTGCAAACTCGTGTATAGAGTATTCTTTTGTTTTTTTTTGGTGCACGTTTGTAAAAAACAGCTTGAAAAATTACTGCTCTAAAACATTCCATCAGAAAAGAAATTGCATAATAACTAAAGTTTCTAGTTGTGTTAGTGACTTACACTAATATTATAAAGATGTAAAGTTTGTTTTTATGTTTTTTTTTTTTTGTTATTTTGTAATTTCTAAAAGTACTGGTCTGATTATTGAAATTTTTCCGCTGGTATAAAGCTGTTTTATTCCTGAGTGTTATAGGCTAAATATTTATGTAGGTACCTGGGCAAAGCTACGGTCAAAAACTAGTACAATATAAGTAACTAGCTTCAGACAGCGACACTCGGTGTTAAAGTATTCGTCTCAATCAACTGGTGAACCAATTTCTAAAATCGGTTCTGTGGTTTTTAAGTATATTCATTACAAACAAATATATGTATAGATTTATTGATATTTATCATTAATTTCAGGCATTAACCCTTAGAAACGTTGTTAAATTAAATGATTTCACCATAGAAGATTAATTAAATAAACCACAACCCACCACTATCTTGATCGACCACAATTTTCCATCAAACATAGCTAAAACTTGGAAGTATATTGGTTACCTACTTCTAGGCAAGTTTGTTACAGTGTTACAGTCGACACCTACGAGTATATTAAAAAGTGGTTTAAATGATTCTGTTCCTTATTCTGATCAAACTATTTTCAGGTTTTGCGTATTTAACGTTACACGTTGTATAATAGATAGTGGTCAAGCGCGAGCCTGTGAATACTAAAAAAATATATTTTAGTAAACCTTTTTTTATTGAAAAAAAAACAGGCTAACACACATTTGCCTCAATTCCATAATTTACTAATGAAATACAACTACTAATTAAAGTATTCTAGTAGACTTTTATAACAAGAAAGATTATTATAGACCGGAAATTGCATTCGTAGCTAAGGAAGTCGACCGATATTGTAAACTCGTTTCTAATTTGAGTGAACACTTTTGCTTGCCAGACATATCACTGCGGGCGGTACACCTAACCACATTGTAGTAGACAGTCAGTAGTGTTAGTTGAACTTACATCGTACACAAATAAAAATAACAAAAAAAAAACTTCAATTTTTTGAGCATCGACACCGATTTGCCGGCCTGTCGGTTTTCTATCGATTACATTTCGACCAGCCCCATGTTACAACCGTTTCGCTTGCGCTGAGCACTTTGAGTTGGGTACGCCGCGCCGCTAATTCTTTTGTTCTGACCACATGCCGGAGCGATGAGAGACGTCATTCCCGTACATTTGTAGCTTTCTACTAGCATTACCGATTGCAGATTAGCAACTTGGCTAGGGGTACAGTGCGTTGGAATTGCACAATTTAATTCCATCAAGCACGTTCCATCATCAGATTACTTGACGTACGGCGTTGCACCACTGGTATATGGCGGACATCCTACCCATACGTACAAAGCGTTTTGGGAAATCCATAGGTGACAGAAGAGCTGATGATGGAGCATTTCCTTAGACTGTGAACTCAGCTAAATTCTTAAATTATTTAAAAGCTAACTGAAAAAATGCTAATAAAATTAGAGTAGCATCCAGCTAAAAAGCTTTTACCACATAAAAGATAGGTACAAAAGACAATCTCATGTATTTACTTCACTTTTTAAACCTACGCGCGGTGGACGCACACTAATGAGCGTTTGAGACGGTACAGAGTGGGTCGAGGCGCTCCGAGATATCGTGTCCGTGAGCGGTGTCTATGTGTACGTTGTTCGATCGCGAATTGTATGTAGATTGACTTTCATACCTTTATATTCTGTGCTGTTACATAGTCAACTATATACGATACCTAACTTATATAACTTTAACATAGCCTAGAATTAGTGCCCTCTAAATATCATTCGCGGTTAGTAAGTTCCGTAATTTCCGCACCCTCTCACACACATTTCAATTATCACTATAAAGCATCCTCCTTTTGTCCTAACCCATAGAGATACATATATGATGGACTGAGCTTTCTCACCATGGCCCAGTTATGAAAATAATGATATAAAAAAATAATAAGTAGATGAAGATGTAGATGAGATGATTGTGATGATGATTATTAATTGATAATTGATTGATTGATATTTTTGGTTGATTTTTTTGTTGATGGTTATTTTGTAAGAAATTTTATAGGTTTGGATATAATGATCAGAGAAATAGAGGTAAGTTTATCTATTTTGTAAAAAAAAAAATAGCATTTAGATCAATCAATGTTTGCTATAGCCTGATCGAGGCTATTACTATACCTATTAAGACTCAACTTTAAAAAAAGTGGCCAAGTGCGAGTCGGAATCACTCATGAAGGGTTCCGTAGCAGCAAGTAACATAAGGTAAATTGCGGTTTACAGTTTTATGACGTATTAAAAACGCAAGATTGTACTTTTCACATTTCATTTTTCATTCTACGACTTTAATGTTCTATTTAAGTAGCTATTTGTTAGATTCAAGTATTTAATTGTATTATTGGTATTATTCAATGCGCGTTAACTAAATTTTTAGTAATAAATTGTTTGTTCAGTGTATTTTCATTAAGAGTTAATTATCCATATATTAATATTGAATTATTGCCATAATTTAGCATCTATGAGATACATATTATAATTATTTTGAATATAAATCAAGTTATTAAGTTGGTAGTGAAAAACCTGAACTAAAAACCATCTTAATGCAGTTCACAAAATACATCTACTTACCAAGTTTCAACAGTATAGTTCTTATTATTATTATATTATAATTAGCCCATATTGTCCCACTGCTGGGCAATGGCCTCCCTCCACTTCCAACGATCACGGTTCTTATAGTTTCGGAAAAAAGTGGCTGTGATATACGGATGGACAAACAGACAGACAGACATGACGAATCCATAAGGGTTCCGTGTTTTGCCATTTGGCTACGGAACCCTAAAAATACAGCCTTGCAGGAAAACTAATAGAGGGTTCAGTAAACTGAGTCCTAAAATAAACTTGGAACTAACATACTGGACAATTTTGTGAGGGCATTGCTCACACTCAGTCCATTCTTCATGCCTATATTCTGACCAGACCTTCGTCCATTGTCTTTCGTGCGTAAAGTACAGTGCTGTGTACAGATTTAGCGACGGCATCGTTTGACGTGGTAATTACGCCGTAAATCCTCAAGCGGACGAAATTAACTCGCGCTTCTGAGCGTGTTATGAAAATGCACGCCATTGTACACTTTAATTTACTTAAAAAGAGTCTTTGAAGTTTGATGGGTGTTTTTTTTTGGCATGATTTGTAAAGGCGTATATGGTGTTTAACTGAAAATTCCGTCTGTTTGAGGTTTTAATAAAGAATGATTACTCAATTCTAATTGTTAGGTTTTCATACGTAATCAAATTATTCACTATGTTATGTGTAACCATGAATATTATTTAATTAAGTTTGTATTCGACTCGAGAACAGTGGTGGCCGAGTGGTAACAGCCCCCATTTACGAGCCCGAACTCTGTCAGGCGTATTACTTTGTGTAATTTATTTCATCACCACTGCTTTCAAAACGGCGAAGGAAAACATCGTGAGGAAACCGGCATGTCCTAGAATAAAAAAATCGAAATCATGTGACATTCACCAAACCGCACTGGGCCTACGTGGTGGATTACGACCCATTCCTGAGTGCAGTGGGAACATCAAAAAGGCTGGTGGTGTATGTGGTGGTGTATTCGACTATTCATTACAATTAACTTATTGTACTGGCAACACCGAAACGATTTTATGATTATCCGCAGTAATGTCGATGTAGCATAATGACGGATGACAACTTTCTTGTTCGGTTGGTAATCGTTGAGATCGGACGCAGAATTTATCTCTTGCATTATTGTGGTGACAGGAAGTATGTTACCGAGATATACAGTCTGTTATACTTAGCATGATTGGCCTATAATTATTTCTAAGTTTCTATTTGGAAGACTTGTTGGTGATCAGGAGGGGCCCAGCTGGGTCGAAGCCTACTGGCTACAGGGTTGTCCGAAAGGGAGCTCGTGCCCCGGTATGAAGACTAGAAGGAACGGGATGGGGTTTTTAGTCAGTAAGAGTCTGACACTATCTCCCGCTCTACCCAAGAGCGGGTTTTGTCATACGATGTTTTTTCTTATCGCAAAAAAAAGACTTGTTGGTGATCTTAAAATAAATAAATTTAAAAGAGTGTCCAGAATTTCATGCTCATTCTTCTCCATATAGATCTACGCTTTGCAATATACAATTAGCATCGTTTTTCTGACCCTGTACTTCAAAAACAAACAGTATTGTCAAAAAATCAATTATTTGAAATTGATGAACTCATCATCTAACTCATCAAATAGAGTTAATTTGAAATGATCAGTCTAGAAATGAGGTTTTCATGTCTTTCAATATGTTACAAAAGAATAAGCTTCGTAGAGAGAACTGTAACAATACAAAATAACATTTCTTTACTAAACCACTGAGGTCGAGAAATTACCTGTTATCAAACGTAGATTTGGTACGATAAATCAGTAGGTTTTTCTTTGACAATTCTAGCTCCCTGCGAGGGTATGTTAACATAATACGATTTGTTGAAAATAACAGCAATTCTCTATCATTACCTACTAATATTGGGAACTGGAAAAAGGTAAGGAAAAAAACATATGAGAGTTTTGTTTCGAAGACTAGGTTTTTTTGTTAAACTTGCTTTCGAAATCATAATCATCATCATTTTAACCGATAGACGTCCACTGTTGGACATAGGCCTCCCCAAATGTCACCACAATGAACGACCCTGTGCCTCTCGCATCCGTTGGATTCCCACAACCTTTACCAGGTCATAGGTCCATCTTATAGGAGGTCTTCCAAAGCTGCATCTTCCGGTACGCTCGTCGCCACTCCAGAACCTTTGGGGTCCAACGTCTATCTGTTCTTATGTTTGGAGTAGATAAACGACACCGTTTATTTACGATGTGGTTCCCCTGCGGATATCTTCATTTCTGATTCGATTACGCAAGGAAACCCCAAGTATAGCCCTTTCCATTGCCTTTTGGGTGATTTTAAGCCTTCTGAACAGGCTCATAGTGAACGATCACGTTTCGGTGCCATATGTTATCAAAACGCACGCGGTCATATTTTCGTCTTGAGAGACCGTGGCATACTGGACCAGAAGATACCGTTTAGCTTCCCAAACGCGGCACAGCCGAGTCAGATTTGACGGTTGGCCTCTTTCTCTAAATTACATCTACCCAACTGGACTGTCCGAGGTAGACGTAAACGTCTACAACTTCGAGTCTATACTCGTCAAATGGACATGGATAAAACGAAAATCGTGGTAAACCCACTCTTTCAGAAGCTCTACTTAGGTCATTGAGCATTGTGCTTAGCTCTTCCGTAGTCTCAGCCAAAACTACTATATCGTCGACAAACCTAGTCCACTTTAGTCCAGAATCTTGAAGACATCCTCCATTGCGGACGTGAACAGTTTTGGAGAAATGACATCTATCTACCTCACACTTCACTGTAGGACGATATGTTTTGAGGTCTGGTCCTGGAGTCAGCCTGACATAATCGCGTTTTCGTACAAACACTTCAGGACTTCGATGTACCGATACTCAATTTGGCACCATTACACAGACTGCAGAATCTTTTTACTTTTTAGACTGACAAAGCTACTTTCAACCACTAGGACATTGAAAACTAAATAAGGAAGAAATGAAACTACTAAACGAAGGAACAATGTTCAAACTAAATCCAATTACACATCCAGCACCTAAAACCCTGCATAAAATTAACACCATCAGCATGTATATCACCAGATAACACGTCAAATATTAATTTACTGATCGTCACAGTTCCAAATTAACATTTTAAATACATTTAGAACGACGCCCGATCATGCCCAATCGCAATCAAAGGCCCGAAAGTTGGTCCCTATCGATTAGGCACCGCATCTGTCCCCGGAGAACCCAATAAATATGTAAATTTGTTCAGGATTAACCCCGATTCGCGAAAGAAGCTTGCTCGTGTAAATTCCAGCGAACTTGCTGCGACTATATTGAGTAATCATTTTTTTAACGTTTAATAAATTTGATTTTTTTATTTATGGCCCGTTTTTTTATTATTTCTGACTCTAATTGTTCTTTTGATCTAATATCTCTTTGTTCTCTGTATTGTTTTTAAATGTTTTTTTTTTATATGAAAAAGTCATCCAATGACATCCCCTGCTCTTGGGTGGAGCGAGAGATAGTGTCAAACTTTTACTGACTAAAAACTCACTCCTGTTCCTCCATTGCCTTCTGCTTTTGCTTTGCTGGGCCCATACGGTTTGCTGCGTAGAACAATAGGCGCCGTCGACGTATTGGACTCGTTACGGACGGTTACCGGATGGTCGGACGGCGAGCTACTTATTGCAAGTGTACAAAATGTTTAGTTCAATAAAATATTATATTTTTTTTGTATTTTCTAGGTTGAAATGAAATTGAGGATACAAATCGCATCACCATTAAGATTTGTGAAATAACAGGAAAGTAACTGAGCTTTATTTTGAAAAAATTGTTGATACTGTTATTACTATATCTTATCATATCATAATTTTCCTTAAAAACATAATTTTCTTTTCATTAAAATTAACTTCCTTAAATAATATGAAATTATGTTATTAGAATATTCATAAAGGGAAGCTGTAACTTAAAACCCCACGTATAATGTTAGTAAAATTAATAACGGTTTTGATTTTTTTGAATATTATTGAATATTAATTAAAAAACGAAACAAAAACTAAAGGACACAGTGTTTATGAACACGCTTCTGGAACACCAGGAGGGGCCCAGCTGGGTCGAAGCCTACTGGGGACAGGGTTGTCCGAAAGGGAGCTCGTGCCCCGGTATGAAGGCTAGAAGGAACGGCGCGGGGTTTTTAGTCAGTAAGAGTCTGACACTGTCTCCCGCTCCACCCAAGAGCGGGTTTCGTCAAAGATGATTTTCCCCGTCGACAAAAAAAAAAAAAAAACACGCTTCTGGAAGGGAAACTAAAATTATCAAACGGAGTGTTAGACTAAACAATTAACAATAATGTTAATATTAAGTAAGGTTAGATGGTCCATGGTGAGGAAAGATTCTGGATTGGTGACCACGTATTGGAAGAAACAACTTTGGAAGGCCTCCCACAAAGTGGCAAGGCTGGTGAGGGTTTTGACTGGGCCGTTATTTTAAGGACACATACTTCCGGAACTGCTATCCTATATGCTATTATTGGTTCCAGTCTATACGTACCAAGTTTCGAAATCCATTCAACCGTTGAAGCATGAAGAAGTAACAAAGGTACACGCACACTTACAAACTTCCGCCTTTATAATATCAGTGTGATATTCCGATTATTAATCATATCCTTGAATTCTGTCAATAACATAAATATCAGCCCCTCAAACCCTTACGAACTCAATAAAAGTTCCACACGTCCATACATAAATATATGCGCCAAAAGGTAATCTTTCACAAAATAACCATTCGCTTGAAGAGATAAACCGCAGGAATATGCTTTTAATTCCAACATGTAACGGTGTAGCCGAAAGATTCAGCCGTCATGAGATTTATAGGGTCCGTAGAATTTATGGGCCACAACACACGGTGCCTATGGGAGGCAAACCATAGTCGGATATAAGTATTTACTCCTGGGAAGTCCATTGTTTTTTATGAGAGTATTTCATTTTAGGGTAACGAGTTTAGGATGTGGTTGCGTTTAGAAGCTGGTAGATGTATCTGGTTTTCTATTTTTATTCTGTGTTTATTAAACTGATGTAAGGGCAGTTCTGTCTGCTAGCATGTCTTAGAATCTAAACATTGACGACATTCTTGACTTTCGGCTCTTTTCGGGAAAGGAGGTCTTTCTTTTTTAGGTGAGAAAATCATTCAATGACATCTCTGTCTGTGTTTGGCCTTCGTCAAGTCTAGTAATAAGATCTACTAAGACCAATTTTATGCCATCAAATGTAACAATTTTTTAAGATATATAATGATAACACACACAGTTTGATATCGTAGTCTTTTTACATAATATAAACCATCTAAAATCGAATACTGTCAGGCTAGTGGATGGTCCCCACACAACCTGATTGACTTTCATGTTTAAGCCTAGCTTACCAAGTGATTAGTGCTAACATCACTAATTAATTTGATGAACTTCCTGTAATAAACTATGAGTATCTTCATTAATAGCACACATGGTTCTGTTCCTATCACAGATAGATCATGAATATATATTTTTTATAAAGTAATTTTTTTTTTTAAATTTAGTCATTAGTTTAAAAACATTTTTTTTTAAAATAGTTTTATTTTATTAACTAAAGTTTAGTTTAAAAATCTCGTATTCTACTGTTTTTTATGGAACTAGCCAAAAAAGGTTTATCCAATTTTTATGTTTTTTTTTGCGTATTTTTGGTAGGTGTGAAAATAAGTTGCAGGCCATTTTTAAAGCTAAGACCCCCACCTATCAGTTTTTTTTAAATCAAACTCCAAGTAAGTATATGCAGTCTAAAGATGATGCTATTTATGTTCCGTTTTGGCGCATATTTTGACACACGCTAGCTCATAACACGTATAGAAAGAAGTCTAAAAACTATTAATATGTAGTCGGAAAACATTTCGGAAAAATCTCCGAGACTCGATTCAGGAACTAAACTATTTATTACTATTAAGTAGGTAAGTGTGTAAGGAACTCTCGTTGCCCGAATCCAACTCGCACTTGACCGATTTTTGTCTCTGGTATCCGATGTTTTCCTTGAACGATTCATAGCACTTAAGCAACAAATCATTTTGTGATATTGATCACTTAATCCATTATCCATGCTTGATGTTCCAGGTAATAGTTTATTTCTACTATTTATTTTTCTAGTCTTCATGAACGCTTCCTTTCGATAAAGGAGTTCTTAAGTACATGAAGTAAACGGCACACTTATCGCGTTTCTCAGAACATTAAACAAGTTGTAACTTATTAGTAACACTTGAAAAGGTTTTCCTAAGACGGCTTTCCAAGAAAATATGGTTTCTTGCTTCTTCAGGTACTTCTTCGGTATACCCTAGATATTTAATCCACTTTTGTTGTGAGGTAGTTTTTCTTTGTATTAAGTTTTGACCATATTTTTCTTTCATAAGATGGTAATTTTGTTCTGAGACAACTCCAAGAAAGACAAGTTTATTTGTGCTTCATACAGCTTCTTAAAATTTTTTTTTCTGTTTTTAAAGCTAGAAAGTCGCCTAAGGTCTTCTGTCCATAGACGCGTAGCTTCATAGACGTGTATTCGTCATTATATGCTTAGTGTATGCCTGCTCGCAGCTTGCTATGAAACTCTGTCTATGTTTAACTATGAAAATCAACTTCAGGTAGTCAAATATTGTTGGAAAATTTCCTCACCCATATTTTATATTTAGTAATTAACAAGAAGTCAGTGGTAAGTTAAAAACAGTTCTAATTAGTCACGTGATATGTTCGCTTAAGAATTAAGAACATTATTGGAGTTTTCATTATTGGTGTTAAGATGTAGTTGATTAGAGCAAATGTAGCTCGAAGCGAATAGCTCAAAGAATCGCCAAACTTAAGTGGCAATGGGCAGGACACATTGCACGCAGAACAGATGGTCGATGGGGACGAAAGTTCTGGAGTGGCGACCACGTACCGGAAGACACAGCATTGGAAGGCCTCCAACAAGGTGGATCGATGACCTGGTCAGAGTCGCCGAAATCCGATGGATGCGTGACGCACAGGACCGGTCGTTGTGGCGACGCTTGGGGGAGGCCTATGTCCAACAGTGGACGTCTTTCGGCTATGATGATGAGAGCAAATGTGTAGCAAGATTACAGTCCGTCGACAGTTGATATAATTTTTCTACTTATATTACATCAAATAAATCATTCCTTACACATACAATGTGTGAAAAAATATTTATACGACTTCACCGTATGTTATACAGGGTATCATTAATCGGCTGACACAGCACATAACGACAATACGGTGCGTATGTATGACGTCAGAGGCGTGAAAAACAGCTCGAATTCCCCTATTTATGCACGTGGAACACGATTTATCTTGCCGAGTTAATTTTTGAATTAAAAGCGAAAAATTCTTTCACTGCTTTTGATTCACGTTCGGAATTAAGCTTTTGAGAATATTCGTACGGGAAATTTTAAATTTATGCTTCAATCAATTTTATTAGTTACTTCGAGCGATCGTACGGTATTTTCTTTATCATAAAGATAATAATTAATACTTGTATTTTTTTTATATTTCGCCAGTTTGAAGACAGGTGCTTTGTTTTTCTTTTTGAATTGAGAATTCGTCCTATAATTTCTCTTAAGAGGTCCTGTGAGACTTTTACTGACTAAAATCAAACAAATAATGTTCCATCAGATGCTTTTACGTTCTAGAAGCACGGGTAACCTGTTCAGAAATTGACCCAGGACCTGTAACTTCGGCCCTGCTGGGTCCCTACGGTTTTGGTACTATCTCTTTGAGGTGCGTATGGAAAACTACGCGCTGTCGAACTTTATTCCCTCTGAAAATAATATTTCTCTTATTAGATAAAATGATTAAAAGAAAGTTCAGAGTATTTTGCTTTTTCAGGAATTTATGAAACCGACAACCGGATGAAAAGTTTATAGATAAATTCTTCGAAATCCGTCGGGTGATAGAACGTGGAATCATTTTTATTACATAAATGGGATCGTGTTGGTTTCATTTCTGTTTTTGTTTTAACCGATATTGCATGTTTCATGGGAAAACTATTTAAAAGTATACATTTCAATTTAATACTATCGTTTTTGTTTCTGGATAACGAACATCAGTTTCGAATACCGTAATTAGAGATTCAATAGAAAGACAATGGGTGAGCAAACGCAAGCGTTCGCTTGGGGTTTAATGAATTAACAACTAAATTAGTCTTCAATGTATCTGAAACAGATTTGTGTATAATAAGAACTACTTTTCGCCTGTTTAACACAAAATTTTTGACTGTTACCTAACTTTAACCAAATGGCTTGATCGATTTGGATGTAATTTTGTGTGCATATTTGAATGCAACTTCGAATGGTTAGGAAATCCAATAAGATCCTATAGGTGGAGCTACAATCGAGTTCTTAACCCTTCAGATACCGTCAATTAGAGACACAATAGTAAGACAATAGATGCGCGGCCACCGGTGGTCGCTTGGGGATTCATGAATTAATTTTATTTCTGACATATATAAGGTGAGATGGTGGTCAAACGCGAGCCTATCAACAATAAAAAATATACTCGTATATATAATTATAAATTTAGTAGATTTTATAATCAACCAAGATTGAAAGAAAGAAAGAAAACATGTTTATTCTGCCTGAATAGACGCACAAATCATTGCAAAAAATTCCCCACCAGGCCATGTATACAGGGCTTAACTGTATTGGGTATCAATGTACTCTGTATATTCCATACACCATAGACAACACAGTTGTCTAGGTTATCTGTTGTAACTACTCTTTTTTGTTTGTGGCATAATTGTTCATTGACAAATGGCCATTTTTCTCCTCTTTAGAGATCTTATCCTTTGCAGGAGCTTATGCAAAGGAGTTCTTTGTACTTGTATAGCGTTAAGACTAAGTTAGTATTACAGGAATTCTACAAAGACTGCAAAGAGATTACCCGTTATATGAGAATATCCCTTTGCCAGAGGTACTTTAGCATTTCCACTAACGATGTTGAACCTGTGACGTAAAGCTTACTCTGGATTTATATTTGATTTCTGTTAGCAAAAGCTTGGGTACCATTTTGTTGTTATAAAATTATTCAAGAGGATTTAAAGATTAAAATTTATAATATCATTGCATAAGTAATGTAATATTATGCGTACTTGGAGTGGAATTTCCTGGTGGAGTCTGTGTTTCCTGATAGCTACAACCTAAGGGACAGAGTCTTTAAGTCAAGAATGAATAGGTTGCTTCTATTCAAGCATGCTCCATCGTCGGCCACATCATCGCTTACCAGGTGAGATAGCGGTCAAACGCGAGCCTCAAAACATCATATCTGTAATTTTCTCAAGGCTGAGTAAGAAGTGTTGTAAATATACTCGTATACTAATTTCTGCCAACGGCTTCAACCACGTAAAAGTAGGTTTTTTCATACAAACTTTGCACCCCCATTTCATCCCTTTAGGGGTTGAATTATGGAAAATCCTATCCTATCTAATCCTATAAACTAAGGTTTATGACACAAGCCTTGTAAATAATTTCACGTATCTAGTCCCAGTAGTTTCGCCTCTGCTTTGATATGTCAGCCAGTTAGTCCTTTTATATATGTAATGAAATGACATTTCATTAATTCAAATTTGCCGCGCTTCACGCGTTGAAGTTGTCAATGGGATTTATGTTCTGTGGAACGGGGTGACGTGTGATTGAATGGCAGATGATGTTTAGATTATTTTGCATATTTTATTGTTAAAAATTCTATTGTAAAGAGATGAAATAAAGGGATATAATTGAGGAGGCGATATTAGTAAACTTTAAATGTCGTTTCTTTGATTTTCAGGTAAGTTATAGGTGTAATGATCATAGTTAAACGTTGTAATATGGTAAGGACGTATTAAATAAACAAAACTTAGATTTTCAGAGAAACAATTTGTGGTTTATTTGGAAAATCCTCAATAACATATCTTATATATATACTAGCGACTGCCTAGGCTTTGCCCGCGTGAATGTAGGTTTCTCCGTACAAAAGTTCGGACCTTTTCATTACTTTAGGGGGCGAATTTGGAAAACCCTCTCTTAGTGCTCGCCTATGTCATAAAAGAAAGCCTTATATACAAATTCATATTCCTTGTCCCAGTAGTTTTGGCTGTACGTTGATATGTCAGTCAGTTACTTTCTCCTTTCGTACTCGTATAGTATATTATAGATATACCTACATATGTACGTTTACATACATACATGATAAGGACTATTTCTAAGGCAATTTTTGGAAACTTTCATTTGAAAGTAAATCTTTAACATTAATGATTTCAGGAATATTTGTAGAGCTACACGTGGAGGAAAATAGTACTTGATACAAATTCTCACAAATAAAAATAATAATATTTTTATTTATGTTGACTAAACTATTATTTTTTACTCAATTAGAGTTTCTTTATTTACTTAGAAAGCTGCGTGGGTTGTTTTAACGTATTTGAGGTAAAAAAAAAAACATTATAATAATACTAGCTGCTTCCAGCGGCAGCAGAAAATTATCCCAAGGGGACTTACTTCCGGGTCAAAAAGTATCCTATGTCCTATTCCAGGAAATGGTCTATCTGTGTACTAAGTTTTATCAAAATCAATTTTGCCATTTAGGCGTGAAGACGTAACAAACAAACACACTTTAGCTTTTATAATATTAGTAAGGATTTATGATATAAAACGCCGTTTATAATTTTATGGTGTCTTGGTAAGTTCCTAAAATGGGAATTTCAAATGTTAGTCAATGATTATATATTGACTATGTGGTTTAATATTAGTCAACGTATGAATATACCTACTATGCAAAAAAAATGTTTTCTGTAAAAAAGAAATGCAAAGTTTAATCTATGTTTTCATTTCTTTTATAGTCTACAAGTTGTACAATTATTCTATTATCTTTTTTTAAATTGCGTCGAATTTGTATGCAAAATGCGCACAAACGTGATCAGATGGGCTCAAATACTTGAGAGAAAAAGAGCCTTCGAATCGAGAAGTATACAGGGCTTTTCCATGTATACAGGGCTTAACTGTATTGGGTATCAATGTACTCTGTATATTCCATACACCATAGACAACACAGTTGTCTAGGTTATCTGTTGTAACTACTCTTTTTTGTTTGTGGCATAATTGTTCATTGACAAATGGCCATTTTTCTCCTCTTTAGAGATCTTATCCTTTGCAGGAGCTTATGCAAAGGAGTTCTTTGTACTTGTATAGCGTTAAGACTAAGTTAGTATTACAGGAATTCTACAAAGACTGCAAAGAGATTACCCGTTATATGAGAATATCCCTTTGCCAGAGGTACTTTAGCATTTCCACTAACGATGTTGAACCTGTGACGTAAAGCTTACTCTGGATTTATATTTGATTTCTGTTAGCAAAAGCTTGGGTACCATTTTGTTGTTATAAAATTATTCAAGAGGATTTAAAGATTAAAATTTATAATATCATTGCATAAGTAATGTAATATTATGCGTACTTGGAGTGGAATTTCCTGGTGGAGTCTGTGTTTCCTGATAGCTACAACCTAAGGGACAGAGTCTTTAAGTCAAGAATGAATAGGTTGCTTCTATTCAAGCATGCTCCATCGTCGGCCACATCATCGCTTACCAGGTGAGATAGCGGTCAAACGCGAGCCTCAAAACATCATATCTGTAATTTTCTCAAGGCTGAGTAAGAAGTGTTGTAAATATACTCGTATACTAATTTCTGCCAACGGCTTCAACCACGTAAAAGTAGGTTTTTTCATACAAACTTTGCACCCCCATTTCATCCCTTTAGGGGTTGAATTATGGAAAATCCTATCCTATCTAATCCTATAAACTAAGGTTTATGACACAAGCCTTGTAAATAATTTCACGTATCTAGTCCCAGTAGTTTCGCCTCTGCTTTGATATGTCAGCCAGTTAGTCCTTTTATATATGTAATGAAATGACATTTCATTAATTCAAATTTGCCGCGCTTCACGCGTTGAAGTTGTCAATGGGATTTATGTTCTGTGGAACGGGGTGACGTGTGATTGAATGGCAGATGATGTTTAGATTATTTTGCATATTTTATTGTTAAAAATTCTATTGTAAAGAGATGAAATAAAGGGATATAATTGAGGAGGCGATATTAGTAAACTTTAAATGTCGTTTCTTTGATTTTCAGGTAAGTTATAGGTGTAATGATCATAGTTAAACGTTGTAATATGGTAAGGACGTATTAAATAAACAAAACTTAGATTTTCAGAGAAACAATTTGTGGTTTATTTGGAAAATCCTCAATAACATATCTTATATATATACTAGCGACTGCCTAGGCTTTGCCCGCGTGAATGTAGGTTTCTCCGTACAAAAGTTCGGACCTTTTCATTACTTTAGGGGGCGAATTTGGAAAACCCTCTCTTAGTGCTCGCCTATGTCATAAAAGAAAGCCTTATATACAAATTCATATTCCTTGTCCCAGTAGTTTTGGCTGTACGTTGATATGTCAGTCAGTTACTTTCTCCTTTCGTACTCGTATAGTATATTATAGATATACCTACATATGTACGTTTACATACATACATGATAAGGACTATTTCTAAGGCAATTTTTGGAAACTTTCATTTGAAAGTAAATCTTTAACATTAATGATTTCAGGAATATTTGTAGAGCTACACGTGGAGGAAAATAGTACTTGATACAAATTCTCACAAATAAAAATAATAATATTTTTATTTATGTTGACTAAACTATTATTTTTTACTCAATTAGAGTTTCTTTATTTACTTAGAAAGCTGCGTGGGTTGTTTTAACGTATTTGAGGTAAAAAAAAAAACATTATAATAATACTAGCTGCTTCCAGCGGCAGCAGAAAATTATCCCAAGGGGACTTACTTCCGGGTCAAAAAGTATCCTATGTCCTATTCCAGGAAATGGTCTATCTGTGTACTAAGTTTTATCAAAATCAATTTTGCCATTTAGGCGTGAAGACGTAACAAACAAACACACTTTAGCTTTTATAATATTAGTAAGGATTTATGATATAAAACGCCGTTTATAATTTTATGGTGTCTTGGTAAGTTCCTAAAATGGGAATTTCAAATGTTAGTCAATGATTATATATTGACTATGTGGTTTAATATTAGTCAACGTATGAATATACCTACTATGCAAAAAAAATGTTTTCTGTAAAAAAGAAATGCAAAGTTTAATCTATGTTTTCATTTCTTTTATAGTCTACAAGTTGTACAATTATTCTATTATCTTTTTTTAAATTGCGTCGAATTTGTATGCAAAATGCGCACAAACGTGATCAGATGGGCTCAAATACTTGAGAGAAAAAGAGCCTTCGAATCGAGAAGAAGAAGAAAATACTTTTAATCTTATACAAATATAAAAAAGAAGTAAATTTTTTTTTTAGGTAATTTCTAAAAATACTGGTCTGATTGTGAAAATTGTTTCACCATTGCTTACCATCAGGTGAGATGGTGGTCAAACGCAAGCCTATCAATAATAAAAAAAAACCGATAGAAAACTGCTTTATTCCTGACTTACATAGGCTAAATTCTATGTACGCGGGTGAAGCTGGAAGAAAAAAGCTAGTACTTAATAATATCACAAAAAACAATGTAAATTACATACTAAAGCACATACCTGCCAGTTTAAGTCCGATGCGTTTCCCTGGAGGCTTAATTAACTCAATGTGAGTTCTCCGCAGTCCTCGCTCGGTGCACAGGCCAGAGTCAGTCGACAACGATGTCTGGGATTTGAACACTGGAAAAGAAGAAATCAGGTTTTAACAAGCTTTAAATGAAAATAATTGTTTCATAGTAAGCTTTTATAGGTCGATATACCTATATATTTAATAGTCGTCAAGACGTATCATACGAGCCCAAACTCGATGGCGTTGTGTCTACTACCAAGTTCCTATAGCCACCTTCCGGTTCTATCATCAGATCAGCTCCATGTCATAATAATTTTTCATTGTCATCTGATTTACACATGCATGCAAAAATTCAGCTGAATCGGTAACCGGGAAGTGGGTCTTTAATTTACAAGATTTGATTACAGACAAACATTGGGACAGGTAAATAAAAAAAAGCTAAATAAAAGCTTGTAAAATACGTGTATTGTTTATGATAATAACTGGGCTGTAGCCAGCAGGGGCTGCGGGAATGTTTGTAAGAATGGCTGTGGCGCTAGAGTGCAAAGGGCAATTGGAGGGTATAGTTGAATTTTAGCCAGTAATGATCTGACACGCATTCTTGTCAAATTAATCACCCTAGAGCGAGAGTAGATTCTTCCTCAAAAAAATATTATTCTGCACAAACAGCAGGCTCTGTAAGTAATCAAACGAAACGTGTCTTAAATACATCAGGTTGTAGCTAGCATGAAACACAGATTCTAGCAGTGAATTCCATTTCATACCTGTCTTGTGAACATAACAATCTTAATTTTTAACTTTAATGTAATGTTTATGGCCCTGAATCATGTTAATCAACTAGCTTACCCGATGAACTTCGTACCGCTTAACAGTCAATAAATGTAGCATATCTTTTGATGTAAGTCAACTGATTGCGATGATTTCGTATATTTTACGTGATGCGCACACAACTAAAAACTTCTACAGATTTATTATATATTGTGGCGACGCTTGGGGGAGGCCTATGTCCAGCAGTGGACGTCTTTCAGCTGATATGATGATGATGATAATGATTATATGAGATTCGTAACAAGGCGCAAAATATAAATTTTCAGTAAGACCGTAAAGGCATAGTCCGATTTCTATATCTTCGCCTAGCTCTAGGTACTATAAACAACTGTTTTAACGTTCCAACCAATATTGTTTTAACCTTTTGAAATTAAAACTAAAGTTTTCATTAAACTCGAGGCACAAAACCTACACTAACCAACGATATTGCCCAAACTACACCGACATCACTCCCCCTACTTCCCTTGTTTTAACCAAAAAATAGCCTGCAATTTCCCGAAATAACGCCCCCACAATACCCGAAAACGGTACAGTTTCGGTAGCAAAACATTTAACTGGTGGACGCACAAATCTCCGCGCCCGTTTCCGAACAACTTTTACAGTAACTGCACTTGTAAACTGCGGAGCCTCTCTTAAAATAATACCCGGTCGGGGTATCGATAGTGACTTGTGGCAGTTTGGAACTAATAAAGGAGTGTAAGCTGCGTTATTAAGGAAAAAGAGTGAGGTTGTGGAGGAGGTGGAGGTTTTCGACGGCGGTAGATATAGCTATGTTGAACTGCAGGATTGTTTGAAAGAAATACCGCGACCCTGGAGTTTAAAAGGCATAAGGATTGAAACCAAGGCTAATGGGTCAGCGTTGGAAGGCCCCCAACAAGGTGGACTGAGGGTTACGGGAATCATAGGACCGGTCGTTGTACCGACGCTTGGGGGAGGCCTATGTCCAACAGTGGACGTCTTTCGGCTGATATGATGATTATGATGAGATAGGAAGTAGTGTTGGAAGGGATCCTCAACCGATCCAAAATACAAATCATATGTAGGTACATATTTTGGTAGTATGAACTCACACTGGCACCGCACAAAAAAAACGCTTCAAGCTTTTTTTTTGTGGCGAAGTTTTTTGATGCCCGTGTACGCTTAGAGTATCTAATAGGGCTTTTTGCCAAACCACAAAATGCTAATTGATCGTGAAACTAATATTGTCAACAGAAGAAATTAACTATAAAAGAAAACCCAAACCTACAGCTTCCATTTCTTAAGATCTTTGTGACATTTCCAATTTGTTAAATCATTAATCACGCAAAACGAGATCGGACCAAACATTTTTTCGTAAAGGAAACAAAATGTTGTAGTTTGCGACTTAACTTCTGTACAAGTCATAAAATATAAGTGGATAAGTTTCTTGTGGGTATTTTTTGTATATCTCATAATATGACAATATAAAACAACGTCCACTAGTTTATTATGCGTAATAAAAACAACTGAATTATACATTTTTTTTATCACAAATTGAGGGTCATTGTTTATGGAACATGCAAATTACTAAATAAGTTTTACTCTTGTAAATCAACAGAGAGACGAAATATATCTTGCTGAGTTGCTAGCCAATCGCTTTTCAATTGTTTACATTTCAGGAAGTGTGTATTGAAACCGCACAATTTAACTCCATTTCGTTCCATCATCTGACCACCAGACGTGCGGCGGCGTTATGCCATCGGTTTATGGTGGACATTCCACCCATACGTATAAAGCGTTTTGGAAATGTATTCATTGCGCGTACAGATAACAAGTGGGATTCACTGCTGGAGTCTGTGTATCGTGATAGCTACAACCTAGGGGTCTTTAAGTCAAGAGTACCATCATTTGAGATAATGATCAAACATAAGGAGTGAAACAAATAAAAATAGATTCAGAAATAAATTAAAGTTATTTTATTTATGTTAAATTTAATGTAATTAATAGAATAATAAAATTTATCTATCTTCTATACTTATAATAAATCTGTAGAGAGGTCAATTCTGTACATGAAATATATTTCCAAAATAACTATCAGGGGGTGATTAGTGATCGATACTGATGCCAAAAATGCAAACAGTAAAATTTTTGTCTGTCTGTCTGTCTGTCTGTCTGTCTGTATGTTCTTTATAGAAACAAAAACTACTCGATGGATTTTAACGAAACTTGGTACAATCATTCTTCATACTCCTGGGCAGGTTATAGTATACTTTTCATCACGCTACGATCAATAGGAGCAGAGCAGTGAAGGGAAATGTTGGGGAAACGGGAGAAATTACTCGACGGAATAAGCAACAGGATCCGCGTACGAAGTCGCTGGCAGAAGCTAGTTTTAAATATGAGTTTAAATTTATACTCCACTTAAACACTCCACAGTCCAACCATTGTAACGGTTTTATGGGGGCTTACTTTATAATTTTACGTACCATTTTGAAATAAAATAAATAGATAAAACGTACGTCCGCTAAAGCCTGTAACTCAAACGATTATGTTTTGAGTTGTTGTTTGCAAATTTCAGCGGCTTCGCGGGTCGTTAGCAGAACTTGACGTTTCATTTTAAAAAAGAAGGATTACTTTTTATCCATCTCTAATTTTCTCCGGAAGAGGCCCGCTCCTCTAACTTTTTCTGTCGTTTTCACATTTTCAGGGCCGGCTTCCCTTTACGTAATTATTCTTATAACGAATGTCATTAATATTCTGAAAGTAAAAGGCTTTGTCGGTGTCTTTTTTATGTTTTTATCCATTTAAGGTTAAGATGGATTGGATTTATGCTTGTTTTAGAACTATTATTAAGGTGTCTGTTGGGAATTCAACTTGGAGGAAATTTGTTTTTGATAGCATATTTAGATTGAGCTACATTGGTTTGCCATCATTTTTGGACTTCATGCCGACTGTTTGAAGAACACCATCATCATCATCTTCCTGCCCTTGTCCCGTTTTATTTGGGGTCGGCGCAACAAGTTTTTTTCTTCCATTCTGTCCTGTCACTCGTCACGCTATCACTAACTCCCTTTTCTTTCATATCACTTCTCACACAATCCATCCATCTTTTCTTTGGCCTCCCTCTCCCCCGCCGTCCATCCACATGTAAACTCATAACTTTTTTAGCAACATGCGTTTCGTCCCTCCTTTTCACATGACCATACCAAGACAAACGATTTCCTTTCAACTTTTCAGTCACTGGCGCCACTTTCAAACTTCCCCTAATATACTCATTTCTCACTTTATCCATTCTTGGCATGTAATCTTTTTTCATCCATCTTTTTCACAGCCCAACGTTCTGATCCATACAGTACGACAGGCCTTATCACGGACTTGTAGATTTTACCCTTTAACTTGAGGGGCATCCGTGGGTCACAAATGGTTCCCGTGACCTGTCGCCATTTCATCCATCCTGCGTTGATCCGATGTGTTACGTCCCGGTCTACCTTTTTTTTTTTTTTTTTTTCTTTCGACGGGGAAAATCATCATTGACGAAACCCGCTCTTGGGTGGAGCGGGAGACAGTGTCAGAGTCTTACTGACTAAAAACCCCGCGCCGTTCCTTCTTGCCTTCATACCGGGGCTCTAGTTTCCTTTCGAATAACCCCGACCCCGGTAGGCTTCGACCCAGATGGGCCCCTCCTGTTGCTGACAACTCCTTGAGGCGCGCGGGAACAGTGCGCGCCGTCGACGCCTTGGCTCGGTCCGGACAGTTACCGGACTATCGGACAGCGAGCTACCCATGGCTCGCTGTCCGCGAGCCCGCGTCTACGGTGGCTGGAAATCGGGATCGGAATCCCGGCGGCGGCGGCGGGGGCGCCGTTGCCTGATGCGGTCTGCCTCCTCCTTTGCTAGCATTACTGCTTCGCAGAAGGAGGCGACCGCCTGCCACTCCTCCTCGCTCCGGACCATGGCCTGAACCAAGGCCCGGCGCGAGAGGTCTCCGCCGCCGATCGCCCCCACGAGGGCACGGCGTTGCTCCGCCCAAGCAGGGCACACCTCAACTGTGTGCTCCACCGTGTCCTCCGGGCGTTCCGCACAGTGACGGCACCCGGGCGTCTCTTCCGCTCGAATCCGATGCAGGAACCTCCCGAACTTGCCATGTCCGGTGAGGACCTGCGTCATGCGGAAGGTAAGGACGCCGTGAGGTCTTTCCAGCCACGCCTCAAAGAGGGGACTTACCGCCATAATTGTGGCGTGCCCAGCACTGGGTTGCGATAGTCGCTGACGCCATTTCACCGTGAGATCCCGCCGGAGCTCGGTCCGCCATACCTCGACCTGTCGCGGTAGTGGACTTTCACCCCGGCGTTGCATCTCCACGCGCTTATCGTGCATGTGTGCAAGGACTGTTGCCTCCAGATCCCACGGTGGTAGGCCAGCCAGAAGGCTCGCCGCTTCGCGGGAGATCGTGCGGTAACCCCGCACCATCCGTATTGCCATGACCCTCTGGCAGGCGTTCAGTATGGACGCCGGTCGCTTTGCCAGCGACGGTGCCCACACCGGCGCCCCGTAGAGGGCCATGGACCGAACGATCCCCGCGTAGAGCCTCCGGCAGGAGGCGTCTGGACCCCCAAGGTTGGGCAGGAGCCGCTTGAGAGCAGCCCCGGCCCGGTTGAGTTTGGGAGCCAAACGTCGGAAGTGTTCTCCGAAATTCCATCGGCTGTCGAGAACGAGTCCCAGGTACTTCATCGTCGACCCGACGCCGATGCGAACTCCTCCTACCGTAAGTTGGGAGTCTGATGGTGGCGCATTCCGGGGGCCGTGGAAAAACATGGCCTCGGATTTGTGCAGCGCCACCTCGAGTCCCAACTCCTGGATCCTACCAACGACTATCGCAACCCCGCGTGTCGCTAGAGCGACCGCCGCCTGGTGCGACTCTCCCTGCGCTAGAACCAGCGTGTCGTCTGCGTAGCAGACCACGCTGACCCCGTCAGGGAGGTCGCCGCGCAGCACGTAGTCGTAGCCGATGTTCCACAAGGGTGGGCCTAGAACCGACCCCTGCGGAACACCGCACGACATCTCTCGACGTTTCCAGTCTCCCTGGTGACCGGGGTAGATAATGGACCTGTCCGACAGGTAAGCCTCGACCACACGACAGAGGTATTCGGGCACCCGGTGGTACCGGAGTGCCCTCCGGATCGTACTCCAGGGCAGGGAGTTGAACGCGTTGGCAATGTCCAAGGACACTGCCACGACACTCCTGCCCCGGGACACCGCAACCCCTGTCGTGAGGGCTCGCACGCGCATGATGGCGTCCCGGTCTACCTCACCATCCCCTTGGACGAGCGACCCTAGAGTCGGAACAGATCGGTATGGGCGTTGTTCTGGACCTCCTGTTTGAAGAACACCAACAGATTTAAATATATCTACAATTCATTTACGTATTTCTGAGTACACAAAAAACTTACGATAAGCAGTATTTAACAGTTATTTCGAGTATACCATTGTATCCGTAGGACGCTTGTATATTTAACAAATGTTGAAAGTTTTGAATTTCTGCCCCGAAATTTCAGTTTTGACTTTTGAGTACACTCGGTACAAGTTTTATCACAGAATTAAAATATCGACAAATACTGTTTCCAGCATCCTAGAATTTTAATAATACTTATAATAACTTACTTTTTGGGTTGTTAATTGCTGTTTTAAAACAATAGCCAATTAAGTCGGTTACGAAATAATTTCTAATTGTTCCCTTTTTAATTGTGTAACATTGTTTCAGACAAAATAATCTAGGTACAAAATTGTTGATAGAAATTTTAACGAGTGGCTTCAGACAAAGGAGCTTTTATTAATTAAATATATTCATGGAAGTAATTAGTTACAACGATTCATTTTATAACGTTTACCTTGTTATTGTTAATTTTGATGAAAATTTTATTGCTACGTGTTTCTTTAATTGTTTTTCTGTAACTGTAGATTTTTTTATTCATAAGTTCTAAATTTTACTTGATGGTGGAGCATGCTTGTCTAGAAGTAACCTATTCGCTCTTGACTTAAATAACCCTAGATTGTAGCTATCAGGAAACACAGACTCCCACAGTGAATTCCACTCCCTAACTTTACGCACAATATTATACCTACTTTTTGAAATAAGAAAGTTTGCAATGCGGACGAAGCGAAATTCACCCGAGCCTTGGCGATGGTCTTATTGACCGAGTTCTGCAGAGTAGGTATCGAACGTAGGTATGTACTATGTAAAGTATGAATGGGATGTCCACCATGCTGGCCCAACGCCGTATGGCTAGTAGACCGATGATGGAACGTGCTTGCGGAATTAGGTTGTGCAATTCCGATGGACACTCGCCGAAATGTGAATGATACAAAACCGACAGGCTTTATATCATTCACAGGCCATTCGTCGTCGATGCTCAAGACTTTGAAGTTTTGACTCGACGAGTGAATCATAGCTTTGGGTAAATAAAAAACTGTAGATGGTCACTTATTTAAAAGCTCTTCATCAGAATATTGTTCTCACACAAAGAAGTAAAGTAATTGACAGCTTTTGGTTTTGTTATAAAAGTACACTACTACGTCTTTACTTGCCAAAATATATAAATTAGCATTCAGGTGATGAAAAAATTCATTACAAACAAAACTGCAAAACACAAATCCTCTTTATGATATTATAAGTACCTATAAAGGCATTAATAGATTTTAATTACAGGAGCAACTCGAATGTATGAAAATAAGTGAGCTGTTTTGCAAAATAATTATGTTTGCGCTAATTAACAAAATATAGGCAACAAATGAGTTCATAGCGGTATTTTGTTTTCATGCATGATAATTTTATCCTTTGTAATAATATATAAATTGAAGGTCGGAATTGTTAAAATACTTCTCCCGATCTGAGATTTTTAATAATTGCTTTGCACACAGGCCTCAAAAAAACGCCGCTTCAACCTTTTTTTTGAGGCGTTCATTTTTTGTGGCTCGTGTGTGGCAGTGCCGCCACCAAAAAACGCTTGAAGCCGCTTCAAGCTTCTTCGGCCATAAGCTGTCGCGTGATTCAGTTGTTTTTTTGCGGCGGCTCCTAGCTTTTTTTTGTGGCCGCTTCTAGCGTTTTTTTGAGTCGGCGTTTTTTCTGTCCTAAAATCCGCCCATATTCTTTCAGTTGTCATTGCATTCCAGGGCCGTGGTAACTGTTCAGAACAATTTCGTAGAACCTTCCTTAACAGGCGGCAATATCTAGCTAAACATTTTATGTCGAGGATAATATGAAGAAGTTTCTATCCTCTCATAGTAAAACTGAACAAATTTAATACAATAATAAGCAGATCTTTAAACTATTAAAAAAAAAAAGAAATTCCAATAACCGTAAAATCACCTTGTACTACCAATATATATTGTAAAATCTAAATAATTATCTATCGGCTTACCAATACTGCAAATGTTCAAACGGGTATTTACACAGAACGTTACCTATATCATTACTAGAAAATATATTCGCCTCCATAACTGTAATAGCATCGATCTCTTTAAAACACATAACAACATTGACTTTAAATACAAACAAAAGTAAAATATCTTGTTTCCTTAAAACGGATAAAACAATTGTGTAAAGGCGAACCAGAACCGAGGAATTAGTCGACATTCCACGACGTATCATTTATCAGGAGGTCGAAATAAGAAGTACAAACATGAGTAAATTGCAAGCACTCGTTAAGACAGCTAAGGGTGGAGCCACAGTGCAAGCGGTAGCGACTAAAGATTTTGTTGGAGCAAAAGTTTACGTTAGCGCGACCCATCGTCGACCGCATCATCGGTTTCTATCAGGTGAGATAGCGGTCAAGCGCAGACCTATCAACAATAAAAAAAAAACGTAATTTTGTGGTTCTGTTGTAATGCAACAATCTTCTATTCAGAGATTTGGTACAGCCTTAATTTCTGGGCTTTTCTAAGCTTTGCACGGCTGTACAAATATTTGAAATTTTGGGCTTTTTCTCTTCTGCATTTATTATCCATATGAATCTTCTTTATGAATCATTTCGCTTCTTGGTCAAAACCTTTAAAAAATCTGCATAGCAGCTTTTGAATTCATCGCAAACAGACTGACAAAAGAGTGGTTGCTTTATAATATACTAGCTTTTGCCCACGGCTCCACCCGTGTAAATAAAATAAAATATATAAAATAAAATAGTGTATGTTTTCTTAACCCTTCAGATACCGTCAATTAGAGACACAATAGTAAGACAATAGATGCGCGGCCAACGGTGGTCGCTTGGGGATTCATGAATTAATGCTTATTCACTCTCAATTAGATAAAAGAATTCAGGCGTAATTAGCATATGGATAGACCATGTCTAGTATTAGCACTTAGGACACTTTTTATCCTGGAACTAATTTTCTACTACAACAAAGATGAAGGCTCTGACAGAAGCTATTCAATCATAACCAGAAAAAAACATATTTTAGTAAAAAGAAAATAAATAAAAACAAGATAAAGAAAATTCTAAAGAAGATAAAGTACTTTGCTTTATATTGAGTTTAAAGTAGAAAAGTCTGAGTAACAGACAATAGACTCCAGTAATCTTGAAACTAAAACTAGTTTCTATTTCTATAGAATTCGTTTTTCAGAATTAATGAGGCATCCTAAGACGTCATTCCGCTTAAAAGATTACATGACAATAAGGAAGGTAATTATTTATTTATTACAATATAAGTTCTGCCAACGGCTTTGCCTACGTGAAAGTAAAAATATAGCTATATCTTATGTCCCCTCCTCCTTCTCCTTGCGTCGTATTCCCCAACGCTGAGGGTCGTGACCGTGCTTCATCACTCTAACCCTTATGATATTCTTCCATCTGTTCCTGTCTCTGGCGGTGTGAAGGGCATTGTATATCTTATGACCCTCAGTGATAAAGATCTAATAGTTTTTTTATTTTATTCGTCACAAAAAAAAGCTTACAAAAATTAACATATTAATAAGGATTATAATTTATTATTTATGGAAGGAATAGAGGGAGGCCTTTGCCGAGCAGTGGAACAATATAGGCTAGATATAAAAATAAAGATTACTCAACATATTCTCGCGCTTGACCACTATCTCAACTGATAGTAATCAATGATGTGGTTGACAATGGAGCACGTTTACCTAGAAATAATCTATTCACTTTTAAACTTAACACTCCCAAGTTGTAGCTACACAACAACTACAGAACAATTAAAACAACTACAACTGCAGAAAACAAAGACTCTGGCAAGGAATTCCATTCTTTAACTATACGCACAATTAATGTGTTCCCAAAACCATAGTAACAATATTTAGAAACAATTAACAACCACATGATATAATTTTTATTCAATAATAATAATTTAATTTAAGTAAAAATGATGATAATTATTGTTTTAAGATCGATCTATCATCACTGACAGGATTATTGTTGCCATTAAGCCTGATATAGTGGTGATAGATCGACTGGTGTGTCGCACAATGTATTGATATAGCGGTTTTTCATGATGCTACGCAATCTCATGGAAGTTGATTTGTCTGACTAAACCTGTAAATGTTTTATTTAAAATAAGTGCTTTGATTTGAAAATACTACATGTAAAATAGTGGTTCAGCTGCATCCAATCAGACTGAACAAATAATTGGAAAATGTTAGGCAAATTGAATTTTTATATCTGGTCAGTTTCAAACTTAATTAAAATACTTCAGTATTTTACTGAAATTAATTAGGCCATGGACTGGATCAACTAAATCCGTTCTCACAATTTGCTAACATTATTCATTTGACGAAACAGTTTTCATGATTCATGGAGCAGATAAAGTCCGTTGCGGCTATTTATGAATTTTCATTTAAAACATTTCTATTAAATTGTGAGTTATAAATAGAATTTTAATTTCTTTGGATGTCGAGTGATGCGAAGTTTTCATCGGAAAGGGTACTCTATTAAAAAAAAACTTTTTAATTTTTTTTTCTAATCTTCTTCTTTTTCTAGTCTTCAATTTGTTTTCATTATGAAGACCAGCCTAGTAGCAAAACAACTTAAAATATTGATAAAAATAAACATTTAAAGCACTAGTAACTCTTAAAAAATGATTACAAACTCAATATGTTAGGCTGAGGTTATGCTGCCACTGATTATAACGCGATAAAGTCATTTTTCCGACTGAATGTTGAACTTTCATCACTTTTCTGAACTGCATCTTGCCTTTTGCATTTGTGTGAGCGAGGACTAGCCCACCCGCGCAATCGAGTGGAATGACATTTCGATGATACCTACATTTTGCAATGGCGTCATTTGACTGAGTCTGTGTTGCGTCGGCAATCAAAATTCAAGTGATATCTCGTTTTGTGTCTTGAAATTGGTGACTTGTGCGTGCTAAGCTGTGACCAAGGCTAACCAGATGATGTTTCATGTCAATCTTTCTTTCAATGAAAAATAAAGTTTAGTTTTATTTTTGCCTACGGGCCTTTCATCACATCCACTGCATGGCAAATGCCTTGCGTTTGACCACTATCTCACCTGATGGTAAGCGATGATGTAGCCGACGATGGAACTCGCTTGCCTAGAAGCAATCTATTCACTCTTGATCTAAAGACCTCTAGGTTATAGCAATCAGAAAACACAGACTACGGCGGGGAATTCTACTCCTTAGCTGTAGCATAATGAATGTGTTCCCAAAACACTTTTTACTTATGGGTGGGATGTCCACCATGTACTAGTAGCGCAACGCCGTAAGTCTTGTGGTCCGATGATGGAACGGACTTGATGAAATTTAATTGTGTAAAAACAGTGCACACTCCCCGAAATGTAATAGTTTGCAATCTTCCGCCTAAACCTCGCAAACAGTATTCTGCTACTCAATTATTAATTCATGAATCCCCAAGCGACCACCGGTGGCCGCGCATCTATTGTCTTACTATTGTGTCTCTAATTGACGGTATCTGAAGGGTTAATTCTGGTATTGTTGTAACGCTATTATTAATGTTATGACAATTTGATTACCTTTCTGGAAGAGATGAACACATGAGTGCTGAATAGTCTTCGAACTAAATGACCCTTTTGATACATCGCTGCATCGACCGTATCCACGCAAAACAAATGCTACGGCAGGACAAGAGACAAGACCATAGAACACAGATATGACACGGTGGCCCGCGCTTGAGATGGCATTAATTCAAAATGAATTTAACATGACATTCTCTAAATTGGAACGTCTAAGACAAGTTTTGGGTTAAAAAAAAAATTCAACCGAATTGAAAACCTGTGGTAGGTGTGCGCACAATAGATAAATAATATTTTTAAGTATTAAGTTTCGATTAGGTATTAACAAAATACATACATGTATGCTAATATAATAAAATACTGTGATAATTACTGAAATATTATAAAAGGCGACGAAAAATTAAAAATAAAACGTTTTTACTATCACGGAATTGATTTGGTGTATGTGGGGTCCAACAAGGTTTCGACCTTGTTGGACCCCCACGCCTGCTAGGATCATGAAAAGGTTTTTGGCAAGAATTTTCATGGTCCTAGAATGCAAAAAGTAGCTGAAAGAAGATTGGTATGGTTTTAGTCGGTAAACGTCTGCCATGCCCTTCCACAGCACCGGAAATCGGGAGGCTTTATTGAATGATTTTTCATGATTTTTCACGATAAAAAAAGACTGCATAGTATAGTATAGTCGTCCTTATAATGTTCCCACTGTTGCGACTCAGGCCTCCTCTCTAGGAGATGGAATAAACCGTAATTCACCACGCGGGCCCAGTGCGGGGTGGTGGATGTCACATGTCATCGAATTATAAAAAGACGCTGCCCAGTAATTTCATTCCATGGTCTATGTATAATACAATGCAGCGTCAAGGAATTCGACTGACACTGCGAAGTGCGAATACCCTTGATTTATTTTTGGCCACTGACTGCAACGCTAATTAACGCTTGGAAATATATTTGCAATGAGATATTGGTAAGTCAAATAAAGGGAGCAAAATAATGAGTTATTTGGAATAGTTTTTTAATTTAATTAGGTCAACAAAGGTCAAAACAATAACGTAATTTGAAAAATCGATAGCGTGTTATTTTTTTTTTTTATTAAAAACACTGACACGCCCCCGCTCCGCACTAAATCGGAAAAAGTCATTGGATGATTTTCCGAATAAAAAAAATGGATAGAAATGGGATTTGACTGGCATGAAAGGTAAGGCACAAGAAAAGAATGGTCTATGCTTTGTAGTGCAAAGTTGGGGTTTAGATGATGATTATGATGATGATGATGATGATGAAACAAGATGGGTTAAGAATATAAGATTTTTAGTTTGGAAGTACATCATACTCAAATAGGTATCTTGCGAGCAAAGTCACTGATAAAAGCAAGTTCAGAACAAACAAATAATCAGCAAACTCGCCTTCAAAAGTCTTCAAATGATTTAGCTCGCCAAAAACCACGTCTAATCCTCAACCCTTTCTTTGTTAATTTCTAATTTCCCTTGTCTAATTGGCATTTCAAATACAAATCTGAAACAAAACTTTTGCCACAATTTACGAACGAGTTGTCTGCATAAATTCGTGCTCATAACTTTTGATAACGAGTTCGGGTTGCACTCATTTCTACCTTAAACTTTCTCCAGTTCTCGGAGAAATCAATGTGCCTGCCTTTTGAAGCCGTTTGCAAAACTGACGTACTGTTTATTCGTTAGATTTTCAAATACGGTTTAGGTGGAAAAGCTGCTGAAAAGAAAATTAAGGGCGCTTTTAATTTATGCGGTTTTTTGACGGCCGGATGCGGTGCGTTAGTCGTACTGCATAAGGACGGTTGTATTTTTACCGACTTCCCAAAAAGGAGGAGGTACTACGTTCGGCTGTTTGTATGTTTTTTTTTTTGTATGTTTGTTCATCGATTACTCCGCCGAATGTGGACGGATTTTCAAAATTCTTTTTTTGTTCGAAAGTGTAGTTCTGAGGTGGTCCCATTGTCACCAAATTAGGATCTGATGATGGGATCTTGGAGAAATCGAGGGCAATCCTCAAATTTTATAGGCTCACTTATTGTTTTTCGCATATTTTATTAAGTATCATTGTTCATACAAAGCACGCGGTGTGGCAACCGTGCGGCAAACGGACGACAACAAGACGGCGTCATAAGCATCACGTGTTCAATTTGGAGTTGAATAGCGCATCACTGGCATTCAAACGCTCGGCAGACAGGTACGTTTTTTATTAGACGGTTTTGGACGGTTATCGAGTTCGGACGGTTACAGGCGGGCTAATTGGCGCGGGCGAGCTACACATTGCTCGTCGTCCGCCAACCCGCTTGTATGCAAGTATGTGTGTATGTTTATTACTACTTCACTTCCAAACGGTTGAACTTATTTTGATGAAATTTGGTACACTATAGAACACCATTTCCTACTTTTCATCTCGGGAGTACGTCAACTTGCGATAAATTTATTTTTTCACACGGGCGAAGACGCTGGCAAAAGCTAGTGTGAAACAATCACAAACCAAAATTAAAAAGAAAAACTCTGAAGCTACTCTTAATTATATTCCTAAATAGAATTACAAATGCTTCAAGCAAACAATTTTCTTTCATCAGTAATTTAAAAAAAAAATCCTGCTTCCTATAATTAAATTTTACACACGTACGCTTAATCAGATACCTACTCTCAAAAGGAGACACTCCAAAAAACAAGAACAAAGAAATCCATCCGCCTTTCATTAGATGCTTTATTAATCCCCCCGAACAATACGTACTTTAAAAGTGGGACATGCTCTATAATCCCCGTTTATTCGACTCTATAGAACCCCTGTGCTATGAGACGGGGTCACGTAATCCATTACCATGGAGGAACGTGACTCTTTCAGTCGGTACAGTCTGTAGGTAATTTTATTTACCTTCTTGAAGACTGTGTGGCGTAAAGTATGAGTTTGAGCGAGAAATTTTTCAATGATATTTTGCTGATAGAAAGAGATACGTAACTTTAATAAAATTGTAATTTATATTTTACTAGTTTTTGCCCGCACGGCTTCGCTCTAGAGCGGGAGCGCTACTCTACCCTACTATACCCTACTCTACCCTACTATACCCTACTCTACCCTACTATACCCTACTCTACCCTACTATACCCTACTCTACCCTACACTACTCTACTCTACACTACACTACACTACACTACACTACTCTACACTACTATACCCTACTCTACCCTACTCTACCCTACTATACCCTACTCTACCCTACTCTACCCTGCTCTACCCTACTCTACCATACTCTACACTACTCTACCCTACACTACACTACTCTACACTACTCTACTCTACCCTACTATACCCTACTCTACCCTACCAAACTTCACATAAACCATCTACTAAATAGTCCGAACAAAGCCTAAAAATTTGGTTTGGAAAGGTGAGCCCTTTCTTGAGTTATAAAATAACAACGAAAAGTGGCATTGATTTATATATATATATAGATTATTGTCTCTTGAGTGACTGTATATACAATATAACATAACAATACAATATAACAATGAAAATAATTGTAATTAATAATTTGTATAATGCATGCAATATAACTAAATGTTGCTGTGCCCTTCCGGGGTCCATGTTTGAGACAATATAATTATGTAACAACTATTCACAACTTGTGTGCGAATAAATAAATATATATTTATGTGATGTATGTATTCTGGTGGGTAAGCCTTTAAGTATGTATAAGGAAGAAATCATGCGCCCGTAAATATAGTGAAGTTTAAAAAGCCAACATGTAGTTTTTGCATGTTCTCCGTGGATTTTCTTCCGAAAGGTGAATCCTAGGTACTTGATCGCAAGGCAAATATGGAACATAGAAGTGGATTTTAATCAGCAAAAGTCTGACACCCTCTCACTCCACCCAAGAGTGGGAGAAGACAATGGATGATTTTTCAATCAAAAAAATACAGGTTAATTTCTCTTCTCGTTTTCATCTCATTACATTTATGTTAATAAACGACTGAGTAGTTTATAGTCTATCTATACTTCTTAATATACATGAAATAAGACAAGTACGATCGCAGGTTGTAGGCCACAGTGGTGGCCGAGTGGTAATAGCTCCGACTTACGAGTTGTAGGTTGCGGGTTCAAACCCAGTCTGGTGCCTTACTTTGTGTAATTTATTTCATTAACACTGCTCTCGAAACGGTGATGGAAAACATCGTGAGGAAACCGGCATGTCCTGGAACCAAAAATTCGGAAACATGTGATATTTACCAACCCGCACTGGGCCCTTGTGGTGAATTACGGCCCATTCCCTCTCCTAGAGAAGAGGCCTGAGTCCCAGCAGTGGGAACACTAAAAATGCTAATGACGATCGCAGGTTATATATTTTTATTATTTTATTTTTGGATATTATTTTCGGATCTATATATCGATATTTTTTAGATATTTTGGGAGAGACGACAGGAAAGGGCATAATAGATTGGTCAACAGAAGTTCAAAATGTATTGAAAGAAAAGAAGCGAAAATTCAAGGAATGGCAGCGTGTAGAGCCTGAAAACGCTAGTTTAAAAGCTGAAAAAAAGAGGAAGTATGACATTTTTAAGAAGGAAGCGAAGAAAGCCGTGGCAATAGCGAAATCAAAAGCCCAGGATATATTATATGACACACTGGACAGTCCTGCAGGGCAAAAAGAACTATACCGGCTTACTAGAATAAGAGAAAGAAAGACTAGAGATGTTTGCCAGGTAAAATGTATAAGAGATGAAACTGGAATGGTTATATCGGATGATGAGAAAATCAAAAAGAGGTGGAAGGACTATTTTGAAAAACTGATGAATGAGGAAAATAATTTGAGAAGTATGTTAGAGAATAAACCAGTGAATGTGGGATTAGTGAGAATGGTTAGTATGGATGAAGTTAGGATAGCAGTAAATGGAATGAAGAATGGTAAAGCCATTGGTCCAGACGGAATACCAGTTGAAGTGTGGAAGTTATTGCGAGTGGATGGATGGATGTGGTTAGCTTTATTCTTCAATAAGTTGTTGCAGGAAGAAGCCATACCTGATGAGTGGTGTAACAGTTCCTTGGTGCCCATTTTTAAAAACAAAGGTGATGTGCTTGAGAGCAACAATTATAGAGGAATAAAGCTAATGTCACATACTATGAAAGCTTGGGAGAAAGTTATTGAAAGGCGTCTGAGAGAAGAGAGTGAAATTTCACAGAACCAATTCGGTTTTATGCCGGGTCGGGGTACAGCGGATGCCATTTTTGGTATACGCCAGCTGTGCGAAAAATACAGAGGTGCGCATAAAAACTTGCACATGGTATTCGTTGACCTCGAAAAGGCATACGACCGGGTACCTCGTGAGTTTCTGTGGTGGGCCCTTAAGGAGAAAGGTGTGCCTGGGAAGTATGTGCAGTTGATCCGAGCTATGTACAGTCGATGCAGTACCCAAGTCCGGTCTACAGTGGGCACTACTGACAGCTTCAATGTGGCTGTCGGCTTACACCAAGGGTCGGCCCTCAGCCCTTACCTCTTCCTGATGATAATGGATGCTCTGACGTCGGACATTCAGGAAGAGGCTCCCTGGTGTATGTTGTTTGCCGATGACATTGTGCTGATTGCCGAGAGTGGCCTAGAGGTCCAGAATAGATTGGAGGTGTGGTGGCACAGACTGGAAAGTGTTGGCCTGAAATTGAGCAGAACCAAAACGGAGTACTTGTTCTGCGACGCCCATACCGATTTGTTCCGATTTTCGCTACCTCGGGTCGCTTGTCCAAGGGGACGGTGAGGTAGACCGGGACGTAACACATCGGATCAACGCAGGATGGATGAAATGGCGACAGGTCACGGGAACAACTTGTGACCCACGGATGCCCCTCAAGTTGAAGGGTAAAATCTACAAGTCCGTGATAAGGCCTGTTGTATTGTATGGATCAGAATGTTGGGCTGTGAAAAAGACGGATGAAAAAAGATTGCATGTAGCGGAGATGAGAATGTTAAGATGGATGTGTGGTGTGACGAGAATGGATAAAGTGAGAAATGAGTATATTAAGGGAAGTTTGAAAGTGGCGCCGGTGACTGAAAAGTTGAAAGGGAATCGTTTGTCTTGGTATGGTCATGTAAAAAGGAGAGATGAAACGCATATTGCTAAAAGAGTTATGAATTTACATGTGGATGGATGGAGAGGGAGAGGGAGGCTAAAGAAAAGATGGATGGATTGTGTGAGAAGTGATATGAATGAACAGGGAGTTAGTGATAGCGTGACGAGCGACAGGACAGAACGGAAGAAAAAAACGTGTTGCGCCAACCCCAAATAAAACGGGATAAGGGCAGGAAGATGATGATTTTCGGATCTATCGCTTGTGGCTATACCTTAGACCACACTTTCAGCAAAAACTTGTTTCGTTTTGTTTGTCACGCGAAAGTTCCCGAAGTTTACGCGATGTACAGCCAGCCGTCTTGTTAAATTTTTTATGCTAGGATTACGCGATACAAGAAAAGTAGCCTTTGTTCACTCTTGCTTCCTTGTTTCAAGAACTTTGAGTTGTTTATAGTTTTGGAATTCAATTTTGGATGATGTGAGTAAGTTTTTGTTTACTGCGGTTGGAGATAATCTAACTATGGTGTTATAAGTGTAGCGATATCTACGGCTTCACATAAAAACGAATCTTGCGCCGCGCAATTAAAGTTCTCCACGTGATTTGAATATATAGAATAGCCTAAAATCATCTACCGGGCAGTTGCCTACCAGACAATATCCGTCTGGTTGGGGAAACCTCCGTTTCCAACGGAGGTTTGTGTTCCGCACACCTCCAAATACAATCAAATATATAATAGCAGATTTTCAGAGATCTTTATTTAATTTAACACAAATTTATAAATAGTAAATCAATAGTAGCTTAGATAATATCTACAAGATACTGTGTTTCTAAAATATCCAATGAAAAATGTGTAATAACGTCATAATTGTGTAAAAACGGTTGTATGAAAAACAGTAAAAATGTATGTCAAATTGCATCCCTTTAAGTGGATGAAACAGGGATCTAAAGCTAGTTTGGAGAACTAATAATTAATCAATATATAAAAATAGATAATTTTTTTATTAATGTTTATCATCAGAGTTTTTGGAAAGATAAAGTTCGAATATAACAAAAGTCAACAATTCTTTTTTATGAGTCTCTTTTAACAAATATTTTCCGACTGTCTAAGTAACCGAACAAACCATTCATAATAAATAAAGTTCACTTTCGTACTTAAGTAAATATTTAAGATTTTTCAAATTACAACTTTTCTAACGCCCCCGTCTTCTTTAGACGGAATGGGATGTGACAGAGTTTTAAAGTATTAATTTGAGACTCACCTTTCTCATAAAAGGATTGACTGGCTTTTTGGGCTAGTAGTTAGTGGTCCTCACGACTATGCTGGAGGTCGTTTTTCAGTGAAGTCCGATTCCCACCCAGGACAAATGCTAGGTGTAATTTATCGATAATATATTATACATGTATTTAGAAATATAAGAACATTTATCAGTTGTCTAGTACTCATAACACAAGCTCTGCTTAGCTTAAAACCAGACGGCGTTATGTGATAGTTGTGGAATATTACTATTATATATAACTAGCGACCCGCCCCGGCTTCGCTTGGGTGCAATATAATACATATAAACCTTCCTCTTGAATCACTCTATCTATTTAAAAAAACCGCATCAAAATCCGTTGCGTAGTTTTAAAGATTTAAGCGTACATAGGGATATAGGGACAGAAAAAGCGACTTTGTTTTATACTATGTAGTGAAGTGCTTATAAAAATGACGTTGAAGCTTTTTGTTATATTTGTAGTGGATTGACTGAAATACTAGCTACTGCCAGCGGCTTCACCAGCGTGAAATCAGGAAGTTGTAACAAGACAATATATATATTTTTGAAATAAAAATAATACTTTTTTAGTAATTCTAGGACATATAGACTACGGGAGCATACTCTTAGGAGTATTCCCATGTATGTAAATCCGTTCAGTCATTTGAGCGTGAAGAAGTAACAAATATACTAACAAACGCCTTTACCTTTATAATTTGAGAAAAAGACCCAAGTAATTTTCATTGTCAACAAATATTTATAACTCTTAGTGAAGCCTATGAAAATATTTTAAACGTCCTTTTCGTAATCAAGACAAAATGTGAGTACCTCATTTCTCATACAAAACCACTTTAGAAGTTTAGAGGTTGAATGAATTTATCACATTTTTTTTTATTAAAAGAACAATGAGGTCGTGTTGTTTTTTTCATTACTGATAGGCTGGTGTTTGCACAAAGATATAAATTTTACCATAAGCAAAGATATCAGGGGCAATATAATGAGCACATGATTTTTTTTATGAGCACATGATGACTTTCCCGTATCAAACCTGACAGGAAAGTCCATTTATAATAATATTTTTTTTATTTCGAGTTTGCACTTATTAGTTAGTAACTATGTTTTACCTAAAAACTACGTAAGTGCGTAACTAAAAACACTTTAACCCTTCAGATACCGTCAATTAGAGACACAATAGTAAGACAATAGATGCGCGGCCACCGGTGGTCGCTTGGGGATTCATGAATTAATTCATTATCCCAATATAAATCAAAAACGTTCAAAACATAATTCAAATTGAATTAAGACTCAAAAGAAAAATATTCAATCATAAAATTTGTTTGTGCCCCTTTTAGTATTTATTGCAACTAGCTTTTGCTTGCAGCGTCGCCCGCGTACATAAAGCCTATGTCACTCAGGAATAAAGCAGCTTTCTATCGGTGAAAAAATTATTGCAATCGGACTAGTACCTACTTCCAAAGATTATCTCTAAAAACAAAACAAAAAACAAACTTTACCTCTTTTTAATGTTATCATAGATTGAAATTGAAAATACACTGTAAATAAACACCCATAAACGCATAGTTCACATACTTTTTTTTGTAAAAGCAATCTTAAATAATTATGATGAGGGTAGATAATATCGAATTATAATAATTTCTGTGAGATTGATCACTATCGGACAAATTTGACCCACAACCCCACATGTGCTAACCAACTTTAAATTTAATTACCATCCGCCATCGATATTTCATCCGGAAGGGTGAAACGTGTGCCTTTAAGTAGGGTCATGTACCATGAGTCATTAGGGAAGGGATTATATTTACATGGTGATGGCTGTAATTTAGAGTAACAAATTCGTGGTTAAAGTTGAAAATATTGGTATCATTGACCTTTTTTAAGGTGAGAAATCGTCCCCCGCTCTTGGGCGGAGCGGGAGATAGTGTCAGACTTTTATTGATTAACAACCCACTCCTGTCCCTTCGTTTCCTTTCGTACTGGGGCTGAAGTTTTCTTTCAGAAACCAATCCTAAGCCCCAGTAGGCTTCGACCCTGCTGGGTCCCTACAACTATTCTTTACATTAAGAAAAACTATACTTAATTTACGTTACTTGATAAAATGTGTGTAGTCAAACCTACAATGAGAAACAACACAATGACATAAAAAGCGCAAAATAAATGTTTTAAAAATACGAGTTCAATAGTACATTGTTACACTAGGGGTGAAAGTTACTTATTTAGTCCCTCGAATTAGCGACCTCGCTACGCTCGGCCGCCAACTCCTTCTCGGGACGAAATAAGTAACTTTAACCCCGAGGTAAGCACTGTGCTTTTCACTACAAATACAAGAAGATAGACCTAGTTTTTTTTTAATAATTTGACAGCTGTCAGTTGAAAGTAAAACTCCCTAGGGATGAAAAGTGTGATACTTTTCAGCCCGCTCCTCAGGCAACTTCAGACCTACTTTCAGAGTATGAGTAATGAAAAATATTTTTCAACCTTAGATTGCTCTTATTAAATATATCACAGTTATTTAAGCAAAAGATAAATTAATTATGTTAATTGACTCAAAGGGAAAGGTCACCGTTTCGACATTCAACCTTTTTGGAGCACCCAAGTAAAGCTAACCAATTTCAAAACGTTATTTCTAAGACCATAAAAATTTTTACCCCTCGTAACATAGCGCCTCTTCATTTATTTTAACTTGACTAAAGACTGATTCTTAAGACTTCAAAGAAAGTCTGAAAATCTTATATTCGGAAAGATTTAAAAAATCTTCTTTGAAGAACTGTGAAAAATGATACTTGTTAGTTCTTGAATTCGATTTGTTGTTTTTGCGATCATTTGGCGTCAAGTTTTTGTTATTTAAATGGATTGTTTAAGCCTCAACTTTGCTCACGCCAATAGTCTCACAGGAACTGTTCATTTTTTACGAGATAAAAGAAGCTTCAAATAAACAATCACCTATTTATAATATTGATTCAGATAGAATAATGGTCATTTATTTTATATCATTATTTGTATTTGTAGAGGAAATCTACTTATAAAGTAGTAAATCTATAATTATCATATTTCTAGCGCGCGTCTCCTTTTCGAGGAAATTTCACACCACCTGATCGATACTTTATCTACCTGATTAGGAGGCTGGCTCGTTCTTCACCTAAAGAATTAGTATTGCCATTGAACGTATTGCTACGTTTAATGGCAATACTAATTCTGCCAGTCTTCTGGACACATTTCAGGATGACAGCAATGTTGAGGAGTGCCTCGACGCCTGATTCTATTTTAGGTTTTTGTATTATATTTACATTGTAAATAGTTAAGTTTAGTATAAAAACCTACTTAATTTAGTTAATATTTAAGTTTCTCATAATCTGTGTGGATTTTATAACCATAAAACTATCTTCTTCTTCTTCCTGCCTTTATCCCATAATACTTGGGTTCCACGCAGCACGTTTTTTTTCTTCCATTCTGTCCTATCACCCGTCAAACTATCACTTACTCCCTTTTCTTTTATATCACTCCTCACACAATCCATCCATCTTTTCTTCGGCCTTCCTAGCAACATGTTTGGAATTAACATAAAACTATATTCGAAGAAAAAAGTACAAATATAATCAGCAGCTTGACTACCATACAGCTTAGAGCGCTGCGCTGAACAGCATGTTGCCTAAACAAACATAATATAGAACAGGTATGACAAGTATTAAGAACGGCCTAGTTATCACTAATAAGCCTGAATTATGTATCAGTGCAGGCCAAATCACGAATTCTGTTCAATCATGTATATTAATCCAAAAGCTGCTTAAATTAACTATTAAAGAGCTATTTTGAACTAAGCTTTAGTACTGCTATAACTTGGTAACAATTGAAATATAATTATTGAATTATCGACTTGTAATTCATGGTTTTAGCATTAATTTTTATGATCATAACTGTATTACGTGGCTTTGAGTATGTAAAAAGTATAATTATGCATTTGATAGAAATAGGCATTGGCAAGTGGTCAAGAGCCGCAAACAACCAATGGAATGCAGAGTGGTTTGCACAATGGTCTAGACTAAGTGCGGAAACCAGACCACAACAGATAGAGATGGAGGGAGGTTTTTGTCCAGCAGTGGGATAGCTTAAGCTCTAACCTGATTTACAATCAAGTGGTTAGACGGTGGTTGAAAAAGATATTGCAATAACTTAACTGAAATGACGACAAATAACGATTTGAGGAAAAAAACACGTACTGTGTCGACCTTTGGATTGAAAAGTCCCACCTGTCAGCCAACATTCTGAGAATGATGTTGGGACTGGCGCTACCCGGCGCAGCAAAGAGGCATACCTTTTGCGCATAATGCAAGAAAAACTGTAGACGTTTGCGTCGGCAAACATCCCGGACGCACTACAATTACGCGGCAGCCCCAGCAATCCGAAACGTGTTGTTATATTGGACACTCAGGTCGCTGTATGCCTACTGCATAAAGTTCACCCACAAACTGCACGTGGGATTGGCATTAAACTTTGAAAAGCATTACCTTCACCTGCGTCGTACAATACTTGACTTGAAAACTATATACTACGTTTAACTGCCATGTGATATATAGAACCGAAGAGGTGACTAATAGGGTAAATAATTTCCTACCTTCGATGTGGAAAGTAAACATTTTTCAATCAAGGATTGTTGATGTATCGCGCCCCTGCTGTGGTCGTTAAGTGAGTCACCTGTGCAATATGACGTCATACACAGTGGTAGGTACGACACACGTGATTGTATGGTTTCTTTTGATATTCATTTTTGTTTTGCAAAATATTTGTTGGTAGGTATAGGAGAAAAAGTATGCTTTTACAGAGTCATTAGTAAAATCCTGGCAACCTCTCAGGACTGTATTACTAACATCATATAGAACAATTTTTGTTCTATGACTTTTTTTATTTTATATTTTAGTTCATCACATTTCCAAAAAATAAAAATATTTAAATGGAACTTTCTAAATATTACACTTTGCATAGACTTCTATGCAAAGCAAGAGATAGTTAGGGTAATTATAGTGGAGGGGAACGGGTATCGGGCTTGCTGCGCTTACATCACGTCATACAGATTTTAAATGTGTTAGGTGGAACTACGTTTTGAAGGTTTGTTTCTGGTAAATCATGGTAAATGAATTATCTTTTGTAAAAAGTCATACAATAAAAGTTACATAACATAGTCCTGAGTGGTAGCTAAATAACCCTGTATAATTTTCATACCATAACTTTATTTTCATAAAAGTGCAAATTGTGACTTTTCCAGAAGTGAAATAATTTCAGGTTTGGCAATCCATCAGAATTCAAAATTATTCCTTAAATTTTATAAATTGTTTATACTAATAAAAAAAAACAATTTGTTAAATATGTATTGTAGTATTAAAAGGCGTTGTAAAAGATTACCTAAATACACAGACAACAACATGAGCTAAGCATAATAAATTATTCATAATGAAAAAGCTTTATTACAGAATTCTATTATGATTCACAGAAACTACAATCATTAATCATGCTAAATATAAACAACATTAACTGAGGCATTTCCCAATCTCAATTACATTTCTTTTTCCAGAAAACTTTTTCCGCATAATTCCAACGCCCACAAATGAGGAAAAATCAATCATTCATTCCTAAACTAATATATAATATATCTCACACTGAAAACAATAAATTAATTTAAGGACCAACTATGTACTTACGTCTTCTTCAATATTAAAAGCTTATTTGAAGTCAAGATCGCAGCATAATATAATCAGCCTTTTTATGTTCCCACTTCTGGGACTCATGCTTCCTCTCTAGGAGGCATTCCTCTCTATTGGCCCGTATTCTACGACGCGGGCACAGTACAAGTTGCGAATGTTACATGTCTTCGATAATTTTTGGCTCTAGTACATGTCGGTTGCCTCACGATGTTTTCTTTCACCATTTTGAGAGTTCTGGTGATGAAATAAATTACACAAAATAATGTAGTCGATAGGTTTGAACCACCTTGACATACTTGTAAGTCGGGGCTGTTACCGCTTGGACACCACGGCTCTCAAGATAACAGTGCTTTAAAATTCTGACAAATATTATAAATCATGTGATCAAATACGCGTTCTTATTTCAAATTAGCTCTGTTCTTACACATTTCTCGGGTCCCGAAGACCGTCAGTTACTAACTACCTACCCATTTTTTTTAAATTTTTTGTTTATGATAAAAGACATAATCTGCTGATCTCCCATTTCATATGTTCTCATCATCTCCCTGCTATTGTCAAACGTTACTTCGGGCCAACGATCACAACTGAAAAGTTATTACGTATTTTGGCACAAGAAAATTAAGGTATATGTCTAGTCTAGTTAGAGCGATTAAAAACAATAAAGAAAAAGAAATATGCCCAGTTAGTTTAAAGAGATCTTTAAAGTTTACAGGACATTGAATTCAAACAGTAAGACTGCTGAAGCGGCAAATATTATGTTTGAGACAATAATATTTTATACAGCACTTGATTTTTTTACTGCCATGCTCATATTGCCCATTGCAGTAATAAAAAGAGTGGATGGAAAAATTAAATTGTGTAATTTAAGGATATTTTTTAGCGTCGTTAACAGATTCTTTTAAGAACTTAAAGTAATGGTTAATACTAGACCACTGGCTTTTACAATAAGAACTTAATGAGAATTAAGCTACTAATGCGACTCAAGAATTAATAGATAAACTGTATTCAGAACATTCCTGTCAAAACAAAAAAAAAGAACTTTAATGGCTTAATTCAATACGAAGGTAATGCAAAAAAAAAATGCAACTCACAAGGAAAAAAACAAAAAACTGATTTTTTTTTACGGTGGGCAAAAATCATCTATGACAACCCCCGCTCTTGGGTGGAGCGGGAGATAGTGACACAAAGGGGGAGGTGGTGTGGGGTGGGGTTCCTTCTAGCCTCTTCATACCGGGGCTTGAGCTTCTTTTCAGATAACCCTGGCCCCAGCTTCGATCCAGCTGGGCCCCTCATGTTGCTGACCACTTCTTGAGCGCGCCGTCGACGTCATTGCCCATGACCTAACATATTTATGCTCTAATAAGCCTTTTCCCAGTTATGTTGATTTCGGCTTCCAATCTAACCGTATCCAGCAAAATACCAGTATTTTACAAGCATTATCCATTACAATCATTATCTCAACAAAATTCAATGCTTTGAATGCACATTGCACAAATTCTTCAATTAGCCACTAAAACATGTTCTCTCTCTGCCACACAGTTTTATTCCATAACCATTCACTATGCATGAATTTAAAGTTCAAATTCGTTCGCAGCTTATTCCTGCACGTAGGTACTTAGGCGTTTATATTTCACAGAAATAATGTTAGAACTTTAGAGGACACAAAGCTAACCCCGCTTTTATAATTAGTCACCAAAGCTCGTGAATCATTGAAACATCCTGCCTTGCTAAGAGGAATTCGTATTGGATGCTGAATTGACTAAAGACTTAAACGCCAACTCCAAAAATAAAATGTTCCCGCTTCGGCAGAAAACATAAAAGGAAGATGGGCGCTTGGATCCATCTTAATTTAGAGTGTGGGTAGTGACAGTCTGTTAGTCTAATGCTTTTGGAATTATGTCTAATGTCTGTCAGAGAATTTGAACGATTTGCACAGGATTATTTCTTGCTTTATAGGTTTCTAACTTAATGTAAATTGATGGTGTCTCCTCCTTCTGACTTATTGATCATATTTGTCACGGGATCATTATTGCTCATAAGAACAAGAATATTTATATACCTACGACGTAGTATTGCTGAGTCAACGTAATATACAACTTGCTCATTATTATTACTATTAGTTTTATCACCCAAATATTTAATTATTAGGGCAAAATTTTATATGTTTGTTACATCTACAAGCTCAAACAGCTGAATGGATTTTTTTTATGAAAGTACAATGGCAAACTTTTGAACAAAATTTTGTTGACATATTTTTTTACCTTGAAAAATATCATAAATATTTGTAAAACATGCGAAACATGCATAAAAAATAAATCAAGATGTCAAGGGAAATTTGGATTAATGTCACAACTAGGACCAGCAATAAAACCATTTGAGATAATGTCAATGGATACTATAGGTGGCTTTTAGTAGACTACTACACAAGATATGCGTTTATTGCGACTTCCAAAACACAGAATGCGAGTGACTTTATAAAACTAACTAAGAAAGTACTAGAGACAGATGAGATTGGAATAATTCTAACAGACCAATATCCTGGCATCAATTCAAAAGAATTTAAACAATATTTACAGGAGAATAATATTAAACTAATTTTTACAGCTGTAAATACACCATTTTCGAACGAACGATTGAACCAAACAATAGTAAATAAAATTAGATGTAAAATAAATGAGAAAAACAACAAGAAAACATGGACAACAATAGCAAGAGAAAGTATACAGAAATATAATGAAACAGATCACTCTGTTACAGGATTTGCACCAAAATATTTACTGGATGGTACAAATGTCAGTATTTTACCAAATGAAATTAAGACAATAGAAAAGGAAGACAAGTGGATGGCTGATAGAAAATTAGCATTAGAGAATACAATAAAATCCCATAAGTACAACAAGAAAATATTTGATAGAAATGGGAAGATGCAAGAGTTCGAGATAGGAGACAGTGTATATGTCGAAAATGGAAATAGACTGAATAGAAAAAAATTAGACGAATTAAAAATAGGCCCTTTCAAGATAATAGAAAAAATATCAAACTCCATTTATAAGATTGACACTGGCGACAGAAAAGCAGAATCAACTTTATTCCATATAACAAAATTACAACCTGTCACAGCAGTAGATGAAGTAGAAGAAAACGAATATAAAGATAACTTGTAAGTGCATTGTGTAGATTATAGCCTATTGCTAGAAAATGGCCTGCACGCACTGCCCTGTGCTTTAATTATTTACAATTTCTGCTCTTAGGGGGGGAGATGTAATGGAATGACATTTCATAACGCGCGTTGAAGTTGTCAATGGAATTTATGTTCTGTGGAACGGGGTGACGTGTGATTGAATGACAGATGATGTTTAGATTATTTTGCATATTTTATTGTTAAAAATTCTATTGTAAAAGGATAAAATAAAGGGATATAATTGAGGAGGCGATACTAGTAAACTTTAAATGTCGTTTCTTTGATTTTCAGGTAAGTTATAGGTGTAATGGTCATAGTTAAACGTTGTAATATAGTAAAGACGTATTAAATAAACAAATCTTTGATTTTCAGAGAAACAATTTGTGGTTTATTTGGAAAATCCTCAATAACATACCTTATATATATACAAAGTATAGATAACATTCCTTAACAAAGACATTACTACGAATAGCATAAGCACAGCATAATCAACTTTAGGAGAGGGAATGAGCAATGAGCATAGTGCGGGTCTGATGTATGTGGCATGTCTTCGAATTTTTGGTTCTAAGGCTACTAGTTGTCTCACGATGTTATCCTTCACCAATTTTAGAGCAGTGATGATGAAATAAATAACACTAATGCGCCTGCCTTCCGTACCACAGAATAACCAGTTGACTGCTCTAACTATTAATAGAAGTTTGGAATTAATAACAGTTTCAGACTAACTCAGATCTACATAATTGGAAAAAAAAAACGAAACTACTGTGTTTTTATTTATTATTAGGAAGCTTAATCATTCCTTCAGCCTTTATTTCAATATTTATCGTTGGTATACTGGTAGAACTTATTCTGGAATAGGCCATAGCACATACTCTTTTTTTCCTTGGGATAACTGTCTATTTTCACACGGTTGAAGCGAAGCTACTAGCAGAAATCTACATTATCTACATCTATACTAATATTATAAAGAGGTAAAGTTTTTTTTTTTTTTGGTAGGAAGTAGAAGGTAATTTTTGGAAGTCCTGATCTGATTGCTAAAATGTTTTTCACTAATAGAAAGCTGCTTTATTTCTTAGTGACATGGATTATATTTTTTGTACGTAGCCAAAGCCGCGGGTAAAAGCTAGTTACTTAATATAATATTTTGTATTTCTACATTATTCTATCCTTCATTCTGACAATTACCTAAGCTCAATATTGCGTTAATATTCACACCCAACAAAGTGCAGCTAAAATTAGTTCCTAATCAAACACAGGTTTAACTGTAATCATGCCCACGGCCTATTATTGCACGATTGAACATTCAAACATTACACTCAATCATCACCTTTAGCCCGGCTTTAATTTATACTGAGCTGTTGATTGATATCCGGCCAATGCGGCTCTAAAACGTGCTTTGTGAACTTAGTCTGTTCTGAAAATAGCTTATGCGTACAATTTTACATACGTATACCTTTCATAATGAAAATGTATAGAATATAAAAAGGTACACTACTAGAAAACTACTACAGTACTTTCTTTTTTGGTCTCGTCCCATATCTCAATATTATGTAAACAAACTATAATGTAAGGGTTTTAAAATTGTAGACGGCAAACAACGTTTAGCTCACCGTCTGATCAGGACTAAACCCGGCCCATTTTCCAGTGTCATCATCATCATCATCATTATCTTCCTGCCGTTGTCCCGTGTTATTTGGTGTCGGCGCAACACATTTTTTTCTTCCATTATATCATGCTATCACTAACTTCCTTTTCTTTCATATCACTCTTCACTCAATCCATCTATTTTTTCTTTGGCGTCTCTCTCCCTCTCCACCCATTCACTTGCATACTCATAGCTCTTTTAGTAAAATGCGATTCACGCCTTTTCTTTACTTGACCATACCAAGACAAACGAGTGAGTATAAAAAAAATGTCACCTTAATTAATGGAGCCTGCCAGGGTCAATGCCGAACAACTCTCGCTCCAGATAGTCAAAAGTCGTTAGATATTTTTCCATCCTCAAAAAATGGATAATAATAATCTTTTTTTAAATCAAATTCTAAGAGTATTCTTATCTTACAGTTGTAAAAGGTCTGAAGTTAGTGCACAATTAAAATTTTATTGGTCGTTTCCTAACGCCAGCGTTCGCTTTCTCACTGTCTTTCTATTTTGTATCCGTACCAGTGTAGACCGTATAGTTTTAAAAAAGTATTCAACCAATAAATTGTGAACTACAAGCCATGTTTCTTGACCAAACCACGCAATCATGTAACGAAAAAAGTCCACTCTATTTATCAACGCTAATAACTTTCCGACATTGAAACCATTATTCTTCGAAGCTACTTAGCACAATTTTCTTTTGCAGTCTCCATAATATACGTCGACAGCCGAGAGCAAAGACTTTTTGTTCCAACGTGCTTGTTTAATTCATTTCTAATTAGAAAAGCGCCACAGTTACGGGGAAAAATGTTTCCTGAATAATGTATGTTACGTGTGAATTTGGGTTAATTATTTTTAGATTAAAGATTATAATACTCGATCATTACACAGATATTAAAAGGCGAAAGGCTGAAAGGATTTGAATTAAACTTGGTACACGGGTTACCCGAGAACCATGTCCTAAAATAGCACATATGATATTTTTATTCCGGGATTATGTTCCCTTAAGAGGCTCCTTTTCCATTCACCTATCGTCAACATCGAGTACGGTTTAAAAACTTGTTACTTCATCTAACGCAATCCAACGCGATGTTTGACGAAAAGGCAATGCAAAAAAAAGAGAGATAACGCGTGAAAATTCTGTTAGTAGTTCGGTAATTCCGTGATTTACTCGAAATATTTTACAAAACTTGTTCCAAGAAATAGCTGATGTTTTTTAATCCTTAAAAGTTTTTGAAATAAATTGTCATCATTTAAAATTTGCAAGGCTCTATAGTTTTACTTTGTCGACTTTTTTAATTTTTGAGTAAATTATGAAGTGTCAAAGTTCTTGCAAAATAGCAGATTTTCAAAGGTTTTTACTGGATTAGTGTTACAAAAAATTACAAATTGATTTCAATAGAAGCCTAGATAATATCCACAAGATACTATGTTTCCAAAAAATCCAATGAAAAATGTGTAATAACGTCATGCAAACGAAAAATATACATATAATAGGTTCATAAAATAATTATCACTCTAATAATGTTCCCACTGCTGGGACTTAGGCTTCCACTCTATGAGACAAAATGAGCCGCGATTTACTATACGACCATACACCAACCTAGAGCAGATTGATAAAAAAATTTCAATTAGAAAAATCTTAAATATTGAGATGATTCAATCAATAGATTATTAATAAAATTACTAATAGTACTAGCCAAAAAAAGGTATATAAACGGAGTTTTTCTTGAAACACTCAGACAAACAGAAAACATTGTTTATAGTACCTACACATCGTGTACTATAAAGAATACTAACCCTGATGACAAAGTTAATGACATGTACAGTCGGTCACGTCTCGTCTTCATCAAATTCGTTGTCTTCTTTGACCTTTCGTTCACTTACGCATTAAACATATATAAGTATAAAGCTTTCTTTATTAGAGTGTATCTACTGTAATAATCTTTACTTAAGTATCAACAAACTAATCACTGGATTACACACTGTAGAGTCATGCAGTCAACACGCAAAGTCACTCTTCAACCATTTGTTTTTATATGTCACAGTCAAAACCCGTTGATTGGTCAAATCAACTTTTAACGACTTTATTTTATATATCCTTTTGGTTAGTTAGAATACTTTTTAATTGAGAAATACTCAAAAATATGTTAGGTTGTTATTTGTGACTGTTTGAATTTATTGTGATTCGTAGTACTTCATCATCATCATCATCATCTTCCTGCCCTTGTCCCGTTTTATTTGGGGTCGGCGCAACACGTTTTTTTTAGTAATTTGTAGTACTTATAGACAACTAAAATCTTTCGATTTTTTCTAAGGATTAACAGTCATCATCTTCCTAGACTTTTCTCAACTAGTTTGGTGTCGGCTTCCAATCTAACCAGGTGCGGCTGACCACCCATGTTTTACAAGGAGCAACTGCCTATCAGACCTGTACAACCCAGTTATAAGGCAACCTGATACACTATGGATAGACTGGTCGGACTTTCTGACATCTGACTACCTGTAACTACTGTCATAGATCTCTGTGAATAACAACAAAATCTATAGTAAAGCTATTGATTTTTTTCTTTCCGAGGCATGGAGTAACGTCCTAGATCAACTGTCGAAAATGTATATTAATAAAAAAATTCGCGTTGATATTTTTCTAGCAGTTTCGAACCCAAACAATAAAAAAAAAAACATTTTTATTTACAAATGGTTTTAAGTGAAACCAATTAGACCTAAGGCAGAAATATTGTACGGAAAAGTCACCGCAGTCTTGAAACGCAAAGAACAATGGAAAAAACACTAATAAGTTGTAATTTAGGTGTCTTCAAGACTAGTAGAAGTGAATAAGCTCTTAATAAACAAGTGCGCTTCACCATCAACGATTGCATTACTGCTTACCATCAGGTGGGATTGCAGTCAAGCACTGGTCTATAACACTTGGAAAAAAATTACAGTAAAAATTTTACAGTCTTTGTGACTCTCCAGCCATTCAAAGCGAGAGAAGTAATTAAAAGAATTCCTAGATGAGAAATCCACTCTAAAAAAAAACTCTAGTCAAAATGGTTTTGCCTAAATAATAGCATTAACTGTAACTTATACATTCATTTCAATTAAGAAAACACTGGCAAAGTAATGACTGCTGTGAAAACAGATTCGGACGTAATTCCTTAGCAAATTCGTTTGATGGACTCACTTTGTCAAAATAAATTTACAAGTTAATAATTCATCATCAGCGTTCAATTCAATGTTTTAGGATGATCTAAATTGAAACGGAAGACGACCCGCGTTTCAGATTTTATCTTTTATGGAAAGTTTTCATTTTATTATTGCGTTTATTTATCAGCTTTGACGGTTTAATGTGGTTTTGTTTGTTGATTTATAATTGTATTTTCTTATATCGTTAATTGTTGCAAATGTAAATTATTTGTTTGTTTTTTACCTAATACATTTACAGTATTTTGTTGAGATATTCTTGCTGTAGAGTATCTATTAGCAATTTTTTGGTGGAAAAAAGTATATAGTTAGTAACTATAAACAAGATTGTGTGTGTCTGCTATTCCTTAACGTTCACTGGTTTTAGCTTTACAGTAATACACAGTGCGTTTCACTTAAGACGTTCCTTTGGCGTTACGTTGGCTCCCCTGTCTGTCTACACAAAAAAGAAGGGAAAAAAGGAAAGAGTTGCCTACTCTATCAAAATTATTCCCCGAAATGCGCAACGAAATCGATTTTAACGGTAGTTGCAGCACTTTTTGGAGAATTATGAGAGGATTACGGGATTTCATTAAAAAAAATGCAGTTCTAAAAGAACGTTGTTATAGAGAGGAACGACACTGTGGCGTGGCATTTTCGGTATTTGAAAGAATTGCAGGACAGTCGGAATGGGGCCCAACACCGTATAATTTATTCAAAAATAGTAAAAAAAAATTGTTAAAAGTAACGAAATATAAGTAAGTTAATCTCCCTAATATTAAGTAATTTAATTTTAAAACACTGTTTTTCCGTATTGCCAACATTACGGCAAAGGAACTTCTTAAGTGAAACGCACTGTAGCTCTTCTTCTTTCTTCTTTTCGTGTCGATGCTCTCAAACTATACTTTTTCTGACCAGTATATGGCAACCTGTACGGCTCTATTGTGGGCATAATATAGCTTATACACCAGAATAACACATAATATTTAACTTATAATTAGGAGGGAAGTATTAATTCCATGCGGGTAAAGTCACTAACACAAGCTAGACGTTCATTCTGCAGTTACATCGCCATCATCATCATCAACCAGAATCCGGTTTTGCCCACTGCTAAACGTAAGCCACTCTTTATATGTGCCAATCTCCAAATTTCTGTAACCAGCTCCATTTGAGTTTCATTATTCATTTTCCTATGACGGAACCTTCGGTACGTCTTCGGATCGCGCCGTTTGGAACTTGGTCTATTAAATGTTTGCCGATTATGGAACGCGATATGCGCGCTGTTCATATCTCGAGCTATACGCAGCCTCTTACAGTCAAAAATGTGTCCGTTGCCAGATGCTACCTAATATGTAGGTTCTCATCCATTTTATTACGCAAATCAGAAAGGATAATGCTGCTACTGTATATTTATTAAATATCTAATCAAAAATTGTATCTCACCATCTGACAACCCGAACAACATTCAACGTTTCAACACACCAAATTTAACCAAAACCTATCTTCGAAATTTTAGTAATCACTGTGAACAGCTGCCAATTATCGCTTTGTAGACAGTCAATCGAAGGAAGAGTACAGAAGATCAGATTTGAACAGTCTCTGTTTGAAAGTATTTTCAAAGTAATATGCAATGCTCAAGTCACTTGTTCACATTAGTTTTTCTCTGTAAGTGAGTTATTTAGGTATACTTATATATTTTGTTGATCATGGTAATATATATAATTATAATTCTTCACGTGTGTTTGTCAACATCTCCTCTCAAATGGCTTGACCGACTTGGATGTAACTTGTATATTTGAGTTTGGAAAGTTTGAATAAAATCAGACCAGTTGCTGCACTTGAGTTTTCATTTGTTTTTATGATGGAATGCCAGCATTCGGGCAGGACAACTTCTATTCAGACCGCCAGATTTTTTTTGTGTTTCGCCTGCGATTAGTCTATTGACTTTAAGAAAATGGTTAGTGGTGATTTGGTTCTAGACTCTTTGGTCTATTTATTTTCTTATGTTCGGTTATCGAGAACCAATAGTGGTCAAATATAATATTACTACTGACATTAGATAACAATATAAAACCCAGAAATTTAAAGGAGTCCACTAGCCCTAGTTGATAGACCTACTATGTCTTCTTCTATGTATGGGTTGATAGACCAACTATGAAGTAAACCTTCTGTTACTTTATATTTTAAGATCCAAATGAGAAAGAGCACCTGTTTTTGACGCAAACAATATCTGTTACTTCTCATTATGGAAACGTGTGCCGTTTACTGCGACTTCCCTCAGTCTACAGTATCGGGAATATGTGACAGCCATTTGGCTTAGCAGATTTGTGTATGAGTTTTGTTAGGAAATGTAAATGTGGGGCCAAAAGAATGACATTTATTGGGGCATATTTTGGAGTTATCGTAAAGACTGGCCATTAAAAAAATTAATAAGATTAGGAAAATGCAGACGCAGGCAAGAGTGTTCCAACGCCGATCATATCATTGCTTACCATCAGGTGAGATCCAGATCAAACGCGAGCTTATACATAATAAAAAAGCAATTACTCGATTTTATTTGCTCATGGTAACTTTTGTGTAACAAAACAAAAATAAAACAAGAAGCAGAAACAATTTCGAAAGTTAAACAGAAAATATATATAAAAGAAACAACTGAAACTTTCCTATCATACAATAACTTCTCAGCGGAAGGACTACTTAGGTTTTCTGAACAATTTAAATTTACTCACTTAATATTACCCTACAAAACTTTTTTCCCCACTTCCCATCGCCAAACTTACTTCGGGTTGATTTTCAAGATAATTTTTTCGGAGACCCCTAAAAAGTTTTAATGTGCCCTACCGATTCTCTTTTCCATGAAATTCTAAAAAAAAAATATCCATAAAATTTTTAGGACATCTTTTTTGTCATAAAAAGTAAATTAATCTAAAAGTTGAATGAAAAATCGCCATTGAATGTTCATGGTTGTAAAAAGTTATGGCGATAAATGTGTCACCATGGATTTAGTTTTGTCTTATCAGAAGGGCTTTTGACGAATACCAGAAGATAAGAACGACAGTGATGGTCGTAAAAGTGGATATCTTTTTATTTGTTTCAAGAAAACGAAAGTAGCTTTCCTTTCGGATTGTACTTGATCTTCCCGAGATTATGTTGTAACTGCGTCGAGCTTGTAATCTACAAAAAAAAATAAGTGAGTCTACCAACTTGGCAGTAGCATGCATTCATTTTTACTAAGTGTGTTGTGATTAATTTTCGTTCCGTGTAATTAATTAAAAAATGAAAAAAACCACATCATTTTGATAACCAAGACAATCGCAAAAAATATGGAATTGAAAAGGTCACTCGCAGAACGAATTGCCGGTGAGGCCAAATGATTCTTAAATGGCGACCGTATAATAAGCGATGCGCGAAATACAGGATTGGTCGATACCAACGTTTCAGAGAGAATAAGGGTGTAGGAGAGAACACAGTACCTTTTATTGATTTTACAAATCTGATTTATGGACATAAGGAATATTCGGCGATGCGCCAACGGTATATGAAGGGCATTCCATCCATACGCGCAAAACTTTTTGGAAACACATTCATTGAGCGTACAGCCAAGGAATGGAATTCCTTGCCGGGACCATATCCTGATAGCTAAAACTTGGAATCTTTAAGTCAAGAGTATTTACTCTTGACTGGTTGACTCTTGGCTCTTAACTTGGTTACTTCAAAGTAGCTGTGCTCCATCGTCAACCACAATGTCGCTTTCTGTCAAGTCAAAAACAAGCATATCAAAAATAAAATTTGCAAAAAAAATTCACCATTGACCCAAACTGCAGCATATTTATACTACTTTATGCCTAGACATTATGTTAAGTAGCAGAGAAAAAAGAAAGTATTTATATTGGTCGAGGTGTATGTTGTTAGTAACAATATCTTAAAATCTAATGTTAGTAGGTTTTAACAAAACAATTTTATTACAACTAGACTACGTCATGAAGCCGCTCCCATCTTTCCCTCACATGGGACTCCCACTTATCTGCAAAAACACTCAGTATAGTATTGGTGCTACCACGAAATAAGCAAGTAAGGAGACGCAACTCTTTCTGAATATCGTCCCGTAGCTAACAACACCGCATAAGTCAATTTTACCAACGTTACAAGAGACGAAAAAAACTGTGCGGCGTTGATAGGCCAGCCGACATGCGCGCTGTCACTACTTTTCGAATTACGGCTTTGGATTGGCTGAAATCTATATCATATGACCAATGGTTAGACGTGCAATGAGCAGCTCCATCTAAAGACATTCAAATGTGAAAACCGCCAATTTTCAACTTGAGCGGTGTTGTAAGCTAAGGGACGATATGGCGGCAAAGCCATCAACCCGCACTTCAGCAAACCTCCCTAATGCACTGGTGATATGTCTGGTAGCTTCGGAATTTTGTCCTAATAATAGATACAATACGCACATGATTGTTCGTTGTGGCGACACTTGGGGGAGGCCTATGTCCAACAGTGGACGTATATTGGCTGAGATGATGATGAAAATGATGAATAGATACAACAAGAATATGTAAGTACGCCTAGTTTAGAAGCAGGTATACCAATCCATTAAACCTGCACGTGTGGAAACTCTTTGAGCAGATTTCCAGTAACGATATGAAGTAATCAACTGATTACGACCTTTGACGAAAGCTCTTAGTCCATTCCTGATTTAACTTGAATAGATTTACGGTAATTCAACAATGGGAAATAGTCCTCTTCATCAATCCTTGCCAAATGGGGAAGGCCTTCGTAGTTAGGCGTAATGAATTTCTAAATGAACATTTTGTGATGTTTACCCGCATCTTCGCTACCATAAGAGTAACCATGGAGTTTCTTGCCGGTTTTTCTCCATAGGGAACGACCAATTTAGAACCGTGCACTAGCTTCTGACGTTTTATAAGTGCACTTGTGGGCCTATGTGAAATAAAATATTTTGACTTTGACTATGACTTTTTCGTGTACTTACTATCTAAATTCGATAAAATAATTATTTCTATATACAAACTTTTTCGACGCCTTACTTTAAATTGCCATTTTTTTTTTTTTAGTTCTCTATGGTTTACTTTTTATGGTAAATTGAAATGTATTGTTTAATTATTTAAATACAAATCTGTCATTTTATTATTTATTGAACTGAATCTGATATTGTATTAACTATTAAACTGAATCTGACTTTGTGTTATTATTATTACTTATGAAATTTAACATCATCAAGCTTTAACTTCAATTAAAATCCATACACAACAAAATCGTACAAAAACATACCTGTTTCAATAGATATATATTCAAACAGTATTTCAAGGAAATCCTTCTCGGAGTGACCACAGCCTTGATACCTCTTAGAGCCACTTACGACACTGAATTATTGGTTAGTTACTCGCTCACTCACCGACAAGCTTTGTTCTAACCCCATTTTATTACTAGCACAGAATACTAAACAGCTAGTCGTTTAGTTTTCATATATTTCTTGACTTTAGGTCACGCACTGCAAATAATAATAATAATGTTCCACAACTATCACATAATGCCGTCTAGTCCCAAACTAAGCAGAGCTTGTGTTATGGGTACTAGACAACTGATAAACATACTTATATCTTTGATGGTTAAACGAACTTACCTTAAGTGATGTTCGACCATAATTATACGAGACGTCACATCCGAAAGATTTACATAATTCACTTTGTAGTCCACTTCCTAATGTACTAGGCATCGCACAATATTTAGAGCTAAAAAATAAATAAATATTAAAAGTAAGTAAATTGACCACCCTACGTAGTACCTTCCCCCACTGTTACCTGCGCCCACGCCGCCATTACTCTTGTCATTATTTTCAGAGAGGAAGAGCCTATTTCGCGATAGACTTCAGGGACATTGTGATTGATCTTACAATCATAGGGTTCGGGTGGGTTATAAATCTTTCGGATGTGACGTCTCGTATAATTATGGTCGAACATCACTTAAGGTAAGTTCGTTTAACCATCAATTATACTACGACGTCACATCCTTCAGATTTACATAATTCACTTTGTAGATGTTTAGAACCAGGAGCGAAATAGGTGAAGCATGAAAAGAGGAGAGCGCAGATGTAAAAAAAATAGACTTTAAGTTATGTTTTCAAATCAACAATATTATTCATTAGCTTCATTATAATTATTTAAGACATTCATTATTCTTATTAGTAACGTTCGGCAGATCAATTACAGATAGCCGTAGCGAAATCATCATCATTGTCGCTATTCACAAGTGGTCTGTCGTAGTACTTTGCAAACGCCAAAGAGTTCCCAGACCAACCTGCTGATTTCTTAATAAGGTCTACTGATATGCCTTTTCTCTTAGCCGCCGAGGTAGACGCGTGGCGCGTACTATGCGCGGAGAATGTGGTCGTATCTACCCCGCTTTCAGAAAGAACGATTTTAATCCAGCGGCTAATAGTCGAGGCACTCGCATTATGAATAGGTTTCTTAGTAGTGAGTATGAGTTTGTCTGTTTGTAAAGATTGTCTAAATTTTTCAGTGGATTTTATATATGTTGACAAAGTTTTTCCTGGGCAAATTTCTACTCTATGAGGAAAAAAAAGGTATGATTAACCGAGGCATGTTTCGTCCTGGTGCTGAAGTTTTAATAAGATCAGTAATTATTATTTCAAATTTTGAGTCATTGGCTCTAACATTACACAGGCGAATTAATGATAGCGTCTGCACGCGTTGTCCAGTAGACAACGCAAGAAGAGCCACCAGTTTTTTGGTAAGTTTTTCTATTGATAGATCCTCGTTTGGATACCAGTTTGAGACATAGTCCAGGATCAGATTTGGATCCCAAGTTGTCTGATATTTAGGGAGACTAGGGTTCTTTTTAAATACTCCCTTAAAGAACCGAGAAACCCGGTCATCCTCACTTATCTGTCTGCCCAATATTAGAGCCAACGCTGAGCGGATGGAATTAAGTGTTGAATAGCTAGCCCCTTGTTCGAGTTCTATCGTTAGAAACTTTAGTATTAGTGGGATATTTGTACTAAAACAGCTAATATTATTATTGGTGCAAAAATGCCACCACTTCTTAAAAGCGCAGTTGTATTGCTTTAAAGAGTTGTTTGCCAAAGACGCAATCATAATATCTACGGTTTCAGGCGTTAAGTCTTGTCTTGCATATGCTTCCCTGATAACAGAGATGACACCAGGGTAAGTCGTGTCCAGAGTGGGTGTGTGGTTCTGAAAGGAGACAGTAGTAGATTAGGATCAGGTTTGAAGTAAACAAGATCACTTTTAGACAATTTCAAAAATAGTGGGTACCAAGGCTGACTAGGCCAATGTGGTACTATCATTATTCCTGTGGCTTTATCGTTGATAATTTTTCGTAGACATCTTAGAATCAATGAAAACGGAGGGAACGAGTAGAAAAATAATGAGCCCCAATCTACAGTGAACGCGTCAATATTGTACGCTTCCGGGTCCCGTTTCCATGAAATGTACCTGTCACACTTAGCGTTAACTCTAGTGGCAAATAAATCAATATCAGGACAACCAAACGTGTGAACGATTTTTTGAAAAGCTAACGGAGACAAACTCCATTCGGTATCAATATTGTTTCGCCTAGACTCCTCATCAGCCTCAACATTGTCTTTGGACTTTATATATGACGCGAATACATGCAATTGCCTTTGTTCACACCATTGCCAGATTTCGCGAGCTGATTCATTTAAACTCTTAAATTGGATTCCGCCGTATCTATTTATATAAGATATGGCTGTTGTGTTATCAATGCGCAGCAGTATCTCTTTGTTGCTCATTTGTTTAGTGAAACACTTAAGTCCATTAAAGGCAGCTTTTAATTCTAACACGTTTATGTGATAATTAATTTCTGTATTATTCCAGAATCCACTTGCCCTTTCACCATTACAAAATACGCCCCAGCCAGTTAGAGAAGCATCTGAAAATATTTCTAATTCATAACGTCCATTACGTATTGGATTTTCTGTATGCATAATCTTGTCTATCCACCATACGAAGTCTGGTTTTAGATTAATGGGTAGCATCATACTTTTATCATAGTCATTGTCAGAGTTTTTCAAAGCCAAGAACTTTTCGCGTTCAAAAAGTTTGGTATAGACCCAGCCGTAAGAAACTGCCGGACATACGGAACAGAGTAAACCGAGAAATTTAGCGAAATCTCTAATAGATATTTGTTTTTGTTTAGAAATATTTTCGAGGCTCTTCTGAACTTTTACTCGTTTTTCCATTGGTAATTTTAAACAATAATCCTGTGAATGCAGTTCGAAACCAAGGAAAGTTTGAGATGTTTTTGGTTGTAATTTACTTTTGCCAAAATTTATGACAAAACCCAAGCTTTCTAATAATGCTTTTGTGTTGGTCACACATTTAAGACAGTCTTCGTAATTATTTCCGATACAAATGATATCATCTAAATAAATTGCCAGTATTAAGCCCCTATTCCTTAGTAAAGCCACCACCGGTTTCATGAGTTTAGTAAAGACATATGGGGCTACAGACAAGCCGAATGGTAGACATTGAAATTCGTAAATTTCCCCCTCGAACATAAATCGTAGATACTTTTTACTAGCTTTATCAATTTTTATTAAAAAATATGCTTCTTTGAGGTCTATCGTAGCCATATAGCAATTTTTTGTAATTAATTTTGTAACCGTTCGTATATCTTCCATTTTAAAATGTTGTGTATTAATAAAATTGTTTAAGTTCTTTAAATTAAGAATAAATCGAAATGAGCCGTCGCTTTTATTAGCCAGGAATATTTTTGACAAAAATTGTTCAGGTACGGCATTACATTTTACCACGGCCCCGGAAGACTGTAATTTAGCTATTTCAATCTTTAAGTCGTTTATTTCGGAATGGCTAAAGTTTTTATTATTGGGTATGCCATTTTGAATTACTGGGTTCGAGAATGCGATTTTTAAACCCGTCACGTAGCTTAATACGACAGGATCGTCGGTTATATCACGCCATTCATCAAAAAAGTAGCTTAATCTACCCGCATGGGGTATCATTACCTCATTTAGGGTTTGTGTGCCTTGAAATTGGTCTTCGATGGCTGTGTCTGGCGATAAGCAGCTGGAGTTGACCGTTTGTTCGTTTGAGTATGGTAGCGAGGTCTCTGCCCACCCTGTCTGCGTGCCTGTTGACCTTGAGATCTGGGTGGGCCCCGCCAGTTTCCCTGCTGCGTGTATCTCCGAGGTGTAGGTGCAGTATCACCACGTTTAATTTGGAGTCCAGACCTTTCGGCAGTCTTAGACGCCTTTATTTTTTCACCTAGATTGTCTCCAAACAAATAAGTGTCTCTTTTAACATCAGTAATTAGTTGGGTAAAATTTTTATCTAAAGATGTGACTATCAGTTTTCTTCTCGTTTTCGTATTTTTGTGATGCAGGTCTAGCAATATTTTGTTAACGTCGGATACTTTCTTTAAAAGTTCTAGTTTGTCGGTATCGCCATCAATAATGGAGCATGCCAAATTTGCTAGCCCTGCAATTCCATACCCAAGATGGTTTTGTGCCTTTTCCATAAGTTTGTCTCTGTTTTTTACAGGATCACTTAGAACCGGGATGATTTCTGGGTTCAGCAAAGGTGCTTTAGCAAGCTTGAAATTTTCTGGGACTAGTGTCTTTTCCAGACCTTCTTGCTTCTGTTCACGCGTTAGGCCATCGACTAGGATACACCCCCATCGTTTAGCAATCTCATCAGGGATCGGTGGTCCGAAGATTTCGTCCTTTCCCTTCAATTCACCGAGTGCTTCTAATATTTCCTGAGGTAGGGGGGAGTCCTGGGTGCTGCAGCCAGCAGTCACCATATCTTTGATTGTACTAGGGCCTGGTTCTGAGATAAGTGTTGGTACACCGATTTGTGTTTCGTGTTCAATATCTCTATCCAAAAGGGAAGTTCTGTTTGCATTTTCTAACGGCAAACTAGAAGCTACCGTGGACCTGATAAGCGGTGTTGTGCCCTCTGAGCCGTCCGATTCTGAGAGGTCTACTCGCACTTGTTCAAGTTGCGGTGAGCCATTTGGTGACCAAGGGTCAGAGTCTGTAAAAGGCAACGCGGTCGTTGTTTTTAAATTACACGAAACACTCATAAGCTGCTTTTGCAACAGTGTATTTTAAAGTCATTGGTTATAATCACGTTATAACACGAGACTGTCTGGTTATCAGCCATGATCACGTCATGGAGAATAACAATGTCACCCTTCAGTTATTTGTTGCGATCACGTCGCTAAGAATACCGGCAGGTAAGCGGAAATCTATCAGCCACGATCGCGTCGCGGAGAATAGCATCCGACAATAAGAAGTAATATAGTTAAGACTATACTAAGTCGTTAACGTATATCTACACGTTAACTTGGTACCTTTGGATAGAATACAATCACGAAAAAAAAAAAAAATATCAAATCAATTGGCGGTAGGTACACAAATTATTGCGATAGCATGTTTTTTGAACATCTGGTAGCAACTTAATATTATTATAGTTGCACGGATCATGCATAATGATAATTAGGGATAGTTCTAAAATAACGTAAACAAGTATGACTCACCTTCACTTGTTTCCGAGTAGCGGTTCAGTTGCTTTTGTAACCGTCTTATTTTTCTCCGAATGCGCGATTCTTTATCTTCGTGTTTTCGTTTACCCATTATGGTAAAACACAAATTGTACTTTTCACTAACTAAACTGACACGAACTTTGTACACGAAATAAAATTGATGTTGCGATGCCCGCACAAAGAAAGCGAATGGCAAGAGTAATGGCGGCGTGGGCGCAGGTAACAGTGGGGGAAGGTACTACGTAGGGTGGTCAATTTACTTACTTTTAATATTTATTTATTTTTTAGCTCTAAATATTGTGCGATGCCTAGTACATTAGGAAGTGGACTACAAAGTGAATTATGTAAATCTGAAGGATGTGACGTCGTAGTATAATTCTAAATACATACATATTCTAGATAAATTACACCCAGGCACAGAATGACCATTCTCATCACATAAACATTTTGTCCTGGGTGGGAATCGAACCTACAACCTTCAGCATAGCAGTCAGGGCCACTAACCACTAGGCCAACAGGCCAGTCAAATGGGAAGTATTAAATTAATTCTAAAACAAAGCACACAGAGGCTCGACTTTCTGTGAAGCAGTAATGCTAGCGAAGTAGGCGACGTTGACGTCACGCGAAAGAGAACGAAAACTCAAAAGCCAGTCGTCCGTAGCCCAACCCCAACTACCATCCACCGTAAGCGTAGGCTAGTGGAAAACGAGCAATAAGTAACTCGCCATCCAGTAACCGTAACCGTTTACGGAGTCGTTGACGGTGCGTAGGACCTTACGCGCGTCACAATGAGATTTCAGCAAGACTTGGGACTAACAGGACCGCAACCTACGGGGGCCATGGATCTACTTCTAAAAGGGTTACTTGTGACCCGGGACTACTGAAGGTGCGATTTTAGTTAGTAAAACTCATCTAATGCCTAGATGATTTCTTCTTACTTTAAGCATAGACATGCCTGACGTGACAATGCGGAATCTATTTATATTATTATTGTCAAGGCTCTCGTTGGCTATCACGCTTTTGGTTTATAGAGTGGAATCTCATCAAATATCTTTTCTTATTCTTGGTGGGGCGAATTGTAGTTAAAGTCTGTTATTTTAGTTATCCTTTGCGTGCCAAGGTCAAGGTGACTCTTTCGAACAATTTCGCAGCTCTGCAGACTGGTGACCTACTGATGATCATGTATCAACTATGACCGTTGCCATTTGTCCTATTTTAAGATATGTCTAGTTAGGTATGTCCTAAAAATAGGACAAATTCTGTTAATGGTTATCGCATCCGTCTGCGACCTCAATTTTTTTTAATGTATTGGTATAATTATCAGCCAAAATCATTTACAAAGGCCAAATAAATACGAAAATAATATTTATAAATTAGAATTTTGTAGGTCAATTCAATAAGGGTGTATAATGCCCATCAAGGTATAAGTCTGATAAGCCGATTAGATTTATTGATCAGCGTTAAGTGCAAAAGGGAAACTGGCCATCAAGTCATATTAATGCTCAACATATTCCTCTCCCATTGTCTGCCAAATTTTTTACACTAATGCACTTTTAAAATTCTCCAAATAATTTCTAGCGAGGCGACGTTATTACGAAGATAAACATATATTCTTTCACTTTCTTTTTCTGGAGTACGTGTAAAACCTTTTCCTCCTTCATTTAGAAGCTTTTAGCTGTAATCCCGACGGTGTCCAGGAGTTCCGTACTAACGTCTAGGTTTTCATGTTTAATTAAAGTCTCTGCTAATTAGTTAGCACTGTAACTAAGGCTAGGAAATTCAAGAAATGTCGACTAATATTTTTGGTTACACATCGTAATTTTAAGTCTGCCTTAGAAGATCTCGCAGGATTTCCTTCTTTCACAGAAATTGAATTGGTGTTTTAGTGTGAGACTAAAACGAAAAAAAAACGGTCAAGTCCGAGTCGGACTCATGCACGAAGGGTACCGTCAGTAGAAAAAATGGCAAAAAAATGTGTTTGTTAATATTGGATCCCCACTTAAATATTTATTCTGTTTTAGTATTAATTTGTTGTTATAGCAATAGCGGCAACAGAAATACATCATAGTTCATGAGATAAAGCCTGGTGACAGACAAATAGACGACGGAGTCTTAACAATAAGTATTTTATGCTTTAAGTACGACGGTTTGTTCATTATACTCGTAGATTAAAGTTTTAATTTTATTTCCTTGTAATGTTGGTACAAAAATCACTGATGACAAATAAATTAATAATTTAGTTGCTTATTACTTGTTTAGTAAGCAATAGGATTTTTGAACTGATAAGACTTTTTAATTTGTTCAAAAAAATTCGTTGTTGGAATCTATTCTACTTCTTGCTTTACATTTTAAATAAAAAAACAAACTACGTTGTTACCTTTACACACGAAAAATATGATCATAAAATAAATACTAGGTAGGCATATGAAAAAAAAATATGCAAAAAATTTTTTGCCGAAACAACAAATAAAATATCTCCTCAAACTGGAATAATAAAGGATACTAAAAACAAAATACAATTTTGCAATTTTTACGATGTTACAAAGATGAAATACTTTATTAGTGACATGGTCCCCCGGGCCAATGTTTTATGTTTGTACTATAATGGACCATGCTACATAATTTGTATTTGTCTTATATCTAGAATATACATGAAATATAACACAATATTCTGTTTTACTGTTAAAGTTTTGTGAGAGCGAGAAAAAATAAATTTCTTCAGGGAACACTTTGTTTCTGTAATCTAAGTTATATGTAATCGCAATTCTTGATTACAAATTAGAATTGAAAATTAAAATTTAGAAGCAAATCCTTAGAGTCTGAAAGTCTTAACTTGTTAGTTGGTTAGAACAAGGTGATGTGGTGATGGCTTTGATAATTTTCAAAAGATTCACCTCGTCCTTGAAATGCAAAGGGCGCCTAAAGGAAAACAAATGGGTGTAAGTCAGGGGTTAAAAAAATACACTCCTTCTCAATCTTTTTACAGCATAAGAAAATCATTAAATAACTCTTTTCGATAATTAAATAACTCTTGTTATTCATTAAATAACTCCTGTTAATCTATACTTATAATAAATCTGTAGAGAGGTCAATTCTGTACATGAAATATATTTCCAAAATAACTATCAGGGGGTGATTAGTGATCGATACTGATGCTAAAAATGCAAACAGTAAAATTTTTGTCTGTCTGTCTGTCTGTCTGTCTGTCTGTCTGTCTGTCTGTCTGTATGTTCTTTATAGAAACAAAAACTACTCGATGGATTTGAACGAAACTTGGTACAATCATTCTTCATACTCCTGGGCAGGTTATAGTATACTTTTCATCACGCTACGATCAATAGGAGCAGAGCAGTGAAGGGAAATGTTGGGAAAACGGGAGAAATTACTCCATTTTTTAAGCTTCCGTCGCGTTTGCAGCCTTAATGGTTAAAGCTACACAGAAAACATGTATAACGGAAATGTTCTCCTCAAAATTACATAAAAAATGTCCCACGACAGCATACGTCTATCTTTTATGGTTAACTCACAATAACACGTGTAACTCCCGATAGCTTAGCAGTTCTGAGCTTTCTGTTTATTTTTGTCTACTCTTACGTTTATAACACTGAATGTCGCTGGCATAAGCAACAGGATCCGCGTACGAAGTCGCTGGCAGAAGCTAGTCATTAAATAACTCTTGTTAATCATTAAATAACTCCCGTTATTTAATGATTTTTCACCTCAAAGAAACAAAAGATGATGTGCTGAACCCAAAATCCTTATCAAGGTTTAAAAAAGTCAACGTGTTGTTGACTTTTTTAGAGGTGTGATATACTATGGATTCTTAGATTACTTCTTTATTATGATTATCTCTTTTTGTGCTTTTGAGTACAATATTGACTGGCCTACATTGTTTTTACATAATATTTATTACTACTGTAATATGGAAATATTGTAACAAAAACCACTTTTTTAAAACAGAAACAATGGAGTTTCTTGCCGGTTCTTCTCCATGGAAAATTTGGAACCGTGCGCTAGCTTCTGACGTTTTATGATGCCCATGTAAGCAGGCCTATGTGAAATAAAAATATTTGAGTTTTGAATTAGAATGAAGTTTCAAACATAATAGCAGCAAATAAAATAATCCTTTAAATACACCGTTTTTTACTGAAAAAGTCCACGTTCATTGTATACAATTGTATGTCCTTTTATCTTTTGAAATTTATGCTAACGATGGGTGTCACAATGAAGAATGGCTTAATGTAAAATCCAGGGGATCCGATAATTATATTCATGTTCCTGTAAACGTTTGCGGAGTACAGAGTTTATTTTTAGGGGTCTTATATTTATGGTAATGACTATTTGTGTACACTTTGCTATATCGTTCAATAATTTGAGTTATTTCGAATAGACTCCTGCTGGTATCATGGTTTTTCTCTTCAACACAGGACCTACAGGTTTCTATTTTGTTGTTGGACTTTGAATAATTCTGAAAGTCGTTTCACATCTTGCTGTTTCTCTTTTATTCCCTTGAGTGCGGAGCGTATTATTATTACGTAATTGCTCATTTTAGTAAAACGACAAAAAAAGGTTTTTTCCAGGAAAAACGAAGATATAGAGACCAAAACTTTCGAACAAATAAATTTCCTACACCCGTGTGTAGGTAAAGTACTTCAATTAAACTTTCATCATCATCCTTTCAGTTTCACCATCAGGGGATGGGCCGTAATCCACCACGCGGGACCAGTGCGGGTTGGTGAATGTCACATATCTTCGAATTTTTGGTTCAGCTAATTAAGCTTTACCAGTGCTTAATCGTATAAATCACCACTTAAATTCAAAACCACTTTTCTTTAAAACTGTCCATTGTTATCGAAGAATCGAAGAATTTCGTGTAAAGCAAAACTTTTTGGTAGGTATTTTACGATTGTGGGAGATTGGGTGGAGCGGGAGATAGTGTCAGACTTTTACTGACTAAAAACCTATTCTTGTTCCTTCCTACGGTTTGTTGACAACTCTTTGAGGCGCGCATGAATCTATACGCGCCATCTTCGTCTTAGACTCGGTCCGGTTACCGGACGGTCAAACAGAGAGCTACCCATTGCTCGCCGTCCGCAAGCCCGTACAAGTTGGGCATAGCAAAACTAGAGTATACCGGAGCTAACCGCAACTGCATACACTTCAACATCGTTAGAAGTTATAACACTGCGATATCATTTCCAGTAAAAGTCCCATCAAATAACTATTAAATAACGTCTTCTATGCAGAGCCCCGGTCGTCAGCATTACTCAACGTACTCATGCATGCGCTTTCATTAGGGGAGTTTTTCATTTCAACATCATTTGGCCGAGGTCCAAATTGTTCTAGATTCTCCCAATTCATCTTGCTCGGCGAAATGTTGTTAAAAAACTTCTCAAGGCTTGCCCAGTATTTATTATTTATTTGGGCTTTTTATTGTGTAGGCAATAATGTTGTTAGTTTTGTAAGTGGAAATAGGAGAGATCCTTGAGATTGTATAGAGTTCTATATATACGAAGCCACGTGGTAAGATTACACGGAGAATTTCCGAAAAGAAAACATGTGGTTCTAGAACGCAAATGGCAAATGAAAGATATAGGTTTAGTTTTAGTTAGTAAAAGGCTACCACGCCCGTCTCGCTCCACCCTAGAACGAGAGAAGTCATTGAATGATTTATCACGTCAAAAAAAGTATTGAATACAAAAATCACGAACAACACACAATCAGACTTTACGATATTCGTTAGATCGACACACACGTGGGTCATACTTGATTTGTGGCGTGGATTTAATATAGCTCTACAAGTCTCCTACTCCTTGCGTCGTATTCCTCAATGCTGAGGGTCGTGACCTCCCTGCTTCATCACTTTATCCCTTATGATGTCTTTCCATCTGTTTCTGTCTCTGGCGATTTGAAGTGCACTGTACATCGTAGAGTCAAGAGCGGTGCGGATCTGGTCGGACCAACGTATAGGGCTGCGCCCGCGGGGCCTTTTAGCTCTACAAGTCTAGTTAACCTATAAATTTTATGGAGACCGACGCGCCCAGATCGACACACGTGACCCACGTGTGTCCCATGTGGATTTACCTTGAGCCATTTCAATCACATTTAAATCAATAAAGACTTTCAAAATTACCACCAAAACAATTATTAGCTCATCAATGTTTTGTGCCTGCCTCTGGTGAAGACGTGACCAAGAATTATTAATCTTAAATCTCCTCTCACAAATTAACCCAGGACCCACTTAAAAATACGTTTCAGTACTTCGTCAAAAAATCCGTCGCAAGACAATTAAATTCACTCAACGCAACACTGGGTAATAAAGTAAATAGTTACAGAAAGTCAAGTCCATACAACGAGTGAAATTGCATGGCTTTCGCATTTTGAAGAGTGACTTGATTCCGCCATCACTTTTCTACCATCGGACATCCTGACGTATGGAAAGAAAAATAATTTATTTGGTACTGCACAAGGCCCAAACAAATACAAGAACCAAAAAAAAAAAAAACAAGTTGTTGTGTGCCTCATGGCTACACCAAAATAGGTCCAGTTCAGCATGATTGCCAGACAACTAGTGTCTGACGATGGCGAGTGTCTACACTTAACCAAAAACATTACTTGAGTTAAAATTTTGTGCTTTAATTATGATTCTTTCATAATTACCTAATTGGAGTTTATGAGGTACACCCTCATACGCGAACGTTGAAAATGGTTCTAGGTACAATGTTGATATTATATGTTGGCGAAGTCAATAGTACCTACGGAAGCAAGTTTGATAACGAGACAATGTGTCTCCACTCTCCTTGGTGACTGGGGTAGACTATTTAGGGGTAGATCTATCTATCCGACAAGTAGGCCTCGACCAATTGACAGAGGTAGACAAAGTAACATGTAACGTAATAAAGCTTTGATAGATACTGGCATGACGTTCACAGTGGGTCCGGCTATATGAATCACATACCAAGAGCTCTTTTTATGCCTAAAAAAGCAAACCTGTGAAGCACCCGGCAACTGATGCTGCGAGTACGGGGCCAATCTCCCATATTACCCGCCGCGCCCCTTGACAGGGATGAAGGAATTGCTCCACCATATATGCTCCATCTTTAGAGTTCGTTCAAACAACATTGCGTAGGAATTACCTGTTACTGCACTAGTTGTAAATTAAATATCTAAAGCCTACGTTAAATTAAATCAGTTGCGTGATCTGGAATAATTGGTGTATTGCTCGTTACCCACTTATCGCCCACTAAATAGAGTCGATAGACATTCTGGATTGGCTTTTTTTCTATTATTATTGATAGGTTCGCGTTTGAACATTATCTCACCTGATGGTAACCGATGATGTGACCAACGATGGAGCACGCTTGCCTAGAAGTATCCTCACTTGACTTAAAGACCCCTAGGTTGTAGCTATTAGGAAACACAGACCTCGGCAGGGAATTCCACTCCTTAGCTGTACGCATAATGAATGTGTTCCCAAAATGCTTTTTACGTATGGGTGTGATGTCCATCATGTACCGATGACGCCACGCTGCACGTCTAGTGGTCCGATGATGAAACAAAATTAGTGGAATTAAATTGTGGCCTCCAACAAGGTGGACCGACAACCTGGTCAGGGTTGCGGGAATCCGATGGATGCATGACGCATAGGACCGGTCGTTGTGGCGACGCTTGGGGGAGGCCTATGACCAGCATTGGACGTCTTTCGTCTGATATGATGATGATAATGTTGAAATTGTGCAATTCCAACGCAAACTCCCAGAAAAAAAATCATTATATATTAGATTGTATTGCTCCTTGGATGAAGTCAGCCTACTGTATTAATCTGTTCTATAGCCGGGTCATGCTCCCCGGTTCTCGTGCAATTTTTTACGTGTCGGGCCAAAAAATAAGCTTGAGACAAAAACAAATCATCCTTTGTGGCCTCCTTTTGTCGCCTGTCCCAAAAATGTAACCGAGTGGGATCTTAATTAAGAAACTGGGTGAGTTAAAGTGCGCCCCATTTTGTTATGGTAATGTTGTGCCTTTTTGATTTTTCGTCACAAAATGAGAATAATGAAGAGATCATTTTTTTATGTTGAAAAGTAAATTATGACTTTAAACTGAATGAAATTTTTCTTTAGTTTAGTTAATGAATACTGTTGAAGTGCTTTCAGAAGCTCTTGAAAAGAACTATTTAAACAAGTAAGTAAATATTATTAATAAGAATCTTTTTCTTCATTTCAATCAACGCCAAGTTGCTAGCCTGCCAGTTTTCTATCATTTATATTTCAGAGAGTGGGCATTGAAATTGCGTAATTTAACTCAGCTAAGTCCGTTCTATTATCGGACTACTAGACACTACGCCACCGGTACACGGTGAACTTTCCACCCATAAGTGTAATGTGTTTTGGGAGCACATTTTCTGTGCGTACAGCTTTTTTTTTTTCTGTCGACGGGGAAAATCATCATTGACGAAACCCGCTCTTGTGTGAAGCGAGAGACAGTGTCAGAGTCTTATTGACTAAAAACCCCGCGCCGTTCCTTCTAGCCTTCATACCGGGGCTCTAGTTTCCTTTCGGATAACCCCGACCCCGGTAGGCTTCGACCCAGATGGGCCCCTCCTGTTGCTGACAACTCCTTGAGGCGCGCGGGAACAGTGCGCGCCGTCGACGCCTTGACTCGGTCCGGACAGTTACCGGACGATCGGACAGCGAGCTACCCATGGCTCGCCGTCCGCGCCGCGTCTACGGTGGCCGGAAATCGGGATCGGAATCCCGGCGGCGGCGGCGGGGTCGCCGTTGCCTGATGCGGTCTGCCTCCTCCTTTGCTAGCATTACTGCTTCGCAGAAGGAGGCGACCGCCTGTCACTCCTCCTCGCTCCGGACCATAGCCTGAACCAAGGCCCGGCGCGAGAGGTCTCCGCCGCCGATCGCCCCCACGAGGGCACGGCGTTGCTCCGCCCAAGCAGGGCACACCTAAACTGTGTGCTCCACCGTGTCCTCCGGGCGTTCCGCACAGTGGCGGCACCCGGGCGTCTCTTCCGCTCGAATCCGATGCAGGAACTTCCCGAACTTGCCATGTCCGGTGAGGACCTGCGTCATGCGGAAGGTAAGGACGCCGTGAGGTCTTTCCAGCCACGCCTCAAAGAGGGGACTTACCGCCATAATTGTGGCGTGCCCATCTGTGCGTACAGCTAAGGAGTGGAATTTTTGCCGGGTTCTGTGTTTCCTGATAGCTACAACCTGGGGTCTTTAATTCAAGAGTTAATAGTTTACTCCTAAGCAAGCTTGTTCCATCATTGTTTACCATCAAGTGAAAATAGTTGTCAATGGTGACCCTAAAAATGTTTTTTTTTTGTAACATTTTTCTTTTTTTTTGTTTACTGATTTTGCAGAATTAATAATCTTTTTAGTTTACCTAATATACTAAGCATAACAACAAAACATAAATGTATTTATGCTCACAAATCACTACATAGTATAAAACAAAGTCGCTTTTTCTGTCCCTATATCCCTATGTGCGCTTAAATCTTTAAAACTACGCAACGGATTTTGATGTGTTTTTTTTTAATAGATAGAGCAAGAGGAAGATTCAAGAGGAAGGTTTATATGTATAATATTGCACCCGAGCGAAGCCGGGGCGAGTCGCTAGTTATAATATATTTTTTTATCTGTAGGCCAAAGTATTTCCCTAATATTGAATTAGGTCACGCAAGTCCACTCTCCCCATCTCATTTGTCGACCAGTCGGTCAAAGTAGGTTAAACGTCCCGTTTTATTTTGCTAAGTATAAGAACTAAGTCAGTCAGAAGTCGATGACCTTTGGCATTGCTTATTGTCACGCTATAGCTTTTGTTTGAGAGGACACTTTGATGTTTGTATCGAGGAAAATGTTTCTGAGGCCTTCTGATGTTACAGTTGTAACATCTACTTACATAATTATAAGAACGGGTTTGCTATTATTTAGAAGTAAACCCTCTTAAAAATAAGTATTACATGAAACATAAAAAAATATTTTTATTTAATTTTTTCATTCATCTTGTATTATCCCACGGCTGGGCAAAAAGCCTCCTTCATTTCTTCCAACGAACACAATTTTTTGATTCTTACGAAACACGTCCGAGTTGTTTCACCATATCCCCCTGATCGAAATAAATTATATCATCATCATCATATCAGCCGAAAGACGTCCACTGTTGGACATAGGCCTCTCTCAAGCGTCGACATGTTCCGTATGGTGTTCGAACGTAAAGAATCGCACCATCCCATCTCTTCCCATGGGTGTTGTTGTATGTTTGACATGTCTTAATGATTTCTGTATAAACAGACTTCTTCAAAGGCATTCTCATACTCAAATTAATATTTTTATCTTTAACTGCCTTTCAACGGCTTCATTTCCGTTAAAATAGTTTTTACCAGAGAATGGGCAGCAGCATTCTCTGTGGATTTCAACAACCACACTGCGATCGCCAACCTGTCTGCCAAGCGTGGAGAGCACAGAACAAAGGAATCATACAGTGGCGAGTATGGCAAACTCCCCCAAATTCTTCTTCTTCCTTTCCTGGTCCCATTATTTGGAGTTGGGTCTCCTTACATTCCTGCGCCAAGTGGCTCTATCTTGGATTGTCAATTTTGGCAACTGGGCTTTCTTGAGGTCCCTCTCTATATTTGACAACCAGGTCAATGGCGGGCGGCCTCTACCTCTTTTTTTGTTCTGGTAAGCTTAGGGCGAATTGGACCACTTGGTCCTCACTACGGCAAGCTCCTCCGAATTATATAATGAAAATAAAACTTTAAGTTCCAAAGAGACCATAACCACTCTCAGGGATTGTTACATCTGCAACTGCCATGAAACTCTTTGTATAAACTATATAATTACTAACAACAATATTACTATTTCTTAAAAAATAACAGAGGACAATGAACAACATTATGTGTGTAATGGATTTGATAATGGTCGTTCTTGCATTACCTGCGGTGTACAAGACTTGTAAATCTATTACTGTAGATATAATGGATATAATAGGAACCTATTATATCTACAGTAATAGATTTAGCATATATCACAATAGATGATACTATAACATGCCGCATGGTATAGTAGCATATCCTTACTAATATTATAAAAGCGAAAGTGAGTTTGTTTGTTTGTTACGTCTTCACGCCTAAATGGCAAAAATCAATTTTGATGAAACTTGGTACACGGATAGACCATATCCTGGAATAGGACATAGGATACTTTTTATCCCGGAAGTATGTTCCCTTGGGATAATGTTCTGCAATCACGCGGGCGAAGTCGCTGAGAGCAGCTAGTACCCTAATATACAAAAGTTCGTTGCAGCGCTACAATGGCATTATATTGTCTAACCGAACTATTAAAATATACAGCGTTATGATAGCTTTTAGAAGATACTTTTTTGCGATCAATGTATTAAGCGCCATGAATTTTGTCGTACTTACACGTTTTTTCTTATGATATTTTTATGGTGTTTACAAATTAATATTAAGAAAGGATTTTACTAATCTCACCTCCTAAGAGTATGAAACGGGGGTCCAAAGGTTGTAGAAAAACCTATTTTAACGGAAATGAAGCCGTTGAAAGGCAGTTAAAGATAAAAATAAAAATTTGAGTATGAGAATGCCTTTGAAGAAGTCTGTTTATACAGAAATCATTAAGACATGTCAAACAATTACTCTTTTATTTAGACTTTTCAACCTACATTACAATCCTTTTAAAATTTTAACAACTTTATTGAAAAATAAAGTTCCAAATTCAAGCACGGATTCTCAAATAAAATTGCATTTTGTTATTTTAAATTCGCCAAGTCAGTCCACAATATCTAGGAAAATATTCAAAGGCGAGTCTTGAACGAAATTGCCAAATCATTGCATACTTGGCCAGCATTGAGTTTAGCACGGACACTATTGGATTCTCGAACTGTATTTTTGACTAGATATTTTAAAATTAGTTTTTCATATTGCAAAATAGGAGCATGAAATTTTGCACAAGATTTCTGTTATGACGTAGGCGAGCGAGAGAGGATTTTTCAAAATTCATCCCTTTAAGGGATAAAACGGGGGTCCAAAGTTTGTATTAAGGAACCTAATTTAAAAAATCAGGTGTCTTCAAGACAATATAGAAAAGCTCTTAATAAACTAGTGCGCCTCACCTTCAACGATCGGATCACTGCTTAGCATCAGGTGGGATCGCAGTCAAGCACTGATTAAAATCTTTTTTTTTTAATGATAAGCACTGATTAAATTCAGTGCTGATCATTAAAAAAAAATCACGAGGTCAAAGCCACTGGCAAATGCTAGTTCTTTATAAGTAATTTTTAAATTAAGCAATTAGAATGTCCAGTGGATCTAAGTTTCAATCTCGATTGGATTTCATGCAATTTTGGGTTTTTAACGGTATCTTCGAACTATGCCTATCACTAGCGTGAACTCAGCTCTGAAATTCAGGTCTACTTTTTGCGTTCCTTCCTTTAGGTAGCCTGCCAGGACTGAATTGTCGCAGCGCTTTTCTGTCTGAAACTCTTTTTTAATTTATTTTTTGCCATCACTCTTTGAGAGCCTTAAACAAGTATGATATTCAAAATATGTGCATATATTATGTTCAATATACGTTCAATGACTGTCAGTTTTGCTGATTTAGCTCATTATACACAACACAACGACAATTTTATAACTTTAGTTTTAATTTTTTTACATAGATTCTTTACATAAAAATACTAAACACGTGTTTGTAATCGTAAAATCTATACTTATAATAAATCTGTAGAGAGGTCAATTCTGTACATGAAATATATTTCCAAAATAACTATCAGGGGGTGATTAGTGATCGATACTGATGCCAAAAATGGAAACAGTAAAATTTTTGTCTGTCTGTCTGTCTGTCTGTCTGTCTGTCTGTCTGTCTGTCTGTCTGTCTGTCTGTATGTTCTTTATAGAAACAAAAACTACTTGATGGATTTTAACGAAACTTGGTACAATCATTCTTCATACTCCTGGGCAGGTTATAGTATACTTTTCATCACGCTACGATCAATAGGAGCAGAGCAGTGAAGGGAAATGTTAGGGAAACGGGAGAAATTACTCCATTTTTTAAGCTTCCGTCGCGTTTGCAGCCTTAATGGTTAAAGCTACACAGAAATCATGTACAACAGAAATATTCTCCTTAAAATTATATAAAAAATATTCCACGACAGCATAGGTCTATCTTTTATGGATGACTCACAATAACACGTGTAACTCCCGATAGCTTAGCAGTTCAGAACTTTCTTTTTATTTTTGTCTACTCTTACGTTTATAACACTCTCACTCATCCCTAATTAAAAAGAAGTTAATATTATTATCTATTCAATAAAAAAAGAATCATAGAAATCGGTATAGAAACACCAAAGTTATACCTGAAATACGCTAATAAGCCATCGCGCGTGAATACTGAATCATGCTATAAGGATTATTTTTGTGTAACGGTCGCCGCGCTCGACGCCGCTCGCGGCGGCTATTTTTGGCTGTTGATGCGAATAGACGTTCAGAGTGTTCGACCTTATTGAAAGACAATAATTGATTTTAACAAACCGTGCTTATCAGCGCCACTTTTAGTCTACTCTTACGTTTAATAATTTATTTTTAGATTTCTTTGGTTGTTATTTTATAAAATAGGTATTAGTTATTTTGGTAGTGTTTAAATATTTCTTAGTATTAGCTTAATTATAAATTAAACTTTTTTTTTAATTTTTTTAGCTGTGGTTTTAAATAGGTAAGTACCTAGGTATCAAATAGGTTATTTCATTCTATTAGATGTAGTTTAGGTACCTACTTATTTTATATATATTAAATCTGTAGAAGTGAAAATTCTGTACATTGAACATATAAAAAAATAAACGGCAGGGGGTGTTACTAGACCGACACCGAACCCAAAAATGTGATAATTTTTTTTTTTTGTCTATCTGTCTGTTTGTTCAGACATCACACAAAAACTACTGGTCCGATTACGATGAAACTTCGTATAGTTATTTTTTAATAACCTGGGCACCACTACTTTTTATCCCGGAAAAGTATATACAATAAAAACAAACTTAATTTTGCGGTTCGATCCCTAGACCCGATTACTGTACCAACCGCAAATAATAAGTTGGTCGTAGGGTTCCGTCACCCGCTGTGGAGTTCACTAAGGGGTGCTGCACATGGCTAAGACACTATAATATTTGGGTAAATAATATGTATTTTCCGTTTTCTAAACGTTTCGTAAATGGCGTTGGCGTCGAGTGAGATCACGCTATGGGAACACTTTTTGGGATTAAAGAAAGGAGCGCGTTTTCCTATAACCTATTTATTAATTTCATCGAACACGGAGCCATTGGCACCATGTCTAAGGTGTGTGCACACCATCACGCGCGTAAGTGGAAGGGAGAGATCTGGAACGCCTCGAATCGTCTCGCGCATCAATTTGTTTTCCAGTCCCCGGGCTCTTAGAATTCGACATCAGACGTTTCAAATCTTTGATTTTAACGACCCCGTTGTTGTTGGCATAAACTTCAGATTGCAGTGCAATGCGCGGTCAAGTACGGACGTGTTTGCTCTGCTCGATACGAATTTTATATTCGCGTGTTGCGCGGCAGTAGCCGTTGCCCGTTTTTTGTCGGTATGAGTCAACCACTCATAGCCAACGAGCTGTTGGCATTCATCAAACATGCCATCGACTACATGGAAGAGGTCAGCATCCTGCAGATCTGCAAGTCCAGTTTCAACGAGGAGGAGATAAGCAGTGCCAAGCTGCTGCTGTTCCAAGTGCTGGGCAAAGTTGACCAGATGCAGTCCCGACGGAGGGATGGCGGCCAGAGAAGTGTGCAGGATATCATCACACTGATGAAGAGCACCGACCCGGACGACGTGCCCGCTTTCGTGGCGAAGGAGCTGCATAAGCTGCCCCCCGTCACGTTCGACCACGTCGATGTCACCAGGTTGCTGAAGGACATAACATCCCTGAAAGCAAGCTTGGCCGATGTACAATCCAAGCTGGAGGTATCGAATACCACCGTGGGTTCACTACGTGCCGAAGTAGAGTTGTTGCGCAACGCTGTTTCGGAAAGTAGGGCGCCTAACAACTCCAGCGTGAACATTCGTCGCGGAGCACGAAATGCATCCATGGGCAGTTTTGAGTCGGCGAGTTGCAGTGCGTCACCCGCTGCCGATAATGCTTGCGTTGCATCTTGTTCCGCCGCTGCCGTCGCTGTATCGTCACCGGTCGAAGTGGTGACGCGTGTAGGTACGTCGACCCCTAAACGTGCCTATTCCGCTATCGTTGCCGCAAACAAACTTGCTGTGTCGCAAACAAAGCGACAAGCAAGTAAAACGAGAGGGGTCAAGCAGAGCGATGAGGATGGCTTCACAAAGGTAGAGAAGAAGAAGAGGAAGAAGCCTACTTGTCAGAACCAGTGCGGTACCGCGCTGGCAGGACCAAACATGCTGCTGCGTCCAGCAATACCCACGACGCAGCTGTACGTTTCGAGGCTACATCACACCACGAAGGTTGAGGAGATCGTGGAGTATGTACGAGTCAAGACGAACTGGACTTTGAGAGTTGAGCAGTTGGAGCCGCGTCATAATACGAATTTCAAGTCGTTTGTGGTGCGGGTGCCGACTAATCATTTGGAGACCTTCCTCAAAGGAGAGTTTTGGCCGAAGGGTGTCGTGTATCGACGATTTCGTGGAAGGATACCGACCTCGCAGCGGAACACGACGCCGTCACTTCGTGTGCAATAGTTTAATAATAATTAGTTATAGTATCTTTGTATGTATTAGTTTATTATTTTGTAAGACTATTTGTGTATTTATCTATGGGCCTTAGTTGCCTGATAATAAAGAATTATTATTATTATTATTATAAACAACAGGATCCGCGTACGAAGTCGCTGGCAGAAGCTAGTACTACATAAAAATAAAAATAACTGCCTCAAATTGCGATTCAATTAGAGACATCACTCAATGTTGTTTTCATTGTTTACAGACAACGTCTCCAGAAAGTTTTGAATACTCGCTCCAGCGGAAAAGTGCACCGCATGCTACTCTTTCTATCTTTGACCTATTTTTATCCAGCTAAGTAAAGTTTTTCTTATTGAAACCATTTGTATTGTAGCTTTGATCTTACATAATGACAACCAAATACACACACCGCCACAGTGTAGTTTTTTTTAACCCAAAAGTTAACTGATAGGAATGCCTTATTTTACGCCACTACTGTATTTAGACTGGCTTGTATACCGGAGATCGTGGGTTTGATTCCCACCCCAGACAAATGATTGTGTGGTGAGCATGACCATTTGGTCTGTGTCTGGGTGTAATTTTTCTATAATATGTATGTATTTAAAAACAATTTTATAATGTTTATCTTTTTAGTTATAGGCAACTAAATAGATGGCGTTACGTGATAAAATTACGAAAAGTTGGTTGCAGTTATTATGAAACTCAAAGAACTCTTGTTCCCTTCCCAAAAAAAAAAACACGGAGGAATTTTATAAACGACCGTTTTATCCAATTACCTTGGCTATGAAACCGAAATATTTACTTTGATGTCACGACTTCGCGAGTGGAGCACGCCCAGTGATAACCCGTTGATTAAAAATTAGGAAAAAAAGCCTTCCATCATACCTCTGGCTTGGCCACAAAATTGACTTTTAGTTGGTTAAATAGTTTGACCAATATTGGAAAAGTTTAAAACCGTAAAGTTATATCAAAAGCTTTCAAATACAGATACCAAAAAAACCCGGTATCAATTTTATTTTGTAAATTCAGTTTAAGCTAACTTAGAAAAAACATCTTTTGATGTCTGATATAAATTAATTTTGAAAAAATGAGAAAAAGATTAAGATCAAAAAGAACGATACATCAAACGCAAACTCAAAACGGTCAATCCCTTGTCATCTGAGGTTGACTAAAGGGTAGCGGTGTACCCTTGCCTTAACTGAAATGAGGAAAAAACGTGATGTGACCGAAATGAGTACACATTTTGTTTAGCCCAGAATTTACTGGCTTTATTCTATATAAAGTGTGGGTTTATGACGTGTTATACACGTAATCAGAGTACATCAAACCGTTTTTTCACTGTCATAAAAATGTAAAATTCATTTCACATATATTTTTTTTTAGGACCGGTTGTTGTGGCGAGGCTTGGGGGAGGCCTATGTCCAGCAATGGACGTCTTTCGGCTGATATGATGATGATGATATATTTTTTTTTTACATTTTACGATTTTAGTTGGTTTTATGTTTGTAGGCTTCTAAATACGTCTTGTAAAATTAAATTGATAATTAATTGTTGTTACAATAATATTGGTCATGTTAGTTCATTAAAGCCCGAGCGAAAGCCGGCGTTCGCGCACCCATTGTCTTTCTACTGTGTCTTTAAATATTAGTTATGTTCTTCTTCAATGAATCGTTATCGGCTAATGCTGAAAATTGGCGCTGTGGCTCTGTCCTGCACGAGCCCCAGCATTATGCTGAGCACTGGCCGTTTTGAGCTGATGTGACGCATGTCCTATCTAGCTGATAGTTTTAAGTACGATATTGTTACTTGTTACATTTATTTATTTTTAGGATATGCGTCATGTTGTTCGCAAGTAAACTCTTTTTCTTTCTTTCTTATGTTTAAAATGACACTGCCATGTGACTTTTTTATTATGTTTATTCTTAAGTCAATCTTTCTTTTTGTCAGCAATAATTCAAATGTGTTTTTTTTACATTAGCCTGGGCACTTATGAAGCGTCAAAAGCTAGGGCGCGATTCCAATTGGTCATTTTCTATGGAGGAGGATCGGCAAGTAAATCATCGCTCCTTTCGGTCGAAGCCTACTGGGGACAGGGTTGGCCGGAAGGGAGCTCGTGCCCCGGTATGAAGGCTAGAAGGAACGGCGCGGGGTTTTTAGTCAGTAAGAGTCTAACACTATCTCCCGCTCCACCCAAGAGCGGGTTTTGTCAAAGATGATTTTCCCCGTCGAAAAAAAAAAACAACCATCGCTCCTTTTTTCGTAATATTAATTCTACAATATATTATTTCTAAATTACAATATTAATTGGTATGAGATGAAAGTGTAGATCATTCAATATTGTAGATACCCAACAATGAAGTAGATCGTAATAGAAAGTAATCAATCCACCGAGTCCATTATTACATTCACATAATAAAAAAAGCTATTAAAAAAAAAATGAGGTGTTAACAAAAATAAATCACTATTGAAGTTAAGGCAGTTAACGTCTAAATAATATTAAAAAAAATATTGTAAAAGCACTATTACACCACATTGCTTTTAAAAGGTAAACAAGTTTTTAATGAAAATATTTTATCATAGCAAACTTTTATAGCACGGTATAATACTTATATAAATTAATACTCTTTCAATACGAGCCCAAACTCGATGAGGTCGTGTCGTTTAACTATCCTGCTCCTATTATCACCTTCTGTTTCCATCATCAGATCAGCTCCATGTCATAATAATTTTGCATTGTCTTTTGATTTACACATGCATGTAAAGTTTCGGCTCAATAGGGAAGTGGATTAATTTTCAAGATTTGATTACATGCAAACATCGGGACAGGTGAAACTAAATAAAAGCTTGTGAATATATATACATATATTAGAATTAAAACATCAAAACACTTTCCTAACTACTTTCATAGAGCGTTTTTATAATCATACTCGTTTTTTGTGTTGCCATACCAAAAAAAAATATTGTTAACGAGTTAATTCAGTGAAAAGAATGTGAGTATGGCAACAATTTTAATAAGCGCAGTTATTGTTACATTAATTTCCCATATCCAGTTGAATGTAATACACAAAATGTAAAATACGAGTATTTTAAACTCTGTATATATGTGTTGTAACTTTTAAAGACTGTACAGTATTACAGAAACGAAGTTATTTGGACAATTCCAAAGATATATAATCCATATACGTACCCATGCAGCACATAGAAAATGGAGGAAATTCGAATCCCTTTGGAATGTTTTATTTTGTTGTGAATCAGCTATTTAAGATATTTTAATAATAATTTTCTAAAACTTTCCCTGAACGCCATCTAGTCCCAATCTAAGCCGAGATTGTGACATGGGTACTAGATAACTGATAAACGTATATTATAACATGTACTTAGAAATATTTCAGTTAAATTACACGCACACATAGAAAAAATGGATGCGCTCATCTCATAAAAAAAGTCTTGGTAGGAATCGACCTCTGCCATAGCAGGCATTAGACGCAAACAGCTGGGTGCAAGTGCAAAACAACCCCTCAGCCGCCACGATGGCCTGGTGACTATACATTTTTGCGGACATAACAAGCTTACTTTTTGATTTTTCATGATGCAGTTATGAAATTTTGTACATAGATTCTTTACATAAAAATACTAGACACGTGTACATCATATAATATAATATTATAAAGAGATAAAGTTATGTTTTTGTTTTTTTTTGTTAGTAGGAGGTAATCTCTGGAAGTACTGATCCGATTGCTACAAATTTTTCACTAATAGAAAGCTGATTTATTCCTGAGTGACATAAGCTATATTTTATTTTGAATACACGGGCAACAGCCAGTGTTGTATTTGTTTGTAAAATCAAGTTGAACTCACCATCCAATTCATATCCTTGCCCACCCCACTGCGGCAACTCCTGGGAGTAAGACTTGGGGTCGCTGCGACTGCCTATTGATATCTTAAGGCTTTTCCACAACTTCATCTTGACCACATATTTGTACACAACACTGACACTATTGCAGTACACGTCACTGAATCATTTTATCACACACACTGTCACTTTGAGTCAGGAAAATCTGGAAAAGAAGAAAAATACTTAAGAATGTGTGATTACACGAGATTTTTAATGTAAAAAAAGGGTACAAGTGTAGAAAATCCTTTCAAAGGATGAGTGGAAAAGGGAAAGCCAGTTGTCTAGTTTAGTTAGTGTCATGTCAGAAGATATGGGAATACTTTCCCTTAAAACAATATACCTATTACGCAATTAACACACATGTCCTGAAATTATTATGTTCAAAATTGGCTACTGGACCGGTTTTAGGTTTTTTTTTTTCAAAAATAGTATAATAATAATAGTATATATCAGTGTATCTATTATAATTTATTTAATTGTTGATGTTTAATTCTGGTTTGTCAGACCTGTGACAGCCCCATTTCTTGTCCAGGCAATTACTGTCCATTCCAGGTTGCCTGGAAGAGATCGCGGAATGCGATAAGGCCGCCCATTGTATGTATGTGTTTTAAGTTTCCTTTTTATATGTGTAATGGTGTACAATAAAGTATATAATAAAGTCTTAATTGTGTAGCTAGTGTGTTTGAGTGTACTTACGCTTATTATTATTTACAGTGGTGTACAATAAAGTTTATTCTATTCTATTCCTACACTTAAGAGGGTCCTTCTCCACTCGCTTATCGTAAACATCGAAAATGGTTTAAAAGCTTGTTACTTCATTTAATGCAATCCAACGCGATGTTTGACGAAAAGGCAACGCAAAAAAAGAGAGATAACGCCTGGAAACTCTGTTAGTATTCGGTAATTCCGAGATTTACTCGAAAATTTCACAAAACTTGCTCCAGGAAATAGCTGTTTTTTTTAAAACCTTAAAAGTTTTTGGAAAAGTTGTCATCATTTAGAATCTTAATAAAATTTGCAAGGTCTCTAGAGGATTACTTTTTTTACTTTTTTAATTTTTATGCAAATTATGAAGTGTCAAAGTTCATACAAAATAGGACATTTTCAGAGGTTTTTACTGAATTAGTTTTACACAAATTTAGAAATTGGTTTCTTTAGAAACCTAGATAATATCCTCAAGATACTGTGTTTCCAAAATATCTAATGAAAAATGTGTAATAACGTCATAATCAGTTATGAGCGGTTGTATGAAAAACAGTGAAAATGTGAGTCATGATGCACCACCTTAAAACTTATTTCTTAAAAAAACATCAAAGAAAAATTGCAGTGCTTTTTTGTTGTAACTTTATTTTCTAATTGAAATGTATTATTATAGTTACATGTTGTATATTCGAGTGAAAGACGAAGCCAATGTAAGATTATCCCATATCAGTAATAGGTATATGCCAACTGTAAGAATTGAGTCATTTTAACAACGCAGGCGTTCTAAGAAAGAAACAAGCTTTTAATAAAATTATTTTTTTCATAGACGAATCATACGAGAATAAACTAGGTGGGATAGCGTCGTTGAACTACTAAGTTTCTATAGCCACCTTCCAATTTTATCATCAGACCAGCTCCATCTCATAATAATTTTGCATTGTCATCTGATTTCCACATGCATGAAAAATTTTAGCTCAATCGATAACCGGGAAGTCATCATCATCATCATCATCAGCCTTTTTAATGTTCCCACTGCTGGGACTTAGGCCTCCTCTCTAGGAGAGGGAAGTGAAGTGAGTCAATTTACAAGGTTTGATGATATACAAACTTTGGGACAGGTGAAACTAAATAAAAGCTTGCAAAATAAAATAGATTTATTATTATTAAAACCAATATCTCAAAAGCAAATTGCATTTCGGACGACTACGCAGTAATTGGAACCGTTTGCCCAGTCCATCGTTACGGGTCACTACCGATCATCGATCAACAGACAACGACATGGTTCCTTGAATACAATGGAGCTCAAACATCTACTTTTTATAGCTCCGACATACTTCTATGAATATAAAATGACAGTGTAAATAAATTATTCATAAATCAAATGTGATGAATGGCCACATTGTGAGTAAAGGTTACGTGAATCACAAGACTAGATTGTTTACGTCCTGCAACTTAGTCTTTATTGCAATATCACAAGTATTTAACAAGATCAGATAGTTTAACAACGGCACGGGGTTAACCCTGTTGGGTATAGCAATTTCACAGACGTAAGCAAGTAGTACGATACAAATTAGCCAAATAAAATTGGATATAGAGATCAACAAATCAAACTAAATAATAATACAATGGTCAATAACATAGTAAAATTCGTTAATGAAAATGTCAAAATACTTTCATTCAATGTCAAAATCTAAATAAATAAATTAAGGATGTCAAGAAAAAAGTAAGTTGGCAAAAATGTAAAACAAATTTTAAAATGAAAATGGAAAAGATGTAAAGATCTATAATAAGTAGTAGTTATAATTTTTTCGTAGTATAATGCAGTCAGCTTCAAGTTTAACCAATTGCAAATCAATAACTGTACTCTATAAGTTTGGCTATCTGACCACATTCTAGTTACTGGGTAACATGATCACAAACGGAAAATAGTTTATCTACATCACTGAGTAATTTTGTGATTATACCGTCAAAGGATATTACCGTTCAAACTGTTGGAAAATGATGAGCATTACACCAGACTGTTTGCATTCAATTCGTGTTTCAATACTGTACGATACAACCCATAAAGTTGCTGATTGAATAGTACGGTATTGACACGTGTGCGACATGTTTGGAATTAACTAGCAAATAATTATTATCTCAATTAACTAAGCAATGTTGGCGTACAATCATTCACTTTGATCAAACAGTAACAAACAATTACGCATCGTCAAAAGCGGTTTACTGAAGAATTTGTTGACAAGTGACGAAATGATTTATTTGTTTAGGATTTAAGAGGAGACGGTACTCCATGCGAAATAGATTAGACAAAAAACATTTTATACTGTCTTTTCAACTGATTTTGATTTCTATTCCGTGGGCTTAAGGATGGCATTAAAAGCAATAAAGTGGTTTCAATACCAACTTTTTACTGCAGTCTCTATTTATCATATCACCAACGCAATAAAGTTCAAAATTGGTTGAACAGATAGTAAAAAAGAGTTGTTTAAATGTCTCATCTAATTCTAAACGCAGTATAAAGGTTAACAATAAATTGTCATTCTATTAGTGATAAGTATTATCTAGAAGTTCTTGATAGTATAGTTGTCGAGATATCTGTCGGAGACGTATCGCGTGTTGATCATGACCTCACACCGATTACCTATTCTGGCTTTCAGGCAGCATCGTAAAGTAGATACGATCCAACGCGTCCACTCATTGTTGGAGCAGATAGGGTCTCAGGGTTTTTTGTGGGTAATCATACAATGACTTCGCCCACTCTAGGTCGGAGCTGGAGGGTTTGAAACTTTTACGGAGTAAAATCCAGAGTGGATTTATCTTCCTCTTTTTCATTGCGTTCCAGAACCCCGGGTTTCTCTTCCGGAAGCCAACTCACGGTTCCAGATATAGGTAGTATCCTAAGAAAGTAACAGCTACTGTATCGTTGTAAATTTTCACATTTTGAATTTTCGACCGTTGATTGTGCTGAAATAGAACAGACAGTCACGGTCTTCTTAGAAACTTTTTTTTTATGTTTCGATTACTCGGGCTTGGTCCTTACTGGATGGACGGTGAGCTACTCATTGCTCGCCGTGCGTAAGCCCGTGCCTACGGTGGTCGGGGATTGCGTCCGACTCTCTCTTAAAAAATGGCTTAAGTAAAAGGCAAGCGTGTTCCATCGTGGGCCACATCATCGCTTACCATCAGGTGAGATAGTGGTCAAATGTGAGCCTTATTACATTATTAAAAAAATGTTTATCTATAAATAATTTTTTTAGCTTACACACAAATGATTATTATTCCAAAACCACAATCTTTCATCCTGTCATTTTCACATGAGGAAAAACATACTATATCTTCGAACTTGAATATATTTCACTGTCATATAAACGTACGCCATATAATTGCCTGTTCATAATCCAGGGTTTCCTTCATTTTTTATGTATTTATGGGTAATCATACCCAATATGCTATACTGGGAACAACGCTTTCTTTTTTATTTACCCTACTTCGAGTGACTTGCAGAATCGAACGCCTTTGAGAAGTTTATTCAGATAGAGATGTGCGTTACGTTGTCGATACTTCTTTTTTATAAAACAGATGAATTAATTTAGGTGATTGTGATGAAAGTTCTAAATATGAATGACACATTAAAAGGTAAAGGAAAATGAAAGTAACGATGGCTGGATTAAATTAAAAAATATAATGGTGCGAAAAGAGGTGACGACTGTGGAAGGAGACCGCAAATAGATGCAAATAGAAATCGTGGGGACAGCAAATCGTGACCCCAAATTAATTGGAATAAAAATAATAATAATTGGATTGTTAATTGGATAGAGTTAAATAATTTATTTGTGGTTTAGTTTTTGATTAATTCAGTATCTATAATTTTCACGTTTGGTTTTGCTATTACTTTTTAGTATCTCCGCAGCAAATTTCAGCAGCCTACAACCACAATATTTACCAAACTTCACACAAAAAACATGAAAGGAAATAAACCATGTAACATCTGCATCAAACTCATTTTAACTCCTAACAAAAACACTTTGTTTTTGTAGGCACTTTGGCACATGAGGCGCGGAAGTATTATTTTTGAAATCGATAACAATTTCGATAAAAAAATCGAATCCCTATTCTTTTCCGGACTTACCGAAGTTGAACAAAGTAAAGCTGAAGATCAGTCGACTGTAACAATGCAGAATCATAGTGATGTACGAAAATGCTTCCCACTTGGGATCCGAACAAGAAAACTGTTCAACAACAATGATTTGTGTTAGCGAGAATTATTAGTTATTAGGGCTAATCGACTGATTGTGATTTTTGGTTTTAGGTAAGTAAGGGAAGAATGTATTGTCATCTATCTTCTATATCTATAAAAGGAGAAACTGACTGACTGACATTTCAATGCACAGCCGAAACTACTAAGACTAGGAACGTGAAATTTTGCACAAAGTTTTTTTGTATGGCGTAGGCGAGCACTAAGAGAGGTTTTTGCAATATACACCACGTAAATTTATGAAACGGGTGTCCAAAGGTTGTATGGAAAAACTTATTTTCACGTAGGCGAAGCTGCTGACAGAAGATAGACTTAACATAATCGTGATTTTAGTCTGTTTTATGATCGACAAAAAAAAAATTAAAATGATTAATGATTCACTAGTCAACTTATTGCTCAAATAGGACAATACAGAAAGAATCCAATTTCAATAGTTTCAATTCAAAAAGTCAATCATTTCTATTACAAAAGACGGCCTCTAGAGAAACTTTTAGCTTTTAAACTATTTTTTTTCTTTTTTGAGATGGGAAATAACTTAGTTCTCCTACTCATCAAATAACTACTCACAAAGACTTTTACTGACTGAAATCCACTTGTGTTGTTTCAAGGCAGCAGAAAGGCTAGAACTACATTAGACCGACGCACACGTGGACCACGCCTGATTTGTACGTAAAACGCGACGTGGCGTGGCGTCGCATGCTTTGTATAAAGTGTAGCTCTACAAGTCTAGTTTCCATATAAAATGTATAGAGACCGACGCGCCCTGATCGGCGTATGTGGCACACGTGTGAGCAGTGTAGTTCTACACTCTCTCGAATAATTTCACAGCCCATTCTGTTCAAACTAACGTAAATTATATTAACACTAATAAAACTGAAACTAATGTATATAACAAAAATACCTATTCTACAAAACCCAGTTATTTTGACTAACAAACCTTCTATTTCTATTTCCTTTTACATTTCTCTAATTGTAACGTTCCATTAAAATAATACAATTTACATTTTCAATTCACTTTGTCTTGTTGGTTTGAAGTCAATCTAGATAATAGGTCCCCGTTTGTCTATAGATTTGCTCGGCCAAATTAGTTTGAAATAAATGTGTAACCTTTCAATAAATTGGGTTTTGTTTCAAATATAATGAATAGAATACAAAACACGTAAACAAAAATATCTCGCTATATATAAATATTATTTTTGATGACTAGTGACGTGCCCTAGCGTTGCGTGGGTGCAAATCATACTAATATAATATCGTAAAGGTAAAGGTTCACAACACATAGTCATTCAAGCGTAAAGAAGTAACAAACAGATATATATATGTTTGTTATTCTTCACAGTCTAAATATTGAACAGATAAGAATTAAATTATGCACACGGGTAGACCATGTCCTGGAATAATACATAGAATATTTTTTTATTCCGGGATTATGTTCCCTTTGAATAGTTTTCTATTTTCACGCGGAGAAAAGCGCTGGCAGTAACTATAAAAGTTATGTAATAAGCATCCTTCGTGATGCCCAGAAAGGCCTATAGCTAAAAAAAACGACCACGACTGCTTTAGCTTTCTAATCTATTCTGGCCGTGTCAGAGTGCCCTAAAACTCTGAGCTCTCTCTCTTGAACTAATAATATTTAGTTTTCGTAGTCAAAGGCGAATTAGTTTATTAAAGAAGCTTTTCTCGTTGCTAATTAATAAAATGAGAAGTTTGATCACGAAGTCAATAAAGAAATGTGTCCCTTGACTTATAATTTCACCAAACAAAACAGACACAAAAAGTTATATAGCATAGCATAGTCGTCAGTATAATGTTCCTCTATTGGGACTCAGGCCTCCTCTTTACGAGAGGGAATAGGCCGTCATCCACCACGCGGGCCCAGTGCGGTTTAGTGGATATCACAGGTCTTCGAATTTTTGGTTATAAGACATGCCAGTTTCCCCACGGTGTTTTCCTTTACCGTTTTGAGAGCAGTAGTAATGAAATAAATCATAAAAATTAATGCACCTGGCTGGGTTTGAACCCATGACCTACAAGTCGTAAGTCAGAGCCATTACCACACACCACTGCTCTAAGCATCGTAAAAAAAGGCAAATTAGTTTATTAGAAAGGCTTTTTTCTTTGCTAATTAATAAAATGAGAAGTTTGATCACGAAGCCAATAAAGAAATGTGTCGCTTGACTTATAATTTCACCAAACAAAAGAGACACAAAAAGTTATACCTACATATCTACCAAAATACCTTCAATTTATCATACACGCTTAGTCGCTTACGCAAACCGAACTAGGTACAATATAACGAGTTCTAACAACGTAACTCAAGTCAGAGAGACCAAGGATAATCAGTTAACCAACGTCGTCTCGTTACAGGGGTCGCACGGTCAACCAGATTAGCGTTGCCTAGCAACGGACCTCGATTGTGACTCGCGAGTCGTGAAGTCTTTTTTAGGGTTCTGAACGTTTGAGTGGAAAAACGAAACCCTCATAGTATCAACCGTGTGTCGGCTGTCTGTTTGTCACAGCAAATTTGATCCAAATCTACTGGACTGACGAAGTTGAAATTTCGTTGAAACACATGAATATGTGCCAACAATTGTATGTTTTCAGGGTTCCGTACGTGAATAGTGCCAATGGGATACTATTACAAAGCCTTTCAAACGCTTTTCGTCCGATCGTTTATTCGTCTGTCCCATGGGTTGTATCTCAAAAACCGTAAAAAGTGAAGAGTTGATCACACAACGTGAATTTCTATTGTGATACAACAACAAATAATAAAATTAAAATCAAGTAAGTAATTATGTGCGAGTATGACGCGCACTTTGCTAATTTTTATTAATAGTGTAAGGTTTCCATTTTGTATCTAAATTTATTATCTTGATGTATAATTAAGTCATTTAAATAATAATATATTCCACAATTATCACATAACGCCGTCTAGTCCCAAGCTAAGCAGAGCTTGTGTTATGGGTACTAGACAACTGATAAACATACTTATATATTTCTAAATACATACATATTATAGATAAATTACACCCAGACACAGAACAAATGAACATGCTCATCACATAAACATTTGTCCTCGAACCCACGACCTCCGGCAGTCAGGGCTAGTAACCACTAGACCAACAGGCCAGTCAGGCCAGTCAGTTTACTTATAATAAATATATGTAAACCAAACAAGTATGTTTGACGTACCTGAATAAATGAATATGCTGGTAACTTTTGGGGAGCAAACCGGAAAATTAATAAACCAAGTTTTTCAAACTGTATCGTGCGACATAACGAATGAAATTGAGCCCTCACAACATGGCGCACCATGTTGTGAGGGCTGTAAATGTACTTTTTTGAAATCAGCCATGAACTCTCCAGCTCTGGGGTGGAACGAGACGCGTGTCGGACTTTTGCTGACTAAAATCCACCTGCGTTCTTCAATTTTCCTTTGCGTCCTAGGATCAATGGTTTTCTTTCAGATTTTTGTGGTCTTAGCAGAACTTTTGACCTGACATCTACTAATGTTGATCAAACATTAAACATTTCTTCGTTAAATCTATCTTCTTTGAAGAAAATTGATAATTTCCAAAGAAGTAGTACCTGTCTAAACCTATGACCACTAATTGCCATTATACCCAAGATTGCAGTAAAACCTATAAGAAGTCCATCTTGTTTTATAATATGTACTAAAAAAAAATTAAGTTCGTTCGGAACCATTTACACGTGAATTCGACTCGCACATGGCCGGTCTGTTCTATTATTATTTTAATTGTGAAGCTAAAGAGATTAAAAGAAAAAAAGGAAGTTGGCAAAGCGGATGAATTATTGGTTGAAAACTAAATTGGGCTATTAGCGATGAAAATGGAGCAAGTCGATAAGCTGAGAAATAGTAGTTGGTTTTTAGTTCTATGGGTTTTCTCATCATTATCGTCATTATTCCAGACAAAAGACGTTCACTATTGGACATATTATCGCCACAATGAATAGTCCTGTGCGTTTCGCAACCATCAATACATTGATTTTTCAGAAAAGAGTTCCGGCGGGATCAGTAGGGGGAAGCAGTTATGCTAGCAAAGGAGGAGGACGACCGCATCAAGCAACGGAGCTAACGCTCCAGTCGCCGCGCGCCGCCGGGATTTCGATCTCGGTTTCCGGCCACCGTAGGCGCGGGCTTGCGGACGGCGAACAATGGGTAGCTCCCTCTCCGACCGTCCGGTAACCGTGGGGGGGGGGCTGAAAGGGAGGCTCAGCCCTGGTATGACGGGTAACGAAGAAACGGGGTGGGTTTTTTTTCAGTAAGAGTCTGCCACAATCTCCAGTTGAATGTCTTCTACATGATTTTTGCCCATCGAAAAAAAACCCTAATTATAATCTCTATCTCTATCTACGAACATTTTGAGAGAAGAAAGATACAAAAATATTTATTTTGTCGCACAAAAAAAAGCACGAGAAAAATATATATTTTGGAAGATAAAAGATTTGTACTCGTAGCTAAGATTAATTTTAATAAGCAAAAAATGTATTATACTCTGAACCTTTAGGCTGTGAAGATGCCCTTAATTAATGACAGTGTTGAATGTGTGACTATTGGATGAAATCTAGCGGCACCTATGGCACCACATACAGAAAGAAAGAAAGAAAAACGTTTATTTGACATAATTATAGACTAAAAATTCGAAATTCTCAATTACGTATTTGAGTTCTCACACAAAAGCCCGAAATCATTTATTGGGCAAGTGTCCAGATTCCAGACCAAACTTAACACACGTCTGGTTAGAAAATTTTTCTTTTTCAATAAGTTCAGTGCGGAACTTTACATCGTAAGTCGTGTACCTCCAAAGAACCATTAACAGGTTTCCCATGTTAACCATATGAATTCGGAAGACACCTTGATACGTCGACGATACAAATTTTCTGTACGTTTAACACCAATGTGCAAATTATAGTAGTTTGGTTCATGACAGTATTAATTTTGTAAATATTTACGTTTGCAGTGTCGATATTTCTCTCTTTAGTTTCAAAGTAACCTCTATCTAATAGTATGTACTTCTTTGCAAAATGTATTTAAAATTAATTATGCCGGTTCTATTTAGGATCTGCTAATGTTTTACTAGGTATTGGCAGAATAAAAGTACACTTTGGCTGACGCGGCGAACTTCATACCGCCTAATAGCCAATGAATGTAGTATAATATTTATACATCATTCGATATAGTCAACCGATTGCGATGAAATAAAGCCTAAGTAATATATCAAGTTACATACAATTTTATTGTATAAAAGTTACCTATATCGATTTTCTACATTTTACGTAACGCGCAAACAATTTAAAACTTTTACAGATTTATTATATATATAGATATGATTTTTTGCTAAATCTTATTGATCATCAACGTTCTTTTCACTCAGTTGGGGTGCCAAGTGCTGAAATTTGTTCAAGGTAATTTTTCTCCGTTTCAATAAAATCATTCCCCCATGAAATGATTTACGACTAAATATGGCGTCCTTAACTTTTATGGTGAACGAATTTGTCCCCTTATTTGGGTCAGAACACCGCGCTTTTGAAACACTTTTTCTTAAAAGTCGTTCTAATAAGTTAGTGTTACCACATACAGATCTTGATTATTTAAAAAAAAAAAATTGCGCCTCACTAGGAACGACGTTTGACAGAGGTTTTTAGTTTAAAAGTAGGGCCGTCAATTAAAAAAAATAAAATAAATATCAAAATTTATATGTCATTTTAATCTGGTACGAAACTCCGAACCATGGTCGTATTTGCGGAGGTTAAAAATAAAGTGGATGCACAAATTCTGCAGCTGTTCAAGATTGTTAAAATGATTATTTAAAGCACGTAGACATAATATCATAGTTATATACGTACATCTATACCTAGTATGTTAAGTAAATATAAAATACTTAACATATATAAAATGTAACATCCAACTCCCGACATATTATTTAACACCCCGATTACATAACACTCCTTTTCCACACCATTTACAAGAAATTTATTTTCGGTTAGCTACGACCCAAATAGGCAAAAGGCTTTACGCAAAACATGGTTATTAACTCAAGTCGAGGTAAAAACGAAACTTATAATTGCCCGTTGAGACAAATTTGAAAAGTTAGACCAAGTTCCTTGAACGCATCTGTTAACTGGAAACATTAAAAGCAGATGATGGAACGTTCGGATTGAGGCTTTCGTATAAAATTATAATAATTGGAAAGGTGGTGGATTTATTTCCTTTGATATTTTCGGTTATAAATAGATATCTTTTCGAGAAACTTCTGTTGCTATGCAACAGGATTACTTTATTCATCCCAGTTTCATATTCAACAGTTTAATTTATCGTAGCTAGATAATCTGTTCGCAAATAGTTCATGAATGTAGTCTATTTGTATCTATTAATACTAAGCTCTAAGTTCTATACAAAATCATTCACTTGAAATTTCCAGTAAAATTAAATAAAGCAGTAGACGCTTCACTGAGATTCTCGTTATAGACCATTTATTGCAAGCAAATCTCTTTCAACCAGCTCGTAATCCACCTTTAACTGAAATTTTACGATCTGCACGTCAATTACTTTGAAATTTCAAATACTGAGTGTAACTTAAAATTGTATTTTCACTATTTTCTCTAAAAACCAGCTACAATGTTTCTAAATTTTTATACTGTACCTTGGTCTTAAGATAAAAAATAAACCATAATTATAATAACAGATATAAAAATTAAACCGTCCTTAAAAAGGATCCGTACTAAAACGGTAGCACAACAAATAATTAATGTAACTCGCGACGACAGATAAAACGGTATTAGCACCCGCAGGGGCGCTTAAACTGAAAATTTAATGATTTCACGCTAATCGCCCTGTGGTGTCAGTTAAAAACCCATATAAACGTACATACAAACTGGACGAGAATGATAAAGAATTTGATGAGAGGAATTTCAAGAATTTGGAATAAACCAAATTACACATTTGAAGCATCAAAAAAAGTACTTCTTCAAATTAGAGTAATCAGAAGAATCGTTTAAAGTGTTTCTGAGAAACACAACTAGGTACGGTAAATATAGTCAAAAGGAAATTTCTTAAAACTTATGTAGTTATTGATACAAAAGGCAAATTAGATAACATGTAAATACACGTTGTCATCATTAATACTAAATAACTTATCATAGAAACATGAAAAAGGATAAAAGAAAAAAAATTACAACATCTGGCAGTTATGGAACAATCCGTGAACGTACTAAAGCTTTAAACTGCAAAAAAAGAATTTATTAATCTTTACATCCCTGCAAAGTACTGGGGATAATTAAAATTATTAAACGTGTCGTTTATTCTGAAAGGACCCTCATACATTATGAGGATTACCGTTTACGTTATAATTAGGTAAACACCCTGAACTGGAAAATTACTGAGTAATTTGTTTATATTTCGAGGAATATCATTCATAGGGCGCACCTGCTTCATGAAGTGAGAATTTCAAATTACTAAGCATATTGTCCATTGTTTAATAAGGTTTATGTTTTAAATGGACACCTGATATATTAGACAAACGCCAACAGTGTCATCATTTTCCTATGTTATTAAGTCATTATCCTCTTTCTGTCCTTATCTAAATTTATTTCGAGTTCACTCATCATGTCTTCTTCTTTCACATCTATTAGCTGTCATTGCAATCGTCACTTCTTTTCTAACCAAATTATCTTTCACAACATTTATCTATTATCACTTTGGTCTTCTTTTGTTACCAATTTTTACTCTGAAGACATGTTGGTATTTTTGGTTGGTACCTTTAACTGAAACTTTGCAATCTGCATGTCAATTACTAAGAATTTCGAGTACTGAGTTTAGACTATATTTTGTTTTCTTCATTTATCTCCAAAATCAGCAACAATGTTTCTATAATTTTATTTTATACTATTATTGAACACAATAAGAAAAAAAACTAATTTTCATATGAAATATAAAATTTAAGCGTCCATAACTATCATACATTGCAATATACATGTATGGCAGTGGATGTGGAGAATCCGCATTTCACGGTATATAATTAACTAATTATTTAAATATTTGTACTTATCTGATAGAAGACCAAGAAAAAAATCGCAAATCGATTAGATGAATTACATTCCGAGAAAAACATGATTCGCAAATAAAAGTGGCTTTAGACACTCACATTATCCCTCAGCGGCTAAAAGATATTTCAATTTTACATATTTTCAATTTTGCCTTTTTTAACCGCAAATAGTATTGGTTAAACCACTTGGAGATTAAGAGAAAGTGTTTTTTTTAATGTCACACGCACTCACATTTCAATTACTAATCTATCAAGTTTTTTTTACCGGCATAATGGACAGATAGATGACCTCAATGACACAGGTTATTATTAACCTCATTAACTGTACCCAAATTATCACCTGTAATTAAATACATTTCGCTAAATAAATATTATGTTATTTATTATTCATGTGGGTACTCGTTATCATTGAGTGCCATATATACTTTTTTTCTAATCCAGCCGAATGCTCTATTCCTGTGGAATAGACATAAAAGCAACGCCGCGGAAAAAACTAGTGTATTAGACACAGATTATTTCCGTAGTTTTACATACACACACATTTGTAAATGTAAGGATCCTTTTACCATATTTTATAACATAACATTTTAATAAAGAGAACGAACAGTATAATTTGAAAGCTAAAATACATTAGTACTTAGTAGCAAGGATGTCTCAAATCCTGGAAACCGTAGTGAAATTGCCAGCTAAGTAGACGTTAGGTTGAGACATTCTATCCACGTGAACAAAAACAGACTTAAAATGACAGAAGATAAGGTTGAAGTTGTAACCAAAACTTTAGTTCAGGATTTGTTAATTGTAACAAATTGTTTGAGATCAAACTTACTGATTCATGTGTTGGAATAGAGCCAGTACAAAACGTGATTCAAAATTACTTAGTTGGACTTTGTACTAATTCAAGTTTTAGTCTAGTTTTATTTTTGGACAACTTCAATGTTATGCTAGGCTTTAAAGTAACCCTAAGAAACGAGGGTTGGATGACGATTGAAATGAAAGAAGATTGCATCCAGTGGAGATGAGAATGTTAACATGGAAGGATAGTGTATATTTAATATTTCTAATCAAATTGAGAAATATGTTAAAAAAAAGTTTGCAAGTGGCGCCAGTGACTGAAAAATTACAAGGGAATCGTTTGTATTGGTCATGGCATGTGAAAAAAAGAGATGAAACGCATGTTACTAAAAGAGTTATAAGTATACATATGGATGGATGTAGAGGGAGAGAGAGAGGCAAAAGAAAGATGAATGAGTGATAGCGTGACGGGTGACAGAACAAAATGGAAGAAAAAAATATGTTGGTAAAAAATAAAACAAGAGAAGGACAGGGAGACGATATAACGACAGAGATGACAATACTTGAGCAGAAGAGGATAAACAGATATGTATACCCTTACCAAAGGCTGCCATCCGTCCAGAATTCCCCGGATTTTTACTAGTTTAGAGGGCGTCCGGCGGTCATCCCCAAGGGGTTTTCAAAGTGTTCGGGTTTTACGGATGTCAAGAAAATCCTGATTGATTGAAAGATAACCAATAACTTAAAACAACGCCGTATACAATCTGACTTCGGCGCTGCAAAATAGTTGATGACGACCAAAAACTGTACCTTGTAACGCAAACGAGCTGTTTAAATACGAGCTGAAAATTATGTTTTTATTTAAAACGATGAAATATTTGACTGTTTACTAAAAAAAACTAGCGATAAATAATATACACACAAGCTAGAATTTCTCATATTTTCCTTGTCCTAAAGTTTGGTACAACTACACTAATGAACACATTAAATTTTCTCCACGTCAAGTTGCCAACAACTATGCAATTATAAGCTCAAGATTTATTCTAAGTACCTTTTCCACATTAATTCCAAAGTGAATAACGAGTCTTGTTAACTTCCATTCAAATATAGCCGGTGTTAGTTAAAACACGTCGTATAAAATTTGCCACAGAAAACTAACAGCCCAGGATGAGGCTAGGGGACGATTTAAACAAAGCCAAACAGATATATGGCTGACGACCTCAATTTACGACGTGGAAATTGTGAATGGCTAAGCTAATCTGTATTGCTGTGGAGCGAGAAATTTAAAGTGATATAATACAATATTTTTTGCTCAGGCAATCTACTAAGTACTACTAAGGACTGGGGTACCTACCATGACTTCTTATAATAAGATATATACACTTTTTTGTACACCAAACAATTTCAATTAGAATCAATTAGAATTATTTGGAGTGAGTTGAGCTATATAGGCCGTATAGTATTTTTTTTTTCAGACACTCAATTTGTAACGGCGTAGTATCTGCCTGTTATACTTTTTTTTTGAGGTGGGAAATCATTCAGTAACTTTTTCCACTATAGGATGGATTGGGAGGCGTGTCAGATTTTTACTGGCTAAAACCACGCTAGACAAACAGATAGTGCAATACGGCCTGTATAGCTTCGTCTCAAAGCATATTCAATACCATAGGGTTTTAAGTTATATATATTATAAATAATGGTAAAATAAAAATAAACAATAAAATTAATTATAACAAACAACACAAAAAAAATACAAGCAATTATAATTTTCAACCTTTGTAACTACAAAATATAAAATATGTGAAAGAACATGATTATCGTACCTACTCAAGATAATACATAAAAAATAATTACAGCCATTTCAAACACAAGAGATGACACAAAACATAACCCCAAGAAACATAACGAGCGTTGTGTTACATTTCAAAATCCGTCATTTCAAGTAGAGGAGGATAATGTGAGAAGTCACTTAACAAAATGATCGGATTATGTTTCATTGACAGAGCAGTGCATGATTCATGTTCCATTGGCGACCAGCCAAACGATGCATTTAAATAGATGAGACCGTGCTAGATTAGGTTGTGTTGTAGGAGAAGTTAGTAATAGTACCACTGCATACACTGTGGAGACAGTCATAGACTTAGGGCTTGGTGATGCTTTAAGTGAAACAGTCTCCACGGCCTTACATTGCTAAGGGCAGTTGAAGAAATACGGGTTGGTTTTAGTTTCTAAAGGTCCGACACTCTCTCTAGCTATAGCCAGGGTAGGATGATTTTTTCTTTTCTTTCTTTTTCTTTATATTTAGTTTTTTTTTTCCAAATTATTACTGTCCTACTGCTTGCCACATCGCATCCTTTTGAAACAGTTAATCATATTAGATGCATATAATTATTATGAAGGTGGTGTATGCTGAATATTAATGAATATGTAAATGCATTATTTTCCAAATCTAAAACTACCCCAAGTCCAAATCTATATAATTGAACTTTCACTTCGAGACAACGCAAAACTTTAACTACTAGTTCTAGAAATATATTTATATACGTGTTCATTACATAAACAAATCAACATGAATATTTGAAAATTTAGCGCTTATTTGGGTTCATAAGAAAATAAAATTGTTAAAAAAAAGTTTGTAATTTTATTCAATAGCAAATTCCATTGCGCAGTTTCGACGAAATTTTATAATTTATTCGGATAATATAGATAATAATTATCACAAAGAATAATTTCCGATTGCAGAAGAAAGCTCTTAAGCAGCACACATAAAATTAATTTAATTTTTTTAATTACTCAGACATAAAATTAAAATTCTAGTAGTTTAAAGTGTCTTAGTACATTGCATAATCTGAAACCACACCACGTGCAATAGTAACGTGTTCTGTTAATGATCACATTATGCATAAGTAGCAAGTAGTGGTGGAGCTCACGTAGCAAGTATCTGAGCTGAATGATACTGTTGTTGTAGAGCAGATTTCCCAAACTTTTGTAATCAGTGACTCATATATTTTTATTGTTAGCTGGAACCACAAGTCACAATATTAATGAACACAAAAACCTAAATCTTAAATTCAAAACTGGTCACTCACATATCCTTTAAAGTCAAAGCATTGACATTAAAAATTAAAAACAATGTAACATTGTTATAGAAAACACAACACTTCTGATAGAAATGTAATGAGTTCCTATTAATTAATATTATTTTTCATTAATTTGTAAAGTTGGACATTTTTAGATATTTCGCGGATTTTATCAACGCTTTTGCGGACCAGCGGTGGTTGCAGACTCTAGTTTGGGAATTGCCTGCTGTAGAGGATACTGCTTCTTATTTAAATTTAAATCAGTACTGAGGTTAAATGCAGTGGTAAATCTATGAATATGAAGATGTAGAGCTACTATGAAGACATGGAAATAATCGAAAAAGAAGCAGTTCAGATACTTTTCCAAATTTACGGAGCAGATTTAATTAATGACGATTATTTAGCAATAAACGTAAATGCAGATATAAAAACAGTGGCCATAATGCAAGCAATTTAACCTAAAAGTGTGTGTGAACTTTATACTGCATTGAATCTTAAACTGCACCAACTTATTTATGACACCATTAACACTTCTGCTGACCTGACAAACGAAGTCAACCGTAACAATAACAAAGCACATAAAGGCGCACCCACACCTAACATCCATTACTCACTTTTTATCAATTTTATTACATCACATAAAACGATTTAGCCAACAGATTCCCGTGGTAAACAATCGATTAAAATAAATCATTTGCCGTCGCCCGCGGCATTCTTCAAGCGATGTGCGGTCGCGTTGAAAAATATTTTGATTGCGAAAATTCTGCACCGATTTACAGACTCTGTGGAATTTCTTCATTTAATGGACCCTTTTCATGAAAAATATCCACTTTGATAGTTCTTGTGGAAACGTTTAGGTCTTTAATTTTGTAGTTTGATTTGTTTTAGCCTGTGGTTGAGAATTTATAGTTAACTTTACTTCGAGGTATTCATTTATTTTACAATTTACTTGCTTCTTACAGCTAATTGTGTTTCTAAAATAAAAACGAAGTAGAAGACTGCCATTGTACCATTAGATTTAAATTTTTGTAATCAATTTTGTTTCCAATTTGGTTTACAGTAAAATGTATTTTATTCTAAAAATATCTCCTTGTAATAATAGAAACAAGACCCACTTTTAAGTAATTGGTCGCTTTAGATATAATATTTCTCTCTAAATTAATAAATCTGGCATTAGATCGATAGATATTTAGTGTGTCCGGAAATATAAAATTTAACATTGATAACTAACAACCAATTTATTCATCCATTTTTGTCCGTAAAAGTTATTATATCCTGAAAATATAACAAAAATAGTGTTACATTTTAAATATAGCAAATGAAATTACTATTCAAGATGTTGTGGGATTAATTTGAAATAACTGAAAATATCAGACATTTATCAAAAACAGAAATCAAATATTGTCAAATTATTACGACAAGACGTAAACGTTTTGATAAAAGACTCACAAAATCGGTTCGTTAGATTGTAACTTACTGTCGGGATTATTAATTAGGTCCTTTTTCTTTTTATGTCAAGAGTGAATAGGTAATTTTTAGAGTAACGTAGTTCTCGATCGTCCACCACATCAACAATACAAATTTAAAAGTAGATATTTAATAATAATAAATAATAACACGGTCTTCTTACATTACACTACTAAATGTAACCCAATTCTCCCCCATTTGCAGATCAAGATGAACAAAGTATTTGACGTTAACAATAATTAAGATCGACCCTTATTGGAACCCTTTCATCGCTACTAATAATATTAGGTTACAACATTGTAGTATTTGGGCGATGACAGGGGAATCAATATCACTATGTTATATAGAAAAGCTATAATTTAGGTGTTTGTCTGTCTGTATGTATGTCAATTAGTAATCAAGTGAGATAATAATGCTGCCGTCCACTAACTAAAAGGCCGTTAAGCCACACTTCGTCGTTTTTCACTTTTTATTGTAGTCTTATACAACTTTCGATGCTCTATCTTTTGGTCTAAGACTTATTTTTCTATGATTGATAGTTTTTGAGATACAGAACATTAAATCACAATGTCTGTGTATAAATTGCTTAGCTAAAAGTTAGAAAATGAATTTAAATAAAATATAATAAATATAAATGAATAAAATATATCACATATTGTGCACAAAGACTATGTCTACATATATAACTTGTAACCTTGTTCCTAGGTAGCAGTACTTTTCAAGAGACATTAACTCCCAATTTTTGTGTTTTCTCGAAAAATACTTTTTGCACTTAGCTGCCTTTTAGTTAGTGGACGGCAGAATGTAACGTAAAGCAGCTCTGAGGAGCATTAAAAGTAATCAGAGAACCACTCTAGCTTGAATGAATGATCATTGACATCCGTAGACTTATAGCAAGGTTCAGTTGAAAACCAGCGTCAGGCAACTGCTACGTAGTGGCCTGGCATCATGCTGAACTGGACCTATTTGGCGCAGCCGTGAGACATACAATGTAGAAATATTCTAGGTTTAGGTTTGTATACCATAATTATAGTGTTATCTCATTGTGTGTACCTGTGTGCCAAATAAACGTGTTTTATTTCTTTCTTTCTTTCTATTGAGACCGTCGATTTATCCTTTGCTTTGTTAAATATAAAAAGCTATACCTACGCATTTGAAGCCTTAATGTTTCTATTATTCAATTAGTTGCTAATGAATTCGATCGTCATAATTTTCATAACTTCATTATTTGGCATGACAATTTAAATGCCAATGAAAGTCTTGACATTTACCTCCGATTTCTGATTTAAGTATTTGAAGTTGAGTGTTTCTCAAACCACAGCCTGAAGACCTGACAAAATTTAGAATTACATGAGGGTTCTTATTTTAAAATATTGAATTTAGAAATCCGCTCTTAGCCTTTAAATATAAGCCGCAAACTTTGTCGATGATGTTTGAAAATGCTGGTACAATAATAAAAGCTGGCTGGGGTAGCGTGATGAAATGCATGAATACTCGAGCGCCCCTGCCAAAGGTAACTACAAAATACCGTTTTTAAGTCATTAAAGGCAACATATCTCTCCATCTGCACCGTGAAAGACAAACATGAAAATATACACAAGGCAAAGTTACAATACCAATTAAAATAAATCTCGTTAATCACATCAACTAACCCTAAAATACTTCATTTTATTACAAAACAAATACTAATTAATTTATAAAATTTTATGACCCCAGTCAGCCATGACAGTTCACCTTTATCACTCGACACGCTACGTCACCATCTGTTTTCGTCACATCAAACGCATTTACGTTATTATAAATTATAATTAGTTTCGAGTGGCGCCCTCCCACGGCGTTGTGTGTATTTATGGGTTCATCGATAATTTGGTTAGCAGCTGAATATAGATTTATTAAGTTTCAGGTTCATGTGTGGGATTTTGTGGTTGGGTTTGATTGGTTTAGTGAAATTGTGGCATGGCCAACTTCCTAGTTAGTCAGTAGTTTCCAAAATAATAACATGTTATGTTTTAAATTTTAATTACTATAATAAATTTTTGATTAGTACAGGCAAACTATGAACAATCTTCTCAAATACCCAGGTTTGTTTCACAATATAAGAACTCACATTGAATTTTAAACCACTAGCGGCGAACTACGACCGATATCATTGATGTAGGATTTCCATGATAATAAAAGGTCTAAAGAAAGTGGGCCAAACGAGGATTGACATTTAGCAAATGTTAACGTTTATACGTTCTGGCCAGTTCTAGTTGGCCATATCATGAAGTGATCAATTCTAAGATGTGGCTATGACACATATAAAGAGTTTGAAATTAGTGCCTGAAAAATTTAAAAGGAATCGTTGGTCATGGTATGGTCATGTGAAGAAGTGGGATGAAATACAATGATGTGGGTGTTACTGAATATTTACTATGTGTGGCTGAGTGAGAGCATAGTAGAGCGTAGAAGGCAAAGAACTTAAAACCTAAAGCTTATGTAATTAGGGCTTGCGGACGGCGAGCAACGGGTAGCTTGCTGTCCGACTGTCCAGTAACCGTCCGGACTGAGACCAAGTCGTCGACTGCGCTTACTGTTCCCGCGCGCCTCAAAGAGTTGTCAGCAACAGTAGGGGCCCATCAGGATCGAAGCTTACTGGGGCCAAGTGTCTGCTTCTGAAAGGAAGGCTCGGGCCCTGGTTTGAAAAGCAACGAAGACACGGGGTGGGTTTTTTAAGTCAGTAAAAGTCTGACACTATTTCCGCTCCGCCCAAGGGCGAGGGTAGTCATATGGATGATTTTTACCCACATAAAAAAAAGCCTAAATAATTAAACAAAAGATCAACCACAAAATATCCCCGAAACCAATAAATTGAAATAACAAAGCAATAACAATACCGATTACGTTATGAAAATCACTTCATTGTCATAATCAAACCGATACCACCCCTAATTCAGATAATGAATGAGAAACCCCAAGATCATATCGGGATGTAATTTCCTCCTCGAATCGGATAGGATTATGTTTATGATTATTAACATTTATTATGTCAGTGGTTAATTATTACTATTATTATTTAGAAGTGTTTGTAGTTGAAGGGTTTTGTAGCGAAGGGTTAAAGTTGTTATTGAGTTTAATTTGTTTGTTATTTGCAAAGTTAAGACAAATAGGTATCATGATAAACCCACAAATATCACAGTAATATTACAAAGGCGAAAGTTTGTGTATATTTGTTAAGTCTTCATCCTTGAACGGCTGAACAAATTTCGATGAAACTTGGTACACTGGTAGACCATGTTCTGAAATAGCATTTAAATGACTTTTTATCTCGAGAGTATGTTCCCTTGGTACAAGTTTCTACTATCACGCAGGCAAAACGGCTGGCAGCAACTAGTTTTTGATAAGAATATGTGTCATTGAGTGTATACATTCCGCTTACCATCAGGTGGGACCGCAGTCAACAACCAGATTATATGCATTAAAAAAATCAGACTTTTATTTTTTTACTGGAGAACAACGAATTATTAATATGAGACCAGTAATAGATCATCATCATCATCAATTCAATCGAAAGACGTCCGCTGTTGGAAACAAGCCTCCCCCAAATGTTGCCACAATGAACGGTCCTGTGCGTCTCGCATCCATTGGATTCCCGCAACCCTTACCAAGTCATCGGTCTACCTTGTAGGAGGCCTGCCAACGGTACGACTTCCGGTAGGTGGTCACCATTTCAGAACCTTTCGGCCCCAACAGCCATCTGTTCTGCGAACCTACCTTTCTCATTACCACTTAAGTTTGGCAATTCTTTGTGCAATGTCGGTAAGGTTGGTTCTTCTGCGAATCCTCATTCCTGATTCCTATCTCTTATTATTTTTGTGATGAGAAATTAGAATTCATATTATCTTATAAAGATAATATGCTGTTATGTTTATTCCACATAAACATAATATTAGTGGGTTAAAATATTACTCTCGCGAGTACAATAAAAGTGATGGATGGCCTTATTATATTTAAATAAATAACCTTTCTTGTGACGCCCTTTCTTTTTAGTGTAAATGGGTTATAAAATATTCTATTTGTAAAACCTTTTTAATTTTTAAACTTGTTGGGTGTTTTTGCTTGATGCTATTCTACTTTTTTAGAGCTGTAAATAAATTTGTAAGTGATCTGAGAAAAGGGTAGCGGATGATCACTGTCCAGGAGTGAAACGAGTATTCTAAAAGGCCACAATTGGAACGGGTTTGCGAACGGTGAGCAACGGGTAGCTTGCCGTGTTTGTGTCATGTCAGCATGATTGACGGGGCCCGTTACAGTCAATGCGTGCTAGGGCTGCAGGGCTGTTCAAGAGAATTATCATGGCCCTATCTATCTGTCTATCATGGTTTGGTTTCCGCACTTAGCCCTTGGTGAAATATTGTTAGTGAGCTATGATGGCTTTCACTCCAAAAGTAGACAAGTCTTTTTAGTCTGCTCAGGGCATCTATGAGTGAATTCAGTGCACCCAAGGTTGGTGTGCTTATCTCGCTGACGGCTGTACACTCGAGCCGTAAGTGCGCGATGGTTTCTTCTGACTTCATGCATCCTCTGTACAGAAGATTATCAGTGATTTTCACCGTGAAGAAGTGTTTGTTCAGTGAACAGTGTCCTGCGTTACCGTGGCCCTGTAAAACAAAGGGTGACTAAAGAGACACAGGTGAGCTTTAGTGAGTAAAAGTTTGACTCTCTTCTAGCTCCACCCAGAACTGGAGTAGTTTACTAATGGCACCCCACCCAAAAAAAAAACAGTTTGGAGTGGAAGGAACGTATATACAACATATATATTTTAGCCGACCGACTTGCTGACTAGAACCCACGCATTTTTTTCAGTTTTCTTTTGCTTTCCAAGGTCGAATTGATTATTTCAAATAAAATAAAATTTATAGCATAGCATAATCGGTCTTATAATGGCCCAACTTAGGACTCAGGCCTCTTTCCTAGGAGAGAGAATGGGCCGTAATCCACCACGCGGGCCCATTGCGGATTGATGAATGTCATATGTCTTCGAATTTTTTTATTCTAGGACATGCTGGAAACCAGCGAGCCACTCACGATGTTTTCTTTCACCGTTTTGAGACTAGTGGTGGCTGTGTGGTGGCCTGGCTGCGATTGAACCCCGCGACCTACAACTCGTAAGTCGGGGGGGGGGGGGGCGTAATTACATTAATTTTCATAAAAACATGATGATAATATAAATGATGATGCAAAGATTAAATACGACGTACATGTTGGTGCTTCGTGCTTCGTTCATACAATAAATTAAGTCATTAAATTTAATCAATTAAGAATCTAGCAGCCTAACACCAGTGCATAGACTGACAGTAAACTAATAATTTCAACGTAATTACAAGTAACGCTAATACGTTCGAGATAGCTGATCTAACGAGCCCATAATGCGAACATTACATTATCAATATATCATATTGATGACTCCACTAACTGCGTCCGTGGCCGCGACAAAGCAATTAGCTGCTTAACTCACTTGCTTAAGGTTAGTGCACACACATCAAGCTGACTGATGCACGTGTAACACGCCTGATTTGTACTTAGAACAACGTCAAATTTTTTTATTAAAACGCTGTTAATGATTCACTTGTCAGAATCGATTTCAATATTGTTTCAATTTAAGAAGTCAGTCATTTTTATTACAAAAAATGCATTTATATAAACTTTTAGGTAACTCTCTACTTATTTATCTTTGAGATGGGAAATAACTTAGTTCTCCTACCCATCAAATATCTTCTCGTACTCTGGGTGGAACGAAAAGTGACAGACTTTTACTGACTTAAACCTACTTGTGTTGTCTCAAGGCAACAGTAAAGTTACATTAGACTGATGTACACAGGTAACACGCCTAATTTGTACGTAGAAACACGTCGCGTGGCGTGTATCAAGTGTAGCTCTACAAATCTAGTCTCCAAATAAAATCTATGGAGTCCGACACGCCCAGATCGTTGTGTTTGACACATGTGTGCACAGTGCAGAGCTGAAACCTACTAAAGACATAGGTCGACTTCTGAAAGGGTTACTTGTGTTCCTGGGAAACAAAAAGCAACTGACGGAACATAAGGTGCAGTTTTACAGGTAAACTGGAGCGTGTATGTTGTATCACTGATTACAATCAGGTGAGATCGCAGTCAAGCACAAGTTTATATCAGATCTGTGCAGGTCTCCACACAAGCTTACCTGACAGGTGTATCGGTATGGTATACCCTAGCGTGTATGGCTACCTTTACTTTCCGGATTAATTGAAAGTTATTTTGACAGATTGTTCAATTCAAAATACGGAAATTTCCCCTTCATGTTAACTGTTACGCTTCGCTTGTTACGCACCATCAAAAAGCCAAATAGACGATGGTATATACGTACCTTTACACCCTTCAATTCAATTGAAATAGGTACCGACATAATACAATCTTGACTAAGTACTTACGCCTGAAGATCAAAGAGACATCATCAATTTGAGGTCTATTTTAATTAATGTACCATTAAGATGTACCCTAACGTTTGTACCAAAAACCCGAGTTCCAATTGACGGCATATAGGGGTCAATTGTGTGATACGATCGTAATGAAACTCGATTGAAAGCAACTTTAGTGTTTACTGTCTAGTCAATAAGAGATATAATGCTTTGATTGTTTCCGTGACGGATGGTCTAATTGCACGATTCACTTCACTTGTTTAGCCATTAATATTATTAAATAATGTCGTTTTATCAAGATATTATTTTGTCGTGTCAAAGGGATGATTTTTTTTTAATATTAATTAGCGGTTGTGATGGGGTTTAGTGATGGATGGTCTTGACATCTGATATTATCAGTTTGACAAGTGTTTTGTTAACTTATTTAAGTAATTTGATGGCTCGATAGGTGTCAAATGCTAACAAATCTAATCAGATGGTCTTCCCGTCCGATTTTAATTTGGGTGTCTTCAAGGCTAGAGTGAATAGGTTTTTAATAAACTAGTGCACCTCGTCATCACCAATTGCATCACTGCTTACCATCAGGTGGGATCGCAGTCAAGCACACACACACACAAAAAAATGGTAACGTTTTGTAGTGGAATAAGCATCATCTATAAGCTTTATGTTGTTGATTGATATATAGATCAGACAACTCCTTATTTCATCCTTCAAACTAGGTATATCCTATAACTTGAATTACAGTGTACTTTAAACGGATTCTTACAGATTTTAATTAATAAGTAGAATATAGTGGACGTACTTATACGTACGTATAGCCTAGCATAGATTGCTAGGCTATATTATAAAGAGGTAAAACTTGTAAGTTTGTATGTAGGGGTAATCTCTGGAGGTACTGGTCCGATTGCTAAAATTTTTTCACCGATAGAAAGCTGCTTTATTCCTGAGTGACATAGGCTATATTTTATATACCTACGTGGGCGAAGCTGTGGGCAAAAGCTAGTAATATATAAATTCAGCTACAAGTGCTGCCGCCGCGCTGCTTTGTTATTTCGTATATGTAAATAAAAAACGCGCGCCTGCCGCGCTACACCCACGCTGCAGTCGCACTGCAAGTTACTTTAATATTTACATAGTGCAAAACAATGCAGCCGTCGCGCGGCACTTTGCGGCTAATTTTGCGGCAAAGCGAGCTAAGACATTAGACGATTTCCCATCTCAAAAAAGATAAAAAAAAAAAAAAAAAAAACTTATTTTATATTTTTCCGTTTGTAGTATCTGTTATTTGTTTATTGTGCAAACCTACCACAGTGTTGTCTTTTTTTAACCCAAAGGTTGACTGGTAGAGAATGCCTTGTTGCATTAAGTCCGCCTATGTACCACTACTGTACATGAAGTTTAAATAAATAAATAAAAAAGAGCTTCAGATTCAAAAGGCCATTGACTTGTTTCTAAGTACATTATATACCTACCAGAAATATTGAACAGCCAGTGAGCCGTAAAATTAAGTTATTAAACTTTAACAATCCACTTGAGAAACTGATGATTTTAATGAAACTCCAGGTTCCTTCCACATCAGTGATTACCCTACAAAATGGTGGTTTATTGTACTAGTTTCATTTTAGAATGGCAATAGAGGGCATTGCCTTTTCCAATACCTTTATTTTCGAATTGGTTTATTTTAATATCTATGTTTAATTTTTTTTTTTTTATTTACATAAAAACAACGACAAAAATATGAAACCGAGATATTTGTAATACATGATTGACAAGAGTGTTCATGGAGTTTCTTGTAAATTCTTCTCCATAGAGATCTACGCTTGGAAATGTGCAATTATCATACTTTTTCTGACTGACCAACTTCTTTAAATTTCAAAATTGCCCGAATTTTTCTTTGTTGAGCATAGACGAGGATTTAGCGAGAATTATCGTTTAATTTGTGTGGTTCTTTCCTCAAAAGACCATCTCAGACTCTAATCTGCATGGTTCTCATATGATTCGACCGTTACATATTTTCGACCGGACTTTAAAAGAGACTATAACTCTTGAGTTTGCTTCGGTGTTTCTTTTCAGCGTAGTCAGCTAGAAAACACTGGCATATGAGGCCAGTTTAAATTGAAGAAAAAAAAATGAATTGAGTAAAGTGATTTTTGTTAATCTATTTACAATATAACTAATTTTATGATTGTCTTCATAACTGATTTTTAAAATAAGGAGGTTAATGAACTCTATTGCAATGGTAAAAGTTATTTTAGATCACTGACCTTGATAAAATATTAATTAAAGATTATTTTGTACAAAACGTTTCGTCCTACTGAAACTTAGATTTATTTATTTATTTATTTATTTATTACATCTTGGAGGACTTACAGCTTAAACAAGCAAAAAATAAAAACTAACATAGACGATAGCAAGCCAATTACAAGTCCTCAGGAATACTGAAAAGATAAATACTGAAAACTATACTAAATACTAGATACTGAAAAGTTAAAAGAGGTCATCATCATCATTAAAGCCAAAAGACGTCCACGGTTGGACATAGGCCACCCCCAAGCGTCGCCACAATGAACGATCCTGTGCGTCTCGCATCCATCGGATTCCCGCAACCCTTACCAGGTCATCGGTCCACCTTGTAGGAGGCCTTCCAAAAAGAGGTCACAACTGATAAACTAATGAGGACCAAGAATTTAAATCACCTGATCAACTAACCAAATATTTGTTTGTACATTCATTAACTAAATTCCTAACATGAATGTTCCAAGAATCGAGATTTAATACCCTTCGGGACAATCAGCGGTAATTCACGGAAACTATAAATACGAACATCCAGGATGTCAAAACGAGGAGTCGTTAGGGAATGTCCTTTCTCTTTCTTACATTCGTGTTTTGATATTTTCGTCTCTGTTACACTCAAGTGACCTAGAAGAAGCGGTTTAGTTTGGGTTTTGCTCTTCCGGACTATTCTCGTTTGGTCGTTTTGGAATACAATCTGAAACGGTTTCTTGCCATCTTCTAATGCTTACGTTTCTCTGATTTCATGAAATTACTTAGATAATTTAAATCTACATCTACACTAATATCCATCATCATCATTTCAGCCGATACACGTCCACTGTTGGACATAGGCCTCCCCCAAGCGTCGCCACAACTAACGTTCCTGTGCTTCTCGCATCCATCGGCTTCCCGCAACTGTCACCAGGTCATCAGACCACCTTGTTGGAGGCCTTCCAACGTTGCGTCTTCCGGTACGCGGTCGCCACTCCAGAACCTTTCGGCCCCAACGGCCATCGGCATTAATATTATAAAGAGGTAATTTTTTTTTTTACAGGATCTCTGAAAGTACTGGTCCGATTAATAAATTGTTTTTGACCAGCAGAAAGCAGCTGCTTTATTCTTGAGTGACATTGGCTATATTTATGGACGCAGGCGAAGCTGCGGGCAAAAGCTAGTAATATGATATAGAAAAATAACGTATAGTAGCTCTATTCAAAGACAAGCTTTAAACTATGTTATAATTCACACAAGAAATTAAAGCCAATGAACAGGTTTCTTTGAAAGTTTTCCTGTGCATCACTTCTATAAATTTCTCAGTCTACTGAACATCGAACATCAAAGGAATATGCGGACTTATTAATATTCTTTATGTCGTCTGTCTGTCTGTTTATGATTTGTATGTTATAAGTATAGCCTAGCAATAAATATTGTAAATAGTTGTCATTTTTTATATGCAGGAAGTTGTTTAAATATTTTACTTATGAGTGTATGTTTTTCTGTTTGTGCTTCAGAAGATGAAAAAGGTACGGTATGCAAATGTTTTGTAGTTATTTATGTTAAATTAGTAGCAAACAAGTTTATGTGATTAAAAAAAGTGTTTAATATTTTTTTTAGGGTTCGTTTTAAACGTTTTATAGGTTCGGTTAAGTTCTTAAGGTCTCATTTTTTTTATTCTAGGACTTCACTGTCCGTCTGTCTATTATCAAGCTGTATGTCATAAAACGTGATAGCTAAGCAGTTTAAATTTATACAGATGATGTAGTTCTGTTGCCGCTACAACAACAAATCTACACTAATAAAATAAAGAGGTAAAGTTTGTTTTTTTTTGTTTGTAGGAGGTACTCTCTGGAAGTACTGGTCAGATTGCTAAATTTTTTTCATCGATAGAAGCTGCTTTATTCCTGAGTGACAGAGGTAAAAGGCTAAAAAAAGGTCAAAATAAATATAGTGCCTAATGTTGTATAGATACGAAACACTTCGTGCACGAGTCCGCCTCGCACTTGACCGGTTTTATTATTCAGATGCCATCCATACAGTCAATGGTTACGACTACATAAAATATCAAACTCTTAAACTCCATGAAAATACAAATGCCAAAGCCGCTACACGCACATCAGACTCAGGGTCTTTATTCACCCAAACACAAAGTCAGTGTGGATACCACTTGACTCCCTCAATCCATTGTTTTATACGATCAAATACCGTAAGATCAACACTTGTCTTAGAGAGTTACCTTCGGTTTTAGTTCCTCCATGTTTTATGCATCGAACACTTATTGATTTTGAGAGGTAGAGCTTTTTGTCAGTTTGGTAAATCGAAGGGTCGTTTCATGGTAATTCTATGATATTGGTAAGAGGGGGTGACAATTTGATAAAAGGTTGAGATGAATCAGATTGTATACGGTTTCCGAATAAAAAACTGCTGGAGTTTTGCGAAGCCGTAGTGGAACTGGGCGGGTCACGCTTTCAGGATACGTGAGGATAGATAGGCTGAAATTGTCACACAGTGGGTTACCATTATTACCAAGGCAGGCCTAAACACCAGCGTGATAATTAAGACACATTTCTGATAGATTGACCTGAGACGAGCTCAATAGATTCGTATCAGACAGGCTGACTGAAGAAGATGGGAAAACAAGAAAGCTGAAAAGGTATGGGGAAGAGTTTTACTCAGCAATGGAGCAACGTAGGCTCGGAAAAATAATGCAGTACACCACGCAAAATATTGTGGAACGAGCTAGAAAAAGTAATCACCAATGTCATCTAGATCAAAGCAGCTCTGGCCTGAATAACTGGAAGTCATGAAAAGTAGCCTTTGATTTAGCAGTTGAATCAGAGAAACTAACAGTAACCAGTTCTTCTTTTTCTTCTTCCTTACCTTTATCCCGTTACGTGAAGTCGACTTTTCCAATCATGCGATGCTATTTATGTTCCTCTCGAACATCTAGACATTTGTCAACCAGATGGTTTGAGGCCTTCCTCTTTCTAACTTTCTAGTGGCGAAGGAAAAACATTTTCATGCTAAAACACTTTCGTGTTTTTTAATGATATAAACCAGTGCTTGACTGCGATCCCACCTGATGGTAACCAGTAATGCAATGGTTGGTGGTGATCATACGTTTTAGTTTAAGATTAAGAGCCTATTTAATTTTGCCTTGAAGATACCAAAATAATACTTGGACGGGAAGACTGCGGCAAGTAAATTGTTACAGTCCTTCACTATAAGCAGTATAAACAACGAGGTGAAGAGATTGGTCCAGACCATAGGTATCAAAAACGTTAAAGTGGGCTCGCCGTACGTCGGGTTGTCCAATAATAGAAAGATGATGGTGAAATCAAGTTAAGAAGCTCTCACACTTGACTGTATTTGTCTAGTCAATTAATTCACACAATATACAGCCTAAATACAATAGAATTAAGAATGATTTTCGTAACCTTCTGAGACAGTTCAATTTGTCTCCTCACAAGATTAACCGCGCTCATTTCATTTCAGTAATAATGCCTCTAGGCACAGCTACTTTACCACTCACGTTTCGCTAACAAACAATTACCCAAACATTGTTCTTCTATTATTGTAGCACTCACAACGACAAAATTTAAGTAGGCATGCTCAAAATAAATTGAGGAAACACTACCGAAATCCGCGTGTGTACGGTATCAGTACGTACTAGGGTATGTAGATAGGTATTGTCATCTTCCATCGCACGACGCTCTTGGTTTTAAACGGCAATCGTCTCGGCGCTCTCAAAATATTCACTCAGAGTGGTTGTTAGGAGGAACTCAGACGCGCCAGTCTGAGATACCACAATTTGTGTGCGGTCTGTCGTGGATTATAGTAACTTCTGAGAATATTGTTCTACATTTTTGTAAAAAGAATTTCAAACGGATTGTGTCTGAAGTATAATGTAAGCTGGAATAACTGAGCTGGTCGTAGTTTTTTATTAAGATCCAAGTCTTTATGAAACATGTCAAGAAGTGGACCCTCAACTAATACAACTACTTTTGGTTACATAGAAAAACCTGATACTGAACGAGGCCGTAAAACATTATATTCCCAATAAAGAGCAACAAAATCTAAAAAAACAGCCCAAGTGTGGGTCAGACTCGCACAAATGAAGCATTCTGTACTACAAAATTAAAATTATAGCAATAGAAATACACCTGTGAAAACTTTTTACTCTCTACCCTTATGGTGTAAGAGATACAACTTGCGGACAGACAGATTGATAGACTGACAGAGAGATGGACCTGGGGGTCCCTTATACCTTATAAATGGAAGGTTTCCACCAATACCTATAAGATAGCCAAGTTTCTTTTTACGATTCACCCTTCTTCTGTATTCAGAATAATGCTCAGTATGCAGACTATACTTACATATCGTCTGAGAAGAATCTTGTTTTCCTCAACTTATCTCAATGCTGAATAATTTTATACAAACGCCTACGAATTTCTTCCGCTTCTATTTGAATAATGTTAAGTCGGCCGCTTATTAAATTCACTCGGTTTTGTAGGAGAGTATACGGCTATATCGGTAAAAGGATCGGCATCATTACCATTATTCGATTACTCGATTTTGTCTTCTACACTTTCGTCCGAAATCACAATTTGCGTCTTCAAATGATCTTTTGTTTGTTTTATCATTATTGTTTAGCAAAGTTTATTATACAGGGTTATTTGTTGAACAACAACCTTGCATTACTTGCATTATTGTGTTAATAACATGATAAATAACAAATTTTGTTTTATAATTTTTATAAAACATAATTAATTTACCATTCAATATTTCGTTGTTCTATCACATTTTAACTCTGTATTTGGTTATACCTACCTACGTCTGTATGACGCGACGCAAATGCATCAAGCACCTCCGCCGCCCGATCCCTGCTCCCCTCTTCTATTGTAACATCGCTTGCTTCGCATAGACTTTGTAATATTTAGAACATTTGTTATGAATATTTTTATTTTTGTATGAAAATCGGATGAACTAAAATAATGATAAATTTTTAAAAGTCATAGAACAAAAGTTGTTGTTTAGGATTTTAATAATATAGTCTTGAGATTTAAAAAATAACCCTGTCAGTGCCAGTGTTTTACAAATAGCCTTGTATAATATAAAAGGAGAAACTGACTGAATGACGTCAATTCATAACCAAAACAACGTGAAATTTTGCACAAATCTTCCTTTTATGATTTAAGCGAACTAAGAAGGTTGTTTTCCAAAATTCACCCTCTAAGAAGATGAAACGAGGTCCAAAGTTTATATCCAGAAACCTACTTCCACGCGGGTGAAGCCACTTGTATTATACGTATAAAATATTTTTTCGTCAGTAAATTTTATCATCTGATTCTATAGTGGAATTATTGAATTATGTTGGGATCGCCCCAAACGTCTTGCGATAGATATATTGCTAGCGCTACCAATTTTATTTGGACCACGAAAAAAAAAACTGTTACGAGGAATTAAGCGAGTAGTATAGATACATTTTATGGTATAAGAGTAGAAGTAATATTAATTTTCTTGTCTTAATACTATGATGAGAGGTGTGGGTATGAAAGAAGGGTAAGTACAGATGTGCATTAAAAAGTATAGAAAGACTGCTGCACCAGCTATCGTCATCATCATTATCTTTCCGCCGAAAGACGTCCACTGTTGCACATAAGCCATCTCCCAAGTGTCGCCATAATGACCAGTCCTGTGCATCTCGCATCCATCGGATTCTCGCAAAACGCACCAACTCATCGATCCACCTTGTGGGAGGCCTTCCAAAACTGCATCTTCTGGTACATGGTCGCCACGCCAGAACCTTTTGTCCACATTGACCATCCGTTCTGCGAGCAATGTGCCCTTCTCATTGCCACTTAACTTTTGTGATTCTTACACCTATCCAGCATTAATTGTCAACGGCACCAAACAATAAAACGACGGTAGATTAAATTGTTATGTTTTTGTGTTTCTGTTATCTGCTGGAGACGCAAGGTTGGCGCCATAGCACGAAAAATCGCCAAACTTAACTGGCCGTGGGCGGGGCACATAGCTCGCACAACAGATCTGCCCCTGTTAGTAAAAAAGATGCATCTAAATTTTTTTTTCAGATTTGAGTTATATACATTGCGTCTTTTTAACTATCAGGGGCAGAGATGGTGGATGTGGATAAAAGTAACTAGACGCAGCGTTGGAAGATCTCCCAAAAGGTGGATGGATGACGTAGTGAGGGTTGCGGGAATCCGATTGATGCGAGACGCACAGTACCGTTCGTTATGGCGTCACTTGGGGAGGCCTTTGTTCAACAGAGGACGTCTTTCAGCTGGAATGAATCAATCAAACTAGTACTTTCAGAGATTACCTCTTACAAACTCTCTCCTCTTATAATAGTTACAAGTATAGATATAAACTTTCATCTTTGCAATATTAAGTGTCATTCTAAAAAAAATAGCGCTCTTAGCTTAGAAGAGCAATCTTTACTTCAGCAAACGAGAACTTAAGTGATATGACTAACTTACTCGTAACTTTACAAGATTCAGCTCACGATAAGTATCAAAACTGATAGATATAGTACGCAGTTATCGATAGTAGCATCTTAGAAGATCCTGTTAAACGTTATTACACTACGAAGTATATCTCAAGTCGAGACACGATAAACCCATCCAACTTATTTGATATCAGAATGAACATTCTGTTGAATATTTTCGACGTAATATCTCAGGTGATATCGAAATGAACTTGACATGTAATAGGAGTTGAGAAAGTCGATTGAGTTTGACTTTTGAATTGACAGGTTATCTGCTGACGATATTTTAAGAAAGCGAAAGTTAAATATATTTTTTTTAATGATCAAGAAGCTAAGAAATTTTACACCAATCTTACCAAAGGATATCGTGTTTCCTAATTACTGGGTTGTGGAGGTCAGATGCACAAGGTGAGAGAGGAAGTCAACCCCAATGATAGGGGATAGGCAGGGTAGATTGATTGCTATACTTCTATTCTTGTCAGTGATATAGAAAACTAGCAGCTTCCAGCGGCGTCGCCCGCGTGGTAGTAGAAAATTATCCTAAGGAGCATGGTCATAAGATATAAAATATCGTCATTACTATTCCAGAACATTTACTACTTTTATACCAAGTTCCATCAAAATCAGTACAGCTGTTCGAGTAAAAAACATACACATTTCGCTTTTATAATATATTTTGTATAATAAATTAAGGAGAAAAATAACTTTTCAACATCTTGTGGTTTATTTATTTACAGTACCGTAGCCTAAAAATATATATTAATTCATAGAGAAGACCCAAATAAGTTTGAAATTGCGAAGGAAAATTTATTCTTAGCATTTTAATTTATTTTCAATTAAGGTCCCTAGAGTTTATATTATTTGAGGTACTTACGTAATTGTTAGATTTAATATTTTGGCACGTTATTCTATTTATGTCTAAACTGTAAAATAAACAAACATAATTTTTTCGAGATGATAATACGAGTATTCCCTGCTCTGTCCTGTTAGGCCCTGTGCGATAAGACCACCCATTGTATAAATGATTATCCTATACTTTTTCTTATGCGGTATACAATAATTACAATAATAATATACAACTCTAGTTTTAGTAGGTATATGCGAAACCCGAAACACGTGTCTAGTATTATTATGTAATGAATCTATGTACAAACTTTCATTTAACCCTTCAGATACCGTCAATTAGAGACACAATAGTAAGACAATAGATGCGCGGCCACCGGTGGTCGCTTGGGGATTCATGAATTAAAAAAATCTTGTTATGGCAGCAAAAATACATAATCACCGAGCCATTCAGGCGACTGCGGGGTTGTTTTGCACTTGCACCTAGCTGTTTGCTGGCGCCTAAGACCCACTATGATCTTCCGTGACCTGTACTTAGTGTCGGTGGTATCCAACTTCTGATCATTTTAAAATATTTTTTGGAAAAAATATAACATGGTGTAAAAACTAGTGGAAGAACCATTCATTTTCTGTTTCAGAACAAAATATATTCGGGTTTCGCATCAACTAAAAAATAATGTTGTATATTCGTTTATAATTGTATTAAATTGACCTTCCAATTGTCGCCATAATGACCAGCCCTGTCGTCTCGCATCCATTGGATACCTGCCTTTGTGCAACAGTGGTCGTATTTCCGATGAAATTATGATGATAAAGATATTAAAATATATCATTCGTAGCTCTACCAGAGCTAGAATAAAATACTGCAAAAATATTTATTTACGTAAGAAAGAACAGTTTGTATTGGTACATAAGCCTTTCTTCCTTGCTTGTAAATAAATAGCTGGACTTAAACTCAAAGTATGTGAATTTACGTATTTTTTCCCGCTGCCGTTCGGTCCAACCCGATTCATCGTAAATCTGTAATCCTGAAAAATTGGTCGCGGCCGCACAGCCACGGATATGTACTGGGCACGGATTTTACACTTCATTTGTTTGACGTATTGCTCCGGATTTCCTAGAGTTTAGTTTTGTTCAGTGATTTCAGTTAGAAAATAAATTTTTGAAAGTGTTAGGTTGTTTTTAATAACGTGCGGATTTCATCATGCACAAACAGTTCTTCGTTAATTGCACTCAACGCTCTCCTTGAATCCAGTACTAGACTAGATCTATTCGCTCATGAATGGAAAGAGATATTGACTGAATGGTTGGCGATTTGCGAGAATATTGCATGAGAGGTTTAGCTATATTATCTGTTATATTTTCTGTAATGTGTTTTTACATAATTTGTACCTATTGCAATCAATGTAATTGGCATTCCACGCATTATAATAAATACTTGTATGAAATAGACATTTGCGGGGGTTACTTGTGCGGAGCAATCCCGCATGCGTGATAAAAACACCCCTAGAAATAAAATAATAGACTTAGTCGGTACTGAAATGAAATGAGTAAGTATTCTTGAAAATATTTGTCATAAATAAATTCTAAATGTAATTGTTTTATATAGCAGATAGAGATATGATCTAAAAATATTAATAAAATATGAGAAACAACCTGCATTGTTTACCATACTAATTCAGAGTCGGAATATATATTTATGTAATAAGGAACTTGAGTTTAAAATCCTACAACGCGGCCCAAGATCAACCGCGGGTAGCTCAGACCAGACAAAATATCCGTCTGGTCGGAGTCTTGAGCCTCCCTTTTCAACGGAGTTAAGTGGGAGCTTATACTCTGTTCCGTATACCTGATAAATACACTTTTAAATCCAAAATATTCATGGGATGTACGAAAGAGAACCTCGGGGTCCTGGATCGCAAGACAAAGAAGGAACATATGTGTGATTTTAGTCAGTATAAGTCTGATAAGCCATACCGCTCAAGTGTAGAGTGGGATAGGTATTTGGAGGTACAGAACAGAGAGTAAAGTCCCACGAACTTCCGTAAAAAGGGAGGATTCTTCGACTAGTCGGGTAAACTGTCTGGTGGGGCAATTGTTCGATAGATGATTTCGGGCTTTCATATACAACGTGTAACGTTAAATGCGCAAAACCTGAAAATAGTTTGATCAGAGTACGGAGCATAATCAATTAAACCACTTTTTAATGTATATTACAATTAAAAATATCGCTGTGTTTATTTATGAAGCCATCATGTTGCAGTCCAATCAAATTTTCGCACACGGGATAATAAAAGTTTTTATTTTAAAGCAGATATTAATTTTAAACAATGTGCAACATAAAACCTTAAAAAAATTTTTTTTTTTTTTTTTCACAGAATTAGGATTTTTAAATTAAAAATCATTTGGGGTGTCTGAGGTTATGCGCATTTAACGTTACACGTTGTATATTCAAATCGCGCAGAGAACTTTGTGCGATACAGTATTAGTTAGTATGTGACGCCATAGATGTCACTACAGGTCATTGTATATCTACCCGCTATAAAAAAAATATCCAAATTAATATACGCAGCGGAACACGGCGCCGATGTTACGTGTTAAATTATAAATAGTTTAAGTTTTGTTGTTATGATATTTATTAGTTTATTATTTTATAAGATTATTTTATGTATTTTTTCTATGGGCCTCCGATGCCTGAAAATAAATGGTAATTATTATTATGATATTTTAAGGCAAAAAAGGTATAATCGATTCTCAATATCTTTTATTTAAATAAATACCCAAATTGTTGTCAAAGCTGAAATCCTGTCAGCCAAAACGGCAGTACGCAGCATCAGGTTCGTTTGTAAAACCACGTGAAGGCCAACCGACTTTTCACAAACATTAATATGACTTTGACAGGCATTAGCAAGTTGGAAATAACACACGCGTCATTCATAATGAATTCAGCTGGTATTTCAGTAAAAGCTGTGAATAATTTGCAATTGTTTTTTTTATGTGCTAATTATACCTGGCTTGAAACGAAAAAAAAAAAACTGAGCAATTGCGAATCGGATTCGCACACTGAGGGTTCTGTACAAAACCTATGTAAAATATTCCTGAACGGAATCTCGAAGATTTTCCCGAATCGCAATAAAGGTTTTTTTTTATTAGAAGGTTCCTTCACAGCTTCAAGGGACCACAGACTTGCGTATGGTTTTAATTTCAACTCAATACCTCCGCGCGTTCCCGAGATAAAGGATCTTGACAGACAAACAGACAGACGGACAACAAAGTGAACTTATAAAGCTTTCGTTTTTTTTTTGAGGTACAGAACCCCTAATAGAAGAGAATCGTAGATAGAAAAGTCAGACATAATATTAAAAAGTTTGCACGTATTTATAAATACATTTTCATACACGTCGAGCATGTTTGATACTCTTTTACGTTTAAACGACCAAACTGATTTGGATGAAATTTGACACAAGAGTAGATCATTTTATCCCGGGAGTTTGTTCCCTTGAGATAATTTTTAACTTTCATGCGGGCAAAGTCACAAAAAAAGCTAGTGTAAGTAGAAAAGGTCACACAGACCCTTAAATAACAAAAGATTGATTCTCGCAAACATGAAACTATTATTACAAACGAAAATTGTTATTCTCAAGTAATTACTGCAGGAACCGAGGCCTATAAGGAAATGCCAGATTTAAACCTAAGCTGGGACAAAAGGAATAATTAATGGATAGCTTTTTCTAAATGGACATCAGATTAAGTTTCTTTGACCGCTACAATTGAGATGCAAAATAATATTTTCTTACTGTATTTTTTTTTTATTATATCCGGTGAGATGGTAGTCAAACGTGAGTCTGTCTCACGTTTGACTACCATCTCTCCATTACACTAATATTATAAAAAGGTAAAGTTTTTTTTTTTTTATTAGTAGGAGGTAATCTCTGAAAGTACTGGTCCGATTGCTAAAATGTTTTCACCGATAGAAAGATGCTTGATTCTTGAGTGCTATAGGCTATTTTTATATATGCGGGCGAAGCTGCGGGCAAAAGCAGTATAATATAAAATTATGGTCTTCCATCTTTACCTTTTATTTGACCTCTAAAATGGTTTTTCGTTCACTCTTAGTCTTCTCTGTTAACATCGTCATAATTACTAAGCCACGTGTACGAATATTAAACTTCCTTATTATGCTTTAATTTTTAGGGTTCCCTACCCGAGGGGTACAACCCTATCACTAAGCTCACGCTGTCCATCCGTCTATCTGTCTGTCAATCTATCTGTCAGCGGGTTGTATGTAATAAACCGTAAGAGATAGAGCGTTGAAATTTTCACAGAATTTATATTTCTACTAGCTTTCCGCCCGCGGCTTCACCCGCGTGGACTACAGTTTATATCGCGCGGGCAGAGACCCGTGCTCAGCAGTGGAATTATAGGTAGCCTATGTGTTATTCCAGTGTCTCTTCTACCTACCTACCAAATTTGATCTAAATCCGTTCAGTAGTTTTTGCGTGAAAGCGTAACAGACAGACAGACAGAGTTACTTTCGCATTTATGATTGCCGCTACAATCGAATTGAAATAAAGTTGAAAATTAAAGGCGACAAAGTAGGGATGATTAACATTATAATTATTGTCTGCGTTTTTTGCTCGATTTTAATATTGTACTACAGAACCCATCGTGTGAATTCGACTCGTATTTGGTCAATTTTATATCATCGCCTGGGTAGACAATACCGCAGAGTAGCATAAAACAAACCAGCACATACAAAACAAGTCACACATACACAAACAAATGAAACATACAAAATTAGAACAACAAATCTTATCACTTTTTAAACTAGGTATTTAAATTGTCGCACGATGAATGGTCAGCCAGTGCTCAATCAGCGATAAAATGCCTAAGGCATTGAGATCGCCTTTGTTAAAAAAAAAAAAAAATCTTTTATTCTCAGATGTGTTAGTGTTACCAAAACAACCTCAAAACTACGTCAGTACAAAAAAAAAAAAAACAGAATTCAATTTGAGAAGGATTTACTAAGAGGCATGTCTGACTTGTAGCTTGATAAACCTATCCATTGTAGGCCCGTCTAACCCTTTTGAAAAGACCTAAAAAAAAAAAGTATTTGGTATAAAAAGTGTTAAAAGAAATTAACTGCCTGTGACTATTGACAGCTTTATGAACGTAATAATATCAATTTAGAAGAGCACAATAATTTAATCAATGATTACTATAACTTGTTGAGTTAAGGGGCTACACTTGTCATTGAACTTATGGTCAAGTACGATTTCTTTATTGGCTAAGTTTGTTTGTAATATCACTACATAGTATAAAACAAAGTCGCTTTTTCTGTTCTATATCCCTATGTACGCTTAACCCTTCAGATACCGTCAATTAGAGACACAATAGTAAGACAATAGATGCGCGGCCACCGGTGGTCGCTTGGGGATTCATGAATTAAATCTTTAAAATTACGCAACGGATTTTGATGCGGTTTTTTTTAATAGATAGAGTGATTCAAGAGGAAGGTTTATATGTATAATATTGCACCCGAGCGAAGCCGGGGCGGGTCGCTAGTTAATTATAAAACATACAACTGGAATAATGCACACTTTCATACACCCGAATAATTTAAGTGCCGATCATACATTCAAGAATTGAAATGTGCTTTGGTAGTGTTTTTTTTTTTTTCAAGAAATGTATAATCCTAATTGTAGGCACATAATGTACACCTCAATCCCTCTTTCTCGTTCGCACTACTAAAATTATATCAAGTCATGGTAAGACGGTGGTTGTTCCATTGTTGTATTGATAAAGGTATTATTTGATAAAATTTGAGGAAATTTATGCGGTATTACATATTTTCTTTTAAAAATCAATTTTCTAGGCTTTTTTTTTGTTATTGATAGGTTTGCGCTTGACCGCTATCTCACCTGCTGGAAAGTGACGATGCGGTCAACGATGGAACGGAAGGTGACGACGAAGGCTCCAAGATTAAAATAGAATTGAGCGTGTCACATTAGCCGCATGCACACTGACCATTGGGCAGGAGCCTCCACAAAGTGGATACCGGAGGATTGACAACGCCCCGCCAATTTCAACCTGGGTTGGAACAGGTGGCGATATGACCTTGACGTCTACCGCCAGGGTTGGTTTGACTTCAAAGAAGAATACTTGGAACAAGTTGGAGCAGGCCTTTGTTCAACAGTGGAAAAGTATAGGCTAAATAAATAAAAAACAATGTCTTCTGATCTGATGTTATTTCTTTCGTTTATTATCTTAATACCATTTATTGTAAAAGATTATTATTTATTATTATGAACCCGATGTGTCCCACTGCAGGGCAAAGGTGTCCCTTCCGTCCACTCTTTTCTGTCGTTAGCCACTTCTGGCCAATCCTTAAACAGACAAGGTTTTTTCAAGGTTATACAGGAGAATATTACTCACCGTCTATAGCACCGTCCCTTTCATCACACTTCTATGCTATCTACCAAAGTCCATTTCCATATTAAAAACTTTTTCTAACTTCATTGAATTCTCAAACTTATTACCATAAGTCAAAGGAGGAAAATTCTTTGAAACTCACCGTGAAACGATTATAAAAGTCGTCCATTTTACTAAAGAATTTTTCGTTTACGTTAAAATTCAGATAAGAAGAGAAAGGCGATACATCACAGTCCTTAAATTACCTGAGGATAGCCTTGCAAGTAATATAAGACCGAAATATTACCTAGATTTATATCAACTAAAATTAATGTACGAGTAGGTGCCTAATATAAACAGGGTTCTATAATAATTCTGGGTTTAGGGTCCAGTCTGTTGAAAGGTAATATTCTATGTGAATTTGATTTTATTTCTAGTGACGACGTGTTTCGTAGTATTTGAATATTTGAATGAATATGCTGGTAACGGTGCCATCAGTGAAAAATATAAAATTTACGTAGCAATGTTTCCTTAGGGAGTCTTTTTTTTTAATTGTTATAAACTATCGCTTGACTGCGATCCCACTTGATGGTAAGCAGTGATAAAATCTGTGATGGTAAGGCGCACTAGTTTATTTACTATTCACTCTAGCCTTGAAGATACCAAACTTTTTCTTATAGAGTGAAAGGTTCCTTATGTACTGTTTTGCAACTCTTATAAAGAAAAAACGTATAATTTAATGACGATCTTTATAACTTCACAAGGCGTTAAAGCTTAACAAGAATTTCTTTGCATTATTTTATCATATTACTAGTTGTCTCAGCAGACTCGTCTTGCTGGAAAGCTGGCTCACATAAAATTGAGAACCCGATGGCAGCGCCTCGTAGTGGGTTCAATTTTACTTTCTTATCGTCCAAGGATCCAGTCATGTATATACATAAAATCAGCCTAATCAGTCCATTTGCTTTAGATGTTTTAAGTGACAAACACACGTACAGAAGATTCAAAGTCAAAGTCAAAGTCAAAATATTTTATTTCACATAGGCCTACATGGGCACTTATAAAACGTCAGAAGCTAGTGGACGGTTCCAAATTGGTCGTTTCTCATGGAGAAGAACCGGCAAGAAACTCCATGGTTACTCTTTTAAAAAATGTGTTTATTACAATATTCATTGATTTATGTAAGAACAGTGTAGACCATTCAACACTGTAATCATAATAAAATAAAAAAAGTAATTCGTAATGGAAAGTTATCTAAGTGTTTGTGGATTATACAGTGTTCTCACATTCACATTCAAAAAAGAGGCTACATAAAAAATCAGGAAAAATTTAAATAATTACAACTGTTAACATAATAAATTACTAACATATTTATTGCAGTTGAAGTTTAAATAATAAAAATAAAAAATATTGCAAAAGATTGCTTTTGCAATATTTTTTTTTTTGCGTTAAAGGAAAAATATTAATACATAAATTATTAATACATAAAAAGATTCGGCTTGGATAAAATCAAAAACTTTTCAAGTTAAGAAGCTAAAAATTATAGACCTTACTAATTAAGAACAGACGTGCTCAAAATTATGACGGAGACCTATAAATTATTTAAATGGATAGACGTACAAAAACCTCACTAACCAACGTTTCGTAGGTACGGACACGAGTTCCAACATTTATTCAACAATTTACACAAAGACAAAGGTTATTATTAAGTTCCCCCAGAAGTTAATATTTCTTCGAGAATTTCTCGGCAAATATTTGAACGACAAAAAAAACCGGCCAAGTGGCAGTCGAACTCGCGCACGAAGGGTTCTGTACCGACCGTAGCAAAATACGGCAAAAATATTATATCACGTTTGTTGTATGGATGCTCCCTTAAATATTTATTTTATTCTGTTTAGTATTTGTTGTTACAGCGGCAACAGATATATCTATGCAAATTTCAACTGTAAAACTATTACGGTTCATGAGGTACGGTCTTGTGACAGGCGCACAGATAGAGGGACGGACAGTGGAGTCTCAGAATTTGAGTCTTATTTTACCCTTTGTACGCAAAGGGTAAAACGAGATCACGGAACCCTTAAAACCATGAATTACAAAAGTTTGCTCACACAAAGAAAATTCAATTTATTTAACGACCATCGTTTAGTTTTTCTAATTTATTTTTTACTCCGCAAGTTTGACGCTTCTACTCGTAAACACGCCCAGACATACTTCATAAAGACGTCTGTGCTAAAGATGAGTGGAAAAATAAGTATTCTATGAGTTTCTTTGCCATTTAACAAGGGTGTGATATTAAGGCACAACTCCAGCATCAGGAGCATAAATGAAAAAATAAAACTTTTCTTCAATACATATACAAATGCGGCAACCGAAATTCACAGTCTAAAATTACATGAAAAGCTGACATATATAAATTAACACCTTTTTCTTTGAGGTATACAGAAACTTAGAACGACAGCTGCGACCTGATCATGTCTCTTTCTATTTATCGTTGTCCATAAGTTTATTTGATGTTTCTTATTTTCATGTATTCTATAAGTAATAGTAATAATTTAAAACTACATGTAATAATTTTACAGTCTCTATTAAATTCTCAAATTGTCGGTCAGTCAAAAAAGAGTGATGCTAAATTGCATATTTCAAGTCATAGATCTTTATGGAGAAGAACGTGCAAGAAACTCTTTTAAATCATATTATGTGTTATATGAGTTACAAGTGTGAGCATAATTAATAAAATAAAATAATTACATCTGGACAGAAAAAGTACATTGTATATTTCGTTTAAAGGCTAAAATAGCTTAAAGGCTAAAATGAAATATACAATGTACTTCCGTTTTATGTGAAAGGAAAATAAACGAATCAGATGCTTTTGGCGTGCACAGAATTCTACAAACGTAACTCGTAATACTCGTAGTTACGTTTGTGCATTTTTACGAACTGGACGCGGACGAAGTCACAGGCAAGTAAATAATAAACGTGATGATATCGCCGAAAATAAAAACAAAGCCCAAAAAAACAAAACATATAAACTCGGCAAAATGGAGGCAAACATAAAATATGAACAATCCACAATATCCCTAGAGATTTATGTAAGGTTAATAAAATTAACAATTTGCTTTCAGACTTTGATTTAGTGTTTTAATTCAAAACGTTACTCTGTTGATTTGTTCAGTAAACTCTTGTTCTCCTTAATGGGTGACAAGGGAATTGATTGCAACAATTTCTTGTTTTACACGAATTTAGCTAGACATGAATTGAGAATAATAGCTGCTAAGGGAGACGTTTGGATTAATCAGAAATTTAAAACATCCACTCATAAAACATCCATTGCTGTAAAATCTACAGGAAATTTGTTCTGAATTTAAAATTTAAAACGAACTTATAGGTACAATATTTAAATTGTAAGAAATTATAATACTTTTAAAACAAACAAGTCAACACGGAACAAAAGCAAGATAAACTTAAAGTTCAAGGAGCAAGAATTTTCATTTTGTTCTTTGCCATCTTTATGGTCGCAAAACAAAATCTTTCTAGAACCCAACCAACAAAGCTTCACAGCGACAACTGTCGATTTATAAAACAAAGAATAAGACAGCTCGCTCTAAAAGACAAACAAAGATGACTCCAGCAAAAAAGAAAAAACTGCTAATATCGAAGTTGAAAAGACTATCGATCACAAATCAGCAAAGTAATTTCCATTCGTGGTTTCGCTTCCTGGATTATAGACTCTTTGCAGAAGATAAATTAAAAACCATTTTTCACGTAATTCTCCAGTGTCGGACCAGACAGTGTAATCTATACAAATTGGACGACCTCGCCACACGCGAGATACATCAATAGGGGATTGCTCCATGCCATTTTTGTATATCCTATTGATAGGTTATTAATATTTACATATCAGTTTTTGGTCCAAAGTAACGAATGAAAAATTATCAGCTGATGGATTGGCGAATATTTGGCTGTTAAAAGCTTTTGGGGATTGATTCAGTGAATAATATTGTTACAACGTCAAAGATAAATGTATGGGAGTCGAAATATGAAATATGTATGAGTTTTAAGTAAAAATCCATAACCAAATATTGGTTTGTAGTTAAACATTACAATAAATGCTACTGAAAATTTATTTGAGTCTTGCGAACAGCACAATTTTTAACCCAATTGGAATTGTAATTATTATAGCACTATATTATTTATTTTTAGGGTTCCGTATCTCAATAGAAAAAAAACTGAATCCTTATAGGATTACAGCTTCGTTTGCCGTCTGTCTATCTGTCAAGACCCTTTATCTCGGGAACGAGGAATCGAGTTAAAATTAAACTTCTGAGTTAATGAAAAAAAAGATACGCATTTTGATATCGCAAAAAACGCGTATTTCGACACTCTTTAGAGAATCAAAATTTATAGTGTACTTCGCGTTGACCTAGAATCCTGAAATTTAGCATGAAGCAAGGTGTCATAGCAGAAGTATAGGCAAAAATCTGATAACTGTTGTATTAACGTCACAAAAAAAAACTATTTTTGCGATTCGAAAAAAAATTCTTAACTCTAAGAATTGAACTGTTTTCATAGGTAAGTTTCACGGTCTACCTCGTGGGAGGCCTTTGAACGTTGCGCGGTCACCACTTTAGAACCTTTCGGTCCCATTGACTACCCGTTCTACGGGCAATGTACTCTGCTCACTACCACTTAAGTTTGGCGATTCTTCGGACCATGTCGGTGACCTTGGTTGTCCTGCGGAAAGAGTTATCGTGGCCCTGGAATACAAAGGACAACTGAAGGAACACAGATGGGTATAAGTCAGTAAAAATCTAATACCTCCCGTTCTACCAAGAGCAGAAGTCGTTTGATGACTTTTCATCTCAAAAACCTGTCATTTATTTGCGAGTATGCGACCATTTTTTTAGAAATTGAGTTTTCTTTTCAACTTTGCTAAAAACATGCGGAGGTAAATGCAGATGCGGATTTACGATTCTTGCGAAATTTCCGCATGTACGAGTACGTGGGTCGACTTACAACTTTATTTTCGATACTCGGCCCCACTCCAATCATCTGAGCGAGTGTTTCATCCGGGATCAACGGATCAACCGTTTAACTGTCATTTTCTGTTACCCTGGTTTCCCGACTATAAAGAGTGGGTCACTCAGTTCATTGGTTTTTTTCTTTTCTGTAAAATTCGGTGCTAGTATTCAGTTGCGGTTGGAAATTGTGTGCATTTTGTAAAGTTTTATATATTTTTATTTATACCTACATCACTGGCTGCTGCCAGTGGCTTTGCCCGCGTAAAAGCAGTAAATTGACCAGATAGACCATATTTCCAGGACGAAAAAGTACCGTATGTGCTATTCCAGAGTTTTTAGCTAAGTTGATAATCTCCAATCGTTAACGCTATTAGAAAACTATAAATTTAATGTTTTAATGTTCAATGAGACGTTACCTACTGTAGAAAGAGATTCGAAACGAAACGGTCGTAACTTAGCCAGTCCTGCTGGTCATGGTTTATCCGTGTGCCAAAAAACCTGTTCAGCCGTCCGAGTGTGAAGAAGTAACAAACATACACACACGCACAAACTCACCATTTCACAAACTATCGCCATTACAAAATTAGGGTTTTAGTTTTTCCAAGATAATCTTACTACCTAAAGGTAGTGTTTTTTCGCGTATATCACTTAAGAATAAAGCAGCTCTCTACTGGTGGATTTTTTTTGCAATCAGACTAGTACTTTCAGAGATTACCTACTACAAACCAAAAAACAATCTTTACCTCTTTTTAATATAACTTTACATTATATTAAATAATATATTTTAAAATAAGTATTAAAATATATGCTGTCATGATAATGATATGATACGACATGTCATCATTATGACAGCATCCATTTTAATATATCAATGTTTAATATTGATTTACGTCGAAATTAAAGAATTTTACAGGCAATTTGATTATTAAGTAAGCACTCCTCGCTTTTTGATACTTTATATTACCAAATAAATTCTAAGAATCTTCCTTGATAGCTTATTCTATAAAACGAAGGACTAAAAAGTAAATTACGTTGAAGGCACTTCAAGTTTTATTTTCATGGCATCGTTCATCTTTTTACTAGAACATTGACAAGTATTTAATTGAGGTTCTTTAAAATTTAACGATGAGTAATGGGACAAATTTAATTTACCTCACCGCAAATGAGTTTGTATGTAGGAAAAAAATCTTTGTAATTTCAAAGTACTTAACCTTCCATTGTTTTTAAGTCTTGTTTAATTTTACGAGAGTTCTTATTTTAGGGAAGTTCACAAACGATTAATCTCTTAGCGTCAGTGTTCCCTCTTTTATAGGATTTAGCTTTGTTGGGGCTTTTTTTTTTCGGTGGGCAAAAATCATCTTATGACAACCCCCGCTCTTGGGTGGAGCGGGAGATAATGTCAGACTCTTACTGACTAAAAACCCCACCCCGTTCCTTCTAGCCTTCCTACCGGGACTCGAGTTCCTTTCGGTTAACCCTGGCCCCAGTAGGCTTCGACCCAGCTGGACTGCTTGGACCTGCTTTGTTGGGGCTTATTTTATATTTGACTTATAGTTTTCACATAAGCGTGGACTGGTGGACCAAGAGTAATGAGTCAGTATTCCAGGTGCACCTAAAAAAAGTCAGCAAAACCGTAAGGATACAGCAAGGCTGAAGCCTACTGGGCCCATGGGTTTTTTTCCGAAACGGAACGCAAAGAAACGAAAGAACGTAGGTGTGGTTTTGATTGTTTGGGTAGTGTGTGTGTAGTGTAGGTACTTACTGGATAGGTGGCGAGTAAATGAAAGTCCTGGCTATAGGTATCAGGGATAATCTCCTCACACACAACACTACAACACAATTTTATAGAAGGCGCAAACACTACTACAAGCAGGATGGTACACGGTAATGGATTCAAAAAAGTCTTTGCAACTACAGCGACAAGTTAGCGCGGGTAGATTTTGTCCACAATTATTTTACCGGCGCGAACGCACGTATGTCTAGCGGGCAGCATAGATCGCGACTGGTGAGAAACGAAATGTAACATGTATGCTACAACTTGGCGGTAGAAGAAAATAAGTCGGCGCGCGTCATCGACAGTGCGCGTGTCCAATGCGTCACGTCAATGTGTATGCTGTGTTTAGTGTTAGTGAATATGTGTGTTGTGAACTTGGAAATAAATGAATGAATTATTATTATTATTATATCGAGCCCATATTGTCCCACTGCTACGCAAAGGCCTCCCTCAACTACTTCCAATGTTCCCGGTTTTGAGCTACTTCTTTCCAATTCCCAAGGAAGACATCCAAGTCGTCCCGCCATCTCCTTCTTGGTCTGCCGCGACCCCGACGTGCGATTTCAGGGCACCAATTTTGCGTTTTCCTGGCCCACCACTCGATCAATGAATGAATAAAAGACATAATAGATGTAGGCGAGTATACAATTATTGTGTACGTATATAGTTTAAACTGTATTATATGTGAGTCACCCACATGCTTTTTAATCAGTAATAGTCTGATATGCCCCAAATAAGTAATTAAATGATTTCTCACCTTAGAAAAAAGTATATTTACTGGTTTTATTTGAAAAAAGGCCTTGATCACGTTCAGTATTTTTAAATTTGCATTAGGGAATTAGCAAATCAGTAAAACATTTTTACTGATTTGGCGAATTTTGTTGGAATGTCCACATCCATATATATTTCCTTCAATGTTATGTTCTTCAATATACGTAATGTTCTTATGTTCTTTAGTAGGGTGTGGGTTATAAATTAGATCCCAGTGAATACAAACTTGAACTATGTAGACAGTATGGAGGGTTCGAGGAAAAGGATTAGTTTGTATAACAGGTTGCTAGCATATCACGGGAAACCCATGTCCCTACATTAAATTGTAACTCGCAAACGTCGGAAACTACTCAGCTGTTTTTGTGTCTTTATTATTATGTATTTATCTATAATATGTATGTATTTAGAAATAACACAATACACAAGCTCTGCTTAGCTTGGGACTAGACGGCGTTGTGTGATAGTTGTGGAATATTATTATAAATCAACACAATCAAATCAACACACAATCAATCCCGTTATGTCTGAAACGGAAAATTATGGGCATGTGCATTTTCTCTATATTTACCGTAAAGTGGGGTTACTTTGGCCATGAGGTATAACTTTGTCACAAGTTTATTAACCAATAGAACCATGAGAAACTGTGTTTACTATATTTCTATTGGTTATTAAGCTTGTGCCAAAGTTATACTGACAGGCCTGTTGGTCTAGTCTAGTCAGGGCCAGACCACTAGTCTAGGTCTAGTGGTCTGGCCCTGACTGCTAAGCCGGAGGTCGTGGGTTCGATTCCCACCCAGGAAAATGTTTGTGGGTGTAATTTATCTATATATGTATGTATGTATTTAGAAATATATAAGTATGTTTTTCAGTTGTCTAGTAACCATAACACAAGATCTGCTTAGCTTGGGACTAGACAGCGTTGTGTGATAGTTGTGGATTATTATTATTATACTTCGGGGCCAAAGTTACTCTAATTTACTCGGTATGTACGGAACACAAACCTGATCTTTGAAGTTTCAGCAGAGGTCCAAGCTCGAGGTTTGTCTGGGAGCTATGGAGCACAGTTACTGTATTCTGGGTGTTTAAATTTCTGAACGCGTAAGGAACCCACTCTAAAAGTGGAATTGGGTTCAATTTTCTGCTGCATGTCGAATAAGCTACGGGCTAAAAGAGCCACATATAGGGTCCCATTCAACGTAAGGCAAAATCGCGGCAGACCAAGGCGAAGCTGGAAAGATGAGCTGGATAACTACTGAAGGGATTAACCCGCAATGGCCGTAGAAAGACGTGCGTTGAAGAGGAAGATGGAGAAAGCCTCCATCACTCGGTAGTGGGACATACATAAATGGGCTTACTAACCAACTAATTAGCATGCATATGGTTGAACAAATATTTCCAAATGGTAAAACTAATTTCTTGGTTAGGATTATTTCTAGAAGTATCGTTTTATTATAGAAATTATTTTACTTTTATTCTCTTAGTGTGATGTTCAATTCGAGTCACTATCATAACTTTTGTTTTATCCATATTAAGAGCTAGTCCGAATTGGAGGTTTATCGTTTCTAGGCAACTCAAGAGCTCTTCCAAATCTATGCTTACTTATTTACCCAAGGGGGAGCCAAGTCGTGGAAACACTAGTCTTAAAACAATAGCTATAAAAATAAATGAACAGGTGTTTATGATTGCAAGTAACATCATAACTATTATACTTTTGAGTAAATTGTCCTTACATACGAGTAATATCGATTAAAACTGTCATATGGAAATATTTTACAACTAATTACTTAAAAGAGTAACCATGGAGTTTCTTACCGGTTCTTCTCCATAGGAAACGACCAATTGGAACCGTGCAATAGCTACTAACGTTTTTATAAGTGCTATGTGAAATAAAAACCATTTGAATTTTGAATCGTCTTTCATATATTATGTTTTGCTACTCCTAACAGCCCAACTGAATCCGACCACCGCATCAACGGTAAATCTCAAAACTTCAAAATTACTTTTTCTTGTACGTTAAAACGTTCATTTACTCGTAGCATTGTATACGAAACTTAAGCTTTCTGTTCAATACCAGTGTATTGAGCTGAACCTCTGAGATGTGATTTTCGACTTTACCCCGAGTTTTATTTCTAGCACCCTTAACTAGTGATGGGATCTGTATCGATTTTTGTCAAAAGTCTTCTTCCACAGCAAGGCGCAGACAACAGTTCGGTACTCGCATCACAAATACCTTAAAATTGACATTCCGATACGACTCTGCAACTGCCCATTTAGTGTGTACTTCAACTTTTGGCGCACATACTCGACAATGTCCTCCACCTTTGTGGTGTAATGCAGGCAGGAGATGTACACTGGCGTGTTCGGCTGAGTGGCACGCACACTCGCACTAGGAGTAACTGGTGCTTTGCCGCAGAGATTCCAGTTGGCTTGCTTTCGGCACTTGTTCCTTTGCACCGTAACAAAGCCATTCATTTTAAGCCTTATTCATACATACACATTAGTACACTATTATTATTCACTTATTTATACAGACATCGTAGATATAATGGAGATATTGAATACAAAATTATATATTTCACATTTAATGTAAAATAAAACTGATTAATATGCAAATTCAGTGCAACTCTTTATAATTGACGATAAATGTATCAAAAAACATGCTTCCCGTTATACTTAAATTCGTTGCGATTTTTAATTAAAAATTAAGTTCAACTCATTGATGTGTTAAAACGAAAGCAGTATCGATATTCTGTAATCGATACAATTTTAACCGGCTGCCTCCCTATCCGACATATTGAAAGGAAGGAGTTTATTACTTCTCTTTGTGTCGAATCGAACAAAAATCGGGTTCGTCCAGTGTTTACTGTGTGTTGCGAAAAAATATCTTATTGTGGCTGTTGAATAGATTTATGAGTTGTATAGAGATGTTGGCGTTTTTCCACGCAGTTTCAATTTTGTACGAAATTGTTTGATAGATGACCTTTATTGCGACAACCTATAAGCTTTATTATCAACGTCGTGTCATTTGTCTGTATAATCGCTCAGTTCCGAAGCCGTTTGATGGATTTTGATGAGGTTTTTATAGTCAGTACAGAGTTTTTTGTTTTTTAGGTGGGAAGTTATCCAAAACCCAGTCCTATGTTCCTTCTTTGCTGCCTTTTTGGAAGCCAACCTTCGGCCCTCCTGGGTCTCTACGGGTTTGGGGATATCTTTTTGAGGCGCGAATGGAACACTACGCATCGAAGACGACTCGGGCTCGGTCCAGACAGTTAACAGACGGCTGGACGGCGAGGTACCCATTGCTCGTCGTCTGTAAGCACACACCTGGTGCCTGGAAATCTAGGTCAGGACTTCGGTGGCTAGGGCGTGAAAAAATCCGTTCGCTCACGCGTGTGACCGCCTGCTACGCTAGAATTAGCTTCGCAGAAGAAGGCGATAAAGAAGACCTCTCCATTGCCCTTTGGGTGACTTTAAGCAACTGGACTCTAAGGGTCGGAAGGTTGGATTCGCGCCACGACACGAACTTCAAGTCGTTCGTGATACGAGTTCCAACCCACCATCTGGAGACCTTTATGAAAGAGGACTTTTGGCCGAAAGGTGTTGTGTATCGACGTTTCCGAGGACGGCTACCGCGACACCACGCAGCGGAACACAACGCCGATGTTGCGTGTTAAATCATAAATAGTTAAAGTTTTGTTTTTGTTTTTGTTTTTGATATTTATTAGTTTATTATTTTATAAGATTATTTTATGTATTTTTTCTATGGGCCTCCGATGCCTAAAAATAAATGATTATTATTATTATTATTTAAGTCTTCTTATGAGGCCGATTGTAAGCGACCACACACATCTATTATTTTAAATATTGCTCGTTTATAAACCTGGGCAAATCACTATAGTTGCCTTGTTAAAATTTTCACTTTGATGCTGAGAGTAATTAGAAAATAGTACCTTTCAGCTAGCTACGTAAGATTAATTAGCGATACAAGATCTAGTTCAAACAAGTATTAATTATTTTCCACGTGGTAATTAATTATACCTACTTAACATCTCTATTCAGAAAATAATTTTTAATAGCGTTTTTCTTGCCCGGCAATACTTAAGTTTGAATTAGTAATTCATAGGTATGAAATATACTTTTACTTTTTATTATTATGGTCTGAAGATATCCGCAGGAGAACCAAGGTTGCCGACATAGTTCTAAGAATCGCCAAACTTCAGTGGCAATGGGCAGGGCATATTGCTCACAGAACAGATGGCCGTTGGAGCCAAAAGATTCTGGGAGTGGCGACAGCGTACCGGAAGACAGCAGTATCGGAAGGCTTTCTACAAGCTGGACCGATGACCTGGTGAAGGTTGCGGAAATGCGATGGATGCGGGATGAAAGAAAGAACGAAAGAAACCAGTGGACGTCTATTGGCTGAAATGATGATGATTAATGATGATTATGTTATGATTCCTGATAGACATGAGACGCTCATGGCCGGTCGTTTTGGCAAAATTTGAGGAGGCCTATATCCAGTAATAGACGTTTATTGGTTGCAGTGTTTTTTTCGGTGGGCAAAAATTATCTTATGACAACCCCCGCTCTTGTGTGGAGCGGGAGATAGTGTCAGACTCTAACTTACTGACTAAAAACCCACCCCATACCTTCTAGCCTTCATACCGGGGCACGAGCTTCCTTTCGGATAACCCTGGCCCCAGAAGGGGGTTGCAGTGATGGTGATGACAATTATAGTATTGGGAAAATGGAAAAATAATTAAATGCTTCAAAATCAAATCAAAATCAAAATCATTTTATTCACATTTAAATAGAGTAATTACAATTGATGGTTTGTCATGTTACAATATAATATTCTTAAATTCTATTTAGCCTGTGGCATGGCATGTGAACTTTATTTTATACATTTATATATTATTACTTCGTGGTCCAACTTGTTAGGATTGATTGCTAAAAGATTAATAATTATATCAATACATAACTTGTCACTCAAGTAAGTGTTGTTAGTAAGAATAATAATAAAATTTAGATTTAACAACATTCGCCACAAACTAATTAAAATTACCCGAAACTTATTCATTTTATCATTTCTTATAGTAAATTTTCCACAACCCAGTCGCTAAACTGTATGTTACGCCCTTAATTCAGATTTAAAGCACAAAATATATTGAAAGACGAACTTTATTCATCCCTTCACGCCTACAAAGTTTTATTTGGATTTGGTTTTAAGTTATAATATTTTGCCATGTTTTCTGTCTAGACTGGTAAATACTGTTCAAGTTGGCATAATTAATTTGAGAGCTACTAGAATTCAAAAGCTTACGCTTGCTTTTATCAACAATGTTTCATTGAAGTGTTTTGAAATTAAACTAGGTTGACTGATTTTTTAATTTTCTTTCAGTTAGTTTAATGGCTGTGCCTGCTATATATAACAGGATTGCGTACTGGGTGGAAAGTATTATCAGATTTTTACAGACTAAAACATGGGCCACACGGATGCGATCCTGCGTTTTAATATAAGTCATCTTTGGTCGCAGCTTGGTTTGTATTGCGGCTACACGGATCTAATCTACGCGCCAACTCAGTCACTCCGGTCAAAATTGCGTCCAAGGACGCTGAAGGTCATATACAAATTTGGATTATAATATTCCACAACTTATCACACAACGCCGTCTAGTCCCAAGCTAAGCAGAGCTTGTGTTATGGGTACTAGACAACTGATAAACATGCTTTAATTTCTAAATACATACATATTATAGATACATTACACCCAGACAAAGAACAAATGATCATGCTCATCACACAAACATTTGCCCTGGTGGGAATCAAACGCATGACCTCCGGCATAGCAGTCAGGGCCACTAACCACTAGACCATCAGGCTAGTCATAATAGTCATTAATTCTGCTATCTATGCGGGTTGTAACAACCATACGAGTAGTTAAGAGTAGGTACTTCTGTTGGGACGCTAAATTATATCCCTGAGGTCAATGCTTCAAACTCACCAGTGTTTCTTGTGTTGCTGTTTGTGGTCCAGGGTCATGGTACCCTGAGCATAGCTCCCTGGATTTTAATCCTATAACAGGAAAAGTGGTATTGCGTTTTACCATCACGAATTTCTCTCTTTAAAAGTAACTTACAAGAGATTGTGTCCTGTTAAGAGATGATAACAGGCTTTTCTCAATTACTTGAGACTTAAAAGCCTAATTTAACTCTGCTTACATGAAATGTAGGTAAAATAATTAGCGGAGATGTCTAATGTAATGAACGCTTGTGGTTATGGTAACAAATGGATCACTCGAATAATTCTCTTGGGTGTCGTAACAGACTACTAATGGATGGGCAGCATCATCCTTCGGGAATTGATAACATTACACTAGTTTGTAAAACAAATTATTTGATTTGACAAATAGAAAATTGCATGTATATTCCCTAATTTGCCTCTGGGAACAGATTTCAAGTGATTGGTAACCAGTCAGTGTTTTATTTATTTTAAGTTCATGTTTATGAAGAGTAATGGTACATAGTGGCGATTTTTTTTTTCGGTGGCATTAATCATCCATGGTCAGAGCATCGGACCAACGATTCCATACTAGCCGAACTCAGGTCACCCATGAGACTCACCACCATATGCCAAAGAAGAATCTTTGATTTCTTTGGCCATATTGCCAGAAAGAAAGGTAATAACTTGGAAAAGTTGCTTCTGACAGAAAAAATTGATGGGAAAAGACCCAGGGGCAGGAGTCCATTACGTTGGTCCGACCAAATCCGAGTTACACTGGAGACCACAGTCTGCGACGCGATCCACATCGCTGAAGACAGGACAACATGGTGAAGTACAATCCACAAGAAAATTATTCGTCGAGGTCACGACCCTCAGCATTGAGGATAAACGACGCAAGGAGGAGGAAATCATCCAATGACAACCCACGCTCTTGGGTAGAGCGGGATATAGTGTCAGACTCTTACTAACTAAAAGCCCACCCCTTTTTTTATAGCCTTCATACCACATAGTGGTGATGAGTAGTGGTACATAGATGAACTTTTATTTTATTTTCCCACAAGGTGAAGCGATCTGGCGAAAGTTGAGGAAACGCAAAGGATGCCCAACGCACAGTACCATTCGTTGTGGAGACACTTGAGGGAGGGCTATGTCCAGCTGTGGACGTATTTTGACTGAAATAATTATGATAATTTTCATATTAGAAAACATACTTTGACTGTCCTGTTGGTCTAGTGGTCAGTGGCCCTGACTGCTATGCCGGAGGTTGTGGGCTCGATTCCTACCCAGGACAAATGTTTGTGTGTTGAGCAAGCTCATTTTTTCTGTGTCTGGGTGTAATTTATCTATTATAGTATGTATTTAGAAATATATAAGTATGTATATCCGTTGTCTAGCACTCATAACACAAGCTCTGCTTGGGACTAGACGGTGTTGAGTGATAGTTGTGGAATATTATTATTATTATACTAGTACTGTACTTATAATTATAAACAGAACACATACGTATGATAAGCTTTTTCATCAAAAATATTACCACAAAACCACCCTTTAGTAAACACTAACAAAGATATCTTCAAAGGTAGTGGATTGTTTTATAAAACAATCCACTACCTTTGAAAGCCCGAAGTGGTACAAATTCACCAGACTTCAAAAACTCCAGAACGTAATTGAGTTCTATTCATTGTCAAAATTGGAATAGGTTGTCAATCAACGCGAATAATAGAAAAAGAGCGAAAGGATTAGATTTACGAGTTACATGTCAAATGCTCTAGAGAGCTGAATGGAAGGCTGCCCGGCTATTGACGTTCGAAAATGAACTTTTGAAATCTTCTGTAGGCATTTTTCGGGATGAATTCCGTGATAGTGTCTACCTAACCTTTGTTTACTATAAAAGCTTATTTTATATCAAGTATGTTAGTGCCTGTGTTTAAAACAAAACTATTTATTTGAGTATTTACAATATAATATTGATGTGAGAGGTGGCCGAGTGGTACCGGTCCCGACTTACAAGTTCAAACCCAGCCAGGCGCATTACTTCGTGTTATTTATGTCCCCACCACTGCTCTCAAAACGGTGAAGAAAAACATCATGAGGCAACCGGCTGTCATAGAACCAAAAATTCGAAGACATGTGGCATTCACCAAACCGCACTGGGCCCGCGTGGTGGATTACGGCCCATTTCCTATCCTTGAGTGGCCTGAGTCCCAGCAGTGGGAACATTAAAAGGCTGATTATGCTTATGCTATGGTATATTATATCCGCTAATAATACTAAAAACGCAAAAAGTAATTACTGAATGTTTTTAAATATGGCGTCAAAAAATCCCTTATCGTGTCGACAGGAAATGTGTCCAAAAATCTAGCGGTATTGCTACGTTATGGCCGAGGTGAAAGCCAGCATTCGGATTACACGAAGCGTCACTAGGCGTTTGCACTAATCTTTAAATAGTGTATGAGCACTCGAACCTCTCGACGTCTCTAAGTCCAAAAGTTTCAATCTCAAATGAGTTGAAAATATAACTGCATACGAGGTGGCCATATTTCGGCTTCTTGAGGTTAAGATAACTTACAATAAGTTTATTTAATGAATAATGCAAAATATTAATCTATTACTCTCTCTTTACTAAAACAATGACTGGCTTATGAAACTTTAAGTACCTAGAGTTAACATGACACAGTTTCCATATATCGTATATCCTTACCAACTAGGAAAGGACGTTATTTTAACAAAGGAAAAGACGTTATTTTATCTATGCTTGAGTAATTTAAACTAAACGTTTGAGTTCAGACTCAAATGTTTAGTTTGCAAACGTTAATCTTCTAGCGTTTAGACTTCAGTGTCTGGAAGACATAAAATAAAGTTTAAAAAAGTATAGAGGAGCGTTGTCTTTAACTTTAATTTTTCTTCTGCTTTCTCAGTTGTGTATTTTATATATATTAGTATACTTATTTGATACAGAGTACACTGACAGACCTAAATCTATCTTAATTTCTTTAGTCCATCCAAAGGTTGTCTGTAAAAGAACCGTCTTGTGCGATAAGACCGCCTATTGTACTTACACTCGTTTTTATTATAAATGTTTTGTTAGGTTTGTAATTTGGTACTACAATAAAAAATAAACAAAATTTATTAGTACTTTCTTTTAATCTAGTTGTGGATCGAGATAAAGAAATCTACCCTAATATTATATTTTTCGAAAATGAATAGGTTTCTTCTAGGTAAACGCGTTCTATCGTTGACCACATCGTCGCTTTCCATCAGGTAAGATAGCGGTCAAGCGCAAACCTATCACCAATAAAAAAAGAGATATTTTTTTGTCGGAGGTAATCTCTGAAAGTACTGGTGCAATTGCTAAAATCATTATATCGATAAAAAGCTGCTTTATTACTGAGTGACAATGACTTTATTTTATATACTCGAGCGAAACCGCGGGCAAAAGCTGGTATATAACAAAAATATAATAAACGAGCACCCATGACGATTCATAATGCTGATAGTATAAACAACTTATATTCATATTTTGTAAAGAACCAGTCATCTGTGTTAATTGTTTGACCACTGAACACGAGATTATTATGAACTAAAAAACATGAGTAACAAATCCAGAACATGAAGACAAAGACGATGATCTCACTACATCAGAGGGCAAACTGGAGACAAACACACCCATAACTATAGATACTACTAACGTTATTGAAAATAATAATGTTGTAACGAGTTGAGGAACAGATTTCATCACAATGACATGCATTCACAATGTTAATCTATATATATAAAAATGACCCCCGTTTTCCGTTGTCACGACTTGGCATGAAAACGGCTTGACCGATTTGGCAGATTTTTTTTTTGTTGTGATTGTTATTGTGAGGAGAAGGTTCTTATGGAAAAAAAAATTAGGGTAGTGTAGGGTAGAGTAGGGTAGAGTAGGGTAGGGTAGGGTAGAGTAGGGTAGAGTAGTAGGGTAGAGTAGGGTAGAGTAGGGTAGAGTAGGGTAGAGTAGGGTAGAGTAGGGTAGAGTAGGGTAGAGTAGGGTAGAGTAGGGTAGAGTAGGGTAGAGTAGGGTAGAGTAGGGTAGAGTAGGGTAGAGTAGGGTAGAGTAGGGTAGAGTAGGGTAGAGTAGGGTAGAGTAGGGTAGAGTAGGGTAGAGTAGGGTAGAGTAGGGTAAAGTAGGGTAGAGTGGGGTAGAGTAGGGTAGAGTAGGGTAGAGTAGGGTAGAGTAGGGTAGAGTAGGGTAGAGTAGGGTAGAGTAGGGTAGAGTGGGGTAGAGTAGGGTAGAGTAGGGTAGAGTTGGGTATAGTAGGGTGGAGTAGGGAAGAGCGGGAGCGAAGCCGCGCGGGCAAAGCTAGTAGTGTATAGATTTAGATTAATGACAGATGTATAGGAATTATCACTTTGTTCATACTGTCAACAGATAGTAAGATTTTGCTGAGGCCCAATCATTTTTAAGTTATTTTGAACTTTGTATGATGGCTTGTTATGTTAGCAGAGGCGCTTATAATTTTGACTAAACGCTTCCAGAGACAAGTGCGATGCGCTTTCAAAGAAAATGTGTTTTCTTATCTTTAGAACTCAACATTTTTATAGATAGGGGTTGTCGATTTGCGTTTATCGACATTATTAGTGATTGTAGTTTATGTATCACTGGGGTCCGCAAGAGCTAAAATATGGTCGACAAAAAGTCCAAAAATTCCAAATTATTTTTCTTGAAAACTAACACTTATGCGAAAAGATTCTAAGTTTATATCACAAATATTGTGTGTTTTCTATAACAATGCTCCTTACTTTTGATTTCAAAGAGTAGGTGTATTACAAGTTTTTTTTGTAATCTTTATTAAGGAGGTTGTCACAATATTCCGCTCCATCATAGCCAAATTTTGTATTTTGATTTATTTCAAATGATTTTAATTTAGAACCCTTGCCTCGTCTGACATAGGTTTACCTAAGATGCTGTTGCAAATACCGATTTTTAACAAATTCAAAGTATTTATCAACATATTTCTACTGAGGCGTTCGCTCCGCTCACACTCCACCAGAATATGTTGTACGTCCTCGATTATTCCGCATTTTACACGAGTTTTGAATATATTGTTACACTTTTTTATATAAAAATAGCTGTTTTCTGGACTTGTGGTTACTGCTTGTGCTTGTGGTTACTATTATAAATAAACCAAAGTGGTCCCGTCAATAAAACGCTGCGACCCTATGAGTTAAAAATTTCCTTTCCCTCCTTATTAAGAGATGCAATGAAAATGGCTAGCCAGATAATATTTTTGTATACAATTCGCCACCCGACTTTCCTCCTATACTTTACACCAGACAATGTATCTTCAGCATCCTCCGGGATTACCCATTGTTGCCACAGGGATCAATATTATTATACCCCCAGCGATACTGAGAACCCAGTTTAAAGAGAGTACACGTAAATTCCCTTTTGTATCAATTTCCCCCATGTTTTCCTTATACAGATTATTTTAGGAAAAAATATTGTTTGCTGTCATCAAAATATTATTTCATTGTAGTTCATTGTGACTTATTTTTGTTGTCCATTTGACAAGATGGCTTACGGGGAATCTCCACCGAATGTCTATTATGAAAAGATTTGCGAAGAACTGATTTGATATTGTTATGAAATTAGGTTTCTGAAAATGGAAAAAATACATATTTGCTATCGCTACAAAAAAATAATCGTGAGACCAAAATAAAACTCGTCTATGTATTATATTTTTCTAAGAATAAATTATTGTGAAAGTAATTTAAAATTAATCAAAAAGGATTCTTTGTATGGGAGTTGGACAAGTGCTGCCAAGAATGCACATATAGTGCATTTTGTTCCTCAGACCAACTGAACACTAATCAGTAAATTGAAGCTCTCAAAAATCGGTCCCAAGAATCAAATTATAAAAAAATGTGTGTTGTGAATTATTTATTTTCGAAAAGTATCTTAATAATTATTGTTTTTAGCGTAATTGATTACTATCTATTCAATGCTATTTATATATAATCAGTAATCAATTACACTGAAAATTCTCCAAAACCTAGATCATAAAATCATACGAAACTTATTACAAATGAGAATTGTAAAAAAAAAATAATGTCGTCTATCTATTAACTTTATTTTTCTAAGAATATAGGTACTATTGTGAAAGTAATTTAAAATTAATTAAAGAAGTTTCCTCCAAAACAAAGATCATAAAAGTTTACGAGACAGAAAAAAAAATCTCCCAAAAGGTTCTTTATTTCAATTCGTCAAGCCCTAAGTCTACACTTTGACCAAATGAGTGAATCTACGAGCAAACACTGACCCATTGACCTCTATTTATTTTCCGACGCGTTTTTTTCCAAGATATTCTTAAGCCGGGAACTAAGCGCGGTCTTTGTTTAACACCGAGATAAGGCAACCAACGATTTGAATTAGGAAATTGAGACACCGAATCAGGGCGCCGTACTAAACCCATTTATTCGAAAATAATTCAGAGCCTGAATTAAATTTGGTCATGTTTTTAAAGCGGGTTTAGGACTACCCAATTATTTGTTCGTAGATATAAGGTCGAATAAGGGCCGTTATGTAAAAATAATTTGCTTTGTTTTTTGAATTAGACATTTAAAAAAAAAATCCTTTTAGGTCGTGTCAGAATATATTTAACGATAACGACGACCATGTTTTACATTTCATTTGTGAATGTTGTAATAAAGAACAGTTTTAATTTATTTTTTAGGGTTTCGTACATAAAGGCTAAAAGGGGACCCTATTACTAAAGGTATGATTCCGAACCACGCTGCACGCACGGTGCTGCCGCAGCAGTGCTGCCGCTGCACTACTGGTCTCCATACAATTTCTATAAGCTTATATGAGATTACATTCCGAGCTAGGCAGCAATGTCGGGGCAGCAATGTAGGCAGCGTGACAATGTGTGGCAGCACTGCAGCAACAACATTGCTGCTTGTTGCCGAGTTCGGAATCATACCTAGACTCCACTGTCCGTCCGTCACCAAGCTGTATCTTATGAACCGTGATAGCTAGATAATTGTATTTCTATTCATTTAATCAATTCAAAAAAGACTAAAACCAGAATAAAATAGATATTTCAGGCGGCTACCAAACAACAAACGTGATTTTTTTGCCGTTTTTTGCTACAGACGGTATGGAACCTTTCGTGTGTGAGTTCGACTCGCATTTGATCGGTTTTTTTTATTAGTGATAATTCATCTAATAACTTCTTCCACTCTGAGTGCAACGAGAAAGAGTGTCAGACTTTTACTAACTAAAATTGAGTCGTATTTTTTTCAATTACTTTATGCGTTTTGGAGTCGAGAGATTTTTTTACTGAACTGAAGTTTGTATTGATGAAGAGGCACCACAAATTGAGGTAAACTAATTGCCGGGAAACCATCGATTAGAATCCGTCTTCATTGAACCAGTTTAGCAAACTCTTTAGATTAATTGGAAAGGCTAACAAGTGTACCTATGGAATGCACAAATGGCTTAGTTAAGAATCGGCTGTAGTTCCTTAGGTAAGCAATTTATTATTTGATTTGGTTGCGTTTTATCACCAATCTTTGCCAGCAGCTTCACCTTGAAATTATTAAATTATATCTACCAAGGGAACATTATCTCGGCATATAAAGTAGGATATTACTTGCTTTTCTCATGTGCCGGATTCCATCCAATGGCGTTCAGGTTTTTAGCGTGATTGAGTTGGTTTGAAAGAGCGACCGGAACACGGTTGGGTTATATTCAGTAAAATTCTGACACTCCCTCTCGCCACGCAAGCCGTAGTTATTTCTATTTATAAAGAAAGACTAGGTACCAAACATATTCATACACATATACATACAAACTTCGCTGTCAATTTTATTGTGGGTCAATTAAGAAAATATACTATACTCCCGAAGTAGTCCCATGGAAATATTGTACTGATCCGACGATGAACTTCAGAGGTATAGGACAGGACTCCTCATAGGATCGCAAAATTGTCGTCACAAGCTACTTAGTTGATACTTGTAGTTGATGACTGACTGAAGGAAAAGAGAGTCTGATGATGAAGGCGATGGACCAGAACTCTGTGATAAATCAATGTATCCCAGCCGTGGAAAGTCAGAATTGTCATGAGTTTCACTATAGCTATAACGTACCATTGAACTGATCTGATGATGGAGTCGAAAAGTGGGAGATAGACAGTGGATTTCAGTTGTTACACAATGTATCCTAGATGTGTTTTAATTCATTGGAATTGCCTTGAGGTGTAGTAGGTCCTTCGGCTTAAATAGTTTTAATGGTTATATTCTATTAGAACCTACCATATTAGGTATAGAAGTTGCACATTATTTGGGTTAAGCTAAGGGATACAACAACTAAAATGTGTAAAATAAATAAAGCTGACTTTAATATAAAAAAAATATATAAAAAAATACAAAATAACTTTGATTTCGGAAATCAGTGTAAAAATAATTATACTTACAGATACAATATTCAAAAACAATACCGTATAATTCAAAACTGTTGTTTTGCGTACTTCCTAGCATCTATGAGAACGAAATTCTATTTTTGCAACACAAAATACAATATCCGCAAACTACCTATGTAATTTTCCGGAGAATTTTACGAGCTAAATTTGCAGCCGGCTGTACCCTGTAGTACCCTAGTCATAAACGTCCGCTTAGAAAAATGTTCCATTTGTTATGTGCCATAGGCATACATTGTTTCACTAATATTTTAAACTAGCTAGCTTTTCTAGTTACCTTTTCCATCTCTTTGCATTTCACTACCTCGTTTGCTTTCCGACTTTTTTATAATTTCAAAAATGGAATCTGGCTTTCGTTTTTGAAGTGAAACTTACGGAGTCGAGGATTTGATTTTTAAATTGGATGAGGATTTTATTGGAAGTCCAACTAGAACGCGTTAGGCATATTTTGTTACATGAGAGAGAAGAAAGATACGTCTTTCCGCTCTCATGCTATAGTACATTTTGAGGCCAATTTTAAGGCCCAAGCCGTAGGCGAGGGTGTTACGGAACCGATTGATGCAGTGACTTTCCACATACATCAAACGACAGTTTTCAGTACACCTACGAAGATATAAATAAATGTTGACACACGATTCGTGGACCCACTTAGCGCCCAGGCTAATACGATAAGTATAACAGATTGTAGCGGAAGCAAGCTCACACACTTTTCCACACTAGTGTGAAAAACATTGACTTGTGTGCCAAAAGCGGTTTTTGAGTACGTGCGTGAGAAATTTATTTTCCTGTCACATCCATTTTTTTATAAATTTTGAATATGATCATGAAAAAATAATGAAATGCAATAGATTGAAATGGAATACCGCCAACGTACAAAAAGTTGTGATTATTCTTGTCTGCACGATATTTAGATATCACTTCTTTTTACAACTCATTAACCGCACTCACATTTCTCAAACTATAACCCCAGCAAGTTTAATAGCTTTACGATACCCAACAAACTACACTTTCAGTACGTCCCCTTACCCAAAGGAATCACTGTTATTGTGGGCACTAAAATTGTTGGAGCATAGCATTCGTCCGGGCGTGACATGTCTTTACAAGGACAATTTAGCATGTGCAGTCTTGCAAGCCACAAAGACCCTTACATCTTATATAAAAGAGTCTTTAATGCTGCAGAGGTTTTGGTTCCATATGCTCTTATGTCGTTAACAGCAATGTTTGTTCTTGAGAAAATAATAAACTCGAGAACTTGAGCTGTGAATTTTGATATTGTTTTCCTGTTTTAAATTCTATCTTTATCTTTACATAATGCAGTGTATGTAGGTATACTGTTATGTCTTGAGTGCATGCATAAATCACTGTGCTGACGAGGTTTGGGCAGTCTGTGGTCCACATGACACTATGATACTCAAAAGATATTTTTATTATTCACGCTTAATGATCCACATCGGACTAAACTGCGGAAACTAGACTCCGATATATAGATATATTATTTATTTAGTTTTCTACAAATCTTATAGCCTATCCACATTTATACTTCAAATAATTTTACGATATTTTCTTTTACCTATAATTTTTAATAATAATTTTCTTAATACTTAAGGGTAAATCTTCTTGCGGGGATGCTCAAAAGTGGGCTGCAAAATTTAAATATTATTATTTTATTGAATTTTACAGGTCAAGGTCAATATTTTTTCAAGAAATAGTAATTTAAAAGGATGAGACAAATTGAGAAAATTGAAACAGAGGTTGAAATTAAGAGCAAAACAACAATAACATGTTACATGTATACTAGCAAAAACGCAAATCAGAAAAAACCTTTTTATTAAAAAAAACTAACCGACTTCACTAAAAAATTGAATTGAATTTAAGGAGTTCCCTCGATTTCGCCAAGATTCCATCATCAGATCCCAACTTGGTGACTATGGGACCATTGGAGATGTATACCCTTTCCAACAAAAAAATAATTATTCAAATCGGTTGGCAAGTTACGAAGTTATGCGCGAACAAACATAAAAAAACCATACAAACAATACAAACATCCAAATTGAGAACCTCCTTCTTTTTAGAAGTCGGTTAAAAACATAATAAGCCAATTTACAAGTAACAAAATAAAATTATTCAACATAACATTAACGAGTAACCAAACATACCAATTCCACACAAATTAGCGTTTCCAAACCTCTCATAACAATTTATTTTTCTGAAACAAATTGTAATACTGCGAACACACTAAGTTTCAAACAATTCATTGTTATCAAACAAAACTCGAGGCTTATTACAGGAAAATGTAATATAACATCTTTAATTACCTCCCCAACAATGTTTTCTACAAATAGATCGGTGGCTTCAACAACAGCAATTAAAACAATGTTTTATTGCTTCAAAATTAAAGTTCATTATAGTTTGGACGGTGTAAGGGCGATGATCGCAGTACATGTCGATTAAAGGAACTGTTTTAGTAATTAACGCTCCGTTGTTTGAATAAGAACAAAAGGTTGGTTCTACTAAATTTTTGTGTTTAGTAGTTTGTTTTTATATGTTTTATAGGCTAATGTTTACAGGGTACGCGTTTGATGAGGGTCTTGTCCGTTATCAACATTACGTTATACATCATGTTACTAAGAAAAAGGTTATTGTCCTTTATTTTAAGGGAACATTTAGTTTGCATCACCGTTTTAGTAGTTTTATTTGAATAATATTTTTTAAACGGCTTATTAAATATTTTTTCTGATACAAAAAAAAGCAACACATTCAAAAACCTTGATCCGATATCGCATTGGGTTTATAATGAAGTGTTTTAAGGTGGTTAGGCCTCGCCACGATCCATTCTATTTATTATACCAGGCTCACCGCCCTCGCCGCCGTCGCCGGGATTCCGATCCCGATTTCCGGCCACCGTAGACGCAGGCTCGCGGACGGCGAGCTATGGGTAGCTCGCTGTCCGATCGTCCGGTAATGGACCGAGTCTAAGACGTTGACGGCGCGCACTGTTCCCGCGCGCCTCAAGGAGTTGTCAGCAGCAGGAGGGGCCCAGCTGGGTCGAAGCCTACTGGGGACAGGGTTGTCCGAAAGGGAGCTCGTGCCCCGGTATGAAGGCTAGAAGGAACGGCGCGGGGTTTTTAGTCAGTAAGAGTCTGACACTGTCTCCCGCTCCACCCATGAGCGGGTTTCGTCAAAGATGATTTTCCCCGTCGACAAAAAAAAAAAAAAAAAAGGGAGCATTTAGTTTGCATCACCGTTTTAGTAGTTTTATTTGAATAATATTTTTTAAACGGCTTATTAAATATTTTTTCTGATACAAAAAAAAGCAACACATTCAAAAACCTTGATCCGATATCGCATTGGGTTTATAATGAAGTGTTTTAAGGTGGTTAGGCCTCGCCACGATTCATTCTATTTATTATACCAGGCTCATAACTGGACTACTTCCCCTAGGGTCCTCTTCAGTTGATTTTTGCGTTCCAGAGTCATGGTAACTCTTTCAAAATTCCAGCGATCCACGGCGTTTGGGCTGACACTACCATGTTATAATTATCCCGTTGGGTATTGATATAATAATACGAACATTAAAAACTCATACTCATGGATCTCTGGAAACAAACCCTCCCACTGGTTGCCAGACCAGCTAGTCTCTGAGTAGCCCTCACCAAGGTGCATTACCAAAAACATCGCGAGCCATTGCTCATAATTTGTTAATAAATATTGTGTTTATCAAGTTTTACTAAGATATAAATGTCGAATAAGTAGGTTGTTCTTGTTTATAAACGATGGTAATGAATTGTAATTGACTCCAAAATGACATCGCCTTCAGATCAGGCGTATATATCGCCTCAACTGCAATGATAGAGTTGGTCCACTTGCATAAAAAATTACGATTTTGTGGCCAGGCTGCCCAATTAAACCAAGCGACATACTGCATGAAATACTACTAACAGCAAACAAAACTGCTATAGAGAACATAAATGGTATGAAAAAGCAAATATTCAAATAGCAATCCCTCTATTGAGTCAACCCCACCCAATTTTATTGCTAACGTATTTTATTTGTTTAATGGACAGTTTATTGGTACTCCGTTGTATATCGTAACACTTCACAATAAAATATTTCAATATTCAATTGAAATAAAATATTGAAAATTTTATTCCGACTTTAGTTTTGGGTACTGTTGACAATATTGACTGAACTGCAATTTGTGTGAGTAGTTCTGATGAACGTTTTTTAAATACTAGTGACATTGCGGTTGACCACGACGAAGATAAAAGGAAAAATTAGAGTCTAATCTTAAAATTGTAAAAGCTGTGTACAACAAACAAAAATGAGAATGAGAAATGACAAACGACAATCTAACTCATCGTAATAAACAGACCTGTGTGCAATGGGTATAGAAAAAGGTCTCTGAAAAACAATGGGGCCCGATAGATCTGATTAATTTAGAACTGTACTAAAATGAAAATGGAAGATCGACAATCTGATTAATGTACCTAAACCTATTTTCCAAGCCTATTTTCATAAAACCTATTTTCAAAGCCAATAACGTTGTTTAGTAAACAAAATCAACAACAGATAGATATTATGAAAATTATAATAAAACTAGAAGTATACCAGACCTCAGTATTCTAGTCGAGATAGGAAAACGTACGAATGTCTACAATATTGGAAAACAAGTTAGGGAACTCTAATAAAGTTAGGCAGAACACAAGTCAAGACACGTTTACAACACGTGGAGTAAGGCAGTGATCGAACGGCATCCAAAAACTGGGCAGAAGGAATAATGCTCGTTTAGCAGAGATATAGGCAGATAATACTCGTATGTTGTAAACGCAGGTGAATTATATGTTGTTATATACTGAGGGTGGCACAGGAAAAGAGACGTCTAAGCTCGGGCTGTACATGATGATAATACCTCAGAAGCTGACAAAAACATGCATACTGAAAATTATAGTGGTAGTTTAATATCCGTGGTGGCAGTGAATGTGTGATGTAGGATTTCTTTCAAAAATACCAAAATAGGTCATAATGAACATAACGTATATCTATTCACCAAAGTGATAGTGACTGACCAATCATTTAACAGAAGCGATTTAGTTTAATTCAAAGGTCTCTAAAGTTAAATAAAAAAATACAAAAAATTATACAGTAAAATTTTAGGCCACGATACCAATTTTTGTCAAAAATGGTGTGAATAAAACAATGTGGGTTGTTGAAAGAACAGTTGTTATAACGTTTCTAAAGAATCCAATTCGTTAGCGATCGAAAACGCTGGATCAAGTGACGGTTCGAAGGCTTATGTCAGTTCCATACATTTTGGAGCTATCGAATTTTGTTATCGTTAATATTATAATAATGTAACTTTTTCTAGGCCTCTGTTAAATCAGTTTTCTTTTTTGAAGACGGGATATTATCTATTAACTTGTCCCGTTTTGGGTGGAGCCTATCGCTCTATTTCATAGCAAATGTCAGACTTATACTAACTAAAAACCAATCACATTCTTTCAGTTGCGTTTGACGTTTTCAGGTTGTGGTGACTCTTTTTATCCTATAATCATGGGAGCCAGAGCTGCGGGATAATTACCTGAGTTCTTGGAACTGAACATAATTTTATTTTTCTGTATTTTCGGAATTCGGAATAAGTTTGAATTTTTTCATCAAAGCGATTACAAAAATGAGCTCAACATTATATTTTTACATCGGACTAGCTTCTGCAAAAGTAGTGAATATGTATTATAGTCTATATCATTCGGTGATAGTAGCAAATAATTTTAGAAATTAGTCAAGAAGTTTATTCATTACGAACATAAATACAAATCTTTCCTATTTATAATATTAGTGTACATTATTTAAGCATTTAGTACTTAAACAGTAGACATGCTTAAAATAAAAACTATATACGAGTATATTATATAACGTACATTACATGTCATGTTAGAAATAATATAAAACCATTATGGTCACATAAATCATAATGTATTTCTCTAATTGTGATATCTACTAGAATTATAATATTCCTAACTATGATTTAATACGCATAAACTAACAATAATGTATGATCATTGTTATAACAGTTAGTTAAATACACACTGTATTCATAATAGTAATCCGTAATGCAATAATGCTGAGTAGGAAACGCATAACATTAGTGTTGTGACGATCGAATAATAACCAATCTCTTAGTTTGGGTTGTAATGAGGAAAATGTCGCGAAGAAAGTTTTGAGTATGGCTCTCTAGTTGTGTGTTCAAATGATGGATGGTCATATGAAAGACGATGTGACTATGTGGGAAAGTGACTGTCGTAATGATGTCTAGAAAAAGATGAAAGAATAAGATAATACATATTTGCAGGATTATTCCAAAGTGGTCTTGAGAAACCAAAAGCAACTGAAGTAACACTGGGTTTAAGTCAGTGAATGTCATATACTCTTTCTAGTTCCACCCAGGGTTTGAGAAGTAATGATTCCCTCCTTA